>CM066038.1:121622991-122872991 GCA_033557465.1 Ichthyophis bannanicus | reverse complement strand
TTAGGACTGCTAATGGGCTACAGAGGGGGGTTAGGACTGCTAATGGGCTAGGGGGGGGGGGTTAGGACTGCTAATGGGCTGATGGGGAGGGGTGAGGACTTGAGGTGGGCTGTTGGGTGGGGTTAGGACTGGAAATGGGCTGATGGGGGGTTAACACTGGAGGTGGTCTGATGGGGTTAGGACTGGTAATGGGCTATGGGGGGTTTAGGACTGATAATGGGCTATGGGGGGCTGGGACAAGAAATGGGCTGATGGGGAGGGGTTAGGACTTGAGGTGGGCTGATGGGGTTAGGACTGGTAATGGACTGTGGGCTGATGGGGGGGTTAGGACTGGCAATGGGCTATGGGGGGCTGACTGGAAGTGGGGGGTTAGGACTGGTAATGGGTTATAGGGGGGGGGCTTAAACTGAAAATGGGGTGATGGGGGGTTAGGACTGGAAGTGGGTTGATGAGGGGGGGATAGGACTGGTATTGGGTTGGGGGGCTGCTAGGACTGGAAATGGGCTGATGCAGGGACTAGAAGGGAATGGATGCTGGGTGAGGCTGGAACTAGAAGGGAGCTGGTGTTGGGGGAGGATTAGAATGGGATGGGGCTGGGAGAGTAAAATGGAGAGGGGAAAAATATTTTGTGTGGGAGGGATAAAAAATCTACAATTGGCCGGGTATTGGGAGAGTAAGTGGGGATTGAGGATGGAGGGGTAAATTTTGAGTAGATGAAATAGGAATGAGGAAAGAGCCAAAGGAGAAAGATTAGTATGTTAAAGCAGATGTAGAGAGAGAATGGAAAAAAAAAACAAGAAGACAGAAGAAAGGACAAATGGACAGCAGATGGAGAGTTAGCAGAAGACACGAAGAAACCAGAAGAAAGTGGCTGGAACAATTGCAACTGAAAAAAAATGCACAAAAGGTAGAAAAATATCTCTTTATTTTGAATTTATTAACTGGAATATGTCAGCTCTGGGAAATGTGCATCATTAATTTTTGCGCTTTGTTTAGTACAAGAGGAAATTAATATATAGTTTTATTTCTACAGTGTTGTTGTATATTCCAAGTTTGGCTTTTGGGGTTCCCAGTTTAATTATTGTCTTCCTGTTTCTAAATTGTGATTCCTTGTTTGGTGATGGTCTGTTCTGCATGTGTAACTGAGCTGAGGTATTCTGTTTATATAATTCCTATTTGACATTGCCACTTGTTCTTTCCCCAGTAGGTCATGTATTGTTGTTCTCTGAGATGTATTGGTTTAATATTTGCAGTGTTGCCTTTTGATAGGTAGAGTATGGTGCTTTGTGAGTCCTGGTAGTGCTGTTAGGATACGGCGGGTTTGCTATGGGTTCTAAATGGGCAGCGTTTGTAGTAGTTCCTAATGTGCCTGGCGGTTGGTACTGGATTATAGTAATGTAGAAACCTTTTAGTCTTTCTTTATCCATATACTCATTAAGAGGCATGTTTACTAAAAGTTAGTGTATGGTAACATTATGCAAATATTTATGCAAATGAAGCACCTTATGCAAATGGGGCTTTAATTGACGTGCTGGCACTTTGAGGAAATTCTTTGGTTTTGTGCGGCAGTTTGGGCACTCGGGCTCAAAAAGGTTAGCCATCACTGACATAGACCTTCCAAAACATATAAATTGGGTCCATAGCGCACAATGCGCAGAAACGGTCGAACCAGCCATAAAACACAGCAGCACACAGCCTGCATGACAAAATATTAAGTGCAATTAGCATGTAGACTCCAGAACAAGATGTGACAGAGTATGCTGATCTCAGAATAAGTTGTGTGGCATTTTGAGCATGGAACCACCCATGCAAACCAAGACATGTCAGACAACACCTTCTAAAGCAGGAGTTCTCAGTCTAGAGTTCAGAAAACACATAGCCAGTCAGGTTTTCAGGATAACCACAATGAAAATGAATATGTATGAGGGAGATATGTATACAATGGAGGCAGTGGATATCCTGATAATCTAACTGTCAAGGTGTGTCCCGAGGATTGGGTTGAAAACCACTTTTCTAGAGAGAAGATGGAATGCCTCATTAACAACCCAGGCCCTGAAAAAGGCCGAGGTGCCTTCTGTGTTGTGGCCAGTAGCATCCTGGACTCACAGCCTCTAGAGCAGGGGTTCTCAACCCTGTCCTCGGGACCCACCTAGCCAGTCGGGTTTTCAGGATAACCACAATGAATATGTATGAGTGAGATTTGCATACACTGCCTAAATTATATGCAAATCTCTCCCATGCATATTCATTGCGGTTATCCTGAAAACCCGACTGGCTAGGTGGGTCCCGAGGACAGGGTTGAGAACCCCTGCTCTAGAGGAAGGCATGAACACACCAAGCAAGCAGCTCCTAGAAGAAGACACAACACATCCTAGGTGAACAGACTCTAGAGACAGACATGGAGGTCACGAGAACACTATATTCTGAAGAAAAAGTGGAGCTTACAGGGGAATGGCCTCCCCAATGAAAGAGGAGTTGCACAGAATGTCTCTCTTCCTGAGCAAGATAGGAATTGCACACATCATACTGTCTTCCAGAGTGAGAGATGGAATATGCAGATCGTATGTCCACCCTGAGCAAAACAATTGAGCATATAGAGTGTGTGATCACCCTAAGGAAAACCTGGAGTGCACAGAGCATATGCCTACACAAGTACAAAAATGTGGAGCACACAAAGCATGCAGCCTCTCAGAATAAAATACAGAGTGCTCATAACATGTGATCTCTCAGAACAAGACACTGAGTGCATTGAACATGCAGACTCTCAGAGCAAGACAAGGGGTACCCAGAAGGTGCAGTTGCCCAGAGCTTGAAACAGAGCACACAGAATGGGCAATCGCCCAGAGTGAGACACAAATTGCATAGAAAGCGCAATAATCCCAGAGTGAGAGACCGAGTATAGAGAACATGCAGGCTCCCAGGAAGACATGAAGCACACAGAGCAATGACCCATTGAACAAAACATGGAGTGCACAGAATGTGCATCCTCTTTGAGCAAGACACAGATTGGAATTCTTCTGCTGTCTGCACAGAGAAGCAGCAGACCCCTAGACCAAACCTGAAGGGCATAGAAAGGGTGGCATCCCCAGAATAAAAAATGGAGCCCTCAAAGCAGGTGGTTTTCAGAGGAGCATATGGCCACCAAGGAAGAACACAGAGTGCACAGAATATACAGCTGCTAATGCAAGGAGTGGGATGCACAGGAAATGCAGCCATCCACAAGCAGCATCTCTTCAGAGCAAAACAGGAGGTGCATAGAGCTTGCAGCTCCCATTACAAGACGGAGCACCCTGTGGGGCAGCCTTCCACGAAAGAGCGTACTGTCTCATATGTGCAGACTGCAGAGCAAGACCTAGGGCCCACCACACTGATGCCAACCCAAGAAGGAAGAGAATTAGGCAAGCATCAACCAAAAGAAAAAGAGCAGGAGTGCTGCACACCAGACAAAACAAAGGCTGGTGAATCTGTACATGCAACCTGCAGACCAACAGCAGTAGAAGATATGGAGTGCCCTGGGCATGCTGCCACCTGAACAAGACATGGGATGAAATGAGCTTGCAACCTCAGAGATGAAATGCACCACACAGACCATGCCCCCTAAAGCAGGTCACAGAACTGGAGACCTCCATTGGTAGACATGGAGGGCCCAATATTCAGTGCTGATGACTAGTGCAATTTACAGTGGTTAGCTGCCGGCGTTAAACATTAAACATAGATATTCATCCGGGGTCAAATGTAGTCCCGGCATTGAATATCCAGGGTTGCCGCACAGCCACAGACGCCACAGAAACTAACTGGGCAGTGGTGACATTCAGCCACTGCTCGGTTAGCTCCCACGGGTAAAGATAGGCCAGCTTTTGCTGCACCTTTCTTTACCCACGGGTCACTAACCAGGCAGCGGTGCAATATCACCGCTGCCTGCTTAGCGCCGGAATGCCCAGGACACGCCCCAATGCTACATGGTTAGCATCTGGATGTGTAGCAGCATTACTTGGTGAATACCCCTCTAAGCAGCATTTACATGGTTTACAGATAATATGTCTTTGAATATCAGGCTCAGTGTGCCCAGTGTGTACAGATTAGTAGTAGTACACCTGAAAAGACATGATGATGAAAGCCTCAAATAAGCAGGACTCCCGAGGAACACTTGGAGCACACAGAGAGGACAGGCAGCTGGATAAATCAAGGCGTGCATAGAGCACCAACTGCACAATCCCTGAGACCTATGACGTTCCATGTTCAGGACCATTCCTGGATGTGTTGAATACAAGCAAAATCTAAAACAGCAGCAAGCAACTGACGAGGACCTTCAGAGTTTCAAGTTGGGGGTACTCAAAATGCAATCATTACAAAGTCCCAAACTTGAGAGACCAAGAAGTGTCAGCTCCAAAAGGGTCTAAAATGCAGCCAGGACAAAAGAATCCAAGGAGAGCTTCAATCAATGCCAGAAGCTGCCAGAGCAACATCCCGCGCTGATATGTGGGTCAAATCAACAAAAAACAATCAACAGACGTCCCTTTGAAATGGTCAGAATGTACCACTAAACACCACTACTAGAGATTAGGACAAGAAGACTCCAGAGATGTCGCTGAAGTAAACCATATATGCCTGCATCTCCCAGTACTCTAGCTGACTTCAGAATATGACATGCTTACTGGAGCCTGAATCCAGCAGCATTTCCTCCCCCTCCTTATGTGGGCTGTCAGATCCTTTGAGAGTGAGAGAACAGAAAGGGCTTTTGAAGTCTCCATTCCTTTCTGCCTGCCATTATCCTTCCTCACCCCTTCTGGCCTCGGCTTTTCAAAGATGGTGATGTTTCTGTAGCTTCTGCAGGTTCCTGTCTTATCACCAGTTTCTGCGCATTGACAAGACTAGGACAAATTGTATTCTCCTTGACACTACCTGAAAGTAACGTGACTACCTTCACGTCCCCTTCCGAGAGATCCATCAAGGACATCATCATATCCATCAACACCATCACAGCTCCCAATGACCCTTGCCCAGCATTTTGGATAAGATCGCTTACGTACAGAACTCAGCCCAATCCTGGCTGAGATCATGGAACTGTCCTTTTCAATAGGAGCGTTCCCATTGACGCTAAAAACAAACATCCATCCGGCCCCTCCTAAAGAACAGCAAGCTAGACCCCCGGAAAGCTGAATCCTACCGACCTATCTCCAGCATCCCCCTGTTAGCCAAAATAATCGAGAAGGTTGTCCAAGACCAAATCCAGCACCACACTGAAACCACTGCTCCTCTCAACCCAAGGCAGCACGGCTTCAGAGAATCGCATTGCGTTGAGACACTCCTCACCACCCTACTTAGCACCCTAATCACAAGGATTGACAACATCAGACAAGGCTATGCACTAATCTTCATGGACATCGCTTCCATGTTCAACTCTCTCAACCACGAACCGCTCCTAACATGCCTACAAGAGAAGGGAATCCATGATGCAGCTTTGAATTGGTGCAGGTCTTACCTTTCCGACAGATGGCAACATGTATGATCTGAATCCATGAAATCTGAACCATTTCAACAAAAGCAAGGTGTCCCCAAAGGCTCCTCACTTTCGGCACTCCTTTTCAACATCTACATGCAGACCATCTGTTCAATCATCCGGTCCTTTAATATCTCCAGCCTGGTTTATGCCGATGATGTACTACTATTCACACCATTCCTTATTGACTAGCTTGGGTCCAGGGGTGATCCGGGAAACTACAGACCGGTGAGCCTGACATCAGTACCAGGAAAAATGGTAGAAACCATCATAAAGAATAAAATTACTCAGCATGTAGATAGTCACAACCTAATGGGAGACAGCCAACATGGCTATAGACAAGGAAGATCTTATCTTACTAATCTGTTATGTTTTTTTGAAGGAGTGAATAAACAGGTGGACAAAGGTGAGTCGGTTGATATTGTGTATCTGGACTTTCAGAAAGCCTTTGACAAGGTCCCTCATCAGAGACTTTTGGCAAAACTAAAGAGTCATGGGATAGGAGGCAGAGTACTATTGTGGATTAGGAACTGGTTAAAAGACAGAAAGCAGAGGGTAGGGCTAAATGGCCAATTTTCCCAATGGAGAAAGGTGAATAGTGGTGTACCCCAGGGATCTGTGCTGGGTCCGCTGCTTTTTGACATATTCATAAATGACCTGGAAAGTGGAATAACGAGTGAGGTTATCAAATTTGCAGATGACACAAAACTATTTAAAGTTGTTAAAACCCAAGAGGATTGTGGAAAATTGCAAGAGGATCTTGATAAATTGGAAGACTGGGCATCAAAATGGCAGATGAAATTTAATGTGGACAAGTGCAAGGTTATGCACCTAGGGAAGAACAACCCAAACTATGGTTACACGATGCAAGGTTCCACATTAGGAACCACCACCCAGGAAAAAGATTTAGGCGTCATTGTGGATACCATGTTAAAACCCTCGGCCCAGTGTGCAGCGGCGGCCAAGAGAGCAAATAGAATGCTAGGTATGATACGGAAAGGAATGGAAAATAAAACAAAAGATATTATAATGCCTCTATATCGTTCCATGGTGATACCGCACCTTGAATATTGTGTGCAATTCTGGTCGCCGTATCTTAAAAAGGATATAGCGATTTTAGAAAAGGTTCAGAGAAGAGCCACCAAAATGGTAAAGGGGATGGAAGGATACTCCTATGAAGAAAGGCTAAAAAGGTTAGGGCTCTTTAACCTGGAAAAGAGACGGCTGAGGGGAGATATGATAGAAGTCTATAAATTAATGAACGGAGTGGAACGGGTAAACGTAGATCAATTGTTTACGTTATCAGAATATAGAAAGACTAGGGGACATGCAATGAAGCTACAGGGTAAACTATTTAAGACTAATAAAAGAAAATATTTTTTCACTCAACGTGTAATCAAACTCTGGAATTTGTTACCGGAGGATGTAGTAAAGGCTGTTAGTGTAGCTGGGTTTAAAAAAGGTTTGGACAAGTTCCTGGAGGAAAGGTCCATAAACCATTATTAAGAAGTGACCGAAGATATCAATGCTTGACCCAGTACAAGCACTGTGGAACTTGTGTCTCTTGGGGAAACTGCTAGGTACATATGACCTAGATTGGCCACTGTTGGAAACAGAATACTGGGCTTGATGGACCTTGGTCTGACCCAGTATGGCATATCTTATGTTCTTATGACCTCTCTCCACTAACGAGCTGCTTCGATGCTGTGACGGACTGGCTCCACACACAAAACCTCAAAATCAACTTCAACAAGACAGACTTCCTATTCATCACAAGGAACCAATCCTTCACCCCTTCCGCCTCGATTAGGGTAAGAGACGCAGAACTCCCAAGTAGGACCACCATCCGCTATTTGGGCATCACCCTAGACCAGCAGCTTGACATGAAAGCACACATAAGCAAAACCATCAAGGCAATTTATCATAAAATACGAACAATTCACCACTTACGACCCTTACTAGAACCTGACGACTTTCGGACTATCTTTCAAGCGCCCATAACCCCCCATTTTGACTACGCCAACGTCATTCTGCATGGTCTCCCGAAAAGCATGCTGAACCCACTACAACTGGCAATGAATGCCGCAGCCCACTTCTTGCATGGAGCCTCCAGAAGAGATCACATAATGCCTATCCTACAACACCTCCACTGGCTTCCTATCCACAGCAGGCTCAACTTCAAGGTACTTTTGCTGACCTTTAAGGCCCTTCATAAACTATCCTCCCCCTCCCTCATGGACCTTGTTCACCCCACTCCTCAAAACAGATCAAGAAGATCATTTGCAGCTAACACACTCGCAATCCCCAACGCAATAACAAAATGCTCCCTTACAACAAAAAACAGAGCCTTTGTGTTCTACACACCGACATGCTGGAACGCCCTCCCAACCACGATCAGGGCTATTACTGACCTCGCTCAATTCAGGAAGGCCCTAAAGCACGACCTTTTCCTTCAACATTACTCCCACACCGATGACATGACACAGTACAGCACACCCTTCCACCCCAGAAGTAATGACTCAACTTGTAAATAATTCTCAGATCATCCCATGTTAAATTGTTCCACGTTGACCCACATAAAGCATAACTGTATTCCACATCTGATACCACATAAAGCATAACTGCGACTTAAATACCCAGTTTGTAAATAGCTGTATATAGTTACCCCTGTTTAAACTCAAGTTGTAATACCTGTTCGATGTAATGTTCAATGTATGTTCATCTGGCATTGCCAAATTTAATGTTACTTGTAAACCGTGCTGATACCAAAGAGTGCGGGATAAAAAAGATTTAAATAAATAAATAAATATAAAATGGCAATGGAGAAAGAAGAGACAGACTGCATGGTGAGAAAAAGAGGGGGGTGGAAGACAGAAGAACAAGGAAGAGGGAAAAGGAAGGGGGCTCCAAAACAATCATCTCTGCTGGAGGTGACCCCTTAAGAGCACTCCAGATAGAAGCTCCACTAGGCCAAGGCCTGCAAGGGAGGGCAGGGGCACGCTAAAGACCATTATCCATGCCAGAGAAAATCTTACCAAGACAAAGTCCATAAGTCACAAATGGGGTTCATAGAAAGGCACAAACTCTCCCTCTGCACCATCAGGGAAAAGGTCCTTAGAGAGCTTTCCTTAGTCATGGATTTGACCAGAAGAGCGCAGGTCTTAGACTGCACCCTAGGGTGTAAGACTGTCCACAAAGAATCCTGCTGAACCAGACCATCCACACCATCTGCTGGAGGCAGGGAATACTGGCAGGTTCCAGAGATGCATCACTACTTATGCTGGTGATGATGTCTTTGAAGCTTGAAAATCTCTGCCTCTATCTGCTGGTTGGGGAACATAATCCACTCGTTTGGACTGATCTAGCAGGATGATAAGGAAACTCTCACTGCTGGATGCCTGACAGCTCCTCCCGTGAGCCTCATCCCACTCCTAGGACAGGATGGAAAGTAGAACACAAACCAAAGTGGAATCATGAGTTTTATAGAAATACTCTTCTTTGAATGAATGACTAATGCACAGTCTGTGAGATACTACCCACTCCTACTTTCTGACCAGACTTAGAGTCACATTTACTAAAATGCACTAAATTAATGCTTAGTACGTCCCCAAAATTAGTATAGGAGGTGGCATAGATCCAAACTGTTAGGAGTGTGCCCGGCATGCCCCCCTGCAGTTATTGCAGGGAGATACACCTCACCAAGGTCAGCACATCTGAGGCAAGTGCAATTACCATCAGCCATTAAGGAGGTGGTAAGTGCACCAGCGCTAACGGCAGCAATTGCTGTTAGCATACATCAATGATGGCCGCACTAACCATAATATACTGTCAATATACACACTCTACCTCTACCCCTCCAATCATCACCCCTTCCCGCGCTAACATTTAGCACAGGACTTTTAACATGCTGCCCCATGCTGTCAGCATAGTGCAGTTAAGGCACAGTAAATCCTATGCTAACTCAGCACTGTTTAGTAAACATGCCCCTTCGTGGCAGTAAGCACTCTTTTGTGACCATGTTATTTATTTGATTCGATATACCACATCATGTAACAATCCAAAACAGTTAAGAAATTAATTACATACAAACTTTCCTGGTAAAATTCTCTTCCTTCCTTAACTCTATATCTGAATATTTACCAGAATTCATTGTGTGTAGTAAAGGCAAGGTGTCCTTTGTTGAAAAAGATCGGTAACTGACATAGGCATTCATGAATAAAGTGGTTGACAGTTTAGTCCACTTGAATGCATGGACATAATATATCACTTGTGTTCAAAATGATATACAAAGCAATCATAAAATACACAAATAGGGTACAAATCAAAGAATTTTACATATTTTTGAATTGATTATAATCTCTAAACATTAATCAAACAAAATAAAGGTTATCAGATAAAAAGAACAAAAACATTGGGCGATATATTCTATTAAATTAGTCTAATACAAAGATATCACCTAATTTTTTTTAATGTATTTAACAATCTTTATTTCCATCCATTGGTATTAATACCTGTGTAGCAAAATGCAATCATTAATTAGTTCAGCCGGAAGAAAATAATCAAGGAAGTAATAACGTTTTCAAAACTATTAACCTACTTATTTTGTGTTGGTTTATGAGGCCATATTTACAGCTACATGTAGGTAGTGCATTGGCTTTGTACTAAACTATTTTATGATAGTTTGCAAGACACAGTAGGATACACTGAAAACTGCATATATCTAGAAGCACTGATTCGGAATACAAACAGAGTACAATGAATTTTAAAAAGAACAATGTCAATGTATTTTTCGCTATAACTAAAATTAACTGCTGACCTTCGGTGACCTGTTGCTGCAATTTCATGTTACTTGATTAAAATGCAAACAGAACTGAAACAGATAAAGTACATGGGTTATAACTATTCAAGCTGAAACTTTCTTCAGCAAGAGCAGATAAACTTGGTATTGCTTTGTTACTACTAAGTCTGTGTCACTCTTTTCACCGTCCACTCATTTAAATTATTTTCACTAAATTTTATGAAATCCAAAAGTTCTTATGTTTTTGTTTTAGCCTGTCTATATATTCCATCTCTGAAGCCTATATCAAGGACCAGGCAGACAAATGAGAAGACACAAGCCTCCCCTATGGAAGTAAAGGGAGCTGCTCTCAGGGAGATCAGAACCAACAGTAGAAGAGGAGTCAACACCTGCCTTGTGGGCCACTGCCAGGGAGGCCAGTCCCCCCATCCAGCTACAGATGAATAAAAGCTGCTGGGGACTGAGATGGGGCAAGAGGGGCATAAGAGATGGAGATAGAAGAAGGAGAAGGGTGCAAGGCAGAGGTGTGCCATACCTCTCCACACCTCCAAACACTGTGCTACATCCAGATCCCACTCTGCTTAGTCATGTCCTACTCCAACCTATCTCCTCCTCCTCCATCCTCCTACAGCAAGTGCAAGATAGCATAGTTACTCATCTGTAGCGTGTTCTCTGGGAACAGCAGGAATAAGTCTTCATATATGGGTATGTCACCGATGAAGCCTGCATAGGAACTATCTCCAGCTTCCATAGGAAGCCTCTAAGAGGTCCACCACCCAGGCATGCCTATCTTCCCGCCCGAAGGAGCCATCTTACCTCAGCATGAAGACATAGTTTAATCAAGCAAAAAAGAACAACTCCATGGGGAGGAGAGAGGGTAGTGAGGATTTATTCCTGTTGCTCCCAGAGAACACCTGCTACAGGTGAGTAACTACACTTTCTCTGGTAACAAACAGGAAGCAAGTCCTCACATACGGGACTCCCAAGATACAGGCTACCGAAAAGAACATGTAAAAATCCTCAGGGCAACCAGAAAAATGAACCAAGAGAAACAGAATGAGTAATCTCTGTAAGGTTCTGAGAGTCAGTGTCCAGCGAGGACATCAACATCATGATGCCTCTACGGTAGCCTGGATGGACAAAAGGGCTGGTGGGAGGAGTTGAATCTAATTCCCAAACAGGTGCCAGAGTACTGCTTGGCCAAAGTTGCTGTCATGCTGGGAATCTCCATTCAGATAGCAGTGGGCTGTGAAAGTGTGGACTGTAGACCACGTTGCAGCACTACAGTTCTCCACTGTGGAGACTGAGTGCAAGTTTGCCACAGAAGCAGCCATAGCTTGGATGTTATAAGCCATGAGGTGGCGTTCAGGCTCAGACCCGCCTGAGTGTAAGCAAAGGAGATGCAGTCCACAATCTACAGAGAAAGGGTGTGCTTGGAAACTACAATGCCCAGTTAATTAGGGTCAAAAGAGACAAAGGGCTGGGGGGAACACCGATGGGCTTTCGTCCATTCCAGATAGAAAGCAAGAGCCCTCTTACAATCCAACATATGTAGAGAGGCCTCAACTCTTCTGGCATGAGGCCTAGGAAGAAAGGTAGTCAGCACCACCGACTTGTTGAGACGAAAAGCAGAAACTATCTTAGGAAGGAAGTTTGGATGACTTCGAAGGACTACCCTATTGTGGTGACATCTGGTGTATGGAGGGGGTGTGCCATTAGTGCCTTCGGTTCACTAATCCTGTGCGCAGAGGTGACCCCTATCAAGAACACAATCTTCCAGGTGAGGTGCTTAAGTGAGCAGGAGCTGAGAGGTTCAAGGGGGGCAGAGAGGAGCTGCCCAAGCACCACGTTAAGGTCCCACCCACAAGTAGGTGCTTGATAGGGGGCCGAGAGAGCAGGAGACCTCTCATGAAGTGGTCTACAAGAGGATGTACAGAGAAGGACTTACCATCAACGCCACAGTGGTATGCTGCCACCACACTTAGATGCACTCTCACTGAGTTGGATTTGAGACCAGACCAGAGTTGGAAAAGGGAGGGGAAGCTCTGCAAGAACTACGCACTCAACATCCATGCTGTGAGGGCCATTGAGCAGATGTTGGGATGAAGAAGAGACCCATTG
This sequence comes from Ichthyophis bannanicus, assembly GCA_033557465.1. Taxonomy (NCBI): domain Eukaryota; kingdom Metazoa; phylum Chordata; class Amphibia; order Gymnophiona; family Ichthyophiidae; genus Ichthyophis; species Ichthyophis bannanicus. Next base: position 122,860,572 of record CM066038.1, on the reverse strand, counting down.
TCTTGAGAGACCAGATGTGGGTCACAGCCCAGTCTGAGGAGCTGAAGGAGCACAGCAGAAGAGGAAACCATGGCTGCCTGGGCCAATGCAGGGCAATGGGAATCATCGTAGCTCTGTCCACTTGAAGCTTGAACAGGGTATTGGTGTCCAGCGGGATCGCTGGATAAGCATATCTCAGACCCTTGCTCCAGTCCAGCAGGAAGGCATCGGAAGCTATCCGAGGGGTGCACAGAATCTTAGAGCAGAACTGCAGCACCTGAGCGTTGGTCAGTGACACAAAGAGGTCTATGCTCGGCATGCCCCACATTCGGAAGATGCGGCTGGCTACCTGTGCACTGAGGGCTCACTCGTGTGGCTGAAGGACTCGGCTGAGATGGTCCGCCAACACATTGAGCTCTCCGGGCAGACACATTACACGAAGGATCATGCTTTGGGAGAGGGCAAATTTCCAGAGATGCACCACCTCCCAACAGAGGAGGTATGAACCCCTGCCGCCCAGTTTGCTGACATAGAATATCGCCACCTGGTTGTCTGTTTTAATGAGGATGACTTGGTTGGTCAATTGCTGCCGAAATGCCCGTAGGTCCTTTGAAATGGTACGGAGCTCCTGGAAGTTGATTTGGTGTAGGCTCTCCCAAACCGTTCATAGACTCTGCATGCACAGGCTGTCGAGATCAGCCCCCCCAGACCTTTTTGGAGGTATCCGTGGTCAGAACGCGATGATGTGTAGGTGTCTGAAAGGGAAGGCCAAGAGCAGGTTCTGTGGCTGTAACCACCAGTACAGGGACTCCCTTGAGTAGTAGCGTGACTATCACTGTGTCCTCCAGACGACATGTGGCCTGCCGCCTCTGCATGCAGAGGGTTCATTGCATTTGTCTCATCTGTAGCCAGACAAGAGGAGTAACATGGACTGTGGAAGCCATGTGGCTGAGGGCACAGAGCATGCCAAGCTGTCATGATTGGTCTTTGTTACGACTCGTGGGAGAGTGCGAAAAGTCTCCAGGCTTGATCCGCAGGTAGATAAATCTTTGCTAAGGTAGTATTGAGCGATGAATTCTAAGCACTGGGAGGGCTGAAAGTGAGACTTTGTACAGGTGATCACAAAGCTGAGATGCTCCAACACTTGAATGGTGAGCCTCAGGGATCGCTGGGCCTTGTCCAGTGTCACACTGCTTATCAATCAGTCATCTAGATGGGGAAGACAAATACCTCCAGAGTCCAGAGGAAGGCGGCGATGACCGACCGACACTTTGTGAAGATCCTCGGAGTGCCAGCAAGGCCGAAAGGCAGCACCCGATACTAGTAGTGTCTTCTGCTAAGCATAAAGCAGAGGTACTGTCGATGAAGGGGGTGAATGGGAATATGAGTATAAGCATCCTTTAGATCCACGGAGCACAGCTAGTCTTCCTGTTGGAGGTAAGGTAACAACATCCCCAGAAAGACATTTTGAACTTTTCCCTTACGAGTAACCAATTGAGGTTCTGTAGATCCAAAATGGACTGGAAGCCTCCTGTCTTTTTGGGCATGAGAAAGTAGCGAGAGTAGGAACCCTTTCTGGCCTGTGAGGATGGAATGAGTTTGATGGCTAGATTGGCCATAAGGGGCTGAACCTCCAGCTGGAGGAGCTCCTTGTGGTAGGGATCAAGGGGGTACTCCCCCGAGAAGAATAGGGGAGGAAACTGGTGGAACTGCAACCTGCACCCGACCCGGACAACCTTGAGAGCCCAGGTGTCTGTTGTTACAACTGTCCAAGAAGTAGGCAGTACTCACGTTAGTAGCACAAACACAGTCCAAGACGTGAGGATAGTGGAAGACAAATTTATTTACTCACAAACCTAGGCAACCCGACACAGGCCGTGTTTCGTAACCTTCGTCAGGGGTTGTAAGGTAAATTACTATAAACATAGAAACATAATATATTAAAATGAAGGAACAAACAAATTCATCTAACGAAACATAAAAACATAATATAAACATAATAATAAAAAATTATAATAATAATAATAGAATTGAATAAAAAATAAATAAATCATATAATATGAATTATAATAGTGTTGGAACGCTATAAATATAAATGATTATAAAATTATATTAGTAAAATCAAATTAAAAACTAAATACATGTAAACGCAAAAAAGAAATGTAACAAGCATGAAATGAACCTCTATACATAGGTACCTTAAAAGCACAACAAATAGGTGAGACAAGCTAAGAGGTAAAGAGTGGACCTCTATATAAACTAATAATAATATAATAGTGACATTAAAACCATATAAATATACATTAAAACAGATAATCTAAATAATAAATAATAATAATAATCACAATAAATAATAGTGAAAACTATATCATCAAAATTATCTATTAATGTAACCAAAAAGAATTAGAAATAAGAGAGCGAGCAGCAGGAGCGAACAAACTAGTGAATCTGATACATAATCTTAATAAGGGAGAGAGTATATCTAAAAACAATTACAAATCATCACGAATTTAAATCTATATCATAAAATGATAATGGGATAATTAAGAGGGAAATTGTAAATATAAAAAATAAAAATATAAATATATTCCTAAAAACCATTATAAATAAACTCAAATTGATTTAAAACTACCGTATAATCATAAAATTATGTTAATAAAATTTAAATTCAATAAATAAATTAAAATCATACATAAGATAAGCACCATACATTCATAAAAGTATGATTTTCATCAACAAATAAAATGAATTAAATTAAATAAATTAAACAATTATGCATAGACAGAAGCTGCTCTTATCGTGAGCCTAATTCTCTTAATATATTTAACTAGGTGGCCAATTAAAAGTTATAAATATAAATTGTAAAATGTGTGTATATATAATTCTCTTATATATATTTTAGAGAATTATGTATATATGTTAAACAATTTAAACCTGAGAGAATACTACTGAAGATGATTTGTAATTCTTTATAGACACTATCTAAAAAACCGTTCCAACCTCTTAGATATAAAACAGCCTCCATTCCGTGTAAGTCATGAATTGCTGATAGAAACTTGAGAACAAATAGACAACCGTCTTCTAAAAGGGGAGAACAAGCTGTAAAACAAAGCATTGAATTATACATTTGCTCGCATGGCCTTCCGAGGGGAACCAAACGAAACTCACTTGTCTTGTCTTCAAAAAACGCCGGCGCATGCGCCTTCTTCCGCTACTCGGGCGGGAAACTGTAATCGCTAAACAAAGGCAAATGGTGTAACTTCTTAAAAGCTTCCAAACAAAATATTAAAAACTTTCTTTAAAAAGCTTTCTAACCCTAAGTAAAGAACCGAAAGGGACTCCGTTCTAAAGACCATCACTTGTTTATAGTATCGATTCTATATCTTAGAGATTTAAGAACAGTAGTAGATGACATCTTTAAAATATAATTATTTATCAACTTATATAAAAACAGGGACGATAACCTTTTTAAAGTGCTATTATATGTGTGTTAAAAAGCAAGGTATAACCCCTAGAGATGTTTTACCGCTGAGAAACTTTTGCCAATCCGTGATACAAACGATTTAAAGGGACTAATGCAAGCCGCTTCAATCTGCAATCGTCTAGGCTGCAAATGTCTCTGCACATGCGCTATAAATACTATTTACTTATAAAGGGGGAGGAGCATATTAAAATCACATTATTCTAAATTCTATTCTCTATGGATATACCTTCCTTACTTAACTATAGGGAGCCTAAACTATCAAAAATCATCTCTAGATGAATAATATGAAAATGCCATCTATGCTACTTCTATGAATCTCTATTAAAAAGAACCAATGGGGAATTGAAGGGAGAACCTCAAATTAGATGCCAATAAATAATAACTTGAAAAAATATAAAAATATATAATGCAATACATATATATATATAAAAAATATATATATATATAAAAATATATAACACACACATAATTAAAAAATATATATATGTTATACTTCATTCTTTATATACATATACACATAAAAAATATGTAAGAATATAAATATTATATATATAAAAATATAAAAGTAAATAAAAAAAGAAAAATAATGGTAATAATAATATATATATCTACAAAAAAACAGAAAAAATAAAATAAATAAACCCATAAATTAATTATAAATTACTTTTACAAAAAAACGGAAAAATCTCGTTCCATATTCAAACCATGTGGAGCAAATGCAATGCAATGTGTGCCTTTGAGTCAGTCCTGACTCCTGGCGACCCAGAAGCTCCTGGGTTTTCTTGGCAGTGTCACCGGAAATAGATTGCCAGGCCTTTCTTCCGAGGCAATGGAGGGTTAAGTGACTTGCCCAAGGCCACAAGGAGTGCTAGTGGGAATTGAACCCTGGTTGCTTGGTTACCAAGCCAGTGTTCTAACCACTAGGCTACTCCTCCATGTGGAGCAAGGGAATCCAAAAGAAAAATATACCTTTGCTCTAATTGTAAAATCGTTTTATTCACATCTCCTCCCCTCCAGTTTGGTTTGACTTTTTTGATCACAAAAAATTTGATATCTGTTAATTTATGTTGGAACTCCCTCCAGTGTGCAACTAGGGGTTTATCTTCTATATTTCTTCGAATGCAACTTTTATGCTCTATGATCCTGGTCTTGATACTTCGTACGGTCTTCCCAACATACAATAATCTGCAGGGGCATTGGATGACATAAATGACACTAGAGGTGTCACAGTTGGCGAAATCTGTCAAAAGGAACTTCCTCAATGTCACTGGATGGGTAAAACTATTCCTAACTGGAAGAACATTTAAACAGACTGAACATTTACCACATTGGAATTGTCCTTTGTGCTGAGATAAAAAATTTTTCTCTGTGAGAGCTGAAGGGACGAGAAGATTACGCAAGTTGGCATTGCGTTTATGTGCAATTAAAAACTGGGCATCTTGAAATGCCGGTAGGGCTTGTAAGATATGCCACTCTTTCTTGAGAATTGTATTGATTTTTGCCGAATGTTGTGAATATGTTAGGGGACAAACTAACCCTTGGTGTGTTTTTTTACTTTTAACTGTAAGAAGGGTAGACCGCGGTGTATCCCTAGCCCTCTTGTATGCTGATTCTATATATTGTATAGGATAATTTTTGGCTAAGAATTTTTCTTTCATATTGGATACCTCTAGCTCAAAATCACTTTGTTTGGAACATAGCCTTTTAACCCTGAGAAATTGGCTCACAGGAAGATTATTCTTAAGAGAAGGGTTATGAAAGCTATTATAATGCAGGTAATGATTTTTATCTGTTGGTTTTTTGTAAAGAGAAGTGGAAAAAACCTATATTTTCTTTCTTAATTAGAAGATCCAAATATGCTATTTTGTCATAATTGTACATAATTTGGAATCTTAAATTGGTGTCCAATTGATTAATCCAAATGTTAAATTCAGATAGAAGGTCCTCTGTACCTTTCCATAGTATAAGTATGTCGTCTATGTAACGGATCCACAATTTAACATTGTCTTTGTATAAATGATTCTTGAGGAACTTCTCCTCAAAATTAAACATATACAAATTTGCCACATCTGGGGCCATTGCTGACCCCATTGCTACACCTTTAATTTGTTTATAAAATAAATTCTGAAAACAAAAAAATTTTCAAAAAGCACAAACTGAGCTAGAGATACAAGAAAGGAGGTGGGAATGCGACGATGTTCCGCCCGTTTCAAAAAATAATAAACAAGAATATCTAATGCTTCCTTTTGTGGGACATTAGTGTAGAGCGACTCTACATCTAAAGTAACTAAAATAATGTCATCTGTAACATCATTAAAAGTGGATAAAATTTCTATTACATGGGATGAGTCCCGCACATAGGACCACATATCTTTAATAAAAGGTCTTAAAAACACATCTATAAATTTGGAAAGGGGTTCTAAAACAGACCCAATCGCAGAAACGATTGGACGTCCTGGTGGTTTATCAAGTGATTTGTGTATTTTAGGTAAAATATAAATAGTGGGAATAACAGGTGCTTCTACAATTAAAAAATCTCTCTCTTTTCGGGTAATATACCCTATCTCGAAGGCAGTGTTAATAATATTATCAATGCTTCTTTTAAGATCTGGGGTAGGGTCATCATCTAATCTATGATAAAACATTTTGTCATTGAGTTGTTTCTTCATCTCTTGGATATAATCATTTTTACCCCAAATTACTACAGCTCCTCCCTTATCTGCAGGCTTAATAATGATTTGACTATTTTTTTGTAGTGATTTGATAGCTGCCCGTTCACCTTTTGTGATATTTTGATAAGAAGTTGTGGTATCTTTAATAACTTCATTAATTTGTTTTAAAACTATCTTCTCAAAGGTTTCTAAAACGGGGTCACTGTTTTGGGGTGGGATCCAAGTGGATTTCTTTTTGATAACCGAAACATCACATGAGTTATCAGATTGATTAAAAAAGAAATGGTGTATTTTAAGTTTTCTAAAGAATTTATAAAGGTCAATGTGTATCTCAAAACTATCCGTTTTATTCTTGGGTACAAACGAAAGACCTTTGCCAAGAATAGATAATTCATCTTGTGTGGGTGTATATTGAGAGATATTTATTACACTGTTTTTATCTTCTTTATAAGCTGAATCTACAGTTACCATCTCTCTTCGGATGGATCTGTTCTCCACTGTCCCCTCCCTCTCCCTCGGCCGCGGCCTCTGTAGTATTGTCCATGTTCTCTCCATTGGGGGCCCTGACCGATATCCTGCCCTTGATCTCTGTCTACTTTTCTTTTTTCGTGATGATTTGTAATTGTTTTTAGATATACTCTCTCCCTTATTAAGATTATGTATCAGATTCACTAGTTTGTTCGCTCCTGCTGCTCGCTCTCTTATTTCTAATTCTTTTTGGTTACATTAATAGATAATTTTGATGATATAGTTTTCACTATTATTTATTGTGATTATTATTATTATTTATTATTTAGATTATCTGTTTTAATGTATATTTATATGGTTTTAATGTCACTATTATATTATTATTAGTTTATATAGAGGTCCACTCTTTACCTCTTAGCTTGTCTCACCTATTTGTTGTGCTTTTAAGGTACCTATGTATAGAGGTTCATTTCATGCTTGTTACATTTCTTTTTTGCGTTTACATGTATTTAGTTTTTAATTTGATTTTACTAATATAATTTTATAATCATTTATATTTATAGCGTTCCAACACTATTATAATTCATATTATATGATTTATTTATTTATTTATTTTTTATTCAATTCTATTATTATTATTATTATAATTTTTTATTATTATGTTTATATTATGTTTTTATGTTTCGTTAGATGAATTTGTTTGTTCCTTCATTTTAATATATTATGTTTCTATGTTTATAGTAATTTACCTTACAACCCCTGACGAAGGTTACGAAACACGGCCTGTGTCGGGTTGCCTAGGTTTGTGAGTAAATAAATTTGTCTTCCACTATCCTCACGTCTTGGACTGTGTTTGTTGTTACAACTGGCCACTAGTTAGCACAGTGGATCAAGTGGTTCTCCACTTGTGATGGGACTGTGCTGGGAATGAGCAGTCAGGCCATGTTCCTCAAGGAGGAGTTAAAACCCGCCACTGGGCTGCAGCTGGGGCTTCTGGGATTTCTGCTGGCGTTGATGACCCTGGCCCTGTCCCTTCTGCTGTTGTTTCTGTTGAGGGCCCTGGCAGTGATGATAGGCAGGGTAGCCCCCATAATTCTTCCTCTTACTGGAGTAATAATCCTTTTTCCCTAAGGGGTCTGCCATCTTCCTGGAGATCCTGTTCACTGTTAATTGTTCTCTCTCCAGTTCCCCAGTCTTGCCTTTTATGGGCTTGCCAAAGAGGTTCTCCCCCTCGGCAGAGGACACTGGCAAGCTCATCCTGTACCCACTGCTCAAGGTCAAAGGACTGAAGCCAGGCTGGTTGACGGGCCCCGATGTCAACAGTGGCCACTCTAGCCATCGACTCAAAGGCATCTTAGGCTGCCCTGCTCAAATACTTCAAGCATTCTCTGCCCTTGGAGACAAGGCTGCAGAGGCAGTCCAGTTGCTCCCCTGAAAGTATGGCCGAGAAGTCGGCCAAGCTCCCTATAAGGTTCTTAAGGTACATCCCCATGTAGAGCTGTTATGTGTGAATGCAGCCCACCAGCAAAGAGCCCTGGTAACATTTTCTGCTGACACCATTCAGGGTCCGGGCCTCCCTATTTGGAGGGACCAAGGAGTGTGTCCTGGAGCTCTTTATTCGCCTCATGGCAGATTCCATAACCATGGCATTTTGCAGGAGCAGTGGCTTCTCAAAACCAGGGCTCTTATGGACCCAGTACATTGAGTCCAACCAACAGCTATCAGGGACAACCTCTTCAGAATATAGTGTACTGGAATCGTGACTGCCTCCTTGGGAGGAGAGGGATACTGGAGGATCTCCAGTATCCCTCTCCAGATCCTCTGCCTTGATGGTGAAGGATAAGGCCTTCACCATGTCCCGGACAAATTTGTTGAAGGAAATGTCCTCAGGCGGGGGACTTACAGAATTCATAAGGTGGCGAGGGATCCAATAGTATATCCCTATGATGCTCCCACACTAGGGGCTCATCCTCAAGTCTCCCACTCATTGGAATCAGAATCGGTGAGAAAGTCATAATACCGACAGAGTTCCTCCCAAAACAGACGGTCTTCTGGTGGAGTGGTCGGAGTCTATCGGGCATTCCCGATGGCGGTCCTCCAATCCGGAGGTGTTCAAAGGAGAACCCCCTAGTAACCGAGCATAATTACAATCACCTGGTGGAACCCTCTTTCCTAGTAGGAGAGCATGAGTCTCAAGAATAGGCTGGATCTCCACTGGCAGGGCCACTGCTGGCATCGAAGAACCCGAGGAAATCGGGTTCCTCACAGCCTGTACAGTCAGGAACACAGTCAAATTGCACTTGAGGGCCTGCATCCTTTCAGCAAGGAGCGCTGTGTCTGAAGTGGCAGAAACTGGGGCAGCACCGATGGCCTCCGATGCTAGTCACTGGTGCACTTATTAAACCCACTTTGGTTTGCTCATATTGGGGAAGACAGCTTCTGCCAAATCAGAGGATGCCAATGCCCTAACAGACCTGGGGGGGGGGGGGGGGAGTGTGACAGAAAAGACCCACATGCCAAAAAAACAAAAAGAAAAGAAACCCCGAGAAAAACATGGCGCTGAGACACCAACGCTCCCAGGGACGGGCAGGAAGTAGTAGAAAACAAACACAGGACCGAAAAAAGGAAGCGAAAGGCAAAAAACAACTGCAAGGGTACTTCAGCTTTCCGGTATCAGACAGATGTCCGAAGGGCTCCATGGAAAAAAGAAGACTGAGGTAAGATGATTGCTTTGGGCAGGAAGACAGGTACGCATGTGTGGTGGATGTTTCAAAGGCTTCCCATTGAAGCTGGAAATCGTTCCTGCGAGCTCAGTCAGTGACATCACCCATATGTGAGGACCTTCTTCCTGCTTGTTCCCAGAGAAATATGCGATCAGAGGGTAATTCTATAAGGTGCAGCTAGAGTTCCAAGAGAGATTAAGCATATAAATTATAGTACATTAGTGAGTTACGCTCGGATTGCAGTCAGGTGCTATTCTGAAATATGGACCATGGACCAATGATATGTACTGTGCTGTCATTTATCCTGCTCTAGAGTTGATATAAGCGACCACCACAATATGTATGTGCATCCATAGCCACTTATGCTAGTATTCTATAGAGTACACTCCATGTGGATCTGACTTTATAGAACAGGCATTATCAACACACGTGGATTTCTGTGGAAATCTATATGCCACTTACAGTATTACCTTCACCACTGTACAGTCAAATGACTGAAAGATGAGGAAAATAAATAAAAGAATTAAATTAAAAGATATTAAAATGAAGATGCACATAGAGACAAACACACTCTTTGAAATGGATATGCAAAGCCACTTAACCCTCCATAGCCCATGTTCCCTGTAAAATAGTTATCTCCAAGTTATAATGCCCTGTTCAATGTAATTTCAGTTTGTTCAATGTAAACCGCACTGATGCAGAATAGCGCGGTATATAGAGAATGTAAATAAATAAATAAAAATAAAAAATATGCAAATCCAGACTTGTTAAGCTGTGTTTTCGAACAAGTAATTAAGAAAGGCGTATTAAACTAAACTGGAATAGTAGGAAAATAACAGAACTATTAACAAGTACATTAGGAAATATTTATGTTATTGCTGTAAATTAATTTGGGGCTCAACATTTTGCACTTTGGTGACGCAACACTTGGTCATCGTTTGACTTTCTTTTCATTTTGTATTTTCATGGTTTTACCTATGGGGAGATGATGATCTTTTATTTCTTGAAGGGGAGGGAGGGGGCATGGTTGAAATTACTGAGCAAATCAATCCTTCGTCCTGGTCTCAGTTCAAGGGTATTCAGGCCCATCACACTTGCAGAAGTCAAACAATGGTCTGTCTGCTGAACATTGGCTACACAATTTGCTGCTGAGAAGCCTGTGGTATCAGATAAGTCAGGGGTGGGGGAGTGGGCACAACTATAAAATACAACCAGAAAGCTTAGGAGTACAATTTTCTTTCAAAGTACAATGAGAAAATTACCTTTTTCTAATTAAATGGCCCAGCCAGGAAGCTATTCACTTAAATAAAAACTTATGCGTGTTTTCGTATACGGTCACGGTCATGGTTACCGCAGGGCATGACAGTTACAACAAGCTGATTCGCAAGCTGTCAATCGCACATTAGGGTGTTGAATGGATGGGTTGAGTCAGAGAGTGAATATGGCGAGGACATTGCAGTTAGCATGTGGTGACACAGAGGTCTTGCACTCAACACAGTAATTTTAGTGCTAAATGCACATTAAATGCAAAAACTAACGGACTTTCATAAAATAGCGCCTTACTTTGCAAATTGAATAGGTTTTCTCCTATTTTATGTCTACAGGAAAAGCATGCTTAGTACATAAGCTGCAAAGTATGAACATGGAGAGGCTCCTAAATGTGGTAATGACAGTTTGCAATTCGCTTGAATCCAGCAGTGAGAACTTTTTTATTCAGTCAATCTGAAGAACAGTTCCTGTTATATGACCAGCCCCAAATGACCCTGACTAAGTTCCAGGTTTTCAACTTAGGCACCTAGTGAAGTGTGCATTATTTTTGTTTCAAAGATATTTTATAATAGGTTTTAATAATCTAGTGGTTAATTATGAATAAACATTTGGTTTTATATAGTAGACTGCTCTAAACTGACTAATATGTTGTAAATCTGTGATACTTCAGATAAAAGGTGGTCTCTCAAATGAAATATATCAACTAAGTAACTCTTATTGAAAAAGCTGAGACAACATTGCTCAGGCAAACAGGAATCAGCAAATACTGCCAAACCATGAGCTTTGCTAATACAATACAATACACAGAGATACTTATGCAATTCATGCCTAATTCAATAGTTAAGGTAGGCATCTATTTATTTAATCAATCAATTTATTGTTTATTTATTTTAAAATATTTATAGTCTCCATAGGTAACAAGCAAACATACATAATTCAAAATACAAAGACAAACCATAAAATACAACTCAAAGTAATCTAAACACATCAGCTGACACTCATTAAAAATCTTCCTAGACACAAAATACTTGCAAGTAATTGCAAATCATTTCAAATAGAAAAACTAATCATCATTAAAAACTTCTATAAAAACATTACTTTAAAAAGTTTCATAAAATCTAACATGTCAAACAGTTGAGAAAAGGAACTGGGTAATGTATTCCATTCTGAGTGCATGCTAACCTAGCAACCCTCCCAGTTAATTCTGACTTTGAGAAAGCAAACTATGCATTTGCTGATAGAGTAGTAAGTAGTAGTAACTCAAAGCCAATGGATAACCTAGCTGCAAATGCTTAAATATCATCCATAATGCATGAAATTGAACCCTAAATTCTAAAAGCAGCCAATGAAGCTGCCAGAGATATAATCTGAAAGCCTTGTTCCAAAAACCAAGCATGCAGCCACATTTTGAACAGCTGGAGTGCATGCAAACAAGAAGCTGAGAGTCTCATGTATAATAAGCTACAGTAGTCCAATGAGGATAAAACAAGTCTGCACCACAGTCCTGAAATCATCTAAGGTTTCTAAGGTAAGGTTTTAACCTACAACGTTGTCTTAATTTCAGATAAGCTGATCTAACTATAAAACTGATAAAGCTAACCCTTGTGGAACCCCTTTGGCCACTGGAAATACAGCAGAGACTTGATCTTCCAGGCAAACCTATAGCATTCTTTCCTATAATACGATCATCCCTCCGTATTAATTCTAGGTTCTGACTATCATGCTATGTTTCAATTGTTCGCACGATATTCTTCTCAGAATGCTTTTTTCATACCATGTCATTCTCCCTTATAGTTAGGTTTTGTAGGTTATATACATTTCGGAGAGTGATCTGCTAGTATAGATGAATTCCTATGAATATTGTTTTACCTGGCTCTGCTCTCAATTATTATATTTATATTTTAATTATCACTATTTAATTATGTATTTGACTTTATAAGTTGATTCACATCTATCATTTTTAATCATCATGTGTTTTAATTATTTATGGTTCTTACACACATCTTTTAATGGTTGTGTTATCACCTATTATTGTTTTTTCCATTCTCTCTCTTCATCTGTCTTTATCATATTGGTCTTTCCCCTTTTGCTCTTTCCTCCATTTTTAGCTTTACTCCCCTTTCATCCACTCAAATTTCACCCCTCCCCCATTCTCAATCCCCTTTTGACTTTTCACCTATCAACTTTCCATATACAGTCAAACCTCGGTTTTCATTTGCCCCGGTTTTCATACGCTTCGGTTTTCAACGTCTTTTCTGACTGAGATTTTGTCCCGGTTTTCATGCATTGCTTCGGTTTTCAACGTCTTTTGACTGAGATTTTGTCCCGGTAGCAGGGAAGAAAAGCTGTCAACGTAAGCAGGAGATGTTGCATGAATGTGGGAGGCAGTTCTTTCTCTTGCAGGGTACGTCTGAAGCTATATCATTAAGATTTTCTGCCATTCTGAAGCATTGAGCAGATAATGTAAAGGTATTTTAATGGACTGAATTCAATGTGATTCCGAAGAGAGCTGGGCACAGCAGCTTGTCAGGGGTGGCTAAGGCCAGATGTTAACATACTGTACTGTACAGTACTGTACTTAGCTTGCTTTCAGTGATGTTAAATGTTCATTTATCCATTTCATTAGTCATTTATATTTATTTCTCATTGTTTTCTGTATGTAAAAATATAGTTATTCTCTATAAAATGTATTTTTTGTGAATATTTTTGGGTGTCTGGAACGGATTAATTGGATTTACATTATTTCTTATGGGAAATATTGCTTCAGTTTTCATACGTTTCGGTTTTAGTCAGACTTTTTCGAACGGATTAATCATGAAAACCGAGGTTTGACTGTACTCCTCTAACCTCCAGTCCAATCCATCTCCCCCGTTTTCCCATTTTCCATCTCACTCTTTTTCCCTTCTATCTTTCACCCATTCCCCATTATCACATATCCATGTTCTTAAATCACCATCCTCCTCTCACTCATCTGCTTGGCAAATTCTCATGGCCTCTTTCACATAGTTACCATGTCTATTATCTCCCCTCTCTGTTACCACCTCAGTTGAGCATCTCTCAATCCCCTCACCCTTCCCTCTTAACCCCCCCCCCCAATTCAGCATCTCCCAATCCCCTCACCCCTCCTCCTTAACCCCCCCAATTCAGCATCTCCCAATCCCCTCACCCCTCACCCCTCCCCCTTAAGCCCCCCAATTCAGCATCTCCTTCTTTCTCTTCCATCTCTCCTGCCATTTTCCTTTCCCCTTACCCATAGACCAGCAGCTTTCTATCCCCTCCCACTTCTCCCTACTCCACCTCCAGTAGCATCTCTCCTATCTCCTCTCCCAGACCAACATCTTCTATCTCTCCCCAATCTTACACATCTCCAGTCCAACATATCCCTTGTCTCTCATAAACCAAAATCTCCCTCTCCCTTTTTTTCTCCTTCTCTCTTTCCCTCCTTTCCCCCATGCAAAAATATTGTGCAGCGCCATTCCTGGTGTCTTCTTTTTTTCTCCAAGTCAGTGGCAGAAAGATCACAGAGCACCATCTCCATCTTTTTTTCTCTGAGTCAGCACGCATCAGCCAGTGCTGCCTGAAGCATTCACTTCCATTGCACAGTTCAATGTCTCCGTGCACTGGAAGTGAATGCTACAAGAAGCACTGGCTGCTGTCCCTGTTTCAGGGAAAGACACATGAAGTTGAGGATGGTGCCACACGATGCTGCAATCTTTCTGCTGCCAGAGCTGAATGCACAGTGTTTTGCACTGGCCTTGGACCAGTCACCTGAGTCCCCACTTATTCTCCCAGTACCCAGTCAATCTTAAAGAGTCTGTCTTTTTCTTTTCTCCCACCGAATTTTAAAGTTTCCACCTAAGTCGCAGTCCCTGGTTATCCCAGTCAGTGATGGCATGAGGGTTTCTGGTGCCCTAGGCAGACCCTCCATGCTGCCGCCCCTCCAAGACTAAGCCTCCGTCCAGCCTTCCATGCTGCCCCCACCTTGTGCTGAAATGACAGTGGCTGAACTTACACTTCAGTGCTGTTTTAGGCCTTAAAGTGCTCGTGCTCATGCGCACTCATGGCCCACCTCTCCTGCCCCCTTCCGATGCAACTTTCTTGGGGGATGGGCAAGAGCAGCAGGCCGGAATTGCATACATGTGTGCAGGTGTTTTAAAGCCCACCACGATGCTGAAGTAGCAGTTCAGCTACCGCTTCTCAGGGGGTTGGGTTAGCGATGCCGGCCACTAGGGTCTGCCACCCTAGGCGACCGCCTACTTGCACAGTAGATGGACCAGCTCTGCCCCATTTCCATGTCTCCAGTACCTACCCTCCTGACTTCTATAGTCCTTCCCCACACAGCTATATCCTTCTCCAATATTCATTGCCCTGCCATTCCTCTTCCTTACCCCACCATCTATTCTTATGCCTTTCCCTCTGTTTAATCTTGCTTCTTCCCTCCCACACAAAATATCTGCCCCTTTCCATCCTCACTCCTCCAACTTCTGCCTCTTTTTCTCCACCCTGACCCCAGTATCTGCCCCCTTTCAGTTCCCCAGCCCCAACATCAGCTCCCTTCCAGTCTCAGCCCCCCCAGTATCATCTCCCTTCTAGTCCCAACTCCTACCAACATAAGCGCCATTCCAGACCCTCCCAGCTTTGTTTCCCTTTTAGTTCAAATCATTTTTATTGAGTTTATAGAATTAAAGACACACAAACAGCTTGTTACAGCAATCATAGGGATAGCATAGCCAACTTATACTACTTACACAGCACACTGAACAATGCGAAATATCACACTATAAAATCCTATATTCATACAACAGAAACAAAGTCCGTATATATGCAGAAAGAAGCAAGGCGTAAGTATATGGTATACAGAGCCGTACATTGTGCAAACAAGGGTATCATCCATACACCTAAAGGCTGCCATCCCTGAGACTCTCCCCCCCCTCCCACTTCTTACCCCCCATCCCCCCTTCTCATCCCTCTCCCTCCCACCCACTATGGTCTGCCTTCTTTCAACAGATACTGGAGGCATCCAGGGATCTGAAAGTAGCTTAAGCCAACCCAAGAGGACCAGTATTCCCATCCGGTCACCCTGTAAAGGGGGGGGGGGGGGCAACTGAGTACCATACTCCTCAGTCTCACCATGCACAGCTACTTGGCTACGTCTCACACATTCAGAATCACACTCCGCTCTCGGGGGGCGAGTGTCTGGATAACTGGAAGCCAACGTACCAGGAAGGTGTCCCAATGACGCCCTCCCTGCTGCTTAGCTGTAAGCTTCTCCAAGTACAACAACTCGCGCAAGGCCTTTTCCCACATGAAGACCCCTGGGGGCGTAGCATCCAGCCATCGAGTCAAGAGAATTTTCTTGACCAGCAGAAAGCCACGCTCCAGAAGTTCCCTGTGCGACGCGGCCGGGGTCGGTTCCAGGACGGTCCAGTCATGAAAAAGACAAGTATCGCGCTGGCAAACATCTCCAAGATCGAGCCAGCCCGCCATCTTGGTACAGACCTGGCGCCACACCTCTTGCACTGCCAAGCAGCCCCAAAAACGATGCAGCAAGGAGCCCACATGTTGGGAACACCAGGAGCAGGCAGACGTGGGTCGCAAGCCAGCCTGAAAGGCCCATTGATCGGTAGCATATGCTCGCCATAGAAATTTGTACTGCAATTCCTGTAAGTAAACCCAGGAGGATCCCTTCGGTATACGGCCAAACGCGGTGCGCAAGGCCTCTACTGTCATCCCCTCCACCCCGTCCCTACACCACCGAGTCGCCAGCGCAGCAAGGGGGGGTCCAGCTGAGATGGCGCTCAGAAGTTGGCGGTAAAGCGGGTTCCCTCGGTCCCGCTCCACCAGTAGTTGCAAGATAACTCGAGGGGTCCCCAGGATGGGCTTCTCCCCACCCGGCAGCCGCCCCTTCAAACCCTCTAAATAGTGGCGAATCTGTAGATAGCCATAGAACTGACGCGGGGGAAGTTGGAAACGTGCAGCGAGAGTCTGATAAGTCTCAAGAGCGTCCCCTCCCGGCGAATACAGGTCCCCGAGACACACCAAGCCATGTTCCAACCAGGAGTGGAATAGATTCCGGGGAGACATCCCAGGGGGGAACGCCGGATTACCCACCAGAGGGAGTAGTAAAGAAGATTTTGAGTTCCAACCTAGTCTAGCGCTCAGCGCGCGCCAAGCTGCTCGAAGCGCCCCCATATAGGCACCACTCCCTCCTACCTTCCCCAAGGATGGCTGTTCCATGTGCAGAACATAGAGACTATGATAAGGGGCACAGATCCCATTCAGCTGAGTCAATGGGGCACAACCCTCCCCGCCATCTAACAGGCCCCAAAGATGGCGAGCCATGTAGCGAATGTTATAGAGCCGTAGAGAGGGCAAACCCAGTCCGCCTTCCTCCACCCCCTTCATCAAGACCGTCAAGGGGATCCGGGCGCGCCGCCCACCCCAGAGGAAGCTCCGGAGGAGGCCATCCAATTTCTTCCAGTCCCTCGCCAGGATCCAAAGAGGCAGCAAGCGAAGCACATATAGCCAGCGAGGGAACTCCACCATCGTGAATAATGCCACTCTCCCCTTCAAGGACAATGGGAGCCCCTTCCAGCCGGAGAGCACGGCCCTGGTTTTTGCCAGCATGCCTGGGATATTAGCCTGGTACAGTTGGTCCGGACGGTCGGGGAGATTAACACCCAGGTACTTTAAGGAGTTCCCGGCCCAGACCAGAGGGAAGAACCCACCCCATGATGGTCGTACCCGGCCGCCCACGTCCAGCACCATTGACTTGGAGGCATTTATTTTGAGACCCGAAAAACTACCATAATGTTCTATCAGCTGCAAAGCCCGCGGCAGAGACTGTGTGGGATGCGTGAGACACAAGAGCATATCATCTGCGAACGCGCTAATTTTGGTCTCCTCTCCCCCCATCACCACCCCCCGCACTTGCGGGTCTCGTTGTATTTTATTTATTTATTTATGTATATATTTCTATACCGCCCCTTCCAGCGATCAAGGGCGGTTTACAAGGAACATTTTAACAACTGTACACAGATGTATACATTTACATTGAACAATTAGATTTAACTATTTACAATGAACGGTTGAGTATAACTATTTACATTAAACAAAACTTCAACTTCAAGGTTGTATCGCATGCAACAAGGGTTCAAGAGCTAAGACAAATAGTAGAGGGGACAGAGGGCACCCCTGTCGAGTACCTCTCTCCAGAGTAAATGGTTCGGAGAAGGTGCCATTAACACCCACCCTGGCCATAGGTTGAGTATACAAAAGTCGTATCCAATTCGCAAAAGCACCTGTAAAACCCATGACTCCCAGAACGTCCCAAAGGAAAGCCCACGCCACCCGGTCAAACGCCTTTTCGGCATCCAGGCTCACCATCAGTAGCGGTGCTTCTTGGCGCAACGAGGTTTCCATCCCCAGGAGCAATTTGGCAATATTCCGAGAGGCCTCCCGACCCTGCACAAAGCCCACCTGGCGAGGGTCAATGAGAGACGGTAAAATGGGGTTCAACCTTTTTGCCAAAACTGAGGCCAAAATCTTCATATCACAATTAATTAGAGATATGGGTCTATACGAGGCCGGATCCAGCAAATCTTTCCCCGGCTTCGGAAGCACCGTTATGTCGGCGCACCGCATATCCCGAGGAAATTGACCCATACGGCAAGCTTCATCATACAGAACCACCATAGTTGGGGCAAGCCGCACTGATAGAATTTTATAGTATTCGTAAGTAAACCCGTCCGGGCCCGGAGCTTTGTGGGTACTCCCCGCGTGGATCGCCCGCTGTATTTCCCCTACCGTTAATGGGGCATTAAGCTGTTGCATATCCAGCTCCGACAGGCGAGGCAGGGCCAAGCCGTGCAGAAAGCTTTTCCCACTCTCATAGTCCCGTTCTTCCTCAGTGTACAGTTGCGCATAAAACTTATGGAAAAGTTCAGCCAACTGCGGGGGTTGGTGTTGTAACGTTCCCCCTGCATCCCGAAGCACTGGTATGAAGCGCGTGCCACCAGGGGCCTTGACCAATTTAGCCAACAGTCTGCCTGATCTATTCCCATATCTGAAAAACTGATGTTTATGACACTGCATAGAATAGTGGGCTCGGCGCTGTAGAAGTTTGTGGAGGGCCGCCTGCGCCCCAGCATACTCTAGCCTTAAGGCCTCTCCCCCTACCCCGCCTGCCTTGCGTTGCAGATCACGTACTTTGCGCTCTAAGACTAGAAGACTTCGGTCCATATGCTTACGGCGCTTTACACAGTAAGCAATGATCGCTCCACGCAGGACCGCCTTACTAGTTTCCCAAAGCAAGACAGGTGAGCATTCCGGCGTATCGTTGAATGAGAGGAACTCATCCCATTGCGCTTCCAAGAATTTCCGAAACTCCAGGTCTTCCCACAAGTAGGTGGGAAAGCGCCAACCCACTCGCGAAGTCCCCGCACATTCCCAGGTTACCCACACGAGGCCATGGTCCGAAATCACGATCGGCTCAATGCCAGCTTGCACCACTTTAGAGACTACCCCCTCCCCCACCAAAATATAATCAATACGAGACCAAGAATGGTGCGCTCTGGATTGGTGGGTATATTCACGGGATCCAGGATTGAGGAGACGCCAAATATCCACCAAGTCCCCCATCCGGCACAGGTATCCCACCCCTCTGTTTCGCCACGCCCTCGCATCACCAGAAACGGATTTGTCCAGGAGCGGGTCATGCGGACAATTGAAGTCCCCAGCCAGAATCAGACTGTTGCTTTTCGCTCCTTGGACAAAGCTCAGTAGCCTACGAAAGAATGCATGGTCATAGATGTTGGGGGCATAGACGTTAACTAACCAAAGTTCCTCGTTATAGACTTTGGCATGCAGCAGGAGATATCTCCCCCCGGGGTCTGCCGTCAGCTGTTTCACTTCGAAGGGTATGCCCCGTTTCACCAGGACCGCTACCCCAGCTTTCCTAGTCCCGGAGGATGCACCATAGACACTTCCCACCCAGTCACGAGCCAACTTCTGATGCTCCACCTCGCTGAGGTGTGTCTCCTGCAGCATAGCTATATGTGCCCCCTTCCGCTTAAGGAATTGCAGTATTTTAGTACGTTTCACAGGCGAGCCAATGCCCCCAACGTTCCAGGAGGCGATTTTCAAATTAGACATAGGCAATTAAGTGAGGTCCACAATGTATCAATATCACAAATACAGACCCCAGGAGTCGCCCAGCCTCGACTCCCAGAGCAAGTCCCCGCTTAGTAGGCACAGCAGACTCTCTCCCAGGTTCCCCTCTTCCTCCAGCATCAAAAGCCCAGACGGCACCCCCCCCCCCCACTGCCTCCCTCCTCCCCCCCACCCCCCTTTCCCCCCCTCCCCCCTCCCGCCCTCCATAGTGCCCTCGGTCCCCCCCCACCTGCCCTTCCACCCACATACACCTACCCACTGCCCTACCCCGCTCTCCCAAGCACTCACACACTCACTCTCACAATCACTCTCAACACTTCCAACACTTCCCCCTCCCCAGCTCTCCATGAATAACCTCCCCTTCCTTCCCAAAACTACCTAACCCTAAAATGTATACACCCCGCTATTTGGGGGCAAGATCACCGTCCACCTCCCTTGCGCCTCCAGGCCTCCCCCCACCTAGTATTACTGAGGGCAACATAAAACTCATCTGCACTACCCAAGTGGAACATACCAACCAAAGGGCGATCATTCAAACAGTGCATGTTTCAAGGCCATGCCAAACACAGTCTCATTCATGTAGTCCATCAAGATTGGTCAGCAGCCAAAGCAGGAGAATTCGTCAGGGCAGTCACAAACTTCCTCACAGCGGGGGCCTGCTCAAAGGTGTGCGTTGCGCCCTTATGAAAGATTTTCAGAGTGGCCGGATAACTCAAGGCAAAACGGATTCCCCCCTGGATGAGCTCAGTACAGATGGACGAGAACTCTTTCCGTTTGGCAGCCAGTGAGGCTGAGTAGTCCTGGAATAAGTAGACAGGCATATTATCCAGCTTGAGATCTCTTTTTTCCGGTATGCCTGGAGAATCAGGGTCTTCTGGTGAAAGTCTAATAGTCGTGCTAACACCGGTCGAGGTCTTGCGCGGCCCTCCTGCCATTTCCCCAGCCTGTGTGCTCTCTCCACGTGGACCCGGCCTTGCAGATCTGTCAGGCCCAGTTCTTTCGGCAGCCACGTGCTGAACAAGGAGAAGAGCTGCTCCCCTGTCCAAGACTCCGGGATTCCAATCAGCCGCAAGTTATTGCGGCGGGAGCGATTCTCTAGGTCATCTACCTTGAGAAGCAGGGCGTCAATCTGTTTCTGTTGCTGGGCCCGCTGCATCGCTGACTCCCCTTCCTCCAGACTGGCTACCCTCTGCTCAACTTCCTCCACTCTCTTATTAAGCTCTCCAAACGTGTCGGACATCTCCGTCAGCTTCTGCAACACCGCTGCAAACTTGGGCTCCAGCAACTTGGCGACCTCATAGGCAAGCTCCTCCGGCCCCGAATCTACACTCTCCTTGCCTGGGGAGTCGGGTCCCACTAAGGGTTTCGCCGTCGGCGCCATTTTGAGGTCCCGCGCTCCGGTAGCCTTCTCCCACCTCGTCACGGATTTCATGCTCAGGCCTTTGCTAGCGCCGAAAGGAGGGCACCGGAGTGGTTCGCTAGTGTTCGGTACAGCAGCAGGGTAAGTTGTCCGCCCAAATATTCTGCTATGCCGCCGATTTAATTGCCGTTTCGTAGGGAGGCCTGGGAGCTCGGCAAGGACACGTCCTCACCCGCTCATGCGCTCACGTGATCCTCCTTGTTTCCCTTTTAATTTCAGCCACTCCCAGCATCAGCTCTCCTCCAATTCTTCCCAGAATCATGTTCCTTCCAGTCCCAGTCACTCTATTCCCCAGCATCAGCCCATTTCCAATTGTAGCTCCCCAGCAATTCTCTTCCAATGCCAGACCCCCCAGCATGTCCTCCTCCAGTCCCAGTCCCTCCCTGAATCATCTCCCTTCCAGTCCCAGTGTCCCCATCCCACAGCATCAGTCCATTTCTAGTTCTACCTCTCCAGCAATCCTCTTCAGGTACCAGCATTCCAACCCCCAAGCAGCAATCCTTTTCTAGTGCCCTCCCAGCATCAAACCCACCCACTCCCTCCCTTATTCCCCTATGGCCCTGCCACAACCTATATTCCTTGCACATCCACGGGAACATTTTTTCTTCACTGTTCGCATCTGTGCTTAGTTGCAGCTGACGGCACCATGAAGTTCATAGAAGTGACACCGGGGCATTTCCTGTCTCTTGCAGAAATGCCCTGGTTTCACTTCTATGAGCTCCGAGGTGTTGGTGGATGCAAGTTAGCACAGCTGCAGGCAGTGAAGAAAAATGCTTCCATCGCTGTGCAGAGGTGAGCTGGTAAGTCAGGCTTCAGGCCTCAATGGCGCATATCTTAAGTCGGCCAGTGCCACAGGGCTCCTCGGGGAGTGGGGGCATGTGTGGGCAACATGCCAGCACATACCTAGGACTGACTCTATTGTTTCTTAGGTCAACACAAGATCTTTTCTTTCAATGGACTGACTGTAGTATCTATCAGTTTGTATCTAGCCATTACTCATTTCTAAGAATGCATACTCGTATAACTGGGAATGAGGATAACTTTGTTTTAAATACCAATTCTATTGCTAGAGGATCAAAGCTAACTGGGAGTAACTATTCTGATGGACTGAATTTCCACTAATTGCATAGGTGTCAGAACTTATCCGGTTAGCAGTAAGACTACTAATGGTCTGCCCTGGACAGCCCCTAATACTAACCAGATAGTTCCAAGGTAGTCCGTGGGGATTTTCAGTGGCACTATCTGAATAGTGGTTCTCTGCTGAATATCATGGTGAGTACCCTAAACCAGTTGGTTTCCCACTGGCTGTCTGGCTCTGGGCTTTGAATATCACCTTCTTAATTTATATGCAGACTTTTTAAATATAGGCCACTGATTTGACAAGTCATTTTTAATTATCATACAATTCATTTTTTCACTGAAATGAGATACAGTGCTGTTAAGTACCATATATCTCTGACACATCTGTTCAACATATGAAAGAGAAGAAATTAAACAAAACATATACAAGCCTACAATATCATATAATATTCTAAAGGCCAGAAAAGTAAAGCTTCAAAAGTAAAGTTAAAAATCCCATGTAGTTAAAAATGCCTTGCCTCTGCATTCCATACGCTTTGAGGTACATTAATTATATCTTACGAAAATAAGAACTTTAATTTCTAGGTTGAGAAGGTCATATCAAACTGTAGTAGCAGATGAAGACTGTAAATGATAGCAAGGCCTCAGGAAAATGAGTGATTGTTTTGCTACTTTTTAACTGAAGAGTCTGAAGCTCTGCAAAGATGCTCTTTCTGGGTTCAATCTGAAACCTTCTTTTCGATGGTGATATTTTAGTAAACGATGAAGGTCTTTTCCTCCAAAGTTAATGTGCAATATGATGACTCTTGGCTGAGAGTAGTAATTGACAATTCAGTGCAAGAATCATTACTATCAGTATACTAAGGGGACTGAACACTCGGCCCCAACATGCTGCAATGCCTTCGGCTTCATTACATCTGACCAGCATTTTGATTAGTCACACAATGGCTGTGGCTGTTGCTAAGCTTTCTTTGAAGACTGGAATTATTTCAGGGAGTGCCCTAGTTAAAGAGGGAGACCAGAGTTAAATGAGATGAGCGTGGGGATGTGGTCAGCTAAATTATGTTTTTTAAATTATGTTTTATTATGTTCTACTGTATCGTTTTGATATATGTTACTGTTTTACTGTGCATTATGCTACTTCATTGTCTTTAAAACAGTATGAAACACTTTGGGACATGTTTATTAAACCATGGTGTGATAGCTTCAAAAGGCTCATGGTTAAGTTGAAAACCTCCACAGTATCTGTGGGGGCGTTCACAGCTTTCCTCCTGCAGATACAGTGGAGGTATAGGGATTACTGTGGAGACCCATGATACCTGCATCAGCAGGTAGCACAGGAAATCCTGTGGTGCCTGCCGATGCAGGTATCGCGGGTCTCTGCGGTAAATCCAAAGGGGAGGACAGGAGGCGATCGGGTGCACAGATCTCTCCTTAGTTCTGTGTCCCAATTGCTACCATCTGCCCCCTCGATACACCAATCCAGCCCCCTCGATACAACAGTATTGTCAGTGCTGTGGATGTACTACTACTACTATTAATCGTTAGCATAGTGCTACAAGGTATAAGCAGCACTGTACATACAGATGTAACACACAGTCCCTCATCATCAGAGGTTACAATCTAATCAAGATGAAAAAGCATCACAAACCTGGGGGCTAGAGTATGGCAAGATACACATAAGTAGTGGATAAAAGAATGAAGAGCATCAGGATTCAAAAGCAGCCTCAAACAGGGGAGTCTTCATCCTGGACTTGAATAGGGCCAGAGAAGGAGCCCGAAGCACCGACTCAGGTAGTTTGTTCCAAGCATGTGGAACAGCAAGGTGGAATGAACAAAGTGTTGACTTGGCAGTGGTAGAGAAGGACACAGATAAAAGGGATCTGCCAGAGGAGTGGCGTTCCCGAGAAGGCGTGCAGAGTGAGATAAGAGGAGAAAGGTAGTGAGGAGCCACAGAATGAATGCACCTCTAGGTAAGCATACGTTTGAAATGGATGCGGAAATGGATAGGGAGCCAATTAAGTCACTTGAGAAGAGGGGTTACATAAGCATAGTGACACTGGTGGAAGATAAGCCATGCAGCTGTGTTTTGAACAGATTGAAGGGGAGAAAGATGATTTAGAGTAGTGGTTCTCAACCTAGTCCTCTGGGACCCCTACTCCAGTTGAGTTTTCATGGTATTCACAAGGAATATGCATGAGATAGATCTGGAAGCAGTGCATGCAGATCTCATGTATATTCATTGTGGGTATCCTGAAAATCTGGATGGCTTGGGGGTTTCAGAGGACTGGGTTGAGAACCACTGATTGAGAGGGAGACCAGTGAGTGGATGAGGGCAGGGGCGGCTCAAGGCAATCTGCTGCCTGAGGCGAAGAATGAGATGGTGCCTCCCCCCTTAGAGGGGGCGGGGTTTTCTCAGAACTCCAATCAGGGACTGAACCAAACAAAAAAGCCGATTAGATTATATGGAGGGAATGCAAGATGTTTGCACAAAGGGCCGTACCAAGCTGCAATCGCGCCCTGTGCAACTTGCAGCTTGGGTGCGTGTCCCCCCCTCCCCCCCATATCTCCATCAAGCGCTGCCTGCTCTTTCCCTGCTGCTGCTGCCCTCTGTTTTTTTCACGGCGGCACCGGCAGCAGGGAAAGAGCAGGCAGCGTTGGATGGAGGTATGGGGAGGAGGAGGGGGGGCCATCTGCCCGATCTGAAAGGTGCCGGCACTTTAGGCAGATCTATCCATCCCTGCTCTGACATCGCGTCGGAGGAGGGAGGGACCAGACCTGCTTAAAGTGCTGCGAAAAGGCTTGGAGGGTGCAATTCGGCTGCTTGCTTTTGTCCTGCCAGCGGCGGCAGGACAATAGCAGACAGCCGAAATGCACCCCCCCCCCCCAAACCTTTGCGCCCCGCTTGCACGGGGCTAGGTACGGTCCTGTTTGCATACCAAAGAATTAAAGAGAGCAAGAACCAACAGCACAGTTTATAAAACTAAATAATTATGGTTCTTGCTTTTTCTTTTTCAACATATATTTTGCATCCACAGTGGGTGCAGAGCAGAACCAGGGCATTCACCCACAGAACTCAATATTAAAAAAAAAAAAAATCTGATTCTGATCATCTCACTAACAACCACCACCACCACTATTCTCCAGTACCAGGCATATTGTGAACTAATACAAATCCCTACAACAAAGAGCAAACTTACCAGACCATACCATACCATATCAGCACAAACTTCCAAAACTCACATAAGGAGCCCATCCAAAAATAGCGTCACTGTAAATACTACAGTGGGACCTGGAACATCCATACACCCATCCATCCATCCAAAGAAGCTAACAAAAGTTACAGCACGGTAATAATAATGGGTGATTTCAATTACCCCGGTATCGACTGGGTCAGTATCATGACAGGACATGCTAGAAAGATAAAGTTCCTAGATGAAATAAATGACTGCTTCTTGGAAGAGATGGTTCATGAACCGACCAGAGGGGAAGCCATACTGGACCTAGTCCTTAGTGGAACACCAGATCTGGTGCAAGAGATAAGGGTGTTGGGGCCACTTGGCAATAGTGATCATAGCATGATCGCCTTTGATTTAATTAGTGATGGTAAGGAAATCCACAGTACAACCTTTTAACTTTCGAAAGGGAGACTATGATAAAATGAGGAAAATAGTTAAGAAAAAACTAAAAGGAGCAGTTGCAAAGGTTAAAGACTTACATCAAGTTTGGGTGTTGTTGAAAAACACTATCTTGGAAGCCCAGACCAGCTGTATTCCACGCTTTA
Organism: Ichthyophis bannanicus; assembly: GCA_033557465.1. Classification (NCBI taxonomy): domain Eukaryota; kingdom Metazoa; phylum Chordata; class Amphibia; order Gymnophiona; family Ichthyophiidae; genus Ichthyophis; species Ichthyophis bannanicus. Next base: position 122,834,522 of record CM066038.1, on the reverse strand, counting down.
AGAAAAGTGGAAGGAAGTCCAAAAAACAGCCAGCATGGTTTAAAGGTGAGCTCAGAGAGGCTGATGTTGCCAAAAAAGCATCTTTCAGGAAATGGAAAAAAGAGCCAAATGACGAAAACTGGAAACAGCACAAGCACTGGCAAGTTAAATGCAAGGCATTGATAAGGCATGCAAAAGGAGAATTTGAGAAGAAGCTTGCTGCAGAAGCAAAAACGTGAAATGAAGACTTTTTCAAGTACATTCGTAGCAAAAAACCTGTGAGAGAGTCAGTTGGTCCATTAGATGATAGAGGGGTTAAAGGGGCACTAAGAGGCGACAAGGCAATAGTGGAGAGACTGAATGAATTCTTTGCTTCGGTCTTTACTGAGGAAATTGTAGGGATGTTACCCATGACTGAAGTGGTATTTAAAGGTGCGGAAGAATTGAAGTAAATATCGATACATCGGGAAGATGTACTACAACTATTTGATGAACTCAAGAGTAGCAAATCACCTGGACCGGATGATATACATCCAAGGGTGTTGAAAGAACTGAAATATGAGATTACAGACCTGATATTAGTAATCTGTGAACTATCATTAAAATCATCTGTAATACCTGAAGATTGGAGGATGGCGAACGTAACACCAATTTTTGAAAAGGGTTCCATGGGTGATCCGGGAAACTACAGACTGGTGAGCCTGACGTCAGTACCGGGAAAAATGGTAGAAACCATCATAAAGAACAAAATTGCTGAACATGTAGATAGTCATGGCTTAATGGGAGACAACCAACATGGCTTTAGAGAAGGAAGATCTTGTCTTACTAATCTGTTATGTTCTTTTGAAGGTGTGAATAAACAGGTAGACAAAAGTGAGTCAGTTGATATAGTGTATCTGGACTTTCAGAAAGCCTTTGACAAGGTCCCTCATCAGAGACTTTTGGCAAAACTAAAGAGTCATAGGATAGGAAGCAATCTACTATTGTGGATCAGAAACTGGTTAAAAGCAGAGGATAGGACAAAATGGCCAATTTTCCCAATGGAGAAAGGTGAATAGTGGTGTACCCCAGGAATTTGTGCTGGGACCGCTGCTTTTTGACATATTCATAAATGACCTGGAAAAGGGAATAACGAGTGAGGTTATCAAATTTGCAGATGACACAAAACTATTTAAAGTTGTTAAAACCCATAAGGATTGTGGAAAATTGCAAGAGGATCTTGATAAATTGGAAAACTGGGCATCAAAATGGCAGATGAAATTTAATGTGGACAAGTGCAAAGTTATGCACCAAGGGAAGAATAACCCAAACTATGGTTACACTATGCAAGGTTCCACATTAGGAACCACCACCCAGAAAAAAGATTTAGGCATCATTGTGGATAACATGTTAAAACACTCCGCTGAGTGTGCAGCGGCGGCCAAAAAAGCAAATAGAATGCTAGCTATCATAAGGAAAGGAATGGAAAATAAAACAAAGGATATTATAATGCCTCTATATCATTCCATGGTGAGACCGCACATTGAATATTGTGTGCAATTCTGGTCGCCGTATCTTAAAAAGGATATAGCGTTATTAGAAAACGTTCAGAGAAGAGCCACCAAAATGGTAAAGGGGATGGAAGGATACCCCTATGAAGAAAGGCTAAAAAGGTTAGGGCTGTTTAACCTGGAAAAGAGAAGGCTGAGGGGAGATATGATAGAGGTCTATAAATTAATGAACGGAGTGGAACGGGTAAACGTAGATCGATTGTTTACGTTATCAGAATATAGAAAGACTAGGGGACATGCAATGAAGGTACAGGGTAAAATATTTAAGACTAATAAGAGAAAATATTTTTTCACTCAACGTTTAATCAACCGCTGGAATTTGTTACCAGAGGATGTAGTAAAGGCTGTTAGTGTAGCTGGGTTTAAAAAAGGTTCGGACAAGTTCCTGGAGGAAAGGTCCATAAATCATTATTAAAAAGGGACCCAGGATATCAATGCTTGACCCAATACAAGCATTGTGGAACCTGTGTCCTTCGGGGAAACCGCTAGGTACGTATGACCTAGATTGGTCACTGCTGAAAACAGGATACTGGGCTTGATGGACCTTGGTCTGACCCAGTATGGCATATCTTATGTTCTTACCTATTTGAAAAGCTGAACAAGTCAAATTAATACAGGACAGTATAGATCTTTATGTACAAACTCCATGTTAACAGAATACCTGGCCTCTGTCACACACTCACAACATCGACCCTCACCAAGTACAGAATAAGTAACCACAATCTAAAGTAAAAATAATAATATACAGACAAAATTTAAACTGAAACCCCAAGAAGCCAGAGTCCAGATGCAGTGCAACATCAGATAAATAAGAGATGCAGGTCCCCAATACTGTGTAAAATATAAAGATAGCACAGAGTCCAATCACTAAAATTAAATAAAAAAACTTTTCTACCTTCGTTGTCTGACCATTTTATTCTCTGATCATGCTGGTCCCGATCTGAGGCTTCTGCTTTCCTGTCTTCTTTTAGCTCTCTTTTTGTGGTCTATGGTCCATCTGTCATTTCCTATCTCTTCTTTTGTTTTCTTCACTTCCTTCCATCAGCCCATTTTCAGTTCCAGTAATCCTCCCCAGTATCAGCCCCCTTTCCAGTCCTCCTCTCCCAGTACCTTCCAATGTGAATCGCCTTGCATTCCCACAACTGCCACTGGTATCCATTCCCTTCCAGTCCCCCTCTTTTCCCACTGCCCAGCCCCTTCTAGTCCAAATATCATCCCAGGTATCAACTCACGTCCACTCTCAGTGCCACCCCCCAGTCAGCTCCTTTCTAGTTGCCCTACCCTCTTGTCCATCTTCCTTCCAGTGCCATTCGCACTTCAGCTCCCTTCCAGCCTTCTCCCCATTACCCAGCCACCTACCACTCCCATCCCCCCAGTCAGCTCCCTTCCAGTCCCCCTTCAGTACATCCCAGGTGTCAGCTCCATTCCAGCCCCCTCCTTCTCCCTCCTTCCCCTGGCAGACCCTCTCAGTATCTGCTCTCTTCCAGCCCTATTCTCCCATCTCCCGCATCAGCCAGCTCATTTGTAGCCCTAGCCCCTAGTTTTCTTCCAGGGCCAGCAGCACTCTTCTTCCCTCCCTCATTAGCCCATTTCCAGTCTTATCCCCCTTATCAGCCCACTCCAGTCCTAGCCCCCAATCAGCCTATTACCAGTCCTAGCTCACTTCCAGTGCTAGCCCCCCATCAGCCCATTACCAGTCCTAACCTCCCCAATAAGTCAATTCCCAGTCCTAGCCACCCTAATCAGCCTATTTCCAGGCCTAACCCCACCAATCAGCCGATTTCCAGTCCTCCCCATCAGTCCATTACTATTTCCTGTGCTACCCCCCCAGTCCAGCCCAGCCTGTCCAGTTTTTCTGAAGAACTTGAAGAATAAAAAAAAAGGATGCAGAAGCTGCCGCAGCAACTGAAGTGCCCCGCTGCTGCCGCCTCCCCGAAGAACCCTGACACAGCTACCAGTCTCCACCCCCCCTCGTGCCGGCTCAGCTTTGCAGAGCCGCGTGAAGGGAGAGTGTTTCCTTTTCATGCGGCTCTTTTAAAGCTGAGCCCTCCAGCACTGATGGGAAACAATATTTCCTGTTCCTGTTTCCCATCAGCGATGGAGGGCTCAGCTTTAACAGAGCCGTGGGAAAGGGAAATACTCTCCCTTCATGCGGCTCTGCAAAGCTGAGCCAGCGCAGGGGGGGACGGGACTCGTAGCTGTGTCAGGGCTCTTTGGGGAGGCGGCGGCCGCGGGGCACTTCAGGCAGCAGCAGCAGCAGCAGCTTCTGCATCCTTTTTTTTGAAGGCCGACTGAGGTGGTCTTTTTTGGGGAAATTTTTGCTGCCCCCAAAAAGCTACCGCCTCACTTGGCCTCATTATAGAGCCATCCCTGGAAAAGGGTCTTAGTAGTGTGTCTAGAAGGAAGTGATGAATTATGCCAATATTATAGAGACAGAAGCATCAGATTTTAGCCATCTGTTGGACATGTGCAGAGAAAGAATGAGTAGAGACAAAGATGACCCCAAGGTTGCGAGCTGAGGAAAAAGGAAGGTGTAGCGTTATCCACAGAAATAAAGAAGGGAGGAAGGGGGGAGGTGGGTTTAGGGAGGAAAGATAAGGAGTTCAGTTTTGGACATGTTCAGTTTCAGATAGCAGTGAGACATCCAAGCAAGGTCAGATAAGCAGAATGTTAAGATCCGCAGCACCGACAATATGTAAAAAAATTTCTATATGCCCCCTTAGCACTGATCCTCATCGGGAACTGTCTGGAGGGGGATTGGTGCACCTCCTGACCAAAAACAATGCCCAGATAGCCTGGGCATCAGGAGTGGCATCAGCCATTATGCTGTCTTCATCTGCCCTATTCCTTCCCCCTTCATCTGTCTCTGCTATATGAAACTTGCTCAATTTGTAACCTAGGCCTCCCATCCCTTACCTTCCCCTCTGTGCTTCTGTCCTTTGTAACCCACCCTTTAACTGTTTATTTTATTTCATTTTATTTGTATCTTTAATGCTTTTATTTTAACTACCTAGATGCCTTGGCCATAGGCAGTATATCAATTAAATTGAAACTATAACTGTACCTTCCATTCCTGGTCCAGTGGAAAAAGGGTGCCAATTCCTCTCTATAGTACTAACAAAAAAAGCCACAATTTCATCGTATTGCCCCATAGCATGAGGCTAGGGGCAGTACTGCGTGATTGTGGCCATTTGGAAAAGCCACAAAGAAGGGGGCAGGAGCGAAGAGGGCTTCTTCTGCCCCCTGTTTCCATTGGACCACCAGGAATGGAAGGTTTGCTCTTGGGGGTCGAGGGGGTCATGGGGCCCCCTATGCAGGCTAGATAGCCTGGAGTTCATTTTTTGGAAGGGGAGGGAGGGCAGGGGGACCAGAGGCCTGACTAGCTAGCCTGAATTAGAAAATGTACATCTGGGGGAGGGGAGTGATATTTCATCTACTTGGTATTCTCAAAATAATTTGATTTGGCTGTGAACCATATTTTATATAAAGCTAGTTCCCTGGAAGGAGGGGGGGGGGGGCATATATTTGATTTTTGTACTTTTCAAAAGTTGGCAGAGGTGAGCGGATAAGGGAGGCACAAAAGAGCCAGATTCAGAAAGTTTTCAGTAAGACATGCATTTGACATTTTCAGTATATTATACTTTGAGAATTGCTTGATTGGATTTGAAGTTTAGATTTATTCACCTTTGCAAAATCTGAACTTATATTTGGTTAAGTAGACAAAAAATAACCACATTAAGTTAAATTAAATTAAGAGATTCGCTTCATCATGCAGCTCCTGAGAAAGGACATTTTACAACTTTAACACAGACACTGAGAATGCTCTTGTATGTCAACCTCTTTTAAAATATTTCTACTGAGAAAATATTCAGCCGATGACCCTGGGTTGACTGCAGACATCTAACTGGTGTTTACCATTGCAACTGTTCTTCCAAGTAAAAATATTTTTGAGTGTGAAAAGCTCTAAAGAGCTATACCATAAGCTTGAATTAATTTTTCTCTTTTATTTTATTTATTTAAAGCTTTTTTGTACCGCACTCTTTAAAATCAGTGCGGTTTACGAGTAACATTACTTTGTACAAAGCAGGGATGCCTGCTTTGAACTTACATTGAACAGGTATAGCAACTTGGATTTAGAAATGGGGTAACTATATACAAGCTAAGCAATGTGTCACTGAGCCGTTGTAGTGACATGGCGTGCTCAATAATGATGTACAGAATTGTCAGTTATTTACAATTTAGACAGTTGGGCTGCTGAGTGCGGTTACTTCAACCTGCCTAGGGTGTGCTGGTGGTGATGTCAAGGGTGGGTGAGGGTATGGTGGGTGGTTTTGTATCGTTGGGATGTGAGTAATGCTGTAGAAAAAGATGGTGCTTTAATGCCTTCCTGAAATGAGTGAGGTCAGTGATTGCTTGGATAGTGGTTGGGAGGTCATTCCAGCAAGTAGGTGCACAGAACACAAAGACTCTGTTCTTCGTTGCCCGAGAGCATTTTGCTATTTCTTTGAGGATTATTAGTGTGTTGGTAGCGAAAGTCCTTCTGGATCTGTTTGGAGGAGTGGGATGGAGTAGGTCCATTAGGGAGGTGGAGGATATTTTGTTATTGGGAGCAAATGTAATTTATCAAAAGAGGGCACTCTCCTATTTTTCTCTGGAATTATGCTGCCATGTTCTGATTCACTTGAAACTTCCACAGCATCTTAGCTGGCAAACCTGTATATTATTTATTTTATTTATTTATTTATTTACATTCTCTTATATACCGCGCTATTCTGCATCAGTGCGGTTTACATTGAACAAACTGAAATTTATTTATTTATTTACATTCTCTTATATACTGCGCTATTCTGCATCAGTGCAGTTTACATTGAACAAACTGAAATTACATTGAACAGGGCATTATAACTTGGAGATAACTATTTTACAGGGAACATGGGCTATGGAGGGTTAAGTGGCTTGCCCAAGACCACAAGGAGCACTTGTGGGACTAGAAACCCCAGTCCTTCCGGCCCAAGGTTGCTGTCCTCTAGTGGGATTTGAACCCCCGACATTCCGGCCTGAAGTACCTTGCCCCAACCACTAGGCCACTCCTCCACTCCAGAACATTTATTATCATCATCGACATCACCACTTAGAGGGACATTTCCTCCAAATACAGCCACATTTGTTTTACCAAATGTAGATTGCAATAAGCATTTTGTGTTGCATGTACAATATATTCCTGCACCATTCCCTCTCACTCCAACAAAACCCCTAAAGATCTCAGAGGATCTTTCAAAGGGAGAGATACCTTCTCAATCACAGGGTATAAGTTAAAGTCCCTCCATTCTAAATTGCCAAAAGAAAAACACTTGTTTTTCTGAGAATTCAAAACTAACCCATTTGCCTTCATGCATCCTTTAGCTCATAAAAATTATTTAACTATGCATTGACTGAAGGGAATTCTCACACATAGAGGGCAACAACTGAATGAAATTGGCATAAGCAAAAAATAATGTCAAAAGCATGCACTACATTGCCTAAAGGTTTTTATATGCTGGAGAGCATGAGAGACCAAGCTTCCTTAAACTGAATAATAAATCATCTCAATCAAGGGACCTCATGCATATGATATACAGAAATATATAGAAAATAATGAAACTGGTTTCCCTCAACTACATATGTTTGTATTCATCCACATTATATCTATTTTATTATCATTATTATCAGTAGTAATAGTAGTAATAGTAGTAGCAGTGGTATTTTCATACTGACCGGTCTCACTAGGGCTTGGATATATTATGTTTTTCTGCTTACGCTGTGAAGCTCTAGACTTCTTACTATTTACAGAGGTGAGATAAAAGACCACAAAATCACAACAGTTTCCATTAATTCTGAAAACCATGGAAGAGGATGATTAAGTTAGATTACTGAGCCACAGAGACATGAGGTCAATAACACAGTCTTGTTGGCATACCGTATGATGTACCACAGGGGTTCAAGCTTTCCGATTTAAATCAAAGACGATGTTAAAGTTAATCTTCTGACCTATTAAAATGGAATAATCAACTACTATTCTCTGTTGATTTTCACATGTTGTAGTGCAAAGTTTTAGCAGATATATGGATCCTGGAAAGAATTCTACCTCCTAAAAGGCTATAAAACCTTTTATGGGGTCAGAATAAGAATTAGAAAAAGATGATACACGGTAGCATTCTTAAGCCAGTCCAGGAGTTCTCACTCATGCTATCTCATGCACATTCACTGTGAATATCCTGAAACCAGACTCGCAAGGGAATATTCCAGAAACAGCATGAGAAACACTGATGTGGTACAGGGCTGATGCCAGGTTGCCATGGTGACTATAAATTTCATTTTGGAGTATGGGATTTGATTGGCTCTCTTTCCCAGCCATCGCCCGATGTCTCACCGTGATCAGCTCTACATGTAGTTTGAGTCACATGGTGAAGGAAGCTTGATAACCTTGCTGTTTGCTGATCTTGCCAAGACGTGAAACAGCGAGATTAGCAAACTTCCAGCACCACGTTCGGATCTGCATATAGTTTGAACCACACAGTACAGAAGTTTGCTAATCTCGCTGTTTCAAATCTCAGTAAGATCAGCAAATAGCGAGATAAAGAGTAGTTACTCACCTGTAACAGGTGTTCTCCAGGAGCAGCAGGAATCAGTCCTCACATATGGGTGACGTCGGCGCCGACGGAGCCCTCGTGTGGAGCATTTCCCCATCTTTCAAAGGAAGCCTTTGGGAATGCAGCGCGCATGTGCGGTCCCCTTCCCGCCCAAGGGTGCCATCTTGCTCAGTCTGATGACATAGCTAAAAGACATACAAAAACAGAAAATAAAACATATGACTGCAATTCCCAGGGGAGGAGGGAGAGTCGTGAGGACTGATTCCTGCTGCTCCTGGAGAACACCTGTTACAGGTGAGTAACTACTCTTTCTCCAGGACCAAGCAGGAAGTCAGTCCTCACATATGGGACTCCCCAGCTCCAGGCTACCGAGAACCCAAAGCTGAAAAATAAGCTCCCTCTAGAGCCTCAGCATGCGTGATAAGAATCTTCTCTGAGAACGCCCCCGAACGGTAGCCCAACACAAGGGCCAGGGGGGTAGGAGTTACCTAAACCTCAAAGAGATTATGGAGTAACGCTTGTCCAAAAGCACTGTCCCTGCGGGACTCTTTCTCGAGGCAGTAATGGGCCGCAAAAGTCTGGCTTGAAGACCAAGTAGCGGCCCGGCAGATGTCTGCCAATGGAACAGATTGGAGATGAGCTACAGATGCAGCCTTCGCCCTGACACGGTGGGCCGTGACTCGAACCTGCAAGGAGAGGCCGGCTGCCCTGTACGCCCAGGCGATACAGTCTGCTACCCAAATGGACAGGGTATGCTAGGAGACAGGTAAACCTAACTTATTAGGGTCAAAACATACGAAGAGATGAACAGTCCTTCGATGCCCCTGTGTACGGTCAATGTAGAAAGACAATGCCCTGCTACAGTCCAGGGTATGCAAGACCATTTCAGCCCGGCTGGCATGCGGCCTGGGAAAGAAGGTCGGAAGAACAACCTCCTGATTGAGGTGGAAGGAGGAGACAACCTTTGGAAGGAACTTAGGATGAGTCCGTAAGACCACCCTGTTCCTATAGAACCGTGTGTACGGTCTATCAGAAACCAGAGCCTGTAGTTCACTCACACGCCGGGCCGAGGTAAGAGCCACCAAGAACAATGCCTTCCAGGAAAGGAAGCATAAATGACACGTAGCCATCGGCTCAAACGGTGGGCGAGAAAGTTGTTGCAAGACCACATTCAAATCCCACTCAGGGGCTGGTGGACGAATCGGAGGCTTGAGCAAAAGCAGGCCTCTGAGGAAGCGGGCTACTAAGGGATGGACCGACAGAGACTGGCCCTCCACCGGCGAGTGGTGCGCTGACAGAGCACTAAGGTGGACCCAAACAGAGTTGGATTTAAGACCTAGGTCCAACAGGTGAAGCAGATACTGCAGCACCACTGGTACCAGGCAGGAAAAAGGATCCTCTTTGTGCTGAGCACACCAGGCAGAGAACCTACGCCACTTGAGGGCATAAGATTTCCGGATGGATTGTCTCCTAGAGGCCAAAACCACCTCCTCCACTTCCCTAGGTAGACGTAAGGGGGCTAGAACTACCCTTTCAGCAGGCAGGCCATCAAATGGAGGGACTGGAGGTTGAGGTGCAGGAGAGATCCCTGATTCTGAGACAGGAGATCGGGTTGCACTCCCAGAGGGAGTAAAGCATCGGTCATCAACACCTGTGTCTGTGGTGGTGCCTGGAAAGGTACCCCTTTGATCAGGTTCGGGAGATGCAACCACCACTGCAGGGAGGCCGCTAGTAATTTGGACACTCTTACTCTGTCTCGTAAGTCTCCAGTGGCCTGTATCCACTGAGCTCTGAGGCACCATTGAGCAGGCCGCATATGCAGATGAGCATTTGGAGTTACATGGACCATGGATGCCATGTGGCCCAAAAGCCTCAGGAAATGTCTGGCAGAGACCAGAGATCCATTGTGAAACTGCTGGGCCCGAGCTATCAGTCTGTGAGCCCTGTTCCCGGGCAAATAAGCCATTGCCTGTAAAGTATCCAACCTTGCCCCTATGAACTCTACGTCCTGTGAGGGGAGCAAAGTGGACTTTGCAAAGTTTATGACGAAGCCCAGGTGCTGGAGAAGAGAGACAGTGCGAAGAGTGGCTTGTTTGGCCTCCTGTGGAGACTGACCCCTGATGAGCCAGTCATCCAGGTATGGAAAGACAAAGATGCCCTGCTTTCTGAGATAGGCCGCCGCCACCGCCAGGCATTTGGTGAAAACCCTGGGTGCGGAGGTTAGGCCAAATGGAAGTACTCTGTACTGAAAATGATTTCCTCCCACTACAAATCTGAGATATTGTCTGTGGTCTGGATGAGTGAGGATGTGAGTATAAGCATCCTTTAGGTCTAAGGAACATAGAAACATAGAAATATGACGACAGAAAAAGACCACATGGCCTATCTAGTCTGTCCTTCCATATCAAAAACTACAAGAGTCCCCTCTTTTCCTTGAGATCCTCTGTGTTTGTCCCATGCTTTTTTGAATTCAGTTACTGTCCTCATCTCTACCACCTCCACTGGGAGACTATTCCACGGATTCACCACTCCGTAAAGAAATATTTCCGCATATCACTCCTGAATCTATCCCCCATCACCCTCATCCCATGTCCCCTCGTAGCAGAACTTGCTTTCAATTGAAAGAGGCTCTTCCCCTGAACATTTATGCCACGGAGGTATTTATACATCTCCATCATATCACCTCTATCCCACCTTTCCTCTAAGATGTACATATTAAGATCCTTAAGTCTGTCCTCATATGCTTTATAATGAAGACCACTAACCATTTTAGTAGCCACCCTCTGCACCGACTCCATTCTGTTCACATCCTTTTGAAGGTGCAGTCTCCAGAATTGCACACTATACTCCAAATGAGGTCGCACCAAAGACTTATACAGAGCCACTATCACCTCCTTTTTTCTGCTAGCCATTCCTCTCCGTATGCACCCAAGCATCCTTCTAGCTTTTGCCAATCTCCCTGCTGGAGGTACGGCAGCAGTATTCCAAGGGTAAGCATCTTGAACTTTTCCCTCTCCAGGAACTTGTTGAGATTTTGCAAGTCTAGGATGGGCCTGAGGCCTCCTGTCCTTTTTGGTACTAGAAAGTACCTGGAGTAGAAGCCTTGCCCTCTCAGGTGGTGAGGCACCGGTTCCACTGCCTGCTCCTGTAGAAGACTTGCCAACTCCTGAAGGAGGAGGTTCCTGTGTAGAGGGAGTCTTGAAGGCTCCCCTGGAAAATAGGAGGGAGGTAACTGGTTGAAGTGGAGCAAGTAGCCCTTTTGGACTATGCTCAGTACCCAGGTATCCCCTGTTATAGCTGACCACCTGTGGGCGTACAGTGTCAGCCGGCCTCCTGTGCTGAGTGGAGCCAGCTGTGGGGGAGAGGCTATGCAGTGGGAGTCAAAACCCCGCTCCCTGCTGTGCAGGAGCCAGAGCTGGCAGTTTGGGGGTTTTCTGCCTACGGGGCCCATGTCCCTACCCCTTGGCCTGCTGACCCTGTTGGGGAGCTGTAGAGGCCTGGAATTGAGGGTAGGATTTGTAGGCAGAGGCCTTCCTTGGGTAAAAGGGCTTTTTATTTATTTAAAGTTTCTTATATACCGCGCTCTTTAGCATCAGCGCGGGTTACATGGAACAAAACAATCTCAGTACATTTGAAAACAAGTATGAGTGACAGATAACAGGGCAATAAACTTGGGTAACAAGGGTAACTATCTACAATAACAATTGAACAATTTACATACAATCAACTAGCAGCGAGATTTTAGTGAACAGAGTAATTACAACAAAACTTTTAGTTCTAGAAGGTATGTCTTATGGAGTGGTTATGCCTATGAATCTGCGTTATGACATATTAGACATCACATTATATTATATGACATATTTTTCCCCAAGCCTTTCTTCTGAGAAGGGGCAGAGGTCTTCCTGGACAGCCTTTTCCTGGTGAGAGTCTCAGTCTCGATTTCTGCAGCCTCTCGAGGTCCGATGACTGTAGCCAGGCCTGACGGCATGCACCGATGCCGGCTGCTGCTACTTGGGCCGAAGCCTCGAAGCCATCATAGGCTGCTCGAGATATAAACTTCGAGCACTCTCGAATCCCCTATGACAAAGCCTTGAACCTCTGCAAAGGTTCTTCGGAGAGGCCAGCAGAGAACCCGGAAATCTCCTTTGCCAGGTCTCGGAGGTACATGCCCATGTACAGCTGGTAAGTCTGGACACAGCAAGCCAGCATAGAGCCCTGGAAGCACTTTCTACCGAGGGCATCCAGTTTCCGGGCGTCCCTGCCGGGGGGCACCGAGGAGTGCATCTTCTGACTCTTCAGACGATGCATGGCCAATTCCACAACCATGGAGTGGTGCGGTAGCTGTGCCTTCTGGAACCCAGAGCTCTTACGGACTCGATAGATGGAATCGACCCGTTTGCTGAGAACCGGCGCCGAAGCCGGTGCCTCCCACATGCGGAAGAGCAGCCATTTCAACATCGGAGGAACCGGTACAGTAAAGGCCTCCTTCAGTGGAGAGTCATACTAGAGGGCCTTGAGCTCCTTGGCTCGAGGCTCCTCCTCGGGATCCGCGGGGAAGGCCAAGGCCTTGGCCATGTCCCTCATGAAGTCCGAGAACCGGATATCTTCCGGCGGGGGGACCTTCTCCGAGGCTCGGACTCCGATGAGTCCGATGGGACGCACCAGGTCCGGAAAGTGTCCGGGGACTCCTCGTCCTCTGTCTCCCACTCCGACCCCTCCGAGGAGGAATTGAGCAGCTCCGGTCGGGTGGGCACCGATGCCATCTGCCCCGACGCCGAGGGTACCAGCGTCGATGACCTTGGCCCCATACGGGAGGCCGAGGGAGACCTTGGCCGAGGATCGACTCCAGACCGCATTGACTCGAGGATCGGCTCGGCCTCCAGGGTCGACTTGGACGTCGAGGTCCCGGTGGTCGGGGCAGATGCACCAGTCAGACCAGCGATCAGCACCCGCTGATGTTCCATGAAGGCAGCCAAGCTGCTCTCCAAGGCCGTCAACCTGAGTCCAAACTCAGGAGACTCAGCAGCCCTCGACTGGCTCCCCCGGAGGAAAGTCCACGAGGACAACATCGCTCACATGACTCGGGGACTCCGGCTCCACACGAGGCATTTTGGCAAGCCTCTCCGACTCCGAGGACCTGGGACGGCGGTCGGTGCTATGCGACCTGGCCTTCGAAGGACCAAGAGCGTCCACCGACACCGCCCTCGCAGGTTTCTTCTTCCTTTTGTTTTCCCGTGAGGGAGACCCCCGCTCAGAGGAGCCCCGACGATGCTCGGGGTTGGACTCCCGAGACGTCGAGGCCTCTGACGAAGTCCGGGCCCGGCCAGACACGGAGTCAGAGAAGATCCTTTCTCATTGATGCTGACGGCTCCTCAGCGCCTTAGAGGACATTTTGCCGCACAGGCCACAGATCATCGGGTCATGATCGGGCCCGAGGCACCGGAGGCAGCAGTCGTGTGTGTCGGTGAGAGACATCAGTTTCTTACACCGATCACACTTCTTGAACCCGCTGGCGGCCATCGGGGGAAAAAGGGCCCCTGCAAGGTCAAAAGACCGGGCTGCCAGTGAAAAAGAAAAAAAGCGTGAACGCTAGTCTCAAAGGACAAAAACCGAAAAAGTAGCTCCAGGCTCGATACCGGTGTACCGTGCCCAGGCGGGAAGGGGAACTGGCGTCGAACCGACAAAAACCCACGAATCTTTGAAGGAAAAAAATCTACTTTTAACCGGGTGACTAGGACACACGTCCATCGAGCTCCGCGGAAAAAAGAAGACTGAGCAAGATGGCACACCCTTGGGCGGGAAGGGGACCGCGCATGCGCGCTGCATTCCCAAAGGCTTTCTTTGAAAGCTGGGGCAATGCTCCGCATGAGGGCTCCGTCAGCGCCGACGTCACCCATATGTGAGGACTGACTTCCTACTTTGTCCTGGAGAAGCAAGCTTCTTTCACCACGTGGCGCAAACTACATGCAGAGCCGATGACGGTGAAAGAGTGAAGAACAGTTGTAAGACATCATGTGGGGGGGGGTGCAAAAGAGAGAGACAGAGAGAGACATTGGGTGATGGCTTGGGAGCGGGCAAAAGAAAGATACAGACATCAGGTGATGGCTTGTGGGGCAAGAAAGAAATACAGACATCAAGTGATGGTTTAAGGGATAAGAGAGAGGCAGAGAGGAACACACAGACATCAGGTAAAGGCTTGGGGGGACAACGAGAGAGACACTGGGTGATAGTTGGGGTGGGGGGCTATGAAAGATTTTTTTTTTTGCTGCATGTATTATCATGCCATAGTGATATGTGAAGCAAAAATGAAATTTGTCTTAGGTGCAGCTATAAAGGGTCACCAATATGCTGCTGACAACATACTTATTGGAGGTGCTATAAGAGGGAAGCAGAGATGGGTCACTCACTGCCTTCTGTTGAAAATGTGTAATTGCACATTAAAGGCCTAATTTATTAAGCTTTCTTTTCCCATAGAACATGGGAAAACAGTAAATCTGACCCTTAAAAAGAGAAATGTAATTCAACTTCATGGGGGAAGTGGTCTTCGGTCACCTCCCACTGTATGGATGGCCATAATTTAACTACTTTTCTTGAGGATACAGCAGACATCATAACCAGACGCTGTACTTTAGTGGCAGTGTTTGGCTCTGAGTCAGGTAAACTGAAGATCTTCTGTTCTTTTTTTTAAGCACAGAGAGGAGGCATTTTATGGACAGAAACATCATATATTCCTGGATGTCGGCCGAGGTACTCAGATTCGGCATAGGCTGTTTCTGGAATTAAAATAATGAGTGTTGGGCTTGGGAGCCACGAATGTCTTAAAATTTCCTTGTAAATGTATTATTGTGTTAGGGGACAGACCTATGTATATACTGATGTTCCTCAATTACAGAAATTTTTGGTTGAAAGATAGGGTAAGGGTTAGTAGTGGGGTAGGAATGGATCTGCAGTTCTGCTCCCCTAATTTGGTGTGTTATTTACACTCCTTTTTTCTTTTTGTGTATGATGTATTTCAACATCTTCTTCCTTGATGTGAACTTATTCAATGATGTTTGTATGTTTCTTTGACTATGGTGTTTATCTTTGTACGATTTTCTTTAGTTCTTGTTTATTGTATATTCAAGAAAATGTTCTAAATAATTTTTAAAAAATTGCACAAGGCTTACAAAGATTTTCAGAATACTATAATTTCTAATGGAAGACAATAACTGATCACCACTGTAGTCCAAAAGCTTACTGATATTTACTTTAATCTTCATTAGTATTTGCATGTGACCCAGGCCAACCTCGACAGGTTGATCTACAACCAAGTTTTTTTTTTTAACCCTAGGTCTCTTTATTCTAAGAGCTAGCCTCTTCAGAGAAGAAGAGTCCCATAGTGGGATTTGAGAACAAAGCAGTGACTGCCAAGGTAAGACCCCGAAAGGGGATTAAACCAGGTTTAGCCTAGAAGTTTGGAATGGGATTTGGGTGTTAACATATCCAATAATCTTAAAATGGCCAATCAAGTTAATAAGACAGCGGCCAGCCAGGAGTATACTGGGATTTATTGGAAGAGGAATAACCAGTAAGACAAGGGAGGTGATAATATCACTGTAAAATTAACAGGTGAAAACTCATTTAGAATACTGTGTACAATTCTGAAGCTAGAATCTTAAAAAGGGAATAAACCAGATAAGATTTGAACCAAAAGGCAGTTATCAAAATAGTCAACAATCTTCAAGAGTAAGTATAACAGGATGGCTTAAAAATCTCTATAGTACATCACGAGGAAAGGAGGGCAAGGGGAGACATTTGACTGTTTCTGTCATAAATACAGAGGAGGAAAAGCCTCGTTTAAAGGAAAGTTAGCTCTAGAACAGTAGTTCCCAACCCAGCCTTCTGGGACCCCCAGGCCGATCAGGTTTTCAGGGCATCCACAATGAATATGCATGAGATAGATATGCAGATCTATCTCATGCATATTCATTGTGGATATTCTAGAAACCTGACTGGCTGTATAGGGTAGCGTTCTCCGAAATGCTTCCCGTTCCACGTACAGGACCCAAAAGGCAGGCAGAGCTCCAAAGTCTCAATGCATGGATGAGACAATGGTGCAGAGATGAGGGTTTTGGATTTGTTAGGAACTGGGGAACATTCTGGGGAAAGGAGGTGCTCTTCCGAAGGGATGGGCTTCACCTTAACAGGGATGGAACCAGGCTGCTGGCATTAACCTTTAAAAAGGAGATAGAGCAGCTTTTAAACTAGATAATAGGGGAAAGCCGACAGTCGCCCAAGAGCGGATGGTTCGGAAGAATGTATCCTTGAAGGATACTACCAAAAGCAGAGAGGTTCCAAAAAAGAGTAAAGTAGCCCAAATGCCCTCAAGTATGGAGCAGACAGAGCTTAAAGATCCCAAATTACCCATTTCTACCAATAGCCAAATTAATATGAATAAAATATAGTCTCTAAAATGCTTGTATGCAAATGCTAGAAGTCTAAAAAATAAGATGGGAGAGTTAGAATATATAGCACTAAATGAGAGGTTAGATATGATTGGAATATCAGAGACATGGTGGAAGGAGAACAACCAGTGGGACACTGTGATAACTGGGTACAAACTATATCGTAATGATAGAGCTGATAAAATTGGTGGAGGGGTTGCGCTCTATGTTAGAGAGGGCATTGAGTCAGAAAGGATTAAAGTTTTGCAGGAAACAAAATTTGCTGTAGAATCTCTATGGATTGAAATTCCATGTAAAAAGGGGAAGGCGATGGCAGTGGGGTGTACTATCGACCACCGGGCCAGAATGAACAAATGGATGATGAAATGCTCAAAGAAATCAAGGAAGCTAACAAAAGTTACAGCGCAGTAATAATAATGGGTGATTTCAATTACCCCAGTATCGACTGGGTCAGTGTCACGGCAGAACATGCTAGGGAGATAAAGTTCCTAGATGACATAAATGACTGCTTCTTGGAGCAGCTGGTTCATGAACCGACCAGAGGGGAAGCCAAATTAGACCTAGTCCTTAGTGGAACACAAGATCTAGTGCAAGAGATAAGGGTGTTGGGGCCACTTGGCAATAGTGACCATAGCATGATCGCCTTTGATTTAATTAGTGGAGGAGGGATAGTACGGAAATCCACAGTACTACGTTTTAACTTTAGAAAGGGAGACTATGATAAAATGAGGAAAACAGTTAAGAAAAAACTAAAAGGAGCAGTTGCAAAGGTTAAAGACTTACATCAAGCTTGGGTGTTGTTGAAAAATACTATCTTGGCAGCCCAGACCAGCTGTATTCCATGCTTTAAGAAAAGTGGAAGGAAGTCCAAAAAACTGCCAGCATGGTTTAAAGGTGAGGTCAGAGAGGCTGTTGTTGCCAAAAAAGCATCTTTCAGGAAATGGAAAAAATAGCCAAACAACGAAACCTGTAAACAGCACAAGCACTGGCAAGTCAAATGCAAGGCATTGATAAAGCAGGCAAAGGGAGAATTTGAGAAGAAGCTTGCTGTGGAAGCAAAAACGCGAAATAAAGATTTTTTCAAGTACATTCGTAGCAAAAAACCTGTGAGTCAGTCAGTTGGTCCATTAGATGATAGAGGAGTTAAAGGGGCACTAAGAGGCGACAAGGCGATAGCGGAGAGACTGAATGAATTCTTTGCTTCAGTCTTTACTGAGGAAGATGTAGGGATGTTACCCATGACTGAAGTGGTATTTAAAGGTGCGGAAGAATTGAAGGAATTATCGATACATCGGGAAGATGTATTACAATCACCTGGGCCGGATGGTATAAATCCAAGGGTGTTGAAAGAACTGAAATATGAGATTGCGGACCTGCTATTAGTAATCTGTGAACTAACATTAAAATCATCTCTAATACCTGAAGATTGGAGGATCGCCAATGTAACACCAATTTTTAAAAAGGGTTCCAGGGGTGATCCGGGAAACTACAGACCGGTGAGCCTCACGTCAGTACCGGGAAAAATGGTAGAAACCATCATAAAGAATAAAATTACTCAGCATGTAGATAGTCATGGCCTAATGGGAGACAGCCAACATGGCTTTAGACAAGGAAGGTCTTGTCTTACTAATCCTGTTATGTTTTTTTGAAAGTGTGAATAAACAGGTGGACAAAGGTGAGTCGGTTGATATAGTGTATCTGGACTTTCAGAAAGCCTTTGACAAGGTCCCTCATCAGAGACTTTTGGCAAAACTAAAGAGTCATGGGATAGGAGGCAGTGTACTACTGTGGATCAAGAACTGGTTAAAAGATAGAAAGCAGAGGGTTGGGCTAAATGGCCAATTTTCCCAATGGAGAAAGGTGAATAGTGGTGTACCCCAGGGATCTGTGCTGGGTCCGCTGCTTTTTGACATATTCATAAATGACCTGGAAAGTGGAATAACGAGTGAGGTTATCAAATTTGCAGATGACACAAAACTATTTAAAGTTGTTAAAACCCAAGAGGATTGTGGAAAATTGCAAGAGGATCTTGATAAATTAGAAGACTGGGCATCAAAATAGCAGATGAAATTTAATGTGCACAAGTGCAAAGTTATGCACCTAGGAAAGAACAACCCAAACTATGGTTACACAATGCAAGGTTCCACATTAGGAACCACCACCCAGGAAAAAGATTTAGGCGTCATTGTGGATAACATGTTAAAACCCTCGGCCCAGTGTGCAGCAGCAGCCAAGAGAGCAAATAGAATGCTAGGTATCATAAGGAAAGGAATGGAAAATAAAACAAAAGATATTATAATGCCTCTATATCGTTCCATGGTGAGACCGCACCTTGAATATTGTGTGCAATTCTGGTCGCTGTATCTTAAAAAGGATATAGAGTTATTAGAAAAGGTTCAGAGAAGAGCCACCAAAATGGTAAAGGGGATGGAAGGATACTCCTATGAAGAAAGGCTAAAAAGGTTAGGGCTCTTTAACCTGGAAAAGAGACGGCTGAGGGGAGATATGACAGAAGTCTATAAATTAATGAACGGAGTGAAAAGGGTAAATGTAGATCGATTGTTTACATTATCAGAATATAGAAAGACTAGGGGACATACAATGAAGCTACAGGGTAAACTATTTAAGACTAATAAAAGAAAATATTTTTTCACTCAACGTTTAATCAAACTCTGGAATTTGTTACCGGAGGATGTAGTAAAGGCTGTTAGTGTAGCTGGGTTTAAAAAAGGTTTGGACAAGTTCCTGGAGGAAAGGTCCATAAACCATTATTAAGAAGGGACCCAGGATATCAGTGCTTGACCCAGTACAAGCATTGCGGAATCTGTGTCTTTTGGGGAAACTGCTAGGTACGTATGACCTAGATTGGCCACTTTTGGAAACAGGATACTGGGTTTGATGGACCTTGGTCTGACCCAGTATGGCATATCTTATGTTCTTATGTACACTATGCTGAAGCAACAGCGCCATTATGTTAGCATTTCAACATCATATTACTACTAATGCTATAAAGATCAATGTTACTGTGTGGGCATTAAAATACAGTATACTTCAAGTAAATATTCACCCAAAACCTACAATATGAGAATAAAATGCAGTAAAACAGTGCTTTTCTTCACTGTAATGAACTAATTAAATGCAAATCAGAGTTTATAGATTGGGCTATTGTATCTAACCTATCTTCCCTTCTTCTGTAATCCTTCAATGATCCCTACTCTCTTATTGATACAAAATGTTGCAGATGACATATAGACACAGATCACTGGAAAAACAAGTGTTGCAGCTTTATTTTTCAATACGTAACCAACTATATGAAACGTGAGCCACATCCCCTTGCTAACCTATGTTTGTTTTGAAGAATAGCAGTGCATTGTGGAACAAACTAAGCAGTCTCTGCTTTACTTGGCCATATCCTCCTAAGGACAAACTCGACTGTCTCCTCTACCCTGCAAGCTGGGCCTCTGCCATTTAACAGCTGTGCTGCCCTCTTTTGCAAGGCTGAACCTGGCTTACACCCAAGTATCCTTCCCTACATCCAGATGATGCTTTTTCTAATTCAGAGTTTCCCTAGAGCCTCATTGCTTGCCTGGATAACTCATCACTGATCTAGGGAAGTCATCAACTTGAGGCATCCAAGTTATACATATAGCAATGGTGATCATCAGCCTAACCCTCAAACAAATCCACCATCTGGTGTGGCGTCTCACACTGTTCTCCTCCTTCTGTGTGGCCTTTTTCTGTGCAAAGGAGTACAAGGCAACATTACTTCCAAAGAAGCCTTACATTATCTTGGAAAAGGACACATGACTGAACCTATAACATCTGAGTAAATCCTTTGTAATATCCCCTCTGCTATGATTGGTACTTAGGTTTACAGCTCTCTCCCATCTCCCCTACTAGTCCTACCTTTCCCCTTTGTCTTTATCTGTGACGTTCCTCCTGGGTTTATTATTGTCCTTACTATCCTTCTCTCTTCTTTCCTACTTGCTCTCCTATCATATCAATGGTGTTCCTTTTTCCTCCTTTATTTTCACCAGCTGCACCTTGTTATTATTGTACACCGCTTTGACGCTCCGGCAATGGGCGGTATATCAAATATCACCAATAAAGATAAAGATCCTCCACAGTAATTTCAGTCAGTTGCCATTAGTCATGGAGCTTTACCTGTTGAGATAGGTTGATATCCGGGAATCCTAGGTTTTCAGTAACCAGGCCCTGAGGTGCAGGGACTGGGGATTCGGGTGCAATAGCGTCCCGTTCTCCTGGGAAAGAAGATCTGGAGCACATCCCAACTCCAGAGGTGTGGCTTAAGAGAGGCGCAGAAGCAGAGGATACCCCCGTCTGCCGTGGGCAACGTGGAGCTATGAGTATCATATGACCTTTGTCTCTCCGAAGCTTGAACAAAGTTTTCGGAATGAGGGGAATAGGTGGGAAGGCATAGAGGAAGTCCCGAACCCAATGGAGGAGGAAAGCATCTTTTGTCTGACAGTTTTGAGCCAGAATTCTGGAACAGAATTGGGAAAGTTTGGCTTTCTGTGGACTTGCAAAGAGGTCTATATCTGGCGTTCCCCAGATTCGAAACACTCGAGCAAGCTGGTCTGAGTGCAGAGACCATTCATGTAGCAGCAGTATTCGACTGAGTTTGTCTGCCCAAAGATTTTGAATGCCTGGAAAATAGAAACATAGAAACATAGAAATATGATGACAGAAAAAGATCACATGGCCTATCTAGTCTGTCCTTCCATAACAACTACAACAGTCCCCTTTTTACCTTTAGAGATCCTCTGTGTTTGTCCCATGCTTTTTTGAATTCAGTTACTGTCCTCATTTCTACCACCTCCACTGGGAGACTATTCCACGGATCCACCACTCTTTCCGTAAAGAAATATTTCCGCATATCACTCCTGAATCTCTCTCCCTTCACCCTCATCCCATGTCCCCTCGTAGCAGAACTTGCTTTCAATTGAAAGAGGCTCTCTCCCTGAACATTTATGCCACGGAGGTATTTAAACATCTCAATCATATCACCTCTATCCCGCCTTTCCTCTAAGGTGTACATATTAAGATCCTTCAGTCTGTCTTCATATGCTTTATAATGAAGACCAGTAATCATTTTAGTAGCCACCCTCTGCACCGACTCCATCCTGTTCACATCCTTTTGAAGGTGCGGTCTCCAGAATTGCACACCATACTCCCAATGAGGTTGCACCAAAGACTTATACAGAGGCATTATAACCTCCTTTTTTCTGCTAGCCATTCCTCTCCGTATGCACCCAAGCATCCTTCTAGCTTTTGCCGTCGCCTTTTCTACCTGTTTAGCTACTTTAAGATCATCAGACACAACCATGCCTAGGTTCCGCTCTTCTTTAGTGGACAAAAGTACTTCACCCCCTATACTATATTGCTCCCTTGGATTGCTGCAGCCCAAATGCATGACCTTACATTTTTTAACATTAAATCCCAGCTGCCAAATTCTAGACCATTCTTCAAGCTTAGCTAGATACCCTCCTCATGTTATCTACCCCTTCCTGGGTGTCTACTCTATTGCAGATTCTGGTATCATCCGCAAAGAGGCAAACCTTACCTGAAAGCCCTCCCACTATATCACTAACAAAGATGTTAAAAAGAATCGGACCAAGGACAGATCCCTGGGGCACACCACTGGTAACATCCTTCTCCTCAGAGTGAGCTCCATTTACTTGTACTCTTTGTCGCCTCCCACCCAACCAATTTCTAACCCAAGCAGTAACTTTAGGGTCCATCCCTAGGGTGCTCAGTTTGTTTATAAGTCGCCTGTGAGGAACAGTGTCAAAGGCTTTACTGAAATCTAAATACACCACATCTAGGGCTCTCCCTCGGTCCAACTCCCTGGTTACCCAGTCAAAGAAATCAATCAGATTTGTCTGACAAGACCTGCCTCTGGTGAATCCGTGCTGCCTTGGATCCTGTAATCCGCTGGACTCCAGAAACCTCACTATTTTCTCTTTCAGCAGCGTTTCCAATAATTTACTCACCACCACCGAAGTTAAACTAACCGGCCTGTAGTTTTCAACCACATCCTTACTTCCGCTTTTGTGTAAAGGCACCACATGAGCCTCTCTCCAGTCCTTTGGCACCACTCCCGACTCCAACAAGGCATTGAAAAGGTCAGTCAGTGGAGTTGCTAGAACGTCCCTAAGTTCCCTCAGTATTCTCGGGTGTATCCCATCCGGTCCCATCGCGTTATCTACTTTAAGTTGAGATAGTTTCTCACAAACACAGTCTTTTGAAAACTGTTCAAGATGTCTTTTGCTTCTGTTCCTATTTGTGGGTGTTTTCTGAGGTCCTGCTCCTGGTTCTTCATCTGTGAACACAGAACAAAAATATTTGTTAAGCAATTCCGCTTTATCCTTATCAGCTTCTATATATTCCTCCCCTGCACCCTTGAGTCTGACAATACCACTCTTGCCCTTCCTCTTCTCACTAATATATCTGAAAAATGTCTTATCCCCCCATTTTATTGCATTGGCTATTTCCTCCTCCTTTTGAATCTTTGCCTTCTTGACTACTT
Source organism: Ichthyophis bannanicus (assembly GCA_033557465.1). NCBI lineage: Eukaryota > Metazoa > Chordata > Amphibia > Gymnophiona > Ichthyophiidae > Ichthyophis > Ichthyophis bannanicus. The sequence goes on along the minus strand of CM066038.1, from coordinate 122,811,370 downwards.
TGCTAGCTTCTCTAAGTTTTTCCAAATACAGATGCCTGTCTTCCTCTCTCTGTAATCTCTTGTATTTCATGAAGGCCTCCCTCTTTTTCTTCACTTTTTCAGCTACTTCTTTCGAAAACCATAGCAGTCTCCTTTTCCTTTTACCTTTATTTACCATTTTAACAAAAACGTTGGTTGCCCTTAAAATATCCCCTTTCAGTTTTTCCCACTGTTTTTCTACATCCCTCAGCTGTTCCCATCCAACTAATGACTCCCTGAGGTATTGGCCCATCTTCGCAAAGTTAGTCTTCCTAAAGTCTAAGATCCTCGCCTTTGAATGGATTATAACAGCCTTAGTCCTAATACTGAACCACACCATCTGGTGATCACTGGATGCAAAATGATCTCCCACTACAACATCAGAGACACTTTCACCATTGGTAAGCACCAAGTCCAGTATGGCCTCTTCACGTGTGGGGTCTGTTACCAATTGCCTGAATAGTTCTCCCTGTAGAGAATCCAGGATCTCCTTACTTCTAGATGATACTGCAGCAGGAATGTGCCAATGAACATCTGGCATATTGAAATCTCCTATCAGTAGCACTTCCCCTTTCCTAGCAATGCTGCGCATGTCTTCAATTAACTCTCTGTCCACTTCTTCCTCTTGTGAGGGAGGTCTGTATATCACACCAATGCAAATAGATTTCTCTTTCCCTCTTTCTAGTTTAACCCACAATGCCTCCCCCCTCTCCCTTTTAAGCTCTGTAATTCCAAAGCTTTAATAGTAGTTTTTACATATATTTATTTATTTACATTCTCTTATATACCGCGCTATTCTGCATCAGTGCTGTTTACATTGAACAAACTGAAATTACATTGAACAGGGCATTATAACTTGGAGATAACTATTTTACAGGGAACATGGGCTATGGAGGGTTAAGTGGCTTGCCCAAGACCACAAGGAGCACCTGTGGGACTAGAAACCCCAGTCCTTCCGGCCTAAGGTTGCTGTCCTCTAGTGGGATTTGAACCCCCGACCTTCCGGCCTAAAGTACCTTGCCCCAACCACTAGGCCACTCCTCCACTCCTCGTCCCCTACTTCCTACCCTTTCCTTTCTGAATAAAGTATAGCCAGGTATAGTTACATCCCAATCATGGTTTTCTGTGAACCATGTTTCTGTAACTGCCACTAAATCCAAGTCAGCCACTCCCACCAAAGCTTCAACATCAGGGATCTTATTTCCCATGCTACGGGCATTTATACACACTGTTTTCCATATGTTACCCCTGTTACCCATTTCCATAAAGTTATTTAATGTATCACCTACCTGGGGGCTTTCACTTACCTGGGGGCTTTCTTCACCCATCCCCAACGAATCTAGTTTAAAGCCCTCTTCAGTAGATTAGCCAGTCTACTACTGAAGACGCGTTGACCTTTCTTGGACAGATGGATGCCTTCTCTGCTCTGCAACCCTTGGAACAGCATCCCATGGTCTAGGAAACCAAAACGCTCTCGATGACACCATCCATGCAGCCATGCATTCATCTCCAGGATGCGAGCCTCTCTGCCTTGGCCTTTATCATCAACAGGGAGGATTGAAGAGAACACCACCTGTGCACCTAACTGCTTCCCAGAGCCATGAAGTCACTTTTGATACGTTCTGAGGTATACCTGGCAGTATCATTTGTTCTAACATGGATATACCACTAGGAGGTGGATGTGAAGCTCTCTGGCGAGGGCCCACAGTCGCAAAGCTTCGTTGCATAATGACAGAGAGCCTTTTCCGCCCTGCTTGCTCACATAGAACATGGCTACTTGACTGTCGGTCTGAACCACAACTGTCTTGTAGCTGAGATGGGCCTGAAAAACTTGGACAGCATGGAAAATGGCTCTGAGCTCTAGGAGGTTTATGTGAAGACAAGCCTCCTGTGGGGTCCAGAGACCCTGAGTTGATAGATCGTGCAAGTGAGCCCCCCAACCCAACTTGGACGCATCTGTTGTTAGGGTGGTTTGGCATAGAGGCTGCTGGAAAGGAGAACCCACAAGAAGGTTTTCCAGTGACTGCCACCACTGCAGGGACAAAATGAGAAGTGTGGAGTTTCTGATTTTGTCCCTTAGCCGACCAGAGGCCTGTGTTCACTGAGAGCCTACAGTCCAATGGGCTGCTCGCATATGAAGGCGAGCATAGGGAACCACATGGACAGTGGATGCCATATGCCCCAGAAACTGAAGCATCTCCCGAGCAGTCAGGAAGACCTTTATAGCTGCTTGGGAGGCCAGCTGTACTATATGAAGACACCGTGGCTGTGGCAGGAAAGCCCTTGACTGCCTTGTGTCTAGACGAGCCCCTATGAATTCTAGAGACTGAGAAGGGGTGAGATGAGATTTTGGGAGGTTTATGACCAGTTCCAAGTATCGAAGGATTTTCATGGTGCGAGAAAGAGCAAAGCTGACTTCTGGAGCTGTTGATGCTCGAATGAGCCAGTTGTCTAAGTAAGGGAAGATGAATATTCCTAGAGTTCTCAGGAATGCTGCTATTACTGCCATGCATTTTGTGAAGACTCTTGGGGCAGAAGCCAGACCGAAGGGAAGAACCCTATATTGGAAATGTCTTCCCTGGAAAAGGAATCAAAGGAATTTCCTGTTATCTGCATGGATGAGAATATGCGTATATGCATCCTTTAGATCTAGAGAACATAGCCAGTCCTGACTCTGAAGCTATGGCAGGAGTGTTCCGAGGGAGATCATTTTGAATTTTTCCCAGAACAGATACTTGTTTAATTCTCTGAGGTCTAGTATAGGCCTGTGTCCCCCCCTGTTTTCTTTGGTATGAGAAAGTAGGGGGAGTAGAATCCCGTACCCTATTGAGGTATGGGTACCTCTTCTATTGCTCCTTGAGCAAAAAGTGATGCAACCTCCTGACCCAAGAGACTGGTGGCAGGGACCTAAGAATTGAACTGTCTTATCATTGTAGGAGGGGGCATACTGTGAAAATGAAGTCTGTACTCCTCTCGTACAATGGAGAGTCCAGTTTTCTGATGTTATTTGTTGCCATCTTCTGGCAAAATGGCATAACCTGCCCGGGATGGTAAGGGGTTCTGGACCTTTCAGGGCAGAAAAACGAAGTTCTCTAGGAAGGAGTTGAAACACACTGTCATGTTATGTTCATTGTAAACCGTCTTGAATTGAAGAAAGATGGTATATAAAAACTGTTAAATAAATAAATACATAAATAAAATAAATAAAGGAGTCAAAGCCCCTGAGGAGGCTGAGTCTGTTGAGCCGGTTGAGCTCTTGGAACTTGTGGCTTCCTCTGCTGTCTGTTCTGTTGTTGTCCCCTTTGGGGAACATGAACTGGACAGTGTCCCTGATGGGTGCAAGATGGGTAAAATTTCTTTTTCTTGACTGACTTTTTCTTTGCTAGGTTGGCTGTAGACTTTGATAGTCTTTTCAAGGTAGTATTTTCAGATTCAATCTGATTAGCCTTGTCTTGCCAATCCTTGCCAAAGCGATTTTCTTCTGTGCAAGGAATATTTCCCAGTTTATCTTGCACCCATTGTTCTAAGTCTGATGCCTGAAGCCAGGCAATACGACGTGCACAGATGGAAATAGCAGATGTTCTGCTAATGCATTCAAAGCAATCAAAGGTTGCACGGTTTACAAATTTTGAGACATCCTGGGCATGTTTGACCAGAGTAAGGAATTCCCCCCTTTTTTCCTTCAGGGAGAAGAGGGCTCATGAGCTCCAAGTCACCTCTAACTTCTTTGAGGAACATTCCCATATAGAGAATGTAGGAGCTAATCCTGGCTGCCAACATGGAGGATTGGAAACATCGACGCCCAAAGGCATCGAGCATCCTCGATTCACGGCCCGGAGGATTGGAAGAATGTGTTTTAGCACTCTTAATCCTACGCATTACCGATTCCACTACCATTGAATGGTGTGGTAACTGAGTCTTTTGAAAGCCAGGACAGCTTGGAACTCGGTATATGGTATCGAGTCGAGAGTGTGGAGACACCGTCAAAGGAGTTTCCCACATTCTTAGCATAAGATCATGCAAGATTCTGTGAATAGGCAGAGTAGCTGCCTCTTTAGGAACCTTAGGGTACTGAAGAATTTCTAATTCTTCTGCTCTAGGTTCCTTCTCTGGAGTCACTGTGATTGCAAGATCTCGAGCTAAATCACATATAAAATCCTGAAAGGACATGTCTTCTGGAGGAGACATTCTTCGTTGAGGAGGAGATGGATCCTCTGGAAGGATAGCTCTAGTACCAGCAGAGTCTTGAGAGTCATCGGAATCGGATGATTCAAAGTATCTCTGCGCCGGGTGTTCTTGCAATGCACGGTACCGGTATCGCTCGAAGTCGGTATCGGGGTGTCTCGGTACCGATTCATCGATACCTGAGATAGACTCAAGGCTCGGCATGGGGGGAAGCATACCTGTTGAGGTACTTGGTACCGGTGTCAATACCGGTACCTGTGGAACCGTCTGTAGCAGTCTTAGCGGTACCTGAAGCTGCTAAGAGGGCCGCTAGACTGCATTCGATAGCGAGGATTCTGTGATCCATCACTCCTGACGATGCCTGGGTGTCGGTGGAAGCGGCTACAACCCCAGAACATCGCACCAATAGTTCTGCAGAGGTGGAAGCCTCTGGAACATTCTGGATCCCCGTTGATGCTTTGGAGACCGAGGCCTCCTGCCGGGGCTGTTTTGCCGGTGAACTTTCCTTGAGGGCAACGCCAGTGGCATCTTGATACTTGGAAGGAGATCTACCCTTTGAGGACCAGCCAGTTTTAGAAGACTTAAGTTTAGTTACCTGAGATCCATGGGAGGAAGATGAAGCCCTGGAAGACGTCAATGCAACTGACATCGTATCTGCGGCCAAAAGGGTACCGAGTTTTGCAGATCTATTCTGCAGTCCCCTCTTTGTCATCTTTCTGCAGAAGAGACACTCCGATGGAGAATGGTCAGGACCTAAACACTTAAGACACCATTCATGGGTGTCGGTGACGGAAATGGTACCGCCACATTTAGAACATTTCTTGAACCCACTAGCTGGTTTCTCCATGTTTGAAGAAAAATGGGCCTAGTGCCCAAAATGGCGCCTAGCCCCAAGAGGGGAAAGACCCCTGAAAGAAAATCTTTTAGAAAACTAGGTGTTTTTTTTTTTTAAAGAAGAAAAGAGAACCAGCGGTACCGGTAGGTTTTGAAGGAAGGCAGACGCGACCACAAAAAACAAAAGAATAAGGATACGTTTTTCTGTGGTGACAGGGTATGCGTTCTGTCGGCTCCACGGAAAACGAAAAACTGAAGAGGGAGAGTTGGAAAGGTGGGAAGGCAGCACGCAGGCGCTGTGGGATGCTCCCAAGAGCTTTCCTATTGGACGCTGGGGAGTGTTCCCGCGCAGGCTCCGTCGGTACCAACGATACCCATATGTGAAGACAACATTCCTGCTTGTTCCTGGAGATAGCAAATTAGCAACAATAATAAAAATGAAAAGACAAAGTCCCACACTAAATCCTCCACCTCTCCTCAACTCATCAATTAAACAATATAAAACTCACCAATGTATTTCAGAATTCCAACCCTCTTTCTATCCCAAAAGCCTGACCAAACAGCCATGTCTTAAGTCTCTTCTGAAACCGCCGATAACTAGATTCCTCTCTCAGTTCCACTGAAAGTTCATTCCACCAATTCATCCTGTACAGTTAAAACTACTACTTCTAGTATATGATATTTGGATCTTTTCTAAAGAAGGAAGTGATAAAACATCTTTTGTAAGGAGTTAAGGGGTGTGGTAGAGGAATAAGACAGTAATCTGGAAGATGGCTGGCCCCTATATGTGATTTCAACCACTCTGCTCAGTCATACGCACTCACAACATCAGCTTCCATATATATGCTGACGATATCATGCTCTACGCCCCCATTACGACCACAAACCCAACAAACACCCATCTCTCTGCATGCTTCTCCGCGGTGTCCGACTGGCTACAAGCAAACAACCTATCAATCAACATAAAGAAAACTGAAGCCCTCATAGTGACAAAAGACCCAGACTTCACACCACCTACACACCTCAACATAGGAACCACAAGCATTCAAATACAACCACACATAAGATACCTGGGCATTATTATCGACCAAGCCCTCACCTTAAAACAACAAATCACTAAAACCTCCGGAACTATTTTCCACAAGGCAAGAACAGTACAACGTCTCAGACCCATTCTTGAACATCAAGACTTCCGAACAGTAATGCAGGCCACGACACTCCCACATCTGGACTATTGCAACATAATCTACCATGGCCTTCCAGCCACACAGACCAACCCCCTCCGAACAGCATTGAACACCACAGCAAGAATCATTCAAAGAGCAAAGAAAACCGACCACATCACCCCAATTCTGAAAGACCTCCACATACTTCCCCTCGAAGCAAGGACTAAATACAAGGCCATCCTACTCACCCATAAAGCCATACATCAAACACAGAACACCCAGCTCCGCACCCTACTGTCTCGTCCAGCCCATGGCAGAACTACAAGACAAGCCTCCAGCAACTCCCTCACCGTCCCTCACAAAAGAACCAAATGCTCGCAACGGACCTGCAACCGAGCCTTTGAACTTTATGCTCCATCCTTATGGAATTCTCTACCGAGCTGTCTCAGAAACAATGCAGACCTGTCATCTTTCAGAAAACAGCTAAAAACCATCCTTTTCCAGGAACACTTCAACACGACTCCCACCGAAAAGCACGCCAACCCCTGATCTAGCCCACCATGAACCACTGATCATAAGCTATACTAACCTGTCCGTGTCCAAAGTCTGTCTCATGTCCAAAGTCTGTCCTATGTCTAAATCATCAATGTTTTTATTTTATTATTTATTTTTATTTAACTATTTCTTTTATACCGCCCCTTCCAGAGATCAAGGGCGGTTTACATATAACAAGTTAACAGTCATGTACACAGTTTGTATACAGTTTACATAGAACATAGAACAATAGAAATCAACTATTTACATTAAACAGTAAATATAACATTTATAGGTAATAAAGCAAACATATTAAACTTTATACAAATGAATATTTACAGTGTGTGGTGTGTGGGGCAGGAATTGGTGTAGGTGCTGGAATTTAGTTGCCTCCCCAGTGATGGCCCCGCCCTATACTTAATTCCCCCACCCCTTAATGTAACGCCGCTTTGACCCGGTGAAAAGCGGGATATAAATACAGCTAAATAAATAAATAAGCGAACAAACAACCTTGAATTGCACATGACATAATATGGAGAGCCAATGCAAGCTGCATAGCAACAGTGTTACATGACCCCACCTGTTGCATCCTAACAATAACTGTAGTGGTATGTTGAACCAAATGAAGCTTATGCAAACAATCTTGAGAGACAGCCAAGAAGCAATTAGTTGTAATATTCTATTCTCCCTACAACTAGTGCAACAAGAAAAGTAAACACATAATCCCAAGACTTTAATTTTCAAATCAACTATAGTTGATAAAAAGAGTAGGGGGTCCACTAAGAACATAAGATATGCCATACTGGGTTAGACCAAGGGTCTGTCAAGCCTAGTATCCTGTTTCCAATAATGGCCAATTCAGGTCAGAAGTACCTGTCAGGTTCCCAAAAGGTACACAGATTCCATGCTACTTATCCTTATCTCCCCTCAGCCCTCTCTTTTTCAAGTTGAAGAGCCCTAATCTTTTAAGCTTTCCTCATAGGGATATCCTTCTATCCCCTTTACCATTTTTGCCACTCTTCTCTGTACCTTTTCTAATTCTGCTATATTCTTTTTAAGATATGGGGACCAGAACTGCACACAATATTCAAGGAGCGGCCGCACCATGGAGCAATACAGAGGCATTATAATATCCTTCATTTTATTCTCCATTCCTTTCTTTATGATTTCTAGCATTCTATTGCTTTCTTGGCAGCCGCTGCACACTGGGCAGAGGGTTTCAACGCATTATCCATAATGGCGCCTAGATCCTTTTTCTGGGTGGTGGTTCCTAGTGTGGAACTTGCATGATGCAACTGTAGTTTGGGTTGTTTTTCCCTAAATGTATAACTGTACGCTTGTCCACATTAAATGTCATCTGCCATTTGGATGCCCAGTCTGCCAATTTATCAAGGTCCTTTTGCAATTTTTTTTCAATCCTCTTGTGTCTTAACAACTTAGAATACTTTGGTGTCATCTGTAAATGTGATCACCTCATCATTGTTCCTATTTCCAGGTCATTTATAAATATGTTAAAAAGCAGCGGGCCTAGTACAGATCCCTGGGGTACTCCACTATTTACTTTTCTCCATGGAGAAAATTGGCCATTTAGCCCTACTCTCTGCTTTCTATCTTTCAACCAGTTCCAAATCCATAATATAGTACATTGCTTCCATCCCACAGCTTTTTAATTTGCAAAGAGTCTCTCCTGAGACTGCACACTATGGGGTCTATTCTGACCCCATAGTGTGGTGACAATCTTACAGACAGAGCTCCCTGCACGTATAGACACAATGTGTGGGGAGCTCTGTTCATGGGTGGGAGGGGGTGGGTCAGGGGAGAAGCGAGGCAAGGAGTAGGCGGGAACCAGACCACGGATGTACAGGGCCGATTCAGAGGTCAGCCCTGTACGTCTGGGGTCGGCCATTTGGCAAAAAGTGGACACTGGGGCTGCAAAGCGAGATGAGGGAGTGCAGGGGTTCCCCGCAGCCCGACCCTGGCCACGGTAGGCCCGATTGGGGATTGAGCTGTGGGGAAAGAAACTGTAGGGATTGCGGCTTCTGCATGAAGCCACGGTGCCATGGCAACATGACGCCATGGCTCCGTGTCTCCATGCAGGAGCCTGGCTTGGGCTAGCCGAGTAAGTGTCAGGACATCCGGGGTGCCTGAATTAAATTGGGCATTCTCCAATCTTTGGGTACTACAGATGATTTTAATGATAGACCACAGATTACTAATAGTAGGTCTAGAATCTCATACTTCAGTTCTTTCAGCACCCTGGGATGTACGCCATCCATCCAGGTGATTTGGATATACTTTAAAAAGTTATTATTATGCACTTTTGCTTCCACGGCAAGCTTCTTTTCAAATTTTCTCTTTGCCTGCCTTATCAATGCCTTGCATTAAACTTGTCAGTATTTATGCTGTTTCCTGTTTTCGTCATTTAGCTTTTTTTCCATTTTCTGAAAGATGCTCTCTTAGCATTAATAGTCTCTGACTTCACCTTTAAGCCATGCTGGCTGCCGTTTGGTCTTCCTTTCACCTTTTTTAAAGCATTGAATACATCTGATCTGGGCTTCCAAGACAATATTTTTAAATAATGCCCAGGCCTGATATAAATGTTGCAGTTGCTCCTTTTAGTTTTATCTTAACCATTTTCTTCATTTTATCATAGTCTCCTTTTTGAAAGTTAAATGCTAGTGCAGTCAACTTCCTTGCTATCCTTGCTTAATTTATTAAATCAAATGTGATCATGTAATGACTGCTATTGCCAAGCGGCCCTAAAACAGTTACATCTCGCACTACATCCTGTGTTCCATTGAGGACTAGGTCTAAAATAACATCCTCATGTGTTGATTCCTGAACCAGCTGCTCCATGAAGCAGTCATTTACTTTCATCTAGGAACTTTATCTCCCTAGTATGTCTGCTGTGACAATGATAAGTCAATACTGGGGCAATTGAAATCTCCCATTATTACTGTGTTGTAAACTTTGCTAGCTTACCTAATTTCTGTTAGCATTTCATCATCTGTCTGTCCAGGTGCATGGTATTCCCTTCCCCTTTTTACATAGAATTTCTATCTATAGAGATTCTACAGTGTATTTTGTTTCCTGCAAAACCTTTATCCTGTTTAACTCGATGCCTTCTTTAACATATACAGTAGAGCCACCCCTCCACCAATGTGAACTATCCTATCAATCCAATAAAGTTTGTAGCCTGGTATTTATTTATTTATTTAACCAGTTTTATATACCACCTTTTCCTTCAATCAAAGTGGTTTACATGTTGCTAAGCATGTACATTTGGGTTAGGTGGGGATAGGGAAAAGGTAACGGGTACTTGGGGGGGGGTAGTATGTGACTTTCTTGGTTGTGATTATGCTCATACAGTGGTTTGTGGGTTCTGGGAGGGTCCATAGTATTGTATGAATAGTATGGTTTTGAGCATACTTTTGAAGTCCTTTATGTCACTCATGGATCTAATGCTGTCCCATCACAGTGTCCCATTGGTTATCCTCCTTCCACCAGATCTCTTGAAATGACAATTATATCTAACCTTTCATTCACTGCATTGTCCCCTAGAACCCAGCTGCTCTTGTATACTACATGCTTTTCAACTCCTTCCCTATGGGTATGCATAGCTGACTTCCATGTCTTGAACCCCAACCTGCTCTGCCCATGCTCTTGGTCAGACTTTTCAATATATGAGACCGAGTTATATAAAGGTCACTGAAGAACTGACTTTAACAGAGGGAGAAGTAACTGGGTTTTGGGGTGTGTGTGTCATATCACTTCAGTAATGTCAGCACTTACACATCATGGTCTTGCTACTATTTAAGAATCCAATGTAATACATCAATCTAGAGTTTATCACATCATCCCAAGTGGTACAACCTTGTCACAGAAAAGTGTGCCATGCTTCAGAAGTAGAGTCTCATGTTTATATCTTAATTTAAACCCTAATTTTGAAATCATTTGTGTGTCAAAGAAAAATCAACAAAGGTCAGGCTTTCCTATTAGCAGTTTAATACTGAATATGATACATTTTATACAAGACTATTTTATTTTTTGACAGTATCAACTACTCACAAATCTAGTTCAGTAGAATCCATGAAATTACAAAATTATAGCAGCAGTGGAGGAAATGAATAACAATAAGTCAATGCTCAAGACACGCAGATGAATACAAAGATGCTCATCATTTAGAAGTATGATCAGCTAAGCATCAACATATAAATTAACTGAACTTTGTATCCTGCACTCGTATTATAAGATGAACATTAATGTAGTTTTAAAATATTTTGTACTTGATGGTGCTTAATTTCAAAGTCCTTTTCCAAGACTTAGATGACATAATAGTACTAATAAAATTAAAACTGTAAATGCACATTAATATTATGTCATGATCTTCCAATGTGCGGTTTTCCCAAAAAGGTCAATTTTTTCCAAAAAACTGTGAAAAGGGGTGGGGTCAAAATTCATCAGATTGCTAAATTAGACAAAAAGAAAAAAAAGATTTAGGTGCCTATTTAGTACCCACCTATTCACCCATTTTGTGTCTTTGGAAAAAATACCTTGAAGGTTAATTTCCAAATGGAGTTATATGTTTACCATCAGCCAGTAAGAGTAATTATAAGGAGGAGCATACTTTAAGCAGTCAAGTCCATGACTAATTTGGTGGTATTTTAATATGTCGCTATATATCCAGGCATAAATGGACTCAAAAATATTGACCAGCATAAAAATACACACGTTCATGATGGCGCATACTTTACTGCCGGGCATGCACATGGATGGAGTTTGGATACAACATGAGCAAAGTGGGCAAGTACACATGTAGATTATACAACAAATGATCAGAGAAAAAGGACAGAATGAAAACCACTGAGGTGTGAAGATGGGTGGAAGACTCATCAACAACCTTCATTATGCTGATATCATCATGTTAATGGCTGAAAGTGAAGAAAATCTGAAACATTTGCTTATCAAGATCAAGGAACGTAGTCCTAAAATGGGCCTACATCTTAACATGAAGAAGACAAAGATCCTCAGCTCTTGCAAAATCAAACATTTCATTCTTGATGAAAAAGAAATAGAACATAACTTTAACCTCCTTGAATCAATCATCAATAAAGAAACAACATGCAGTACCACTTTTTGGAAAAACTGGTATGAAGGACCTAGACAAGATTCTCAAATGCAGAGAGACATTTCTACATATAAAGATTTGATTTTTCCACATCATCATGTTTTCAATAACATCATATGGATGTGAAAGTTGGACAGTGAAGAAGAAAGGAGGAAAAATGGTATCCGAATTACGGAAGAATATCATGGAAGTACAAATCAGTCAGTACTAGAGAACAACCCTAAGTTTTCTTTAGAAGCTCAAATACAAGACAGAGTAGTTACTCACCTGTAACAGGTGTTCTCCAGGAGCAGCAGGAATCAGTCCTCACATATGGGTGACGTCGGTGCCGACGGAGACCTCGTACGGAGCATTTCCCCAGCTTTCAAAGAAAGCCTTTGGGAATGCAGTGCGCATGTGCAGTCCCCTTCCCGCACAAGGGTGCCATATTGCTCAGTCTGATGACATAGCTAAAAGACAGCAAAAAACAAAAATGAAATATATGACTGCAACTCCAAGGGGAGGAGGAAGGGTCGTGAGGACTGATTCCTGTTACAGGTGAGTAACTACTCTTTCTCCAGGACCAAGCAGGAAGTCAGTCCTCACATATGGGACTCCCCAGCTCTAGGCTACCGAGAACCCAAAGCTGAAAAATAAGCTCCCTCTAGAGCCTCTGCATGCGTGATAAGAATCTTCTCTGAGAACGCCCCCAAACGGTAGCCCAACACAAGGGCCGGAGGGTAGGAGTTGCCTAAACCTCAAAGAGATTACGGAGTACCACCTGTCCGAAAGCACTGTCCCTGCAGAACTCCCTCTCGAGGCAGTAATAGGCCACAAAAGTCTGGCTTAAAGACCAAGTAGCAGCCCGGCAGATGTCTGCCAACGGAACAGAGCGGAGATGAGCTACTAACGCAGCCTTCGCCCTGACACGGTGGGCCGTGACTCGACCCTGCAAGGAGAGGCCGGCTGCTCTGTAAGCCGAGGCGATACAGTCTGCTACCCAAATGGACAGGGTATGCTTGGAGACAGGTAACCCCAACTTACTAGGGTCAAAAGATACGAAGAGCTGAATAGCCCTTCGATGCCCCTGCGTAGGTCAATGTAGAAAGACAACGCCCTCCTACAGTCCAGGGTATGCAAGACCATTTCAGCCCGGCTGGCATGCGGCCTGGGAAAGAAGGTCGGAAGAACCACCTCCTGATTGAGGTGGAAGGAGGAGACAACCTTTGGAAGGAACTTAGGATGAGTCCGTAAGACCACCCTGTTCCTATAGAACCGTGTGTACGGTCTATCAGAAACCAGAGCCTGTAGTTCACTAACACGCCTGGCTGAGGTAAGAGCCACCAAGAACAACGCCTTCCAGGAAAGGAAGCGTAAATGACAGGTAGCCATCGGCTCAAACAGTGGGTGAGTAAGTTGTTGCAAGACCACATTCAAATCCCACTCAGGGGCTGGTGGACGAATCGGAGGCTTGAGCAAAAGCAGGCCTCTGAGGAAGCGGGCCACTAAGGGGTGGACCGACAGAGACTGGCCCTCCACCGGCGAGTGGTGCGCTGACAGAGCACTGAGGTGGACCCAAACAGAGTTGGATTTAAGGCCTAGGTCTGACAGGTGAAGCAGATACTGCAGCACCACTGGTACAAGGCACGAAAATGGATCCTCTTGGCGCTGAGCACACCAGGTGGAGAACCTACGCCACTTGAGGGCATACAATTTCCGGGTGGATTGTCTCCTAGAGGCCAAAACCACCTCCTCCACTTCCCTAGGTAGAAGTAAGGGGGCTAGAACTACCCTTTCAGCAGGCAGGCCATCAAATGGAGGGACTGGAGGTTGGGGTGCAGGAGAGATCCCTGATCCTGAGATAGGAGATCGGATTGCACCCCAGAGGGAGTGGAGTGTACCCCGCCAATTGCAGAAGGAGTGGAAACCACGGTTGCCTCGGCCATCTGGGGGCTACCAGGATCAGCGAGACCCTGTCCCGAAGAACCTTGAATAGGGTTCGGGCCACTAGAGGTGTTGGAGGAAACGCATACAGCAGGCCCGTAGACCAAGAGATTAGAAAGGCATCTGCTGCTATTCGCAGAGGATGCAGTTGTCTGGAAATGAACCTGGGCAGCTGACGGTTCAGTGGACTGGCAAAGAGATCGATGGTTGGAAGACCCCATTTTAGGAAGATCTGCTGGACCATTAGGGGATTCAAATGCCATTTGTGAGGCTGTAGAATCCTGCTCAACCTGTCTGCCAGGTAATTTTCTTGGCCAGGTAGATAAACTGCCTTGAGAAACATGCCGTGCTTGACTGCAAAGGCGCACAGGGCCTGTGCTTCCTGACACAGAAGCCTGGATCCTGTGCCTCCTTGTTTGTTCACATAGAACATTGCTACTTGGTTGTCCGTCTGAATCAAGACAGACTGGTGAGAGAGGACATGAGAGAAAGTTTGTAGAGCTAATCGAATAGCTCGCAATTCCAACAGATTGATCTGCTGTGTGGCCTCCCAAGGGGACCAGAGGCCCTGAGTGCATGCCGCCTGGCAATGTGCACGCCAACCTTGAAGAAAAGCATCGGTCGTCAGCACCTCTCTGTGTGGTGGCGCCTGGAAAAGCACCCCTTTGATCAGGTTCGGGAGATGCTGCCACCATTGCAGGGAGGCCGCTAGTAGTTTGGACACTCTTACTCTGTCTCTTAAGTCTCCTGTGGCCTGTATCCACTGAGCTCTGAGGCACCATTGAGCAGGCCGCATATGCAGATGAGAATTTGGAGTTACATGGATCGTGGATGCCATGTGGCCCAAAAGCCTCAGGAAATGTCTGGCAGAGACCAGAGATCCACTGCGAAACTGCTGGGCCAGAGCCATCAGTTTGTGAGCCCTGTTCCCGGGCAAATAAGCCATTGCTTGTAAGGTATCCAACCTTGCCCCCATGAACTCTACGTCTTGTGAGGGGAGCAAAGTGGACTTTGTGAAGTTTATGATGAAGCCCAGGTGCTGGAGAAGAGAGACAGTGCGAAGAGTGGCTTGTCTGGCCTCCTGTGGAGACTGACCCCTGATGAGACAGTCATCCAGGTATGGAAAGACAAAGATGCCCTGGTTTCTGAGATAGGCCGCCACCACCGCCAGGCATTTGGTGAAAACCCTGGGTGCGGAGGTTAGGCCAAATGGAAGTACTCTGTACTGAAAATGATTTCCTCCCACTACAAATCTGAGATATTGTCTGTGGTCTGGATGAATGAAGATGTGAGTATAAGCATCCTTTAGGTCTAAGGAGCATAGCCAATCTCCCTGCTGGAGGTAGGGCAGCAGTATTCCAAGGGTAAGCATCTTGAACTTTTCCCTCTCCAGGAACTTGTTGAGATTTCACAAGTCTAGGATGGGCCTGAGGCCTCCTGTCCTTTTTGGTACCAGAAAGTACCTGGAATAGAAGCCTCATCCTATCAGGTGGTGAGGCACCGGTTCCACCGCCTGCTCCTGTAGAAGACTTGCCTGCTCTCCAAGGCCGTCAACCTGAGTCCGAGCTCAGGAGACTCAGCAGCCCCCGACTCGGCCCCCGACGGCGGCTCCCCCGAAGGAGAGTCCATGAGGACAACAGCACTCACGTGACTCGGGGACTCCGGCTCCACACGAGGCAATTTGGCAGGCCTCTCCGACTCCGAGGACCCGGGACGGCGGTCGGGGCTATGCGACCTGGCCTTCGAGGGACCAAGAGCGTCCACCGACACCGCCCTCGTGGGTTTATTCTTCCTTTTGTGTTCCCGTGAGGGAGACCCCCGCTCAGAGGAGCCCTGACGATGCTCAGGGTCGTACTCCCGAGACGTCGAGGCCTCTGACGAAGTCCAGGCCTGGCCGGACACGGAGTCAGAGAAGATCCTTTCTCGTTGATGCTGACGGCTCCTCAGCGCCTTAGAGGACATTTTGACGCACGGGCCACAGATCATCGGGTCATGATCGGGCCCGAGGCACCGGAGGCAGCAGTCGTGTGTGTCGGTGAGAGACATTAGTTTCTTTCACCGATCACACTTCTTGAACCCGCTGGCAGCCATCAGGGGAAAAAGTGCACCTGCAAGGTCAAAAGACCGGGCTGCCAGTGAAAAAGAAAAAAAGCGCGAACGCTAGTCTCAAAGGACAAAAACCGAAAAAGTAGCTCCGGGTTCGATACTGGTGTACCGTGCCCAGGCGGGAAGGGGAACCGGCATCTAACCAGCAAAACACCACAAATCTTCGAAGGAAAAAATCTACTTTTAACCGGGTGACTAAGACAAACGTCCGTAGGGCTCCGCAGAAAAAAGAAGGCTGAGCAAGATGGCACCCTTGGGCGGGAAGGGGACCACGCATGCGCGCTATATTCCCAAAAGGCTTTCTTTGAAAGCTGGGGAAATGCTCCGCACGAGGGCTCCGTCGGCGCTGACGTCATCCATATGTGAGGACTGACTTCCTGCTTGGTCCTGGAGAATTTGACTTTCATATTTTGGACACATCATGTGAAGACAGACTATTATAGAAGGACATCATATTTGGCAAGGTTAAAGGTCAGCGCAAAAGAGGAAGGTTTAGCAATATGATGGATCGATACAACAGCAGCAACTATGGATGGCACTCTATCAACAGTTAGCTGCCTGACTGAAGATTGAACATAGTTTAAAACACCTATCCAGAGGGCTTCCATGAGTCAATATCGACTGGACGACACTTAACAACATTATAATTCACATGGAGGCATTTATATCAGTGTTCCACCTCAGAATGATCATCTTCCAGGTTCGTCAGCTTTGGCCCCCGCTGTAAAGCTCAAGCTTCTAAAAAGGCAACAGTGCTTACCAGGGGCTTTAGATCTTCCTCAACTTCCTGAAATCTCTCTTTGCTACAAAGGTGCTGTTTCTGAGCAAGCTACTTATCTCCAGGTAGATTATAACATCAATTTTAGAATCTTTACTTTCATCTTTGATTGTACTTAGTATTTGGTTCATATTTCTGTTAGCTGAGAATCCTGAAAGTAAAAATACAAACTAAACACTCAAATCTGCAGCGGGTAGAGGTAATATGAATTTATGCATATTTACCCATGGCGAGGAGGAAAATATTTGGAGGTGAGGTTGGACTTACACATATACTTTTGGATTTTCTAGAGTATGAGCTCGAATTTTCTCCAGAATTCTGGAGAAAATTTATAGTGGGATAATTTCTGAAGGGAATGCATGCACCCTTTAAAAACATCACCCTTTAAAAACATTACCTTCCTGGGGCTAATTTTATAATAGGGTGCCTACAGTATGTACCTGGGAATAACTACATGTGGTGCACGTATAAGGACATGCTATCATATAGGTGCAAATACTTATATATGGTTATTTGGCTGGGCAATAGTATAAGAGCCATTTTCCATGTATAAAACATGTTTACACACAGAAACTGCTTTATAAAATTACACTTCTAATGTGCAACAGACGTGAACAATTCATATCTGTTTCTGTTTTTGACTAACTCAAAAATGGCTGGGAAATTTTAAAAACAAATTCTGTTTCTTCTCAAAGGTCAACAAAAAAATTCAATAAGGAAACAGGTGTGAATTGCTGTGTATGTCTGAGGAGGACGGAATACTTTTTCTTCCCATGTCCTGATATGTACTTTCACGCAGTGACCCCGTTATGTAAAATTTATACCAAATCTCAGCACAACAACACTACAATAAAAGTATGTTAGGAAAGAAAAGGATACATACTGGCTTGCAGTCCAAGGTATGCAACACCACCTCACCCCGGTTGGCATGAGGCCGGGGGAAGAAAGTCATCAAGACAATCGACTAGTTGAGATGGAATGCCGAGAGCACCATTGGCAGAAAGTGGGGGTGCCTGCGGAGCACCACCCTGTTCTGGTGAAATCTGGTATAAAGAGGGATGCCAGCAGGATGTTGTTAATGCTCTTTGGTAGATTACGCTCAGCGAGGAGTACCCTCTCAGCATCCGTGCCATGAGAGCCAGCGAGCGGATGTTGGGGTGCAGCAAGGTTCTGCCCTCCTGCGAGATGAGATCTGGGGCTGGGCCCAGATGAAGAGGCTCCCTCTGTGAGAGCTGCAGCAGTAGCAGGAACCAGGGGCTGTAGAGGGTGATGAAAATCATGAATCCCTTGTCAGCCTGGAGCTTCAAAAGGATTTTCGCCACGAGTGGTATTTGGGGGGGGGGGGGGATGCATATAGCAAGCCCTCCTCCCTCCAGTGAAGGAGGAAGGCATCCAAGGCCAGGCTGTCACTGGACAGCCTCCGAGAGCAGAACCAGGCTACCTGGGCATTACGTGCCATGGCAAAAAGATCCACCACAGGAATGCCCCACTCCTGGAAAATCTGGTTCACCACCGCCCTTTTGAGAGCCTACTCATGGGGCTGAAGCACCCAGCTGAGTTGATCCACCAGGCCATTGTCTGGTAGATCCGCCAGGCCATTGTCAGTAGATAAGTTGCCCTGAGATGCATGCCATGGAGCAGGGCAAACCTCCACAGATGAACAGCCCAATACACGAGTCTGTGTCCTGCTTGTTCACATAGAACATTGCTACCTGGTTGTCCATTTGAATCAGGACCACCTAATTGATCAGGTGTGCTCAATAGGCACGGAGGGCACTCACTATGACCTGGAGTTTGAGGAAACTGATATGATGTTGACTCTCCCACTCGGACCACAGGTCCTGGGTGCGCCGGTCATCCAGGTGCGCCTCCCAGCTGAGCTTGGATCCATCCGTCATGAGCGTCTCATGGGGGACTGCCAGCTTGAATGGGAGACCTTGCATCAGATTCCCCAGCTCTGGCCACCAGGTGAGGGGACTGCACCAGTGGTGCCGTGACTACTACTCTGTCCCAAAGGTGGCCTGATGTCTGATACTATTGCATGCTTAAGGCTCACTGGGCCTGCTGCATGGAGAGGAGGGCCTGAAGGGTGACATGCACTGTGGCAGACATGTGTCCAAGGACTCTTAGCAACCCATGAGCTGCCGTGTGGTACTGGCACTGGTGCTGTACCGTGCCAACCACCTCGATGAGTCGTTGCAGACAGTCTATCGGTAGAAAGGACCACACCCGAGTGGTGTCAAGGAAGGCCCAGATGAACTCCGGCTGCTGTGCCAGCTGAAGGCCTGACCTGAGCCTCTTAAGTACCTGAATGGTAAGTGTGGCAGACTGACGAATGCTGTCTGGCATGAGACCCTTGATGAGCCAGTAGTCCAGATATGGGAAGACGAAGATTCCTAGGATCCAAAGGAAGGCGGCCATGACCACCAGACACTTCATGAAGACCCTGGGGCTGAGGCCAGCCTGAAGGGAAACACTCGGTACTGACAGTGCTTGCCTCCCAGCACGAACCATAGGTACTGTCTGAAACATGGGTGGATTGGGATGTGTGTATACACATCCTTTAGATCCAAGGAGCATAGCCAATCATCCTGAAGAAGGTATGGGAGCAGTGTCCCTAATGAGACCATCTTGAATTCTTGCACATGAGGAGTGGGTTCAGTTTTCGCAGATCCAGAATGGGCTGAAACCTGCCGGTCTTTTAGGGGACCAGGAAGTACCTGGAATAGAGGCCCTGACTGACCTGAGCTAGGGGAACCAGCTCAGTGGCTACGTCAGCTAGCAGGGCATTGATCTCAGTCTGCAGTAGGCTCCGGTGCATGGGACGTATGGAGGTGGCAACTTGGTAACATGCAGCCAATATGGAGTGAAGGAGTAGCCTAATGGTTAAGAACACTGGCTTGGGAACCCAGAGACCATGGTTCTATTCCCATTAGCACTCCTTGTGGCCTTGGGCAAGTCACTTAAGGCTCCATTGCCTCAGAAAAATCCAAGTTATCAATGTCCCTGTTTAATGTACATTACCAAGTTTAAGTGTCAATGTAAACCGCTTTGATTGAAATGATAAAGCAGTATATAAAACCTGATAAATAAATAAATAAATAAATATCTGCAGCACCCAGGTGTCTGAGGTGACGAGGGGCCACTGGTGGACAAAATGGACTAGCTGCCCCCTTACCTGTGGGGGAACCTTGACAGACAAAGGTAGGCTGGCTATGCTCCTGATGAACTCGTCAAAACCCCACACCCGGCTTGGGCTGTGGAGTGGGTTGGCCTTGGAGGTATTTTTCCTTTGCAACTGGCAGAGACTCTGCGCCTTGGGCTATGCCTGCAGCTGGGCCGAATAATACTGGTGCGGATAGGGGAAGGCGGCCCTTTTTTTAGCTGATGCTTCTTCTGCATGAGATCCACGGTCTTCCTGAAGAGTCTTGAGAGGGTCACATGCTCCATCTCCAGCTCCTCTACCTTCTCCTCAACTGGTTTGCCAAAGAGGTTCTCACCCCTGCAGGGGAGGATGGAGATTTTATCCTGGATCCACTGTTCCAGGTCTGAAGACTGCACCCATGCCATTCATAGGTGCCTTGCATCATGAATTTTTCAGCAATTTTTGCAGTGAGTCATCAGGCACTGAAATGACTCGTGCCAGTCTTCAGGGCAGCAAAGTCCTCCAGGTCTAACATGACATCCTTGAGGAATATGCTCATATTGGTCTGGTAAGCCAATATCTAGGTGACCAGCCTGGAACCCTGGTAGCAATTCCTCTCAAAGGAATCCAGAGTATGAGCCTCACGACCCGGTGGCACTGAAGAGTGAGTCTTGGCACTCTTAGCGCGCTTCAAGGCTGACTCAATCACTTTGGAATTGTGGGGTAACTGAGGTTCCTCTAAACCCCAGGGTCTTCTGGACCCAATAGAGGGAATCAAGTCTACAACTGATGACAGGAACCATAAACAGAGCCTCCCACAGCCACAGCAGCAGCCTTTGGAGGACATGGGGAATGGGAACTCTGGAAGCTGAGGGGTACTGAAGGCATTCTGGTTCCTCCTCTGATTCCAGAGAGAAAGGAATGGCTTTAGCCATGTCCCGCATGAAGCCCTGGAAAGATATGTCCTCCGGGGCGACTTGCACCACTCGGATGGCGGCAATGGTTCAGACAGGAGGTCCAGTGACCTAAGGTCCGATGCTGTCGATTCTACCTCGGTCTCCCATTCCAATTCAAATTCCAAGAGGAAATTGAAATAGTGCCAAGTCTCCTTCTCCCACAGGATTTGTAGTTTGGGAGAGGGTGGGCACCAATGGCAATACCCCTGGCCCTTGAACTCTGACACACTGGAGAGGGAAATTGACTCCGGGAACCAGAGTCAATCTCCCACCAGATGTCCCCTGTGATACAGTGGAGCCAAGTGAGCTTAGTAAGAGTGAAGAACTCACCTCAAACTTGGCTAGGCAGAAGGATTCAGCATGGCTAGGAAGGGCTGAGCAGCCGGTGCCATCAGCACAGATAGAACAGAAAGGGTTTAAAATGAGGTTTCCTTTTCTGAGCAGTGACGCAGATAGAATTCAGGAACCTCATTACAAACACCTGTCCCCAGAAGCTGATGTAACGTGCAGAGAGGGGAGGTACAAAGGGCCCTGGTTAGAACCAGGAAGTCAGAGCAAGATCCAGAGGGAGACTCATGCAGAGACTCATGCAAAGAACAGGAAGGAGAGCACGAGAAGAAGTCCAAGCAGTTACCTGAAAGAAAGCAAGCAGGACTCTGAGGAGGAGAGTGGCAGTCAGATGCAGGTGGAGTTCCAGCATCAGGCAGGCAAGTCTCCGAGGCAGAAAGAGTTCCAAAACCCCAGGAGACGTTACAACTCCAGGGGAAGCTGTGGAGGTCTGGGAGGACCAAAAGCTCTTAAGGGAAGCTCCAGGCAAGAGCAGTGGAGCAGTAGAGAAACGAATCTCTGGAGAGATAGTCCCCGAGAGGATTTCCCTTCAAGCAGGAAGTGGGACACTAACTCCGAGGGTTTTCCCAAACCACGGGGAAACTTTCTACATGCCGGTAAAGCTTTGCTGAGAGAAAGAAACCCCACAGCTGACTCCAGAAGCACACAGAAGGTAACAGGGTTAAAGCCTTATGCTGGGGAGAGAAGAGAAGCTGGGAGCTTTTACAATCCATGTTTTGAGCAAAGTTTTAACATAGGAAAGTGTACAGACTTCCCTGTAAGAGAGCCAAGGGAGGCTGGCCATAAAGAGACTTATTATACAAGAGGTTTTTACAACCCTGAGCTAGACAAGTGCCTGGGAGAAGAGAGAGTCTACCTTCCCCCAGCAAGTGAACCCAGCACATGCTATGAATGTGAGCCGGGCTGTAACAGTCACCATCCAGATGTAATACAGGGAGAAAGCAATAATATTTATCCTGATCCTGAACCGATGGACTGTCCGATATGCTTGTCTGATGAGATAACATCTTTATGCTGAACTGTCTTGTAAAAGGAACAAGAGAGAAGGAAAAAGTATTCCAGCTGTTTTTGTTTAGTTTGTTTCATCGCTCTGTATTTGTTTGCAAAGAAATGATATCCGCCAGGGAACGGGAATAAACCCTACTTTAATTTACCACTCTGACTGACTGACTCTGTATACAAAAGAGAAAGCAGATCAAGGTATTCACAACACCCTAGGCAGTCGCCTAGTGGACACGCGGAGTCTCCTACTACGAGGCCCGTGACACCCCACCTCAACAGGCAGGGCATGGGTCTCTGGGATAGGCTGGATGGAGTGCGGTGAATAAGCTCTCCATGCCGCAAAGCCTGCGTTCTGCAAGTCTTCTACTGCCACCAAGTGAGCTTCGAGAGCTTGAAGGCGTTCCTCCAGAATCACCACCTGCCAGAGGGCCGATGCTGCAGCAATTGACACCGGCGTCAACACCTCATGCGGGGGACTCCACGATGACAGGTCTATTGGGAGACATCCGGCTGCCTTCCTGGGCACTGGGAGTAGACGCCGTGTCTGGGCTGATTCCTTTTGCTGGGGAAGCTTGGCCGTCCGTTCCTGGACATCGCTCTCAGCATCGCGTCAAGAAGGGCTGTGATGATGCTGCACTCGAAATTTCTCCTGGTGCTTGACCTTCAACGTCTACAAGGTCTCCCTAGAGAGTCTCCTCTCGCTGCTCAGGCTCCCCTACTCTGACTGGATACACAGCTCCTTTTCCTTGGATGCCTCCGAATGTTTTGCAGGTGTTGACAAGGGGGTTGAGCCTGAGGATACTGAATCAGATAAGATGAAGAGGGACTTCTTCTGTTTTTCCTGACCCTTCAGACCTCGGCACGTCACCTGCAAGCAGAGCTCACAGGATGCTGGTTGGTGTATGGGTCCAAGGCACTGCAAGCACCAGTTGTGGCGGCTAGTGGCAGACATGGTCTTACCACATTTGGTGCATTTCTTAAAGCCACTAACTGGCTTAGACATGCCAAAAAATAGCACCTAAGCAAAATTAAACTGAAGAGCTGCCGTGGACAGGAAACAACCCTGAAGGGGAAAAACATGCTAAAAGCAAGGAACAGGAAAAGAAAAAAACTTAAATCTGTAAAATTGATTAACTGACAGCAGGCAGAAAAGAAACTACAGAAAAAATTGGTCTTCAAAGCCAGAAAGAAAACTTTTTTCCAAACTGCAGGAACATGTCCTAGGGCCTGCGCGGAAAAAAGAAGACTGGAGAAGATGGTACTGTGAAAGGCGGGAAGGCAGGTGTGCATGCACAGTGTACCTCCCAAATGCTTCCTTTGGAAGCTGAGGAGCATTCCATGCAGGGCTCTGTCGGTGATGTCACCCATACATCATGACATTTCCTGCTTGTTCACAGAGAATATACTAAGCCAAAGACCAGCTATTGCTAAACAGAACAGAAATCTCAGTGTAGCATGGATTGATTACAACAAAGCCTTTGATAGTATCCCACACTCCTGGATAATAAATTGCCTTGAAATGTATAAAAAAAATTTAAATTGGTTGAGTACATCAAAGTCATCAAGAAAATGTGACAAGTCACATGCGACCTAAAAAATGCAGATGGACAGTTCATCATTTCTCATATTGAGATTCAGTAAGGAATATTTTGGGAAGACTCCTTGCCACCATTCTTGATTTGTATAGCACTTAATCTTTTGAGTGTGCTCCTTAACTCTTTAGGGTATGGGTTTAGCCTAATCCTAAAGCTGGTAAAAACCCAGATGTAGACAAGTTGAATCTCTGTAGCCCTAGTGATCAACATTTAGTGGCACAACTCCGCCTAGTTAAAAGTTTTTCAGATGTCATTACGATGACTTTTGGTCTGGACAAATGTGCTAAGGTAACCTTCCTTGGAAAAAAAAAATGAGGACAACTGAAAACATCTCCCTAACTGATCACTGAGACATAAAGAAACTTGAACAGGAAGATGTATATAAATATTTAGGAGTAGAGGAAGAAGCAACAACCCAGCATACAGCATTGAAAAAAAAGACCAGCAGAGAGTATTCTAGGAGATTGAAGCTGATACTGAAAAGCGCACTAACATCTCAGAGTAAGATACAAGCCATTGACAAGCTTGCAGTCCCCCTACTTTGTACAGCTTTGGAACTGTAGATTGGCCTCAGAAATATTTTGAAATACTGGATGTATGAATATGAAAGCTCTACTACTACTACTACTGCTGAGCATTTGTGTAGCGCTACAAGAGTAAATTAGACTTACCTGCTAATTGTTGTTCCTTAAGGAACTCTAGTCCAGTCCCGGAACCATAGAGTTGAGAACCTCCTCCAGCAGCCTTGGAGACTGAATGACATCATCGCTTTCCCAACAGTGGTATAAGTAGGCAAGGACTGCCCCCTATCATCAGTACCTATTGACAAAGCAAACTGAGCAGAGCAACAAATAAGTAGATAAAAGATCATCAAAGCAACAGAAGGAGGAACAGGATACATAACGCCTACCGAAAGGGTTCCCAGTATGGCTCCACTCTACGCCCCCCGAGAACCCTATCCATCGCTACCTTCCTCCCTCCGCATCATACAGTGAACGCGTAAGGCCTGCAATCTCCCAGGCTGGGACCGTAAGGCTATTATCTTAAAATATTAAGGAGATCTTCGTTCTTCCTGGCCACCAACCGCAAAAAGAGATCGCCCTACTTCAGGCCAACGAGCTGATAAACCCCAGGGAGGGCTCCGGGACTGGACTAGAGTTCCTTAAGGAACAACAATTAGCTCTCTCCCCCTATATCCTCTCTCTGTTCAATTCTAGTCTGTCTTCTGGCACTTTTCCTTCTGGTTGGAAACACGCCATTGTTCGCCCCATCCTAAAATCTCACTCCTCTGATCCCTCTGTACTTTCGAACTGGCGTCCTGTTTCTAACCTCTCTTTCCTCTCCAAATTTCTTGAGAAACTGGTCTTCACACAACTTTCCTCTCACCTCGAAGCCTCCCTCACTTTTCACCCTCGCCAATCTGGTTTTCGCCCTGCTCACAGCACTGAAACGGTTCTTCTTTCCCTCCTTAATGAACTTCACGCTGCTCACGATCGCGGTCTCTATACACTGGCTGTTTCTCTCGATCTCTCTGCTGCTTTCGATCTAGTGGATCACCGCACCCTTCTCACCCGTCTTCGGGAAGCAGGTCTCTCTGGAACGGTTCTTCAATGGTTTCACTCTTTTCTCTCCTGCCGCTCTTTTTCTGTAGTTTCTGGGTCCTCCTCTTCTGCTTCCACCCCCCTCTCTTGTGGGGTTCCTCAAGGGTCTGTCCTTGCTCCGCTCCTCTTTAATGTTTTCCTAGCACCCCTTACTCTTCTAATTCAACAGTTTGGTATTACGCGGATGATATTTTTCTCTTGCTTCACACCAATTCCCTCTCCCCAGATATCACCCCCCTCAATCTCTGCCTTGCCGCTATAGCTTCCTGGTTTTCCTCCAATTTTCTACAGGTGAATCCCTCTAAGTCTCACGCCATCTGGTTCACATTCGGGGGCCCCTCTCCCGCATGCGCCC
Source organism: Ichthyophis bannanicus (assembly GCA_033557465.1). Taxonomy (NCBI): domain Eukaryota; kingdom Metazoa; phylum Chordata; class Amphibia; order Gymnophiona; family Ichthyophiidae; genus Ichthyophis; species Ichthyophis bannanicus. The sequence continues at coordinate 122,785,696 of CM066038.1, read as the reverse complement.
CTTCTTTCTCTTCACAGCCTATCCCTCTTGTTTCCTCACTTCGCTATTTGGGTGTTATACTTGATTCTTCTCTTTCCTTCAAGGATCATATTTCTTCCATTATTCAGCGCTCCTTTTTCTCCCTCAGACAACTTCGTTCTATCCGTCCGTTTCTCTCCTCCTCCGCTCTGGCTACCCTTCTCCTTTCCCTTGTGGTGTCCCGTCTCGATTACTGTAATGTCGTCCTTGTCGGTCTGCCCAAATCCCAACTGTCCCGCCTTCAACGTGTCCAAAACTCCGCTGTTCGTCTTCTCGCTCATGCCTCCCGTTTCGACCATGTCTCCCCGCTTCTTCTTCACTATCATTGGCTGCCTATTTCTTTTCGTGCTCAGTATAAAATTCTCATTCTCACACACAAGGCTGTTCGCACAGGTACCCCCCTCTATCTCGCTGACCAGATACACTTCCGTCACCCCCCCCCCCGCCTACTTCGCGCTATCCACTCCAATCGTTTATCTCTCCCCTCACCTTCCCAGGCTCATCTTGCTTCCACCCGCTCTTCTGCCTTCTATTTTCTAGCCCCCAGCCTCTGGAACTCGCTCCCCCCCCTCGCTTCGTGCCGAGGAATCTTACCAATCATTTAAGTCACAACTCAAAACCCACCTCTTCAGTCTGGTGTTTAACCTACCGTCCCCGGTTCCCCCTTCCCCCTCCGCCACCCCCTCCCCCCCCCCGTTCCCTGATGCTTAACCATTGTAATGTAGTCTGTTATCCTTTTGTCATTTCTTTCCTTCTCTATCCTATCAGTATTATTGGCGTTCCTTTTCTTTTCTCAGCCATTTTTAAGTTGTTTTAAGTTGTTTTAACCATATTGTAAACCGCTCAGGTGCCACCAGTGTTGGGCGGTATAAAAAGTTTTAATAAACATAAACATAAACAACTCCTCATCCGATATGACCTCCATCTCCTCGTCCAAGTCCACGGGCTCCTCGCCAAGCAGCGAGGCCACTCCCTCAGCGCTGGAACCCTTACTCTTCTTAGCCACGGGAGCGCCTTCCGCTGGACCGTCCAAGGGCCCTAACCGCTTCTGCCCCTGGGACCCCGGTGACTGAACCGGCACAGCAGGCTGGAGCAAAGCAAAGACTTGTTGCAGCAGTGCAAAGAGGTTGGGCGGGATCCCTGGAGAAGCCGCCCCCTGATCCAGTCCTACGGACCCTGAGGGACACACTCCTGAGGAAGGCCCCGCCACTGGCTCCTCCCGGGCCAGGACCGGAGGCGAAGAGCCCACAGTCCCCGCCACCGGCGGCTCCAGCTCCTTATCCATTCCTGCAGCCACAAGCGTACAAGACGAACACCCCCCCGAATCCTGCACCGAACTGCGCCTTAAGCCGCACACTAAACACCTGGGCTTAGAAGGCATAGCCAAGTCCAGCTAAGCAAAGTTCCCCACTCCCACCAAGCCTGCTGCCTCTCACCCTACAGAGGTCGGGCAGCAGCCTGCCAGCAGTAGCCACTTCCAGAGAAAATCCCGCAGCTGCTGAGCTAGCCCTCAAGCTAGGCCGCTAACCCCCCCCCCCCCCTCAGAGCTCCGTTTTACCTTTTTTTTTTTTTTTTACAGTTAAGACACTGTCCCGAGGAGCCTAGCCAAGCAGGAACAGGACCGCGGCAAAACGAGGCCTCTAAGGCTGTGAAATCACCCGCACCAGAGTGAAGAAAGAAAACTGCGGCACCTAAAATGGCCGCCGGCTCTTTCCCGCGGCTGTGACAGGCACCCCTGAAGCGTATCTCGAAATAAACGAAAACAAAAAAAAAAGCAAAGAAAAAGAAAGACGCAACTACTCACTGTACTTGCTCCCGATACAGGGTGTCACACCGGTGTCGGAGCTCAGCCTGCTGCGGCTTCGGCTCCGACGCTGCTCACTGCCCAAATTTTCACCCGACAATCTCCATGGGCCCGGGACACTGTGAGCACGCCTTCTACATGCTCCTCACCCTTAATATCGGGTTTGGGAGCAGGGAGGCTCACACAACCAAAACTCCCCTTCAACTGCTCGTTTCAATGCTGGGTAAAACTAGTACCACGGGGGGGGGGGGGGGGAGCAAGGCAGGAGGGAGGGGCAGCCCAGAGAGCAGGATGGAGCCAAAACTGGACCTGAAACAAAAAGAAAAGGAAAACTACATTAAGGAAAAGAAAATCCAAATAAAACCCAAGAGCAACTAAAGCCCTAGCTCTGCTTATTTGTACTGAGCCCAGTCCCAGGCTCAGAATCTCCTCAGCTGCTTGGAGACTGAAGTACTGATGATAGGGGGCAGTCCTTGCCTACTTATACCACTGTTGGGAAAGCGATGATGTCATTCAGTCTCCAAGGCTGCTGGAGGAGGTTCTCAACTCTATGGTTCTGGGACTGGACTAGAGGGACGAAAAGGAAGTCATACGCAGCGCTGCACAGACAGGTAAGAGACAGTCCCTGCTCATCAGAGCTTACAATCTAGTCAAAACAGACAACACAGAAGGTGTAGACAAGGATAAAACAAGGGGAAAAGCTAAAGAAACAAGGATATCAGGTGAGTCAAGATCCAAAAGCAGCAGCGAAGAGGTGAGTTTTCAGCCTTGATTTGAAATGGTTCAGAGAAGGTGCCTGGCATACAGACACAGGTAGTTTGTTCCAGGCATAAGGTGCAGCAAGATGAAAGGAGCGAAGTCTGGAGTTAGCAATAGAAGAGAAGGGCACAGATAGAAGCAGTTTGCCATCATGCTCACGAGGTTGTTTATAAGAATTAGCGTATGTCAAGACTACATCCCTAGAGCCGAAGGAGAAATAAGTCTCATAGAAACTGATTATACATATTGAGCAATCATCATAGGCCTCTAGGCCTACTAAACAGCATCAACAGACATGAACGCAAAAGTAAATACAATAAATAGAATCCACCTTCATTATCAAACTTGGACAGGCATTCTGATGAGCAGAAGGAAGGATGAGATTCCACCAGTATACATAAGGAAGGAAGCAACAGAATTTGCAAAACAATAGAAAAAAACTCTTCAAAGAATCAGATTGGCAAATGAGGAACAAGTGGCATATGCTTCAATATAGTAGGGAAATACAAAGCATTACTTTGGGAGTGGTTAAGAAGAGGCAAACTGAAATCTAAGGTTGATAATTGCTACTCAGGATAGTGGAAAGGATGAGATGGCTCATAGCAAGCATAGAGAAAGCTAGTAAAACAGGCATATGCAAAATCTGTTAGAGCTGGAAATGGTTATTTATCTTGTAGCTAGTTGTGAAGTTCTAATGGTAGAAAATTTCTACACAGAAAAGCACAAGGTGGTACGTCTCATCCTTTGGAAACTTTGTAAGCATTACAACATCACTGTACTGGAAAACCATTGGGATCACGACCATAAGAGAATTATGGAGAATGAAGTTCTTATAATAACTTGGGACATTCCTGTTCTAATTCTGGATGCAAGAATACCTGCCATAGTAGTAAAGGTGAAAAACACAAAACCTGTATTGATAACGTAACTGTGCGGAGAGGAAGAAGATCCTGAAATACCGAGAATACAGAGACCAACAAAATGTGGCAGAAAGATATGGAAATCACTGTTCCCTCTAAGCTGTGCGCATGTGCGCGCGCACACACCTCGCCGAGCGAGCGCACACACCTCGCTGAGCGAGCGCACATACTTTACAACAGAGCGCACAAAAATTACGGCTCTGATTCTGATCGAAAACAACACAGACGTCTTAAAATTTAAAAAAGTTATGATTGTAATTACTAGAAATTTCCCACTTCATTTAGTAATCGTTTATTTTCATTTAATTTGATTAAAATCAGTGTGGTGTACATACTGTATTCTGATGTGTAGTCAAATTTTAAAGTATATAACTCCGAGTGTCGTTATGTGGAGCACAAAAATTTAACCTTCCTTCAAAAGCTGCACACAGCTGATATTTTATGCGCACACAGCCTACAGAAAATTAGAGGGAACATTGATGGAAATATTTTCCATCCTATTGGAAGCAACATGATTGATTAAGAGGGATTTCCAATCACACCTTGACAAGTAGCCTATACATATTACATCTTATGAACTCTAGAAGGAAGCTCTCTTTGGTACTATAGCGAGCTTCATATACCCTGGGCTTAGCAGTGAAGTTCATTGCTATCATGATATGAGCAAAACTAACCTATTTGGAAAAAATCCTTCAGTCAAACACAACAGGTACCTTTAGTGTTTTTAAATTTTAAGTCTTATTTAAGATTTCCATTCAATACATGCTCAGTAATGAAAAATAATTTCAGGAAACTGAGAATAGCATTTTTGTACATCTGAACAAAAAAATGTTTTTGTTAAGGTATTCTGGCACATTAAGACATCTAATATCTTGGCAATCTATGTAAAATAATGTTCTTATTTTGCTTTTAATAGTAAAACTATGCTTCTACTGAAATGAGTAGTAAAGAAAACACTGCCAGTGGCAGAACTAACCAGGGAAGCATGAAGCGCTAGAGTATTAGATAACTCTTGCTGCTCTCTAGAGGACAAATTGAAGGGTCAAGGCAATTCTAGGAATACTATTGAAATCTGTTTTCATGGCACATTGATTTCACAAGTTTATGCACAGGCATTGGTGCTTAAATGATTTCATTTCAGTTCATTGTATACTGCAAATTCAAATTGTCTATTTGGTTTACAATAAAACACACATAATCAAATTAAAGCCTACAACAATAAAGCAATATTAAGAAATTAATAAAGAATACTAAACTACACAAAACATCCTATATTTAATGCCACTATCTATTTAATCAGTGTAGCCGAGTATATGTAATTAATGCTGCCTCCCAAAGAAAGGAAGCACTCAATCCTGCAGAATACAGCCCACAGTACAAAGGAGCAGGGTGATGAATCACACCGTGGATGGATCTTAAATTGTCTATTAAATCACCAAAAAGTCCCTCCCTACATGGGCCCTGTTTCGGCTGGTGGGAGCCTTCGTCGGGGATAATGGGACCTTGTGAAAACAAAACCATAAACATATGTAAAATCAATTGTCAATATACATAAATCAAATAACGAGACATGAATACTGTGAAGGCTATACTAATAACTCATATAAAGAAACATAATCATATAACATATAAACTGCATAAAATATCTGACAACCCTTGTTAAAATCATAGCTAAAAATGATGTTTCATAAAAAACGTGAATGCATAAGGAAAGAGAAAAGGTGAAAAACACCATAAAAGTAAGTGGATAGGCAAATATCGATAAGGGCATGGAGAGGGCTACTCACTTCAAATGATCAAATACTTCTCAGGACAAAAAGAGCTTAGATTAATGCAATTGCAAACAATTGCCCAAGAAGTTATGTTCTGAAAAAAAAGAAAAACAAGGAAAAAAGGGATGAGAGGAAATAAAATTCATGTATATCTTGGAGAACACTATGTACAAAATCAGAGAGTGCCATCACCACGATTGTCATTAAAAATACAACAAACTCATGTGATCCCTTGGTGAGATTCAGCATCAAATCTGTGCAATAAAGGAGGTGGACACAAATAGGGACCCTCATATCTGGGAGTCTTCTAATTTTGGAAGCACTGAAGAAACAATATACCAGTGGACACCACCATTGCCATATAACCTTAACAATTTATCAAACCTGGGAATGTTATTTGTATAGAATATTACAATACATAAGTACGCTATCAAACCGGACACAAAGCCTCATAAAAGGACTATCAACAATGAGTAAAAAATAAAACCAGACACACAAAAATAAGAGAAATAAAACAACTGCCCGAATGAAAACCAGAGCGCTAGTACAGAGGACTTGTTTGCTTACCTGTAAAACCGCTGTAATAATGGCAAGCTCCTGCACCGCATAATAAAAACAAAATGGATTAAAACCACATTGAGTATAAAACAGAACTGCTCAGAATGTAAATCAAAAATGCTACAAGAGACCCTTCTATAGGAGTGAGCCATAATATTAAGCTAAGACCCCATATTACTCACACGGCTTCAAATGCCGTCAGGTAAACAATAAAGCAAACAAAGCTAAGCCACAGGGAGCCGCCATTTAAAAATATAAAATGAACACCAAAACAAATGTCACGGTTGCCAAGGCAATCTATAAAAAAATCCATGGTATCTATCTAGAAACCTAGGCTATAGTATTGGCAGCAGATTAAAAAGAAAAGTAAAAAATGAAAACAATGGTTGTTTTATAATGTACTATAAAAAGTGATGCATAAGATAAAATAAAGTCAAGGACTGAAATGAGGACAGTTGAAATCCAAATCACAATCTATGGAAATAAACAAGATGGATCTACACAGTGAACCTATCTCATCTAACAAAATGAAGGTAGCAGTGTGGTTGCCATGGAAACTTGTAAACAAGACTCTGCTACATCAATATAGATCCCTCCAGTCAAACATGGATAGCAGGGCCCAAAACAAAATAGTAAGAGTATACACAAAAGAGCAGGTGATAAGAAAAATAAAAAAGACGGCATCACTAAAACCTGGCTGAGAAGCAGGGCATAAAAAGTAGTCATGGTGCTCACATACACACTAATGATTTAAAATGCATAAAATAGATAAAAGCAGAACACACAACAAAGAGAAAAAAAATCACATGTCATCAGTCTATCTGAAAAATATCCCAGGTGACACTTCAACACTTAATGAACAAGAACTAAAAATCATAATAAAAAAAAATAAGAACATATAATAAAACCAAAATATTAAAAGAAGGGCATTAAAAAACAAAATAGGTATATAAAAGGAAACAAACTTGACAAATAAAAGGAATACTATGTAAACTGTCCATAATACCAATAAAAATAACCATAAAAAAGAAATGTTAAAAATCCAAGTCATTTAAAACCTTAAAAAACAGTAGGTGTCGTGTCTATCATTAAAACAAGGTTTGTCTCATTTTTTATACTGATTTGTTTTTACTTGTTATATGATTTCGTTTCTTTATATGAGTTATTAGTATAGCCTTCACGATATTCATGTCTAGTTATTATCTATTATTTATTTGATTTGTGTAAATTGAGAATTGATTTTACATACGTTTATGGTTTTGTTTTCACAAGGTCCCTTTAATCCTGACAAAGGTTCCCACCAATCGAAACACGGCCCGTGTAGAGATGAACGTTTTGATGATTTAATAAGGACAATTTGTGATCCATCCATGGTGTGATTCATTGCTCTGCTCCTTTGTACTTAATGCTGACTGTACCAGTTGCTTCCTGTTTCACTTAGGCCTTCATTTAAGCAGGTCTAAATTAAACAGGCATGTGGTGACATTTACAGTAGAAGATTCAATAAATGTGCTAAATATTACAGCAAGGTATAACCTTAATCATCGTTAATATACTCCACTGTTTTGGGTTAAACTGAAGCTTCCTGAAAGAACCATGAACATGTCTTTTACCACTTGAAACAAAACTATTTATTTTATTTTATTTGTTTTAAAAATGTATATTCCGCACTATAACCTCAACGGAGTACAGAAAAACACACATAATAAATGAATCTACACACACAATATGCATACAATCAACACAAATAAGCTTAAAATATATTAAATTATGAAAATGTAATAAATCAAAAATAGAATTAAAATTAACAACAAAATAAAAAACAAAACCCCCAAAACAAATAAATCCCCATCTGCTACCAAAACTAACCACCTGAGACATGCTGTACAAGAATTGCTGAAAAGCAAATGTTGTTGTTTTTAAATGCCATTAAGTCAGTATCGACACATGGTGACCTTCTGGATAGTTGTCTTAAACTGTGTTCGATCTTCAGTCAGTCAGCTCATTGTTGATAGAGTGGCACTACAGCTGCTGTTATTGTATCAATCCATCTCATTACTCTTTTGCGTTGACCTTCAACCTTGCCAAGCATGATGTATTTCTCTAACGATCTCTCTCTTCGCATGTGTCCAAAGTACGAAAATCGAAGTCATGTCATCTGAGCTTCTAAAGAAAGATGCATGAGGCCGCGGGCCGGGTCCCGCGGCCGACAGTAACTTGTGCCCGGGCCCGGCCTCGGCCTCCTGCACGTGGTATGGGTGTGGGGGCGGAGCTGGGGAGACGGATCACCGCACGGCAGTGGGGCGATCCCATTGGCTCCAGCGCTGGGGAGGTGGGGGCTAAAGGAGCCGAGGAGCCGCGTGGCCAGTCTTTTCGGCGTGGCTCCTCGGGCAGATGGCCGCGTCTTTTCGTGCGAGAGCGTTGGGCCTAGAAGCGGGCGCATTGGCAGTCGGGCGCCGGATTGGAGCACCGGTGAGTGTGGGAAGTGGGGGAGGGAGTGCAGCAGAAATTGTGGGGAGGGGAGCGGAGGGGGGGGGGGTAGGCTAGGGGCCTGCCTTCTGATACGGCCTGCCTTCAGCATTGCCAAGCGGCCCGAATCGCGGAGGGGCTCATAGGGGATTGGCTGGGGCGGAATCTGTCCCCTAAAATAACGTATACTAGTTCCCTTCAGTTTATAATGTCGGGGGGGCACTGGGCGTGAGGTAGGGCATGGCACGCTCTCCCAGAGGGCTGCGGGGGCAGCGGACAGGTACGGGAGGTGGAGCTCGGGCTGGGGGAGGGGAGGCCGATCTCAGGGGACCAGTGGGTCCAAAGGAGCCAGGGCTAGTGGGCAGTCACGGAGGAGGGCTGGAGGAGCCTCCAGGCCAGGGGAGCGGGGACGGGGGGGAGGAAGGGGCCGCGGGGTGCCTGATTGGGGGGCTACTAGTCTGGGGCTAGCCGCAGGTATGGCACCAGTGGGGCTTGAGGCTCAGGGGTCGGCAGACGGGGGGCGGTGGTTGGCAGGTTAGACTCGGGGGGAGCGAGGGCGCAAAGGGGGTGTGGGGCGATGGCTGGCAGGGGGGCGATGCCTGACGTGGGTTCCAGTGCTGGGGGGCCTCCTTGGGCCCGGGTGGGGCGGGGGCATCTGCGTCATGGTTTCCGGGAAGCCAGGGCGGGCAGTATGCACAGGGGCAAGGGGTGCCGGGTTGGCCACCAGGTGTGGGTCAGCCCCTGGGTATGGGGCCATGGGGGCAGGGTTGGGGTGAGTGGAGTGGCTCGGGATTCCCTTGCCGGGGGGTGCAGCTGTCCTGTGGTGGGGCTAGCTGGGCGGCAGGGGGACTGGGTACTTCCTCGTGGCCGCAAGGAGGGGGGCTAGGTTGGGGGGCAGGGCTGTACGGGATGGGTCCTCCTCCGGTTTGTTCCTCTCTTTCACTACAGGTGCCGATGAGCGGAGCGGCGATGGCGGTAAGTGCGGGGGGCAGCCAGATGACGGCCCTCACCACGGAGCGGGCCAGTCCAGCCGTTGCGGCGCAGGAGCAGAGTGCACGAGGGACGGAGGCCGAGGGTGCTGGAGACTCAGGTAATGGGGGGGGGCGACAGGTTGGTGGGGGGTGAGACGGCGGAGGGCGGCCGGAAGGCCAAAGCGAAAAGGAAGCATCGGCGGCGCTGCAGACGGAGTTCGTCCTCGTCGTCTTCGGAGAGTTCTTCAGATGGCTCGCAAGCGGGGAAGCGGGCTGGGGTAGGGTCTGCGTCATCCATGGTGCGTTGTGCGGAACTTTGGGAGGGAGTGCCGCGCAAGCTCCGGCGCCGTATCTTGAAGCGTAAATACATTGATATTTTTCCGTTGCTGGACGGCAGGAAGCGCTCGGGGGAGAGTAGGAAAAAGCGCAAAGAGGAAGAGAAGGCGGGGAAGGTGCGGAAGATTTCACGCAATACGTTAAATTGGACGCGTGCTTTCCTATGGCTAGCGAGTGTTTGGGGGCATGCTGAACCGAGTCAGTATGGTGAGTTGTTGGCGTACGCGGATGCCATCCTGGCTGCTTCACAGGCGCATGAAGGCTGGGCTTGGCTTAATTATGACGAGGAGTTTCGGGATATGATGGAGGAGAATAAGCAGTTGTCCTGGGGGATGAAGGATGTTAACTTATGGCTGACACAAATGTCGGCCAAGACGGGGGGTGGGGGTGGGGCGGCGGCGAGGACAACGAGCCAGGCGCCGGCGGCTAGTGGCCGGTCCTTTCGGACGCCAGGGGCAGCGCCTGGGTCGTCCTTGGGGGGGCCGGGGGGGGGACTTATGCTGACGCTACAATAAGGCTTCTTGCCCCTTCCCGGACTGTAAGTTCCGGCACGCCTGCTCGCTGTGCGGCGCGGGTCACTCGGCTGCAAAGTGCAGTAGGAAGGGAGTGGTTGGGTCGGCGGGGGGCAGTAAGTGATACGGGGTTCGGGGAGTTGGCGTCTACTCCCGTGAACATCAAGGCGTTGAGGCCGTGGCTAGAGCGTTATGTACGGGATAGGCACGGTAGGGCGGGTAAGGCTGTTGTGGTTGGGCTTTACTGAGGGGTTCAGAATACCGTTTCAAGGGGAGGTGGCTGCAGTGGCGGCCAGCAATCCCAGCTCGGTGCGCCTTTTGGTGGGGGTTGCCCGGCGAAAGATCGCTACTGAATGTGCTCTGGGAAGGGTGGCGGGGCCATTCGGTCTCCCCCCCTTTTCGCCTTTTATGATATCACCGCTGGGAGTGATTCCGAAGAAAGAACGCGGGAGCTATCGGCTTATCCATAACTTGTCCTTTCCGCCTGGTGATTCCGTGAATGACCATATACCACGGGAGTTATGCTCGGTGCAGTATGCACGCTTCCATGAGGCGCTGCAGTTGGTGCGGCTTTGTGGGCAGGGGGCGTTGCTGGCGAAGGTTGACATCGAATCTGCCTTTCGGTTGCTGCCAGTGCACCCGTCGGCTTATCCTTTACTGGGGTTTAAGTTTGACGACCACTATTATTACGATAAGTGTCTCCCGATGGGTTGCGCAATATCCTGTTCTCATTTTGAGGCCTTCAGTTCCTTCCTGCATTGGGTCCTGGTGCAGCGCTCCGTGTGTAAGTCGTTGGTCCATTACTTGGATGATTTCTTGTTTGTAGGGCCGGCGCGGATGGAGGGATATGCGTCACTGTTAGGGATGTTTCAGGAGATGGCGATTGAATTTGGGATTCCGCTGGCGGCGGATAAGACACTAGGGCCCGTGACGTGCCTTTCGTTTCTAGGGATTGAAATTGATTCAGTGGCTTTCGTGGTGCGCTTACCGCAGGATAAGGTGGAGCGGCTGAAGGAGCTGGTGGCGGCTGTGGGGTCAGCTACGAAAGTGACGCTGAAAGAGTTACAGGCTTTAGTGGGTCATCTGAATTTTGCCTGTCGGGTTATTCCCATGGGGAGGCTGTTTGCGCGGAGGTTGTCCCTGGCTATGGCAGGGGTGCGCCGTTATCATCGCATTCGAGTGACAGCGGGTATGCGGGAGGATCTGCGGGTCTGGCAAGCGTTCCTATCAGAGTTCAATGGCAGTGCTTTGGTGCAAGCGTCTGAGCTGACAAATGTGGACCTGCAGTTATTTTCTGATGCGGCGGGTAGTTCCGGGCTTGGTTTGTATTGTCAAGGAGCGTGGTGTGCGGCCGCATGGCCAGCGTCCTGGATTGAGGTTGGGTTGATGCATAACGTGACTTTTTTGGAGTTGTTCCCTATAGTGGTGGTGTTATGGGTGTGGCCGGACAGGTTACGGGACAAGAAAGTCATGTTCTGGTGTGACAATGCGGCGGTGGTGCAGGTGATCAATAGGCAGTCGCCCAAATGCCCTAGAGTGGCGGCATTGATGAGGTTGTTCGTGCTCGCCTGTCTGCGGCTAAATGTCAGTGGGAGCAGTTTCGAACCTTGGCCCCGGAGGCGGACGCCTCGTCGGCGGTGGTGCCGGAGCACCTGTGGCAGATTGGGACCCAGCAGTGTTAGAGATGTTGCGCTCCTCTATAGCTCCAGGTACGTGGGCATCGTACGTGCGGGGGTATAACAAGGTGCGTGAGTATCTCGGGCAGAGAGGTTGGGGGGGGGGCAGAGCGGAGGACAGGGCGGTGGGGGCATTCATAGTCTGGGCTAAGGGGCAGGGGTGGTCTAGATCGGTAGTACGGGCGGCTTTGGCGGGTTTCTCCTTTTTTAGTAAAGCAGCGGGTTGGGGTAGTCCGTGCGCGTCCTTTCTGGTGAAGCGGCTTATGGCGGGGTGGGCGAAGGACCGGCCGCCTAGTCGGGACTGGCGCCGCCCTGTGTCCCATGACTTGCTCGTGCTTATCTGGGGCGTGTTGCCAGCGGTGGCGGCGTCGGAGTTTGAGGTGGTACTGTTTCGGGCGTTATTTGTCACTGCCTTTTTCGGGGTGTTTCGGGTCAGTGAGTTGGTACCGAAGTCCCGTGGGCAGGGGGTGCAGGATGGGTTGGATGTCCAACACGTGGAGCTAACTGAGTCGTCAGCGTGGATTTTTCTGGCGCGCTCTAAGACGGACCAGCGCGGGATTGGCAGCTGGGTGTCCTTGAGAGCGATCCCGGGCCTCTGTTCCTGCCCGGTGCTGAATTTGCGGGCATACTTGCGACAGCGACCGGATATGGCGGGTGCCTTGTTTCGCCACGCGGATGGAACACCTGTCACGCAATTTCAATTTACGGCGGTGTTGCGTTTGGCGCTGCGGCGGCTCGGGTGTGAGGAGCGGTGGTATGCATCCCATTCCTTCAGGATTGGGGCGGCGACCAGCGCGGTGGCGGCTGGTCTGGAGGGTGCGGTGATTCAAAGGATCGGACGGTGGCGGTCTGGGGTTTATGAGAGTTATGTCCGCCTGGACCAGGTCTGAGGGTGCAGGCGGGAGGGGGGGTTGGGGGGTGTGGGGGGGTTTCTAATGCTGTGTTTCCTGTTCCAGGGTGGCCTTCTTGGTCCGAAGAGGCGAGAGTGGGCCTGACCGGCGACTGGTGGATTATCGGGCACTCCTTCGTCTACTGGGCAGAGAGGAGAGCCTTGCTGCGCCCGTTGGGTCCACATCTGGGACTGGCTGCCCGCAACGTCCGGCTGCGGTGGATGGGGAAGCGTGGCATGTGCTGGTGGCAACTACTTCCTTCTGTGTGGCAGCAAGCGGAGCGACGACAGCGCCCAGTGGGGGTGTTGCTGCATTTAGGAGGCAATGACTTAACCAATTGGACGTGCCGGCAGCTCATTCGAGCGGTGCAGCGGGACATTCGCATGCTGCAGGAGGATTGGCCTGAAGTGATGATCATATGGTCGGACATTATTCCACGGCCGGCTTGCCAGTCTCAGCGGCGGTGGTCGCGAGGCCTGGTGAAGGTCAACAGGCAGATTGGCCGTTGGGTGCAGTTGACGGGGGGCTGGCAGGTGCAGCACCCGTGGGCGGATCCAAAATGTGCAGGGTTATACCATATTGATAGTGTGCACTTGTCTCCTGTAGGTCAGGACCTTTTGCTAAATGATTGGCAGGAGGTTCTGGAGAGGTGCACTGGTCGCAGCTTTATCGGGGTGGGGCGGTGCGAGGTTAGATGAACTACCTCGCACCGGTGGCGGGGTAGAGAGCCCGCGCTCGCCAAGGCGGCGGGGCTTTTACCGATTTGGGACCAGTGGGGGAGCGATGGGCTTCCCGGGGTGGGGCGAGACATCCCGGTTGGGGGTCTCGGCCCGGTACAAGGGGTTGGGGGCCAGCCTTTGCTACTAGTATGGCGAGGCAGGCGGCGGGGGCGGGTAAGGAGAATGCTCCGCCTTGCTACTAAGATGGCGGGAGGGGGCACTGTCCGGTGCTGGGGTGGGGGGTTATTGTTGGGGAGATGTTGAATATGTTTGCCCATGTTGGGCGGTTACTACAAGTGTAATAAAGCTGCGACCAAAATTTTGTACCATGATTAGTCTCTTTGGTGTTATTGAGAGGGGGAAAGGGGGGATGGTGGGGGGGGGGGAAGGCTGGAGAAGCAGAGGCGAGGTGGGCCTCCGGGTCATCAATGTTACTAAGGTTTGATCTCCTCCAGTACTGACTGGTTTGTTCTTCGGGCAGTCCATGCTATACACAGTATTCTTTGCCAGCATCATAATTCAAAGACATTGATTTTCTTCCTGTCTATCTTTTTCACTGTCCAGCTTTCGCATCAATAAGATGTTATTGAAAATACAATTGCTTGGACAAGTCAAATCTTTGCATGGAGAGACACATTGCTACTCTTGAGAATCATGTCTAGGTCCTTCATAGCCATTCTGCCAAGAGCAATGCGCCATCAGATTTCTTGACTGCTTGTCACTTCTTTATTGATTATTGATGCAAGCTGGTTAAAGTTGGCCACTATTTCAATTTCTTCTCCATCAACAATGAACTTATTGTTTTTGCAGTTGTCAGGATCTTTGTCTTCTTTACATTAAGGTGCAAGCCCATTTTAAGACTATGTTCCTTGATCTTGAGAAGCAAATGTTTCAGATCGTCTTCACTTTCAGCCATCATTGTGGTAATCATCAGCATAGTGAAGGTTGCTGAGTCTTCCACCAATCTTCACACTTCGTTTGTCTTCATACAGTCTTGCTTTTCTGATGATTTGTTCTGCATATACATTAAACAGGTAGAGGGAATGTATGTAGCCTTCCTGAACATCTTTGCTGATTTTAAACCAATCTGTTTCTCCTTGTTCAGTTTGAATTATTGCTTCTTGATCAATGTAAAGGTCGTGCAAGAGAACTATCAGGGGTTCTGGTATACCCATGCTTCTTAATGTGGCTTGGAGTTTCTCATGGTTTACACAGTCAAAAAGCCTTGCTGTAGTCAATAAAACACATATAGATATCTTTCTGGTATTCTTTTGTCTTTTCAGGAATCAATCACACATCCACAATGATGTCTCTTCTTCCTGGCCCTTTCCTGAACCCTGCTTGCTAGAGGACACATCCTGGCTACATGAACATTTCCTTCTATACCAAGGTTATGGTCTTCTTCCAGGTAATCTCTTGTTACTCTGTCATTACTTATTGTAACCTACTATTGTTGTTATCATGTCTACACCTTGTTGATTGTTCACTGTTTTGACTGGTAGAAAAAAGGTATACCAAAAATCAGTTAAATAAATAAATAAGATTGCCAGACTGGAAGTGGGATTTTTCTACTATGTCCCTGTAGGTCTCCTCTGTCTATTCTGTACTTCTCTGTCTGCCTCAGCTCTTCCAAGTCTGCTTCTCTAGCCTGCAAAAAATTGGTCTCATTCTCTTGACAGCTGGGAGCTCTTTGCACTAAGTGCACACATATGATCTCTCACCAACCGGGAGATAAGCATACATATGACACTCAGTGCAAGAGACTGGATAGCCCTCATCTTGCTGCTGAACTGCTGTCTGCATCTTTGTATTAGTGAGTTTAGTTGTTGCTAAAGGAATAGAGATACCTAAACTAATATAAAAGACTTTAGGATTATTTGGTATATGTTATGCTATTATTTTGTGCTTGGTTCCCAATGAACTGCAAATAATCTGTTAAGTGTTAAATTGCTTGCTGATGAGAATATACCATGGTGTCAAATTTTACTCTCTTTCTTAATTGGGAAAATTAACCATAACTCAATAGATGTGCCTGAGTTGTTTAGGAAAAAAACAACTACTTGTCTGCTTTCTTTTAAGATTATAAGGGCTTACCTAAACCTAACAAATTCATTTTAACATCTAAAGCAAGCTGCTATTTGCCTGCTTTCTTTCAAGAGTATTAATGGCCCATCTAAATTAACAGAAATTAATTTTAAACCCTAAAGCAAACTAAGAAAGTATTTTAGTTTTTTTAATGAAATAAAAAACAGACTTTTTCAAATAAATCCACAATCTCTCCTTTATCCCAAGCTTTAAGTCACCAAATTTACAAAAGTAATGTTCACTTATACATAGAGGCTTCGTCTGTTCTCAGATTTCCCGCAATAAAATAAACAGGAACAAAATGAACAGAAATCAGCAAATTCAGTAAGGACAGTCACACTAATTCATTACCTTTTCATACTGCCATGGTACTGCAAATGAGAATTATGTGAAATGTGAAGGCATGCAGAATGGAAGAGAGTATCAAAATCATGATGCACTCGTACAATGCCAGCAATATTTTAGAAAAGGCTCTGTTAAAGGTGGAGCCTTTTCTAAAAATAATACAGGAGTGCAGATGCACTTGCTGATTTGTGGAGCCAGAGGAGACATTGTACGAATCTACACCTGGGAAAAATCAACGGAGGAAACTCAGCAGCTTCCATATGTAGATAAATATCAATTTCTACATATAAGTGCAGTTAACAACTTACGCATGGTAAGTGCTAGTACTTATATGTGTATGTTGGCTATTTTGCCAACCTATACAAATAAATGCTGCCAACTACAGATGCCACTATCTTTTTCTAATTTCAATTTGGAGGGGGAAATTTACAATAGGGAATTAAGGAGGATAATCTACGTAATCCTTCCTGTAAAAGGCTGACCAAAATGAGCACTTTTTAAAAACCTAAAGGGGCCAATGAGCAGCTGTAAATCCCGACATGGACAATGAGGTCATATATGTTTTCCTTATATGAAATGGGGAATACACATGTAGATTTTTGACCCACCCAGGCAACTCCCTAACCATGATCCTGGCATCTCCCCTTGCAATTTTTACGTAGAAAGGACACCCACATGTAAATTCATCCCTTTCTAAAATCATCATTTACATGTGGATGCTATTTCCATGTGTAAATAACTGATTTAAAAAGTGGAAATTATGAATAAGACTTCTAAAATAATCCTCCTATTATATCAAGAATTTTGCTCTGTTTTTGCTACTGGCCAACTGCATGTATAAATCAGAAATCAATCAAGAACTTCTCCTACTTTCAAAGATTTTTAGAGGTTAAGATTGTTGAGAAACATAAAGCAAAATTAAAATGTGGGTTTTTCAATATGTACAAATAAATCAGCATATAGACTGCATGCAATTCCTTTCTACCAGTCTAACTTAAAACATGTTTTGGCTAGCTTTCAATAATGGAAGAGTTATTCCATTCATCAAGCAGTTAAAGACTGCACTGTATGCATGGATGGATGGATGGATGGATGAATGAATGAATGAATCTCTTAAAAAATCTTGAATAAAAGAGAACACTGATGGAAGTATAAAACAGAATATTGAAAAGAAACAACAAAAATGTAACTTTTCGATGAAATATACTTCAGCTATTTATAATTTCAGCAGACAGATGCAAAGTGTCTCTTACAGCAATTGCATATTGTCTCTGCCCATAGAGTGAAAAGACAAAAAGGCACATGTATTTCAGTCAGGTCATGCCTACCTTTTCCAACCCTACTCTCCGAGACCCACTGTAAAGATCTCAATATACAAACTGCATAAGAAAAACAAAGTATTTTCCATTGTTATATATTGTAATAGCTAACTCATATACTGGCATTGATGACGACTCCAAATGGAATCTCTTTCCTATGCCCCACAAACACTGAAAAAGGAATGTATAACCTTTAGTGTATGCATAATCATTATGTATTTCCTATAATCCGTAAATTTGCAAACTATTTTTCCTAATGGAGTTGCATATATGCTTTGTTACTGCTATTGAAGAAAAGTCATACCTATTCTTCAATAGCAGTAACAAAGCATATATGCAACTCCATTAGGAAAAGATCTAATACGTCACTGCACCATCCTAAGAAATGGCACCTCTTTTAGTTAATACAAGTTAACACTTTATGTAAATATAACTGGACAGAGGAAAATGAAGATACTTGACACATTTGCAGTTTGTTTTAGATGAATTTGATACGCATACTAAAAGCTGTGTGCCAGCTTACATATTAATTCCAGTAGATTCTGCTGTGTTTTAGCGCAGTGGAAAAATGGCTCCAAAACCAGAACCTCAGAATACAACACAAAAAGACCGAAGTACTATTCATCTCCAGAAACACCAACTTCTCCCCTCCAGCCTGCCTAAAAATCGGAGAGAATGAACTGCAATCCAAACCTTCTATTCGATACCTAGGTATTACAATGGACCAGAAACTTGACATGAAGACACACATCACTAAAAATGTTAGTACACTCCAACTTTTTCCAATTTATCAAAACAGATAGGCTTTTGGTAAACTATGATATTATTCTCGCGGGTTATATCTTCAACATGTTTCACACTTAGTATATCCCACGAGGTCTCAGACTGGAGAATAAATAACGAGGCCAGAATCTGACCCTCATCAAATCTCTGTTCGCATCAACGACCTCCCATTGGATAACTGAACAAAAGTGTGATTTCAATTTTCATACAAACAATTCCCACTAGAAAAGTGATATCATTGTGAAATTTTTTTTTAAACATTCTTGTAACAAAATCCTTCTTGGTAAAGCTGAATGCTGATCATAGATGCTGTTATTAACTGTTCTCTATTATATAATAATTAACAAAGTCCATTTAAAAATCACATCAGCAACATGGTAAAATCAACTTACCATAAAATCAAGTCCCTCAGACACCTACGTCCCCTCCTTCAGCCAAACGACTTTAGAACAATCTTTCAAGCACTAACCATCCCTCATCTTGACTATGCAAATGTAATCCTCCAAGGACTCCCTAAATCCACCCTGAGTCCGCTCCAACTGGCCATGAACGCGGCAGCAAGAATTCTAAATGGGACCCCAAGATGGGACCATATAACGCCCATCCTCAAAATGCTTCACTGGCTCCCAATTCATTACAGGATCACATTCAAGATTCTACTGCTAACATTCAAATCCATTAACGGACTCGCCCCCTCATCACTTGCTGCTCTCACGCGCGTCACCCCCCCAAACAGAACCAGACGATCCACTGCAATAAACACCCTGACTGTCCCCAAAGCAATGACCCACTGTACACAAGCAACTATAAACAGGGCCTTCAGTCTCTGTGCACCCAGATGCTGGAATGCGCTCCCACCACACATACGAGCAATCCCTGACCTGACCAAATTCAGGAAAACTCTAAAACACTACCTCTTCCTCAAGTGCTACCCAGAAGATGGCAAAACAACCCCCTCACCCACAACAATCCCTCATGGACACATGTAACCACCATCAATGTATCATATATACATACAAATACCTTCTGTTAGCCATTCAGATGTAAATAGTTAACACTGTTATCCAAGTTATTATACCTGTTATATGTAATTACGGTGTAACCCCCACTGTAAACTCTCCTTGTTTCATGTAAACCGCACTGATATCAAAAGAGCACGGTATATAAGAAAAATAAATAAATAAATAAATAAAATAAATATTCAGTAGATGCAGCATAAATTTCACTGCAATACAAACTAATACAATGACTACAGTGTGAGAAAATATGATTAAAAGACAACTGCTTCCAACATTAACATTTATTGTATTCATATGGTTATAATACAGAGACACTCAGGGATGGAAAGAGGATCCAAAAATAGGCGGGGGTGACAGGGTATAACCATTCCTTCCACCTCCGTTCTCCTACATACCCTTTTCCCTCTCTCCATTATTAACCCTACCATGATCCTTCTCCATTCTCCTTTTGTGTCTAGTTTAATTCTCTCTTTGTTTGTCTCAATATCTTCTTCCAGTTCTCCTTACATATTCTGTCAGTTTCTCGTTCAATCTTCTCTTCAAACTTTTCTCTTCCTCTCATTTCTATAGTTTCTCTTTTTTGACCTCCCCATCTTCAATTGGCACGCCCCTTTTCCTTAAGCATGTATAACTTCTCCTCTCCCCAGAGCAATTTGCCTCAGCCCCCCTTCTCCTTTCCCCAGTCCAGTTTATTTCTAAAAACTTATATTCTCTTCATCAAAAATTCTAAGTAGATTCCAAGTAAAACACCAGAAGAGATAAAACATGCGAGACACACAAAATATCAAAGACATATATTCCTAAAAACTTAAAAAACTGGGATGTCTTTCTTTCTTTTCCTTCTTCCCAGTTCATCTTACCTCTGACCATTTTTTATTTGTTCCATTACCCAAACTGCTTCCTTCCCATTCTATACAAGAATGTTCAAGCAAGACCAACATTTATGAACATATCCTACATTGTAAGT
This sequence comes from Ichthyophis bannanicus, assembly GCA_033557465.1. NCBI lineage: Eukaryota > Metazoa > Chordata > Amphibia > Gymnophiona > Ichthyophiidae > Ichthyophis > Ichthyophis bannanicus. Next base: position 122,765,774 of record CM066038.1, on the reverse strand, counting down.
TGACAATTTTCTCTTCTCTACAGGGGTATCATAAATTCTGTAAAGAAATAAAGTCACAGGACACTCCCAAAGCCAAAAGAAATATCCTGGATAATTCAAACCAGACTAGCTTTTGAGCTTCTAATCATTTTCCCCAGCAAAATGTCTCATGATATGCCATTACAATCTAGACTGCCGATTAACCATCATTTCCTTGACATCACAGATTTCTGGATTGGAAACCTGGATAGATTTAGTACGACAGCAAGGAAGGAGAATACTTTATTAAATCACTCTAGCCAGGCTAGAAAAAGAGTGATTTAATAAAGTATTCTCCTTCCTTGCTATCCACGTTTCCTGAGTGGTTCTGTCAATAGCACGTGGTGTGTGCTTTTTAGTTGGACTAGATTTAGTAGGACTCAAGGACTAACAATTATCAGATCATCCTTATTGGACTTTCGTCCTCATCCAAGCCAAAGCAGTCTAGACAAGTGGGATGTACCAAAGCTACCACCATGCTGGACAGAAGAATATTGTAGAAACATAGAAACATGATGGCAGAAAAAGACCACATGGCCTATCTAGTCTGTCCTTCCATATTAACTACAATAGTCCCCCTTTTTTCCTTTAGAGATCTTCTGTGTTTGTCCTATGCTTTTTTGAATTCAGATACTGTCCTCGTTTCTACTACCTCCACTGGGAGCCCATGCCACACATCTACCACTCTTTCTATTACTCCTGAGTCTATCCCCTTTCATCCTCATCCTATGTACCCTCGTAGCAGAGCTTGCTTTCAATTGAAAGAGGATCTCCCTCTTGTGCATTTATGCCATGGAGATATTTATACATCTCTATCATATCTCCCCTATCCCGCCTTTCCTCTAACATATACATATTAAGATCTCTAAGTCTGTCATCATATGCTTTATAACGAAGACCACTAACCATTTTAGTAGCCACCCTCTGCATCAACGCCATCTTGTTTATATCCTTTTGAAGGTGTAATCTCCAAAACTGCACACAATACTCCAAATGAGATCGCACCAGAGACTTATACAGAGGCATTATCACCTCCTTTTTTCTGCTGGCCATTCCTTTCCCTATGCACCCAAGCAGGGGCGGCCCAAGGGGGGTGCGGGGCCATGTGCGGAGACTCGGTGCGGGGCCTCATTTGCATAAGTGGCCTTATTTGCATAAATATTTGCATAATGTTACCATACACTAACTTTTAGTAAACATGTCTCTTAATGAGTGTATGGATAAAGAAAGACTAAAAGATTTCTACATTACTATAATCCAGTGCCAACCGCCAGGCACATTAGGAACTACTACAAACGCTGCCCATTTAGAACCCATAGCAAACCCGCTGTATCCTGACAGCATTACCAGGACTCACAAAGCACCAGTCCCTACCTATCAAAAGGAAACACTGCAAATATTAAACCAGTACATTTCAGAGAATACTGGGGAAAGAGAACAAGTGGCAATGTCAAATAGGAATTACATAAACAGAATACCTCAGCTCAGTTACACATGCAGAACATAGACCATCACCAAACAAGGAATCGCAATTTAGAAACAGGAAGGCAATAATTTAAACTGGGAACCCCAAAAGCCAAACTTGGAATGTACAACAACACTGTAGAAATAAAACTATAAATCAATTTCCTCTTGTACCAAACAAAGCGCAGACGTTAATGATGCACATTTCCCAGAACTTTCATATTCCAGTTAATAAATTCAAAATAAAGAGATATATTTCTACCTTTTGTGCATTTTTTTTCAGTTGCAATTGCTCCAGCCACTTTCTTCTGGTTTCTTCTTCATGTTTTCTGCTAACTCTCCATCGTCTGCTGTCCATTTGTCCTTTCTTCTCTCTTCTAGTTTTCTTTCCATCCTCTCTCTCTACATCTGCTTTAACATACTAATCTTTATCTTTTTGCTCTTTCCTCATTCTTATTTCATCCACACAAATTTTACCCCTCCATCCTCAATCCCCACTTACTCTCCCAATACCCGGCCAATTGTAGATTTTTCATCCCTCCCACACAAAATATTTTTCCCCTCTCCATTTTACTCTCCCAGCCCCATCCCATTCTAATCCTCCCCCAACATCAGCTCCCTTCTAGTTCCAGTCTCACCCAGCATCCATTCCCTTCTAGTCCCTGCATCAGCCCATTTCCAGTCCTAGCCCCCCATCAACCCATTTCCAGTCCTAGCTCCCCCATCCATTTTCAGTCTGAGTCCCTTCATCAGCTCATTTCCAATCCTAGCCCCCCATCAGCCCATTTCTAGTCATTTCCTAGCCCCACCATCAGCCCATGTCAAATCCTAGCTCCCCTCCACTCAGCCCAATTCCAGTCCAAGCCCCCCCATGAGCCTACTTCCAGTTCTAGCCCCTCCATGAGTCCATTTCAATTCAAGCCCCCACCACAGCCCATTTCCAATCTTAGCTCCCCCCAACAGCCCATTTCCAGTCCTATCCTAGCTGCTCCATCAGCCCATTTTCAGTTCTAGCTCCCTTCCCTCACAGCCCATTTCCATTCCAAGCTCCCTCCCCATCAGCTATTTGCAGTTCAAGCCTCCCCGTCCACTCAGTCCATTTCCAGTCATAGCAATCCCCCAACCCATTACCAGTCCTAGCCCCCCATCAACCCATTTTCAGTTTAAGCCCCCCCTATAACCCATTACCAGTCCTAACCCCCCATCAGCCCACTTCCAGTCTTAACCCCATCAGCCCATTTCCAGTCAGCCCCCCATAGCCCATTGCCAGTCCTAACCCCCCCCATCAGCCCACAGCCCATTACTAGTCCTAACCACATCAGCCCACCTCAAGTCCTAACCCCTCCCCATCAGCCCTTTTCCTGTCCTAGCGCCCCCATAGCCCATTAGCAGTCCTAACCCCCCCATAGCCCATTAGCAATCCTAACCCCCATCACCCTATTTCCAGACAGCCCCCATCAGCCCACAGCCCATTACCAGTCTTAACCCCCCCAGCCCATTTCCAGTCCTAACCCCCCATCACCCCATTTCCAGTCAGCCTCCATCAACCCCCTGCCCTTTACCAGTCTTAACCCCCCCCCCACATTACCAGACTTAACCCCCCCAGCCCATTTCCAGTCAGCCTCCATCAGCCCCAGCCCATTAGCAGTCTTAACCCCCCCCCCAGCCCATTTCCAGTCCTAACCCCTCCCCAGCCCATTTCCAGTCAGCCTCCATCAGCCCCAGCCCATTTCCAGTCCTAACCCCCCCTCCAGCCCATTTCCAGTCCTAACCCCCCCCCCCAGACCATTTCAAGTCAGCCTCCATCAGTCCCAGCCCATTTCCAGTCCTAACACCCCCCCTTGCACATTTCCAGTCCTAACCCCCCCTTGCACATTTCCAGTCCTAACCCCCCCCTTGCACATTTCCAGTCCTAACCCCCCCCCTTGCAAATTTCCAGTCCTAACCCCCCATCACCCCATTTCCAGACAGCCTCCATCAGCCCCCCCCCCCCCTTCCCTTCCCTTCCCTTCCGGCAAATTTAAAAACAAAAACCTGGCTCTAGCTGCTGCCGCGTCCGTCGCAGCAGCGGCAGAATGGCGTGTCCCGCGGGGCCCCCTCAACACGTCGAGCCCTCTTCAAGGGCTTTCAGATTCGCGAAGGAGAGTGCTCCCTCGCGTCTCTGTAAAGCCCGCAGGGGCTAATGGGAAATTTCCCATCAGCCCCTCGCGTCTAAAGGGGCTGATGGGAAATTTCCCATTAGCCCCTGCGGGCTTTACAGAGACGCGAGGGAGCACAACTCTCCCTTCGCGAATCTGAAAGCCCTTGCAGAGGGCTCGAAGAGGAGAAGGGGCCCCGCGGGACACGCCATTCTGCCGCTGCTGCGACGGACGCGGCAGCGGCAGCAGCTAGAGCCAGGTTTTTGTTTTTAAATGTAATAAAAAAAAAAGCAGAATGTTCTTTGCGCGGGGCCCCCTGAAACGCGGGGCCCTGTGCAAAAAACATTCTTGCTCAATGGACGGGCCGGCCCTGCACCCAAGTATTCTTCTGGCTTTTGTCATCACATTTTCTACCTGTTTAGCCATTTTAAGATCATAAGAAACAATCACACCCAGGTCCCGCTTTTCTTTTGTGGACAGAAGTAATTTGCCTCCTATACTGTACTGCTCCCTTGGATTTTTGCAGCCCATTGTGAGTGAAACTGATTTTTTTTTTTACAATGAATTTGTTTGAAAAGAGCTTATGAAAAAGTATTGTAAAGAGAGACATATAAGAAATATAAGGAGTTTTTTCAAACCTATGATGTTATTTAACAGTTTTTATATACCACCTTTTCTAAGATCATTGTCCTTTCCTCTGCTATTAGTAGAGGAAGTGAGGGAAGTGAGGAAAGTGAGGTCTTTTTCTCCTTTTTTTCTCTGTATTTCATTTCATTGAAGAGTCCAGCAATTAAATTGTGTAGTGTTAAACAGAGATTTTTTTGGAGTTGTTTTGTATTCATAATCTCTGATACCTTTTTTGTTCTTTATGGATAGAAGAATGCCATAGTTGCCACTTCAGACACAGTCTTGTTGGTACTTGCAAGACCAGGCCACAACTTCCCTGTCATGTGCCATGATGATCTGGGGACTGCTCTGCTGGTGTCTGTCTATTTTGATACACAGGCAGGTGACACATCTTGTCCCAGCAAGCATTGACCATACCAACCCTGACCTCCTGTCACTATTCTTTCAAGGTATACTTGGCAGCTGGCTCGGTTTAGCCAGCCATCTGAATATGCTGATGCTATTCACCAACATCTATCCTGATGAATGCTGGCCATTTATCATACAGGATGCTGGTCTCTTCCATACACTCTGTCTTAATGGGTGCTGGTGCACATCCAGCAGAGTTGGCATACCTTTACAATATCCGCTATCTCGGGGTCATCTTGTCCTTCACCAAACACGTTTCTTTTGCCTCCCGCCATTGCTTTTTTCATTTCTGTCAGATTCGCACCATCCAGTCCCTTCCTTTCCTCTGATGCGCTGTCTACACTTTTTCTATCCCTCATTATCTCCAGAATCAACTACTGTAACATAGTACTAGCCAGCCTCCCCCAGTACCAGTTACATAGGTTACAGCTGCCAGCATTCTCACTCACTCGTTCTGCTTTGATCATGTCTCTTCTCCTGGCTCATCTGTACTGGTTACCCATCCACTACCGGATCCAATACAAAATTCTTATCTTTGCTTACAAGGTCATTCACACCTTCACTTCCCATTATCTGGCTAATCTTCATTTCCATCACCCCCATCGCCTTCTCTGGTCCATTCACACTCACCGTTTAGCCCTTCCCTTCGTCTCACAGGCACATCTGTAACGCACTTGAGGTGCTGCCTTTTTCTTCCTGGGCCCCGCCCTGTGGAACTCACTTCCCCCCCACTCTCTGCTCGGAGTTTTCCTTCCCTAAGTTTAAAGCCGCCTTGAAAACACACTTCTTCCAGCTAGCCTTTAATATATCTCCTCATCCACCTCAGTAGCCCAGTCCCCTAGGATCTCTGTCAGTATGAGTGGTTCTGCCTGTTTGTTGGTCCGCTCCCCTTCCTCCTATCATTTCTTTCTCTCTATCCTCTTCTATAATTTATTACTCTATCCTGTCATTTGATTGGCGTTTCTTTTCTTTTTCTTCCTTTGCAGCTTTTTATTTTTTATTGTAAACCGCTTTTATGCTCCAGCCCTAGCAATATATCCAAAGACTGCATAAATAAATAAATACATACATAAAAAATAACATCTGCTTACTACAGCAAACACTAATAAGTACTGGTCTCTGTCCAATGCCAACATCAGTGCAGTTGTGATGAGCCCTGGCCCTTAGGTAATGCAGCTAGTTGTAAAGAGTGCTAGACTTGAAGTTGCATAGTCTGCATGATTGATGTCTATCTTACTTGGCGCAGTTAACACCAATAAGTGTTGGAACTTACCCAGCATGGCAAGCATTGCCAAATACTGGTATAACCTAGTATTGCCAGTAATGAAAAGTGCAGGCCTTCGCTAAGAATGGCAAATGTTGAATTGTGTTTGGCCTTTACCCAGCATAAATGGCATTGCTTGGTGCTGGCCTTTACTTAGCACAGATAGCATTACTTAGTGATGATTTTTATTTAGCATAGATGGCATTCTTAGTGATAGTCTTCTTTTAGCATAAATGGCATTGCTCCTTGACGGCCTTTACTTAGCATAGATGGCATTGATAAGTGTGGGCCTTTACCTGGCATAGACATATAGCTAGGTGCTGGCCTTTAACCGGCACAGATAGTGTTGCTGGGTGCTGGCCTTTTCCGGCACAGACGGCACTGCTGAATGACAGTCTTTACCCAGCACAGATGGTATTGCTGAATATGGCCTTTAACCAGCACAGATGTCATTGCTGAGTCCTGGTCTTTAACCAGCACAGACAGTGTTACTGAACACACAGACAGACATGGTTTAATGGGACAAAATCAACAAGAATTAGCCAAGGAAAGTGTTGCCTAACCAATCTGCTCCATTTTTTAAAGGCGTGAATAAACATGTGGAAAAAGATGAGCCAGTTGATATAGGGGGTCATTCTAAGATGCGAATAGTGGGGATGGATGTTCGGCTTGGACGTCCAAACCCCGCTATTCACAGAGAGCGAATTCCAAACCGCAGGCTTCCCGCACACACAGTGGGCTTGTGCGGGGAGCGCTGGACAGGGGTGGGAGGGCCAGAAGCAGAGAGGGGGTGGAGCAGAGGCGGGCCCATGACCCCAAATCTACAGGGCCTATTTCCGTCACAGCCCTGTATGTCTGGCGAGGCCAAGATGGACTGGGGACTTATTCCACTTCAGAGGGGGAATAAGTCCCCCCAAAGATGGCAATCAGGTCCGGCAGACCCCCATACCAAGGTGAGCAGCAGCAGCAGGTGGTGCCCCTCCACCTGATTTCGGCCCTGACAGACCACACGGAGGGTCAGGCAGAGGGGAAATGCAGCTAAGAGCAGTTTCGGGCCTTTAGCGCTTCTGCTGGGCATCCTGGTGCCATGGCAATGGGACACCATAGCACTGGGAGTCCAGTAGGAGCACAGGACCACTTGGACGTGCAGAGCAATGGATGTCCTGTGCTTCAGAATCAGGGCACGCATGGGCCATCTAAGTGCCCCATTTTGCAGCTGTGGGAACATCCAGTTCCTGCAGTTGCAGAATTGGGTGTAATTGGGGCACATCCATTTTTTGGACATCCGGATGACCCAGAAGTGCCCAGAGTAGAATTGGCCTCATAGTGTATCTGGATTTTCAGAGTCTTTAGTAAAGCACCTCAAGAAAGTCTCCCGAGGAAACTAAAAAGCCATGGGATAAGAGGAAATGTCCAATTGTGGATAAAGATTTGGTTAAAAGACAGAAAGAGTGGGGTTAAATGGCTAATTTACTTAGTGGAGGATGGTGAATAGTGGAGTACCCCAGGGATTTATACTGGGGCTGGTGCTTTTTAACATGTTTAGAAATTAGCTAGAAATGGGAACAAGCGAGGTCATTAAATTTGCTGATAACACCAAATTATTCAAAGTTGTTAAATTGCATGTGGATTGTGAGAAATTAAAGGAGAATCTTGTGAGACTGGGCATCCAAACAGCAGATAAGATTTAATGTTATAAGTGCATAGCAATGCACATAGAGAAGAATAACCCAGATTATAGCTACATGTTGCTAGATTTCACATTAGGTGATTTTTAGGAATCATCATGGGTAATACATAGAAATGTTCTGCCCCATATTTGGGGGTGACCAAAAAAGCAAACAGAATGTTAGGAATTATTAAGAAAGGAATACAGAATGAAAAAAAGAAAATCGTATTGCCTCTGTATCACTCCACGGTGTGACCACACATTGAGTATTGTGTCCAATTCTGGTTGTCTCATCTTAAAAAAGATATCATGGAATTAGAAAAGGTACAGAAAAGGGCAACCAAAATGATAAAGGGGATAAAGAAAGGTTAAAGAGGACAGGGCTCTTCAGCTTGGAGAAGAGACATCTGAGGGGAGATGTGATTGAGGTTTATAAAATCCTGAGTGGAGTGGAATAGATAAATGCAAATTGATTGTTTATTCTTTCAAAAAGTACAAAGACTAGGGGACATGCCATGAAGTTACAAAGTAGTATATGTAAAACACATAGCAGGAAATAATTTTTTTCTGAATGCATAATTAACCTTTGGAACGCATTGCCGGAGAATGTGGTAAAAGCATAGCTGGGTTTAAAAAAGGTTGGACTAATTTCTAGAGTAAAATCCATAAAGCATTACTAACACAGACCAGGGGAAAACCATTGCTTATTCCTAATGATATGTAGCATGGAATCTGGCTACTTTTGGGATATGCAAGATACTTGTGACTTGGATTGGCCACTGTTGGAAATAGGATACTGTGCTTGATGGACCTTAGGTCTGACCCTGTATGGCAGTTCTTATGTTCTTCTACATGTAGAATCCATAAACTCCAGAAAGAAACTTTGAATAACTTATGGCGCAATCTCCTAAGTTCATCTGCTAGAGATACGGAATGCTGATCAACTCATTCGCTGCACCAGGCTATCAAGAGAAGCAAAGTAGTTTAGCTCTATCTCCATCTGCTAGAAGAAAGGACATAACTTACTTTTCTGCACTGGTTTTGCAAGGATGAAGAGGTAAGTGGGAATAGAAAAGAGCATCAGAATCAGAGAAAAGTTGAGAAGTAGATGAGAAAATACGGGATGAGGGGTGGGATGGAGATAAGGGAATTGGATTTAGTTACCTTTTCTCAGAAGCTCAAGGTAAGTTACATTCAGGTATAGTATTTTCCTGTCCCTGAACTTACAATCTAAGTTTGTACCTGAGGCAAAGGAAGATTAAAGGACTTGCCCAAGATCACAAGCAGCAGCAGTAGAGAGTAAAAAGAGGCAGCAGTACTAAAAACGGAGAAGAGGAAGTTGCTAGATTGTAGCAAACATGGGTGTCTATTTCTTTCCAGCCAGTCACTGACTCCTCAGTGGAGTCATATTGGCGTGACTGTGGGGGTTGGACCTAAGGCTCCCTGTCTCAGGATGATAACAGTGCTGAACAGACTACTACGATCTACTTGTCAGTTTTCCTGTTCTTCCCAACCTACATAAAATAGACAGTGTGTCTCACTGAATGCTAGTCAACAGCACATCATATGAGCCAGAGTTCTATAAATTTGCTGGGGACAGTAGCTTTGCTTTTCTAGTCTCTTTGAATTTATGGTGGCACCTCACACTGTCACACCTACACACAAGTCATCACTATAGGGATAATTTTTATAAAGGGGTTTTCATGTGTATATGATAGTTTACGCATGTAAAAGGCCACTTAGAAAATCACTATTTAGCATTTTTTGTATAGCACATTTCCAAAGGTCAATGTGTTTTACATTGAACAGGGAATGTTGACTTGAAACAAAAATTTTAAGGGGATAGAACATGTGTTGGCTTTAGAGTTGATTGTTATTATGTGATGATACAGCTGAGAAGGTGTGCAGGGGAATAGTGCATAGATTGATGATTTGTTTGCCTTCTATAGGTATGAAAAATTATTGTCCAGATCTGCACTTGGGTGAAGTAGTTGTGCAGTACTGGGGTGCAGGGGAGTAACTGGTGAAATTGCGCTATTTATTTTATTATTATTTATTTATTATTATTTATTTTATTATTATTTATTACAATCTTTTATATACCGCGCTATTTGGTATCAGCGTGGCTCACATACAACAACATCAACAGAATAACAGGCTATTCCGCTATGTTTTGTGGTCAATATTTCTGAGTTTAGTAGGAGGGTTAATTCCAGAGAACAGGTGTATATATTGAGAACGCCCATGAACAGGTTGTTTGATTATATTTTTGTTTTCATGAAGGCATACTTAAGATGTTCTGGGAGTATGATCTCCTGATTCTATTTTCTGGAAGTCTTTTTAACAGTTTTTGAAGGTGATCAGCAGACATGATGTGCAGGATTTTGAAAGTGGTCATGAGGGGGAGCCAGTGTTTTTTTAGGATAGGGGTTATAAAGTCCATTCTAGAAGCCCCTTCGACTACTTTAGCTGCTGAGCCATTAGCAGCAGTAGTAAAATGTACTTAGGCATACCCTGGAATATGTTGCAAAAATCGAATTGCGGGAATATGAGTGCTTGAAACACTCTTTGGAAGTCATAAAAACATAAGATATGCTACACTAGGTCAGAACAAGATCCATTAAGCCCAGTATCCTGTTTCCAACAGTGGCCAGTCCAGGTCACAAGTACCTAGCAGTTTCCCAAAAAGACACACAGATTCCACAATGCTTGTATTGGGGGAAGCAGTAGATTTCTCAGTTCCTGTTTAATAATGGTTTATGGACCCTTCCACCAGGAACTTGCCCAATTGTTTTTAAACCCAGCTACACTAAGAGCTTTTAGTACATCCTCCGGTAACGAATTCCAGAGTTTGATTACGCGTTGAGTGGAGACTGGGGGCTCAGACACAATCCGGAGCAGAAGCAGGAACCAAGGCTGTCGGGACCACGAGGATCACTGAAGCTTGGTCCCGCTGAGCCTTGTGGAGGGTCCTCACAATGAGAAGAGTGGGAGGAACGTGTAAAGAAGGCCAGAGGTCCAGCTCAAGAGGAACGCATCCAGAGCCAACCTGCTTAGGTGCGAAATTGGACTGCAATGCGGAGAAGTTGCGCGTTCGCTGGACTGGCAAACAGGTCTATGGATGGGGTCCCCCACCGATGGAACAAGACGCCGGGGACATCCCCCAGCGAGATACAAAGGAGCAAAGAAGGATTACCTCATGGCAGAGGAGGCGTGATCCTGCTCCTACCTCCTTGCTGATGTAGAACATGGCTACCCTGTTGTCGATCTGCACAAGCACCGACATCCCCCTCAGATGGTCTTAGAAGGCCCTCAGGGCCCATTGGACCGCCCAGAGCTCGAGCAGGTTAATCTGCTGCTGAGAGTCCTCGCTTGACCACTGCCCCTGGGTGCACAATGTACCACAGTGGGCTCCCACCCCAGAAGGGAAGCATCTGTCATTAAGAAAAGCTTGTGCTGTGGGGTCTGGAGGGGCATTCCCAGTCCTGCCACCAACCCAGGGAGTCATGGAGACTGTGGGAGACCACTGGGCTATCCACATGTGCATCCAGGCGTGGGGGACCACATGGACGGTGGAGGCCATGTGCCCGAGGAGGTGCAGCATTTCCTGTGCCGTAACCCAAGCCCAGTTTTGGACATGGGATGCCACAGCCCGAAGGTGGTCTGCTCGGTCCGGGGGAAGGAAGGCAGTTGCCCGCACCATGTCGAGGTGTGCACCAATAAACTCCAGGGTCTGCACCGGCTCGAGGTGGGATGGAGTAGTTCACCAGGAAGCCGAGGCGCTCGAGGAGAAAGATCGTGCGTGACACCGCCAGGTGGCCTTTGCTGATCGAGGACCCCGTGACGAGCCAGTTGTCGAGGAAGGGGAAGATGGGTATGCCCTGCTACCTGAGGGAGTTAGCGGCCGCGGAGAGGCACTTTGTGAAAACCTGCGGTACGGACGCAGCCTGAAGGGGAGCATTCTCTACTGGTAGTGTTCCCCCTGCACCCTGAAGCGCAGGTATTGCCTGCGCTGGGGGTGACCTAGGATGTGGGCGTAAGCATCCTTGATATCCAAGGAGCATAGCCAATTGCCCTGCTGAAGGAAGGGCAGCAGGACGCCAAGCGATAACATTTTGAACTTCTCCTGCACCAGGAACCTGTTGAGGTTTCTGAGGTCGAGGATGGGGCGCAGGCCCCCCATCTTTTTCGGGACGAGAAAGTAGCGGGAGTAGAACCCCTGACTTTGAAGGTGCCATGGTATCTTCTCAACCGCTCGTTGGGTGAGGAGGTTGGACAGTTCCTGCTGCAAGAAGGTCTGGTGCACGATAAGCCAAGCAGTAGGTTCCGCTGGAGAGAAGGGAGGAGGGTGCCTGTCCAGGCGGAGACGGTATCAGTCTCAGATTACCCGGAGGACCCAGGGTAATCGACGTGATCGACGTGCACTCCGGGGCGAACTGGGACAGGCATCCTCCCACCGGCGGAAGAACTGCCGGGAGGCAAGAAGCTATGCCGATGGCGTCAAAACCCCTGCATAGGCTGGGGCGGCACTGGTGGTTGGGCTTTAGGTCCTTTAGGCTTACGGTGGCCATGTACACCTTCCTTGCCCTGTGTGCTAGGAGGTGGGCAGGAAAGGTGGGTAACCCCAGTAAGGGAGCCCCTTCCTTTGGAAGAACAGCTTTTTGGGCTACTGTTTCTTCCTAGGGAGGGAGGATGTTTTGCGCGAGAGACGAGTTTGAGTCACGAACTCCGTTTCTATCTCAGCGGCCTCATCCTCCATCGGTTTACCAAACAGCTGTTCGCCAAGGCAAGGAACGTCCAGGAGCTTCTCTTGGATCCACTGCTCCAGGCGGAGGACTCAAATCGTCATATGCTGCACGGGAGAGGTACTTCAAACACTCCGCGATGGATTTAAGGAGGGTTTAGAACCTTAGGAGGGGTTTACCCCCGAGGCCTGGGGCGAAACAGCCAAGATCCTTGGCCAGGTCCTGCAAGAACATGCCCATATAGAGTTAGTATGCCTGGATATGGCAAGCGAGCATGGAACCCTGATAGGTCTAATGCCCCAGGGTGTCGAGGGCTCTCGACTCCCTACCTGGGGGGCCGAAGAGTGAGACTTCGGGCTCTTTTGCTTCCGCATCACCGACTCCACAACCATGGAGGTGTGTGGGAGCTAGGTCTTCAGGAGATCCGGGCCACGTTGAACTCTATACATGGCGTCGAGGAGCTTGCTCACAATGGGGACTGAAGCAGGTGTCTCCCACATACGGAGGAGCAGCCTTGACAATATGGGAGGAAGAGGGACAGTAAGAGATTCCAGAGGTGGGGACTCATACAGTAAAATATCGAGCTCCTCAGCTCGCGGTTCCTCTTCAGTCTGCGTAGCCAGCTGAGGGCCCGTGCCATATCCTGCACGAATGCCTGGAACGATGTATCCTCGGGCGCCGAAAGCCTCCGATAGGCGGGTGGGGACGGGTCCGACGGGAGGTCCAGGTGGGCACGGGCCTCCGGGGAAGTATCCCCGTCCGACTCCCAGCCCAAGAGTTCCGAGGAGAAGTCCGACTCGGGCAGGTCGTCCCATCCAGAGGCCGAGGTCCACTTGGTGCCAGAAGCCTTGGAGTATCGCGCTCCCGAGGACCGAGAAGGCGAGTGAGACCGACACCGAGGACCCTCATGAGGCCCGTGGCTCTCAGGGGTTTCCAGGGTGGATTATGGTATCCCTCTCGAGGGAAGCTCGGTCTCGAGGTGCAGACCAGTCATGCTGGGCATGAGCACCTGCTGGGCAGCTAGGAAGGCAGAAACGCTGCGCTCTAGTGCCAGCATTCGGGATTCCCACGCGGGTGTAGGACCCTGTGACGTTGACATCGGGGTTACTGGGTCTGGCGTGGAGGAGGAGAGGGGGGTCCTCACACGAACGATCCTCAGGAGACTGGGCACCATTGCCAGAGGCTTCTGTATCTGTACGAGGTACCTTTCGAGGCCGCTCCTTGTTTGACTCTCGGGAAAGCCGCGGGGGACTGAGCAAACGAGCGCAGGAGCACCCTCGCTTATCCAGAGCCCCCGACAGCGACTTCAAGGTTGTCGTCTTCTTACACTGCTCCACTTCAGGGGACCCCTGGTCGAAGTGCCACCGGGAACGCAGAACCGTAGTGGGGGATCCCACCAGCGGAGGGGAGACTGAGGGTGCTGCCGAGGATTCCGGGGCCACCTTCCATAAAATGTCATCGGACTTCTGCTTATGGCCGAGCAGGGCCTTGGAGGACATTTTCTTACAAAGACAGCAGAGTTCCGGGTCATGGTCTGCCCCAAGACACCGAAGACAACAGTCATGGGTGTCCGTGAGAGACATGTTATTGGAGCATCTGTCGCATTTTCTAAAACCGGTGGCCATAGGGGCAAAAATGATCTCCGCGAGGTCGAAAACCTTCACGGCCAGCGGTTGGAAGAAAAAAAGGCGCGAAGCCCGCAACAGGGAAAAATCTTTCAAGAAGAATATCCCCTCACTCGAGGAAAAAAGGAGAGCAAGGGGGGGGGGCGGTAGAGGACCTGTGCAACTGGAAAAAAACAGCCTGGGGGCAGGAAAAGAAACACTTTTTCAGAGGGATGAGGACGTTTGTCCGAAGGGCTCCGCGGAAAAAGGGAGACTGAGCAAGATGGCACCCTTTGGCGGGAAGAGGACCATGCATGCGTGGCAGCAATCCCAAAGGCTTTCTTTGAAAGCTGGGGAATTGCTCTGTGCGGGCTCCATCAGTGCTGATGTCACCCCATAAGTGAGGACTGACTTCCTGCTTTTTCCTGGAGAAATACTTTTTCACTGAAAGGGTGGTGAATGCTTGGAATGCCCTCCCGATGGAAGTGGTGGGGTCAAACACAGTGACAGAATTCAAAATGGCATGGGACAGACATAGTGGATCCCTTTATAGCAACAATAAGCATAACTATCTCTTATATCTGAACAAATAGGGGTGACCTACAAGAAGTGGTGAATACAACCCCAAACAAATGCATGGGGAGAGGTGACCTGCACTGAGCAGCAAGTACACCTACTCTTGCCGCCTTGCTGGGAAAACTAGATGGACTATGCTGGTCTTTATCTGCCGTCATACACTACGTATGTTACTATGTTACCATGGAATGATATACAAGCATTATAATATCCTTTGTTTTATTCTCCCTTCCTTTCCTTATGATTAATAGCATTCTATTTGCCTTCTTGGCCGCCGCTGCACACTGGGTGGAGGGTTTCCATGTGTTATCTTGAGGGCACCTAAATCTTTTTCCTGGGTGGTGGTTCCTAATGTGGAACCTAGCATCATGTAAAGCACAGTTACTTACCTGTAACAGGTGATCTCTGGGAACAGCAGGAATAAGTCTTCACATATGGGTATCGTCGGTACCGATGGAGCCTGCACGGGAACGCTCCCCAGCATCCAGAAAGAAAGCTTTTGGGAGCATCCCAAAGCGCCTGCGCGCTGCCTTCCCGCCTTTCCCAACCGCCTCTCTCCAGTTCGAGTTTTAAGCTGAGACAAAGAGAGAGAGAGTAAAGGAAAGATAGATAGAGAGATACAACACCTAGGGGAGGTGGGTGGGTTGTGAAGATTTCCTGTAACAGGTGATCTCTGGGAACAGCAGGAATAAGACTTATTCCTGCTGTTCCCAGAGATCACCTGCTACAGGTAAGTAACTGTGCTATCTCCAGGAACAAAAGCAGGAATGAGTCTTCACATATGGGGACTCCCCAGCTAGAGATGCCAGGGAGATCTCCAAGGTTGTGAGTCCCTGAGAAGGGCTCTACCTGCCCCCATGGATCTCGGGCATCCAACCAGGGATGGGGGGTAGGAGTTGATTAGGTAAGGAACAGGTGTTTGAGAACAGCCTGACCAAACAAGGCATCCCGGTGGGAGTCCTTGTCCAAGCAGTAATGGGCTGTAAAGGTATGAACCGAGGCCCAGGTGGCCGCTCGACAGATTTGGTCAATGGAGACAGAGTTCAGATGAGCCATAGAGGCTGCCATGGCTCTCACATTGTGAGCTGTGACATGGCCCTCCAGAGAAAGGTTCTTACTCTGGTAGGCAAAAGAAATACACTGAGCAATCCAATTGGACAGAGTTCTCTTAGAGACTGGAAGTCCCAAATGAGAGGGATCAAAAGCAACAAAGAATTGAGAGGACTTTCTATGTTGCTGTGTCCTTTGTAAGTAAAAAGCGAGCGCTCTCTTACAATCCAGGGTATGGAGATTCCTCTCTGCACTTGATGCATGAGGTCCTGGAAAAAAGACAGGTAAATACACCTCCTGGTTCAGATGAAAAGGTGAGACCACTTTAGGCATAAAGTGTGGATTAGTCATGAGGACTACCTTGACATGATGGAATCTTGTACAAGGAGGATTATCCACCAAGGCTTGCAGCTCACTGATGCGGAGAGCTGAGGTGACTGCAATGAGAAAAATAACCTACCAGGAAAGGAATTTCAAGGAGGTAGTGGCTAAGGGTTCAAAGGGTGGCTTCATAAGCTGGCCAAGAACCAAATTCAAGTCCCATGCCACTGGAGGTGGTCTAATGGGAGGTTTGGTTAAAAGAAGGCCTCTCATGAATCTTGCAATAAGAGGATGAGAGGAAATAGGCTGTCCATTGAGAGGCTTAAGAGATGCTGCAATAGCACTCAAATGGACCCTTACTGAATTCGTTTTAAGGTCTGCATGGGATAAATGCAGCAAATACTCTAGTAAAGAATTCAGAGGTATTGCAAGAAGGTTAAGACCCTTTTCTGCACACCAAATGGTAAACCTTTTCCATTTAAAAGCATAGGAACGTCTAGTGGAAGGCTTTCTGGAAGCATGAAGGATATCCTTCACCTGCTGAGAAAGTTGGACATCTTGAAGGTCTAGGCCTTCAGCAACCAGGCCCTGAGATGAAGAGACTGGGGATTTGGGTGCCACAACGTTCCCTCCTCCTGGGACAGGAGGTCTGGAGCAGATCCCAAGTCCAGGGAGGGAGCTTGAGAGAGATGCAGAAGTAGAGGGTACCACACTTGCCGTGGCCAACGTGGTGCTATGAGGATCATTTATTTTTATTTTATTTATTTTATTTTGCTGTATTTATATCCCGCTTTTCACCGGGTCAAATCGGTCAATTGGGGGATACATTTAACACGAGGGGATATGAGACACATACACTAATACTTACAGGGAACATGGGCAGTGGAGGGTTAAGTGGCTTGCCCAAGACCACAAGGAGTGCCAATAGGACTAGAAATCCCAGTCCCTCCGGCCTGAGATTGCTGTCCCCATGTGGGACTTGAACCCCCGGCCCTCTGGCCTGAAGTACCTTGTCCTAACCACTAGACCACTCCTCCCTCCATCATAGACCCCTTGTCTCTCTGCAGCTTGAACAGTGTCTTGGGAATTAGGGGAATGGGTGGAAAGGCATAGAGGAAGTCTTGCCCCCAATGAAGGAGGAAGGCATCCCTGGCCTGAACTCCCTGACACGGAATCCTGGAACAGAACCGGGGAAGTTTGGCATTCCACGGACTTGCAAACAGGTCTATGTCCGGGGTTCCCCAAATTCGGAAGATCCTGGCTATCTGGTCCCCATGGAGGGACCATTCGTGTGGAAGCAGAACTCGACTGAGTCTGTCTGCCCAAGAGTTTTGAACCCCGGAAGATACACTGCCATGAGATGAATTTGATGCTCTCTGGCGAAGGCTCACAATCTCAAAGCTTTGTTGCAAAGCGACAGAGAGCCAGTCCCGCCCTGCTTGTTCACGTAGAACATGGCTACTTGGTTGTCCGTGTGGATGAGGACTGTCTTGTAGCTGAGCAGGGTGTGGAAGACTCTGAGAGCTAGAAGAATTGCTCTGAGCTCTAAGAGGTTGATATGTAGAGATGTCTCCTGTGGAGACCAGATGCCCTGGGTGGAGAGATCTTGTAGATGAGCTCCCCAACCCTTTGGAGAGGCATCTGTTGTAAGGGTTGCTTGGGGTAGCAACTGTTGAAAGGGGGACCCCAGCAACAGATTTTGAGTGGACTTCCACCACTGGAGGGACCAAAAGAGGCGACGGAGGTTGCTATTTTGTCTGACAGACATCCTGATGCCTGGGTCCATTGGATGGAGAGAGTCCACTGAGCGGCCCTCATGTGAAGGCGAGCATAAGGAACCACATGCACGGTGGATGCCATGTGGCCTAACAGTTGTAACATCTCTCGAGCAGTTAAATGGGACTTTAACTGAATTTGAGAGGCTAACTGCACCAAGCGTAGGCAACGGGCCTGGGGAAGATAGGCCCTTGCAGTTGTGGTATCCAGCAAGGCCCCTATGAACTCCAATGACTGAGTAGGGGTGAGTTGTGATTTTGGGATGTTTATTACAAGTCCCAGATACTGAGGAACACGCCTTGTGCAGGCTAGGGAAGCCTGGGCCTCTGACTGGGATGGAGCTCGGATGAGCCAGTCGTCCAGATATGGGAATACAAATATTCCTAGAGTGCATAGAAATGCAGCTACTACTGCCATGCATTTTGTGAACACTCTTGGAGCAGAGGCCAGGCCGAAAGGAAGCACTCTGTATTGGTAGTGCTTTCCTTGATAAAGGAACCGAAGGAACCTTCTGTGTGTTGGATGGATGAGGACATGAGTGTACACATCCTTGACATCTAGAGAACAAAGCCAATCCTAACTCTGAAGGAATGGAAGGAGAGCACCGAGAGAAATCATCTTGAATTTCTCCCTGCATAGAAACTTGTTCAATTCTCTGAGATCTAATATGGGTCTGTAGCCCCCTGTTTTCTTTGGGATAAGAAAATAGGGGGAGTAGAACCCTGAGCCCTGTTGAAGAAGGGGTACTTCTTCTATTGCCCCTTGGGCAAGAAGGGTAGCAATCTCCTGACCCAGAAGGACGAGGAGAGATGTTGGAGAATTGAACTGTCTCACCATGATGTGGGGAGGAAGGTTTAAGAAATGAAGCTTGTACCCCTCCCTTATGATGGAGGGTCCATTGCTCTGTTGTGATTTGTTCCCATCTGGGAGCAAAGTGAGCTAACCTTCCTGGAATGGTGAGAGGCTCTGGTTCTTTTAGAGCCAGAAAGGCTAAGTTCTCTAGTTGTAAGTCAAAGGCCCTGAGGAGGCTGAGGCTGTTGGGCCGTAGCAGTCCTTGCAGCCTTAGGCTTGGCCTGTTTAGGTTGTTGCTGTCGCTTTGCAGCAAAACGACCTGCAGAAGATACCTGCTGACCATAAGCAGGAAAATATTTCCCCTTTTTGGGAAAGAAAGCCTTTTTGAATAACCTTTTTCTAGCAGGAGCAGAAGTAGACTTGGAAAGTCTATCTAAGGCCGAATTCTCAGCATCCATCTGAGTGGCCTTTGCTTGCCAATCCTTGCCAAAAAGGTTTTCACCTGTACAAGGAAGATTTCCTAATCCATCCTGGACCCAAGGTTCCAAATGAGAAGCTTGTAACCAAGCCACTCTGCGTGCACCTATGGCAATAGCCGAGGCTCTGCTGGCACACTCAAAAGAGTCAAAGGCTGCATGGTTGGAAAATTTGGAAGCATCCTGGGCATACTTAAGCCAAGTGAGAAACTCCTCCCTTTTATCTTTTGAGATAAAAGGAGATAAAGTTTGCAGATGATCTGTAACTTCTTTTAGAAACATCCCCATATAGAGACTATAGGTGTTGATTCTGGCAGCAAGCATATTGGCCTGAAAATTTCTCCTGCCAAAAGCATCTAAGGTTCTGCATTCTCTTCCTGGAGGATTGGATGAGTGTCTTTTTGCACACTTTATCTTCTTCATAGCAGACTCCACCACAATAGAGTGGTGAGGAAGCTGAGTCTTATGAAAGCCAGGACAAGGAGGAACACGGTACATGGTGTCCAACCTACGAGAATGAGGGGAGGTGGTGAGAGGAGTCTCCCAGATGCCCAACATGTGATCATAAAGGATCTCATGAATTGGTAAAGTAGCTGCCTCTTTAGGAGCCTTAGGATATTGTAAAATATCCAATTTCTTGGCTCTAGGCTCTGGTTCAGGAGCCACTGAAATGGAGAGGCCCCTGGCCACTTCCCTAATGAAGTCTTGAAAAGACAAGTCTTCTGGAAGAGACATTCTTCTTTTTGGAGAAGAGGGCTCCTGAGGAAGGAGTACCGATGCTTCGACAGAAGCCTCTGATTCATCAGAGTCTTTGGAGGAATCGAAGTATCGCCTGTCTGGATGCTCCTGCAGAGCCCGATACGCGTACCGAGTGGTATCGACATCGGGAGTGATCGGTACCGATGGGCATCACAGAACAGGGTACCGCTGCAGTCGACACCGAAGCCGATGTCGATGTAATCGGTACCGGCACCGGAACCGGTACCGACAACAGAGTTTGTTGCGGTACCGGAGGCATTGCAGCTTGTATGAATGCCGTGATGGCACGCTGCATGGTCAGAATATTCTGATCCATCGACGACACCAATGTCTGGATGTCGGTACCAGTGGAAACCACCGGTACCCCAGAACATGGCAACAGGTGATCGGTCAAGGCCGAGCCATCGATGTCAACCTGTGACCCCATAGATAAAGCTTTGGAAGCCGGAGCCTCCCGCTGGGGTAATTTTGCCGGTGCGGAATACTCGAAAGCAAGCCCGGAGGCATCTCGATACTTGGAGGGAGATCTACCCTTCGAGGACCGGCTGGATTTATGTTTGGTTACCTGAGATCCATGGGAGGAAGAAGCAGCCCTGGAAGATGTCGATGCCACCAAAGCTGCATCAGAGGGAAACAGGGTACTGAGCTTGGCCGCTCGATTCTGTCGACCTCTTTTAGACATCATGGCACAGGACTCACAGTCCGTGATGGAGTGGTCAGGACCCAAACATTTTAGACACCAGTCATGGGTGTCAGTGACAGAAATAGTGCCGCTGCACTTCGTGCACTTTTTAAACCCGGAAGCGGGCTTTTCCATGAGGAAAAGTTTTCCTAGGCCTAAGGCCCAAAATGCGCAGAAGTGGGAAACGGTAGGTTGTTTTTTTTTTTTTTTAAAGAAAGAAAGACCGGCGGTACCGGTCCGACGTCGAAGAAGGCAGACGCGCGACCAAAGAAATAAAAGAAAATAAAGAACTTCTTCAGCGGTGACAGGAACACGACCTGCTGGCTCCACGGAAAAGAAGAACTGGAGAGAGGCGGTTGGGAAAGGCGGGAAGGCAGCGCGCAGGCGCTGTGGGATGCTCCCAAAAGCTTTCTTTCTGGACGCTGGGGAGCGTTCCTGCGCAGGCTCCGTCGGTACCGACGATACCCATATGTGAAGACTCATTCCTGCTTGTTCCTGGAGATCCATAGTGCTAAAAAGCAAATGCAGCACTGTATAGATACACATAAGAGATACCTTGCCCTTGCTTGTTTTTAAGGGCTCTGTGCTATCCTGGTATCTCTCTCACCATACTTTCAGTGTTTGTTCTGGTGGATCCTCCTCTACTGCTATTCTGCTCTCGATTGGTGTACCCCAATGGTCTGTCTTGGGTCAACTCCTTTTCTCTCTCCATACCCAAGTCCCTTGTGCACTCATCTCCACCCATAGTTTTCAGTACCATCTTTACGCTGATGACTCTCAGATCTACTTCTCTATATATGAAATCTCTCCGGCAGTCCAGGTCCAGATCTCTGCCTATTTGACATTGTTGCCTGGATGTCTCACTGCCATTTGAAATTGAATGTGGCCAAAACCGAGCATCTTATTTTCTCCTCCTAAATCCACCTCCCCTCTTCCTCCTTTCTCAATCTCTGTAGATAACACTTTATTCCTCCCTGTTTCCTCTGTTCACAACCTTGGGGTCATCTTTGACTCCTCCCTCTCCTTCTCCACACACATCCAACTGATAGTTAAAATCTGTCTTTTCTTTCTCTATAATATCAGCAAAATTCGTCCCTTCCTTTCTGAACACACTACTAAGACACGTATCCACTCTTTAGTCATCTCCCATCTAGACTATTGCATCCTCCTCCTTGCTGGTCTCCCTCTGAATCAACTCTCTCCCTTTCAATCTGTTCAAAATTCAGCTGTGCGACTAATCTTCCGGCCGCCTTGATATGCTCTTATAACCCTTCTTCTCAAGTTCCTTCATTGGCTTCCTATCTGTCTCCGTTTCCAGTTCAAACTTTTTACACTGACCTATAAGTACACTCATTCTGTTGCTCCTTACTAACTTTCCTCTTATCTCTCCCTACACTCATCTTCAGGAACTCTGCTTTTCTGGCAGATCATTTCTATCTGTGCCCTTCTCTTCTACTGCCATCTCCAGACTTCCATCCTTCCACCTTGCTGCTCCTTATGCTTGGAACAAACTACCCAAGTCTGTACGTCAGGCTTCATCTCTGGCCCTTTTCAAATCCAGGCTAAAAGCTCATTTCTTCGAGGCCACTTTTGGATCCTGATCTGCTTAGTCTCCTATGTATTTCCTTACCATTCTCCTAGATATAGACTCAGATGTGTTGTCTGTCTTGACTAGACTGAAAGCTCTGATGAGCAAGACCGTCTTTTACATGTGTCTGTACAGCGCTGCATACAACTTGTAGTGCTGTACAGACACATCACAACCATCCCTAGCCTTGTAGCACTATACAAATTATCAGTAGTGGTAATAGTAATAATAGGAGGCAGTCACTTCTCAATAGAGCTTACAATGTATTCAAGACAAACATAACAAATGGGATCAGTATAAGTTAAGAGGAAATGGCTGTAACACACAAGAGTGGTAAGCAGGAGAATATAGGTTCAAATTACACCTACTTGCCCTTTACACATAGATGATGTGTTAGAAAATAACCGTCTACGTATAAAGCACAGTTACTTACCTGTAACAGGTGATCTCTGGGAACAGCAGGAATTAGTCCTCACATATGGGTACGTCGGTACCGACGGAGCCTGAGCGGGAAAGCTCCCCAGCTTCCCAGAAGGAAGCTTTTGGGGCCTCCCACTGCACATGCGCGCTGCCTTCCCGCCTTCCTGACCAGCTCTCCTCAGTTCGAGTTTATAGCTGAGACAATAGAGAGAGGAAAGGAAGATAGATAGAAGATACAACTCCTAGGGGAGGTGGGTGGGTTGTGAGGACTAATTCCTGCTGTTCCCAGAGATCACCTGTTACAGGTAAGTAACTGTGCTATCTCCAGGAACAAGCAGGAATAAGTCCTCACATATGGGGACTCCCTAGCTAAGATGCCTGGGAGATCCCCTTCCAAGGGTTCGCCATCTTCGTATGGATCTCAGGCATCCATCCTGGGAAGGTGGGCAGGAGTTGTTCAAGTATGGAACAGGTGTTTGAGGACAGCCTGACCAAACAAGGCATCCCGGCGGGAGTCCTTGTCCAAACAGTAATGGGCTGTGAAGGTATGAACCGAGGCCCAGGTGGCGGCTCGACAGATCTGATCTATGGATACAGAGTGAAGATGAGCCATAGAAGTGGCCATGGCTCTCACATTGTGAGCTGTGACATGGCCTTCCAGAGAAATCTAGATCAACAGCCAACAGAGCTTTCCAATTCTGCGCCCCATCTCTATGGAACACCTTACCAGCACAAATCAGAGCAATACCTAATCTAAGTCAGTTCAGAAAGGCTTTAAAGCATTTCCTCTTCCTTAAATATCTCAATGACAGCTCCGAACATAACCCCCAGGTGAATAGCAGAAGTGGTCAAACAGATAGACCCCCGCAACAGGCCAACTTCACAATGTAAATAACTAGTTGTTCCATATACTATTGTACCACTGTTGTATATAGTTAACCAGGATATCCTTTATCAGATAACCCTGCATTGTATTTAGTTTCCCCTATTTTGCCAAGTTATACTTCCTGTTAAATGTAATGATCAGACATATGTAAACTGTCGGATGTTTTCTGTTCAATGTAAACCGCGCTGATGTCTAATAGTGCGGTATATAAGAATTGTTAATAAATAAATAAATAAAATAATAAATGTTTTTACTCTGGTAAGCAAAGGAAATACACTTAGCAATCCAATTGGAAAGTGTACGTTTGGAGACTGGAAGTCCCAAATGAGAAGGATCAAAAGCCACAAAAAGTTGGGAAGACTTTCGATGTGGCTGAGTCCTGTTGAGGTAAAAGGCGAGAGCTCTTTTACAATCTAGAGTATGAAGGTTCCTCTCTGCACTGGATGCATGAGGAGCCGGAAAAAAGACAGGTAGATATACCTCTTGATTAAGATGAAAAGGCGAGACCACTTTGGGCATAAAGTGGGGATTCGTCCTGAGGACCACCTTATCATGATGAAACCTAGTATAAGGTGGATGAGCCACTAAGGCCTGTAGTTCACTGATGCGGCGAGCCGAAGTGACTGCAATAAGGAAAAGGACCTTCCAGGAAAGAAATTTCAAGGAGGTAGAAACCAACGGTTCAAAAGGTGGCTTCATAAGCTGACCTAGAACTAGGTTCAAATCCCATGCTACCGGAGGAGGTCGGATGGGAGGCTTAGTTAGAGTCAGGCCTCTCATGAACCTTGCAATAAGAGGATGAGAGGAGACAGGTTGTCCATTTATAGGTTTTAAGGATGCTGCAATAGCACTTAAATGGACTCTGACTGAATTCGTCTTAAGGCCTGCATTAGAAAGATGCAGGAGATAGTCTAGTAGAGAATTCAAGGGAAGTGCCAGAGGGTCAAGACCCTGTTGAGCACACCAAATGGAAAAGCGTTTCCATTTGAAAGCATAGGAACGCCTCGTGGAGGGTTTCCTAGAGGCATGAAGGATATCTTTCACTGGTTGAGAAAGATTGAAGTCATGAAGGCTTAGGCCTTCAGTAACCAAGCTCTGAGGTGTAGGGACTTGGGGTTTGGGTGCCACAAAGTCCCCTCCTCTTGAGACAGAAGGTCTGGCGCAGCTCCCAGGTCCAGGGAGGGTCCCTGGGAAAGATGCAGAAGTAGAGGGAACCACACTTGGCGTGGCCAGCGTGGAGCTATGAGGATCATTGATCTGTGATCCCTCTGGAGTTTGAACAGAGTCTTGGGAATCAAAGGAATGGGTTGAAAGGCATATAGGAAGTCCTGACCCCAATGTAGGAGAAAGGCGTCGTTGGCCTGAGCTCTCTGACACGGAGTCCTGGAACAGAACCGGGGAAATTTGGCATTGCACGGACTTGCAAAGAGGTCTATGTCCGGGGTTCCCCATTCCTGAAAGATTCTGCGTATCTGGTCCATATGCAAGGACCATTCGTGTGGAAGCAGAACTCGACTGAGTCTGTCTGCCCAAGAGTTTTGAACCTCTGGAAGATATACTGCCAGAAGATGAATTTGATGCTCTCTGGCGAAGGCCCATAATCTGAGAGCTTCGTTGCAAAGCGACAGAGAGCCTGTCCCTCCTTGTTTGTTTACGTAGAACATGGCCACCTGATTGTCTGTTTGAACTAGGACGGTCAGGTTGACAAGGAGGGTATGGAAGACTTTGAGGGCAAAGAAGATTGCTCGCAGTTCCAGGAGGTTGATGTGAAGGGTGGTCTCCTGTGGAGACCAAGTACCCTGAGTGGAGAGGTGTTGTAGATGGGCTCCCCATCCTGTTTGGGAGGCATCTGTTGTGATGGTTGCTTGGGGCAACAAAGGTTGGAAGGGGGCCCCCAACAACAGATTCTTGGTGGACATCCACCATTGGAGGGACCAAAACAGACGCTTTGAGGTGAGTATTTGGTCGGAGAGCGCTCCTGATGCCTGAGTCCACTGGGTGGCCAAGGTCCATTGAGCTGCTCTCATATGAAGACGAGCGTAGGGCACCACGTGTACCGTGGAGGCCATGTGGCCCAGAAGTCGCAGCATTTCTCTGGCTGTCAAGTGACTGCTGGACTGAGCTTGGGAGGCCAAGCACACCAGACGTTGGCCCCGGACTTGAGGTAGGTAGGCCCTTGCAGTGGTGGTGTCCAACTGGGCCCCTATGAATTCCAGAGACTGAGTAGGGATAAGTTGAGACTTGGGAAGGTTTATCACCAGTCCCAGATACTGCAGAATGTGCCTTGTGCGGTCCAGGGAAATCTGGGCCTCTGACTGAGATGGAGCTCGGATGAGCCAGTCGTCCAGATATGGGAATACAAAATTCCCAGACCTCTTAGAAATGCGGCAACAACTGCCATGCATTTGGTGAACACTCTTGGAGCAGAGGCTAGACCGAAGGGAAGTACTCTGTACTGGAAATGTTTTCCCTGAAACAGAAATCTTAGATATTTTCTGTGGGATGGGTGGATGAGTATATGTGTGTACGCATCCTTGAGATCTAGAGAACAAAGCCAATCCTGACTCTGAAGGTATGGAAGGAGAATGCCTAGAGAAAGCATTTTGAATTTCTCCTTGTACAGAAATTTGTTCAATTCTCTCAGATCTAGGATAGGTCTGAATCCCCCTGTCTTCTTTGGTATGAGAAAATAAGGGGAGTAGAATCCTGTCCCTTGTTGAAGAAGAGGAACCTCTTCTATTGCCCCTTGGGCAAGGAGAGAAGAGATTTCCTGACCCAACAGGGCCAGGAGAGATGGGGGAGAATTGAAGTGCCTCACCATGGTATATGGAGGAAGGTTGGAAAAATGAAGTTTGTAGCCCTCTCTGATGATAGAGAGGGTCCATTGCTCTGATGTAATTTGCCCCCATCTGGGAGCAAAGTGAGCTAACCTTCCGGGAATGGTGAGGGGCTCTGGTTGTTCTAGAGCCAGAAAGGTTAAGTTCTCTAGGGGCAAGTCAAAACCCCTGAGGGGGTTGAGCCTGCTGAGGAGTGGCAGACACTGCAGGCTTTGACCTTGCCTGTTTTGGCTGCTGACGTTTAGCAGCAAAGCGAGGCTGAGAAGATTGTTGGCCAGTATTTGTGGAAAATCTGGCCTTCTTGTAGTAAGGCCTCTTGAAAGACTTTTTCTTGGCAGGAGTAGAGGTAGACTTAGAAAGTCTATCTAATGTAGCATTTTCTGCGTCCATTTGAGTGGCTTTAATTTGCCAGTCTTTACCAAATAAGTTCTCACCTGTACAGGGCAGATTCCGTAAGCCATCCAGGACCCAGGGTTCTAGGTCAGAAGCCTGGAGCCAAGCAAGTCGTCGGGCTGCAATGGCAATGCCCGAAGCTCTATCGGCACCTTCAAAGGAATCAAAGGCTGCTCTGTTGGAGAACTTAGAAACGTCTAGAAGCTGTTTCACCAGAGAAATGAACTCCTCCTTTCTATCCTCAGGGATAAATGAGGTAAAATGCCGTACCTTTAGGGCAAGTTCCCTTAGAAACATGCCCATATACAGACTGTATGAATTAATCCTGGCTATAAGCATACTAGCCTGGAAGATTTTCCTACCAAAAGAGTCTAGGGTCTTACATTCTCGCCCTGGAGGGGTAGAAGAGTGCCTTTTGGTACTCTTAATCTTTTTCAGCGCAGACTTCACCACAATGGAATGGTGAGGCAGCTGAGTTTTTTGAAAACCAGGAGAAGGAGGGACCCGGTACATGGTGTCCAACCTACGAGAATGAGGAGACAACGTTAGAGGAGCCTCCCATAAGTCCATCAAGTGTTCTTGAAGGATTTCATGGATAGGCAGGGTGACTGCCTCTTTAGGAACCTTAGGGTATCCTAAAATATCCAATTTTTTTGATCTAGGTTCTTTTTCAGAGGATGTAGTAATAGAAAGTCCTTTAGCTACTTCTATAATGAAGTCTTGAAAGGACAAATCCTCTGGTGGAGACATTCTCCTCTTTGGGGAAGAAGGCTCTTCAGGAAGAACCAGAGACAGCTCATCAGAGTCATCATCAGAGGAGTCAAAATCCTCAGAAGAATCAGAGAATCCTCTATTTGCTTCCAACGCACGATACGCATACCGATCGGTATCGACATCGGGCGTACCGGGTATGGGATCGGTATCGGGTGAAAACCCGGATCCGGCATGCGGAACCGATCTGCGTTTGGAAGATGATGGTCTCGGTTCCGGTATGGAAGACAGTACCGGAACCGGACCCGGAACCGCTAGATGCGGTTACCGAGGGCGTCGCAGCTTTAATGAAAGCCAGAACGGCCTGCTGCATGGTCTGGACAGTATTGCCCATAGACGCCACTGCTGCCTGGATGTCGGTACCGGCATGGGCCGGTACCCCAGAGCAGTCTAACAGGTGATCAGTCGAGGCCGTGCCATCGATGTCAACCTGTAACCCCATAGATGGTGCTTTGGAAGCCAGAGCTTCCCGCCGGGGGTTGTTTGGCTGGGGCAGGATCCTCAGATTCAAAAGTGAGAGCCTCTCGATACTTTGAAGGAGATTTGCTCTTTGAGGACCTGCCCGCAGAAGGTTTGGTTACCTGAGATCCATCCGGAGAGGAAGACCTGGATGACTGTGATGCTGGATTATCTGAAGCAAACAGCACATGGAATTTGTTGGCCCGGTTCTGCAAACCACGTTTAGACATCTGGGAGCAGGATGGGCAGTCCGGAATGGAGTGGTCAGGTCCCAAACATTTAAGACACCAGTCATGGGTGTCTGTGACAGAAATAACAGCACTACACTTGGTACACTTCTTGAAACCAGGGGCTGGTTTCTCCATGAGGAGAATTTGTGTAGGCCTGAGGCCTAACCGAAGTCACCAAGTTGCTAAATAAAAGTTTTGTTTTGTTTTTTAAAGAAAAGAAAAGAAAAGAGAGACCGGCGGTACCGGTTTCGGTATGGGGAAGGCAGGTACGCGGTCTAAAGAAACAAACTAAAATAAGAATTTCTTCAGCGGTGACAGGAACACGACCTGCTGGCTCCGCGGAAAAAGAGAAACTGAGGAGAGCTGGTCAGGAAGGCGGGAAGGCAGCGCGCATGTGCAGTGGGAGGCCCCAAAAGCTTCCTTCTGGGAAGCTGGGGAGCTTTCCCGCTCAGGCTCCGTCGGTACCGACGTACCCATATGTGAGGACTTATTCCTGCTTGTTCCTGGAGATAAGAAAGAATGAGGGAAAATAAATTTGTGAACAAAAGTGTATACAACTAAAGGACAAAGAAACTGACTTTGGATTGCAATTCAAAACTCTGCTCATAATCATGGTACCAGTCAATCAAGGAAAAACAGCCTAATTGTAAGTAGCATTCTATAATATGATGTATGATTGCAATTTTCTGGCCTATTTTGGTATAAACATCAAAAGTGTAGCAAACTAAAATTACTTCTCTCTCTCTTCTAACCTTTTCAGTTATATAGCACTTTATTTAAGAGAAATTCTCCATTTTATAAACTGACGATTTATGATGCTGATTTTGTGTATATTAAGTGGCAAGTAGCATGGTAATGCACGAATAGTCCTATAGGAAGTGTCTGCCATTTTTAGCTACCAGTAAAATATAGAAAATATTTATTATTGTTTTCCTCAGAAGATATATTTGTTATGATCCTGCCTCTCATTTTGTATAACTTTTTCAGAACAAAAGTGGGTTTATTTCTCTAATCTGATGGGTTTGATGGTATCATTCTAAGAAAATCTGTTTAAACACTAGCATGCTACAGTATTTTACTTCCCACTTTGTAAAGACAATTCTCATTATAATAGGCTTAAAGAAATAGAAGAGAAAATCTGATACATTTTCATTGAAATCAATTATATAAAATAAGAAAATGAGGAAAAGATTTCGTAACCACTTAGGACTATATTTGACAGATGGCTACATAAACATAACTCTGCCTATTTTACAAATAAAGCAAGATTGATGACAAATATTACCACTGTGATTTTTAAGACACATTCTAAACAGCAGCGGAGGCAGTTCAACATGCTATATGATTCTTTCTTGCAAAAGCAAAGCATCTTGCCTTCCATTGTACTAACCAAGCTGGCAATTTTACTTAATTTTTGTGTAGCTATCAATTTAGCATTTGGTTCAAAAGCTGTTCATGCTATCCCATTAATAATAGTTTATCTACAGCACTCATTTGTTCTTGTTTAAGTTTACGCTTTCTTTCATTAATCTTTACTATTCTAGACATATTGTTTCTTTTCTGGGTGCCTTTGTCTTTGTTTCTTTGATGAAATGACCTCAAAGCAGCTGTGTGGATGATTATTACCTTGATTTAGGACATTCTAATCCATCTTAGAGCTCAAAATAGGTTACATGTTCAAAAAACTTTCTGCAAGGACAGATATACACAAATTACATTAAAATAGCCAAAGGACGCATTGAACAGAGTAATGATTTTAAATTCATGGAAACAAATGTTAACAAACAGCAAAAATAATGGAAGGTGATAACTTTTTATTGGACTAACTTATTATACTTCTAGACTAGATTCTAGGAGCTGACACTTCCCTTCCTTAAGTTAGAACAGAATAAGCAAACAATGACATTGGCAGAAAATATAAATGAATCAGGAAATAGATTCCAATGACATTATAAAGTGGGAAAGATGGTGGTAGTGGGGGAGGGGTGTCGATGTTTGAAACAGACAGTGATCCAAAAAGCATCAAGCTGTGCATATTCATTGTCCACACTTTGTTAAGAAGCCTAGGTCTCTGTTGAGTCCTTTCTTGTTGGTTACAAAGTGTCTAATCATGTTAATCTTCAAAAGAGGAACTAAGTGGTAGGAGGCCAGACAACCCAGTCCTTAGACTGGATGGGCCTAGATGAGTAGATAGAACTCCCTCCTCCCCCAGGTGCTCAGTATTCAGCTCATATAGAAGCAAAAGTGAAACATTTTACAGCAGCGGATTTCTCAGTAGCATTTTAAGAGATGCCCACTGGCTAGTTCACCTCAACAAGGCAAATGTCTGTGTTCAAGGTCATGTATATGGTAAAAGATGATATATCAGAGGGACCCTAGGAGCACTGCTCCAAAGGGAAGACTAGAGCCCAAGAGCTCTCCTCATAATTTTCAAAAAGACAAAGCTGCCTTTGGAGGGTGTTGAGGGTGCAGCTACAGATGGAAGAGTCAGAGCTGCAGCTGGCCATGTGAAATTTCATGTAACATAACAGTGGCAGTGACCAAGGGACCTGTGGGAGTGATATGCGAACCTCAGCTTCCATTGTGGACCGAGCAAGTAGAGGCCTGAGAGGCTCAAGAAGCAGCAAGTCAAGGTGAGGATGAGGTGGAGGAAGGGACCACACCGATTTCAACTCTTTCCCAGAATAATGGTGTACATCCACTGACTTTAGTGTAAAACAAGGTTCCTCCAATATGAACAGGGGGGTCTACATCCAATTGGATCTTGGGAGAAGAAAAGGATGTGTCCACTAGTGGTTTCTGTCAATGTTTCTGGCCAGCGGGGATGCCAGTTCTCCCACTTTGGGGTTGAGTACATTGTCCAAACAATCTTCTTTTCTTAGGGTTGGGAAAACAAAGCTATTTATCTGAAGATGATCTTCTCTGTGGGCAGGCAACATCACTGGGGGAGCTACACATGGGAAACCTCTCCCAACTTAAGAACATAAGATATGCCATACTGGGTCAGACCAAGGTCTATCAAGCCCAGTATCCTGTTTCCAAAAGTGCCCAATCTAGGTCATAAGTACCTAGCAGTTTCCCCAAAAGATACAGGTTCCTCAATGCTTGTATTGGGTCAAGCAGTGATATCCCGGGTCCCTTTTAATAATGGTTTATTGACCTTTCCTCCAGGAATTTGTCCAAACCTTTTTTAAACCCAGCTACACTAACAGCTTTTACTACATCCTCTGGTAACAAATTCCAGAGTTTGGTTACACGTTGAGTGAAAAAATATTTTCTCTTATTAGTCTTTCTGTATTCTGATGATGTAAACAATCAATCTACGTTTACCCGTTCCACTCCATTCATTAATTTATAAACCTCTATCATATCTCCTTCTCAGCTGTCTCTTTTTCAGGTTGAAGAGCCCTAACCTTTTTTGCCTCTCTTCATAGGAGTATCCTTCCATCCCCTTTACCATTTTGGTGGCTCTTTCCTGTACCTTTTCTAATAACGCTATATCCTTTTTAAGATACAGCGATCAGAAGTGCTCACAATATTCAAGGTGCGGTCGCATCATGGAATGATACAGAGGCATTATAATATTCTTTGTTTTATTTTCCATTCCTTTCCTTATGATACCTAGCATTCTAGAGCTTTTATGCAGAGGTTCCATTGTGCCTGCACATCTGTTCCTGCTTGCCACTGTCACTGCACATCATCTTCTTCGTCAGTGACTAGCTAAAAGCACAATCCAAGAGGATGAGGGAGGGTTGTGTGGACTTATCCTGCTGTCCAAGGAGAAGAATTGCTACAGGTAAGCAACTTTATTTTCTTTGTAGACAAGCAGGATAAGTGCTCAGATATGGGATTCCCTAGTTAGAGGCTGCCTCAAAAGAAAAAGGGAAACCTTGTACCGCAACAAGCTGACACCAGACAACATATGTTTTTAGTGGCAACAAGTCATTTTGCAATTTTATACATTTTTTTATGCATAGTTTTTTTTTAAAATACGTTTTTTAAAAATACGTTTGTTATTTTTGGAAAGAGGGAGACTGGAAGAGAAAAGAACTGGGCTTAGGTAGAATGGCGTTGGATTCTATTCCCCAACAGATTCTGAAGAATGGATTGGCTGAACCTGCTATCATATCTGGAGTCCCTTTCCAAACAGCAACAAGATGTGAATAAGTGTACAGAAGTCCACATTATGGCTATGCAAATCTCTTCCATGGAGACTGATCTCGACTGGGTTACCAGACACAGGCATGGTTTTGACACTCTGAGCCATGACATCTCCTTCAAGAGTCAATCCAGCCTGGCGATAAGCAAAAGAGATGCAATCCACTAGACAAATTGGAACTTGATGTTGGGATGCAACAGTGTCCTTTGGCCCTATGTAATGAGGGTTGGTGGAGAGTTCGAGTCAAAGAGGGACCATGGCTGTCTGGTTCAATAATGAATGATGAGAGTCACTGTTCCCTTGTCATCTTTGAGTTTCAGGAAAGTCTTCACTAACAGAGGTATTGGTAGATCTGCATTCAGAAGACATCCCCCCTACCCCATCATGGAATAATGCATTCAATGCTAATTTGCCATGTATCACTACCCTGGAGCAGAACTGAGGCACCTGGATAGGGTCTCTGAGGTGGCCGAAGGCCTGGCTCCATTGTGCCCTGCTGTCCACATGTGCATGTGGGCATGGGGGACCACATGGATGGTGGAGGCCATGTGTCCTAGGAGGCGCAGCATGGCCCGTAACGTAACCCAAGCCTTATTCTGGACCTGGGTGCCATGGCCAGGAGGCAGTCTGCCCGGTCCCCGGGCATGGAAGGCGGTCTGCCCGGTCCGCGGGCAGGAAGGCGGTCTGCCCGGTCCGCGGGCAGGAAGGCGGTCTGCCCGGTCCGCGGGCAGGAAGGCGGTCTGCCCGGTCCGCGGGCAGGAAGGCGGTCTGCCCGGTCCGCGGACAGGAAGGCGGTCTGCCCGGTCCGCGGGCAGAAAGGCGGTCGCTCGCACCGTGTAGAGACGTGCGCCAATGAACTCCAGGGTCTGTACCAGCTCGAGGTGGGATTTGGAGTAGTTGACCAAGAAGCCAAGGAGTTTGAGGAGGAGGATTGTGCGCGATGCCACCAGGTGGGCTTCGTCAATCAAGGTCCCCGTGATGAGCCAGTCGTTGAGGTAGGGAAAGACGGGTATGCCCTGCCGCCTGAGGGAGGCGGCGGCCGCAGAGAGACACTTTGTGAAAACCCACGGTGCAGACGCGAGCCCGAAGGGGAACACTCTGTATTGGTAGTGTTCCCCCTGCACCCTGAAGCGCAGGAATTGCCTGTGCTGGGGGTGGACAAGGATGTGGGCGCAAGCGTCCTTGAGATCCAAGGAGCATAGCCAATCCCCCTGCTGAAGGAAGGGCAGCAGGATGCCAAGGATAACATTTTGAACTTCTCCCGCAACAGGAACTTGTTTAGGTTCCGGAGATCGAGGATGGGGTATAGGCCCACCCCCGTCTTTTTCGTACGAGAAAGTTGTGGGAGTAGAACCCATGGCCTCAAAGGTGCAGCAGTACCTTCTCGACCACCCGTTGGGCGAGGAGGTTGGACAGCTCCCGCTGCAAGAAGGTCTGGTGCGAAAGGAGCCCAGCAGGCTCCGCTGGAGAGAAGGGAGGAGGGCGCCTGTCCAGGTGGAGACGATATCCATCTCGGACCACCCGGAGGACCCAAGTGTCCGATGTGATTGACACCCACTGCAGGGCAAACAGGGACAGGCATCCCCCCACTGGCAGATGTGCTGCCTGGGGGCGAGAGGTTATGCCATCAGCATCAAAAACCCTGCGCAGGCTGGGGTGGCACCTGTGGCTTGACCTTAGGCCCTTTAGGTTTGCGGTGGCCATGTGCACCTCCCTTCCCCTACGTGCCGGGAGCCGGTGCAGGAGTGGGCGGGAAGGGTGGATAACCCCGGTAGGAAGCCCCTTTCTTTGAAAGAAAGGCTTCTTTGTTTGCTGCTTCTTCAGAAGGAGGGAGGAGGTCTCATGCGAGAGATGAGTTCGAGTCACAAACTCCATTTCTATCTCAGCCGCCTTATCCTCCATAGGTTTACCAAACAGTTGCTCGCCGAGGCAGGGGACATTCAGTAGGTTCTCCTGGACCCACTGCTCCAGGTCAGAGGACTAGAGCCATGCCTGGCGTCAGGCCCTGATGCCAGCTGCTGCCAATCAGGCGGAGGACTCAAACCCGTCATACACAGCGCAGGAGAGGTTCTTCGAGCACTCCGCGACGGATCTCCAGAGGGTTTGGAACCTGAGAAGGGGCTCACCACCGAGGCCTGCGGAGAACCTGCAATGCTCTTTGGCAAGGTCATGCAGGAACATGCTCATATACAATTGTTATGCCTGGATGCGGCATGTGAGCATGGACCCCTGATAGGCTTTGCGACCAAGGGCATAGAGAGCTCTCGACTCTCTGCCCGGGGGGACCAGAGTGTGACTTCGGGCTCTTTTTCCTTCTGCATTGCCAACTCCACTACCATGGAGGTGTGCGGAAGCTGGGTCTTTCGGAACTCCAGGCCGCGCTGAACTCTGTACATGGCGTTGTGGCGCTTGCTCTCAATGGGGACTGACGCAGGTGTCTCCCACATGTGAAGGAGCAGCCTTGACAAAATGGGAGGAACTGTAACAGTAAGAGACTCCTGAGGCGGGGACTCATGCTATAGAATATTGAGCTCTTCAGCTCGCGGCTCCTCTTTGGCCTGCGTAGCCAGGATAAGGGCCCATGCCATGTCCCACACGAACACCAGGAATGATGTGTCCTCGGGCGGCAAACACCTCTGAGAGGCGGGTGGGGACGAGTCTGAAGGGAGGTCCCTGTGGACACAGGTCTCCGAGGAAGTATCCCCTTCCAACGCCCAGCCCGAGAGGTCCGAGAAGGAATTCGACTCGGGCTGGTCGCCCCGTCCAGAGGCTGAGGCCCGTTTGGAGCTAGAGGCCTTGGAGGATCTCGCTTCTGAGGACCGGGAAGGCAAGCGAGACCGATGCTGAGGAACCTTATGAGGCCCACGGCTGTCAGGGGTTTCCAGGGCAGGTTTCGGTGTCCCTCTCAAGGGAACTTCAGTTTCGAGGCGCAGGCTAGCCGTGCTGGGCATGAGCGCCTGCTGGGAAGCTAAGAAGGCAGAAACGCTGTGCTCTAGTGCCGGCATACGGGACTCCCATGCGGACGTGGGTCCCTGTGATACCGATATCAGGCTCCATCGCCGGAGGCCTCCGTATCTGTATGAGGTACCTTTCGAGGCCACTCCTTGTCAGACTCTTGGGAATGCCGGGGGGGGGGGGGGGGCCTGAGCAACCGAGTGCGGGAGCGCTCGTGGTTGTCTGGAGCCCCCGACAGCGACTTCAAGGTTGTCTTCTTCTTACGCCTCTCCACTTCAGGGGATCCCTGGTTGGAGTGCCGCCGAAAGCACGGGGCCAAAGTGGGGGACCCACCAGTGGAGGGACGAGCGAGGGTGCCACCGGGGATTCTGGGGCCACCTTCCAGAAAATGTCATTGGACTTCTGCTTATGACTTAGCAGGGCTTTGGAGGACATTTTCTTGCAAAGAGAGCAGAGCTCCGGATCATGGTCACCCCCAAGACACCGAAGACAGCAGTCATGGGTGTCCGTGAGTGACATGTTTTTGGAGCATCTGTCACATGTTCTTAAAACCGGTGGCCATTGGGGCAAAAAAGGCCCCCACTAGGTTGAAGACCGGTGCGGCCAGCGGTTGAGGGAAAAAAGGGTGCGAAGCCCGCAAAAGGAAAACGTTTACAGAAAAGGATGTCCCCTCGCTCAAGGAAAAAAGAAGAGCAGGGGAGGACCGGTGCTACCAGAAAAACACAGGCCAGAGGCCGAAAACGAAACAATTTTTCTGAGGGACGAGGACATACGTCTGAAGGGTTCCGCGGTAAAAAGGAGACAGAGCAAGATGGCACCTTTGGGCGGGAAAAGGACCACACATGCGTGGCAGCAATCCCAAAGGCTTTCTTTGAATGCTGGAGAATTGCTCCACGCGGGCTCCGTCGGTGCCGTCACCCATAAGTGAGGACTGACTTCCTGCTTGTTCCTGGAGAAGCAATGTTTCCCTACAACAAACTGCAAATACTTCCTATGACTAGGATGTATCTTAATGTGGGTGTAGGCATCCTTTAGGCTCAGAGAACCATTTTATACTTCTTGTGAACAAGAAACTTGTTCAAATTCCTCAATTCTAAGAAAGGATGGATTCCCCTGTTTTCTTTGTGATCAGAAAGGCCTTGAGTAAAAAATATTTGCCCTTCCTGCCTTGGTGGAACACGCTTGACTGCACTGGCCTGCTGAAGGGCAGAGAATTCCTGAAGAAGTATCTCCTGGTGCTGAGAGGTTAGTGGGTGACTTCTCAGTGCAGAATTTTGTGGTAGCTGGAATAGGCATAAACGGTACCCCTTCCAGACTATTTTGAGAATCCAACAATGGAAGTTACAAGGGCCCAACAATCTGCAAAGAATGTGAGCCTCCCCTGGTTTTGGCTGGGGTGCAGGTCACTGTTCCCTCTAAG
Source organism: Ichthyophis bannanicus (assembly GCA_033557465.1). Lineage (NCBI taxonomy): Eukaryota > Metazoa > Chordata > Amphibia > Gymnophiona > Ichthyophiidae > Ichthyophis > Ichthyophis bannanicus. The sequence continues at coordinate 122,729,287 of CM066038.1, read as the reverse complement.
CTGTGCGCGTGTGCACATACTTTACAACAGAGCGCACAAAAATTACGGTTCTGATTCTGATAGAAAACAACACAGACATTCTTAAAATTGAAAAGTTGTTGTGTATTTATGGTTTTCACAAGTTCTACAATATTTTCTAGTGCAATCAATGTGGTGTACATACTCTATTCTGACGTGTAGTCAAATTTTAAAGTATATAACTCCGAGTGTCGTTATGTGGCGCACAAAAATTTAACCTTCCTTCAAAAGCTGCACAGCTGATATTTTATGCACACACAGCCTACAGAAAATTAGAGGGAACATTGGTGCAGGTTGGGTCTTTGGGGGTCCTCTGCTGCCAAGGGCAGGAGCAGGAAGCCTGTTTGGCTTGGGTCAAGTGGGAGGAAAGAGGATACCTAGGCCTAAAAAAGTAATAGGACCTCCTTTGTCCTCCATTCTGGTACTGGATGATGAGGAAGCTGGGTTTGGAAGTGGGTCTGGAGAGACTCTCTGAAGAGCTTCTTTCCAAAGCGTGGCATGTCAGCAAGCTTCTCCTGAAGACTGGGCTGCAAGGCCCTTAATGTTTCATGAAGGAAGCTCTCGATGCTGTATCAAAAATATCATATGTCATTTGGGCAATATATTTTCTGCACTCCTCTCCTTGGCTCATTAGGGACTGGAGCTGCAAAGCCTTCTCTGGAGAGAAAGATTCTACAAATGCATCCAGATTGCACATGATGTTCTGCAAGTGAATGCTGATTAAGAGCACGATGCTATATGGGATGTGAGGATAGTGTTCTGAAAAAATGTTCTTTCAAAGGAATCCACTGTCCTAACCTTCATTTCCAGGGGTACCAAGGCATGAGGGGCTTGACGTTTTTAACCCCTTTCAGAACAATTGTGAAGTCCATTGAATAGTGTGGTAGCTGGAGCTTCTCGAATTCAGGAGCTTACAGTGTAACCCAGCTTCCTCATCATCGAGTCAACCTTCTGATTGACCAGAAGCATAGAGAGTGGGGGGAGGGGAGTGTCGCCCACATTCTCTTTTGCAGCCTTTGAAGGATGCAGTGTACAGGCTCTGTCACCACCTCCTTAGGGGGATGACAAAACTGGAGGATTTACAGTTCTTCAATCCTGGGTTCCACCTCTAACTGCAATGATATGGACTTAGCCATAACCTGCACATAATCATGGAAAGAAGCTTCACAGGTGGAGACCTGTGTCACTTATGAGGAAGTTTGGGATCTGAAGGCTAACTCTGGAGATCTCTCCTCTGAAAAATTCTCTGAGTCATATGCGAAGTCCAGAGCTCTTTGATGCAGGATTTGGATACTCAAAAGATATCTGAATCTCTGCTTGGGCTGGCATTTGTTCACTGCACAGATGATGGAATTCCTCTGGAAGTGTTGGTGCACAGATGGTCTCCAAAGCATCGGGGAATGATCATGCCCCACCCCCAATGCATTCAAGATACACACCAGTCAGGCTGTCGCCAGAATTGGGGCCCTTCAAGTTATTAATGACCATGCCTCTCCTGCAGGCATTATGTGAGCCTCAAGGAACGGTCCAATTCATTGACGTTCTAGCACTGATGCCATGAATCAGCAGCCTCATGCATAGCAGAGAACATTGTCATCCTTTCCTTGAGGACTATCATGAGATGTCCCTCAAGGACTACCATCAATAATGGTGTGGGAGTGCCAGCAGAATCAACTAATGTCTGCAAGATGTGTCACGGAGTATCTACAGGTTGGTCCCGGCCTCATGGATACTAATGTGACCGTTCAGATACCAAGAAGGATAAGCAATCCTCAAGTCAGATCTGCTTTGAGGGCCATCGATTGACTGCTGCCTTGATTCGTCTGACATCATGCTCTGATGCCGATGCACCTCAGCCTCTACCAGATGCTTGGCATCTTTAGCCCTTAATGTCTGTGAAGATTAGGATGAATCTATCCTCTTTTTTGGATGGGAGTTGTTGGATGACAGCTCCCAGGACAGCCTACTGATACTCAACTTTGACTAGGTTTGATGACTCCTCAATATTGATGCACCTCTAGCATGCAGTGCAGCTCCTAAGGCCAAGAGGACTGATGCTGCAGAAGCCAATGTATCGGACCTATCTGTACCAAAAATCCTTTTGCGTTTTCCCTCTTCACCCACAAGCCCTCTTTTTTGCCTGTAAACATTATTTATTTATTTAAGTGGTTTTATATACTGCCCTGTCAATACCTTTTACAATCAAGTGATTCCCCAATTCCATGTAACATTTACGGAACAGATAACTATGTACATTGTAGTTATTATATACATTACAGGCTACATTTGCAGTAACCTAAGCGACAAGAACAGAAGCAACAAGAAGATGGTCATAGTCAGGAACAAAGCACTGCAGGTACTAATTGTGTGTATCTGTCATAGTGCACTGGGTGTACTTTTCAAACCCACTGGACAGTTTAGCTTGGGACAAAAAAATTCAATCTGGCCAGAGCACCTAAAGCCTAAATATAGCCTTATAGTGGCAATGCAGAAAAAAATAAGAGACACCCACAACTTGCTGAAAAACCTAACAAAAGTGTATTAACAAGTTAACTGTCACAGCGAAATGTAGAGAAAGGAAAAACTCACAAAAGCTGTATTCACAGGTAAACTTAGCACTGAAAATGAAAATGTGCCCTCAGGGCTCTGTGGATGAAAGAAGAATGAGGAGTCAAGGCCATTCCAAAAGCTTCTAGAAGCAGGGAGCGCTTTCCCGTACAGGGATCCATCTTTGACATCACCCATATGTGAACAGTTATCCTGCCTGTCTCAAGGAGAAGGATTGAGTTTTTAAAGAGTTTTACGACTTAATTGCTGCTGCCAGCTCTACATCTTCAAACATGGTTTGTAAAATGCCTCTTGGAACATCTTTACAATTTTTGATGTCCATATACACATTTTTGGACTTCCAAATCCAAATAATGCTTCTAAAATGACCACCCATAGGCTACATTTCTATGGCTTTTTTTTTTATCAAGACTAGTCACAGGGGGCATAAGTCCCAAAAAGAAGATAACATTTATGATCCAATTTAAACTTCCTAACCAACCTTTTTTCATTTATTGTTTCATGTAATAAAAATAATTAAATCAATACATTAATTTGTTTTGTATATATGCCATTCATAAGTGCTTGATACACTCTTCCGTGTAGTCATTACATCTATCCTGCCTTTATTTATTACTACTTTGTAAGTCTTCATTAGTTACTACTTCAAAGGTTACCATTTCACAATGCTGTGTCACAACATGGCATTATACCCTGAAGGCCACCCCTTGTCCTTTCCCCTTTGACTGTCAACCTCATAGGAAAACTTCCTCTGAGGGCTCCAGAAGTAGGGAGAACTGTGGAAAGGATAGGTATGAGGAGGAGTTAAAGAATGGGGATCACAAGCATCAGACTCTTTCTGCTACTATTCTCAGGCCACTTAACCCTCCATTGCCTCAGTTACAAACTGAGATTGTGAGCACTTTGGGGACAGGGAAATGCATACGGTATCTGAATGTAACTTGCCTTGATCTTCTGATGGAAAGGCACGAGCTAAATACTACTAATAAAAGAAAAAGAAATAGCATTGCCATCTGACCATCCTACTGTTACACTGTGATTTTATAAAGTTAATAGCAACAATCTACTTTGTAATATTTTAATGATAATCTCAATAATATACTAATACCAGTTGAAAAAGCCTACTTTGTAGTGATAATAGCCATAAACTACATTTTTACTTTGTAATGCTGGTAACAATAGTCTAGCTTGTAATGCCTAATAAACTACTTTATAAATGTTTGCAGCATTAACTTTATTTTGTAAGGCTTGTTGTATTAATCTATTATGGACTGCTTTGCAGTAATCTACTTTGTAATTCTGGTTGCAATAACATAGAATGTAATAATTTGAAATTCTCTGCAAATTGTTCACACAGTACAGTCACTTTTGACAAATTAAGAAGGAGGTCTTGAGCCAAGGAACATACTGGAAACCACAATTCCCATGCATAGCACTTTATTCCAAGAGATGTCTCTATCCTGTGAGAAACAGAGGATTCTCTCACACAAGCTGTGTTGCAATACTGCATTGGGCTAGCATGCAGGCAGCCAAGCCCAAAGCCTGAGGTGCCTTAGGAAGCAGCAAGGCATTAGCTGAGTGTAGTCACGCTAAACAGAGACAAATTAATCTGGAATTCATGCAGGTGTTGCACTGGGACAGCAAGTAGGTGATCTGGTATGCCACTAGCATTTCTCTGAAAGCCATGAGACATGAGTTGCATGCAGTCATTTCAGAAGCACGCCATCCCTGTTGTAGTTGAGGTGGTGCCACCTTGAACTGGCATGTGATCTGGGCAAAGGAGAGATACTTGGTGTGCCTCTGGAAGCTCTGGGACATGAGCTTGGATGTATCCACTCCAGAAGGGACTATTCTAGCTTGGAAATATGGTAGGCATCCAAGATCGTCAGTTTGCTTCCTTATATTTTTTTCTTTATTTTCCATTTATGTATTCTAAATTTAAATATGCAAAAACACTTATAGAGAAAGCCGAGAATCCATAAGTATTACAGAAATACGAAAATAAAGATAAAAAAGGGTAGACCTTGACTCTGGTTCACAACTATGACATAGCAGTCCTCTCAATGAGACATTTAAAAAAAACCCCCACAACAAATAGGAAATAGGAGCATCTGGGAGGCATAATGTTCCAAATGCTTCCTCATTTTAATGACTTCTCTGGCCAAGTATACTTTGACTTTGCACCCCCCCCCCCCCCCTTGAAGTGTTCACAATGTGGGCACATTTTGCTTCAGACAGGAGTAGTTCTCAATATAAGAAACAAAATGGAAAGCCAGTGGAGTTTGTTCCCATGATGAAAAACAAAATATAGCTTGTAGCTGAATTTCCAGAACACATACCAATTGATGGCAACTAAATATTTGCTAGGTTTCCATTCTGTGTATGACACATTAAGGGCCAGGCTGCCATTATTGTCAATATTTAAGGTTCTGCATTTCTGGAATGACTTCAAATAATCTAAAAGCTGTCTGTGCATGATAGCACTCTACAGACTGTGCTCAGATTCTACGAAGAGAGTTCAGTACACACAAATGGATAATTTCTATAAGATATTGCATTCTATGCTTTCTTGTCACGGATCACTTGGATAACTATGTTTGGAAGAGGAAAGAACAAAATATAGTTCGAAGCAGAAAAAAACAGATATATATCTATCACGCTCCATCATTATGCTTGATTGTAAAAAATAAACCATAATGTTTTAATACATCTATCACGCTCCATCATTATGCTTGATTGTAAAAAATAAACCATAATGTTTTAATCTAGACAACAGGGATAAGTCCCAGAACAAAAACATGACAAAATCAAATCAAATTAATATCATTGAATAAGATCATCTAAGAAAAGCTATGTATTTTCACAATTCCTAAAAAGGGGTTCCTTAGCTTGCAAAGTTGTATCCATGATTGATCTTACAAAACTTGATCAGAAAGGGGGAAAACACAATGTGCTGACTGATGACAGAGGGTGGTGGTAAATGGAATTCATGCACGAGGATGATCAGTCATGGGACAGATTCTGATAGGTATTTTTATGAGCGACATTCCTGAAGAGTTAGAATTAAAAGTCTGACTTTTTGCAAATGACATGAAGATTTGCAACAAAGTGGATACTCCTGAGGAAGTAAACAACACAAGGAGAGATCTACAAAAATGAATGTACATACATTAATATACATACCCTAGAAGAGAGAGACGGAATAGGGGAGATATGATACAGCCCTTTAATATTTGAAAGGTATTAATGAGCAAACAAGACTTTTCCAAAGACGGGAAAGCTATAGAACTAAAGACATGAAATGAAGCTGCAAGACGATAAACTTAAAAACAACATCAGGAAATACTTTTCCATGGAAAGGGTAGCAGATACCTGGAATGCCCTGCCAGTGGAGGTGGTAGGAATGACAGAATTCAAAAAAGTGTGGAATGAACACAGATTTTCCCTATATAGGTAAGAGGATAGAATCAAAGTATAGAGCATTTCTACTACAAGCAAAATTTAAATGACTTTTACACTTGTGATGAGGAAGCTGCCCAGAGCCCAGAGAATAGTGATAAAGGAGGGGAATTTACCCTAATCAAGGGACCTGTTTTGGCAGGTCACAGGAATAAAACAGCATATTTACCAAAAAGACAGGTTATTCCAGGCTGCAGTGGCCTGCAGAGAGCCTCTAGTGGAGATGAGGTGCAGGAGCATAAGCCCAGATGGAGAAACCCTTACGTCACTCCTAATTACTCAGCTGCCAGGAGAGACTTTGATCAGCAACACCTGAGGAGTGCAAGGGAGGGGTTGGAAACTGGGAACTTTAAAACTAGAACAGAATATGCAGAGAGCAGAAGACGAGGAGAGGAGGCAAGCCTGAGAGGAGGCTTGAAGGCAAGCGTGAGAGCAAGGAGAGAGGAGCTCTGAGAGATTCATGTTCTGGGAGAGATTCCTGGGAGAAGCCAGCTTCAAGGGATTGGGGAAATCCAAAGGCTTGGAGAACTTCAGCTGGGAACCCTAAGAAGAGGTATGGAGCAGATGCCCTGAGGTCCAGGAATATAGACTGGAGGACAGGTTATAAAAGCTCCAATGCATACTGGCCAGAATATTTGAGAGGACAGCCTAATGGCAGCTTTAACCCAGGTATGAACTATGAACGTTTGTCTAACCTAAAGCAAGGCAAAGTGTTTAGACACAGTTCCTGTCCTAATGAAGGTCAGTTAATAAAGCCCTCTGATCCAGCTCCTGATATAGAACCTATGCAAATAGAAGAACAAGCTATAATTACAGAGGACGACGATAATCTCATGGACTGTTCTTTATGCAAGGTTGCTAGCACAGAGAAATCCTGAAAGTGGGATCAAACATAAAAAGGAAACGTTCTAGTAACTGGCACACTAGAAGTTTGTGTAAATACTTGTGCAGAGAAGGAGAAGAGCTGTTGATTGAAGCTTGTTAGCCAGCTGGTACCAGAGCAGCACACAGCTCAGGCTATGCACACGTTAGATACAAAAGTGCTTTGAATGTGAAAAGAAAAGCTGTTTTTGTGAAGAAGCTTTTACTTTTTTTGGTTTCCTTTACACCAGCACTGCTGAGCAGGTTTGTCAGCAGTGACTGAGAGAAAGACTTTCCGTTGTTAATGGACTGTACAAGCTACTTGCTTTACCTTTCAGTTGTATTGTTATTTTGAATATAAAATCCTGGAGAATACATCTTAAGGTGTTACCAAGTGAATCTGTGTGCATTTGGATTTACCTCATAAATAAATATTCTGTCATCGCCTTACACTCGAGCCAACTACATTGTTTTCATTTACCTCCAAGGCAAGCACCGCATGACTGGACTACCAGTACCATAATCCTTTGCAAGATATCCAGTCTGGAACATTGCTTAATTGGGGAACTCTATCTAACAAGCACGCTCCTCCATACACATGTAAGGGGCTATGGGCGTGACACACTTTAAAAAAGGCGTTAGGGGAGTGAGGTGTCATTTTCTCCGATCCTGCGTGCTCCACAGTGTTGTGACTGGTGCTTCCAGGGGCCATAAAAGATCAGCTCTCACCGGGGATGCCGGGAGTGAGGTGATCATTTGTTCCAGCTTCTCTGATCCTGTGTGCTCCACAGAATTACAGCTGGCACTTCCAGGGGCTATTAAAGATCGGCTCTCAGCGTGGGACGCCATTTGTTCCAGCTGCTCCGATCCTGCATGCTCCACAGTGTTGCGGCTGGTGCTTCCAGGGACCATAAAAGATCGGCCCAGACTGCGGGACGCGGTCATGGGTGCATTCCTGCAAGTGCGTGCCCAAAGGGGCATGTCACACCCCTTTAGTGCAGGACACGCCCCTTTGGCACACCAGAAAGCAAGAGGAAGGGGAGTCTAGTTGCTGAGGATGTGGAAAATAAAGAAGAAGATCTTATTGCCATCCACTTCGATAGTGAAATCATCAAAATTGGAAGGTCCTTTGGACAATCATTTGGTAAGGAAAGGAATGGAGGACGTGTGCTTATCCCCTTCAACAACTGTAAGTTCAGACTCTCCTTCTTTATTGCAACCCAACCCCTCCCATCTGACTTTGGAGGTTGGGGAGGTTTCTCCTGCACAGGTTTTTTCCTTCACTTCTCTCCTGGAGCCTGTTTCCCCTCTCCCAACAGCTTGGCCCGGGCTTCCTCTTGAGGCATCTATGCCGAAGGTACTGCAGCTCCAGGCGCCTATAGCTGTTGGTAGCCAGGAGGAGCATGTCAGTTGGGATGTCTCTTTGAGGGATGTCTGGGCTGTAGTATCTTGGATGGAGGAGGTATTAACAGGCAAGTTATCTCAACTGCAAGAGTTTAACAAGGACTCTGTTGCCAAATTTTCTGAACAGGATTTAAAGTTGGAAAAAACTGAGGCGAGGCTTGAGAAGCTCGAAGGTTAGCTGAATACTCTTCATACTGCCTCAACAACTTCCATTAATGACAGTTTATTTTGCCACATGTAGAGAATGGTTTTCGTGCACGTAATATTAGATGTCTTAATTTTCCAGTGACTCACTATCTTTCCCCAACTATACTTTTTCATAAGTATTTAAAGAAAGTGTTACTAATTCAGAATCCTATGGAGGTGAGATTAATAATATTTATTATTTGTCTCGTGGCAAGAGGAGTGGTGTAGCACCTGAGGGTGAGCAAGGCCAGGTTTCGGAGTTAGATAGTTTGGATTTGTCAACTTCTTGGAATCTTCTTCTGATGATATTTCTGCGTGTTCTACTTTGAGGGTTACTTTAGTTTCAGAATTAGATAAAAGTATGATAATGAAATCTTTTTTCGAAAAGAGGTGTGTTGTTCTGTAGATTGAGAATCATTATCTTCCCTGATGTGTCCAGGCAAATGCAGATGAGATGTAAGGCTTTCTTAGAGTTGAGACCTCGGTTTTTAGCTTTGGGAGTTATTTTCTTAAATTCCCATGTAAATGCCTGGTCATGCATCATGGGAAAAGATACTGCTTCTTTGATCCACAACAATTAGAGGAATTATTTGAAAGCTCATGGTTCTTGATTTTGTTCTAACGGGATTGTTAAAGATGGGTTTAAATTAGAACTGTTATATTGATTTGGGTGAAGCTATCTTATTTTATATTGTATGAGGGTTGCTCAGAAAGTAATGCCCCACATGTTTTTTCTCAGTCCAGAATGAAGATAGAGGTGTGAAATTGAAAGGGTAGTAACTTGGAACTTCAAAGGACACATGTGTGTAATTTTACAGTTGTCCGACAAATAGCGAGGCGGTAGTGATCCTTCAAATGGCGTCTGTGAGTGACACACGGTACAAACAACAAGCTGTAATTGAATTCTTGGTGGAGGAGAAAGAAAGTGTGAGAAACATTCACAAATGGTTGTGTGCTGTGTATGGAAGTTATGCGGTAGATAGGAGCACCGTTGGATGATAGGTGAAGAGAGTAAAGGCTTCAGGAAGTGATAAAATGGAACTGGAATATCGGCTGCGGTCTGGGCGTCCTGCCTCAGCCACCAGTCCAGACAAGTTGCAGCGCCCTGCCATAGCTGCCAGCGGGCATTAAAATACCGTAAGCTGCTGCGGTGTGCCTTGCACACACCTTTGAATATCCCAAAAAGTCAATAATTGCCATTGCACTACCTCTACTGACAGAAAGCTGTGCGGACAATTCCCGACTCGTGATGCGCCGATCCGCACGAATAATGTCATCAGCACGCTGCAACTTGTCAGGTTCCCAAAAGATAAAGGAAACACAAAGAGGAGCAGACGCTCCTGCAGACTGTCCAAGCAAACAAAAGAGCAGGAGACGTAGGGTGGATAGGCAACTGGTTTATTGAACGAAACCCCAACGCGTTTCGGCAATGCCTTCCTCAGGGGGAAATGGCTTAAATAACAAACATATGAATAAAATGAATAAAACAATCAAAAGGCAAATAAAACAATAAACAATTAAAAACAGATGACATATCAAAAAAAATGTATACTGAAGTAACCTATGAACTTATATGAAAACGATAATGACTATGAATAACAACGTGAATAATAAAATACTGGAAGGGTACATTAATCAGAGTGAAAATAAAAACGCAGGGCTGAGAAACCACAGATACAAAACTTGTGCAACATACTTAATAAGAGAAAACCAATAAAGTTAAGTCTATATTATGTGAACATAAGAGAAAACTGTAACAAACAAATAAACACACTATCATAGTAGAAGAGGTAAATATGTACAGAGCATCAATAAATAAATAGCTAAAAAGGAATAAGAGCCAGATAATGCATACAAGACAATAAAAAATAGAAGTATAAATAAATACAAGATAAACCACTAAAACAGGAAAGATATGAAAACAATTCAAAAGAGAACAATAGCAGCAACTATAGACATTGTTATACAAAGAGAAACTAAATAAAAGAGCATAAACATATGAATAATAAAGATAAGAATGATAAATAATTAAGAGCTGGGCAATACAATGCTTAAAAATAATTACCTAAAATATTATAAAGTGAACACACAAACAGGAGAGCAATAAAAGCAGCACAGAAAAGGAGGGGAACACTGAAACTGAATAAGATATTAAGCTTAGGGGGTAATTATGAAATTGTAAATAAGTAATGCATAAAAAATTAATTAAAATAAATTATCCAATTTCTTTTAGTGCAAGTAGTTTAAAAATAAATTCACTGTACATAGGGGCGGGCAATGTAAAATGCTAATAGGTACTGGAGGTGAAAAAGGTGAGGACACTACATGAAACTCAAAGAGGAAAATAATGTAGTATGAAGCGTAATGTTAAACCTCAGGCACTTACCTAGTACGAGCGCATGAGTAGTGTATGTTCTAAACAGTGATGTTGTGGAGGAGCAATATAGATAAAGCACTAGAGCAAAAATGTTTTTATATCTTTCCTGTTTTAGTGGTTTATCTCCTGCTCTTTTGTTTGCTTTGCCAGGTTCCCAAAAGATGCAAACATTATTTGACAAATGTAAATGTGCTTACTATGGACGTCTGTGGGGACGTCTACATATACTTCCCCAGAACAGTATTGCAGGACCTGGATATCTTGGAAAAGACTAATGGTTAGAATAGTTTCCAACAGTGGCCAATCTAGGTCGTACGTACTTAGCAGTTTCCCAAAAAAACACAGGTTCCGCAATGCTTGTACTGGGTCAAGCATTGATATCCTGGGTCCCTTCTTAATAATGGTTTATGGACCTTTCCTCCAGGAACGTGTCCAAACCTTTTTTAAACCCAGCTACACTAACAGCCTTTACTACATCCTCAGGTAACAAATTCCAGAGTTTGATTACACGTTGAGTGAAAAAATATTTTCTTTTATTAGTCTTAAATAGTTTACCTGTAGCTTCATTGCATGTCCCCTAGTCTTTCTATATTCTGATAATGTAAACAATCGAACTACGTTTACCCGTTCCACTCCGTTCATTAATTTATAGACTTCTATCATATCACCCCTCAGCTGTCTCTTTTCCAGGTTAAAGAGCCCTAACCTTTTTAGCCTTTCTTCATAGGAGTATCCTTCCATCCCCTTTACCATTTTGGTGGCTCTTCTCTGAACCTTTTCTAATAACGCTATATCCTTTTTAAGATACGGCGACCAGAATTGCACATAATATTCAAGGTGCGGTCTCACCATGGAACGGTATAGCACAGTTACTTACCTGTAACAGGTGGTCTCTGCGAACAGCAGGAATAAGTCTTCACATATGGGTACGTTGGTACCGACGGAGCCTGTGCGGAATGCTCCCCAGCGTCAAATCAGAAAGCTTTTGGGAGCATCCCACAGCGCCTGCGTGCTGCCTTCCCGCCTTTCCAACTGTCTCTCCTCAGGAGTTTTAGAGCTGAGACAAGGAGAGAGAGAGAGAGGGAAAGGAAAGAGAGAGAGAGAGAAAGAGAACTCCTAGGGGAGGTGGGTGGGTTGTGAAGACTTATTCCTGCTGTTCCCAGAGATCACCTGTTACAGGTAAGTAACTGTGCTATCTCCAGGAACAAGCAGGAATGAGTCTTCACATATGGGGACTCCCTAGCTTTAGATGCCAGGGGAGAGAGCCCATAAATTGTGTGTCCCTGGAACAGGGCTGCACTTCCCCACCTGGATCTCTGGCATCCCATGAGGGATGGTGGGTAGGAGTTGATTAAGTATGGAAGGTGGGTAGGAGTTGATTAAGTATGGAACAGGTGTTTAAGAACAGCCTGACCAAACAAGGCATCCCGGCGGGAGTCCTTGTCCAAGCAGTAATGGGCTGTGAAGGTATGAACCGAGGCCCAAGTGGCTGCTCGACAGATGTCATCGATAGATACAGAGTTCAGATGAGCCATTGAGGCTGCCATGGCTCTGACATTGTGTGCTGTGACATGGCCCTCCAGAGAAAGGTTCTTGCTCTGATAGGCAAAAGAAATGCACTGGGAAATCCAGTTGGAAAGTGTTCTCTTGGAGACTGGTTGTCCGAGATGAGAAGAATCAAAGGCAACAAAGAGTTGGGAAGACTTCCTATGTTGCTGAGTCCACTGTAAGTAAAAGGCCAAAGCTCTTTTACAGTCCAGGGTATAAAGGTTCCTCTCTGCACTTGATGCATGAGGTCCTGGAAAAAAGACAGGTAGGTAGACCTCCTGGTTGAGGTGAAAAGGCGAGACCACTTTAGGCATAAAGTGTGGATTAGTCCTAAGGACCACCTTGTCATGATGGAACCTTGTATAAGGTGGATTAGCTACTAGTGCTTGCAATTCACTGATGCGGCGTGCAGATGTGATTGCAATGAGAAAGATAACTTTCCAAGAAAGGTATTTCGAGGTGGTAGCTAAAGGTTCGAAAGGCGGCTTCATAAGCTGACCAAGAACCAAATTTAAGTCCCATGCCACCGGGGGTGGTCTGATGGGAGGCTTTGTTAAAAGGAGGCCTCTCATGACTCTTGCAACAAGAGAATGAGAGGAAATAGGTTGTCCATTTAGAGGCCTAAGGGAAGCTGCAATAGCTCTCAAATGGACCCTTACTGAATTTGTCTTAAGGCCTGCATTAGACAGATGAAGGAGATACTCCAGCAACGATTCCAGAGGTATGGCACGGGGGTTAAGACCCTTTTCAGAACACCAGATGGTAAACCTCTTCCACTTGAAAGCGTAAGAACGTCTAGTGGAAGGTTTTCTGGAAGCATAAAGAACATCTTTCATTTGTTGAGAAAGATGAAGATCCTGGAGATCTAGGCCTTCAGCAACCAAGCCCTGAGATGTAGAGACTGGGGATTGGGATGCCATAACCTTCTGTCCTCTTGAGAGAGGAGGTCTGGAGCAGAACCTAACTCTAGGGAGGGAGCTTGAGAGAGATGTAGAAGCAGAGGGTACCACACTTGCCGTGGCCAATGTGGAGCTATGAGAATCATGTGGCCTCTGTCTCTCTGAAGCTTGAACAGGGTTTTGGGAATTAGGGGAATGGGTGGAAAGGCATACAGGAAGTCTTGACCCCAGTGAAGGAGGAAAGCATCCCTTGCCTGAGCCCCCTGAGCCAGAGTTCTGGAACAGAACCGGGGAAGTTTGGCATTCCACGGACTTGCAAAGAGGTCTATGTCCGGGGTTCCCCAAATTCGAAAAATTTTGGATACCTGGTCCATATGTAGGGACCACTCGTGTGGAAGCAGAACTCGACTGAGTCTGTCTGCCCAAGAGTTTTGAACATAAACTGCCAGAAGATGGATGTGATGCTCTCTGGCGAGGGCCCACAGTCGCAGAGCTTCGTTGCAAAGCGACAGAGAGCCAGCTCCTCCCTGCTTGTTTACATAGAACATGGCTACCTGATTGTCCGTGTGGATAAGGACTGTCTTGTGGCTGAGCAGGGTGTGGAAAACTCGCAGAGCAAGGAAAATTGCTCTGAGTTCCAAGAGACTGATATGTAGACAAGTCTCTTGTTGGGACCAGATGCCCTGGGTAGAGAGGTCCTGAAGATGAGCTCCCCAGCCCATTGAAGAAGCATCTGTTGTATGAGTTGCTTGGGGTAGAGGGTGTTGAAAGGGGGACCCCAGCAACACGTTTTGAGGGGACTTCCACCACTGGAGGGACAAAATAAGGCAACTTGTGTTTGCTATTTTGTCTGACAGGCAGCCTACTGCCTGGGTCCATTGGGTGAATAAAGTCCACTGAGCTGCTCTCATGTGAAGGCGAGCATATGGTACCACATGTACAGTGGATGCCATGTGGCCTAGCAACTGTAACATCTCTCGAGCAGTTAGTAGGGATTTCAACTCTGCTTGAGAAGCTAACTGTATCAAGCGAAGGCAACGGGTCTGGGGAAGATAGGCCCTTGCCCTTGTGGTATCCAGCAACGCCCCTATAAACTCCAGGGACTGAGTAGGGATTAAATTGGATTTTGGGATGTTTATTACCAGCCCTAAATACTGAAGGATACGCATTGTGCAGGTGAGAGAAGTCCTGGCCTCTGATTGAGTGGGAGCTGGAATGAGCCTGTCGTCCAGGTAAGGGAAGACGAATATTCCCAGGGTGCGCAGAAAAACAGCAACCACTGCCATGCATTTCGTGAACACCCTTGGTGCAGAGGCCAGACCAAAAGGGAGCACTTTGTATTGATAGTGCTTTTCCTGAAAAAGGAACCGAAGGAACCTTCTGTGAGATGGATGGATGAGAACATGAGTGTACGCATCCTTGAGATCTAGAGAACAAAGCCAATCCTGACTCTGAAGGTATGGCAGCAGAGTTCCTAGAGAAACCATCTTGAATTTTTCTTTGACTAGGAATCTGTTTAACTCTCTGAGATCTAAGATGGGTCTGAAGCCCCCTGTTTTCTTTGGAATAAGAAAATAGGGGGAGTAGAACCCTGTGCCCTGTTGTTGAAAAGGCACTTCCTCTATGGCCCCTTGGGCAAGAAGAGTGGCAACCTCCTGCTCCAACAGGTTGAGGAGGGAGGGTGGAGAATTGAACTGGTGAACTCTTGTGAGAGGGGGCAAGCTTGAAAAATGAAGCTTGTACCCCTCTCTTATGATGGAGAGTGTCCAATGCTCTGCTGTAATTTGCCCCCATCTGGGGGCAAAGTGACATAACCTTCCTGGAATGGTGGAGGGCTCTGGTCCTTCTAGAGCCAGGAAGGCTAAGTTCTCTAGCAGAAAGTCAAAGGCCCTGAGGGGGCTGAGGTTGCTGGGCTCGAGCAGGCCTCGCAGCCTTTGCTTTACTCTGTTTGGAGGATTGCTGACGTTTGGAAGGGAACT
This sequence comes from Ichthyophis bannanicus, assembly GCA_033557465.1. NCBI lineage: Eukaryota > Metazoa > Chordata > Amphibia > Gymnophiona > Ichthyophiidae > Ichthyophis > Ichthyophis bannanicus. The sequence goes on along the minus strand of CM066038.1, from coordinate 122,713,988 downwards.
GAGCTGCAGAAGATGCCCGCTGACCATAAGCAGGATAGAATCTTCCCTTCTTAGAAAAAGGTGTTTTCTTGAACAACCTTTTCTTAGCAGGAGCAGCTGTAGATTTGGATAGTCTATCCAAAGCAGAATTTTCAGCATCCATCTGATTGGCCTTTGCTTGCCAATCCTTACCAAACAGGTTCTCACCTGTACAAGGGATATTTCCTAATTCATCTTGAACCCAGATCTCCAAATCAGATGCTTGAAGCCAAGCAATCCTACGTGCACCTATGGCAATAGCTGAGGCTCTGCTTACGCATTCAAAGGAGTCGAAAGCTGCACGGTTGGAGAACTTGAGATATCCTGGGCATGTTTGAGCCCAGTGAGAAATTCCTGCCTTTTATCTTCAGATATAAAAGGACTTAAAGTCTGCAAATGGTCAGTGACTTCTTTTAAGAACATTCCCATGTAAAGACTATAGGAATTAATTCTCGCAGCAAGCATGGAAGCTTGGAAGACTCTTCTTCCAAAAGCATCCAGGGTTCTACATTCACGTCCTGGAGGATTAGAGGCATGTCTTTTGGCACTTCTAATCTTTCTCATTGCAGACTCAACCACAATAGAGTGGTGAGGAAGTTGAGTTTTCTGGAAACCAGGACAAGGAGAGACACGATACATGGTATCCAACCTGAGAGAATGAGGAGAGGTGGTTAGAGGTTCTTCCCACATCCTCAACATGAGATCATACAGAATCTCATGAATAGGTAAGGTAGCTGCTGCCTCTTTAGGAGTTTTAGGATATTGTAAAGTATCTAACTCCTTGGCTCTGGGCTCTGATTCAGGAGCCACTGTAATAGAGAGACCCCGAGCCACCTCTCTGATAAAGTCTTGAAAAGACAAATCCTCTGGAGGAGACATCCTTTTGTTTAGGAGAGGACTCCTCCTGTGGAAGAAGCATCACTGCATCGACCGACTCTTCAGAATCCTCAGAGTCATCAGAGGAATCGAAGTATCGTCTGTCCGGGTGCTCTTGCAAAGCCCGATACCCGTACCGACCAGGATCAGTATCGGGAATCACCGGTACCGGGGTATCGGAATCGGAGGGCTTTAGAGGACAGAGTACCGGCATAGCGGATGTCGATGCCACCGGTACCGGGATCGGTGCCGATGGCGATGCTAGAGCCGGTACCGGCAGAGTAGTCTGTTGTGGTACCATGGGCGTCGATGCCACAAGGAAAGCCGTTAGACTGCATTCGATGGACAGAATCCTCTGATCCATCGACACCGCCAATGCCTGGAAGTCAGTACCGGTGGAAGCCACCGGTACCCCAGAGCATGGCACCAGGGGATCTGTCGATTCCACGCCATCGAGATCATCCTGGAACCCCGATGATGATGCTTTAGAGGCCGAAGCCTCCTGCCGGGGTAATTTTGCCGGTGCAGAATCCTCGAGGGCAAGGCCAGAGGCATCTCGATGCTTAGAAGGAGATCTACCCTTCGAGGACCGGCTGGATTTATGTTTAGTTACCTGAGATCCATGTGAGGAAGAAGCAGCCCTGGAAGACGTTGATGCCACTGAAGCCGCATCAGAGGGAAACAGGGTACTGAGCTTGGCAACTCGGTTCTGCCGACCTCTTTTAGACATCATGGAACAGGACACACAATCTGATATGGAATGGTCAGGACCTAAACATTTTAGACACCATTCATGGGTGTCGGTGACAGAAATAGTACCGCCACATTTTGTGCACTTTTTAAAACCTCAGGCGTATTTGATATTTCTTCTGTTATAAGTTTGTTTACAATTTCTTGATGTATTGGAAAATCCTTAAATAAAAATTATAAAAAAAAAAAAAAAAATCCTCAGGCAGGTTTCTCCATATTTAAGGAAAAAACGTTTGGGGCCTAAGGCCCAAAACTGAAGTGCACCTGAAGAAAAAGAACGGTAAAAAGGTGTTTTTGGTTTTTTTTACAAGAAGAAAAGAACAAGGACCGGCGGTACCGGTACAGCGTCGAAGAAGGCAGACGCGACAGAAAAGAAATAAAGAAAAAAATAAGGAAATTCTTCTGCGGTGACAGGAACACGACCTGCTGGCTCCGCGGAAAAAGAAGAACTGAGGAGAGACAGTTGGGAAAGGCGGGAAGGCAGCACGCAGGTGCTGTGGGATGCTCCCAAAAGCTTTCTGATTGGACGCTGGGGAGCGTTCCCGCGCAGGCTCCATCGGTACCGACGCACCCATATGTGAAGACTCATTCCTGCTTGTTCCTGGAGATAGAGGCATTATAATATATTTTGTTTTATTTTCCATTCCTTTCCTTATGATACCTAGCATTCTATTTGCTCTCTTGGCTGCCGCTGCACACTGGGCCGAGGGTTTTGACATGTTATCCACAATGACGCCTAAATCTTTTTCCTGGATGGTGGTTCCTAATGTGGAATCTTGCATTGTGTAACCATAGTTTGGGTTGTTCTTCCCTAGGTGCATAACTTTGCACTTGTCCACATTAAATTTCATCTGCCATTTTTATGCCCAGTCTTCCAATTTATCAAGATCCTCTTGCAATTTTCCACAATCCTCTTGGGTTTGAACAACTTTAAATAGTTTTGTGTCATCTGCAAATTTGATAACCTCACTCGTTATTCCACTTTCCAGGTCATTTATGAATATGTCAAAAAGCAGCGGACCCAGCACAGATCCATGGGGTACACCACTATTCACCTTTCTCCATTGGGAAAATTGGCCCAGGAACCTTCATGTCCTTACCTGATCTCTGAAACAACCCAGACCTCTGGCATTGCATCTACGTTTAGACCTTTTCCAGGAACAAACAGGTATCTGAAAAGTGGTTGTTTAGGCTGAAAAACATCCAGAGGGTGTAGTGGTGAAAGCACTCCATCATTTTCCAATACTCAGCACAATTTCAGTGACAGCAGTAGTAGGATTTGAACCCTTGTTCCTAGCCCACTATTCTAACCATTAGTCTTTTCCAAGACATCCAGGTCCTGCAATACTGTTCTGGGGAAGTATATGTAGACGTCCCCACAGACGTCCATAGTAAGCACATTTACATTTGTCAAATAATGTTTGCATCTGGACATGTTTGCTTTTTTTTCAGATGTTCTGACTTAGACATCCCAGATTGCATTTTGATATCCTTACTAAAATTCACTTCCATGTATCTCTATAAAATAAGTTTAAAAATAAGCACCTACTTGGCCTTTATATATAGGTGGCCTATTATACAATTACCCTCAGTTAGGTCAGTATTAAGAAGCATTTATTCAATCTGTGGCAATGCTGCTCATATTTTATTTATTTATTTATTTAACAGTATTTCTATACCGCCTTATCCTATAATCAAGGCGGTGTAACAGCAATACAATCAAAAGTAGTGGACGTGTATTTCATGCAGTGAAAGAAATGTCATGATTTGCGTGTAAGAAGTTAGTGTATTAGCGCACAATGTACATAGTTCAACCTTCTTCTTTTAGGAAAAGGAGGTTTGGTAGGGCATTTCTTACCTGCTGGGGAAGGAGAAGGTTTAGGATGGCCCTCAGAAGCAGGGAAGTCAGTGGAGCAATGAGCAACCTGACGCAAAGACTCCTTGTTGAAGAGATTTTCTCCAGTACAAGGAGTGTTACCCAGTCTTTGTTGTGCCCACCTGCTCAAGTCTGAAGCTTGGAGCCAGGCTCTACGTCGTGCTCCTATGGCAATAGCAAAGGTTCTGCTAACAGACTCGAAGGAGTCTAAGGAAGCACGAGAAAGAAACCTAGAGATATTCTGGCTATGATTAAGAAGCAAGGAATAGTCTGCAGCCTTGGGCTTTGAAAGAAAAGGAGTCAAAAGAGACAATTTCTCTGTGACCTCCTGAAGGGATAAACTCATATAAAAAATATGAGAGAATCCTTGTTGCCAGCATAGATGTTTGGAAGGTTTGACGTCCAAAGGCATCCAGTGTTCTAGATGCACGACCTGGTGGGAAAGAAGAATGCTTCTTCTTGCTTCTTACCTTCCTCATTGCTGATTCCACTACAATGGAATGATGGGGAAGTTGAGTCTTTTGAAACCCTGGAGAGGGGGGCACCTGATACAGAAGAGTAGTTGCTGTAGAAGGTGAGGAAGCCCTTAAAGGTGTTTCCCATATTTTCAGAAGAAGATCCTGTAAGGAATGATGTAAAGGAAGCATTATATTTTCCTTTGTCCCAGAAAAACCTTGTGTAGGATCATAGCCAGGGATAGGAATAGCCAGGAACGTTGCCATGTCAAGGAGAAATTTCTGAAAAGAAGGATCTCCAATGGGAACAATCCCTGGACAGGTGAAATTCGAAGAACTAGGCTGGGCACCAGTACTTGTGCGGTGCAAAACAGGATCTCTAATGAATGGATACTGGGACTGGCCGGTATGACCTGAAACAGTCCGTACAGTATCGTCCATGCTAGGTATCGACTCCAAACTAGGTATAGAAAGGAGCGATCCTGGTGAAAAAAGCATGGATGGAACTGGTCCCGATGTTACTGCAGGTACCAGCATCGACACCGATACCGGTAGTTGAGCCGGAATCGAAGGCGATACCGACATCGAAACAGGCATCGGAGGCTGCTCAAACGGTACCGAGGAAATTCGAAAGTCTCGGTGAATATCCTCGGTACCGGGCATCCGGAATCGGTGCGTGTCGGTTCCGAGACGCGTCGGTACTAGGGTTGCCAACTGGCTCCAGATGCGCCCGACAGGCTTGATCCAGTCCTGGGTTTACCCCATTGCATGCAGGGAGATGTAGTTCTGAATTCCCTATTGCACTCCATAAGAAAAGCAAGACTACATGTCCCTGCATGCAATAGGGTAAACCCAGGACTGGATCAAGCCTGTCGGGCGCATCTGGAGCCAGTTGGCAACCTTAGTCGGTACCCAGTCTTCCAGACTAGATATCGATTCTAGACTCGGCATCGAAGGAAGCGAATCTATCGATGCATGTCTAGATGGTACCGACGTCAGGGGTCGTATCGACGGAGCTGCCGATACTGGAAAGTCAATCTGGGTATCGATCGGTCCCGAAGGCACCGAGTACACCAGATGACGATCCCTGGTGAGGAGTGGATCGCTCAACACCAGTGCCAATGTTGGGTTATCGGTACCGCTCGAAGCGGATGCCACCCCCGAGCATGGCTCAGGTATGTTCTGTGAGGGGTGAGCCCCAGGAACAACCTGAAACCCCTGAAAGGCTTTGGAGACTGAAGACTCCCGCCGGGGTTTTGAAGCCAATGGGGTCTTGAGGGTAAGGCCGGAGCCGTCATCATGCTTGGCATGAGACCTACCACTCAAGGATTGGCTAGTCTTAACAGACTGTTTGTGGGTTACCTGATCCTGTAGAGAAGAAATGGTCGGTGCCCTTACACTGGAAGGGAAAACTGCATCGAGGGAAACTCGAAATGGAGAATTTCCTCTCATAGAATTGTAGCCTGATGGCTCTGGAGGAAAAGGGTCAGGACCCAAACAGGTTAGACACCAGTTATTGGAGTCTAAAAAGAAAACTGTATTTCCACAGTTAAGACACTTCTTAGGAGAAGGCGGCTCCATAATGGAGAGGCCTTACAGGCCCAAAAATTCAAGACAGAAACAGAGGGAAAAAAACCCCCTGAGTTTCAGAAAAAAGAAAAGAAAAAACCACCGGCGGTACCGGTGGAGTCGGGGAAACAGCCGCGACCACAAGAAAAGAAAAAGTAAAAGATTTAAAGAAAAAAATTTCTGCGGTGACAGGAAGACGTCCTGCCGGCTCCGCGGAAAAACGAAAACTGAGGAGAGACAGTTGGAAAGGCGGGAAGGCAGCATGCAGGCGCTGAGGGATGCTCCCAAAAGCTTTCTGATTGGACGCTGGGGAGCGTTCCCGCGCAGGCTCCATCGGTACCGACGTACCCATATGTGAAGACTCATTCCTGCTTGTTCCTGGAGATACTCATATAATGTTATACAGCAATCTCGCGGGAAAATAACCAATTTTCTGATCAGATTATTAGTTTTTATAATTTTTATTGTTTTAATATGGATAATAAATAGTGGTATATATTTATATATAGAAAGTATTTTCAAAAAATCACAAACATTATTTAGAAAATCAAAAAATATATAATTGGTATCCTGCCCTTCATATTCACAGTTTTAATAGGTGTCATATGCAGTGATCGTCAGAGGCCATCGGGTTTTTTCACGGAGATAATTCTGCAAGGTAATGCGATCGGTGCACGACAGATCAAGCACCTCTTAGTCTGCTATTCTCTCTTATTATTGCGAGCCCGTTTTAGAGCTTTAGTTTAGCTATGATATTTCTTTGTGTAGCTTTTATTCGGTTCTTATGTAGACTTATTTAATCTCCTGTGCTGTTTTTAGCTAAATTATTATTTCCTTTATACATAGTAGGCTCATAGTTTTTTAGATGTAATATGGCCCTGACTATCACTATTATTGAATTAAAGTATATGTATATTAAGGAATTTTTACCGAGAGATAACATGGGATACAATGATCTCTAGATACTTAGTATGTTCATTGTTGCAAGAATCAGTCACTGAGTTTTTCCTTCGCAAACGATAGCTCCACCCACCATGTAGTCTCCTCCCCTTTTGGCGCGAGTTTGAGCGTTGTTATAACTCAGCGGTTTGTCAACCAGACTTTCTTTGCATGTTCCTGAAGCGGATTTTCTGACAGTGTTCTTCTCAACTCTAAAGGTAAGATTGACAGCATTACTTCCACTTTGAGATACGTTGGAACACTTGGTACGATCCCAACACACTCGTTTTTATTATATCATGAAGCAACAATCTTTCTTTTCCTTCTTTAGTGTTGTAGCAGAGGTTTTCCCTGAACCTTGCAGGTTGATGGTACAACCATTTGAGTCCAACGGCTCAGGTTAGTTTCACCTTAGGACGTCTCCTTTTAAAAAATATATATTATGGGTTAGGTACATTAGATATGTCTCTACTACTAGTTTTAGCACACTATCATGTTGCCTATGTATTTTTTCAAGCGCATGAGTGTTTTACACAATATTGATTATTATTTTAATTACACAACTGTTTTTTGAGAAAGTTACATTACATATTGATATAACCTGAAGATAGTATGACTTTACCAAAGATCTATTTTTACTTGCACTATGATAGGCCACATTGAACTATTATATGAGAGCCAAATACCATCACATGGTATTAGTATGCACGAATAAAGAGTAGTTACTCACTGTAACAGGTGTTCTCCAGGAGCAGCAGGAATCAGTCCCCACATATGGGTGACATCGGCGCTGACAGAGCCCTCGTGCGGCATTTCCCCAGCTTTCAAAGAAAGCCTTTGGGAATTGCAGCGCGCATGCGCGGTCCCCTTCCCGCCCAAGGGTGCCATCTTGCTCAGTCTGATGAGATAGCTAAAAGACAGCAAAAAATTAGCAAAAATAAATCATATGACTGCAACTCCAAGGGGAGGAGGGAGGGTTGTGAGGACTGATTCCTGCTGCTCCTGGAGAACACCTGTTACAGGTGAGTAACTACTCTTTCTCCAGGACCAAGCAGGAAGTCAGTCCTCACATATGGGACTCCCTAGCTTAAGGCTACCGGAGACCTCAAGCGGAAAAATGAGCTCCCTCTAGCTCGTCAGCACAGAAGGAAGGAATCTTCTCTGAGAACGCCCCCGACCGGTAGCCCAACACCAGGGCCGGAGGGTAGGAGTTGCCTAAACCCCAAAGAGATTATGGAGTACTGCCTGTCCGAAAGCACTGTCCCTGCGGGACTCCCTCTCAAAGGCAGTAATGGGCCGCAAAAGTCTGGCTTGAAGACCAAGTAGCGGCCCGGCAGATGTCTGCCAACGGAACAGAGCGGAGATGAGCCACTGACGCAGCCTTCGCCCTGACACGATGAGCCGTGACTCGACCCTCCAACGAGAGGCCGGCTGCCCCATAAGCCCAGGCGATACAGTCAGCGACCCATATGGACAACGTACGCTTGGAGACAGGGAGCCCCAACTTATTGGGGTCAAAAGAAACGAAAAGCTGAACAGCCTTCCGATGCTCCTGCGTACGGTCAAGGTAGAAGGATAACGCCCTCCTACAGTCCAGGGTATGCAAGACCATCTCAGCCCGGTTGGCATGCGGCCTGGGAAAGAAGGTCGGAAGAACCACCTCCTGATTGAGGTGAAAACGTGAGACAACTTTAGGAAGAAACTTAGGGTGAGTCTGTAAGACTACCCTATTCCTGTAGAACCTAGTGTAAGGAGGATCAAAACTAGTGCCTGCAGTTCACTCACTTGCCTAGAAGAGGTGAGAGCTACCAGAAATAAAGTTTTCCAGGAGATAAAAAGGAGAGGGCAGGTAGCCATAGGTTCAAAAGGCGGACAAGTAAGCCGCTGTAAGACCACATTCAGATCCAACTCAGGGGCCGGTGGACGCAAAGGAGGCTTAAGCAGAAGAAAGTCTCTGAGGAAACGAGCCACCAAAGGGTGGTTGGAAAGAGCCTGCCGTCCACCGGCGAGTGGTGTGCTGAGAGAGCACTAAGGTGAACTCTGACAGAGTTAGACTTAAGGCCCAGATTGGAGAGGTACAGCAAATATTGCAACACTACCGCTACCAAGCACGAGAAGGGATTCTCGCTGTGCTGAGCACACCATGCGGAGAATCTACGCCACTTAAGAGCGTAGGATTTCCTGGTGGATTGACACCGAGAGGCCAAGACTACATCTTCCACCTCTCGAGGTAGTAGTAGGGGAGCTAGGACTACCCTTTCAGCAGCCAGGCCATCAGATGAAAGGACTGGAGGTTGGGGTGCAAGAGAGTCCCCTGATCCTGAAACAGGAGATCGTGTTGAAACCCCAGAGGAATAGGTGTGTCCACCGCCAGCTGTAGCAGAAGCGGGAAACATGGTTGCCTCGGCTCCCGCATCACTCAGATAACTACTACACATAACAACAATCCAGAACAAAGAATCAAAATGTGAAAACACTATATTCTTATCAAATATCAAAACTTGATGTAACCTATTCAATGTATATATAATTATGTATAATTATGTAGACAGTTATTCCCCAGTTAACACCCAGTTTATCTTCCCTGTTATCTGTAAACCTAGATCAGTCATGGATTGACAGGTATGTTGATGTTCAATGTAAACCGCACTGATGATGAATAGTGCGGTATATAAAAAATGTTAAATAAATAAATAAATAAAAATGATGCCCAGTCCCTGAGGACTATGAACAGCGTTCTGGACACTAGTGGTGTGGGAGGAAACGCATACAGTAGGCCTGTGGACCACAAGATCAGAAACGCATCCGCTGCTACTCTGAGAGGATGCGGTTGTCTGGAGCAAAATCTCGGGAGTTGCCGGTTCAGAGGATTGGCAAAAAGATCCATGGTGGGGAGCCCCCACTTGAGAAAGACCTGCTGAACCACCAATGGGTTCAATCTCCATTCGTGTGGTTGCAGGATCCGGCTTAGTCTGTCTGCCAGGCAATTTTCCTGACCTGGGAGGTAGACAGCCTTGAGAAGGATTCCGTGATTGACAGCCCAAGAGCACAGTCGTTGTGCCTCCTGACAAAGAAGGAAGGAGCCTGTGCCTCCTTGTTTGTTCACATAGAACATGGCAACTTGATTGTCCGTCTGGACCAGTACAGACTGGTGAGAGGCGAGGTGGGAGAAGGCTCTCAGAGCTAGGTGAATCACCCGAAGCTCCAGGAAGTTTATCTGTTGAGTAGCCTCCCAAGGGGTCCAGAGACCCAGAGTACATGTCCCTTGGCAATGCGCTCCCCAACCGAGAAGAGAGGCATCTGTTGTCAGCACCTGAGTATGCGGAGGGGATTGAAAAACCACTCCGAGCACCAGATTCGGAAGATGAAGCCACCATTGCAGAGAGGAGACCAGGAGGTCGGATATCTTTACCGAGTCTGCTAGGCCCTCTGTGGCTTGATGCCACTGAGTGCGAAGGCTCCACTGAGCAGGTCGCATGTGCAGGCGGGCATTGGGGGTGACATGAACCGTGGAAGCCATATGGCCGAGTAGTCTCAGGAATTGCCTGGCAGAGACCAGGGAATTGCTGCGAAACTGGCTGGCCAGATCCATTAGCCTGTGGGCCCTGTCCAGAGGCAGAAAAGCCTTTGCTTGAAGAGTGTCTAGTCTGGCCCCTATGAACTCTAAGTTCTGGGACGGGAGCAAAGTGGACTTTGCGAAGTTTATGACAAACCCCAAGTGCTAAAGCAGAGCCACAGTGCGAAGTGTGGCCTGGTTGGCCTCCTGGGAAGATTGGCCCCTTATGAGCCAGTCGTCCAGGTACGGAAACACAAAAAGACCCTGAAGCCTCAGGTAGGCCGCCACCACTGCCAGGCACTTGGTGAACACCCTGGGAGCGGAGGACAGGCCAAAGGGTAGTACTCTGTACTGATAGTGGTTTCCTCCCACAACAAACTTTAGATATTGTCTGTGGTCTGGATGGATAAGGATGTGAGTATACGCATCCTTTAGATCTAAGGAGCATAGCCAGTCTCCCTGCTGGAGGTAGGGCAGCAGAATTCCAAGGGTAAGCATCTTGAACTTTTCCCTCTCCAGGAACTTGTTGAGGTTTCGCAAGTCTAGGATGGGTCTGAGGCCTCCTGTTCTTTTTGGAACCAGAAAGTACCTTGAATAAAAGCCGTGACCTCTCAGGTGGTGGGGCACCAGTTCCACAGCCTGATCCTTTAGCAGACTTGCTAACTCCTGAAGGAGTAGGTCCCTGTGCAGAGGGGGCCTTGGAGGCTCCCCTGGAAAATAGGAGGGAGGTACCTGGTGAAAATGGAGAAGATAGCCCTTTTGGACTATATGAAGAACCCAGGTGTCTGATATGACGGCTGACCACCTGTGGGCAAAGTGGGCCAGCCGGCCTCCTGTGCTGAGAGAAGCCAGCTGAGGAGAAGAGGCTATGCTGTTTGAGTCAAAAAACCCCACCCTGCTGAGCAGGGGCCGGTGTAGGTGGCTTGGGGGCCTTCTGCCTACGGGGCCCTTGACCCTGCCCCTTGGCCTGCTGACCCTGTTGGGGAGCTGCAGAGGCCTGATAATGAGGGTATTGCTTATAGGCAGACGACTTCCTCGGGTAAAAAGACTTTTTTCCCGAGCCCTTCTTCTTCTGAGAAGGGGCAGAGGTTTTCCTGGAAAGCCTAGTCCTGGTCAGAGTCTCGGTCTCGAGTTCTGCAGCCTTTTCAGCCATGGGCTTGCCAAAGAGGTTTTCACCTCGGCAGGGGACATCGACCAAGTTGTCCTGGACCCATGGCTTGAAGACGGATGACTGTAGCCAAGCCTGACGGTGGGCACCGATGCCGGCCCCGGCTACTCGGGCCGAAGCCTCGAAGCCATCGTAGGCTGCTCGAGAGATAAACTTCGAGCACTCTCGAATACCGGTGGACAAGGCCTGGAACCTCTGCAAAGGTTCCTCGGAGAGACCAGCAGAGAACCCGGCAATCTCCTTTGCCAGGTCTCGGAGGTACATGCCCATGTAGAGCTGGTAAGTCTGGACACGGCAAGCAAGCATAGAGCCCTGGAAGCACTTCTTACCGAGGGCATTCAGGTTCTGGGCCTCCCGGCCGGGAGGCACCAAGGAGTGCATCTTCTGACTTTTCAGTCGATGCATGGCCAATTCCACAACCATGGAGTGGTGCGGCAATTGTGCCTTTTGGAACCCGGGGCTCTTGCGGACTCGATAGATTGGATCGACCCACTTGCTTAACACCGGCGTCGAGGCCGAGGTCTCCCACATGCGGAAGAGCAGCCGCTCCAGCATCGGAGGAACCAGAACAGTAAAGGCCTCCTTTGGGGGAGAGTCATACTGGAGGGCCTCGAGCTCCTTGGCTCGAGGCTCCTCCTCGGGATCCGCGGGGAAGGCCAAGGCCTTGGCCATATCCCGCACGAAGTCCGAGAACCGGGTATCCTCCGGTGGGGATCGTCTCCGAGGTTCGGACTCGGGCGAGTCCGATGGGACACACCGAGTCCGATGAGTGTCGGGTGACTCTTCGTCCTCCGTCTCCCAGCCCGACTCCTCGGAGGAGGAATCGAGCGGCTCCGGTCGGGCGGGCACCGATGCCCTCCGCCCCGATGCTGAGGGTATCGGCATTGACGACCTCGGCCCCGAAGGGAGGTCAAGGGAGACCGTGGCCAAGGATCGACTCGAGCCCGCATGGACTCGAGGATCGGCTCGGCCACCGGGGTCGACTTCGGACGTCGAGGTCCCGGTGGTCGGGGCAGATGCACCGGTGAGACCGGCGATCAATGCCCGCTGCTGTTTCATGAAGGCAGCGAAGCTGCTCTCCAAGGCCGTCAACCTGAGTCCGAGCTCAGGAGACCCAGCAGCCCCCGACTCGGGTCCCGACGGCGTCGGGCTCGACGTCGGCTCCCTCGGAGGAGAGTCCACGAGGACAACAGCACTTACGTGTCCAGGAGACTCCATCTCGACACGAGGATGCTTGGCAGGCCTCTCCGACTCCGAAGACCTGGGACGGCTATCGGGGCTATGCGACCTGGCCCTCGAGGAACCAGGAGCGTCCATCGACGCCGCCCTCGCGGGTTTCTTCTTCCTGCAATGTTCCCGCAAAGGAGACCCCCGCTCAGAGGAACCCCGACGCTGCTCGGGGCCGGAGTCCCGAGACGACGAGGTCCGGGCCCGGCCGGACACGGAGTCAGAAAAAATTCTATCCTTCTGGTGCTGCCGAATCCTCAACACCTTCGAGGAGATTTTGCCACACGGACCACAGATCATCGGGTCATGATCGGGTCCGAGGCAACGGAGGCAGCAGTCGTGTGTGTCGGTAAGAGACATAAGTTTCTTACACCGATCACATTTCTTAAACCCGCTGGTAGCCATCGGGGGAAAAAGGGCCCCTGCTAGGTCAAAAGACTGTGCTGCCAGGGAAAAAAGAAAAAAGGCGCGAACGCCAGTCACAAAGGACAAAAACCGAAAAAGAGAGAAAAGGACTCGATACCGGCGTATCGGTCCGAGCGGGAAAAGGATCCGGCGTCGAACCGGAGAAAAAAGAGAAAAATAGGGAAAATCAACTTTTTCCTGGGGGAAAAACGAACTACGTCCGTCGGGCTCCGCGGAAAAAAGACGACTGAGCAAGATGGCACCCTTGGGCGGGAAGGGGACCGCGCATGCGCGCTGCAATTCCCAAAGGCTTTCTTTGAAAGCTGGAGAAATGCTCCGCACGAGGGCTTCGTCGGCGCCGACGTCACCCATATGTGAGGACTGACTTCCTGCTTGGTCCTGGAGAATATTGTAGCTACTCTTAAGATTATAATATCATATTTTTTCAGCTGATATGTTTGTATGTATACTTTTTATTAATGTATGGTTTTATGTTTTTATGTCCTGCGTTTGGAACACACATTTTACTATGGAAGTTTTGAGTTGGATTTTGTGATGTTTTGTATATATGTACATTATCAAGCATATTTATATGGGGCTTTTTAATGACTTTTTATGTATATACTTATTTAATTTTGTTTTATGTTTTTAAATTATATACCCCCTGAAGAAGGCGTACGCGCCGAAACGCGTTGGGGTTTTTCATGAATAAACGTCCTTCAACCATCCAATCCTGATTTCGTCTCTTGCTTTTTGTGTACCCATGTTTGCTTTTTTTCAGAAGTTCTGACTTAGACATCCCAGATTGCATTTTGATATCCTTACTAAAATTCACTTCCATGTATCTCTATAAAATAAGTTTAAAAATAAGCAGTTACTTGGCCTTTATATATAGGTGGCCTATTATACAATTACTCTCAATTAGGTCAGTATTAAGAAGCATTTATTCAATCTGTGGCAATGCTGCTCATATATCTTGAACAGAAAATTTTAGACATATAAATCATTATGGGGCAGATTTACTAAAATGCGCTAATTGTTGGCATGGGGATTGCCATGCACTAAGTATGCCATGGTAACCATTACTGTGTTCTAAAAAAGACAGCATGGAAAAAATACTGCACTAAATGCTTAGCGTGTGACAGTGCGGAAAGTGGATGTTGACAGCACACCGAGGTTAATTCAGGGGTAATTAATGCACACTAAGTGTTAATGCTCCAGTTAGTGCAAGTGCACTTACTGCCACTTCAATGGGAGGTGCTAAATGAACCCACATCAAATGTGCTTGCCAGTTTAGCACACTGGTATACTACTCATCATGCTATCTACCATGTAGCACCCTCTTACCTCAACACCTTAATCTCAGCACAACCAATCAACAGAAGCAGAAGAACAGTAAATAGCAATACCCTTCAGGTCCCGAGTAGCCTGAGAAATTGCAATGCTAACACCACTAATAGAGCGTTCTCCTTTATGGCTCCACGACTCTGGAACCAAATGCCCCACGAACTGAGAGCAAATAAGGACCTGAAGGACTTCAGGAAAAAACTAAAGACTCACCTATTTCAGTCTCATTATAACCTAACCTAGTCAATGTAATCCTTTCAAACAACATGGCTACTAAAAATCATGTCAACAAGAAATGCATCCTGTAATTATGTAATTTATGTATATATTTAAAGCCTCCTCTCAAGCAATCATATGTAAATCTGTAACCGTTTGCTGTGACTTACACCCTCCCCTGTAATCCTACTGTATGCTTAAATTCTGGTCTGTACAACCGCACCCTTTTGTATAGAAAACCGCCACTGATCACTGAAAGTGGCGGGATACAAGTGTATACTAAATAAATAAATAAAATAAATTCTGGGTATGCCTCCAAATAGCTAACAAGGACCCATTCCCCACCCCGCGCTTTTTCACCCCTATGCATGCTACCTTAGCACACTTTGGGAAATATGCCCCTATATGGCCAAAGTTTTCCATTCTAAAATAGGGCAGGGTTTGAGATGTTCTGCGAATAGCACCTCTTAGACATATAGGGGTAATTTTGTTAAGCATTTTTCAAATGTACAACATGCTATAAAACTGTATTTGGGTATATGTGTGTAGAATGTCTGCACATCGAAAGATAGCCAGATGTAGACATTTTCAGTGTCATAGACTGGGCAATTAATTCCAACTTAGTGCCAAGTTTTGTAGTGCAACTGCTTTAGGAAACCACATCATAACCTGTGTTTTCATTCGTACATCTCAGCATTTTCGCATTCCCTGAGGCAGTTGCAATACAAAACTTGGAACCAAGTTAGAGTTATCTGTGACACAACGGATAAATATTTATGTTACTTTCACTTTCTAGTAGTGTCTGGTTTTAAATTAACGACGACTAGCAAGAAGATTGGTTATGAACAATTCACTGATCATGGGTTTAACAATTATTGAATTACAATAAGCATTAAAGACACATTTCTATGACAACGGATCGTTGGCAGCATGTAAGAGTTGGTTCCACCACATCCGCACCTTTCCACCAACATCAAGGTGTTCCGCAGTGCTCCTCTTTATCCGCGCTGCTGTTCAATGTCTACATGCAGCCGATATGTGACATCATATGCTCCTTCAATATCTCCACTCTAATCTATGCTGATGACGTCCTGCTGTTTACACCATTCAAAGTCAAACAACCAGACTTCACCAACCTTATCAATTGTTTCAAAGCCATCACTGACTGGTTACTATCTCAAAATCTCCGCATAAACTTCAAGAAGACTGAAGTTCTGTTCATATCAAGGAACAAAGTTTTCTCCCCTCCATCCTTCCTAAGAGTAAGAGATGCGGAACTCCCTAGTAAACTCTCCATTCGCTACCTAGGGATTACTCTGGACCAGCATTTCGACTTTAAGGAGCACATACGAAACACGACCAGATCCATCTACAATAAAATTAGAACGCTAAGGCACCTCAGGCCCATGTTACCTCATAATGACTTCCGGACCATTTTCCAGGCCCTCATTCTACCACACTTTGATTACGCAAATGTTGCCCTGTATGGACTCCCCAAGAACACCCTTAATCCGCTGCAACTCGCTATGAATGCGGCTGCGCGTGTGCTCTGTGGTTTAGCAAGATCAGACCATATCACCCCGATACTTAAGGAACTCCACTGGCTACCAATTCATTGCAGGTTAACATACAAAATCCTTCTCATCATCTTCAAGATCATCAATAACCTAGCCCCCACGACACTCAGTGACCTTATCACCCTCACCCCGAAAAACAGAATCAGAAGGTCAGTAACTGACAACACCTTGATCATCCCTAAAGAGTCCATCAAGTGCACCCAGACGACCATGAAAAGAACCTTCGCCTTCTACGCCCCAAAATGCTGGAAGGAACTTCCACCAGAAATTAGATCCATCAAAGACCTTATTCAGTTCCGTAAGGCAATCAAACACCACATTTTTCTACTTCACTTTGCACAAGCATCCACCCCGCCTCTGCTCACCCACACACCAATGCCCACAAACCTTTCATGCTCTACATAAATAACCCTGTCACTAATATTTTTGAGCTTGCCTTAGCCCTTCTTGAACATTCCAACCTAATCTAATTGTGTTTTTGTACATATGTTTATAGTTACCCTGTTGCTCCAAGTTTAAACTCCTGTTCAATGTAAGCACAGAACAGTCTTCTGACTGTGCAACCTTTGTTATATGTAAACCGCACTGATAACAAATAGCGCGGTATATAAAAGTTGTTAAATAAATAAATAAAATAAAACGGCAACACCACTGGAATTACTTGCGCAGGCCTGGCAATCTACTTCCGTATCCTGCCAAGAAGACTCATTGGATAATCATAACAAAACAAACTGCACTATAGTGCTGAAAGATGAGATTCCCAGGTCAGAAAGCACTCTACTGGCTACTGGGGAGGAGCTGAAGACTTTTCAGAGTAAAACCAGCATTTATAATGTGGTTGGATCAAAACCCTTGGTACGTCTGACTGCTGATGTAGCTGCGCATGAAATGAGAGCCAGAAGCTGCAAAGATGCCTTACATATTGTGATATGGAATGTACGAAGCATGAACCAAGGGAAGTTGGTCAAGAATGAAATGGAACATGTACAACTCGACCTGTTCGGTGTCAGTGAACTGGACTAGCATCGGACACTGCATCTGATGATCACACGGTCTACTATGCTGGAAATGAAAGACAAAGAAGAAATGATGTTGCACTAATAATAAAGAAAAAACTTGCAGGAACCGTAATTAAATGCAATGCAATCAGTGAACACTTAATTTCTATTTGTCTATGAGGAATGTCTATCAAAATAACTATAAATCAGGTATATGCCCCAACAACAGCTGCAGAAGAGGATGATGTTGATGAGTTCTATGAACAAATAAATGTTGAAATTGACAGAACATGCAAACAGGATATCCTGATAGTCATGGGTGACTGGAACGCAAAGGTTGGCAACAAAGAAGGCAGCAAAGTGGTTGGAAAATATGGACTTGGCAACAGAAATTAAGCTAGAGAAAGACTGATAGAATTCTACAAGACCAACAATCTAGTCATCTCAAACACCTTCTTCCAGCAACACAAGCAGTGACTGTACACATGGATTTCACCTAATGGATTGCACAAAAATCAAGTTGACTACACCTGTGGAAGTAAACGATGGAAAAGCTCTATATCATCAACAAAGTCAAAACCTGGAGCTGTGGCTCAGATCACCATCTACTAGTATGCAAACTCAAGTTAAAGTTGAAAAAGAGCAAGCCTCTGATGAATGTAGCAAAATATGACCATGAGAATATACCACTGGAATTTGAAGACTGCCTGCAAAATTGATTTGCTGCTTTACATATAAATGACAGAGCTCCAGATGAGTTATGGGATGACATCAAGAAGGTTGGGTTAAAAGAAAGTGAGAAGTTTCTACAAAAGGTGAAAAAGCAAAAATGGCCAAAATGGATGAATGAAGAAACTCTGAAAATTGCCCAGAAACACAGAGAAGCTGAAGCAAGAAAAGAAAGAGGTAATTGCAGGACTCAACAGAGAATTCCAATGTGCAGCAAGACAAGATAAGACGTACCACAAAGATGCATGCAAGGAAATAGAATGAGAAACTATTAGAGGAAGAACAAGATTGGCTTTCCTAAAGTATGAACATTAAAGAAAAAATTCCAGCCTCGAATTGGAATACTATAAGATGCTCAAGGATCCATGTTGAATGATGTGAGAAGATCAAGAAAAGGTGGAAAGAATATACATAGTCATTATACTATGAAGATCAAGTGAATCAACAGCCGTTTCAACCTGTACTTTATGATCAGGAACCATTGGTGATAAAAGAAGAAGTCAAAACAGCATTGAAAGGCTTATCAAAGAACAAAGCGCCAGGCATTGCTGGCATTCCTACTGAAGTATTACAGCAATTGGATGCAGCTGTTACCATAATTACACGGCTCTGCCAGGAAATTTGTAAGACATCATCATGGACAACTGACTAGAAAAAAATCTGTGTTTAAACCAATACTAAAGAAAGGTGATCCAACGGACTGTGGAAATTATCACACAATCACTCTGATTCCACATGCCAGCAAGATTATACTGAAGATTATTCAGCAGAGACTACAACCATACCTGGAACGAGAATTGCCTGAAGTGCAAGCATGGTTCAGGAAAGGGCGAGGAATGAGAGCAGTGCCGGCCCGTCCATTGAGCAAGAATGTTTTTTGCACAGGGCCCCGCGCAAAGAACATTCTGCTTTTTTAAAAATTAAATAAAAAAAAAAAAGCTGGCTGCCGCCACTGCGGCAGAATGGAGTGTCCCGCGAGGCCCCCTCTGCCCGGCTGAGCTCTCCCTACCCGGCTGAGCCCCTCTGCGCCGGCTTTCAGATACGCGAAGGGAGAGTGTCTCCCTTGCGTCTCTGTTAAGCCCGCAGGGGCTGATGGGAAGCAGGGGCTGATGGGAAAGTAAGTGGGGATTGAGGATGGAGGGGTAAAATTTGTGTGGATGAAATAGGAATGAGGAAAGAGCAAAAGGAGAAAGATTAGTATATTAAAGCAGATGTAGAGAGAGAGAATGGAAAAAAAAACTAGAAGAGAGAAGAAAGGACAAATGGACAGCAGACGATGGAGAGTTAGCAGAAAACATGAAGAAACCAGAAGAAAGTGTCTGGAGCAATTGCAACTGAAAAAAAAATGCACAAGAGGTAGAAAGATATCTCTTTATTTTGAATTTATTAACTGGAATATGAAAGCTCTGGGAAATGTGCATCATTAACGTCTGCGCTTTGTTTGGTACAAGAGGAAATTAATTTATAGTTTTATTTCTACAGTGTTGTTGTACATTCCAAGTTTGGCTTTTGGGGTTCCCAGTTTAATTATTGCCTTCCTGTATCTAAATTGTGATTCCTTGTTTGGTGATGGTCTATGTTCTGCATGTGTAACTGAGCTGAGGTATTCTGTTTATGTAATTCCTATTTGACATTGCCACTTGTTCTCTTTCCCCAGTATTCTCTGAAATGTATTGGTTTAATATTTTCAGTGTTGCCTTTTGATAGGTAGGGTATGGTGCTTTGTGAGTCCTGGTAATGCTGTCAGGATACGGCGGGTTTGCTATGGGTTCTAAATGGGTAAAATCACCAAACTAAACCCCCCGAAGAACCAAAAAAATTTTTTTGCTTTCTTTTTGTCGGATGTTTTCAGGAAAGGGACATTGTATCAAAACTATGTCCACCACACAGTCACATCCATTTTATTATAAAACTTTGAAACGCCGAAATCAGCTGTTTCCTTCAAAAGGGTCTGATCTTTCGCAGAATGGCTGTGACTTGCTGGCAATCATTTTGGCTCACCAATGAAACACCAGGATCACCCCACCAACCAGGGGAAACCCGGGAATCACCGGTGGCATCAAGAAACACTGAGCCAATCAATCTCTTTGTTAAGACCTTCAGGAGATACCGTCCGTAAATGAGCTCTAGTACTGGAGTAGTTAACATTCTCCGCAAACACTGGCCTATTTTGCATTTACATCCTTGCTTCCAAAAACCCCTTATGATAGCTTTCACACGGGGAGCAAATTTGGGAGATTTATTGGCATGTTCTGCAGTTGCAGAGGATCGACCCCCTTCACCTGTCACTCCACATGGGGGTCATACTGAGTGTGGTAACTGCATCTATTGTTCTTCGACGATGACGGGAGTAGAATGGACCTGCCCGAGAACGGATCAGCAATTTCGACGGCGATGGGAAACGAACTGCAATTCGAGTTTTGTCGTATACTTAATCCACTGTCCATGTCCTTTTGTCTATGTGGGCAGAACAACTCGAAAAATTAAACAGCGATTAAGTGAACACGCGTCCCGACTTCGCCAGGAGATAATAACAGCTCCAATAGTTGAACATTGTTTAACAACTGGCCACACTTTTCAAGATTTACGGTGGTCGGTCATTGACCATATTCCTTTGGATCCATGTGGTGGGAATCGCATAAATAAATTGCAGAGTTGTGAACAACGTTGGATTTTTCATTTACGGACGGTATCTCCTGAAGGTCTTAACAAAAAGATTGATTGGCTCAGTGTTTCTTGATGCCACCGGTGATTCCCGGGTTTCCCCTGGTTGGTGGGGTGATCCTGGTGTTTCATTGGTGAGCCAAAATGATTGCCAGCAAGTCACAGCCATTCTGCGAAAGATCAGACCCTTTTGAAGGAAACATCTGATTTCGGCGTTTCAGTTTTATAATAAAATGGATGTGACTGTGTGGTGGACATAGTTTTGATACAATGTCCCTTTCCTGAAAACATCCGACAAAAAGAAAGCAAAAAAATTTTTTTGGTTCTTCGGGGGGTTTAGTTTGGTGATTTTACCCAGTTAGAATAATTTATCACTAAACCTTTAGGGTTTTTGTTGTTTATGGGTTCTAAATGGGCAGAGTTTGTAGTAGTTCCTAATGTGCCTGGCGGTTGGCACTGGATTATAGTAATGTAGAAATCTTTTAGTCTTTCTTTATCCATATACTCATTAAGAGACATGTTTACTAAAAGTTAGTGTATGGTAACATTATGCAAATATTTATGCAAATAAGGCCACTTATGCAAATGAGGCCCCGCACCGAGTCTCCGCACATGGCCCCACACCCCCCTTGGGCCGCCCCTGAATGAGAGACATCATCGCGGATGTGAGATGAATCCTTGAAAAGACAAAAGAATACCAGAAAGACATCCATATGTGTTTCATCGACTACAGCAAGACATTTGACTGTGTAAACCATGAGAAACACTGGGCCACATTAAGAAGCATGAGTATACCACAACACCTAATAGTTCCTTTGCACACCCTTTACATTGATCAAGAAGCAACAGTTCGAACTGAACAAGAAGAAACAGAATAGTTTAAAATCAGCAAAGGTGTACGACAAGGCTGCATACCTTCTCTCCCTATCTGCTTAATTAATATGCAGAACAAATCATCAGAGAAGCAAGACTGTATGAAGACAACCAAGGTGTGAAGATTGGTGGAAGACTCATCAACAACCTTCGCTATACTGATGATACGACATTACTGGCTGAAAGTGAAGACAATCTGAAACTTTTGCTTCTCAAGATGAAAGAACATATAATGGGCCTGCACCTTAATGTAAAGAAGACAAAGATCCTGACAACTGGCAAAATCAATAAGTTCATCACTGATAGAGAAGAGCGGAGATGTCTCTTTCCATAGAAAGATTTGATTTGTTCAAGCCACGGATAGCGAAAAGGATAGACAGGAAGAAAATCAATGCCTTTGAAATATGGTGCTGATGACGAATACTGTGCATTCCATGGACTGCCTGAAGAACAAATCAGTCATTACTAGAGGAGATCAAACCTAAGGTTTCCTTAGAAGTTCAAATGACAAGACTTTGACTTTCATACTTTGGACAGATCACGCAAAGACAGAGATCGTTAGTGAAAGACATCATGCTTGGCAAGGTAGAAGGTCAACGCAAGAGAAGAAAGCCAGCAATGAGATGAATCGATACAATAACAGCAGCTATGGATGCCACTCTGTCAACAATGAGTGGCCTGACTGAAGACAGAACACAGTTTTGGATAACAATCTAGAGGGTCACCATGAGTCGACACTGACTCAATGGCACATAACAACAACAACAGTGAATCCAAGTTGCAAATTTTAAATAGGTATGGGACTTATAACTGAAGTTTTTGAGCCATTATACAGTCTATGCAAAATTGCTGTTGTCACTGAGCTGTAATTCTGAAGGCCCCTTATCTGAGTAGAAATTTATTTATTTTATAGTGGTATAGCTTGCTTCAGTGGTGTGGGTTGGATTTGTAATTCTATGTGAGGTTTCTCTGTTGCTGTTATAAAATACATGTGCCTTTATAAAATAAGTACCTAAAATGGGCAAATACAAATGCATAGATATCTACTTTTTCCAAGGCAGGTGTAAATGTTTGTATGTACTCTTTGCATATATGCACGTACATTGCAATTCCAACCTCTGGGAATGTCTACGTACACATGTATACAATCATCCAGTTTTAGAAAAAGACATTTTAAGCATGTAAAGGAGTGGAGGAGTAGCCTAGTGGTTAGAGCAACTGCCTCATACCCAGAAGATCAAGGATTCAATTCCCAGTAGTACTCCTTGTGACCTTGGGCAAGTCACTTTACCCTCCATTGCCTTGGAAGAAAAGGCTGGCAATCTACTTCCAGTGATACATTGCCAAGAAAACCCAGAGGTAGCTGGGTCGCTATGAGTCAACACTGACTTGATGGCACTTAAAAAAAAAAAAAAAGCATGTAAAATGAGATACATATGTGGAAAAGCTTTCTAAAATCAGATAGTCTTTCCATTTACATACTTGTGCTTATTTCATATTGCTGCCAGTATTATTTTTCTTCATTAAGAATATAACCAGTTTTTCATGATCACTCTCCTTTTCTCACATATAAATTTGGCTAAATATATAAGCAGATTCTGTTTATTGAGCAGCACATATTTAGCCAACTATTCAACCAACACCTCTGTTTTTTTCTACAATCACCATTATGTTCTTTTCTAAAGTAAAACAAAATGTGTGCCTTCATTATTAATGTATCATGATCCATGCTTGTGTTCGGGCTACTACCATTTATAAAACCATACAAATAAATCATTATGTATTTATTTATTAAAACTGATATTCCTCAAACTGCCAAGTTCTAAAAGGATTCCAAAGTAATATCAACAATAAAGTAATTATGCCAAATAAACCCAACAACCACATGGAAACTAAATTCCATTTAATATTCACAGTATTTACTTATTCCAAGACAAACTAAACAAACATTTACAGCCAAAATAGTTGCCTTAAAACCCAGTCTGCTGAACAGTAAATAAATTCAGACTGTTTTAACAACATGGCAGAAATTCATTCTCCAAATACAAATATTTTGCTCTTGCCTGATGCTTCTTGCAAGGGCATTCCAAAATCATGAACCATAAGACATAAGTCAGGTGTGTTAAGGAATCTCCCACTAGTGATCTTATTTATTTATTTATACATTTCTTCTATACCGCCCCTTCCAGAGATCAAGGGCGATTTACAGAGAACAGAGAACAGTTGAACAACTTTTACATGGAACAGCAATATTAACTATTTTAAAAGAGTTTTACATGGGACAGCGGTATTAACTATTTACAAGGAACATATTATACAAACAAACTTATGTGACAATCTTTGTAGTTACATATAAACATAATGAAGCAGAGCAAACATATGGTGGTGAGTATTAAGAACTGAATTTAGCATGGTCAGTCTAGGGTTAAACTGAGCCCAGTATGTCTGTAAAGAAGTTAAACAGTTTGTTCCAACCCAGTAATTCAACTACAAAACAAAAATTGACCATAATTTTGAAGAGATTATTTTTCCATTATTAATACATGACACTATTATTGTTTATTTAGATTAATTGTTTTGATTGCATTAAAGCTGTAGCCCTGATATTTGTACTGTAGGAAGTGCTCTAGTTATGTATTTTTGTGTAAGTGGCGAGGATCGCGGTGGTACTTGTCAAAGGGAGACATGGCAAAAGGTGTGTGAAGCATGCGAAGGGGAGGCATTGGCATCTGGCCTGTTTGCTAATCTCAACTATGATCTATTTTCAGTCTATACGGTTAGCCTTGTATTACAGATACAAAAAAAGGTTGAATTGGAAAAGGTTTGAAATTTGTGAGCTTCTACCTTTTTGCATATGTATAGCGTAGTTACTCACCTGTAACAGGTGAAATCCGGGAACAGCAGGAATTGAGTCTACACGTATCGGGTGATGTCGGTACAGAGTCCTAAGAACTACCTTATTATGGTGGAATCGTGTATAAGGAGGATCAGCCACCAAAGCCTGATGCTCACTGATGCGTCTTGCTGAAGTGGGGCCAATAAGGAAAGTGACCTTCCAGGTAAGAAACTTCAGAGAAGTAGTGGCTAGGGGTTCAAAGGGTGGCTTCATAAGCTGTCCTAAAACGACATTAAGGTCCCATGCCACTGGGGGTGGCTTAATGGGAGGCTTAGTTAATAGAAGACCTCTCATGAAGTGTGCTAAGGGCATGTGAGAAACCACAGTGGCACTTAGGTGGACTCTTACGAATTGGTTTTGAGTCCAGAAGAAGAGAGGTGGAGAAGATATTCAAGCAACACTTCCACCAGAGCTGAAAAGAGGTTAAGATCCCTTTTCAAACACCAGAGAGAGAATCTACGCCATTTGAAGGTGTAGGAGCGCCTTGTGGAAGGTTTCCTAGAAGTCAAATGAATAGCTTTCATCTGTTGAGAGAGGCTGATGTCCTGGAATGCTATGTTTTCAGCAGCCATGCTGTAAAATGTAGGGACTGTGGAATGGGATGCAGCAGTGTCAGGTCCTCCTGTGAGAGGAGATCTGGAGCAAACCTCAAATCTACTGGTTGAACATGAGAGAGACATAGAAGCAGAGGATACCACAGTTATCATGGCCAATTTGGGGCAATAAGAATCATGTAGCTCTGGAGTTTGAAAAGAGTTTTGGGGATGAGGGGAATGGGAGGGAAGGCATATAGGAAGCCTTGACCCCAGTGAAGGTGAAAGGCATCTAGCGCTTGGTTGTTCTGAGCAGGCATTCTGGAGCAGAAGCGGGGAAGTTTGGCATTCTGAGGACTTGCAAACAGGTCTAAATGTGAGCAACCTTGTCCGCATGGAGAGACCATTCGTGGGGTAGCAGTACTCGACTGAGTTTGTCTGCCAAGAGATTCTGTTTGCCTGGAAGATACACCGCAAGTAGGTGAATCTGATACTGTATGGCGAAGGACCACAGGTGTAGGGCTTCGTTGCAAAGTGTCCAAGAGCCTGTTCTTCCCTGCTTGTTCAAGTAGAACATGGCTACCTGAATGTCCGTCTGGACTAGAACTGTGCGGAAGCGAAGGTGGTCATGGAACACCTTGAGAGCACTGTGGATGGCTCTGAGTTCCAGCAGATTTATGTGGAATTGTGACTCCTGATGAGACCAAAGACCCTGAGTTGAGAGGTTGTCCAGATGAGCTCCCCAGCCCAATTTGGATGCATCTGTCATCGGGGTACATTGATGTGGAGACTTCTGAAAAAGTGACCCTACAAGAAGGTATTCTGGGGATTGCCACCACTGGAGAGATGAGATGAGATGTGTAGAGAGTATTATTCTGTTTCCCAAATGACCGGATGCCTGAGACCACTGGGAAGCCAGAGTCCATTGAGCTGCACCATATGCAGACGAGCGTATGGAACCATAGGTCGGGGTCGGAACCATAGGTCGGGGGTTCAAATCCCACTAGAGGACAGCAACCTTGGGCCGGAAGGACTGGGGTTTCTAGTCCCACAGGTGCTCCTTGTGGTCTTGGGCAAGCCACTTAACCCTCCATAGCCCATGTTCCCTGTAAAATAGTTATCTCCAAGTTATAATGCCCTGTTCAATGTAATTTCAGTTTGTTCAATGTAAACCGCACTGATGCAGAATAGCGCGGTATATAAGAGAATGTAAATAAATAAATAAATAATATGTACAGTAGATGCCATATGGCCCAGGAGTTGCAGCATTTCTTGAGCACTGAGAAAGGTCTTGAGGCATGCTTGGGATGCAAGCTGAATGAGTCGAGCACAGAGGGCTTGGGGCAGAAAAGCTCTTGAGTGTCTAGCAGAGCCCCTATAAACTCTAGAGTTTGAGAGGGAATGAGATGGGACTTTGGAAGATTTATTACAAATTCCAAGTGTTGCAGCGCCTGCATGGTGCACACGAGAGAAAGATTGGCCTCTACAGATGTGCTTGCTGGAATGAGCCAGTCGTCTAAGTAGGGGAAGACAAATATCCCTAGAGTCCTTAGAAATGTAGCTACCACTGCCGTGCACGTTGTAAAGACTCTTGGGGCAGAGGCGAGGCCAAAATGTAGGACTCTGTACTGATAATGTCTCCCCTTTAACAGGAAACGCAGGAACCTTCTGTGTGGATAAGAATGTGAGTATATGTGTCCTTTAGATCTGGAGAACAGAGCCAATCCTGACTCTGGAGATAGGGGAGAAGAGTACCTAGGGAGATTATCTTGAATTTCTCCCAAAGTAGATACTTGTTTAGTTTTCTGAGGTCCAAGATGGGCTTGTATCCCCTTGTCTTCTTTGGAATGAGGAAGTAAGGAGAATAGATGCCCAGACCATGCTGGGAAAGTGGCACTTCCTCTATTGCACCCTGTGAGAGAAGTGAGGTGACCTCCTGCAACAACAGAGTGGTGAGAGGGGGTTGAGAACTGAACTCTCTTGGAGGAGACTGGGTGGGGTAGACTTCGTAAGTGAAGTATGTACCCCTCCCGTACTATCGAGAAAGTCCAGTGTTCTGATGTTACAAGATGCCACCTGTGGGCAAAGTGACATAGTCTGCTGGGAATGCAGATGGGATCTAGAATCTCCAGAGGCAGAACGGCTATGTTCTCCAGAAAGGAGTCAAAGACCCTGAGGAGGTTGGGTCTGCTGGGGTGGCTGAGACCTGGGAGTCTGAGCCTTTCTTTGCTGTTTTAGATGTTGCTACCCTTTCTGGGGAGCATGGATGGGACAGTGTACTGCAGGGGTGTAAGAAGGATAGTACTTCTTTTTCTTATTGTAAAAAGGTTTCTTCGCTGTCTTTTTCTTAGCTGGGTTGGCAGTAGATCTAGAAAGTCTGTTAAGAGTGGTGTTCACAGATTCTAACTAAGAAGCCTTTCCTGCCAGTCCTTGCCAAAAACGTTTCCACCTGTAAAAGGTATATTATCCAGCTTATCATGAACCCACTGTTCAAGATCCGATGCTTGGAGCCAACCAATCCTGCATGCACCAATGCATATAGCTGAAGTTCTGCTGATGCATTCAAAACAGTCGAAAGTTGCCCTGTTAACAAATTTGTAAACATTCTGGGCATGTTTCACAGTGGTGAG
Source organism: Ichthyophis bannanicus (assembly GCA_033557465.1). Taxonomy (NCBI): domain Eukaryota; kingdom Metazoa; phylum Chordata; class Amphibia; order Gymnophiona; family Ichthyophiidae; genus Ichthyophis; species Ichthyophis bannanicus. Next base: position 122,686,686 of record CM066038.1, on the reverse strand, counting down.
ATAATCAGCTCTCTTGTCATAAGGGAGAAGAGGAGCCATCAACTCTAAATCCCTAGCCACCTCCCTAAGGAACATACCCTACAGAGTATGTAGGAACTGATTCTGGCCGATAACATGGAAGTCTGAAAACATCAACGGCCAAAAGCATCGAGGGTTCTCAATTCCCTGCCTGGAGGGTTCGAGGAATGTGTCTTAGCACTTTTAATTCGATGCATTGCCGATTCCACCACCATGGAAAAGTGTGGTAATTGTGTCTGGAAACCGGGACACTATGGTACCAGGTACATTGTATCGAGCCTTTGAGTATGTGGAGAGATGGCTAATTGCACAGGGCTTAATGCACCCACTCTCCGCCCCTAACCTGCCCACTCATGACCATATGAAGCATAAGGTCGTGAAGTATTCGATGAATAGGGAGAGTAGCAGCTTCCTTTGGGGCTGCAGGGTATTGAAGGATTTCAAGCTCTTCAGCCCTAGGTTCCTTCTCCGAAGTCACCGTTATGGACAGGTCCCGAGCAACATTGAGAATAAAGTTTTGGAAAGACACATCCTCTGGAGGTGACTTGCAACGTTGTGGGGATGGAGATGGATCCTCCGGGAGAGTTCTCATTTCCCGGGTACTGGCCGATTCGTCATCCGATGAATCGGAGTCAGAAGACTCAAAGTATTGAGGGGGCAGGGTGCTCGCGCTCTGCACATACTCAATACCGCTCGAAGCCGGTGTCTGAAAGTTGCGGTGCTGGAACCTCGGTACCGGACACGAATTTGAGGGCCGGCATGGGTGGCAGCGTGGTAAGCGGCAAAAAAGTCAATGCAGGCACTTTCGGTACCATCGTCGGTACCAATGGCTGAGGAATCAACTGTAGAGGCTTTACCGGTACAGAGGCCGCCAGTAAGGCTGCTAAGCTCCGCTCGATAGCCAGGATACGTTGATCCATGGAGCTTGCCAATGCTTAGGTATCGGTACCAGAGTTGCGGGCCACAATCACTGAGCATGGTACAAAGAGCTCTCCGGGGGTGGAGGCCTCTGGAGCTTCCTGGGACCCCACTAAGGCTTTGGAGGCAAGGACCTCCCGCCAGGGTTGTTTGGCCGGTGTGTTCCCCTCCAGGGCAACACCCAAGGCATCTCGATGCTTAGAAAGAGGTTTACCCTTGGAGGGCCAGCTAGTCTTCGATTAAGACCTGGGTTTCAATATCTGAGATCCTTGAGAGGAAGATGAAGCTCTCGAAGACGTCGATGCTACTGACATTGCATCGGTGGCAAAGAGGGTGCCGTGTTTCGCAGCTCTGCTCTGTAGGCCTCTCTTTGTCATCTTCCTACAGAGAGGACATTCTGACGGGCGATGATCCAGTCCCAAACATTTTAGACACCAGTCATGGGTGTCCATGGCAGAAATTGTACTGCCACATTTGGAACACTTCTTGAAACCACTGGCTGGTTTTTCCATTTTGGGAAAAAGGAAAAAGGCCTAAGCCTAAGATGGCATTGATGCACCCTGAGGGATGAAAGTTTCTCCCCTCAGAAAAAAGTTTGTTGTTTTTTTTTAAGAAGAAAGAAAGGACCGATGGGGTCAGTACCAACATCGACGGGAAGGCAGACATGACCACAAAAAAATAAGAAAAAAAAACATTTTCTGCGGTGACAGAAATTGCTTCTTGTCGACTCCACGGAAAACGAAGAACTGAGGAGGGAGAGCTGGAAAGGCAGGAAGGCAGGCATAGTGGGATGCTCCCAAAAGCTTTCCTATTGGACGCTGGGGAGCGTTCCCGCGTGGGCTCCGTAGGTACCGACATCACCCGATATGTGAAGACTACATTCCTGCTTGTTCCTGGAGATCTAGGATATTCTTTTTACATATCGAAGGGAATAGATCCCCTGTGTGGCTGATATTGTCACTTGGCTGTGAATGTACCAGGAGTATTTTTAATTAAACTGGACAGTCCACAGGCCTAAAGGAAGTAAGTTTTGAAATGTATATAACAAATAAGATAAAGGATGTAGCAGGATCAATGACAATATAAAATCCTCGCTATGTTTTTTGTAATTTTAGCCTTAGGCCCAAGGACAGCCTCCCAGCTACTTTAAAAAAAATATATGCTTATTTCTCTGGTCATTACCCTTCCCTCCCTAGACGATCACATCTACCCACAAACCTACTGATATTTAAATTTCCTAAGGAAACTTCTTAAGAGTTTGCAGCCGTCATGCCCAGCAATTTCTGATCCAAAAATGAAGTAAATGTTAGACATAGGGGGTCTTTTGCTAAAGGGTGCTAAGTTGTTGCACCTAACATGCTAAAAGTGCCAAAATTATGACATAGGTGCAACACCACTGTGTTAACTGTCAGGGTTGTGGAAAGTCTTTCCCCAGCAGTTGACGCATGTCACATAACGCAGGTGCACTTAACTCCACATTATGTGACATTATGTGAACCTGCGCTAATTGCGTGGTATGCAGTTAGTGCACGATGTATTCCCTGCGCTAATTGCACAGGGCTTATTGCACCCACTCTCCGCCCCTAACCTGCCCACTCGTGACCCTAATGAAGTTTGCAGAATTAGCACAGGAATCGTCCCGCGCTGCCATGGTCCTGCTCTAGCTGGCAGTGTGCATTCCAGCGTGCCCTCAGCGCATTCCAGAACATGCGCTGCCAGCTAGCACTCTTTAGTAAAAGACCTCCATACTCTTGACTTTAGACAAGATTATTTGGACTTGGATCTAATTACTTGTCTTTCCAAATTTGAGCTCCAGGGGATTTACATCATGGTCCAACTGACTCTTCACAGGTTTTTGCTACGAATGTACTTGAAAAAGTCTTTATTTTGTGTTTTTGCTATCGTAGCAAGTTTCTTCTGAAATTCTCGCTTTGCCTGCCTTATCAATGCTTTGCATTTAACTTGCCAGTGCTTGTGCTGTTTCCAGTTTTCGTCATTTGGCTCTTTTTTCCATTTCCTGAAAGATGCTTTTTTGGCAGCAACAGCCTCTCTGACCTCACCTTTAAACCATGCTGGCAGTTTTTTGGACTTTCTTCCACTTTTCTTAAAGCGTGGAATACAGCTGGTCTGGGCTTCCAAGATAGTATTTTTAAACAACACCCAAGCTTGATGTAAGTCTTTACCTTTGCAGCCGCTCCTTTTAGTTTTTTCTAAACTATTTTCCTCATTTTATCATAGTCTCCCTTTCGAAAGTTAAAAGGTAGTACTGTGGATTTCCTTACTATCCCTCCTCCACTAATTAAATCAAACGCGATCATGCTATGATCACTATTGCCAAGTGGCCCCAACACCCTTATCTCTTGCATCAGACTATGTGTTCCACTAAGGACTAGGTCCAAAATGGTTGCCCCTCTGGTTAGTTCATGAACAAGCTGCTCCAAGAAGCAGTAATTTATTTCATCTAGAAACTTTATCTCCTTAGCATGACTTGCTGTGACACTGACCCAGTCGATATCGGGGTAATTGAAATCACCCATTATTATTACTGTGCTGCAACTTTTGTTAGCTTCCTGGATTTCTTTGAGTATTTCGTCATCCATTTGTTCATTCTGACAAGGCGGTTGATAGTACAACCCCACTGCCATCGCCTTCCCCTTCCCCTTTTTACATGGAATTTTAATCCATAGAGATTCTACAGTGAATTTTGTTTCCTGCAAAGCTTTTAATCCTTTGTGACCCAATGCCCTCTCTAACATACAGCGCAACCCCTCCACCAATTTGATCTGCTCTATCATTATGATATAGGTGGTACCCAGGAATCACAGTGTCTCACTAGTTGTCCTCCTTCCACCATGTCTCTCAGATACCAATCATATCTAACCTCTGATTCAGTGCTATATTTTCTAACTCTCCCATTCAGATGTTATTCTGCATGGCCGTTGGCTGAATATCGACCCCTATATTTATTTCTTCTGCATTCATCACTTTCTTTCCAAATTGTTCTTTTCTTGGCCAGTTTTTAAATCTCAACGTCTCAGTTATTGTAAAGTCTTTTATGCCAGCTTTCCTCACTCTGACATATTCATAATCTAGTGTATTCTAGATTATGCTGTTTGTTTTGCCTTCTATCCCCAAGCTTTGCATATCAATCTGCTTTGTGAACTGTTACTTTTAGTTCATCAATCATGATCAAACACAAAACACATTTCTCTTTTCTATTCTATTCAAATGCTTCCTGCCTCTCTTTTCTTATTCATTCATCCTTGAAAGCCATCTCAGTTCATTCTGTTCAGCCTAATAGTATCAGCTATCAACCACAAGATCAATCTTACCTATATACCTTTTTACTATCCACTCCAGTATCTACTAGAAACTAGGAACTATTAAAGCTGTGGCCAAAGTGACTAGTGGGATAAATGGAATGCCTGGTTTCCATAATTATTCAGCCTTATGTGACAGTGTTGCACAGGTCGGATGGGTCAAGAATCCACCTGAAGTATAGTGATGGCCAGAGGAGAATAAGAATTCATTCTGTTCATTATGAATCCATTTTGGTTTTGTTTCAAAGAAGCAGCTGACAAGCTTGTCAGACTCTTAACATTGGTCAGTGAAATATGATCAACAGGATACCTTATAAGTTGTATAAGTTGAACAACAGAATGTCTACAACTAATTTTCACAGGATGCAGATACTATTTATGATATGAGCTTCATCATCAGCACAGCAACAGAATGTCTTGCTGATGAGATGGTGGCACAATAACAAAATAACTCACTGGGTGAAAGTCCTTCACAGGTAAACCTGCATACCTAGGACTGATTATTTTGGTGTGGCCCAAGATTAACATGGGATGGACACTACACAGTACAGATTTTCATACAGCCTTCACTACTTCTTTCATTTGCCTGTGCTGGTACCATTAATTCCAAAGTGGAGGGATCTCGGCCCTCCCAGACCAATCTATACCTACCTTCCCAAAAGGAAACTGTGTCTAATGAACATCTAAACAAAGACGCAAAATATGCAAACTTATACAAGCCTCACTCACAAGGGGTGAAAGAGAGTGGAGCAGGCTAATGAGATGCATACCCAAAAGGGGATATATGTCCCTTCCTGGGCTAGTGCAAACATTGAAGCTCTCCTCCCTCATCCCCAAGGAAGGAAGGGATTGCCCTATAAGTCTTGCTTTTAAGCTTATTACTGGTGAGCCAAGTTTACTGGGCAGAGCCGTAACAGGAAGCCAGGTCCACCAGAAAGTGTTACCCATATCCCAATAAAATATTTATTATTATTTATTATTTGGCTTTAGCTCATGCCTTTTCAGCAGTAGATCAAGGTGAGCTGCATTCAGGTATTTATTTATTTATTTTATTATTATTTATTACAATTTCTTATATACCGCACTATTTGGTATCAGCGCGGTTTACATTATAACATAACGACCATGACAACAAACTGTTTGGTTTTACATCGAACAGGGGTTCAAACATGGATAACAGGGGTCACTATATAAATGAGATATTTACATGGTATGAGTAACTTGGATAACAGGGGTCAATTATATACATGAGATATTTACATGGCAATGAGTACAAATATCATAATGAAAGTGAGGGTTGTTTCCAAAGTGGGTCATTTCTTCAGAGGGGATGTCTAGGTGCCATTGGTAGTTGGGTAGCATTGCAGGAAAAGATGGTATTTGAGAGCCTTCATGAACTGCGATAGGTTGGCAATAGCCCTGATATCAGGGGGTAGAGCATTCCAGCATTTAGGTACATAGTATCTGAAAGCCCTGTTTGTGGTTGATATGTTGCACTTTGACGATGCCTTTGGTGTTACTAGTAGGTTTATGGCTATCGCTCTTCTGGACCTGTTGGGGGGCACCATGTGAATAAGATCCGTGAGTGAAGGGGATGAAATACCTTTGATTGCCTTGAATGCTAGGAGTAGGGTCTTAAAGATGATTCTCCCATGGATAGGTAACCAGTGAAGTTGTTTGAGAATGGGGGTCACGTGGTCACTTCTGGCTGCTCCGTGTAGGACCCTTGCTGCAGCATTCATGGCCAGCTGTAATGGAGCCAGTGTGGATTGAGGGAGCCCTTGTAAGATGGCGTTTGCAAAGTCGAAGTGAGGCAGTATTAGCGCTTGGTATATGGTCCGGAAGTCATCTGGGTCTAGGTATGTTAGGTATTTGCCTGTTCCCATAAAGATTCAATGGGTGCAAACAGGAAGAACGTCACATCACAACCAAGATGATGTGCTGACCAGGAGGATGCTAAAAAAGACTTGAGAGGATCAAGCTTTGTGAAGACAGCAGTTGGCTTCCGCTTGGCTTCATGGCTGGATTGGGTGAGATTAATCTAGTTGAGAAATCAGGTGTAGCTGCCTAATAGAATTACATGGGCTGACTGCGAACTGGGATTAAATACATTTCTGCTGCACTTTATGCCACATCACTAAGTGTAATTATTACAAATATAAGTATTTGAGATTTACTGAGTAAATAAAATTCATATGCATATGAGTGAACAAGGTCTAGTTATATATTGTATAAGTTGTTGTGGATAGTAATTCCTGCAACAGAGACAACGTGCATTTGGTAAATAAATAAAGGGGAGGGGAATTTTCCTTATATCATTTTTTACAAGTAGTACAAAACTGTCAATTTTGAGCATCTAGAAAACAAAGATTGATTGGGCGAGGATGTTTTCTTTTATAAAGACATCACTTTGAAGTTTTGCAGTAAGGATAAGTCCCCCAAAAAATATTGGTCACAATTTTCCAGTTGCTCTGCAGTTTACCCTTATTCACTCTATTTTTCCCCTTCAGAAATCCACTATTCTCATATTCAGAATCACAGGTCACAGTTTCCTGCTTCAATGTCTATCTCAGTTTAGATTAAAACTTTTCAGTAGAGCACAGAAACATATATTCTGCCACATGCAATCAATCACTTTTAGTAAAAAATCTTTAAAATGATGCTCCCAAACAGTATGACACTGTCAATTCTTCTGCTACTTCTGCTGTGTTGCCACACATTCGCTCACAGGCAACTTCACAAAAATAAATTTAATAAATGTCTCTTCTGCTGGAAAATACTCCAGGATTTCTGCAGAGAAAGAAATCACATCTCCACTTACTTGAAAATCTCTTTCTTCTAAGATCTCTTTTCTCCATCTGACAAGGAAGGCAGCACAAACATACAAGTGGAAATGAGAAAAGCCTTCTGGTTCAGACTAGAAAAATACAGAATAATAATGCAATTTTAGCAGTCTAATACATTAACCGAGTAATTTATTACAGAGAACAGTATAAATTGGCATTCAGAATTGATTTTTCGATAAAAACTACATGTGTGTTTTTATGTTGATGATGATTTTATAAAGGTATTAAGCCTGTTTTACCCATGAGCATATACTTATACACACACCATGCAGTGTCATTGTTGGGAGAATAGTTTGGGCAGAGGAGGTGTGGAATTGCGATACACACTTGTATTTTAGAAAACACATTGAGTATATACGTACACAGAATATATGCACACATTTACACTGTTTTTAGAGCAGATATAAATGTGTGTGTGAGAATTTGGGCACCTATGTTGCCTTAATAAAAATAAGCACCTTTTATACTTTACACATAGGCGCCATTAGTGACCCAAATTTATTTTATTTAACAGGTTTTTTTTTATACTGTTTTATCATTTCAGTCAAAGCGGTTTACATTGTAACTTAAACTTGGCAGTCTACATTGAACAGGGACAGGGACATTGATAACTTGGAATTTTCGTAAAATAGCCACGAGGTTAGTTCAAAGATTGATTGGGACAAGAAGGGAAGGAAGGGAGAAAGAAAGAGAAAACAGACCCATCAAGAAAGGACATAAGTCTCATTAACTGCTTCGGATGCTACATAGGTGCATGCATCATTATGGAAAGCATGCACCTATCTCCAGATATTGCTTGGGTTGTAAAAACTTAACAAGGGGACAGGACCGTACCAAGCTGAAAATGTGCTCTATGTGATTTACAAATCTGGAGCCCCCCCTACACCCAGTCATACAGAGGAACTCACTTTTATCGGCTTCCTGGAAGCCCAGTGATGGACATCAGCACCCTTCTGTACTTATGCCTTTGAGGCCACACCACTCGCACAGCCCTTGGTACGGCCCTGCAAGGGGACCTCTGAAAATTTACTTACAAACAGATGTTCTCACAATCAATTATTTGACAATTTCTCTCCAACCTTTTCGAAATTGAATTATTGCCACTTACTTTATGTATTTATTTTAAAATTTTATTTTCTGCGCTATATACTAGGTAGATAACATAAAACCATTTATAAAAGTATTGCAAAAAGTATTCCATTGTGAACATTACATACGTTCTTTCTGAAGGATCTGTTGCTCTTTCTCCCTCCCTTTCCTTCTTACTCTCCTCTCTTTTACCTTCCTCCCTTCCCCATATGCTTCTTTCTGCCTGCAAAAACAGTAATATGAGCAACCACAGAAATGCCAGCAAATCAGATTTTCATAGGATTTAGCCAACTGTCAAGATGCTGCCTACATATTACTTAAGAGTTTGAAAGACAGAGGAATTTTCCAGGAAAAATGAAGATCACACGGCAAACAAGGAAACACAGCAGGTACAATAATACCTTATTTTACCACTTTCTTTTTTTCTTTCTCACCTGCATAGCAGGTGAATGACTACTTAGAAACATTCATTTCCACACCAATTCTGAAACCAAACCTGTAATTCGACACAGATTACTTAGGGACCTATTTACTAAGTTTCGCTGGCTGTTAGTGTAGCAATTATTCCATGCTGACAGTTAATGTGGTGCCTTAATGGGTGGCAATTTCTGCATTTCAGGTAATGGGAAACAGTGTGGAGAATGGGTGGGCTGTGTCGTATTAGTAACATGCGGTAAGTCACTAATTGTTAAAATGGCAAATAATGACAGATTACCTTTCAAGGTAAGCGATATATATTTTCTGAACCTGATCAATTAGTCAGCTTGTTGAGTGAGAGGGAACTGGTATAACTTGGTGTAATTATAGGGGGAATATAGTGTATCACTTGATTTAGTATATTGAGCTTATTGGTTTTCTCAGGTTTTCTTTTAAATTTGACTGTAAATGTGTGAAACTGCTCCTTGATGTGGACTGGATATTACAGTTTATGTAATGTTTTCTTTGTAATTTTTGTTTCATTTTGAAATAAATTTTGGAAATTAAAAAAAAAAAGGCAAATAATGTAGCTCAGGTAATGCCACTTCAATAGGTATAGCTAATTGCATCTCATTATCTGCCAGTCAGGTAATGCATGGCGAAGAACTTTTCACTGTGTTGACAAAATGATGGCAACATCTCCAATAATAATACAAAGGTCTTGCAGTTACTGCACCTTACGTTTGGCTGCTCACCCACAATAACTGCAAATCTTACTGCATTTCAGTACATTAGGACCTTAATAATATTTATAAACAAAAGGTAAAGCTCTTTAAGACTAAGTATCAAATAGAAATAACATAAGTTCTATAAATAAATACACAGAAAGCCCAAGCACCAGAAAAAGAAAAAAAAATCTAGAATATGTCACAGCATACTGTATGAAAAAAAAACTACTCAGCAAATTTTAGGGTTTATTTATATTTTAGTGAAGATGAGACCAGTTTAGTTAATCTATTTTCAATAGCTAGATCTTATTCATAACAACCTACAGAAAAAGTCACAAGGTTCTCAAAAACAGAGCATTCACAATGATGCAGAATTAGAGTGAATTTCAATGTATTGTTTTGAAGACTCTTGCTATGCAGGTGAGAAAGAAAAAAAGAAAGTGGTAAAATAAGATATTATTGTACCTGCTGTGTTTCCTTGTTTGCCGTGTGATCTTCGTTTTTCCCAGGCAATTCCTCTCTCTTTCAAACTCTTAGGTAATATGTTGGCAATATCCTAATAGTAACATTATACTTTTACATGCATGGCCAATAATAATTGCCCACCACCTGGAATAATTAGCTGTTGCTGGACTTTGCGTTGATAGTCTATTTGGGTAGAAGACTGATGCTTTGTTTCTCAAGATACTGATGGAAACCCGTTTATGGAATTCTATTATTATTTATTTTATTTAGCCCACGCCTTTCCAGTAGTAGTTCAAGGTGAGTTACATTCAGGTACAGTATCTTTATCTTTATTCCTTTATTTGATATACACCTTAGGCCGGAACATAAAAGCAGTGAACAATACAAAACGTCTGCTCAGGGAAAGAAATAAAAGAACGCCAATATCTGACAGAACAGTGGGGGGAGAAATGGAGAGGGCAACAAGAGAAGGAGAGGAAGGAAGTGGAAAAAGACAGATACTCAGGTGGTGGTGTTAGGGAGATTAAAGGCTAGGTGAAAGAGATGTATTTTCAAAGCTACCTTGAATCGAGCAAAGGAGGGTTCAGAATGGGAGGGAATTCCAGAGGGAGGGGCCCAGGAAGAAAAAGGCAGAGGAGCGAGTATGTTCAAGGTGAACCTGAGTAGCAGAGAGGAGAACCAGACAATAGTTATGGATGAACCACAGGAGACAGTGGAGATTATGGTAATGAAGAAGGTCTGCAAGGTATTGAGGTGTGGAGGAATAGATAGCCCGACGAACAAAGATGAGTACTTTAAACTGAATCCTGAAATTATTATTTGTTTCCGGAGGGCTTACCATCTAAATTTCTACCTGAAGCAATAGAGGGTTAAGTGTCATGCTCAAGGCCACAAGGAGAGCCAGTGGGATTTGAGCCCTGGTCTTGCTGGTTCCTGCCCTGACCACTGTGCTACTCCTCCACTCCAATACCAAAAAATGCAGTCAGAGACCAAGGAAATGTGGCAGAAAGATACATAAAGCATAGTTATTCACCTGTAACAGGTGATCTCCGGGAACAGCAGGAATTTAGTCTTCAGATATGGGTATCATCGGTAACAACGGAGCCTGCGCAGGAACGCTCCCCAGCGTCCAATAGGAAAGCTTTTGGGAGCATCCCACAGTGCCTGCGTGCTGCCTTCCTGCCTTTCCCAACTGTCCCTCTCCAGTTGAGTTTATAGCTGAGACAAAAGAGAGAGAGAAAGAGAGAGAGATAGAGAGATACAACTCCTAGGGGAGTGGGCGGGTTGTGAAGACTAAATTCCTGCTGCTCCCGAAGATCACCTGTTACAGGTGAGTAACTATGCTATCTCCAAGAACAAGCAGGAATGTAGTCTTCACATATGGCGACTCCCTAGCTGCAGATGCCAGGGAGATGGCCCCAGAAAGTTGTGTGCCCTTGTGAAAGGGCACCACTTCCCCCCATGGATCTCTGGCATCCTACTAGGGATGGTGGCTAGGAGTTGATTAAGTCTGGAACAGGTTTTGAAGAACAGCCTGACCAAACAAGGCATCCCGGAGGGAGTCCTTGTCTAAGCAGTAATGGGCTGTGAAGGTATGTACCGAAGCCCAAGTAGCTGCTCGACAGATGTCGTCGATAGACACAGAGTGAAGATGAGCCATTGAGGCTACCATGGCTCTCACATTGTGAGCTGTGACATGGCCTTCAAGAGGCAGGTTCTTACTCTCATAGGCAAAAGATATACACTGTGCAATCCAGCTGGACAGTGTCCTTTTGGAGACTGGAAGTCCCAACTGACTAGGATCAAAAGCAACAAAGAGTTGAGAGGATTTTCTATGTTGCTGTGTCCTTTGCAAGTAAAAGGCCAAAGTTCTTTTACAGTCCAAAGTATGAAGGTTCCCTTCTGCATTTGAGGAGTGAGGCCTTGGAAAGAATACAGGAAGGTAAACCACTTGGTTTAAATGAAAGGGTGAAACCACCTTTGGCATAAAGTGTGGATGAGTCCTAAGGACTACCTTATCATGATGGAACCTTGTATAAGGAGGATCAGCCACCAATGCTTGCAATTCACTGATGCGACGTGCTGATGTGATTGCAATGAGAAAGATAACCTTCCAGGAAAGGAATTTCAAAGGTGGTTTCAAAGGACGGTTTCATAATGGTTCAAAGGACGGTTTCATGAGCTGCCCAAGTACCAGATTTAAGTCCCATGCCACCGGTGGTGGCTTAATGGGAGGCTTCGTTAAAAGAAGGCCTCTCATAAATTTCGCTATGAGAGGAAATAGGTTGTCCATTGAAAGGCTTGAAAGAAGCTGCAATAGCACTCATATGGACTCTCACTGAATTGGTCTTAAGCCCTGCATTTGACAAATGAAGGAAGTACTCCAGTAATGATTCCAGAGGTATCGCAAGAGGGTTAAGACCCTTCCGCGAGCACCATATGGTAAACCTTTTCCACTTAAATGCATAAGAGCGTCTTGTGGAAGGTTTCCTGGAAGCATGAAGGATATCCTTCACCTGCTGGGAACGGTTAAGACCATGGAGTTCTAGGCTTTCAGCAACCAGGCCATGAGATGCAGAGACTGGGGATTGGGATACCACAGCATCCCGTCCTCTTGAGAAAGAAGATCTGGAGCAGATCCTAACTCCAGAGGTGGAGCTTGAAAGAGATGTAGGAGCAGAGGGTACCACGGTTGCCGTGGCCAACGTGGAGCTATGAGGATTATATGATCTCTGTCTATCTGAAGCTTGAACAGGGATTTGAGAATTAGGGGAATGGGTGGAAAGGCATACAGGAAGTCCTGACCCCAATGAAGGAGGAAAGCATCCCTGGCCTGACAACCTCGAGCCGGAATTCTGGAACAGAACCGGGGAAGTTTGGCATTCAGCGGACTTGCAAAGAGGTCTATGTCCAGGGTTCCCCAAATTCGAAAAATTTGGGCCACCTGGTCTGCATGGAGAGACCATTCGCGTGGAAGCAGAACTCGACTGAGTCTGTCTGCCCAAGAGTTTTGAATGCCTGGAAGATACACTGCAAGAAGATGAATCTGATGCTGTCTGGCGAGGGCCCATAGTCGCAAAGCTTCATTGCACAGCGACAGAGAGCCTGTTCCGCCCTGCTTGTTTACATAGAACATGGCTACCTGATTGTCCATTTGAACTAGGATTGTCTTATAGCTGAGCTGGGTGTGAAATATTCGAAAAGCAAGGAAGATTGCTCTGAGCTGCAGGAGGTTGATATGAAGATAGGCCTCCTGTGGAGTCCAGGTACCCTGGGAAGAGAGGCCATGCAGGTGGGCTCCCCAACCTACCTGTGAAGCATCTGTTGTTAGAGTGGCTTGGGGTGGGGGTTGCTGAAAAGGAGACCCCACCAAAAGGTTTTTGGGTGACTGCCACCATTGGAGGGACAAAATAAGGTGATCTGAATTTGCTATTTTGTCTGACAGGCAACCTGACGGTTGAGTCCACTGAGTGGATAAGGTCCACTGGGCTGCCCTTATATGGAGGCGAGCATAAGGAACCACATGCACAGTGGATGCCATGTGGCCTAGTAACTGTAACATTTCACAAGCAGTGAGGTGAGGTTATAGCACTGCTTGGGAAGCTAACTGTACAATGCGAAGGCAGCGGGGCTGTGGAAGGAAGGCCCTTGTCTGTCTGGTATCCAGAAGAGCTCCTATAAACTCTAGAGATTGAGTGGGAGCAAGGTTGGACTTTGGGAAATTTATGACAAGTCCCAGATACTGAAGGATGCGTATTGTACAAGACAGAGCAACCCTGGCCTCTGGCTCTGAAGGGGCTCGAATGAGCCAGTCGTCTAAGTAGGGGAAGACGAATATGCCCAGGGTGCGGAGAAATACTGCTACCACAGCCATGCATTTTGTGAACACCCTTGGTGCAGAGGCCAGGCCAAAAGGAAGAACCCTGCATTGGTAGTGCTTTCCTTGAAACAGGAATCGAAGGAACTTTCGGTGAGTTGGGTGGATGAGAACATGAGTGTACGCATACTTGAGATCTAGAGAACAAAGCCAATCCTGACTCCAAAGGTATGGCAGCAGAGTTCCTAGAGAAATCATTTTGAACTTCTCACTGAACAGGAACTTGTTCAATTCTCTGAGGTCTAGAATGGGTCTGTGTCCTCCTGTTTTCTTTGGAATAAGGAAATAGGCGGAGCAAAACATCTTCTATTGCTCCTTGAGCGAGGAACATAGTGACTTCTTGACCTAACCGGTCGTTGAGAGAGGTCTGAGAATTTAACTGTCTTACTATTGTAAAAGGGGGCATGCTGAGGAAATGAAGCTTATATCCCCCTCGTACAATAGACAGAGTCCAAATTTCTGCTGTTATCTGACACCATCTGGGGGCAAAATGACATAACCTTCCCAAGATGGTGGAGGGTTCTGGGCCATTTAGGGCCAGGAAGGCAAAGTTCTCTAGATAGGAGTCAAAGCCCCTGTGGAGGCTGAGTCTGCTGAGCCGGTGGAGGCTGAGTCTGCTGAGCCGGTGGAGGCTTAGCTGCTTTTGGCTTCCTTTGTTGCCTAGGTTGTTGCTGCTGTCCCTTTTGGGCAGACTGACCTGGACGATGTCCTTGCTGGGTATAGGAGGGATAAAACTTTTTCTTCTTGCTGAAGAATGTTTTTTTGGAGGATCTTTTCCTCACAAGATCAGCTGTAGATTTGGACAATCTATCCAAAGTGATATTGTCAGCATCTATCTCATTAGCTTTTTCCTGCCAATTCTTGCCAAAGAGATTCTCTCCTGTGCAAGGTATATTCCCTAGTTTGTCCTGTACCCAGATTTCCAAGTCAAATTCTACATGCACCTATGGCAATAGCAGAGGTTCTGCTTATGCATTCAAAGCAGTCAAAGGCTGCACGATTCACAAACTTGGAAACATCCTGAGCATGTTTAACAAAAGCAAGATAATCTTGCCTTTTATCATCAGGAAGGAGAGGGCTCATAAGCTCTAAGTCTCCTGTGACTTCCTTAAGGAACATTCCCATATATAAGATATAGGAACTGATCCTAGCAGAAAGCATGGAAGCCTGGAAGGATCGACGTCCAAAGGCGTCAAGAGTCCTACACTCACGTCCTGGAGGATTAGATGCATGCCTTTTTGCACTCTTTATCCGTCTCATGGCTGATTCCACCACCATGGAATGGTGTGGTAATTGAGTCTTCTGAAACCCAGGACAAGGAGGAACTCGATAAATGGTGTCGCATCTTTGAGAATGAGGAGATGTGGTCAGAGGTGTTTCCCACATCCTTAGCATAAGATCATGCAAGATCTCATGAATAGGTAAGGTAGCTGCCTCCTTGGGAGCTTTAGGGTATTGTAGGATTTCTAATTCCTTTGCCCTAGGCTCTTTTTCAGGAGCCACTGTGATGGAAAGACCTCGGGCCACATCTCGGATAAAATCCTGAAAGGACATATCCTCTGGTGGAGACATGCTACGCTGAGGAGAAGAGGAATCCTCGGGAAGAAGTACTCTGGTATCGGCAAAGCTTTCAGAGTCTTCAGACTCATCCGAGGATTCGAAGTATCTCCGATCTGGGTGATCATGCAAGGCACGGTACCGGTACAGACTGAAGTCGGCATCGGAGTGGTCCGATACTGACTTGTCAATACCAGATAGAGACGCATGACTCGGTCCCGGTAGAATACCTGCCGATGTTGATGCAGTCGGTACCGGAACCGGTTGAATTGTCTGAAGCTGTTTCAGGGGCATCAAGGCCGTGAGAAGAGCCGCCAGACTGCATTCAATAGCCAAGAATCTCTGGTCTATCGACGCTGATGATGCTTGGGTATCGGTGCCAGATAAAGCGGCCAGAACCCCAGAGCATGGCACCAGTAGTTCTGCCGAGGTTGAAGCCTCGAGAACATCCTGGAGCCCCGTTAGTGCTTTGGAAGCTGAAGCCTCCCGCCGGGGCAATTTTGCTGGTGGAAGTCCCTCAAGGGCAACACCAGAGGCATCTCGATGTTTAGAAGGAGATCTACCCTTTGAGGACCGGCTAGATTTATGTTTAGTTACCTGAGATCCATGGGAGGAAGATGAAGCCCTGGAAGACGTTGATGCCATGGAGGCTGCATCGGAGGGAAAAAGGGTGCTAAGCTTAGCTGCTCGGTTTTGCCAGCCCCTTTTTGACATCATCCCACAGGCAACACACTCTGAAATAGAGTGATTAGGAGCTAAACATTTGAGGCACCACACTTCAAACACTTTTTAAAACCCAAAGCAGGTTTTTCCATTTTGAGGGAAAAAATTTGGGCCTAGTGCCCAAAATGGCATGTGGCACCCGAGAAGAAAATTACTGGAGAGAGACTCCAGAAATAAAGTTTTTCTTTTTTTTTTTTTTTTTTAGAAAAAAGAAAAGTACCACCAGCGGTACCGGTTTAGCATCGAGGGAAGGCAGATGCGACCACAAAAAAGAAGTATAAGAAGGGAATTTTCTGCGGTGACAGGATGTGCGACCTGTCGGCTCCGCGGAAAATGAAGAACTGGAGAGGGACAGTTGGGAAAGGCGGGAAGGCAGCATGCAGGCGCTGTGGGATGCTCCCAAAAGCTTTCCTATTGGACGCTGGGGAGCATTCCCGCGCAGGCTCCGTCGGTACCGATACCCATATGTGAAGACTACATTCCTGCTTGTTCCTGGAGATATATTTCCCCATTATAATGGAAGCCACAGGCCTATAAGAGGAATTTCTAATTGCACATTGACAAGTTGCCTATACAAGTTATATCTTATGAACTCCAAAAGGAAACACCCTTTTGACTGATGCAAGCACTACTGTGAGCATTAGCAGTAAATCTGAGAGACTCATGTACCCTGGGGCTTAGGAGTGAGTTTCAGGTTGATCATGGTATGTGCAAAACTAATCCATCTGGAGAAATTGCCAGTTGCTTATTACAAAACTTCTTCTTTGAGAGCCCCTTGCCACTGAACTTACCATTGCAGGAAGTCTGTTTTGGCTTCCTTTTGCTTGTTAATTTCAATTATCCTGTCCTTTTCAAGGTGTCCTATCCATAGCATGGGTGCAATGTTATAAACACTGTTTATGAGATAAGGGGATTGGCAAAAGATGTAGCTGGAAACAGAAGCTGTTCACAGTAACTAGATGATTATCCCAGTGCTCTCATGAAATAAACGCTCCCCGGCTGTAACAAAGCTCCTGCCTCACTGCATTATTTTAGTTTATCTTATTCCAGACTTGCCCACCGCCATGCTTCAAACTCAGTTCCAGTTTGCCAAATTTCAAACTCCAGTTCTAGTTCCTAGTTCTATTCTCTGTCTTATATCCAGCCTGTCAAGTTCCAAGTCCTTGCTTCAGCTCCTTGTTCCAGTTCCTGCTGTCTTGAGCTCCAGATCCAGTTTTTGCTTGACGCTTCAGTGTCTGAGCTTTATTTGCTTCAAATTCCAGCTTCAACTTAGAGGTCCTATTCCGGTTCCATTTCCTACCTCATGTTTCAATTCCTTCTCTTGCTTCAGACTTATTGTTCTTGTTCCTGCTCCAAATTGAGACTTCAGGGAGGGGCATAACCAAGGGTGGTCCTGGGTGGATTATGGCCCCTCCCACTTTGGTTTCAGGCTCATCCAATCAGCAGTAGCAGGTCAGTTAAATAAGAGGAGAAATGGAGGCAGTGTCAACGTTCACACTGCTTTGTGCCTACCCATGATAATCCTAGGCCTCACTACAAAATCAGTCCTGGCTACACCATTCACTCCAGATTAGCTCTGAGTTCTGGCACTAGCTCCAGCATGCCAGAACTCCTCTCCGCACATCTAAAGCAGACTCCTATTTCTGAATGCTTGGTGTGACTGAGGAACCTGGCACCACCATATATTGAAATATGAAATGTAAATTTACTTATACAGCCAAAATGGGTTACAACAGATCTAATGACATGCATATACAATAGAACAAAATAAATCAAATGATAAAATTTGTTTTTCCATTAAAATACTGAATATAAAAATAAGAATGAAAAGGTGTTTATTAAGAAACATGACGGCAGAAAAAGACCACATGGTCTTTTTCTGCCGTCATGTCTGCCCTTCCATATCGACTACTACAATAGTCCCCTCTTTTCCCTTAGAGATGCTCTGTGTCTGTCCCATACTATTTTGAATTCAGATACTGTCCTCATCTTTACCACCTCTACTGGGAGACCATTCCACATATCTACCACTCTTTCTGTAAAGAAATATTTCCACATGTTACTCCTGAGTCTATCCCCTTTCACCCTTATCGTATATCTCCTCGCAGAAAAGCTTGCTTTCAATCGAAAGAGGCTTTCCTCCTGTGCATTTATGCCATGGAGATATTTAACATCTCTATCATATCTCCTCTATCCCGCCTTTCCTCTAAAGCATACATATTAAGATCCTTAAGTCTGTCCTTATATGCTTTATAACGAAGACCACTAATCATTTCAGTAGCTATCCTCTGCACCAGCTCCAACCTGTTTATATCCTTTTGAAGGTGTGGCCTCCAGAACTGCACACAATACTCCAAATGAGTTTGCGCCAAAGACCTATACAGGGGCACTATCACTTCCTTTTCTCTGCTGACCATTCCTTTCCCTATGCACCCAAGCATCCTTCTAGCTTTCGCCATCGCCTTTTCTACCTGTTTAGCTACTTTAATATCGTCAGGCACAATCACGCCCAGGTCCCGCTCTTCTTTTGTGGAGTAAAGTACTTCACCCCCTATACTATATCGCTCCCTTGGATTGCTACAGTCCAAATGCATGACCTTGCAGTTTTTAACATTAAATCTCAGCTGCCAAATTGTAGACCATTCTTCAAGCTTAGCTAGATCCCTCCTAATGTTATCTACTCCTTCCTGGGTGTCTACTCTATTGCAGATTTTGGTATCATCTGCAAAGAGGCAAACCTTACCTGACAGCCCTTCTGCAATATCACTAACAAAGATGTTAAAAAGAATTGGACTAAGGACCATTCCCTTTAGTACACCACTGGTAACCTCCTTCTCCTCAGAGTGAGCTCCATTTACCTGCACCTCTTGTCGCCTTCCACTCAACCAATTTCTAACCCAATCAGTAACTTTAGAGTCCATCCCTAGGTTGCTCAGTTTGTTGATGAGTCTGTGCCTGTGCGGAACGGTGTCAAAGGCTTTAATGAAATCTAAATACATCACACCCAGAACTCTCCCTCGGTCCAACTCCCTGGTCACCCAGTCAAAGAAATCAATCAGATTTGTCTGACAAGACCTGCCTCTGGAAAATCCATGCTGCCTCCAATCCTGTAATCCATTAGACTCCAGAAACCTCACTAGTCTCTCTAGGAGCAGCATTTCTAATAATTTACTCACTACAGATGTTAGACTAACCGTCATGTAGTTTTCAACTACATCCTTACTTCCGCTTTTGTGTAAAGGGACCACATGTGCCTCTCTCCAGTCCTCTGGCATCACACCAGACTCCAAAGAGGCACTGAAAAGGTCAGTCAGTGGAGCCACTAGAACATCCCCAAATTCCTTCAGTATTCTCGGATGTATCCCATCCAGTCCCATCGTTTTGTCTACTTGTAGTTTAGCTAGCTCCTCCCGTACATAGTCTTCTGAAAATCGTTTGAGATCCCCGTCGCTTCTATTCCTATTTGTGGGTATTTTCTGAGGTCCTGCTCATTGCCCTTCATCTGTGAACACAAAACAGAAATATTTGTTATGCAATTCCACTTTATCCTCATCAGCTTTTACATATTCCTCTCCTTCACCGTTGAGTCTGACATTACCACTTTTGCCCTTCCTCTTCTCACTAACATATCTGAAAAAATGTCTTATCTCCCCATTTTATTGCATTGGCTATTTCTTCTTCTTTTAGTATCTTTGCTTTCTTGACTATTTTGCTATCTTCTCTAAGTTTTTCCAAATATAGATGCCTGTCTTCCGCTCTCTGTGATCTCTTGTATTTCATGAAGGCCACCATCTTCTTCTTCACCTTTTCAGCTACTTCGAGAACCATAGTGGCCTCCTTTGCCTTTTACTTTTATTTACCTTTCTAACAAAAATGTTGGTTGACTTTAAAATATCCCATCAGTTTTGCTCACTTTTTTTTACATCCCCAGCTTTTCCCATCCCACTAACGACTCTTTGAGGTATTGGCCCATCTTGGCAAAGATAGATTTTAGAAAAACGAAGACCCTCGCTTTTGAATGGATTTTATCAGCCCTAGTCCTAATACTGAACCACACCATCTGGTGATCACTGGATGCGAGATGATCTCCCACTATAACATCAGAAACACTTTCACCATTATTAAGCACCAAGTCCAGTATGGCCCCTTCATGTGTGGGTTCTGTTCCCAGTTGCCTGAATAATTCTCCCTGTAGAGAATCCAGGATCTTACTTCTAGATGACACCGCAGCAGGGATGTGCCAATCAACATCCGACATATTTCACCTATCAATAGCATTTCCCCTTTCCTAGCAATGCTGCTTATGTCCTCTATTAAATCTCCATCTACTTCTCCCTGTGAGGGGGCTCTGTATATCACACCAATGCAAATGGATTTCTCTTTCCCTCTTTCTAGTTTAACCACAGTGCTTCCTCTCTCCCTTTTAAGTCCTGTAATTCTATAGCTTTAATGTTATTTTTTACATTTAGTGCCACTCCTCCCCCTTCCTCCTACTCTATCCTTGCAGAATAAGGTATAGCCTGGTTAAATTACATCTCAGTCATTGTTGACTGTGAACCATGTCTCTGTACCTGCCACTCCAAGTCAGCCTGCTCCGTTAAAGCCTCAACATCTAAGATCTTATTTCCCATGCTACGGGCATTTTTGCACACCGCTTTCCAGATGTTGCCCCATTTACCCATTTCTATAGATATTTTTAATGTTTCACTTACCTGGGGACTTTCTTCACCCATCCCCAATGAATCTAGTTTAAAGCCCTCTTCAGTAGATTAGCCGGTCTGCTCAAGAGGGCTTTAAACAAGATCAAACTAGATCAAAATTATTAACTAGATTCCCCTATAATGTGGAGAGCTACAGCCAATGAAAAATAATTGTGGATAAACTTTGAAATGTTATAGCCTATACAATTATTTAGGATGAGCGCCAAATGTTTTTTTTTACCCATTCACTAATTAAAGAGCTATTAAAGTGGTTTTGAGAGATAATATAGAACTGTCAGCAAGAGTTTGAAGGTGTTTTATGCATGCATCTGTGTGTATCATATGGGGGTGTGTGCATGCATGTCAGAGGGAGTGTTGGGGCACACATGCAAGCATGTGTGTGTGTGTGTGATGGGATTTGTTGGGAGGTGCGTGTGTGATGGGGGTGATGGGGGTGTATGCATTTCTGTGTGTCTCTTTCATTGGAGTGTTGGGGGCTGGATGCATGTCTGCACGCACCATGGAGTTTCCCATCTCTACTTTTCTTTTTTTTTTTTATTGAAAATTTTCTTTTAACAATCCATTGAACTGTTATGAGGACAATATAAGAAAATAGGTAACACCAAAATTATTATCAAAAAGGGGTACAATCATGAGGAGACATGGAAATATGAAGAAAAAGCAGAGGAGAATATAACATTAGACTCTGTTTAAATATTCCCAGTCCAACAAAAACCCAAAAGGAAACCTCACAAGAAATTGAAAACAACAGAATAGGAATCATTTACTTTGCAAAAACAATTGCAGCTGAGAAGGATCAAGAAAAACAAACTTACCCTGATGGAGCACTAAACACTTGCACAGAAATTTAAGAAAAAAAGATGCACCCATATCCACCACCTGAGGCTTTAATTCCCAATAAGCATTCTGGCGTAGCTGGGTGGCTCTAGCTTCATGACCACAAAACAACATCCTTATGCTGAAAAAATATTTTCAGTATTGCATTCTTTTCCAACACCAAGTAAAAGGCAACTAGTAAAGTAGCACGCATCAGGATCTCGTCTAGGGAGGATTCAACATACGAAGAAACATCTAAACTCTCCTCCAAAAAAACTTGATCTGAATCCTCTCCATTGGCACCCTTTGTTCTGGTCCCCCTAGGCAACTACTACTACTGAGCATTTGTATAGCGCTACAAGCCGTATGCAGCGCTGCACAGACATGTAAGAGACAGTCCCTGCTCATCAGAGCTTACAATCTAGTCAAGACAGACACAACACAGAAGGTGTAGACAGGGATAAATCAAGAGGGGAAGGTAAAGAAACAAGGAGATCAGGTGAGTCAAGATCCAAAAGCAGCAGTGAAGAGGTAAGTTTTCAGCCTGGATTTGAAAAGGGTCAGAGAAGATGCCTGGCATACAGACAAAGGTTGGTTGTTCCAGGCATAAGGTGCAGCAAGGTGAAAGAAGCGAAGTCTGGAGATAGCAGTAGAAGAGAAGGGCACAGATAGAAGCAGTTTGCCAGGTCCCGAGGGGGGGGGGGGGTGTAGTGAGAGATAAGATAAAGAAAAGTAGTGAGGAGCTGCAGAGTGAATGCATTTATATGTCAGCAGGAGAAGTTTGAACTGGATGTGGAAACAGATAGGGAGTCAATGAAGTGACTTGAGAAGAGGGGTAATATGGGCATGACAAGGCTGGTGGAAGATTAGCCATGCAGCAGAGTGTTGAACAGATTGAAGGGAAGGGAGATGATTCAAAGGGAGACCAGCAAGGAGTAGGTTACAGTAGTCAAGACGGGAGGTGATTAAAGAGTGGATAAGTGTCTTAGTAGTGTGTTCAGAAAGGAATGGGTGGATTTGGTTAATGTTATAGAGAAAGAAATGGCAGGTCTTAGCTATCAGATGGATGTGTGTGGAGAAGGAGAGAGAGGAGTCAAAGACAACCCCAAGGTTGCGACCTGAGGAAACAGGAAGGAGTAGAGAGTTATCCAGAGATTGAAAAAGGAGGGAGGTTTTAGGGGGAAAGATAAGAAGACCTATTCTTCAGTCTTAGCCATGTTCAATTTCAAGCAGCGGTGAGACATCCAAGCAGCAATGTCAGAGAGGCAGGCAGAGATCCAGGTCTGGATTGCCGGAGAGATTTCAGGCATAGAGAGGTAGATCTGGGAGTCATGGGCATAAAGATGGTACTGAAAGCCATGGGAAGAGATGAGCGCACCAAGGGACTGGGTATAGAGAGAGAAAAGGAGCAGACTCAAGACAGATCCTTGGAGTACACCAACTGAAAGAGGGATAGCAGAAGAGGAGGAGCCACCAGAACACACACTGAAAGAGCGATGGGAGAGATAGGAGGAGAACCAGGATAGTACAGAGCCCTTAAAACCAACCGAGGACAGGGTATCAAGGAGAAGGTTGTGGTCAACAGTGTCATAAGCAGCAGAGAGGTCAAGAACGATGAGGACAGAGTAAATTCTCTTGGATTTTGCCAGGAACAAGTCACTGGAGACTTTGGCAAGAGCCGTTTCAGTAGAGTGTAAAGGACAAAAGCTGGATTGTAAAGGATCCAGGAGGGCATGAGAGGAGAGGAAGTCAAGTCAGCGGTGGTGAACTGCGCATTCGAGTAGTTTAGAAATGAAGGGGAGGAGGGAGATGGGTCGATAATTAGAATTAGATGGAACAACAAACAGTAAATGTTAACCACTTTAAGATCATCTACCTCAGGAAAAGCTAAAACTTCATTTAAGTATTTCTTCAATAATATTAAGTGGGTCAGATAACGCATATAAGGAAAATTCAAGAATCTTAAAATTCTAGACTGAGAAATATTCTCCATAATTTCTAATTGCTGATGAATTAAATAACTATCTTTAACAATGGAAGACACAGCTGCTTGCAATGTGCCCAAATGAGGGGACACTTTCTTTAACTGCAAATCCGTTTCAGAAAATTTAACAAACTATGTGACAAACTTATCTAGTTTTTGAGAAAAAAAAACAGATAACTGTTGCAGAGACCCGAGAACAGCCACAGTTCGAATATCCTATAAAGTAATGTCCGTATCCTTAGGGAAGGTGGTAAATGAGGATGGCACCAAAGATGGTGGTGAAAAGATCACTATCTTACGTATCTTCAACCCACCCAACCCACCCCTAGGTAACAAACCAGACAGAGGAGGCATCTTGGGGCTGCTATGAGGGGCTTGAGCTACCTCCCGCTCAACTGGAATGGGCTCCAGCACACTCTCCAATGGAACAACAGAATGGGAGGGTAAGATCTGTAAACCCAAAGTCAATGAGGAGTCACTTAGAGATGGTGTACTCACGGAGGCTAAAGAGATATCCTCCTTCGGAATCCTTTGAACATGTAAGAACATAAGATATGCCATACTGGGTCAGACCAAGGTCCATCAAGCCCAGGTTCCACAATTCTTGTATTGGGGCAAGCAGTGGATGTAGATCCATTGGGGTGAGAAGCTTGACCGCCTTCTCAGTACCAGACTGGGGACCCTTTTTCTTCCTCTTTCCCTATTGCTGTAAGCGCCCTGGCTCCTCATGGCTCCAAAGGGGCTCCCAATAGGCATAACCTCCCCCTTAGGACTCACATCTACGGACTCATGCGCATGGCTGCATACTGCAGTGGGGCCTCAGATTTTATAGACCCTTCCCAAGCAGCCTACTGACATCAGCTATGATGACAGACACCGCGGGACAACTGGCTCCTCTGCTGAAAGGTAATCACAGTATCAGGAAATTTCCAGGCACTCCCTCCATCTTTACTTTTAAATATCCTCCTTCCTGCGCTCTCTTCTCCTTCCCCTTCACCCAGAAGTACACTGTCCCCTTGCCCTCCCAACCAACTTTGCACTCTCTTCTTCCCCTACCTTTCACTTTCTCACTTGCGTTCTTTCAAGTCTGAGTCCCACCTCTATCCCCATGCCTCCCTAATGCTCCACCCCTCCTCTATATCCCCACCAATTCCACTGCCTCCCTCTTCTAACACCATCTCCTATTTATGCTTCACTCCCTTACCCAGCCCTTCCCAGCTGTCAGGCAGCCAGGTTGCAGCCTTCTCTTCATGCCAGCAGGACCTAGGGTCTCTCACTGGCATCTTCAGCAGCAACCTTGCTCTTCATGCCAGTGCCTCACAGCTAGATTACTGCAACCTTTCCTTTGCTGGTCTTCCTCTGAATCATCTCTCTCCATTACAATCTGTTCAAAATGCAGCTGCAAGGCTAATCTTCCGTCAGTTATGCTTCTCAAGTCACTTCATTGGCTCCCTATCCGTTTCCACATCCAGTTCAAACTTCTACTACTGATATATAAGTGCCTTCATTCAACTGCTCCTCACTACCTTTCCTCTCATCTCTCCCTACACCCCTCCTCGGAAACTCCACTCTTCCAGCAATTCCCTTTTATCTGTGCCCTTCTTTTCCACTGACAACTCCAGACTTCTATCTTTCTACCTTGCTGCTCCTTCTGTACGCCAGACTCCATCTGTGACCTTATTCAAATCCAGGCTAAAAACTCACTTCTTGAGACTTCTTTTGGAACCTGATCCCCTTTATCTCGTGTTTATCTCCTATGTATTTCTTTACCAGTCCCCTAGATATATCCTTGGCCCCAGTTGTTGTCTTAACTTGACTGTAAGCTCTTACTAGCAGGAACTGTTTTACATGTCTCTGTACAGCACTGTGCACG
This sequence comes from Ichthyophis bannanicus, assembly GCA_033557465.1. Classification (NCBI taxonomy): domain Eukaryota; kingdom Metazoa; phylum Chordata; class Amphibia; order Gymnophiona; family Ichthyophiidae; genus Ichthyophis; species Ichthyophis bannanicus. The sequence goes on along the minus strand of CM066038.1, from coordinate 122,661,334 downwards.
CCTTGTAGTGCTATACAAATGATAAGTAGTAGTGGCAATAGTAGTGGGACCATGAAATACCACAGACTCACTGGCATCTTCAGGCCACAAACCTGTCTTCATGCCAACAGGACGCGGGGCCTGCTGCTGCCATCTTCAGGACAGAGACCTATTCTTCAAGTCGACAAGACCCAGGGCTATCTGCCAGCAATTGCTGACCACATCCCCTCCTTCATGCCAGCGGAATGGGACTCCTGCAATGATCCATGTTTTCAAGATGAACACTTTTCAAAACAAATCTTTAGGAAACACACAAACATGCTAAGGAGTTATGCTCACTGGTATTTCAGATCAGCCTGGATTACATTTTAAATGGATATATAATTGTTAAAGTTGTATCATAATTGATTGCTTTTATATGAAATTCACCTTGAGTTCTCACTGCATTTTTTTTGTTAAATCATCCCAAAAAAATCAATTTGTAAAAGGTGAGCCATTATCAGAAGAAAAAAAAATAACTAATTACAGTAAAGCATTATAAAGGCCCATAGCCCATGTTCCCTGTAAAATAGTTATCTCCAAGTTATAATGTCCTGTTCAATGTAATTTCAGTTTGTTCAATGTAAACCGCCTTGATATCATGAAAGGTAGTATATAAGAAATATTAAATAAATAAATAAAAAGGTAAGAACACTGCCAAACCACAAGTCCCCATTATTGTCCCCAATCACTGGTCAACAAATTTTTACAAAAGTCATGTTACTGAAATAAAAATAGTCATTTCTTATCAATTTTTATATGCTGAACACGAATATGACAGTGAAATTGCAAAGTTGGCTCTAGTTTTTTTGTAATCTACAAGAATTAATGTTTACATCACAAAATGCATGTCAATAGTAAATATAAGCAGCCTTCAGTTAATACCTGTAAAAAAAACAAGTCATAGACTACTTCTTAGATTTTTTCGCCTGTCTCTTGTACAGCTGTTCGGGAGCTTCTCTGGGGATGTCCAGCAGTAGTCAGCCAGCATTGTAGTGGACCATTTTCCCTGGTATCTTTGCTCCATCGTTGCGATATCCTGGTGAAAACGTTCACCCTGTTCATCACTAACCATACCACAGTTGTCAGGAAAGAAATCAAGATAGGAATCAAAGAAATGGATCTTTAGAGACATATTGCAGCCAAGTTAGGGAGTGGAGGAGTGGCCTAGTGGTTGGGGCAAGGTACTTCAGGCCGGAAGGTCGGGGGTTCAAATCCCACTAGAGGACAGCAACCTTGGGCCGGAAGGACTGGGGTTTCTAGTCCCACAGGTGCTCCTTGTGGTCTTGGGCAAGCCACTTAACCGTCCATAGCCCATGTTCCCTGTAAAATAGTTATCTCCAAGTTATAATGCTCTGTTCAATGTAATTTCAGTTTGTTCAATGTAAACCACACTGATGCAGAATAGCGCGGTATATAAGAGAATAAAAATAAATAAATAAGTTTCTGATACTGCATCAGCATGTCTTCTACTAGTTCCTTGTAGTTTTCTGCCCTAACATTCCTGAGAAAGTTTGACACTAGGCGAAAAGCATTCCATGCTTGTTTTGCATCACCCTGCAGCAAGTTGTTGAACCGGTCATCTTTGAAGAGCTCTCGAATCTGAGGACCCACAAAAACTCCCTCTTTAATCTTTGCTTTGCTGAGTCAAGAGAATTTTTCATGCAGGTATCGAAAAGCTGGCGAAGTGCGGTCCATGGCTTTCACAAAGTTTTTCATTAAACCTAGTTTGGTGTGAAGGGGTGGTAGCAGGATTTTGTGAGCCTCAACCAGAGCTGGGTGCTGGATATTCTTCTCTCCAACTGTTACATTTTGTCTGCGACTCCATTCCTTCCGCAAGTAGTGCCAATCCCTTGCTCGGCTATCCCACTCACATAAGAAACACATGTATTTTATATATCCCTGCTGCAGTCCCATTAAAAGGGCAACTACCTTCAAGTCACCACAGAGGTGCCAGCTGTACTTGTTATAGTTAATGGAAGTCAGTAGATGCTTTAAGTTATCGTATGCCTCTTTCATGTGGACGGCATGCGCTACTGGAATAGATGGAAGACGGTTTCCATTGTTCAAAAGCACAGCCTTCAGACTCAGTTTCGAAGAGTCTATAAATAGTCAACAGTCTTGTGGGTCATGAGTGATTTTTAAGGCATTCATGAGGCTTTCAATATCGGAACAGAATACCAGATTACTTTCCTTTCTGAAGAAAGGCTCCAACTGCTGGTGGCGCTTTCGATATGAAGTAATGTTGACATCTTCCTCTAGAAGATTCCATTGTTGGAGTCTTGATCCTAGCAATTCTGCCTTTTTCTTGGATAAGTCGAAATCACGAACCAGGTCATTTAGTTCTTCCTGTGTTATTCTGTGTGGAGTTGATATGCATCCCAGTGAAAATTTGGGTAACTGCATGCTGACGGACCAGGAGAAGAACAGGTCGGCTCACCCTTGTCCTCATCAGATGAATCAAGAGAATATTCTGATGGAAGTTCTGGAATAAAAGTCCCTCACCATGTGGAACTGGTCTCAATGCAGACGGAATGTTTGGGTAGACTATGCTTGACTTCTTTTATTTCGTTATTCCACTGGAAAGAGGAGGAACCAAGCAGAAGTAACAGTCATTTACGTGGTGGTTTTGCTCTCCACACCATGGGGACTGCAAATGGCACTGATGGTCTTTTGCAATTCAACCACTGTGAAAGCTGTGTTGTACATGTAGCACAGCATATATGCGGGGCCCAAGGCTTGTCTTGGTCACCAATCTTGCATCCGAAGTAAAGATGATATGCCTTCTTCAGTTGAGAAGTGATACTTTTCTTCTGGTTGGCAAATGTCACTTCCCCACAAATGTAGCAGAAATTGTCAATGGTATTAACGCACTTTCGCAGCATTACTGTTCTGTATTGTATCTAAATGGCTAAAATTATATGATTAATAAAAGTTACATGTAACAGTAGCTTAAACTGTCTCGCACACAGTCTGAAATATTTTAAATGCCCAACCTTTCTGACTGCGTATAGTACACTGCTGACATCAGATGGCTTCAGCAGCCGTCTGGCAGTAGTATTGCATTGCATCAGAAAATGATGCAATCAACTCTGGATTTATTTATTTATTTAACGTCTCTTCTATACTGCACTATTCACATCAGTGCAGTGTACATTTAACAGAACCTTATGCAATGCAGTCGGGATCTATAACTTGGGCAAAACTGGGGTAACTTTCTACAAATTATTTACACTAATAAACATACTGTGGATAATGTGTGCATTCTGGTATTATGCAATGTGATACAATATTACATTATTCAAGGCTTATTTGGGATGTTGTTGAGGTCCTACTGGATAAATTTACAAGGTGAAACGTCAAAAACGAACTACATGCAATATCTTCAAAACGAGAGCCAATACATTTTTTTAATGTTACATTAGTGTTCAGCTCACCAAGATACTATAGATTAGGGCCTTTTAAAGTCAGTAACGATTTCAATGTTGACCAGTGTAGTCCGGGAATGCCTTTTCAAAGAAGTAGGTTTTCAGTTGTTTTTTACATTTTTTAAAGGATGATTCAGCCTGGATATAATCAGGGAGTGAATTACACAGATGCAGAGTCAAGAGATAAAATGATGATCTACAAGCAAACTCGAGATATGCAAGGGAGGGTGATGGGAGGACCAAACGATTTGCATTTTGTGACTGGAGTGTTCTGGTAGGACAACAGGAAATCACAGAGCTGGACGAATAGATCGGTGAACTTGTATGCAAAGCCTTAAAGATAAGCATTAAAACATTAAAATGAAAGCGGAATGATAGAGGTAGTCAATAGAAATGGTAACACAGTGGAGCTATGTGATCATATTTTGAAGCCCCAGCCAAGAGACAGATAGCTATATTTTAGACTACTACTACTGATCATTTGTATAGAGCTACAAGGCATACACAGCGCTATACAGACACATGTAAAAGATAGTCTCTGCTCATCAGAATTTACAATTTAATCAAGACAGCACAACAGCTGAGGACAAGGATACATCTAGGGGAATGGTAAGGAAACACATTGGAGACTAAGTGGGCCAGTTGTAACTTCTTCAGAAAGGAGAATCTTAGACCAGAATAGACTGCATTGCGGTACTCTAATCTAAATAATAACAAGGCATGCAATAGAGTGTGAGGTGCTTGGGCTGTGAAATACGGTTTGATGAAACAAATACAATGCAATGAGTAAAAAGATGAACGCACAGTTATTGCCGCATGATGTTCAAAAGAAAGGTGATTATCAAAAAAAAATCCCTAAATAAGTCAGAAATTCAACTAGAGAAATTGCAGAGCCCAGAGTCAAAGGGCTTATGGAAGGAGGAGCAGAGTCTCCTGATACCCAAAGGGCCTGGGATTTAGCGAGATTCAATAAAAGGCTGTGCTACTGTAGCCAAGCAGATACTAAATCATTCAATGGGGATAGAGATCAGGTATGTCTGCTGAAGAATAATACATGAGCAAAATATCATCAGCACAATAGCAACCACTAAGTCCTTGTTCCTGAATCTGTGCAACAAGGGGAGCTAGGAAAATTTTAGTGTGGGAGAGAGGATAGATCCTTGGGGAACATCACAAAGAAAAGAAAGAACTGCTGAGTCTTCATTGGCCCTAGTACGAACTTGAAAGGAATGTGCAAACAGAAAGGATGCAAATCATTTTAGTTCAGTCCCTGAAATTCCAATATCTGATACACGCTGAAGAAGTAAGAGATGATTAATGATGTTGAAAGTTGATGATAAGTCCAGAAACGCCAAAATAATGGATCTCAGAGCATCTAGATTTGCATGCAAGTCGCTTAACAAAGCCGTAATGACAGTTTCAGTATTGTATTCCTCCAGAGCCTTGTTGGGGATGTAATACATTAATTTTTTTCCTAGTATAATTAGTTAGTTGAACTGAAAGAGTAGTTACTCACCTGTAACAGGTGTTCTCCAGGAGTAGCAGGAATCAGTCCTCACATAAGGGTGTCATCGGCGCCGATGAAGCCCCAGCGGAGCATTTCCCCAGCTTTCTATGAAAGCCTTTGGGAATGCAGGCACGCATGCGCGGTTCCCTAACCCGCCTAAAGGTGCCATCTTACCTCAGTCAAATGACATAGCTAAGAACAGCACACAAAAAAGAAAAATAAACTATGTACAACTGCAACTCCCAGGGGAGGAGGGAGGGCTGTGAGGACTGATTCCTGCTGCTCCTGGAGAACACCTGTTACAGGTGAGTAACTACTCTTTCTCCAGGACCAAGCAGGAAGTCAGTCCTCACATATGGGTGATTCCCTAGCTCTGGGCTACCGAGGAACCCAGGCTGAACAAGAGAACTCCCTCTAGTCCCAGCAGCAAAGAAAGGCTTTCCACTGACACAACCTCCACCGGTAGCCCAACTGAGGGCAGGAGGGCAGGAGTTTCCTAAACCTCAAAGAGATTCCGGAGTACTGCCTGGCCAAAAACACTGTCCCTACGGGACTCCCTTTCCAGACAGTAATGGGCCGCAAAAGTCTGGCTTGAAGACCAAGTTGCAGTCCTGCAGATGTCTACCAATGGTACAGAGCGGAGATGAGCCACTGAGGCAGCCATTGCCCTGACACGGTGGGCCGTGACCCGACCCTGCAAAGGAAGGTCAGCCGCCTTGTAAGCCCAGGTGGTACAGTCAGCCACCCAGATGGACAAGGTACGCTTGGACACAGCCAACCCCAACTTATTAGGGTCAAAGGATATGAAGAGCTGAGTAGCCCTTCTATGCCCCTGCGTACGGTCAAGGTAGAAGGATAAGGCCCTCCTACAGTCCAGGGTATGCAGAACTGCTTCAGCCTGGCTGGCATGAGGCCTAGGGAAGAATGTTGGAAGAACCACCTCTTGGTTAAGGTGGAAGGAGGAGACAACCTTTGGGAGGAACTTTGGATGAGTCCTAAGAACTACCCTGTTCCCATAGAAGCGAGTGTAAGGCCTGTCACAGACCAGAGCCTGAAGCTCACTCACTCGCCTGGCCGAAGTTAGGGCTATCAAGAAGAGTGTCTTCCAGGACAGGAAGCGTAGAGGGCAAGTAGCCATCGGCTCAAAGGGTGGGCGAGTCAGCTGCTGCAAGACCACATTCAACTCCCACTCAGGAGCAGGACGACGGATGGGAGGCTTTAGCAAAAGCAAGCCTCTGAGAAATCTGGACACCAAAGGGTGAACCGATAGAGAATGTCCTTCCACCAGTGAGTGGTGAGCTGCTAGAGCTCAGAGGTGGACCCGAACAAAATTGGACTTAAGTCCTTGATTTGATAAGTGCAGTGAGTACTGAAGCACTACTGGTACAGTACAGAAGAAAGGATCTTCTGTACGTAGGTGACACCACACAGAAAACCTTTTCCATTTGAGAGCATAGGTTTTCCTAGTGGACTGTTTCCTAGAGGCTAGGACAACTTCCTCAACTTCCTGAGGTAGGCCCCAGGGAGCCAAAACTACCCTTGCAGCCTCCAGGCCATCAAATTGAGAGCTTTGAGATTGGGGTGCAGAAGGGAACCCTGCTCCTGAGAGAGAAGGTCGGGTTGCAACCCCAGAGGCAGTGGGGGATCCACTGCCAGCTGAAGCAGAAGTGGAAACCAAGGCTGTCTCGGCCACCTGGGAGCCACCAGCAGGACCGAGGCCTTGTCCTGAAGAATCTTGAACAGAGTTCGGGCCACCAAGGGCGTGGGAGGAAATGCATACAGGAGGCCCTGAGACCAGGGAATCAGAAAAGCATCTGCTGCTATCCGCAGAGGATGCGGTTGCCTGGAGCAGAACTTTGGCAGTTGCTTGTTCAGTGGACTGGCAAACAGATCTATCAAAGGAAGACCCCATTTCAGGAAGATCTTCTGAACCACCAAAGGATGCAGCTGCCACTCGTGGGGCTGCAAAATTCTGCTCAACCTGTCGGCCAGGTAGTTCTCCTGGCCAGGAAGGTACACAGCCTTGAGGAGCATGTTGTGCTTGAGGGCAAATGAGCAAAGGTCCTGTGCCTCCCGACAAAGGAGTCTGGACCCAGTACCACCTTGTTTGTTCACATAAAACATGGCTACCTGGTTGTCTGTCTGAACCAGGACAGATTGATGAGCCAGGGCAGGAGAGAAAGCTTTGAGTGCTAATCGAATAGCCCTGAGTTCTAGGAGATTGATCTGTTGTGCAGCCTCCCAAGGAGACCACAGGCCCTGGGTGCACTTGTTCAGACAATGAGCCCCCCCCAGCCCTGCAGGGAGGCGTCTGTGGTCAGTACCACTGTGTACCCAGGAATTTGATAGGGCACCCCTTTCAATAGATTGGGTGGGTGCAACCACCAGTTGAGGGAGTCCAGAAAAGGTCTGGACACCCTTATCCTGTCACTGAGGCTGCCTGTGGCCTGTGACCACTGACTCCGAAGGCACCGTTGTGCAGGCCGCATATGGAGTCGGGCATTGGGGGTTACATGAACTGTCGAAGCCATGTGGCCAAGCAGCCTCAGGCAGAGTCTGGCGGAGACCACTGACCCGCTGAGAAACTGATTTGCTAAGTCCATCAGTCTTTGGGCCCTGTTTGCTGGCAAGAATGCTTTTGCCAGGACAGAGTCCAGCCTTGCCCCTATGAACTCCAAGTTCTGGGAGGGGAGCAAAGTGGACTTTGTGAAGTTTATTACAAATCCCAAGCTTTGAAGAAGAGCAATAGTTCTGAGGGTGGCCTGTCGGTCCTCCTAGCACGTCTGACCTCTTATGAGCCAGTCGTCCCGATAGGGAAAGACAAAGATGCCTTGATTTCTCAGGTAGGCTGCCACCACTGCCAGGCATTTGGTAAAGACTCTGGGGGCAGAGGTTAGGCCAAAAGGCAGTACTCTGTACTGATAATGGTTTCCTCCCACAATGAACCTGAGGTACTCTCTGTGGTCTGGATGAATGAGGATGTGAATGTACGTATCCTTTAGATCTAAGGAGCATAGCCAATCTCCCTGCTGGAGGTAGGGCAGAAGTGCTCCAAGAGTAAGCATCTTGAACTTTTCTTTCTCTAGGAACTTGTTGAGGTTCCTGAGGTCCAGGATAGGTCGAAGGCCACCGGTTCTTTTGGGTACCAGGAAATATCTGGAGTAGAACCCTTGACCTTGCAAGTGGGGAGGCACAGGCTCCACCGCCCTGTCCACCAACAGACCTTGGAGCTCCTGGAGGAGACGATCTGTGTGCAGGGGAGGCCTTGGAGGCTCCCCTGGAAAATATGGTGGAGGCAGTTGGTGAAAGTGTAGTGCATAGCCCCTGTGGACTATGTTTAACACCCAACTGTCCCCAGTGATGTGGGGCCACTGGTGGGCAAAGAGGGCGAGGCGACCTCCTGTGCAGGGTTGGGAGAGCAGGGACTGAGAGGCTACGCTCAAGGAGTCAAAAACCCCCACCCTGCTGAGTGGGAGCAGGGGCCGGAGGCTTGGGGGTCCTCTGCCTACGGGGCCCATTACCCTGCCCCTTGGCTTGCTGACCCTGGGGTGCAGCTTGAGCAGCCTGATACTGAGGGTACTGTTTGTAGGCAGTGCCCTTCCTCGGGTAAAAGGGCTTCTTACCCGAGGCCTTCTTCTTGTGAGAAGGGGCAGAGGTCTTTCTAGACAGCCTTGTCCTTGTAAGGTGCTCGGGCTCGAGCTGTGCGGCCTTCTCGGCCATGGGCTTGCTAAAAAGGTTCTCACCTCGGCAAGGGACATCGACCAACTTGTCCTGAACCCATGGCTCGAGGTCCGATGACTGCAACCATGCCTGGCGTCGAGCCGCAATGCCGGCTGTCGCAACTCGGGCCGAAGCCTAGAAGCCATCGTAGGCGGCGCGGGACATAAATTTAGAGCAGTCCCGAATCCCCAAGGACAAGGACTTGAATCTCTGCAAGGGCTCCCCGGGGAGACCAGCAGAGAACCCGGCCAACTCCTTGGCCAGGTCTCGCAAGTACATGTACAGCTGGTAAGACTGGACACGGCACGCAAAAATCGAGCCCTGGAAGCACTTTCTACCAACACCATCGAGGTTCCGGGCTTCCCTGCCGAGGGGCACCGCAGAGTGCATCTTCTGACTTTTCAGGCGATGCATGGCCAATTCCACCACCATGGAATGGTGTGGTAGCTGCGCCTTCTGAAAGCCAGGGCTCTTCCGGAGTCGATAAGAACATAAGAACATAAGATATGCCATACTGGGTCAGACCAAGGTCCATCAAGCCCAGTATTCTGTTTCCAACAGTGGCCAATCTAGGTCATATGTACCTAGCAGTTTCCCCAAGAGACACAAGTTCCACAATGCTTGTACGAATCGACCCGCTTGCTTAGAACCAGCGCCGAGGCCGGTGCCTCCCACATCCGGAAGAGGAGCCGTTCCAGCATCGGAGGAACCGGGACAGTAAAGGCCTCCTTTGGAGGAGAGTCGTACTGCAGGGCCTCGAGCTCTTCGGCTCGAGGCTCTTCCTCGGGGTCCGCCGGGATAGCCAACGCGGTGGCTATATCCCGGACAAACTCCGAGAACCGGGTATCCTCCGGAGGGGATCTACTCCGGGGTTCAGACTGCGGTGAGTCCGACGGGATGCACCGAGTCTTGAATGTGTCGGGGGATTCCTCATCCTCCGTCTCCCAGGCGGACTCGTCCGACGAGGAGTCAGGATCCGACCCCGCGGGGCCCGGGAGCACCAGCCCCAACGCCGGAGGCACCAGCGTCGACGCCCTCGGTCCCGAACGGGAGGTCGAGGGAGACCGCGACCGAGTTCGACCTCGAGCCATCATGGTCTCGAGTATTGGCTCGGTCTCCGGGGTCGACTTCGATGTCGATGTCCCGGTGGTCGGGGCAGATGCGCCAGACAGGCTTGCCATCAGTGCCCGCTGCTGCTCCATGAAGGCAGACAGTCTGCACTCCAAGGCTGTCATCCTGAGACTCAGCTCAGGAGACGCAGCAGCCACCGACTCGGGCCCCGGCGGCACCGGGCCCGACGTCGGCTCTTTGGGAGGAGAGTCCTCGAGGACTACAAGGCTTACGTGTCCAGCAGACTCCGGCTCCACGCGAGGAACTTTGGCAGGCTTCTCTTGTTCCACAGGCCCGGGGCGACGGTCGGGGGTCTTAGACCTGGCCCTCGAGGATCCAGGGACCTCTTCCGACGACGCCCTTATGAGCCGCTTCTTCCTCTTGCATTCCCGGTCGGGGGACCCTCTGTCCGAGGAGCCACGACGGCACTCGGGATCCGAATCCCGAGATTTCGAGGCCTCAGACGAGGTCCGGGTCCGGCCAGAGGCTGAGTCAGAAAAAAGCCTTTCTTTCTGCTGCTGGCGACTTTGGAGTGCCTTGGAAGACATCTTCCCACATGGTCCATACGTCTTAGGGTCGTGATCAGGACCGAGGCACCGAAGGCAGTAGTCGTGTGTGTCGGTGAGAGACATCAACTTCTTACACCGATCACACTTTTTAAAACTGCTGGAAGCCATCGGGGAAAAAAAGAGTCCCTGCGAGGTCAAAGGACTGGCCTTCCAGGGAAAAAGCAAAAAAGGGCGCGAACGCCAGCCACGAAGGGCAAAAAACGAAAAAGAAGAAACGGGCTCGATACCGGTGTACCGAACCCGGAGGGAGGGGAACTGGCGTCGAACCGGAGAAGAAAAATAGCGAGAATCGCCAAAAAAAATCAAACTTTTATCCGGGATGACAGGACACACGTCCAGTGGGCTTCTCGGAAAAAGAGAGATTGAGGTAAGATGGCACCTTTAGGCGGGAAGGGAACCGCGCATGCATGCTTGCATTCCCAAAGGCTTTCATAGAAAGCTGGGGAAATGCTCCGCTGGGGCTTCATCGGCGCCGATGACACCCTTATGTGAGGACTGACTTCCTGCTTGGTCCTGGAGAAACAAAGTTTTCTAAAATTTTTGACAGTAATAGCAAATTTGAGATTGGGTGGTAGTTATTTGGGCAGGTTACGTCTAAGTTCTCTTTTTTTAAAAAAGGCCTGACCGCTGCTTGTTTTAAAGATGAAAGAACTACTCCTGAATGCAGACTGTAATTAATGATAGTTCAACATGTCTCCGAGATGCCTTAAGAAGACATTCTGAGCCATGGGGAGAGGACAGGATTCAGAATACACATGGTTGGCCTGATCGAAGGTAAAGATAAATTCAATGAAGACCAGGAGCTAGATAATGTGGAAGATGTGCAATCTGATGGATGTGTAAGGCCAGGATCCAGTGAAGGTTCCAAATCAGGTACTGCAGGGAAACTAATGTAGATAGTTGAAACCTTAGATAAGAAATACTGAGCTAATGTGTTCACCAAAGGACTGTTAGAAAAAACACCCAAAAAGCTGGAGTTGGTCAAGGATGACACAAGAGTAAACAATGCTCTTGCTTTGTTAGGAATGTGCTCCACAAAAGACATATAATACTTTTTCTTAGCCACTTACATTTTCATCTTACCTTTCCTTAACTGTCATCACAACTCTCTAGTGTTATGTCACCAGGTGCAGTTCTTTCACAAGGCAAAGTGAGGTGGCTGTCCTCAGGTGACAAATTTTTGTGGGCAGCAGTAAGTGCTCTAAACACCCCTTGTGACGGCAGTTTCACTTGTTCCTGGTTAGGAGAAGGTTTTCTCTCTTTCTCTACCTGGGCAGGAAGCAGGGCTGGAGGGAGAGGGTGAGTATGACAAGAAGGAATAGGAGCTGCAGAACATGAGACATGGTGGAGGGGCAAAGGAAGAGAGAGGAGAGAGATTATCCTATGGGAGAGAGGAGGGAAAAGAGAACGGAGACGCTGTACCATGGGGTGGGAAGGAAGATAGAGAAGAGTCACTTCCAACTTAGTGACAGGAAATGTCAGTTTTTGGAATGTATATCTACTATCTTTGTATTGTGCACTGTACTGGAAGAAATGCAGTTCTGTTCTTATTTCTCTTGTGTTACACTGCATGCAGGGTCTGGCTTATTGGGCTTTCAGCTTAATTTCTGCCTACATATTTCTGTTTTTTGGTAACTCATTCTGTACTCAGTGAGGGCCTATCTCCATTTTGCATATGTGACTGAGGCCAGATGTTCTGTTAGCACTATATAGGGATCTGTAATAATCTGGTTTGTTCAGCTTTTCCAATAGAAATATTATGGTTTTAGGGCCCACTAAAATGTTTAATATGATACCCTTCCTTAGGTAATATTCTTGTTGTGTGAGTTCTGGACCTGAGTGACTATCACAGGATTTTGTATTACCTCACAACATGCCCAGTGGCAGAGAGGGTTTAGGTTGCTGTTACTGTGATGACACTAGAATCTGAATTCTTTTCATATGGGAAGCTCTGTGGGGAAATGTCCTAATTCTGTTTTTCACCCATTGTGGAGGGAAGATACTTCTGTGGACACAGGATATATGCTTGCAATATTCTGGCGGTCCAGTGTACAGTGTTAAAGATCAGTAATTTCCACATAAGTGACTTATAAATAAAATGGGAACGCTTGGCTAAAGTGACTGACTGGGTTAGGAACTTATTGAGTGGGAGGCAACAAGGGACATATGGATTTCACTCTGAGGAAAGGGCATTACCAGTGGTAAGCCACAGGAATTGGTCTCTGGTAGAGTGAGAGAGTGAAAGGGGATAGACTTAGAAGTAATATGTGGAAATATTTATTTATGGAAAAAGTGGTAGATGCATGGAATAGTCTCCCAGTGGAGGTGGTAGAGATGTGGACAGTAGCTGAATTCAAAAAAGCATGGGACAAACAAAGGATTTCTAAAGGAAAAAAGCGGACTGTTACAGTAGTTGATATGGAAGGGCAGACGAGATAGGCCATGTGGTCTTTTCTGCCATCATGTTTCTTTTAAATATTTTTTGAAAATTATATTGTGAAAGGGCTATTGAGAAAGGTTTGCCTGTTTCTGGAGTGTGGCAGATAAGATTCAATGTTGAGACATACAAGCTCATGAATTTGGATGGCAAAAGCTCTAATGATTAAATAAACAACAGGAGGTGATCATATATGCTCATCTTAGCGTGGCCAAACAGGTAGACAATGTGATGGAAAAAGCCAGAAAAATGCTTGAATGCATAGGGAGAGGAATGGCTAGCAAGAAAAAGAACGTGATAATACCTCTGTGGAAGTTTCTGGTGAGATCTCATTTGAAGTACTATACAAAATTCTGGAGACCACACCTTCACAAATAAGAATCAGTCCAGAGGGTAGCTACTAAAATGGCCAGTGGTTAGTAACCTTTCTCAAGTTTCTAATGAGACCTCATTTGAAGTACTATACAAAATCTTAATGTAAAGAAGAAAAAGATATGACAACTGGCATAATCAACAGGTTCATCGTTGAATGAGAAGAAATTGAAATTGTGAACAACTTTAACCTACTTGGATCAACTATCAATAAAGAAGCAACAAGCAATCAAGAAATCAAACGACGCATTACTCTTGGCAGAATGGCTATGAAAGACCTAGATAAGATTCTCAAGAGCAGAGATGTCTCTCTCCATACAAAGATTCGACTTGTTCAAGCCATGGTATTTTCAATAACATCATATGGATGTGAAAGCTGGACAGTGAAAAAGACAGACAGAAAGAAAATTGATGCCTTTGAATTATGGTGCTGGCGGCGAATACTGTGTATACCATGGACTGCCCGAAGCACAAACCAGTCGGTACTAGAAGAGATCAAACCTAAGCTTTCTTTAGAAGCTCAGATGACAAGACTTCGACTTTCATACTTTGGACACATCATGCGAAGAGAGAGATCATTAGAGAAAGACATCATGCTTGGCAAGATAAAAGGTCAACGCAAAAGAGGAAGACCAGCAATGAGATGGATCGATACAATAACAGCAGCTACGGGTACCAGTCTGTCAACAATGAGCCGCCTGACTGAAGCCCGAACACAATTTAGGATAGCTATCCACAGGGTCGCCATGAGTCGACTCCGACTCGACGGCACTTAACAACAACAAAATTCTGGAGGAGACACCTTCACAGGTATATCACAGTGGTCAGTGGTCGTCATTAGAAGCACATTGGGACATACTTAAAGATCTAAATATGCTCTGAAAGAAAGGCTTAGGGGAGATATGATAGGTATAAATGCACAGGAGGCAGGCTTCTTTTGATTGAAAGGAAGCTCTGAAACAAGGAATCTTAGTATGAGAGTGAAAGTGAGGTTTAATTAGGAGTAAGCTAAGGAAACCTATTTTACAAAAGAGTAATGGATGCATGGAACGAGCCTCCCATCAGAGGTGGTAGAGATGAGGACAGTATCTGAATTAAAAAAATCTGGGGCAAGCACAGAAGATCTCTGAGGAAGAAGAAGGAATTGTAGAGCTTAGTAGTTGGTGAGGATGGGCAGACTGGATAGGCCATGTGATCTTTATCTGCCATTATTTTTTTGTTTCTACAAATTTTGCTGAGTACTCTTTAACAAGCATTGCAAAACTTTCAGTTTTCTTATATACAGCTGCCCCCTTCCCCCCCCCCAAATCCCTGACTAGATCTGAGCCCCCTCTTCCCTCCTTTTCATGCTTATTATACAGCTGGGGACACTCTCCCCTTCCATGACCAGATGGGAGCCCCCTTCTCCCTCCCTTTTGGGTACCTTGGAGGAAGGGCATCATCTCATTCATTGTCAGGCAGCAGAATACCTTAAGCAATCTGTGTATGTTACCATTTACTTCAAGGAATTCAAATTAAGAGGCACTCAGTTTTTGGCCCATTGATTAATAATATCCCATTATACTAAATTTACAAAAGCACATATGAATTATCCAGAGATATTGCTATTTTAAGATGGAGGAAAAATAACTGAATTTAGCTCAAGCCTTTTCTCTGAAGTTCAATGTGAGTTGCAGTCAGGTACAGTAGGTATTTTTCCTGTCCACAGAGGGCTTACAATCTAACTTTGCACTGGAGACAATGGAGAGTAAAGTGACTTGCCCAAAATTACAAGGAGGAGGAGTGGGATTTGAATTGGCTTTCCTGGTTCTCAGCACACTGATCTAACCATTAGGTTATTCCTAAAATATGCCATTTGGGCCTTTCTGGCAATGTACGTACATGCATAATAGTATGATTAATTTGCCAGTCCTGCACATTACCAGGTAGAAGACCTAGGTTCAATTTCTGAACCAGGGCTCCTCCAGTTCAGTTGGAGATTCTGAGCAAGGAGTCTCAGCTATCACTCAATAGCAACATCAACTGGCCATACTTAGGGTACATATTAACAGGGTTCCTGGAGGGAATTGCACAATCTCATGTAATAAAACTACATTAAATATCAGTACTAGATTTTTAACACAGTTTTATTGCATTCCATATTAATTATTATACTTTACTTCTGATGGAATGCGCTAAATATATGCAAAAAGAAGCAAAGTAAAACTCCCCACTAAAACAGAAGTAAAGTTAACAAAAATAAATAAATAAAAAGTAGTGTTAAACCAGACGTAGTGCATTGAAACTTTAGCAGAAATAATCACAGCACACACACAATCAGCGCTAAACTGGAAGTAAACCTCTGCACTAAAATTAGTATAGTTTATTGCATCAGGAAATAATTTATCAACATTCGCTGAGGACTGACACTGCAATGGGTAAGCTGAGTTGAGGAAAAAATCTCTGGGTAATCGTGAACAAAGACCCATAGCAACTTAGCCCAAAAATGGCAGCTTCCAGTTGAGCTTTATAGCCCAGAAAGAATAGAAAGAAACTGCTAGACAACAACAAAAACCATAAAAATAGATTCTTATTCCCATATATTTATACTTTAGAATTATACAATGACTGTGTACTCTTCTCTTGGGAAATTTCTGATTTTGGTATGGCTGTATGATCTAACTACATATTTACAGCACCATACCAAAGAAACAAGTAATTCTATAATATATTTTATTTAAAAAAAACATTCACATTTTAACATTTTTAAAGTTACACCAAACATTTAGTTTTGACAAAACATAACTTTTTGTAATTTATGAAGGACATTAATAGTAAAGGAAACAGTATATCTATAAACCTTACTTTATGAAACAGGTTTTGTGGCAGTAATAAAATGTACTCCTCCCTAGGTATATAGTTGTAAATAACAGCTTTTGCTTTTCTTTACAAAATAAATTCTAAAGAAGAGATATGGCAAGCTATTTTTATGCTCCAAATGTACCATGCAGTGACTCAGAAGGGAATTTATTCAGTTCATGCCACAGTTCTTTTGAAAGGGTATAGCTGAAAGACAATGCCAATGTTATTCTTAATCTAAAAATTTAATGTGCTGCAGGCTGTTAATCTTATTTCAGTGGTTATTATTTAAACACTGTTTTTGAGCAATATTAATGCAAGTCTCCTATCACTAGGCTTTTTGGGGCCCTTTAGGTAAAGCCCGCTAAGGGATAACATCCATTTTAGAAGACGGTTACAGCCCACAGCGATAGGTAATGCATGGGCAGGATAGTTACCGGCCACTAAAACGTACGTTGATTGCCCATCATGTGAAGGGCTGAGTAATAGGAATTGTGTCGGAGTGAGGGCATGGAGAGCACATTGAAATTAGCACGGGGGTACATATCATATGGTGTCAATGTAGCAATTAGTATGGGCGCACATTTTGATACCTCTATGGGTGGTGGTAGGTGCATCCACGTTAACTGTGCCACATGTTGGGTAAGCGTCCATGCGGTAACTGCAGGAGACGTCCCGATCACTCCTATGACATTTAACGAAGAGGCTTTGCACTTAATGCAAATTAGTTTTCATGCTAAACACACATTAAGAAGTGGAGGAGTAACCAAGTGGTTAAGGCAGCAGTCTGGAACCAGAAAGACCAGGATTTAAATCCCAGTGGCACTCTTTGTGGCCTTGGGCAAGAAACTTAACCCTCCATTGTCACAGATACAAAACTTAGATTGTAAGACCTCTGGGGACAGAGAAATACCTAGGTAGCTGAATGGTGTGAACTAAATACTACTAAATAAATAAATTAAGTGTAACACCCTAATAGACTTTAGTAAAAGGACCCATTTGTCTTTTTGTTGGTAACAGAGTTAAAAACAGAAACTCACTACAAAATCCTCTTTGGAAAAAAATTTAAGAAAGGAGAAAAAAAGATCATAGTTTTAGACTTGCCAGTTACAGAGCCACCTCTATATATATGGCTAATTCACCATCATAGATACAGAAAAAAATCATTTTTTTTCAAAAGTAAATCATTATTCCACTAATCCCCAAATAAAAAAAAAATGTAAACACAATTTTCAATCAAAAAATCTAAAAGTTTCTCTCAGGAAAATTTTGACCGTCATAACCCTGGCACGCCAGACTAGCCTCAGGTCCATTTGCCATTCCCTTACCACCCCTTTTTTCCCTTACCGCAAATAAGGCACGGCCCCTTGTTTGTTTCTTGAACTGCTTTATTAGTGGGTCTTTTATGCCACAACTTACGGATACACAGATAAACACAATCACAGTAACCATATGTACATCGTGTATATCAACAATGAATAAACAATGAGTACTCTGACCTTAGGCTAACTAATGTGGAGGGGCACCGCCATCCTAGCTGCCAGGTTTGGCAGCCCCGGCTCGCACCCCGTGGCCAGGGTTGCTGCCCCCTTTTTACCTCCCCGTCACCAACTGCCCCATGTTGGTGCCTGGGTGGCCCCCGCTTCTGGTAATTCGAGGCCAGGCACCCCGTCCCCTGGCTCCTCTTTTCACCAGGCTCAGGCACCGCCAGCTTGGTACCTGAGCCCCCTTTTCTTTTCCCGGGGTGCCCCTCCCTTTCTCTTCTATCGGTGAGATCCTACCAGCTGAGACAACCCCCCCCCCTTTCCCCTCCCTATATTCCAGGTGTGGTGGGTGGAGTCGCGTTTTCAGCTGGGGGAAAAAGGAAAAGGCCTCCCATCTTCAGAGGGTAGGGCTAAATGGCCAATTTTCCCAATGGAAAAAGGTGAATAGTGGAGTACCCCAGGGATCTGTACTGGGTCCGCTACTTTTTGACATATTCATAAGTGACCTGGAAAAGGGAATAACTAGTGAGGTTATCAAATTTGCAGACGACACAAAACTGTTTAAAGTTGTTAAAACCCAAGAGGACTGTGGAAAACTGCAGGAAGATCTGGATAAATTGGAAGATTGGGCATCAAAATGGCAGATGAAATTTAATGTGGACAAGTGCAAAGTTATGCACCTAGGAAAGAACAACCCACACTATGGTTACACTATGCAAGGTTCCACATTGGGAACCACCACCCAGGAAAAAGATTTAGGAGTCATCGTGGATAACATGTTAAAACCCTCCGCCCAGTGTGCAGCGGCAGCCAAGAAAGCAAATAGAATGCTTAAGATTTGTGTAATACGTTTATATTTCACTATTCTCTGTAAATATGTTTTGTTCATTGAAAATATTTAATTGGCACAGTTTCATGTAAAGTTATCTGTAAATAGTTATAATTTCTGTTCTATGTAAAACTGTTGAATTGTTTCCTGTAAACCGCCCTTGATCTCTGGAAGGGGTGGTATAGAAGAAAAGCATAAATAAAAATAAATAAAAAATAAATGCTAGGTATCATAAGGAAATGAATGGAAAATAAAACAAAGGATATTATAATGCCTCTGTATTGTTCTATGGTACGACTGTACCTTGAATATTGTGTGCAATTCTGGTCGCCGTATCTTAAAAAGGATATAGCGTTATTAGAAAAGGTACAGAGAAGAGCCACCAAAATGGTAAAGGGGATGGAAGGCTACTCCTATGAAGAGAGGCTACAAAGGTTAGGGCTCTTCAACCTGGAAAAGAGACGGCTGAGGGGAGATATGACAGAGGTCTATAAATTAATGAATGGAGTGCAACGGGTAAACGTAGATTGATTGTTTACGCTATCAGAATATAGAAAGACTAGGGGACATGTAATGAAGCTACAGGGTAAACTATTTAAGACAAATAAGAGAAAATATTTTTTCACTCAACATGTAATCAAACTCTGGAATTTGTTACCGGAGGATGCAGTAAGAGCTGTTAGTGTAGCTGGGTTTAAAAAAAGGTTTGGACAAGTTCCTGGAGGAAAGGTCCATAAACCATTATTAAAAAGGGACCCAGGATATCAATGCTTGACCTAATACAAGAATTGTGGAACCTGTCTCTTTTGGGGATACTGCTAGGTACATATGACCTAGATTGGCCACTGTTGGAAACAGGATACTGGGTTTGATGGACCTTGGTCTGACCCAGTATGGCATATCTTATGTTCTTATCCTGGCCCATGCCGTACTCCCTTCCTGCTTCCCGGCCTTCCTTCCGGGTCATGTGGCTCGCTCCTCCATCGTGCTGATTCTGCCCTGACCCCCAGCATGCTGGATTGGCCTCGGGCCCATTTGCCATTCCCTTACCACTCCACCCCCACACCCCTTTTTACCCTTCCCGCAAATAAGGCACGACTGCTTGTTTGTTTCTTGAACTGCTTTATTAGTGGGTCTTTTAGGCCACAGCTTGCGGATACACAGATAAACACAATCACAGTACATTGAGGAGTGGCCTAGTGGTTGGGGCAAGTTACCTCAGGCCGGAAGGTCAGGGGTTCAAATCCCACTAGAGGACAGCAACATTGGGCCGGAAGGACTGGGGTTTCAAGTCCCACAGGTGCTCCTTGTGGTCTTGGGAAAGCTACTTAACCCTCCATTGCCCATGTTCCCTGTAAAATAGTTATCTCCAAGTTATAATGCCCTGTTCAATGTAATTTCAGTTTGTTCAATGTAAACCGTCTTGATATCATGAAAGGCGGTATATAAGAAATAAAATAAATATCAACAATGAATAAACAATGATTACTCTGACCTTAGGCTAACTAATGGGGAGGGGCACCACCATCCCAGCTGCCAGGTTTGGCAGCCCTGGCCCACCCCATGGTCAGGGTTGTTGCCCCCTTTTTACCTCCAATCACCCAGGTGGCCCCCGCTTCCGGTAATTTGAGGCCAGGCACCCCGTCTCCTGGTACCTGCCTGCACTCAGGCACCCCCATCCGGGTATCTGGGCCACCTTTTCTTTTCCCGTGGTGCCCCTCTCCTCTTCTATCGGTGAGATCCCGCCACCAGGAGGGCTCGCGGCCCGACTCACCCCATAGTGAGAACCGAACCGATGACCCATCACAAACTTTCTATGAACATCTCTATGCCAATTTCATTCAGGAGAACCCCATCCCCTCCCTCCAAGATGCCCCGGTGATCCACTACCAGCCCTCCTACTGCTTGCACAAAAATCACGACCTCTTAATTCTGTTTCCTCCTGCGTTTTTCGATACCCTTCGGGTGATCTGCACCCCTCCACCACTGCCGCGGGATGATGGGGGACCAAATGACCCCCGCCCCCAGCTCAGCGCATATCCAGGCCACATCTACCTTGATCCTGATGATAAGATTAATGCCCTTCCAAGCCAACAGATTGTTACCCCACCCAGGTGGAGGGCCACAAAGTCCGGCTGGCGGCTGACCCTTCACCAGCCGGTGAGGGCAGGCCTCAGATGATCCCCCTCTGTCTCATCCACTGTATACAGATGCTGTCGGGGTGGAAGTCGAGCTGCCTGCTGTAGTGTTGTTCCGTTGCTCTTTACCCAGCCCAATAAATATAGGAGTGTCCCACAAGTCAAACTGAGATCGCCCTGAGACCTACAGGCAAGAAGGAGAGCAGTGTCACCAAATGTCAGTGGTATCGCATGTGCAGCTTATACATCCTTACACCCCCTCCCCCCTCCTCGGGAATTACATTCTTTTGTCAATTTGCTTCTATCTGTGTCCTTCTCTTCTATTGCTAACTCCAGACTTCACTCCTTTCACCTTGCTGCACCTTACGCCTGGAACAAACTACCTGTGCCTGTACGCCAGGCACCTTCTCTGACCCTTTTCAAATCCAGGCTGAAAACTCCCCTCTTCGCTGCTGCTTTTGGATCTCGACTCACCTGATCTCCATATTTCTTTATCTTTCCTCTTATTTTATCCCTGTCTACACCTTCTGTGTTGTCTGTTTTGACTAGATTGTAAGCTCTGATGAGCAGGGACTGTCTCTTACATGTCTGTGCAGTGCTGCGTATGACTTGCAGCGCTATACAAATGCTCAGTAGTAGTAGTAGTGGTTGGAAGCCCACCTCCTGATGGCCTGTATTTGTCCCACCCCTAGGTTCAGTCCATGAGCCCTAGTGGCCACCCCGATTCTAAAGGAGTGCAGCGTCGGCCCCTTGATGTCGAACCCTGGCGCCTCCACCACCCATAGCCACACTGCCCTGAATTGGTACTGTGAGAGACAGGAACCGTCCACATGCTGGAGCAGGGACCTCCAACTGGGGGGCGTACCCTCAGGTATGCGGCGCAGGGTCTTGACCAGGTATAGCTCCTGGATCACTGTAGCGTTTAGCCATATTGTTCTCCCCTTCCCAGCCGATCCATCTTTGATTTGGCCAGGAATAGGCGCATCCTGTCTGCCACAATCCCAACATCACCCACCCGGATAGCTGCGCCGGCTGTGTCTGCCTTGGACCGAGGCAGGACCTCGCTCATGCGGAAGGCCCTGAAGAACATCAATAGAGAAGCCAGCCAGAATAGTTTCTCCTCTAACTCGTCCCTGGTGATAGCCGCTGCTTACCGTATGACCTCGCCCAGCATGGGAAGGAAGGCAGGACGGTGGCCATCCAGCCGCCCTGCTGCCTCCCTTGCCCAGCCTTCCATTACCTTCTTGACCAGAAATTCCTTTGCCACATCCGTACATCCCCCCAATTTGAGAAAGAAGGCTATCCCCGCCAGTGCCAGTCTGGCTTGCCTCGCTGATGTCCCTTCGGCCTGGAACTGCATAAGGAACTTGAGCAAGAGCCCAGTTGTCACCCCCCCTGCCCACCTCTGGCTCCCCACTGTTCCATGAAGCTCTGGAGCCTATTCCAGGAGTACCCGTACATCTTCCATGTAGCAGCCGACAGCGACACCATCACCATCAGCAGTCTGCCGGCGCTCCGAGTCCAAGATTCCACATCTCCTCTGGTATGTGGACTGCCCATCGTGCTGCACTCAGGGATAGCTGCCGGATCCGCTGGAGCTGGAAACAAGAAAGAGCATCAGCCAACTCATTGCTTTCCCCTGGTATGTGCCAGGCTGTAATGAAGGCATTCAGTCCTAGGCTCAACAGCACCAGCTTCCTAATCAACTGCATCACTTTCCCTGCCTTTGCTTCTTGCTTATTGATGGCGTACACCACCGCCGCATTGTCCATGCGAAACAATATTCTCCCGTTGGTGAATAGCCACTTCCATATGGTCATGACAATGGGGAATATTTCCAGGAATGTAATGTCCCTGGTTATGCCCCGCTGACGCCACTCTGCCGGCCAGCGTTCATGGCACCATTGCCCTTTGAAGTAGATTCCTAAACCCACTCCTCCGGCCACATCAGTGAATAACTCCAGTTCCCTATTGCATGTGGCCGGCGCCCTCCATATGTTCCTGCCATTGTAGTGCAACAAGAACCACTACCACGTGGTCAGGTCCTCCCTCAGGGGCACGGTGACCCTAATGAAATGGTGTTTCCGGCAGATGCCTTTTGTGGCGTCTGCCAGTTACCCTATAAATGTCCACCCCATAGGCATCACCCAGCATGTGCCCATCAAGGATTGCATCTGCCCCAGCATGACTTTCTTTGCGACCACCACTGCCTTAACCGTCACCTTCAAGGCTGCCACCTTATCAGCTGGTAGCCACGTCACCATTTCTTTAGTGTCTATTTCTATCCCTAGAAAGGAAAGGCACTGCGCTGGCCCTTCAGTCTTGTAAGGGGCTAGCAGCACCTCCATCTCCTCCGCCTTCTTCTGGAAGGCACCCAAAAGGCCCTGGCAGCCCTGTCTGTCCCGGGACATGAGCAGAAAGTCATACAAGTAATGTATGATCCTGCCCTGGCTTGGTACCCTCTCAGCCATCCACTGGAGAGCTGAGCTGAACTCCTCGAAGTAGGCGCATGATACTGAACACCCCATTGGGAGGCATTTATTTACATAGTACCACCCCCCCCCCCCCCCCGAATTGCAGACCCAGCAGGTAGAAGCTGTCTGGATGTATCAGAGGCAGCCTCCACATTGGTCTCTGCCTTCCATGAACCCCCCCAAGCCCCGTTGCAACTCCAAGGCCCAGTCCACAAATGCATACTTTACGGAGCATATCATGGGATCAAGGTGGTCATTCACGGATGACACATCCGGGTATGATAAGTGGTGAATGAGCTGGTACTTGCCCTGCTCCTTTTTTGGGACTAGACCCAGAAGGGAAACTATTCATTCGGGCAGGGGCTTACTCAAGAATGGGTCCGCTATCCTACCCAGCGTCTGCTCCTTATCGAGCTTCTTATGGACCACCTCTTTCTGCTCCAACGCAGATTTCAAGTTCCCTGCACCCCCCCGTGGGCCCAGAGGACCGCTGTAAGGAATAGTGGAACTGTCAAGCAACCACCGCATTTGGATCACGGCCCGCCCCCACTTGGCTGCCTTAACGCAGGCATGGTGGCTCACCCCCTTGCTGCTTACCACAGCTTATCTGCGGATGGCTTTCACCACATGTTGAACATGCGTGCCGGTATCTGCATGCATTACTGAACCTGCAGGCACCCCCACTGTATAACCTACATACGCCACGGTGGGCGAGGAAGTTGGACGGCCCATTACCATAGCTGCCCTCTCCGATACTCGCCCTGCTGTCTCCCCAAATTGGCAGCTGTGGGCCTGTGAGCCAGCTTGCCGAACTCCCCCCCCTCCCATGGCCTTGCTTGCTCTACTGCCCCGCTGACCCTCCATCATCAATCAGATCCACAGATGTTTTATGTTTTATTTCATTTGATATACCGCCTTTCGAACAGCAGCAAGACGGTTTATAAAACTCAAATAATGGAAATGGGCCATAGGCACCAAAAGGAAAAGAAGTTACATCATTAACAGGAAAGAAGGAGGCAAAAGCAAGCATGCAGACAACATATTGAACATGACTGAATAGAGAGAGACACACAAGACTAGACTTGGGCAGAGAGTAAATCAAATGCCTTGTTGAAAAGATAAGTTTTTAACTGAGCCTTAAAAGTGCGGTAATTTTGTTCCAGATGTAGTGAAGTAGGGAGGTAGTTCCATAAAGCGGGGCCAATGAAGAAAAATGCAGAGGAACGGGTGGACTGGAGATGAGCAAGTGAGGGGGAAGGGAGGTGACGGCGGTTGATGTGTATGGACCGGAGGGAGCAGCTAGGACTATGAAATTGTAGTAGATCAGACTGGTATTGTGGGGTGTGGGTATACATAACTTGATGGACCAGTGTGAGAAGTTTGTAATGAATACGTTGCGCCAGAGGGAGCCAGTGAAGATTAATAAGAAGGGGAGTGACGTGTTCCCAGGGTGTGGGGTGAGAGATAAGGCGTGCGGTTGTATTCTGTATGCGTTGTAGTCCGAGAAGCTGGGACAGGAACACCAGAAAGGACAGAATTACAAAAATCGAGATGGGAGATAACCAGAGACCTGATAAGAGTAGTGAGGGCCTTGGGTGTAAGGAAGGGACAGATGGCTCGAATTTGCCTAAGGGAAGAAGGAAGACCTAGTAACATGGGAAATGTGATCTCGGAAAGAGAGGTCTGAGTCAAGGACACCCAGATACCGAAAATGTGAGACTAGTGGGATGGGGGAACCAGAAAAGGATGGGTCCAGTAGAGGACGACTGCCATGGGTAAACCAAATAGCTAGAGTCTTAGGGATATTCAGGTGCAAACAGTTAGATCAATGTCTTTTCAGTCCCAGCTGAGCCCTCTGTTGCCCACCATGTTCTGACTAAATTATTCATCGTACTCCAAGCGGGCAGTGCCACCGTACACCCTGTAGACCTTGCAAATACTATCCTCGTATTTGAGCAGACCCCGGCACTGCTCCGGGTGCTTCTCACCCAATACACTGGCTAGCACCCGAAAGGCTGCGCACCAGTTGGCGATAGTCTGTGGTACGCTATCGGCCTTCTTGGAGACCAGCTTGCATTTCTTGCAACAGCCTGAGCATTCTCAATTGGCATCTCCCTTCCGCACCAGAGGCGAGAATATATCTACATACTCGCCCTTCCAGATCTTTTGTTTTTGCCCAGCCGGGACATGGCTATCTAGTGCACTCGTGACGCACACATATTCTGCCAGCTTGAAGTCCGCTATCAGTTCTCCGTCCCTATTCGGGGCCCCGGCCCCCACCACATTCACAGGGGTAACATCCCCCGCACAGCTTTCAAGGGGCCCTCTAGCCCCTTCTGTTCCTGACATGCCCTGCACTGCTGTGGGTCTCCTCGTTGTCCCGCCATGCCCGGCAAGCACCCACACAAGTGCCTGCAGAGTCCCTCAACACTCTGATGGTCGCTGGAAGCTGCGTCCCCAACGCCCCAGACTTGGGCCCCTGCGGTAGCCACTTCACTCCCACCTGTTCTATCCCCATGCCTTGCTCCCCCCCACTCCACCCACCCTATCCTTCCCTTCCCCTGCTTCCATTGCCACCCCCATTTCTCCCCCGGCCCCATTATACAAATAAGACAGTTGTTCATACTCACCTCTCTGGCCGGTTCTGATGGGTGCTGCCGCACAGTTTGCACCAGTTTCTGTAGCTGTCCTGCTCCTGGGTGGTGCTCCATCAGGCTAACTCAGGAGAGCCTGGACGCGTCCCGCATCATGGACAGCAGCCATGGCCCTGACCTGATTCACAAGATCACGCACATCCAGAGCCTCCATCTCCTGCCTGTCCCCGCCGCATAGCTGGGATGGACTAATTGATGTTGCTCCTCGAGTCATCCCTCCTGTGACTGCCGCAGGCTCTGTCCGCCACTGTGTGTTGCTCTACTTCTCCTTGCTGTTGCCACTGCCTCTCCTGCACCTTCTATCCGCGTTCCTGTTCTTGTCTTTTCCTGCCTCTTTCGTGGTATCCTTCATCCATGCCCTCTCGGCTGCAGGTAAGCCGTTCCCATTGCTGGCCCTCCTTGCCACTGTTTGGCCATGCCCCCCACTGGGTCACTGCTGCTTGGCCATGTCGTGCCTCCCGCTGTTTCTTCACCTCCTGTAAAGAACAAACTGTTTGGAGCATTTGAGAGTGCACAGAATCTGATACCACACCATGATTAACAAATGTATTTTTGAACAGGAATGCTGTAACCATCAAGTGTAATAGCTGAAATATTTCTCAAATATGGGGTTGGTAACCAACGGCACCTCTATTTTATTATAATTTAAGCTGTGCCCAACTCTGGAGTAACCAGGATGAAATAAACGCTAAATCTTTTATTAGGATGGTTCATTCAATATCATTATCTAATCAAAACGGTACAAACTTTAAAATATCATCTGCATAAATGCAAAACATAATATTCATCTGACATAACATGTGGCATAATATATTCAAATATACATTGAACAATGTAGATGACAGAGAAGACTCCCGAGAGACACCTCTACTAACAGCAAATGAACCAGAAATATCACCAGAAACAAATTCTCTGTGACTGATTTGTGAAAGAAGAGCGGAGCCATGTTACATTGGAGAAAGATCAATTGAAGATTCAGAAGATAGAGCCAGCTTCTTGGTTGGATCATTTCCTAAGCAGTTTTGTTTGTGAAGATATAAGGAAAAGGTGTATGAAAAAGAAGCAGCAGCAGATGTTTAATGATATTAGAGGGAAATCAGGTGCTGAGAAGTGGGAAAAGACAGCTTTAGGAAAGGGGTTGATGGAGGAATGGAGTGTCTGCTGAGGAATGGTTTTAGTTAACGGAGGAAGCCTTAGAGAAAGTGGCCCCAGAAAAATTATGTCTGATATGTTCAGGGCTATTGTTATACCAAAGAATTGAAATCACAAAAAAGGAAAGTACGGAGATTAGAGAAAAAGTGGTTGAAATTACAATTAGAGTTTAATAAAAGTTGGAAGAAAGAAGCTAATAAATATTTAGCCAAAGTTCAAGCAAGAAAAAAGGCACAATAGGCTAACGAGATTGAAAAGGCAAGCAATAAATCAACAGCATTATTTAGCATGGCAAAAAACTTATCAGGTAAAGGAATGATTGTAGAACAAGTGGAGCTTAAAGAGGATGAGGTGGGAAAACTGGCAACATTTTTTAGAGAGAAAATTGAGACGATAGAAATAATACATAAAAATAAGGATGCAGGGTCAAATAAAAGGGTAGAGGATGGCTCAACTGAAAGTATGGAAGTGACACTGGAATTGTTTTATCCTGTAGCAGCAGTCAGAATAGTAGATTTTTAGAAAAGTATAATTTGATAGATGAAGCACAAGGGGGTTTCTGAGTGGTACACAAACTTTCTTAACAGCAGTATTAAACTAGGCATAGTTCTATTTGGATAAGGGACTCCAGGTTTTGTTGATATCTTTAGATATGCCTAGAATTTGATTTGTTTGAAGATAACATTTTAATCAATTGCTGCATCTGGGTATAAGAGGTATGAACCTAACGGATTAAGTCCTTCTTAGAAGGGAGAAGTTTTAAAGTAAAGTATGGAAATTATTGGTTAGGCAGGCATTAATGGGAATGTGGGTACCACAAGGCTCCCCTTATCATCTGTATTGTTTAACATTTACCTTCAACCACTAGGAAAACGGATGAGGATGTATAGTTTAGCCATTTATTTATACGCAGATAACATCCAGTTGTTAGCGCCACTTGAAAGAAAAAAGACAGTCACTGCAGAATATTAATCTATGCTTAGATGAAATTAGATATTGGTTGGATCAAAGCAGACTGGTCTTAAATATAGCCAAGACAGTTTGGGGAATGTTTACATAGAAACATGACGGCAGAAAAAAAACCACATGACTTATCTAGTCTGCCCTTCCATATCAAATACTAAAGTCCCTTTTTTTCCTTTAGAAATCTTCTGTGCTTGTCTCATGTTTTTTTGAATCAGATACTATCCTCGTCTCTATTACCTCCACTGGGAGACTATTTCAAGAATCTACCACTCTTTCTGTACAGAAATATTTCCGCATATTACTCCTGAGTCTATCCCCTTTCACCCTCATCCTATGTCCCCTCGTAGCAGAACTTGCTTTCAATCAAAAGATGCTCTCCTTTTGTGCATTTATGACACAGAGGTATTTAAATATATCTCCTCTATCCTTCCTTTCCTCTAATGTATACATATATATATATTTTTTAACTTTTTATTGCCAACAATTCCAGCACAAAACCAAACACAAGTATCAGAGCGAAACACTTCTAGACATGTGGTAACTAACATCTACAAAAGCCACCCCACAGATGCTTCCAACAAAAAAGTATTCAAGAACACCAGAATGCAATCATATATCCCAGAGCATAGTAACATCCCTGGACACTAGTTCCCCAAGATGCCAAGTAGATACCTTTGCAAACACACCCGCATCGCCCCCCCCCCCCCCACCATCGGAAATGTCTATATTTATATTTACAATCTGTGCCCGTCCAACTGGGAACCCAGTGGCCTCCCCAATCGTCCCTCCCACCCCCTACCCACCCGGAGCCTAAGGCCTTCCCCCCTCCCCTCCCTCCAGCCCCACCTCCCCCGCCCCCTCAGCACCCTCCCCTTCCCACCCACCCCTCCATCTAATCCCCCCCCTAATCCCCCCAAACTCCCCCTATCCCTCCTCCCTCCCCTCCCCCCATCCCTCCCCCCCACCCCCAGAACACGTCCAAATTCACCCTACCGTTCTTCAAACCCACCCAATCGCTGTCGCCGAGCTGCTGTTAACTTTTCCATAAGAACTATAAACCTAAGGCGCCTTTCAAACTGCTCCACCGAGGGCATCTCCCTTTGTTTCCACGCTGCTGCAATCTCACACCGTGCCGCACTCAAACAGGCCAGCACCATCTTACCCCCCCGCCCACTCCCCCCTCCCCCCACAAAGCCAACAACAAGATAGTGGGCTCCAACGCCACCTCTATCCCCAATTTCTCCTTAAGCCACCCCGTTAGCCACCTCCAATAGCTCTGGACCTTCTCACAGCTCCACCAAACATGCCAAAACGTCCCTATTTCCCCACAACCCCTCCAACAGAGAGGAGACACCTCCTTATATATTTTATGCAAGCGATGAAGGGTATAATACCACCGCATCAGAACCTTGTAACTATTCTCTCTGGCCCTACTAGAACTGAGTCCCCGCTTAATCTGATCCCACACCTTTTTCCACTCTACCACAGATACAGTTCTACCAAGGTCCCGCACCCACTGCTCCATATACCTATGCTTCCCACCCCCCCCCAAAACCACCTTGTATAACCCAGACACCATGCCCCTGGAGCCTCGCTTCCCAAACCACATTGCCTCCAACCCCGAGACCTCCTCTCCCAGCCTATCTATCCCCACTACCCTCCGTAAAAACGACCTAATTTGCACATAGGCATACCTATCCCCAGCATCCAGCTTAAATTCCTCCTGCACCTCCGCAAACCTCCGCAGCTCTCCCTCCTCCACCAGTTGAAAGCTACAAAAAGATCAAACCGTCCACCCTCCCAGCCCGATTTAAAAGCTCTACACCCCCTCCAAGGAGTCATCACTGAGAACTCTGTCCGCCTCCGTGCTATATCCGGTCCCCGAACTTTATCCCAGATCCGTACAACCTGGCGCATCCCCGGTGACCCCTGACCTAGTTCCCCCCTCCCCACCCGTGGCGCCCAAAGCCAAGCAGCTAAGCGGCCCCCACTAACCCTCCCTTTCTCCATACTCACCCAAGGTCGCACCTCCCCTCCCCTCCCTCCAACCCAGTACATGGGCAAGCTGTGCCGCCCAATAGTAAGCTTTCAAATTCGGTACCCCCAAAACCCCCTCCTCCTTAGGCGCATACATCACCTCCCGCGCAACTCTCGGCGGCTTCCTCTTCCAGATGTAACTGAACACCTTCCGTTGGAGGACCCGCATCACCCCCTCCGGTACCTCCACCGGTAGGGCATGGAATAAATAAAGCAATCGGGGCAGAATATTCATTTTAATGGCCGCAATTCTCCCCAGCCAGGATATCTCCATCCTCATCCAACCCAGCAGATCATTGGAAATACTGCGAATAAGCCTGGGGTAGTTAGCAGAAAATAAGGTCTCATACCGATCCGTGATCTGAACCCCCAAGTAACCCAGAGACCCCTGCACCCAGCGCAGCTGAAACATACTCTTCAACCTCCCCTCAACTTCCATATCCAACTGGACTTTCAGCACCTCAGTTTTATCCACATTCATTTTGAAACCCGAGACTGCCCCATACCTTTCTACCTCCCTCAGCACCTCAGGCATCGAAACAAGCGGATTACCTATGTATAACAAAATGTCATCAGCATACAAGGAAATCTTTATTTTATTTATTTATTTATTTTATTTACATTCTCTTATATACCACGCTATTCTGCATCAGTGCGGTTTACATTGAACAAACTGAAATTACATTGAACAGGGCATTATAACTTGGAGATAACTATTTTACAGGGAACATGGGCTGTGGAGGGTTAAGTGGCTTGCCCAAGACCACAAGGAGCACCTGTGGGACTAGAAACCCCAGTCCTTCCGGCCCAAGGTTGCTGTCCTCTAGTGGGATTTGAACCCCCGACCTTCTGGCCTGAAGTACCTTGCCCCAACCACTAGGCCACTCCTCCACTCCAATCTTATGTTCACACTCCCCTCGACGTAACACACGGATCCGATCATTCAACCGTATACATTCCGCCAGCGGCTCCACCACCATTGCAAAAAGCAGGGGCGAGAGCGGACACCCCTGACGAGTCCCACGGCCCATTGCGAAATCACGAGAATACCTCCCGTTAACCTTTACCCGAGCCCGGGGACCCTGGTATAAAGCCCCCACCCATGCCAAAAAATTCAGCCCACATCCTACCTTCTTCAATACCTGCATTAAAAACCCCCAGTGAACTCTATCGAAAGCCTTTTCAGCGTCTATGGACATCAAAAGGAAATCCTGCTGTTCCTGCCGCGCCTCCCAAATCACTCCGATGGCCCGCTTTATATTATCCGCTGCCTGCCGCCTGGCTATAAAGCCAGCTTGATCCACCTGAATGATCCCGGGCATCCACACAGCCTACCTTCCCGCCAAAATTTTCGCTAACAATTTAACGTCGACATTCAACAAAGAGATGGGTCTATACGAACTACACCTCCCCGGGTCTTTCCCTGGTTTTAACAGCACAGTAATCCCCGCTGTTAGCATTTCAGCTGACAGTCCCCCCCCGTCCGCTATGACCCCGTTGAATACCCTTAGTAAAAGACCCCCTACCTCTCTCCGAAAGACCTGATAAAAGGACCCAGTTAACCCATCTAAGCCCGGCGATTTCCCTCCAACTAACCCCTTCACCGCCCTCTCCAACTCGTCCCTCGAGATCTCATCCTCCATCTCCTCAATGGCCCCCTCAATTAATTCTGGTAAGGATATCCCCTCTAAATACTCCTCTATCCCCTCCTCCCTCACCCCATCCATCTCTCGGTAAAGCTCTTGATAATATTCTTTAAACCGCTCCTGAATGGCTTCATCTCCCCTACACATCGTCCCATCCTGCCCTTCTATCTGGTAGATTGTCGCTATCCCTTTTTGCTGCCTTAGTCTCCGTGCCAACAAACGACTAGCCTTATCCCCAAACTCATACTGCGCCTGCCGCACCCGTTGTAAGAGAAAAGCCACCTTATCAGTCTCTAACGTCCGCAATTCTACTCTCACTCTCTCCATCTCCCCCCTATCCTTCCGTACCCCTGACCCCCGGTACCTCTCCTCCGCCACCATTAACTCCTTCCGCAGTGCATCCTCACGTCTCTCCCTCTCCCGCTTCTTCCTAGCCCCCCACATAATAAACCTCCCCCGCACCACAGCCTTCAGCCCCTCCCATACAACTACATCCTTCACCTCCCCGTATTATTAAAACACAAATACTCCTTTATAGCCTCCCAAACATCTTCCACCACCGCCCCATCTCTGAGTAGGCTATCATTCAGCTTCCAAAACACCCCCCGACCCTTCCCCGGACTTTTAATATTCACCACCACTGCCCTGTGGTCAGACCAGCCCACCGGCTGGATGCCCCCATCCAGCACTTCCTTCATCCAAAACTTATCCAACAGCAACATATCTATCCGGCTCCAACTATCATGCGGAGCCGAGTGAAAAGTATACTCCTCTCCCCCCGGGTTTAGGGCCCTCCACATGTCTACCAAATTATATTACCCCATCACCTTACATAATTCCAGCCTATTCTTTCTCCCCCCATCTCCCCCCCTCGGCTTGCGATCAACCCTTGGATCCAGCACTAAATTAAAATCCCCACCCACCAAAACCTTCCCATCCCCTGCCCCTTCAATGAGGTGCCCTACCTTGTGCCAGAACACGTTTTGCTGCCCATTAGGACCATACACCACCACAATATCCTCCCCCTCCAATTTCCCTTTAACCCCTACCACCCTCCCTTCCATATCCTTAAATGACCCTTCCACCCTCATCCCACACCCCTCCCGTATCAAGATGGCCACGCCCCCTTTCTACCACCCTCCTTATTGCAGGAAAAATACTGATTAGGATACTGCCGGTGTCGCATCCGCCCCACCTCACCGGCTCTCAAGTGTGTCTCTTGAATCAATACCACGTCCCACTGATCTCTCACCACCTCCCGAAACAGCAACCCTCTCTTAGTGGGAGAGTTCAACCCCTTCACATTAATAGTTCCAATACGCACCATCAATTGAAATTATCCCCCCTCCATCCACCACCCCCCTTGTGTTCTGATCCCCCCTCTCCCCACCACCCCCCTCTCTCCCCTAAACCCCCACCCCCCTCCCCCACCCCCCCATCCTCCTCCTCTACTTCCCCTCCCGGACGTCCTATCCTATCCCGTCCCACCATACCCCCCCCCCCCCCGTGCCACCCACTCCCACCTCCTCCTCCTCCCTCTCATCATACATCAAATCACCCCATTTAACCTATAAACCCCTCCACATACAAATCCACTCCCCTCCTTCCCCGCCCTCCCCTCCCCCCGTTAGCCCTATGAGTCCAGTGTCCGAATCCCAGATGAAAGGGGCTCTAACACCCCTCCTCAGGAGCAATACTCGCAGCTGGAAGTAGCCTGACCTGGCTCCCGTCTCATGTATCTGTCTCCAAAGCAGCTCTCCGCCGATCCATGGACATCCGCTTCAAACGCTTCCCATGCTCACCAACTCATTGCCATTGTGCACTGGGTGTACGTTGCTGTTTGCTCGTCTCCGCAGGGGCCTTACGCTGCCGCTCTGTCTCCCCCACTTTAGGCAACCCCTCGCATCCCAATTCTCGCAGGGTGGCCCACGCCTCCTCCACGGATTTCACCCTCCGATTCACACCATTCACCGACAGCAAGACCCCAAACGGGAACATCCAATGATATCTAAGGTTCTGTTCCCTCAAATACGCCGTGACTTCTTTCATCGCCCTCCGTCTGTCCAGCGTGCCTTTAGACAGATCATTAAAGACTTCAATTTCATGGCCTTCCCATGCAATGCGCCCAAACTTCCGGGCCACACTCAAAATTTGTTCTTTCTGTGGGAAGCTGCTCATACATGCTATAATGTCTCGTGCTTGCTTTTCCCGCCGGGGACCTACGCTCCTATGAGCTCTCTCCATACCGATTTGCTCAGCGCTCATGCCAGCCACTTACCCACGCTGCAGGATATGGCTACAGAGCTTCTGGACCACTGCCACACAATCTCTAGCAGCCGCGTCCTCCGGCACCCCCGGAAATGTAAGTTGTTTCTCCTAGCTCGATCCTCAATCTCCTCAATTTTCTCCTGCAGCTCGTCTTGCTGGGCCTGAAGATTTTCTTGCAGGGCTGCCATCCCTCACATCTCTCGCTCATACTCCTCCACGTGGCTCTCCAAGTCCTCCACGCGGCCGCCCAGACTACTCATCTCCTGCTGAATAGCCTGCAGGGTTTCTTTTACCTCCTTCCGCATCGCTTTAATCTCAGTCCTCATCTCAATTTTAAACTCCTGCAACCATTTACGAAGGGGCACCTCCTCCAGCCCCTCCGTATCTGTGCCACCATCCTCTCCGGAGCTGTCGCCATTTGCTCCCGCATCGGAGCAGGCCATATCCACTGCCGCCGCTGCCATCAGCTCCCGATGCACATACGGGGACTGGAAACCCTCCAATTTCTTCTTCGCGGCCATCTGACTGCTGACTGTTCACTTGCCTTCCACTTTGGCACTGGGGGACACACCACAATATCACCACTCTCGGGAATCGGACAGAGCTAGGCTTTTAGGCTGCCATTAGCTCCGTGACGTCACCGGAAGTCCAATGTATACAATATTAAGATCTTTAAGTCTGTCCTCATATGCTTTATAATGAAGACCACTAACCATTTTAGTAGACATCTTCTATACCGAACTCCATCCTATTTCTGTCCTATTGAAGGTGTGGTCTCCAGAACTGCATACAATAATCCGAATGAGGTCACGCCAGAGACTTATACAGAGGCACTATCACCTCCTTTTTTCTGCTGGCCATTCCTCTCCCTATGCACCCAAGCATCCTTCGGGCTTTCGCTGTTGCCTTTTGTACCTGGTTGGCAACTTTACAATCATCAGAAACAATCACGTCCAGGTCCCGCTCTTCTTTCATGGAGGGAAGTACTTTGCCCCCTAGACTGTACTGTTTCCTAGCATTTCTGCAGCCCAAGTGCATGACCCTGCATTTTTTTTTAGAATTAAATCACAGCTGCCAAATTCTTGACTATTCTTTAAGTTTAGCTAGATCCCTCCTCATATTATCTACTCCTTCCTAGGTGTCTACTCTATTGCTCCTCAATTTTGGTATCATCCACAAAGAGGAAAACCTTACCCAAAAGCCTTTCCGAAGTATCACTAACAAAGATGTTAAAAAGAATCAGACCAAGGCCAGATCCCTTTGGCATACCACTGGTAACCTCCTTCTCCTCAGAGTGAGCTCCATTTACCTATACCCTTTGGCGCCTCCCACTCATCCAATTTTTAACCCAGTCAGTCCCTTTAGGTTCCATCCTTAGGGTGCTCAGTTTCTTTATAAGTTGCCTGTTCAGAACGGTGCCAAAGTCTTTACTGAAATCTAAGTATACCATATCTAGGGCTCTCCCTCGGTCCAACTCCCTGGTCACCCAGTCAAAGAAATCAATCAGATTTGTCTGACAAGACCTGCCTCTGGTAAACCCATGCTGCCTTGGACTCCAGAAACCTCACTATCCTCCCTTTTAGCAGCTTTTCCAATAATTTACTCACCACAGAGGTTAAACTAACTGGCCTGTACTCCTCAAACTCATCCTTACTTCCGCTATTGTGTAAAGGGACCACATGTGCCTTTCTCCAGTCCTATGGCACCTCTCCGGACTCTAAAGAAGCATTGAAAAGGTCAGTCAGTGAAGCCGCTAGAACTTTCCCAAGTTCCTTCAATATTCTCGGATATATCTCATCTGGTCCCATCACTTTGTCTACTTTTAGTTTAGCTAGTTCCTCACGAACACAGTCTTCTGAAAATATTTTAAGATCCCCGCCATTTCTGTTCCTATTTGTGGGTGTTTTCTGAGGTCCTGCTCCTGGCCCTTCATCTGTGAACACAGAATAGAAATATTTGTTAAGCAATTCCACTTTATCCACATCAGCTTCTACATATTCTTCCCCTTCACCCTTGAATCTGACAATAGTTTTTGCACTTCTTTCTCTCACTAACATATCTGAAAAATGTCTTAAACCCCCCCCCCCCCCCCCCCCCCCCAATTTTAATTGCACTGGCTACTTCTTCTTTTTATAACTTTGCTTTCCTGGCTATGGTTTATGGTTTTAGGCACTTGATATACCACCCTTTACTGTGTGTTTTTATTGTTGAGCATTTTAGATTGCTGCAATGGTGTATTAAAACACAAATTGTTGAAAGAATTACAGATTGTACAAAACACCATAGCTAGATTTTTGATAGGGGTAAAGAAAAATGGATGTGCTCATCCACTATTAAGGAAATTGCATTGGATACCCATTAGAGAGAAATTTAAACTATTAATACAGATTTTTAAGGCTACTGAAAATGGAAAACCTTTAGATATGAAAAAGAATTTGCAGCCTTATATTCCAAAAGGATAATTACTTTCCTCCTGAGGTAACCTCTTAGAGGTTCTCGATATTAACATTATTCATAAGGTAATTTGGATATCTAAAACATTTAGTGTGGTTGGTCCCGAACAATGGAATGCCTTGCCTATTAGTCTAAGACTGGAAACAATTTGTTAAATTTTAGAAAAATGGGTTACAACAATATCATTTCCTGTACAAGGGTAGGTAACCCCTTAAAGGAGTTTTTAGTGGGTCATGTATTTAATAACTTCCTTTTACTTGTTTTGATCCCTAATCTTCTAATTTGAGGAAGAGTAGCCTAATGGTTAGAATGTCAGTCTGAGAACCAGGAAAGCCAGGTTCAAATCCCATTGCTATTGCTAGTAATCTTGGGCAAATCACATATCCCTCCATTGCCTCAGGTACAAAATTAGATTGTAAGACCTCTGGGAACAGCAAAATATCTATGGAACTTGAATATATCTTAACTTGAACTTCTGAGAAAAGGCATGAGCTAAAACCTATTTTCTTGATATGTAAACCATCTTGAAAGCATAGTTACTCACTTGTAGCAGGTGTTCTCCGGGAACAGCAGGAATCAGTCCTCACATATGGTGATGTCACCAATGGGGCTCACACTGGAACACTTCCCAGCTTCCAAAGGAAGCTTGTGGAGTATACTCTATGCATGTGTGCCAGTCTTCCTGCACAAAGGAGCCATCTTACCTCAGTATGATGACATAGCTTAAGCAAACCCAAAAATGAAAAACAATGCCACAGGAAGGAGGGAGAGTAGCGAGGACTGATTCCTGCTCTTCCCGGAGGACACCTCTACAAGTGAGTAACTATGCTTTTTCTGGAACCAAGCAGGAAGTCAATCCTCACATATGGGACTCCCTAGTTACAGGCTACCGAAAAACCCTATAGACAGCCCAATGGGACAACCAGAAAAAACAAACCGAGAAAACAGCGGGAGACACTGAGGTTCCGAGAGTCAACACCAGCCTCAGGCATCATCTAACAGTTGACTCTCCGGTAGCCTAAACAGTCAGAAGGGCCAGAGGGAAAGAGTTTCATTCATTCCCAAAGAGGTGACCGAGTACAGCTTGGCCGAAGATACTGTCACACCAGGAATCCTTATCTAGGCAATGTGGGCTGCAAAGATGTGGATGGATGACTACATAGCAGCCCTACAAAACTCCACCCGTGGAGATAGAGCACAGGTGAGCCACCAAGGCTGTCATGGTGCAAACATTATGTGCTGTGACATGGCACTCTAGGTCCAGCCTGGGTAGAAGCAAAGGAAATGCAGTCAGCCACTGAGATGGAGAGGGTGCACTTAGAAACGGCTACCCCCAGCCTGTTGGGGTCACAGGAAACAAAGAGCTGAGTGGGATGGTGATGGGGTTTTGTCCGTTCAAGATAAAAAGTGAGTACTCTCTTAGTGTCCAAAGCATGGAGAGAGGCTTCCGCTCTGGAGGTATAAGGACATGGGAAAAAAATTGGGGAATACCACAGACTGGTTGAGGTGGAATGGTGGAATGCTGAAACCAACTTAGGGAGAAACTTAGGATGAGTGCATAGCACCACTCTATTTCTGTAGAATAGTGGTCCTCAACCCAGTCCTCTGAGACCTCTAGGCCAGTCAGGTTTTCAGGATTTGCACAATGAATATGCATGAGATAGATCTGCATGAACTGCTTCCATTATATGCAGAGCTATCGCATGCATAATCATTATGGATATCCTGAAAGCTTGACTAGCCTGTGGGTCCTAGAGGACTGGGTTGAGAACCACTGGGGTAGAACTTGGTATAAGGCGGTGTGCTACAAACACCTGCAGCTCACTGATTCTGTGCGCTGAAGTAAGTGCAACCAAAAAGATGACTTTCCAGGTGAGGATCTTGAGTGGATAGGTGGACAGCGGCTCAAAGGGTGCCAAGAGCAGCTGTCTCAGGATGACATTGAGATCCCACACTACCAGCGGAAGCTGAATAGGGGAATGAGAAAGCAGAAGGCCCCACATAAAGCATCCTATGAATGAATGAGCAGAAAGGAGCCAGTCATCAACGTTGCGGTGATATGCTGCAAGTGCACTCAGGTGCATCCTGACAGAGTTAGACTTCAGTCCAGAGTTGGTGAGGTGAAGCAAGTAAGGTGAAGCAAGTAAGCTTCACCAAGCAAGTAAAGGGGTTGAGGGCCCGGTCCACACACCAGACTTAAAATCTGCGCCACTTTAAGGCATATGCCCTCCTGGTGGAATCCTTGCAAGATGACAGCAGGATATTCTCGTCATCTATGGGCAGGTGGAACTACATCAGGGCTACCTGCTCAGCAGCCAAGCTGTGAGCAATAGGAAGTGGAGGATGGGGTGTAGTAGGTTGCCCTTCTCCTACGAGAGTAGATCTGGGGCACAGCCCAGGTGAAGGGGTGGTGCCCAAGACAGCTGTAGTAACCAGGGTACCCGCTTGGACCTTGAAGAGGGTCTTAACCACCAGGGAAGTTGGTGGGTAAGCGTAGAGTAGGCCCTTGCTCCAATCCAAGAGGAAGGCATTGGATGCCACCCGACTGTGACAGGGCATCCTGGAGCAAAACAGCTTCTATCATATCTCCCCTCAGCCGTCTCTTTTCCAGGTTAAAGAGCCCTAACCTTTTTAGCCTCTCTTCATAGGAGTATCCTTCCATCCCCTTTACCATTTTGCTGTCTCTTCTCTGAACCTTTTCTAATAACGCTATATCCTTTTTAAGATACGGCGACCAGAATTGCACACAATATTCAAGGTGCGGTCTCGCCATGGAACGATATAGAGGCATTATAATATCTTTTATTTTATTTTCCATTCCTTTCCTTATGATACCTAGCATTCTATTTGCTCTCTTGGCCACCGCTGCACACTGGGCCGAGGGTTTTAACATGTTATCCACAATGACGCCTAAATCTTTTTCCTGGGTGGTGGTTCCTAATGTGGAACCTTGCATCGTGTTACCATAGTTTGGGTTGTTCTTCCCTACGTACATAACTTTGCACTTGTCCACATTAAATTTCATCTGCCATTTTGATGCCCAGTCTTCCAATTTATCAAGAGTGGAGGAGTGGCCTAGTGGTTGGGGCAAGGTACTTCGGGCCGGAAGGTCGGGGGTTCAAATCCCATTAGAGGACAGCAACCTTGGGCCGGAAGGACTGGGGTTTCTAGTCCCACAGGTGCTCCTTGTGGTCTTGGACAAACCACTTAACCCTCCATAGACCATGTTCCCTGTAAAATAGTTATCTCCAAGTTATAATGCCCTGTTCAATGTAATTTCAGTTTGTTCAATGTAAACCGCACTGATGCTGAATAGCGCGGTATATAAGAGAATGTAAATAAATAAAGATCCTTTTGCAATTTTCCACAATCCTCTTGGGTTTTAACAACTTTAAATAGTTTTGTGTCATATGCAAATTTGATAACCTCACTCATTATTCCACTTTCCAGGTCATTTATGAATATGTCAAAAAGCAGTGGACCCAGCACAGATCCCTGGGGTACACCACCATTCACCTTTCTCCATTGGGAAAATTTGCCATTTAGTCCTACCCTCTGCTTTCTATCTTTTAACCAGTTCCTGATCCACAGTAGTACACTGCCTCCTATCCCATGACTCTTTAGTTTTGCCAAAAGTCTCTGATGAGGGACCTTGTCAAAGGCTTTCTGAAAGTCCAGATACACTATATCAACCGACTCACCTTTGTCCACCTGTTTATTCACACCTTCAAATAAACATAACAGATTTTTATACAAGATCTTCCTTGTCTAGAGCCATGTTGGCTGTCTCCCATTAGGCCATGACTATCTACATGCTGAGTAATTTTATTCTTTATGATGATTTCTACCATTTTTCCCGGTACTGACGTCAGGCTCACTGGTCTGTAGTTTCCTGGATCACCCCTGGAACCCTTTTTAAAAATTGGTGTTACATTGGCGATCCTCCAATCTTCAGGTATTAGAGATGATTTTAATGATAGTTCACAGATTACTACTAGCAGGTCTGCAATCTCATATTTCAGTTCTTTCAATACCCTTGGATGTATATCATCCGGCACAGGTGATTTGCTACTCTTCAGTTTATCTAATAGTTGTAATACATCTTCCGGATGTATCGATATTTCCTTCAATTCTTCCGCACCTTTAAATACCACTTTAGTCGTGGGTAACATCCCTACATCTTCCTCAGTAAAGACCTAAGCAAAGAATTCATTCAGTCTCTCCACTATCGCCTTGTCGCCTCTTAGTGCCCCTTTAACCCCTCTATCATCTAATGGACCAACTGACTCTCTCACAGGTTTTTTGCTACGAATGTACTTGAAAAAGTTTTTATTTCGTGTTTTTGCATCTGTAGCAAGCTTCTTCTCAAATTTTCCCTTTGCCTGCCTTATCAATGCCTTGCATTTGACTTGCCAGTGCTTGTGCTGTTTTCAGGTTTCGTCGTTTGGCTCTTTTTTCCATTTCCTGAAAGATGCTTTTTTGGCAACAGCAGCCTCTCTGACCTCACCTTTAAACCATGCTGGCAGTTTTTTGGACTTCCTTCCACTTTTCTTAAAGCGTGGAATACAGCTGGTCAGGGCTTCCAAGATAGTATTTTTCAACACCACCCAAGCTTGATGTGAATATTTAACCTTTGCAACTGCTCCTTTTAGTTTTTTCTTAACTATTTTCCTCATTTTATCATAGTCTCCCTTTCGAAAGTTAAAAGTTTGTACTCTGGATTTCCTTACTATCCCTCCTCCATTAATTAAATCAAAGGCTATCATGCTATGATCACTACTGCCAAGTGGCCCCAACACCCTTATCTCTTGCACTAGATCTGGTGTTCCACTAAGGACTAGGTCTAATATGGCTTCCCCTCTGGTCGGTTCATGAACCAGCTGCTCCAAGAAGCAGTCATTTATTTCATCTAGGAACTTTATCTCCCTAGCATGTCCTGCCATGACACTGACCCAGTTGATACCGGGGTAATTGAAATCACCCATTACTATTACTGTTCTGTAACTTTTGTTAGCTTCCTTGATTTCTTTGAGCATTTCATCATCCATTTGTTCATTCTGGCCAGGCGGTCGATAGTACACCCCCACTGCCATCGCCTTCCCCTTTTCACATGGAATTGCAATCCA
The DNA here is from genome assembly GCA_033557465.1 of Ichthyophis bannanicus. Classification (NCBI taxonomy): domain Eukaryota; kingdom Metazoa; phylum Chordata; class Amphibia; order Gymnophiona; family Ichthyophiidae; genus Ichthyophis; species Ichthyophis bannanicus. Next base: position 122,620,107 of record CM066038.1, on the reverse strand, counting down.
TAGAGATTCTACAGCAATTTTTGTTTCCTGCAAAACTTTAATCCTTTCTGACTCAATGCCCTCTCTAACATAGAGCGCAAGCCCTCCACCAATTTGATCAGCTCTATCATTACGATATAGTTTGTACCCAGGTATCACAGTGTCCCACTGGTTGTCCCCCTTCCACCATGTCTCTGATATTCCAATCATATCTAACCTCTCATTTAGTGCTATATATTCTAACTCTCCCATCTTACTTTTTAGACTTCTAGCATTTGCATACAAGCATTTTAGAGACGGTTTTTTATTCATATTAATTTGGCTATTGGTATGGTATGGGTAATTTTGGATCTTTAAGCTCTGTCTGATCCATACTCGAGGGCATTTGGGCTACTTTACTTTTTTTTGGAACCTCTCTGCTTTTGGTAGTATCCTTCAAGTATACATTCTTCCGAACCATCCGCTCTTGGGCGACTGTCGGCTTTTCCCTATTACCTAGTTTAAAATCTGCTCTATCTCCTTTTTAAAGGTTAATGCCAGCAGCCTGGTTCCATTCCGGTGAAGGTGAAGCCCATCCCTTCGGAAGAGCCCCTCCTTTCCCAAGAATGTTCCCCATTTCCTAACAAATCCAAAACCCTCATCTCTGCACCATTGTCTCATCCACGCATTGAGACTCCGGAGCTCTGCCTGCCTTTTGGGTCCTGCACGTGGAACGGGAAGCATTTCGTAGAACGCTACCCTGGAAGTTCTGGACTTCAACTTCCTAACTAAAAGCCTAAATTTAGCCTCCAGAACCTCCCTACCACAGTTTCCTATGTCATTGGTACCAATATGTACCAAGACAGCAGACTCCTCCCCAGCACTATCTAAGACCTTATCTATGTGGCGCGTGAGGTCTGCTACCTTCGCACCAGGCAGGCATGTTACCAGGCGATCCTCACGTCCACCAGCCACCCAGCTATCTACATGCCTAATGATCGAATCACCAACATAACAGCTGTCCTAACCCTTCCCTCATGGGCACATGGCCCTAGAGAAACTTCCTCGGTCCAAGAGGGTTTTACATCACCTGGAGGACAGGTCCTAGTTACAGGATCACTTCCTGCCACACCAGGGTGCTCTCCTGTCATGTGACCTCTCTCCGCCATGGCAACAGGGATGCTGCCAGACAGGAGGTGGGACTTCAGGACTATATCCCTGTAGGTCTTGTCTATGTACCTCTCTTTCTTATGTTTTCCAGGTCTGCTACTCTAGCCTCTAGAGAACGGACTCGTTCCCTGAGAGCAAAGAGCTCCTTGCATCTAGTGCACACGTAAGACCTCTCACCAACTGGGAGAAAATCATACATGTGACACTCAATGCAAAAGACTGGAAAGCCCCCATCTCGCTGCTGGACTGCTGTCTGCATCTTAGTTTTAAGATTGTGTTTAGATATTTAAGTTCTTTACTTACTGAGGGTTGCTATGGATATTTATACTAATAAAACTGTACCTAATACGTTTAATATACCTTGTTCACTTGAAGCTTAATTAATCTCAGGTCCTTAGTGTATGATTGATTTGGGTAACGAGCTTCACCTGAGAGCACCTCCTGTCTTTTAAGATGTGTAAGTACCTATAAAGCTACGATTATCCCAGGGGTGAGTGGGTGTTGGGGAGAGAAGGAGGGAAATAACACTTATTAAAAGAGGGCTGTTACACAGTACCCTGTCCTGTGCTGCTGAGGTAAGCTATATTCTGATTTGATTTAAATTATAGCTCTTTGCTGCTGCTAGGCTCTAACTTATTATGAAATTGAAACTACAAGCTCTCTGCTGGGTTCTAAATTTAACCAGAAAGCTCTCTTCTGTGTTTTAAATTTAAACTAAAAGTACTTTGCTGATACTAGGCCCTTAGTGACTATTAAATGTAAACTACAAGTTCTCTGCTGGGTATGAAATATAACCAGAAAGTTCTCTTCTGTGTTTTAAATTTAAACTTAAACTGCTGCTACTAGGCCCTGACTGATTTAACAAAAAATAGTGGGTTCACAGATTAATTAGCTTTAATAGAAAGAATTCCTTTCAGAAAATTCCCATAAGTATATACTCAGAATTGCAGATCTCTCTCTAGAATTAACATTCCCCTTTTCTAGTCCTTCAAGACTGAGGATCACAGAGCTCTGGTTAGCTATTTATGCCTGTGCTGCTGAGGTAAGCTGTGACCAGCTTCCTGGGTGATTAACAGTCCTTGCTTGGATAGAAGGAGTCTTTCAAAATGGCCTTTTGACCTGCCACGTGGTGTTAACACCTATTGAAAAGGTTTCACAGGTCTCTTGCACCCAAGGTAGAAGGCCTCTCTGTAAAGGTCTCTAGAAGACTTTAGTTGTTGCTCAAAGAGTACTGACCCTGTTTTGCCTTTTGTGCTAAGCTATATTCTGATTTGATTTAAATTATAGCTCCTCGCTGCTGCTAGGCTTTAACTTATTATGAAATTGAAACTACAAGCTCTCTGTTGGGTTCTAAATTTAACCAGAAAGCTCTCTTCTGTGTTTTAAATTTAAACTAAAAGTACTTTGCTGATGCTAGGCCCTGAGTGACTATTAAATGTAAACTACAAGCTCTCTGCTGGGTATGAAATGTAACCAGAAAGTTCACTTCTGTGTTTTAAATTTAAACTTAAACTGCTGCTACTAGGCCCTGACTGATTTAACAATAAATAGTGGGTTCACAGATTAATTAGCTTTAATAGAAAGAATTCCTTTCAGAAAATTCCCAGAAGTCTATACTCACAATTGCAGATCTCTCTCCAGAAGTAACAATCCCCTTTTCTAGTCCTTCAAGACAGTTCCATTGTGCTGGCTTCCAAAAGGTTGGCTACTTCCAACTGGAGAAGCTTCCAATGGTGAGGTTCCTGAGGGCATTCCCTTGAAAAGGAGGGTAGTCTGCTTGAAGTGTAGGAGGTAACCCTCCTTCACTATCTGCAATGCCCAGGTGTCAGTGGTGATTCTGAACCATAGGTATACAAAGAACTGGAGATGCACCCCAATGTGCTGCGGAACTGGACCTGAAAAGGGAGGAAAGGCCATGTTCTGGGAGTGAAAATCCCACCTCCCCAAGGCTGCGGCTGAGGAGTCGGTTGGGGGTTTGGGGACTTAGGCCTATGCTGCTGTCTCTGGCCTTGGCCTGCTGCCCCTGTGGGGGTGACTGGTAGGGAGTGATAAAGCAGATAGGCACCATAGGTCTTCTTCTTCGGGTAGAAGGACTTTTTCCTGAAAACATTCTGACAGAAAGGGTCAGCAGTCTTCCTGGAGAGCCTGGTCAAAGTGAGTAGTTCTGTCTCCAACTCAGCAGTCTTCTTTGTCAATGGTTTGCAGAAGAGGTTCTCTCCCTGGCAGGGGGCATCAGCCAATTTGTCCTGAACCCACTGCTGCAAGTCCAAGGACTGTAGCCATGCCAGGTGACGGGCACCAATGCCCACCGCAGGCACTCTGAGCACAAACTCAAAGCAATCATAGGCTGCCCAGGTCACAAATTTGGAGCATTCCCTGGTTTTACTGATCAGACTCCTGAAGTTCTCAAGATGGTCACCAGAAAGCCCAGCTGAAAGCTCGGAAAGCTCCCCTGCCAGGTCTCTCAAGAACATGCCCATGGACGGGGCAGTCATGGGCACCGAGGAAACGGAATTACCCGGTTCTCTAAGGAGGTATTATGCCATGAAGGCAGCCAGGTTGTGCTCTAGAGCCAGCATCCTCTCCACCAGGAAGGAGGGCTCCACAGCTGCCGATGTTGGCATCGGCACAGATGAAGCCGATGCCAGCTCCTTCGGCAGAGACGCCATGAGAGTGATAGCCTCGGGAGATTTCTGCCAAACCTATGAGGTCTCAAGAGGCAACGCCTCCCGCCGGGGTACTTGGAAGGCCACTCCTGGCCTTCGCCCTCGGAGTCGTGTCGAGGGCTCTGACGCTGATGACCAGGGGTTTTCCCTCTGGTATTAGCATTACCTTTCAACACCAACTTGGACAGTCTGTTCCTTCTGGGAGCGATCACCATCGAAGGAGAGCTGCCGGTCTGATGTCCTGCAACCTCGAGGCTCAGAGGTCCCCCAGCACTTTTTGGAACTGATGCATTAGAGGGAGTCTTTGAGGGCACTGAAGCTGAGGTGGAGGCTGGGGACAGTGTCGAGGCCTTGGAACCAAACAATGATTCACGCTGCTTTTCTCGGTTCTTGAGCATCTTGCATGTTATCTGCAAGAAGAGAGGGCAAGTAGAAGGCTCATGTCAGCCCCGAGACATTGAAGGCATGAACTGTGGCGGTCGGTGATCGAGATGGTCCAACCACACTGAATGCACTTTTTAAAAACACTGTTTGGGTTTGATATGATTGGGAAGACTGCTCCTACCAAGTCAAAAACTCCACTGTCCTCGCCAACCAGGGGGTGCGAGAAAAAACTCATGCACTAAAAAAAAGATACAAAAAAAAGAGAACCTGAAAAAAAACGTGATGATGAGACACTGACAGTCGTTAGGATCGATGAAGGCAAGAAGGGCGATGAGAAGCAAGACAAGATGGTACCAGAACGGCAAAAAAATGATGGTAAAAAATGAACTTCTCTGGGATTCAGACGGACATTCGAAGGACTCCGCAGAATAAAGATGACTAAGGTAAGATGGCTCCTTCAGGTGGGAAGAACATAAGATATGTCATATTGGGTCAGACCAAGGTCCATCAAGCCCAGAATCCTTTTTCCAAGGATGACCAATCTAGGTCACAAGTACCTAGCAGTTTCCCCAAAAGACAAGGTTCCACAATGCTTGTTATGGGGCAAGCAGTGGATTTCCCAGGTCCCCTTTAATAATGGTTTATGGACCTTTCCTCCAGGAACTTGTCCAAACCTTTTATAAACCCGGATACACTAACAGCTTTTACTACATCCTCCGGTAACAAATTCCAGAGTTTGATTACACGTTGAGTGAAAAAAAATATTTTCTCGTATTAGTCTTAAATAGGTTACACTGTAGTTTCATTGCATGTCCCCTAGTTTTTCCATATTTTGATGGCGCAAACAATGAATCTACATTTACCTGTTCCACTCCATTCATTAATTTATAGACCTCTATCATATGTCCCCTCAGCCATCTTTTTTCCACGTTGAAGAGCTCTAACCTTTTTAGTCTCTCTTCATAGGTTCATTCTTTCAACCCCTTTACCATTTTGGTGGCTCTTCTAATAATGCTACATCTTTTTTAAGATACGGCGACCAGAATTGCACACAATATTCAAGGTGCAGTAGCACCATGGAATGATACAGCAGCATTATAATATCCTTTGTTTTATTCTCCATTCCATATCTTATGATTCCTAGCATTCTCTTTGCTTTCTTGGCTGCTGCTGTACACTGGGCGGAAGGTTTCAACATGTTATCCACGGTAATGCCTAAATCTTTTTCCTGGGTGGTGGTTCCTAATGAGGAACCTTGCATTGTGAAACCATAGTTTGGGTTTTTCTTTCCTAGGTGCATAACTTTGCACTTCTCCACATTCGATTTCATCTGCCATTTGCATTTCCAGTCTTCCAATTTATCAAGGACCTCTTGCAATTTTTCACAATCCTCATGGGTTTTAACATCTTTGAATAATTTTGTGTCATCTGCAAATCTGATTACCTCACTCGTTATTCCCATTTCCAGTTCATTTATGAATATGTTAAAAAGTAGCGGACTCAGCAAAGATCCCTGGGGTACTCCACTATTCACCTTTCGCCATTGGGAAAACTGGCCATTAAGCCCTACCCTCTGCTTTCTATCTTTTAACCAGTTCCTGATCCACAATAGTACACTGCTTCCTATCCTATGACTTTTTAATTTCACCAAGAGTCTCTCATGAGAGACCTTTTCAAAGGCTTTCTGAAAATCCAGATACACTATATCAACCAACTCACCTTTGTCTACCTGTTTATTCACACCTTCAAAAAACATAACTGATTAGTAAGACAAGACCTTCCTTGGCTAAAGCCATGTTGGCTGTCTTCCATTAAGCCATAACGTGTATGGTCACCTTATAGAGCTTAGAATACTATTTGTAATAACTATATATTTTTCAGCTCAATACTTAACTATGAGTTCAGTATTTATCAATCTTGCTATGGAAAAAACTCATTGGTTGCAACAAGGTCTCAGACTATTATCAGGCTTTTATTCAACTCAGACTTGCTGGAATGAAATGCCTTATTGGCATCAACGACCTTACTCTGTTGTCAACTCTATGGTTTTTTCCTTTTTTTTTAAACGGATTTTTTTATATATATATATTGTGATAAGGAAGCTTATCATAGCTCAGGAAGGAGCTATAGTAAAGGTGAAGTGACTCTGAACAAGCAACCTGTCAGTTCTGGTAGAAATAAGAAAACAGAATTTTTCCATAAAAGACTACCAGTCCCAGAATGCACCAGGTTTCCAACAGCCATTAGAGGAGCTGAAGTGGGGAAACGTGTGTTCAATCAAGAGGGCTATGAGGTAATCCCCAAGCACTCATCTCAAAGGGCAGGGCCTGATTCAGCACAGCTGCGCTGTGCTAGGGTGGAGCACTCATCTAAGCAGAATAAAGGTAGAGTTTATTCTACAGAGATTCATCCTCAGTGTCCTCAGATTCTTGGAGATCCTCAGAATCAGCTTGGATATCCTCATCTTGGACAGCTTCATCATCTGGAGGATCATCAGCAGAAGCCAGAGCGGACGGACAGAGGGGGCAAGAAACCCTTTGGAAGAAAGAAGAGAAAAGCTTTTGGGAGGTCTAAAGGAGTCCAGAGCAGTACGTATACTGGAAGGCATTCCAAAGGCAAGCTTACACCATTGGACTGGGGAAAGCCAGAGGAATGGTGCTGCAGAGCTAGGAATCTCCAGACGGTACCTGTGAGGGAGACGGCTGCACGTGGAAGGGACCCTAAGACCCGTGCCAGAAGGTATGTGAAGAGAGCCCCAGTGTCCAGGGATCTGGATTGGAAGGCTGGACATAAGAACTGGACTACATACTGGCCCGGCTATGTAGAGAGGAACTCTAACAGCAATGGAAGCTCAGGTATGAACACTGATCTATGCCCTAGCTATACCCTTGAAAGACAGCAGGGAAACAAGTATTCTCCTGAGAGTGCTCCATTGAGAAATTCCTCTGTGCCAATCCATGATATTGAACCCATGATTGTTGAAGAAGGGGGAGAGGTTATAGACACAGGCTGTGAATACATGGATTGCTCTCTGTCTAAACTCCTTTGGTAATTTACTGTTACAAAGTACAACAACCATCACAAAGAAATACAAACTTGTTCTTTAATCTACTCAGAAAAGCTCCTGAGTAGGATTTGAGCCACGCAGTAGAAAGCAAGCCAGCTAAGGGGTTTCAGCTGGGTAACTGCTAGCAATTGAACCTTACCTAATTGCTTGTGAGCTCTGAGGAAATTACTTCTGAGTCTATGTGTGAAGATATAAGAAGTTAACCTGAAAAGAACAGTTTTTCCCTTCTTTGTGGGTTTTGCTTGTTGTTTGATGCACTGCTAAGAAAATATTAGCTAGAGCCTACAGAAAAGACCCGTTTGTTACCAACCAGGTCTTTATTCTTTTCATTTGATTGCCTGACAAGTTCAGCTGTTGTTTTCCTGATTTTGTTTTTCTAAGTTTAACACTGAAAGCAAGTATCCTGTTTTATGTGCTACCAAGCATATCTGTGTTGGGAGAAATAACTCCATAAATAAATATCTTATTGGCTTTACACTCAAGCACAACTAATTATTGTGAGCGGCGGTGTCTGGTGTGAATGGACTGCATTTCCCACAATCCCTTGCAAATCATATTGATATATGCCTTTGCCAAGACTGTGAACATTCTCACCCAGGCACCCGTCTGACAATATATTATTATATTGTTAATTCAATTGTAGTGTTCTTGATCTTTTGACAGTCCCGTGAATAAAACTCAATCAGATGTTCACGCTGACAATTGCTTATCATTCTAATTCTACTGCATTCTAATAGCCATATTTCTTTGAAAACCAGCGCTTATCTGATGATCAGAGGTGTCTCTCCTCAATGCTGTTGTTATTCAATGCACCCCAAACGAATGATGTTCCCAACGTCAAGCCAAAGCGCTTTCACGTTTCACTGCTCGTTTCTTCAGGGGAATGAAGCTCCGGGCGTTTCATTCCAGCAAGTCTGGGTTGAATAAAAGCCTGATAATAGTCTGAGACCTTGTTGCAACCAATGAGTTTTTTCCATAGCAAGATCGATAAATACTGAACTCATAGTTAAGTATTGAGCTGAAAAATATATAGTTATTACAAATCCCATTAAGCTATGACTATCTACATGTTCAGTAATTTTGTTCTTTATAATGGTTTCTACCATTTTTCCCGGTACTGACAACAGGCTCACAGGTCTATAGTTTCCCGGATCACCCCTGGAACCCTTTTTAAAAACTGACATTACATTGGCTATCCCCTCCAATCTTCAGGTATGACAGGTGCTTTTAATAATAGTTCACAGATTACTAATAGTAAGTCTGCAATCTCATATTTCAGTCTTTCAACACCTTTGGATGTATAACATCTGGTCCAGGTGATTTGCTACTGTAAGAAAACAATCCCGGACAAGCCCCCAATCTGTAAGAAAACAATTATTTTTTACACAATAACAGACTTCTCAGTAAAGCAGAGTTTTAATGACTTTGCTTGCAAGTAAAGGGTGAGATGCTTCAGTAAGCACTCACACCCAACCTCTGTTTGAGTTATTTTTTATAGCAATTTTGGTAATTAATAATTGTCAGGCTACGTATTATTTAGCCACATGGTCTCTCTTCCCAGAATGCAGACATACAGTAAGGAAGTCAGAAAATCATTACATATATCAGGCTACTGTTATTAGCCACGTATCCCGTTTTCCAAGAATGCAGACATACAGTAAAGGTGAATCAGCTTTGTACCCTCTGCACCTGTGACAGGCTATGTATTATTAGCCATGTAGAGTCTCTTCCCAGGATACAGACATACCAAATTATATTACAGAATGGTAAATGAATGGAATACAAGCATTATATTACATTGTAAAAATAACATATAACATTTGTTTATATCACTACTCTTCAGTTTATCAAATAGTTGTAATGCATCTTCCTGGTGTTTTGATATTTCTTTCAATTCTTCTGCAGCATCACATTTAAATACCATTTCAGTCACAGGTAACATCCCTACATCTTCCTCAGTAAAGACCGAAGCAAAAAATTCAATCAATCTCTCCACTATGGACTTGTCCCCTCTTAGTGTTCCTTTTACCCCTCTCTCATTTAATGGTCCAACTGTCTCTCTCACAGGTTTTTTGCTACAAATGTACTTGAAAAGTCTTTATTACGCGTTTTTGCTTACAGAGCAAGCTTCTTCTCAATTTCTCTCTTTGCCTGCCTTATCAATGCCTTACATCTAACTTGCCAGTACTTATGTTGTTTCCAGTTTTCATCATTTGGCTCCTTTATTCATTTCCTTAAAGATGCTTTTTTGGCAACGACAGCCTCTCTGACCTCACCTTTAAACCATGCTGGCAGTTTTTTGGACTTCTTTCCACTTAAAGTGTGGAATACAGCTGGTCTGGGCTTCTAAGATAGTATTTTTGAACACCACCCATGACTTGATGTAAATCTTTAACCTTTGCAACTGCTCCTTTTAGTTTTTCTTAACTATTTTCCTCATTTTATCAAAGTCTCCCTTTTGTAAGTTAAAAGGTAGTACTGTGGATTTCCTTGCCGTCCTTCCTCCATTTATTAAATCAAATGTGATCATGCTATGATCACTATTGCCAAGTGGCCTGAACACCCTGAGATGTAGGGACTGGGGATTGGGATGCAGTAAGGATCCGTCCTCCTGCGACAGGAGATCTGGAGCATTCCCCAACTCCAGAGGAGTGGTTTGAGACAGACACAGAAGAGGAGGATACCACGTTTGACGTGGCCAACGTGGAGCTATGAGTATCATACGACCTCTGTCTCTCAGAAGTTTGAATAAAGTCTTGGGAATGAGGGGAATGGTTGGGAAGGCATAGAGGAAATCCTGTCCCCAGTGGAGTAGGAAAGCATCTCTTGCCTGACAGTTTTGAGCCGGAATTCTGGAACAGAATCGGGGAGGTTTGGCATTCTGTGGACTTGCAAAGAGGTCTATATCTGGTGTTCCCCAGATTCAAAAAACTCGAGCAAGCTGGTATGAGTGGAGGGACCACTCATGTGGCAACAGTATTCGACTGAGTTTGTCTGCCCACAAGTTTGGATGCCCGGAAGGTATACCGCAAACAGGTGAATTTGTAACTCTCTGGCGAGGACCCATAGTCGCAAAGCTTCGTTGCATATCGACAGAGAGCCTGCTCCGCCTTGCTTGTTCACATAGAACATAGCTACCTGATTGGTGGTTTGGACCAGAACTATCTTGTTGCTGAGATGGCCCTGAAAGACTTGAATAGCATTGAAAATGGTTCTCAGCTCTAGGAGGTTTATGTGAAGGGAAACCTCCTGTGAGGTCCAAAGACCCTGAGTGGAGAGATCGTGAAAATGGGCCCCCCACCCCATCTTGGACGCATCTGTCGTCAGGGTGGTTTGGCATAGAGGCTGCTGGAAAATAGAGCCTACAAGGAGGTTTTCCGGGGATTGCCACCATTGCAGGGACAAAATCAGACGTGTGGTAGCTCTGATTTTGTCTGTTAGTCGACCCGAGGCTTGTGACCACTGAGAAGAAAGGGTCCACTGGGCTGCTCGCATGTGGAGATGAGCATAGGCAACCACATGGACAGTGGATGCTATGTGTCCCAGCAGTTGAAGCATCTCTCGAGCAGTAAGGAATACCTTCATAGATGCTTGAGATGCCAGTTGTATTATACGTAGACAGCGTGGCTGTGGCAGGAAAGCCTTTGACTGCCTTGTGTCTAGACGAGCCCCTATGAACTCGAGAAATTGAGAGGGGGTGAGATGAGATTTTGGGAGGTTTATGACTAGTCCCAAGTATTGAAGAATTCTCATTGCTCGAGAAAGAGCGAAGCTGGCCTCTGGAGCTGTTGATGCTCGAATGAGCCAAACGTCTAAGTAAGGGAAGACGAATATTCTCAGAGTACTCATAAATACTGCTACCATTGCCATGTCACCCATTGTGAATGTTGCGTTAGAATTTGTAGAAAATGTGTAGTATCACGAACATAAGATGATATAGTGGACATCAAAGGGCGTAAATAAGAGTCGATATACATCGAAAGGGGTTCCAGTATTGAGCCTCTTGTAGATACTATAGGTCTACCCGGAGGTTGGGTCATACTTTTATGACTTTTTGGAACTAAATAAAATTTAGCTATTACAGGGCTGATCTCATTCAGGAAAACCCACTCTTTCTTTGATAATTAATTTATTTTGTAAAGCTTGTGATGTAATCTGTTTTATAGAAGTTTGTAATTGTTCCATCAGGTCTTCATTAAAGACTACATATGTAGCTGTATCTGACAGTTGTCTATAAGCTTCTTGCAGGTATTGCTGTCTGTCTACAACTACAATGCCGCCACCTTTATCTGCTCGTTTGATAACTAATTCGGATCAGGACTGTAACTCCTTTAATGCCTTTCTTTCCATCCGTGGAAGAGTATTAAAACTACATTTTTTCTTAGTATTCATTAGTAAGGAGACATCACGTAGAACTAGCTCTTTAAACAGTGCTAGAGATGTCGGTAGTGGACCTGGGGGAGACCAAGATGATTTTAATGGTAATTGTATTCTGGTAGGAGTCAAATTTGTTGTCGTCTCTACTACTGTCAATATAGTATTGAAAAAATTGAGCTGAATTGATCGATGAACTATACTTACACAAGAAATGAATTGAGCAGAACCAAATCTGACAAATGACATCTACCTATGAAGTGTGGACGTCAGATCACAGCTGTATATTCACGTTTAATTAGTATTACTATAACATTCCTTGAGTTCTCACCCCGCATGCGCGGCGTCCCAACAATCCAAAGAGGAAAAAAAAAACATCCAGCCCGATTGACTGGTAAGGGTTGTCTGGTTATTACCAAAAGGAAGGTAGATAATTTAAAATATTCCATACACGAGATTGTAACAAGTATAACAATGGATTTTGATAATGTCAATAGGTTTGGATTTAAAAAGACGCATATGAGAAGGTGCAAAATCATCCAGCCTGACTGAATGGTTTGGATTTCAAACAGCCGCATGTGAGAAGGTGCAAATATCCAAGATCCCCTGAAGAAACACTTCACAAGTGAAACACAACGGTGCTCAAGTTAGGCGTTGGGCAGATTGAAAAGTTCCGGGCAGATTGGAAAATTTTAAGATAAGCACCACTTTGATGTTTCTAATATTTTTCCTAATGACATGAGATATATTGAAAAGAGGAAAATATCTATATAAAGCAACACTGTAAGGTCATTGATGTGAAAGAGAGCATTGAGTCTAAGATAAAGCTATTGTCCAAATTAAATTCTTATCTTAATCTGAGACCTTGTTGCTTCTTTTAGGTAGGTTGAGCTTAAAGAATAAAAACAAATAAAAAGGACACAATCTTATTGTTAAGTAGTAGAGCTACGAAAATCTTTGGTTACTTTATATGCATTTTGTGAAGACTCTGGGAGCAGAAGCTAGTCCGAAGGGAAGAACTCTGTACTGGAAGTGTCTTCCCTGGACTAGGAATCTAAGGAACTTCTTGTGATCTGAGTGGATGAGAATATGCGTGTACGCATCTCTTAGATCTAGAGAACATAGCCAATCCTGAATTTGGAGGTATGGTAAAAGTGTTCCGAGGGAGATCATTTTGAACTTTTCTCGGAACAAATATTTGTTTAATTCTCTGAGGTCTAATATAGGCCTGTGCCCCCCTGTCTTCTTTGGAATAAGAAAATAGGGGGAGTAAAACCCTGTCCCCTGTTGGGGAATGGGTACTTCTTCGATTGCTCCTTGAGCTAGAAGTGATGTGACCTTCTGCCACAAGAGGTCGGTGGCAGGGGCTTGAGAATTGAACTGCTTTACTATTGTAGGTAGGGACAAGTTGAGAAAATGAAGCTTTTTCCCCAGTTGTATAATGGACAGAGTCCAATTTTCTGATGTTATTTGTTGCCATCTTTTGGCAAAATCAATAGGTAGGGTGTGATTAGAGAATGGAGTGAAGGGTTGTAGGTTATTTAGTTTATATAGTGATTGACCCTCATAACGTGATCATGGAGAAGGATAGTGGAAAGGAAACATCTGGGGACACCATTGGTTTAAAAGCCAATCAAGCTATTTTTGCCTTTACGGACGAACAGATTCAACAATTGGTTAAGAAGCCTGCTTTATTTGATGACACTCAAACTATGCTCCACTCCTCTTCGTTTCATGATTTGCTATTGTTGAATAAAAAATTGATACGCACAGAATTACATGAATTGACTATGAATCAATATTTAAAATCTACAATGAGCCCTAGGGGTTTGCGAATGTTGAAGCCCCCGAAATTATATGTGGATGATGTGGAGTTTCATGCTAAATGGAACAGCATTCTTAATAAATGCAGTTTAGATTTGCTGGCATTATTAAGTCAACGTTCTAATATAGAACACTTGAAATTAAAAACGGATGTAAAGGCATTAGAACTACAAATTAAACAGAAGCTGCCGGAAGAGCGATTTAATTCCCAGATGGCAGAAATGTCTAGCCAACTAGATCAGTTTAGAGATTATGTTAAATCCATAAAAATAAAGAAATTCAACAGAGATCAAAGAGATTATGAATTGGATCAAGTGTTTACATGGGCTAAGACAGCAACACAACAAAAAATAGTTTCCTTTCCCACTTCATCTGAAGCTGATTCTGAAGAAGAGAGTTCGGGAGAACATAGTGTCTCCCGGCGCGGTAGACTTGGAATGGCCAAACCTTTTGTGCCACAGGAATAGGTTTTTCATTGGGGCCGGCGAGGAAGAGGCCGGCAACGAGGTTGGCATTCCGGGGAGGATCGTCAGGATCTTGTGACAGATCAGATTCAAGGTCCCATTACCCGAACACAGGTGAAACCACAGTAATAAATATTTCAGGATTCCCTTTAACAGAGACTCAAGAATTGGTATTGAATAAAGGGCTCTCATTTGTCCCTCGGGTTCAATATCAGCCTTTTCAAGTTCGGATCGCTTTGCAAAAATTCTTCCGCAAATTACGAGTTATCCATTTTTGTGCCACGAACCCAATAACATCAGATGGGTCAGTAGTTCGACCACCTTCCAAATGGATTCCTGCGGGAGAAATTGATCCATTTATTTCAACATTTCAACATTTAGTTTTGCAAGATCTGCAGCAGTTGGAGTCATCTTTTTCCAATAGTGGAGTGTATCATCCTGCTAATAATTTAACAAAATCCCAGTGGCAAGCATTAAAAGAATTGCGTCAAACCCCGAACATAATAGTGAAGAGAGCAGATAAAGGAGGGGCAACAGTGATACAATCGGTGGAACAATATTTAAATACTGCCCGAACACAATTGAATGATATTAATCTCTATCAACATCTAGATCATGATCCATCAATAGAAGTGCGAACATTGATTATAAATTTGGCACAAGAGGGATTAGATCGTGGTTGGTTAACAAGAAAAGAATTTAATTTTTTGACACCAAAATATCCCTTGATTCCAAATTTTTATATTGTGCCCAAAATACACAAATCCCTCATAAGTCCGCCTGGAGACCCATAGTATCCTGTAGAGGATCTATGTTAGAACCACTTTCACAATTCTGTGACATATTTTTGAGACCATGTGCACAACAAGTACCTTCATATATACGAGATACGTCTCATTTTTTGGAGAAAGTGAATTCAGTTGTGCAGCCTATAGAGGATGTGATTTTGGTATCACTGGACGTGGTAGCTCTCTATACTAATATAGCCCAGGAGGAGGCTTTGGAAGTAATAAAGAAGTTAGAGATATCTCTGCCTTCTCGACTGCCGAAAGAATTTTTTCTTCACATGTTGTCATTGGTTTTGACTAAAATTTTCTTTCAATTTGAAGGGGATTTTTTCTATCAGACACATGGAATTGCAATGGGGGCTACTGTAGCTCCATCAATTGCTACACTTTATTTAGCCGATTTTGAGAGGGATACCATATTCCTCTCTGAATGGTATTCTAAGATAGGTTTATGGGTCAGATTTTTGGATGACATTTTCTTTCTTTGGAATGATACTGAAGTAGCTTTACACGCTTTTATAGATTGGCTGAATGTTCAAAAGGATAATTTAACCTTTACCCTACATTTTCATACACAAGAGTTGGAGTTTTTGGATGTAAAGATTTTTAAACAGGGTTCCCGTTTAGGTTCAACGCTTTATAGAAAATCGGTACAAAGAAATACTCTTTTAGATTACTCAAGTTTTCATCCTCCAGCCTTGAAGCGAGGTCTGCCCTATGGACAGTTTTTGCGTCTACGGCGTATTTGTAGTTCTATTCAAGAATTTGAACATCATGCCCAGGATCTGAAATCAAGGCTATTACATAGAGGCTATCCTTTAGTCATAGTGAAACAAGCCCTAACAAGGGCACTTGATACCCATAGGGAATGGTTAAGTGGTCCGGTGGTTAAACAAGTAGAAGTGGATTCTATAACAGGTATATTACCTTACATGGCCAATATTTCCAAAATTAGAACTATTCTTAATAAACATTGGCATATTTTAGCTCTTCATTCCTGTTTTCATAAACCACTACGGATAGCATATACCAAGGGCCCCAATATAGGGAATTTGATCAATAACACATGTATTGGATCCGTGCAGACATCAGAGGAGCCTTTAAAAGGACATTTTGTTTGCTCTAAAGGGGTATCCTGTACTCTTTGTCAACAGTCTATTGAGGGTGTGGAATGGCTCATTCCTAATTCTGATATTAAGCAGTCGTCTAAATGGTTCACCACTTGTTCTACAACTTATGCAGTTTATGTATTGGTTTGTCCATGCACAAAGTTGTATGTTGGACGGACTATTCGGAAGGTAAAACTTTGTCTACAGGAGCACGCTTCACGAATAAGAAATAACGCAACTTCGGCTCCGATAGTCCAACATTGCATGGATTTAAATCATTCATTTTCTGATTTTCAATGGCGAATTATTGATCATGTTCCAGCAAATCCTAGAGGAGGTGATAGAGAGCAACGTCTGCAGTGGCTAGAACAAAGTTGGATCTTTCGGATTGGTTCTTTAGAACCGAAAGGGCTGAACCTGGAACAGGATTGGATGAGTTTGATATGATGTCATGAAGGTGGAGGATAGCACGCTTATAAAAACATTTCACGATTCCTTTATGTTTGATCAGTAAGTGTGACCGGAAAAATGGTGAAGTCCAGTTCAAGAGGGAGATGAATTATATTACTTCCTGGTTATGAAGAGCTCAAAGAATAAGAATAGCTCGGAGAAAAGGCGGGAAGCTGACACTTCTTGAACGGGATGCAGTAATCAGATGAGTAATATGGTTAACAGATTTTAAACGTTGAGACAGAGCTGAAAAGAAGTGTACGGCTCTAAACGCAGTGCTGTGTCCATTGAGATCTGCAGTGTGGAACTTTAAATGGCAGGTGTGAATGTGATGTAGCATCAGGTTTGAATGCTATTACCTCACAGTATTTTATACAGTGGTTAGGTTACCACATAAGTGATTAAAAGGGAAGTTACGCTCCAAGAGGGAGGAATCTCTCATGGCAAAAACATCCGACAAAAATACATAACAAAACAAAAATGTAATTTAAGTTATCGGTTACTTTTGATTCACTCAATAGGTAGGGTGTGATTAGAGAATGGAGTGAAGGGTTGTAGGTTATTTAGTATCTTTTGGCAAAATAGCATAGTCTTCTTGGAATGGTCAAGGGTTCTGGACCTTTTAGGGGCAGAATGACTAAGGTCTCTAGATAGAAGTCAAAAACCCTGAGGGGGCTGGGTCTGTTGAGCCAGTTGAGCTTTTTGAGCTTGCGGCTTTCTTTGCTGTCTGTTCTGCTGTTGCCCCTTCTGGGGAACATGAAGCGGACAGTGAGTTTGATGGGTATAAGATTGGTAAGGCTTCTTTTTCTTACTGAAAAAGGGTTTTTTGAAAATTTTCTTCTTTGCTGGGTTGGCTGTAGACTTTGACAATCTGTTTAAAGTAGTATTGTTAGATTCAAGCTGATTAGCCTTGTCCTGCCAGTCCTTGCCAAAGAGATTTTCTCCTGTGCAAGGAATGTTTCCCAGTTTTTCTTGCACCCACTGTTCTAAGTCTGATGCTTGAAGTCAAGCAATACAACGTGCTCCTATAGATATAGCAGAGGTTCTGCTAATACATTCAAAGCAATCAAAGGTAGCATGGTTCATGAATTTTGAGACATTCTGGGCATGCTTGACCAGAATAAAGTAGTCTGCTCTTTTTCCCTCTGAAACACAAGGACTAAGGAGCTCTAAATCTTTTGTGACTTCTTCCAGGAACATTCCCATATAAAGAATGTAGGAACTGATCCTAGCTCCTAGCATGGAGGATTGAAAACATCGATGGCCAAAGGCATCGACAGTCCTGGATTCACGGCCTGGAGGATTAGAAGAATGTGTTTTAGCACTCTTGATCCTTCGCATGGTCGATTCCACTACCATTGAATGGGGTGGTAACTGAGTTTTTTGAAAACCAGGACAACTTGGCACTCGGTACATAGTGTCAAGTGTTGGGAATGTGAAGATATTGTTAAAGGAGTTTCCCACATTCTCAACATTAGATCATGTAATATCTTGTGAATGGGAAGCATAGCTGTTTCCTTGGGAGCCATAGGGTATTGTAGAATTCTTAATTCTTCTGCCCTAGGTTCTTTTTCTGGAAACACAGTGATTGCAAGATCCTTTGCGAAATCACGTATGACATCCTGGAAAGACATACCCTCTGGAGGAGACACCCTGCATTGAGGAGAAGGAACTGAATCTTCTAAGAGATTCGCTCTGGTACCGGTAGAATCGTCAGAGTTATCGGAATCCTCAAGCACCGGGTGCTCCTGTAACGTATGGTATCGGTACCACTCGAAGTCGGTACCGAAATGAATTGGTTCCTGATCCCTGATACCGGAGATCGGCATGGGGGAAAGCAGTCCTGTCGAAGCAGGTAATGTCGGTACCGGTACCAATGTCAGTACCAATACCTGTTGAACTGTCTGTTGCGGTTTTAGTGGTACTGAAGCTGTTAAGAGGGCCGCTAGACTGCGTTCGATAGCGAGGATTCTGTGATCCATCGCTACTGCCGATGCCTGGGTGTCGGTACCGGTGGAAGCGGCTATGACCCCAGAGCATTGCACCAGTAGTTCCGCAGAGGTGGAGGCCTCTGGAACATCCTGGAGCCCCGTTAATGCTTCGGAGCCCGAAGACTCCCGCCGGGGCTGTTTTGCCGGTGAAGTATCCTCGAGGGAAACGCCCATGGCATCTCGATACTTTGAAGGAGATTTTCCCTTCAAGGACCGGCTAGTCTTAGAAGACTTAAGTTTGGTTACTTGAGATCCATGGGAGGAAGATGAAGCCCTGGAAGATGTCAATGCAACTGACATCGTATCGGCGGCAAAAAGGGTAGAGTTTTGGAGCTCTATTCTGCAGGCCTCTCTTGGTCATCCTGGTGCAGGACAGACACTCCGTTGGACAATGTTCAGGACCCAAACATTTTAGACACCAATCATGGGTGTCGGTGACAGAAATGGTACCGGCACATTTTTAGCATTTCTTGAAACCACTAGCTGGTTTCTCCATGCTGGAAGAAAAATGGGCCTAGTGCCCAAAATGGCACCTAGCACCAGAAACAGGGAAAGATCCCTGAAGAAATAAAAGTTGTTTCTTCTTTATTTTTTTAAGAAAAGAAGAGGAGAACCGGCGGTACCGGTAGGTGTCGAATGAAGGCAGACGCGACCACAAAAAACAAGAAATAAAAGTAAATTTTCTGCAGTGACAGGGTACCACGTCCTGTCGGCTCTGCGGAAAACGAAGAACTAAAGTGAGAGAGGTACAGAGGCAGGAAGGCAGCACGCATGCGCTGTGGGATTCTCCCAAAAGCTTTCCTACTGGGGAGCGTTCCTGCGTGGGCTCCATCGGTACCGACGATACCCATATGTGAAGACTAAATTCCTGCTTGTTCCTGAAGATATATTTGTTAGCCATCCTCTTGCAAATATTTACTTTGGCTTCAAAAGATCACTTCCCTTGCTACTGTAGGACCACAGCAATATCCAATTTTTATCCTGTTCTACTACAGTCTTATCCAATCATTTGTGTTCTCCTACCCTGTTATTGTGTGATAAATAGCCTTATCCAGTCAACTGTGATTAGTTCTTCCCACTTCCTGATTGTCTAGCAGGGAAAGGATTAACAGCATTCCCAGCTTAGTCTTCTTCCATCATATAACTCTGAGAATCTAAATCCTTTATTCCCTGCCACCAATCTACTGGCACAGACACTACCTTTCACTTAAGTAAAGTCACTGAAGGCTTATTAAATAAACCTCTTCCATAAGCTTTAGACTGAAAATGTTTTCTTATAGTCAAGTATAAATCAAGCTACAACATGAAACTACAATCACTCACCCTACTAGAATATCCTTGCGCATCTAAAAACAGCTTCTTATATGAATCATGATTAACCGCTTATCTAATAGTAAAGTTATCATGTACTGTACTTATCCTTATTTGTACTTTTTCTAGTTCCACTATTTCTTTTTAGAGATGTGGTGACCAGAACTGCACACAATATTCCTCATATAGTCGCATTACAGATCAATGGAAAAACATTATATTCTCCACTCCTTTCTGAATAATGCTTAATATTCTATTCGCTTTTAGACTGCCAACACCACACACTGAGTTAAGATTTCAATGTATTGTCCACAATGACTCCAAGATCTTTTCCCTGCATGGTGACTACCTGTTTTCCACATAAAGATGCCCCTTCTCAAAGAAAATGTTTATATATCTGACAGAAGGCTAAGAAAAGATATGTCAAGTAAAAAATAAAGGTACATTACAACTCTTTCATATAAGACAAAATTGTTTAGAAGAAAAACATATCTCATTTGGTTCAAATGGAACTGAAATTACAATATAATTTATTTTGTCTTTTCAAAGCAGCCATCATAGTGTATCAAGAGACATACTTTTGATAGATGAGAACCAAAGACTTGCTTTGGGGATACGTTTTACTGTCACAGTTGCAATAAAAGTCATATATACTATCCCTAGTGCTTGTCAGTGTTTAAAGAAACTTGACACATCTTCAGGTTATAATTGCAAGGAGGATATTCAGCCAAGAATCCCAGTCCTCATTCACAGTGCTAAAGGCAAGGTAATATTTCTATTTTATATCTGATATATATAGTATGGCATACTAGAACTGTTCATTTTGTAAATAAGAACAAAGAAATCAAGTTCAATCCTTAGGCAGCTTAATAAGTAAAGAACCGTGTATAAAATGAACTATGGGGTATGTTTACTAAACGGCGGTATTGCACGGAGTCCGCTACCGCCGTTTAGTAAACATACCCTTATATTTGAATTAGGGGAATGAACCACTCAGGGCCTGATTCTATAACAGGTCGCCTATGTGAGGAGTTGTAAAAAGTGTTTACTTAAAGCTTACTTTATAAAGGCCACTCAGTTATTAAGGTGACATTTTACTTACCAGATAATGCTTTTTCCTTGAGTCTTGCTGGACCAGTCCAGACAAGTGAGTTGTGTTCCTCTACTGACAGATTGGTGGAGTCAGAAGCCAATTAAATGCCCAGGTTTCAATGACATCACTCCCATGACTCTATCAGCCTGAGCCACTAGAGGGTACCCTCAGTATTCATCCCAAAGCATATGGGAAAGAATTGCAAACCTCAATGTGGGCAACAATGATGAATCAAACAGTTAAGAAACCATGTAGAAAACTATGCATATAAAAAATTGACCAGAAGGATGTCAGTAGGAAATGAACCTGCAGAGCCAAGCAGAAAATCCAAGTACACCAAAGTACCGCCACAGAATAACAGACTAAAAAAGTTCAAGGGGTGGGTCCTGGACTGGTCTAGTAGGACTCAAAGAAAAGACATTATCTGGTAAGTAAAATGTCACCTTCCATATCATCCTGCTAGACCAGTCTAGACAAGTGGGACATACCAATGCTCAAGCGATCAAAGCCACCATGTCTCACTTCCGGGACAGGTGGAAAATGTCAGCCTCAACATGAACTTACGACAGAGACAACACTCTTCCTTTTTTTTCCACATCAGACTCCTTAGCCGAGATGCCAGGACCAGCACTCAAGTCCATGTCTCGGACAGACCTCAGCCGACCCACATCTCCAGGAGGCAAACTCCATCTGGGTCGCTTAGAAAGAGGCACTCAAGCTGAGCTTCTACACTCTGCCCATCCCTCATGTGACTGAGCTCGAGGGAATCCAAAGGGTGCAGGGTCTGATTTTCCACGCTAACGACAAGGCTTGCCGAAGGAGGAAAAGAATTCTAGGGATGACAATCCAGGAGCTCCCCACCCTGAGAAGGATCGTCAACACAGGGGACACAGCTGGAGCTGAGCCCTCAGAAGAGGAATAGCCAGCAGTGTGAACACTGGAACTCAAGGCCGAGCTAGGATTCTTACTCACAGCTCCATCAATCGCCTCCTACCTTAAGGTGGAAAATGCCAGGCCAACTGAATCCCTTTGTTGGGAGAAGGGAGAGAGTCCCAACCCCCCAGTGAAGAGTCAGAGGCTGCCATTCAGGATGAATCCAATAAGAAGACTCTTCATTTGCTACAGGTCAAACAATGCTTCCTGGAAGAAGACAAAAGAGCTAAGGCAGTAGGCATGAAGGCAAGCGCTAATAGAGCGCACATTATGGGTGCTTGGGAAGGAATGTGTGTTGCAGCCACTCAGGCA
Organism: Ichthyophis bannanicus; assembly: GCA_033557465.1. Classification (NCBI taxonomy): domain Eukaryota; kingdom Metazoa; phylum Chordata; class Amphibia; order Gymnophiona; family Ichthyophiidae; genus Ichthyophis; species Ichthyophis bannanicus. The sequence goes on along the minus strand of CM066038.1, from coordinate 122,598,213 downwards.
GAACATGCACTGTGACTGCTTCGGCACAAAGCAAGCAAACAAAGAAAATGTTAATGGTGTGCACTGGAAGATGGCAGGAAACGCCAACGCAAAGTCAACGATCACCTGCAGTCCACCTCGGATGAGAGTGGGAGCTCCCGACAAGGACAATGACTACATCAAGTCTTGGTACTCACACCCTAGGAGCCTCAAGCAGGGCAACCATACCATGCTCAGTGCTACTCCCAGCTGCTCTCTCCTTCTTTCACATGCTTGAATAACAGGCTAACAGCCACATACTGTACCCTCTGAGGTGTCTTCAGTCTTTGGGGAGAGCAAGGGTGGAGAGTGGAGGAGGGAGAGGGCGCTGATATTGTGTGAGGCTGCCAAACTCTTCCAAATCCTTCCAATTTTCTGACTGCTCAACAGGCCCTTAAGCTGAACCAATTTTCCCCTCCTCCTTTGGCTACCGAAAAGACCTTAGTCTAGTGGAGCCTCCCACACCATGCTCAAGTGAGAGAGTCACCATCAAGGTGGTCGTTCACGAACGAATAAATCTTTTTCCTCTCAATTGTTCAGATTTTCTTCACAGATGAGAAAATCCATCCACCATCTGCTGGAGACAGAAGAAAACTGAGTTGCCCTCTAGTGGTTCAGACTGATAGAGGCATGGGAGTGATGTCATTGAAACCTAGGCATTTCATTAACTTCTGTCTCCACCAATTTGCTGGTAGGGAAACACAATTCACTTATCTGAACTGGTCTAGCAGGACAATATGGAATATCAATTGCTTCAATTGGGAAAAAGTATATAAGGTACTTACTGTTTTAATTTTTTTAAAAATTGTAAAAACTAACAACTTTAGTCACTTCTAATTATCAGCACTAGTACTGCTATGTCAATAATGCAGCCAAAACGTACTCATCTTCATCTGCCTCTCACCCACACAGTCAAATTTTCATACTTGCATTTGCACCCAGTGACATTAAAATAATGCTTTCAGCATCTACATGAAACCGCCACTTTTAAGGCAGAGCCGCAGTTTTTGATGATACTCGATGGGCTCATTACTTTGTTACTGCTCCTAGTAAAGAAAACATCAAAGCCCTCTTGTATTACTTTATTGTTACTCCTTTTCTACAAAGAGGCGCTTTTACTAAGAGATGCTAGGGTGTTGCACGAAATGCACCAACAACGCTGACACTACACTAACATGGAAAGCATTTCTCTGGCAGTTAACGCAGAGCCCAGTCTCTTAGCGCACAGCACAGTAGTGATGGTGCACTTAATGTCATCTATTGAGGTGGTTTTAGGTGATCCCGCAATAATGCGGTTAGCGGGTGGTGTGAATTCAAGACTAACTGCACAGAGCACTATATCGACTATCCACTCCTAACCCGCTTACTCGTTACCCTAACACGAGCTAGAAAGTTAGTGTGGGAATCATCCCACGCTGCCATGGCCCTGAACTAGCAGGCAACGCGTATCCCAATACGCATTCCATGCACGCCAGAACACGTTTTGTTAGCTAACGTCCTTTAGTAAAAGGCCTCTAATGTTAACATTTTCTAACAAGGATGCGATATTTTAGTGCAGTGATTATCTAGCCCTTGACTGTACAGTCTCTTAGCTTGTCCTGCTACAGTCCGGATCTCTTTTTTTTCAGTCTGTTTTCTCTTTTTCTTCCCAATAACGTCTTTTGACATCAATGTTTTGGTACAACCTGCATCAGGGGCATTTATTCTTCCCTTCAGCGATTGTCAGTGTTCTCTCACCTGACAGTATTTATTGAAAGTTTTTGAAAAATAAAATATTATTAAAAGTGAAACTGATGATACAATTAGCCCTGGATTTTGATCGAGTCTGGCTCTTAAAATTTTTTTTCAAACATAGAGACGTTTTGTTTATGAATCTTAAGATAGGAATGTTTTGGATAACACCAGAATATACAGAGGTGTAGGAAGCAATTCCTATTGCTCCGACCCCAGGTCATGCAGCTGGGGGCTCTTTAGTTATCTACCAGAGCAATAGGTTTATGTTTTTTTGATTCTGTACACTTAACTGTTTTTCTTTCTGCTAGAACCACAGTTGCTCCATCCCCTCCTTTAGATTCAGGATCAGCACCCTCGTGAGTGTAGGGCTAGACTGGGCCTGCTTGCTGCTGACTGTTTTTCCTGTAAATTGCGCCTAAAAGTATCTCCGTTAAATGATCCTAGTGAGCCATTAATTCCCTATAATGTTATTTTTCCTATGCTATGCACTTGTTTTTCCTTTGGCTCATTTCTGTAAGCATTTGTTTTGCTGTATTTTGTAAACCAATAAATATATAATTTAAAAAAAAAGTAATAAAAGTTGTTAGTTTAAATTTTTGTTTAATTAAACAGTAGGGACATTTTATAATTTTTGTCATAATTTTTACTTTATAAAGGCAACATAGGCACATATGTGATCTTATAAAAAAGACTCCCAAATCCAATCCCAACTGCGCGCAAAAACTGACCCATATACTTACACATACTTCAAGCATGTATGCGTCTATTCACATATTTTATAAAATATGCATGTATACTGCAATTCTGTCCCTGCTTCATTCAAACTAGGCCCCCTGGAATGCTTATACATGGCACACATATAAGTATATGCTATCTTGCTGGCATGCTTATACCACTACCCAATATTCTAAAAGGCCTTTTTCGCATAAAATAAAATGGTGTTTCATGGTGTATGCAGCTTGAATGTGGTGTTTCAAGGGGTTTGAGGTTACCCTCAGTGCTATCTAATGCCTGTCTTATGCTATGTATTTCCAGATAATATGCGGTTCTGTCCCCAAGTAGAAACAAATCAAATGTCTGCCATACTAAATTTAAATATCTGCTGTACATCATCACCAATAAAGCTCCAACACTTGAAGTAAAGGCCACACACATCAAACCCACCTCATTTTTTATTTATTTAGCAAGATTTTTTATACCGCCTTTCACCGGGTCAAAGCGGTTTACAATGAACAATTTGAAACTGGTTTACAGGGAACGATTAACTATATAAAGTTGTAAAGAATGCATAAAATGTACATTTGAACAGCCCTATGAAACCCAACAGAGAGTATAAAAAAAGTGCTGTGCAGGAAGTTCCCAACTTGAATTTCATCAGCAAAGGCTGACTACTTCAAGAGAAAATATGAATAAGGCACAGTAATTCTTCTGTGTTGAAGTCCAAAAAATCTCCACCTTCTCAGGGCTTCTAGTTAGATTAATCTTAATACAATAAAGTCAGAGATTCTATGGCTGAGCAAAATGATAACTTCATCATTATTGGGGCTGGAATTAAAGCTTAGGAAAAGGAATATGACTTTATAAGCTCCACCTGACCCCTGTCGTTTGAACAGACAGATTACTTCTATGATGAGGGTCTCCTTTACAAATTTGTGTATCATCTAGCAAATTCAACTTATTTTAGGACTCCATCTAATAAAGTGCAATGTGACTTTGCAAAAGTATACTTTTCACAAAAATATTGAGCAGAATGACTAGAAACACGTTTTTTCACATGACGCACACTTTTGTGAAGGCACATCAAAAGTAAGTTTCATGGTAGTAAACTTCTGGATGAAGTTTACATAGCATGAAAGTTTTAATGTAAAATCATATAAAGCTGCTCATTAATGGCAAAATTTGTGAAAATAAGCATGTGAAAAATGTTGCATGGGTCAGTGTTTGCAATAAAAATAACTACAACTCTAGAGCTGTAGTTATTTTTTCCCCGAGTTGCTGCTGCAATAAAAGACCCAATTTATGTAGTGGCAGAAAGATATAAGGAGGCAGATACAGGTTCCCATCCCCTGGGAGGTCTTTACCCCTGGTGGCTTAGTGGGCCAGAAGGGCTTCCCTCTACCCAGAAGTAGGGCACAGAAGTCTGAAGTCTCCCCTTTTTTGAGGAAGTTCCATCCCTTAATCCAATTAATTTGAGGTCATCCTAGCCGTGCTCCTCCCTACGGCCCCAACTTATCTTAAGGAATCCAGTGGGGTGACTGGGGCAGGGAAGATCCCAACTGGCTCCTGTCCCAGCGGATGCTTCTTCAAAAATGGTGCTGCTTAACCCCTAACCTTCAGGAACAACATTAAAACTTGTTATTTAGTCCCACTACTCTTTTATTGATGCTGCTCCTCTCTTCAGGGCTTCTTGGGTCTACTCTGTTGTCTGAGGCAGCTATGATAGATTCTGAATGATTCCCAAGATTATTTCTGAGAAGAAAGTTGTTTCCCTGTGACAAGAACACTATTCTATGGTAGAAAAGGAGTGCCTGGCCATTAAATGGACAGTAACAGAGAGTATAGTAGATTATCAGGGGGACTGATAAGTCTCTGGCCTTGTAACGAAACAGAAAGCTACTATTTAAGGGAGGCAAAGTCTGTGAGCAGGACGAATGTATTGCTCTGAAGGACTTCTATGAGGGGGGAGGGGCTGATAAGTCTCTGGCCTTGTAATGAAACAGAAAGCTAAGGGTACACTTTAGTTCTGGAGGTCCGAATGATCTATCTGCAGTTTTGTTTTATTTGCTACCAGGTGAGATATAGGCAAGGGAAACCAAACAAATAATAGTTTCTCTTGCCCTTATCCACCACAAGGGCACCACACTCAGTTAACCATAGCCATTTTATACAGTTTGCCAAACCCCAGTGAAAACCTACAGACGTAAGCCTCCACAGGCAGAAATCCTGACCTGCATGCTCATAAATGTTTGCTCATTCGGAACAAATGGCTTATCCTCATGGACTATGTCAATCGCCGAAATCTAGACCTACTCTTCGTCACGGAATCATGGCTCAACGACACAGATACCGTACTTACAGGTCAATTAAAGCTCCCTAATTACGACCTCTTTAACAGCCAAAGAACAAATCGAAGGGGTGGAGGAATCCTCATCATAGCCAGAAGTGATCTCCAATGCCAATGCCGGACTTCACAGAATACAAACAACCTAGATTATATCACAATTTCAAATAAATATCTAGCAGCATGTTTGTTCTACCATACTCCATCTGCATGCAATGAAGACCTGTCCACAATCCTTGACCTAGCATGCAACAGGACTACCCAAGGAAAACCATTCTGGCTGCTAGGCAATTTCAACCTCCCAGCACTTCCAGCGCAGCACTTCATAGCCTTTCTGGACGCAATGACCGCATTGAGTTACGAATAATTAATACATACACCCACCCACACAAGAGGAAACACCTTGGACCTCATCTTTGCACCCTCATCCTCGCACAAATTCAGTAACCAAAACCCCCCACCCTGGTCGGACCACAATGCCGTTATTTTCCATATCCCTGTGGACTCAAAAGTACAGGTGCCTTCTGGAACTGCCCCACCAGTGCCCTTCGCTTCAAATATTTTAACAAAGAAGCCTTCCTCAAAGAAATTCTACAGGATCTAAATACTAACACTACCAAGCTGGACAAGCTAATAGACTTATGGAACAACACCCTAAGTAAAGCCTCTCTCCTACCACACTCCACAAAATCCATCAGGAAGAATCACTCAGCCATATGGTTCACTGCTGATCTATGTGAATCCTTGATTCGTCTCAGGAAGCCGGAGCATCGATGGCACTCGAGACTCTCCCAGGACCAAGTCTCATACACGAACAGCTTACAAGAACACTGCAAAGCAATTGACCAGAAATGAAAGGAATACCTCTTAACAAGCCGCAAGAGTTTTTCGGAATTAAGTCCCTCATGAAGGACACAACTAAGCAACAGGCACCCCCAGCCCAGAGGCCTCTGCTACACACTTCCAGAACAAAACAAATATATGGAGTCTCATTCGAATAATCCTCTCAGATAACCCCCCAAATAGGAAACACTGTTATCCCCAAGCTAAATGCCTTTCACACAAGATCCACTGAGCAAATAGAGAACATCATATGTGGGATTAACACCACCACATCTCCAGTCGATCCATGCTCTGCATTTTGGATCAAGTTAGCAAGATCTGACCTAAGCATAAAAATTGCTAGAATCATATACCTTTCCTTTGCCATGGGTGTGCTACCACCGCCCCTGAAAACCGCCTTTGTCAGACCATTACTAAAAAATAATAAACTAGATCCTCTGGACATAAACTCTTATATACCTATATCCAGCCTCCCATTCCTAGCCAAGATAACCAAAAAGATTGTCAAGCAACAAATCCAGGATCACCGATGCCCACGCTCCACTTGACCCACAGCAGCAAGAGTTCTGTCAGCAGCACGGGATTGAAACCCTTCTGGCCATCCTCCTGGACAGACTCATTATCAGAATAGACAAGAAGAAGCAGGGCTTCATCCTAATATATCTGGATATTGCCTCAGCCTTTGATACAGTCAATCATAATCTTCTACTTATCCGCCTACAACAAAAAGGAATACAGAATGCAGCCCTTGATTGGTGTAGATCTTTCTTGATTGATCGTCAACAACAAGTACGCATAGGTGCCTGTACATCAAACACATACAATCAGATGCAAGGAATCCCGCAGAGCTCATCTCTATCTGTCCTGCTTTTCAACATCTACATCCAACCGATCTGGCTCAAAAATACAGACATATAACATTCTACACCACATCTATGCCAATGATGTCTTACTATACACTCCATTTTCCACTGACAGTCCTAACTTCTCCAACATTACAGAATGCTTCAATGCAGTCTCAGACTGGCTCTTCACACAGAACCTTAAGCACTGTTCCCTCTAAGCTGTGCACGTGTGCGCGCGCACACACCTCGCCGAGTGAGCGCACATGCTTTACAACAGAACGCACAAAAATTATGGTTCTGATTCTGATAGAAAACAACACAGACGTTCTTAAAATTGAAAAGTTGTTGTGTATTTATGGTTTTCACAAGTTCTACAATATTTTCTAGTGCAATCAATGTGGTGTACATACTGTATTCTGACGTGTAGTCAAATTTTAAAGTATATAACTCCGAGTGTCGTTATGTGGCGCACAAAAATTTAACCTTCCTTCAAAAGCTGCACAGCTGATATTTTATGCGCACACAGCCTACAGAAAATTAGAGGGAACATTGACCTTAAGGTTAACTGCAAGGTGGCGGAAGTTTTATTTATAACCAGAGACTAAACATTCACTGATGATGAAGAAAGAGGTGTGCTAACTGGGAGTCATCTTGGACCAACAACTGAGTATGGAAACGCACATAAATAATATCACCAAGGCGGTATACCATAAAATAAGGACCCTCCGTCATCTACGCCCACTCCTGGACCCTTCTGACTTTCGCACCGTAATTCAGGCACTCATCTTCCCTCACCTGGATTATGCCAATGTCATCCTCCACGGCATGCCAAAACACACACGGCAACCACTCCAACTGGTCATGAACACAGCAGCCTGAACACTGTATGAAGCATCCAGATTTAAACATGTCATGGCCACCTTAATGCAATTACATTGGCTCCGAATAGCGAGCCGTCTAATTTGCAAAGACCTTTTGATGATGCTTAAAATTCTACATGGAATGTCAGTGGACTCCCTTGCTGTAATCATACAACACACCCCGAACAATAGAATGAGGAGAACAAGCATGGCGAACACACTAACCATTCGTTCAGGAATAAGGACGAGCACCCAAGCTGCCAAGAACTGAGCCTTTTCATTATATGCACGAACTCTATGGAATACCCATCTTGCCCCGATCTGAACCATCTCCAACCCATAAAAGACTCATTTGTTCCAGCTATTCTATGATCACATACCATAGATATGCTAGAGACAATGCCTGTCAACACCACAGCTACAACCTCCCCGATGTTAACCTCTTATCAACTTGTAATTTATTTCTTCCTGTTACTACCCAAGTTGATGTCCCTGTTCAATGTTAATCATTTAATGTCCAGTATAATGCCTGTTCTCTGTAAAATGTTTTGATTGTTCCTGTTCTATGTAAACTGTGCTGATTGTGAAATAGCACGGTATATAAAAGTAAATAAATAAAAATAAATAATATTTCCTTTCATTAAAAGGGGGAGAATTAAGCTTCAACTCAATACTCCCCAAAAATATTTTGAAGGGGAATAGAGATGTAGAAGAACCCCATAGATTTCTAGGCAGTGAAATGAAATGAAATCTACTAAAGAGAACTGTAAGTGTATCACAGAGAGATTCAACAGTATAGAATTAAGAACTGGATGCACAATAAGCAAGAGTCAAAGACCGTAAGGATAAATTCGAAGTTCTTTATTGAAGTAGTCCCCAACATGTTTTGGCATACATTGCCTTCCTCAGGGGGTAACAGATTGACAGCAGTTTCTGCTCTCCCAAGTTTGACCTCATCATTTGCCTATGATTTAATAGGAAATTTAGAATTGGTCTACTCTGTTACCCCCTGAGGAAGGCAATGTATGCCGAAATGCGTTGGGGACTACTTCAATAAAGAACTTCGAATTTATCCTTATGGTCTTTGACTCTTGCTTATTGTGCATCCTGTGGTCATCTACAAGAACGGTGCTCCTTGTTTTGTTTAGAATTAAGAACTGGAGCAGGAAGCAGGGACCATCTTAAATATAAACCCAGCAGCCAGAAAGCAGAAAGAAAGCGGAACATTAGCTAGGCCAGTGTTTCCCAACTTAGGATGCGTGGACCCCTGGGAGTCCATAGGACACACAAAAAAAAGAGAGGGGATGGTGGGGATTGTCTGGGGAGGGGAGTGAAAGAGAGAGACTGGAGAAAACTGGCTATGGGGAAGGGAGACATGAAGCTAGTGGAGACTGATTGGAGGGAGAAAGACTGGTGGAAACAGGAAGGAGAAGGGAGATAAAGCGTAGTTACTCACCTGTAACAGGTGTTCTCCAGGGACAGCAGGAATCAGCCCTCACATATCGGTGAAGTCAGCGCAGACGGAGCCTTCGTGCGGAGCAATTCCCCAGCTTTCAAAGAAAGCCTTTGGAATTGCATCACGCATGCGTGGTCCCCTTCCCGCCCAAGGGTGCCATCTTGCTCAGTCTAATGACATAGCTAAAAGACAGCAAAAAGAAGAAAAGCAATAGTAGGACTGCAACTCCAGGGGAGGAGGGAGGGTTGTGAGGACTGATTCCTGCTGTCCCTGGAGAACACCCGTTACAGGTGAGTAACTACGCTTTCTCCAGGAACAAGCAGGAAGTCAGTCCTCACATATGGGACTCTTTAGCTATAGGCTACTGAGAACCCATAGCTGAAAAATGGCTCCCTCTAGAAGAGCCGCAGCAGCTGTGATAGGAATCCAGCAGAGACACAACACCCCCGGTAGCCTGACATCAGAGGGCCGGAGGGTAGAAGTTGCCTAAACCTCAAATAAGTTCCGGAGTACCGCCTGGCCAAAAGCACTGTCTCAGCGGGACTCTCCATCCAAGCAGTAATGGGCTGCAAAAGTCTGGATTGAGAACCAGGTGGCGGCCCAGCAGATGTCTGCCAGTGGAACAGAGTGGAAGTGAGCCACTGATGCGGCCTTAGCCCTGACACGGTGGGCCGTGACTCGACCCTGCAATGGAAGGTCGGCTGCCCTGTACACCCAGGCTATGCAGTCTGCCATCCAGGTGGACAACGTATGCTTGGAGACAGGAAGCCCCAGCTTACTGGGGTCAAAAGAGACGAAGAGCTGAGGAGCCCTTCGATGTCTCCTCATACGCTCCAGGTAAAAGGCTAAAGTCCTTTTATAGCAAGGGTATGCAGGACTGCCTCTGCCCGGCTGGAATGCGGTCTGGGAAAGAATGTCAGAAGAACCATCTCCTGGTTGAGGTGGAATGGAGAGACTACCTTTGGGAGGAACTTAGGGTGGGTGCATAGGACCACCCTATTCCTGTAAAACCATATGTACGGTCTTTCCGAAACCAAAGCCTGCAGCTCACTCACTCGCCTCACAGACGTGAGTGCCACCAGAAAGAGTACCTTCCAGGAGAGGAAGCATAGATGGCAAGTAGACATCGGCTCAGAAGGTAGGTGGGTGAGTGAGCCGTTGCAAGACCACATTCAAATCCCACTCGGTCGCTGGAGGGCGAACCGGGGGTTTTAGTAGAAGTAGACCTCTGAGGAACCTTGACACCAAGGAATGAAGCGACAGAGGATGCTCTTCCACTGGTGAGTGGTGTGCTGACAACGCACTCAGGTGGACCCTTACAGAATTAGACTTGAGGCCTAAGTCAGAGAGGTGAAGCAGGTACTGCAACACCACAGGCACAAGGCAAGAGAAAAGGTCTTCATTGTGCTGGCTACACCACACCTCAAATCTACGCCACTTTAAGGCATAGGTTTTTCTAGTGGACTGCCTCCTGAAGGCCAGTAACACTTCTTCTACATTCTTAGGTAGGAGGACAGGGGCCAGCACTACCCTTTCATCAGCCATGCCATCAGGTTGAGGGACCTGAGATTGGGATGTAAGAGAGAGCCCTGTTCCTGGGACAGGAGGTCGGGCCTTGTCCCTAGCAGGAGTGGGGTCTCCACTGCCAGCTGGAGGACAAGTGGGAACCAAGGTTGCCTTGGCCATCTGGGGGCTACCAGAATGATCGAAGCCTTGTCCCGAAGGATTTTGAACAGAGTTTGGGCCACCAGGGGCATGGGAGGATACGCATATAGGAGGCCCACCGACCAGAAGATCAGCAATGCATCTGCAGCCATCCCGACCAGAAGATCAGCAATGCATCTGCAGCCATCCTCCTGGGATGTGGCTGTCTGGAGCAGAACCGGGGCAGCTGATGATTCTGCGGACTGGCAAAGTGGTCTATAGACGTATACCCCCAGCAGTGGAAGATCTGCTGGCCTACCTCCGGATTCAGTTGCCATTCGTGAGGTTGAAGAATTCTGCTTAGTTTGTCCGCCATATAATTCTCGTGGCCTGGCAGGTAAACCGCCTTGAGAGACATACCCTGTCTGATGGAAAAGGAGCAGAGGTCCAGTGCCTCCTGACACAGGACACGGGACCCTGTCCCTCCCTACTTGTTCACGTAGAACATAGCCACCTGATTGTCTGTCTGTACGAGCACAGATTGATGCGAGAAAACATGGCAGAAGGCTTGCAGAGCTAGGCGTATCGCCAGGAGCTCCAAGAGGTTGATCTGTTGTGTCCCCTTCTTGGGGAGACCACAACCCCTGAGTGCAGAAGTCCTGACAATGGGCTCCCCAGCCCAGCAGTGATGCATCTGTCACCAAGACTCTTGAAGACACCGGAGGTTGGAAAGGCACTCCTCCGAGCAGGTTGGGCAGGTGAAGCCACCAGACCAGTAACTTTAGCAGTCGTTTGGACACCCTTATCCTGTCTCGGAGTCGACCTATGGCCTGCGTCCACTGATTCTGGAGGCACCACTGAGCTGTCCTCATGTGGAGCCGGGCATTCGGGGTCACGTGTACTGTGGAAGCCATGTGTCCCAAGAGATGAAGGAAATGCCTTGTTGATATTTGAGACCTGTGGTTTATCTGGCGCTCTAGTTCCTGAAGCCTCTGTGCCCTGTCCAGTGGCAGGTAAGCCTTTGCCTGCAGAGTGTCTAGTTTTGCCCCAATGAACTCTAAGTTCTGTGTGGGGAGCAAGGTGGACTTTGACTGATTTATGACAAAGCCTAGATGTTGCAGTATGTTGATAGTGCGAGCTGTGGCCTGTTGGGCTTCCTGAGGCGATGGGGCCCTGATGAGCCAGTCATCCAGGTATGGGAAGACAAAGATACCCTGGTTTCTGAGAAACCCCGCCACCACTGCCAGGCATTTGGTAAATACTCTGGGGGCGGAAGCTAGGCCGAATGGAAGTTACTCTGCACTGGAAATGGTTTCCTCCCACTACAAATCTGAGATATTGTCTGTGGTCTGGATGTATGTGGATGTGTGTGTAAGCATCCTTCAGGTCTAAGGAGCATAGCCAATCTCCCTGGTGGAGGTATGGCAGCAAAATTCCAAGGGAAAGCATCTTGAACTTTTCCTTCAGCAGAAACTTGTTTAAGTTTCGCAGGTCGAGGATGGGCCTAAGGCCTCCTGTTCGCTTTGGTATCAGGAAATACCTGGAGTAGAAGCCTTGCCCTTGCAGACTGTGGGGTACTGGTTCCACCACCTGATCCTTCAGGAGATCTGCTAACTCCTGCAAAAAGAGGTTCCTGTGTAGAGGAGGTCTTAGAGGCTCTCCTGGAAAATAGGAGGGGGCACCTGGCTGAAGTGGAGCAAATAGGTCTTTTGGACTATTTGTAGGACCCAGGTGTCTGTAGTGACTGCTGGCCACTTGTAGGCATACAGGGTCAGTCTCCCTCCTGTATCCAGTCTCACCCCTGGCTGGAGAGAGACCATACAGTGGCTGTCAAAACCCCCCAACCGGCTGGGAGGGAGCTGGGGCTTGGGGGTCTTCTGCTTACGCGGGCCATGCCCCTGTCCCTTGGCCTGCTGCACATGCTAGGGAGCTGGGGAGGCCTGGTGAGCAGGGTAGTTGTGGTAAGCAGTACCCTTCCTCGGAAAAAAGGGCAGCTGTGCCTTCTGGAACCCGGGGCTCTTGCGGACTCGATAGATGGAATCGACCCATCTGCTGAGCACACGCATCGAGGCCGGTGATTCCCACATACGGAACAACAGCCGTTCCAACATCGGAGGAACCGGTACAGTAAGGGCTTCCTTCGGTGGAAAATCATACTGGAGGGCATCGAGCTCTTCGGCTCGAGGCTCCTCCTCAGCATCCGCTGGGAAGGCCAAGGCCCTGGCCATGTCCCGTACGAACTCCAAGAATCGGCTATCCTCCGGGGGAGACCTTCTCTGAGGTTCGGATCCCGGCGAGTCCGATGGGACACACCGGGTCCGGTGGGTGCCCGGGGAGACTTCATCCTCCGTCTCCCAGGCCGAGTCCTCCGAGGAGGAATCGATGGGCTCTGGCCATGAGGGCTTCGGTCTTGACTGCCCCGACGCCGATGGCATCGGCGACCTCGGTCCCAAACGGGAGGTCGAGGGAGACCTCAGCCGAGGATCGACTCGAGCTCGAAGAGCCTCGAGGATTGACTCGGCCTCCAGGGTCGACTTGGATGTCGAGGTCCGGTGAGACCAGCCATCAGTGCCCGCTGCTGTTCCATGAAGGCAGCCATGCTGTGCTCCAAGGCCGCCATTCTGAGAACGAGTCCAGAAGGCTCCGTAGTCTCCGGCTCAGGTCCCGATGCCGTCAGGCCCGATGCCAGCTCTCCCGGAGGAGAATCCACGAGGACAACAGTATTTACCTTCCTCGGCGTCTCCGCTCCGTGCGAGGTACCTTGGCAGGCCGCTCCGACTCCGAAGACCCAGGGCGGCGGTCAGGACTCCGAGACCTGGGCTGCAAGGAACCAGGCCTATCAGAGGCATCCAACGACGCCGCCCTCAGAGGTTTTTCTTCCTCCGGTGTTCCCTGGAGGGAAACCCCCTCTCAGAAGACCCCCGACGGTGCTCGGAGCCCGACAGCTCCCGAGATGTCAAGGCTTCTGACGAGGTACGGACCCGGGTGGATGCGGACTCTGAGAAAATCCTCTCACGCTGCTGCTGCCTACTTCTAAGTGCCTTAGAAGACATCTTGCCACACGGACCACAGGCCACCGGGTCATGGTCGGCACCGAGGCATCGGAGACAGCAGTCATGTGTGTCAGTGAAGGACATTAACTTTTTACACCGATCACACTTTTTAAACCCGCTGGCAGCCATCGGGGGAAAAAGGGCCCCGCGAGATCAAACGACCGGGCTGCCAGTGAAAAAGAAAAAGAGCGTGAATGCTAGTCACCAAAGGACAAAAAAACGAAAAACAGGGACAGGATCCGATACCGGTGTACTGAACCGAGGCGGGGAGGGGAACCGGCGTCGAACCGGGTCGAAGACAAGAATCTTCTGAGAAGTTGATGCACTTTTTCCATGAGGGAATTCGGACCACGTCTATTGGGCTCAGCGGAAAAAGGGAGACTGAGCAAGATGGCACCCTTGGGCGGGAAGGGGATCGCGTATGCGTGATGCAATCCAAAAGGCTTTCTTTGAAAGCTGTGGAATTGCTCCACATGAGGGCTCCATCGGCGCTGACGTCACCCATATGTGAGGACTGACTTCCTGCTTGTTCCTGGAGAAAGAGGGCTAGTGAAGCCAGGCCTGGCGCTGAGGGGAGGTGATCCAGGAAGAGGGTGGATATGAACTGGTTGTCCCTGAACTTTCTGGAGGTTAATAAGTGGTCCAAACAACCAAAAAGGTTGGAAATCTTCGAGCTAGATTGAGGAAGCTCTCCTCATGTGAGTATTTGGATTGCTGTGAAACCACTTTTCTATTTTGAAGGTTTCTGATTGAAATGTCTTTGAAATTACTTATAAACTTAGCTACTATGAAGTTACTATAAGTCTGAACTGTTCAAAATCTGAAATACCTATAAAGCTAAACAGCAGTCTCTTCAACTATGCATAGGAGTCTGGCCACAGCTGTCCCCTGGGATGCCATGTGACTGGAGCCACAAATCTAGGTTGCGGCATAAGCAAGACAAGTTGAAGAATTTGCTGCCTGAGAGACATTAAGTGAGGGTAATTATCTTTATTACATCTGAACCTTATAGATTTTTCTATAAGGGGAAAGCCGACAGTCGCCCAAGAGCGGATGGTTCGGAAGAATGTATCCTTGAAAGATACTACCAAAAGCAGAGAGGTTCCACAAAAGAGTAAAGTAGCCCAAATGCCCTCAAGTATGGAGCAGACAGAGCTTAAAGATCCCAATTTACCCATGTCTAACAATAGCCAAATTAACATGAATAAAATACATTCTCTAAAATGCTTGTATGCAAATGCTAGAAGTCTAAAGAATAAGATGGGAGAGTTAGAATATATAGCACTAAATGAAAGGTTAGATATGATTGGAATATCAGAGACATGGTGGAAGGAGGACAACCAGTGGGACACTGTGATACCTGGGTACAAACTATATCGTAATGATAGAGCTGATCAAATTGGTGGAGGGGTTGCGCTCTATGTTAGAGAGGGCATTGACTCAGAAAGGATTAAAGTTTTGCAGGAAACAAAATCTGCTGTAGAATCTATATGGATTGAAATTCCATATAAAAGGGGAAGGCAATGGCAGTGGGGGTGTACTATCGAGCACCTGGCCAGAATGACCAAATGGATGATGAAATGCTCAAAGAAATCAAGGAAGCTAACAAAAGTTACAGCGCAGTAATAATAATGGGCGATTTCAATTACCCCGGTATCGACTGGGTCAGTGTCACGTCAGGACATGCTAGGGAGATAAAGTTCCTAGATGAAATAAATGACTGCTTCTTGGAGCAGCTGGTTCATGAACCGACCAGAGGGGAAGCCATATCAGACCTAGTCCTTAGTGGAACACCAGATCTAGTGCTAGAGATAAGGGTGTTGGGGCCACTTGGCAATGGTGATCATAGCATGATCGCCTTTGATTTAATTAGTGGAGGAGGGATAGTAAGAAAATCCACAGTACTACCTTTTAACTTTCGAAAGGGAGACTGTGATAAAATGAGGAAAACAGTTAAGAAAAAACTAAAAGGAGCAGTTCCAAATGTTAAAGATGTACATCAAGCTTGGGTGTTGTTGAAAAATACTATCTTGGAAGCCCAGACCAGCTGTATTCCACGCTTTAAGAAAAGTGGAAGGAAGTCCAAAAAACTGCCAGCATGGTTTAAAGGTGAGGTCAGAGAGGCTGTTGTTGCCAAAAAAGCATCTTTCAGGAAATGGAAAAAAGAGCCAAACGACGAAACCTGGAAACAGCACAAGCACTGGCAAGTCAAATGCAAGGCATTGATAAGGCAGGCAAAGAGAGAATTTGAGAAGAAGCTTGCTGCGGAAGCAAAAACGCGAAATAAAGACCTTTTCAAGTACATTCGTAGCAAAAAACTGTGAGAGAGTCCATTAGATGATAAAGGGGTTAAAGGAGCACTAAGAGGCGACAAGGCGATAGCGGAGAGACTGAATGAATTCTTTGCTTCGGTCTTTACTGAGGAAGATGTAGGGATGTTACCCATGACTGAAGTGGTATTTAAAGGTGCGGAAGAATTGAAGGAAATATCGATACATCGGGAAGAAGTCTTACAACTATTAGATAAACTGAAGAGTAGCAAATCACCTGGGCCGGATGGTATACATCCAAGGGTGTTGAAAGAACTGAATTATGAGATTGCAGACCTGCTATTAGTAATCTGTGAACTATCATTAAAATCATCTCTAATACCTGAAGATTGAAGGATCGCCAATGTAACACCAATTTTTAAAAAGGGTTCCAGGGATGATATGGGAAACTACAGACCGGTGAGCCTGACGTCAGTACCAGGAAAAATGGTAGAAACCATCATAAAGAATAAAATTACTCAGCATGTAGATAGTCACAACCTAATGGGAGACAGCCAACATGGCTTTAGACAAGGAAGATCTTGTCTTACTAATCTGTTATGTTTTTTTGAAAGAGTGAATAAACAGGTGGACAAAGGTGAGTCGGTTGATATTGTGTATCTGGACTTTCAGAAAGCCTTTGACAAGGTCCCTCATCAGAGACTTTTGGCAAAACTAAAGAGTCATGGGATAGGAGGCAGTGTACTATTGTGGATCAGGAACTGGTTAAAAGATAGAAAGCAGAGGGTAGGGCTTAATGGCCAATTTTCCCAATGGAGAAAGGTGAATAGTGGTGTACCCCAGGGATCTGTGCTGGGTCCGCTGCTTTTTGACATATTCATAAATGACCTGGAAAGTGGAATAACGAGTGAGGTTATCAAATTTGCAGATGACACAAAACTATTTAAAGTTGTTAAAACCCAAGAGGATTGTGAAAAATTGCAAGAGGATCTTGATAAATTGGAAGATTGGGCATCAAAATGGCAGATGAAATTTAATGTGGACAAGTGCAAGGTTATGCACCTAGGGAAGAACAACCCAAACTATGGTTACACGATGCAAGGTTCCACATTAGGAACCACCACCCAGGAAAAAGATTTAGGCATCATTGTGGATACCATGTTAAAACCCTTGGCCCAGTGTGCAGCGGCGGCCAAGAGAGCAAATAGAATGCTAGGTATGATAAGGAAAGGAATGGAAAATAAAACAAAAGATATTATAATGCCTCTATATCGTTCCATGGTGAGACCGCACCTTGAATATTGTGTGCAATTCTGGTCGCCGTATCTTAAAAAGGATATAGCGATTTTAGAAAAGGTTCAGAGAAGAGCCACCAAAATGGTAAAGGGGATGGAAGGATATTCCTATAAAGAAAGGCTGAAAAGGTTACGGCCCTTTAACCTGGAAAAGAGACGGCTGAGGGGAGATATGATAGAAGTCTATAAATTAATGAACGGAGTGGAACGGGTAAACGTAGATCGATTGTTTACGTTATCAGAATATAGAAAGACTAGGGGACATGCAATGAAGCTACAGGGTAAACTATTTAAGACTAATAAAAGAAAATATTTTTTCACTCAACGTGTAATCAAACTCTGGAATTTGTTATCGGAGGATGTAGTAAAGGCTGTTAGTGTAGCTGGGTTTAAAAAAGGTTTGGACAAGTTCCTGGAGGAAAGGTCCATAAACCATTATTAAGAAGTGACCGAAGATATCA
Source organism: Ichthyophis bannanicus (assembly GCA_033557465.1). NCBI lineage: Eukaryota > Metazoa > Chordata > Amphibia > Gymnophiona > Ichthyophiidae > Ichthyophis > Ichthyophis bannanicus. The sequence continues at coordinate 122,580,673 of CM066038.1, read as the reverse complement.
ATGCTTGACCCAGTACAAGCATTGTGGAACTTGTGTCTCTTGGGGAAACTGCTAGGTACATATGACCTAGATTGGCCACTGCTGGAAACAGAATACTGGGCTTGATGGACCTTGGTCTGACCCAGTATGGCATATCTTATGTTCTTATGTTCCAGTACTAATCTAAGGGGTGGGTGTGTAGAATCATGAGACCTAGTGGCTAAAGGTAGCAGTAGAAGTGTGCTGTTTCTTTTATACCTTTCCTCAGGACTTGGCAGGCTGTTGCATACACATAAAGGACAAAAGGAATAAAAATCCATTTTAAAAACTATGAGGATTTTACTAAACTGGAGTAAGATTCAGCAGCTTAGTGCACATTAAATGCAAAACCTTAGCACAGGAGGTGTGTCTGACCTACGCTAATTGTTGCGGCTGTTCCCAGCATGTCCCCATGGTGGTACTAGATGAAGCACCTCACTGTGCTAAAACTGCAACTGCAATTAACGTGGGTGCATTTACCACCACCCATCAACGAGGCAGTTAAGTGCACCCACGCTAACTGCAGCATTTATCATTAGCGTGATGTGCAGTCAACACCCACTCTCTGTCCTAAACCCATCCAGTTTCCACCCTATCGCATACTAACCAGTTAGTGTTTTTTTCTTTTACAGTGCTGGCATTTTTAATGTGTGATAATGGTTATTACACGCTAAAGGCTATGGTAACCATTAGCACCCTTTAGTAAATATGGCCCTATATCATGCAAAAGATATACAATGGTTATTAGAATCATTCTTGCCTTTAATTATATTAGGATATGCTCTAAGAACAGAGAAAACTGATTTTGATTATAGCAAAGCTGCACACTATTAGCCTAATTTATTAGGCAATGTGGGCCAAGAACCAAGAACTTAACCATCATTAGCTAACCACATCACATGTGATCTTCAATGCACAAATGAATCACATTTTAATACATACAAACAAATAATATGCCAAATTATATATTAAACTAATTCTATCACCTTTTGGATACTAACTGACTTACCTCATATATCAATTTAATTATACTTCAAGTTCATTTCTAAAGAACTGAGTGCTAGTGAATGAATTAATGTGAACAATAAAAAAAACCTACAGGAATTGTTTTAATACATACTGAGCACCAGTTTTATTTAATCTCTCTTTACTGTAAACAACTGCACTGTTGAGATTTCTTCCTGGAACTGTTTGCTTATTAAACAGGACACAATCATATCAACTTCTAAAGACAGTCATCAATTATCGTATTTTACTCCTACATACAGGTTTGTACAGAAAAATCCCTGGACATTTTAGCTCGAGTTCTAATTTCTACTGTTCATTGTAGGACTTTTTAAAAATAAACCAAAAATTATTTGTATTTGTATGCATTCTCTTATAAAGCCTATCGTAATCATTAGGTGATGTACAATAAAACATACATATCCTATAAAACAAATCAGAACAAAAAACATACAATATGCATAAAAATAATGGTTAACATATAATGAATTTAAAATCCTTTTTCTCATAATTATTGATAAGGCAGATAGAACAAATATGCTTTCAATTTTTGTTTCTAAAAACTAACAAATCCCTCACTAAGCTTAATTCTACACGTAACATATTCCAAAGCTGGCAGCCCTCTGACAGAAAATATTCAAAACTTTGTTATTCAAGGCCTGCCAAAATCATTAATTCATCCTCTTCAAATGGTCCTTAATATGGCAGCATGCAAAATTTAGTAATCATATAACACCTCTACTAAAACAGCTTCATTGGCTCCCAATGATTCAACATATAAAATTTAAAGCAATTCTTAATACACTCAAGATAATGAACAATTTGTCATCCACCCACCTTCGCTCTATACTCCAAGAGTCCAAAGATATCAGGTCAAGGAGAACAGGATCTGTAAACACATTATCCCTGCTAGTACTTTTTGCTAAATCTAACTCAACTACTTCTAGAAGAGCTTTCTCTCTATATTCACTCAGTTCCAACAAATGTACCAGTCATCAAGGACTTGCTTTCATTTTGTAAGGCCTTAAGACTCATTTATTTGCAAACTATTTTGAAAATTATGTACAGAATATACTCTAATCTCTTGTATTATTCCTTATACGTATATTAAAATTATTCCTACATCGCCCTTGATCTTTTATTTTTGTACAAATGTTTGTAACTCAGTTACATGATTACACTGTTTTATGTTCTGTTTTGTTTGATGCACACTGCTTTGAACAACAGATAAAGCAGCATATAAAATCTATTAAATAAATAAATAAGTAAATTTATTTAGTTATTCTTATAGACCACTATATCTACAAGTCAAAACAGTTCATATAATTAACAACAGAGCTCAACATGGCTTTATATTGAACATACTTGAACTAAGCAATAGGCCAAGTTAACTTTATAACTATGTAACTAACATGGGGTGCTAGGTTAGTGAGGTGTGGTGAAACATGGTAGAGTCATGAAGTTCCTTGTGGGATATTGCTGTTATGTTTCATCGGTCAAGTGTCCCAAGAAGAGATGCGTTTGTAGTCTTCTTTGGAAGTCTGCTAAGTCATTCCATGAGGTTGGGGCATATAGTGAAAAAGCTCTGTTGGACGTGGTCTGGTTGCTCTTTGTGCTTATGGCAGGAATGTGTTCAGAGAGTTAATCCTTCTGGATCTATTAGGGATTTTATGTATTAGTGATTGGAAATAAATGGACAAAAGACAGTGAGTGATTTTGAATGTTGTGAGGAAGACCTTATATTTTATTCGCTCCGTGATGGGCAGCCAGTGTAGTTGCTTGAGTAATGGGGTTACGTGATTAGCTCTTGAAGCATTGCAGAGAATACGCGAGGTCATGTTTTGGGCTATTTGAAGGGGATGAAGCACATATTTTGGTAGGCCTTGAAAGAAGAGATTACAGTAGTCAAACATAGTAACGTCAAACCAAAAGCGGAACACCAAGGACCAGGCCTACACGCAGAAGTAGTATTGTGCAGAAACTCTTTATTGAAAGACCCAACTTTATAAGTTTCGACCTGAGGCCTTCATCAGGGGTCTAAAAACCAAACATATAAACAAACATAACCATAATAGATAAATAATAACAAAAATGACAAAAATCAATTACATAATAAAATAATAAAAATCGAAACCATGGAGAGAACATTACCAAATAACCACATAGAAGGTGTGTGTACCACACCCATGCGGTACAGTAGCCACTTTTCCCAATCTAAAAATAAAAGTATAAAGGTTACGCAAAGCCATGGTTAAAATAGCATCAAGTAGATATAACAGAAAGAATCTATAATAAATTTTAAAAAACATACATCAGTTAATTACAATAATAAATAATGATAAAAAGGACAGAACTCAAATAGTTTGTGCAAAAGAAGCAATGAAAATGTACAACAAATGACGTAAAAAAGAAGAGCAAGCAACGTCAAGTAAGGGACCACTACATATATATATATATATATATATATACACATTGAATATGATGTGTAACTATCTAAACCACTAACATTGAAAAACAAATTAGTTGAGAATGTAGTTTAAAAATCAAAAATGTGACAATATAATGCACTTCGCTTGAAAAACAAGATTAAGCATGTATGTGTGTTTAAAAGCCCCAAAACGGAGACATACAAAGACGTGTCATTTAATGCTGCTATTCTAAAACAGTACATCCCAACTTAAAAATCATATTTAAATGAGTAGGTGTACAGACAGATAAAGGCCGTGAGTCCAAAGGACACTTTAGATGTAATGGCTGCTCCGTTTGCAAACATACCATTGCACTATCTGTTTTTTCACAACCTGCTACACATGCACAATATTGGCTCCAGACTAGAACTGACTGCAACTCTACACATGTAGTGTATGTTATTATTTGCCCTTGTCCCCTCCTTTACGTTGGCAAGACCATTCGACCAGTTAAGATACGTATCCAGTAACACAAAAGCTGTATAAAAAGAAAAATCCTCACAGCTCCCTTAGTTGAGCATTGGTCTGCATTCCAACACACTCTGAATGACCTTAAGTTTTTTGTTGTTAAACAGATTCCGAAACCCCCTCGAGGTGGGGATCGTGATCGTCGGTTAACTCAAGAGGAACAGCGTTATATCTTTTTATTCAATACAATGGTTCTGCAAGGTCTAAATAAAGAGATTGAATATTATCACTTTTTATGATCCTACGAGTGTCACTTTCCTGTTAAATTTCTATTTTCAGTTTTTAAGTTTTTATTTTTCTCTCTTATCCATGTTTATAACGTTTTTATCACCCTTTTCGTGCCACACATATGCTTTTTTACCCATTACCTTTTAATGTCTCTGTCGCTTTGATGTAGTACAGATGTATCAGTATGCTTATTATTACATTCCTTTTCCAACGTTATACATTTAAGTTTTTTCCTCCTTCCTTTTCCCCCCTTCCCCCTCCCCCTCCCTCCCTCCTCCTCCTCCGCTCTTTTCCCCCTTCCCTTCCCCTCCCCCCCGTTGTAATGCGCTTTGTTACGATTCAAATGATCTCTTTGCTCTGTATGGAAATACGCCATTATTATTAAAATACTTTTTTTATACATCCCGGTACAAGCCTACAGTATGGGCTTTAGTCATTTAACTAATATTCTCAACGTTTTAAAGGTCCATTTACACTTCTTTTTGTACAAAGCACATTTGCATATTCATAGCTCTATAGTTGCCCTTTAAATAGGAACGTCTTTCCAAGCTTTTTACCACCATTTAATTGCTGTATATTGGCGATACACAACGTATATTATGTTGTTGTTTTTGTACTGTGTATATGTTATTTTCTGAATAGTGCTCCAAGATAATTCTCCCCTTATTTATTGCACCACGGCAGTTCCTTGCCTGTCTATCAAAGTCCGTTTTACAGTGGGAGGAGCCATCTGCCGTTAAGTGTGCTGTCTGTGCTCCTGCGCGGCGTTTTCCCGCCTTTGCCAGTCTTCACAGGTACAGTGTTTTAAATCTCCTTTAGGCTTTTTGTAGTTTAAAAAGTTTTATGTTTCTTTTTGGTCAAATCCTTTTTGTTTTTAAACATATAGAAGTTATGTTCTTATTGGATCTACAGCACTTTTTAGTACATTGTTTTATTTCCCTTGCCTTACAGTTCTTTTAGTAACACATTTCTTTATATTTCACTCATTCGATCCATTCTGCTGGATGGCTTTTGGTTTTACAATTTATTTGATTTTAGCTTTTATTTTTCTATGATACAACATTATTTTCCCTCTTGTAAGGGAACTTAGAGAGCGTGAGGCATGGGGGGTTGTGAGATTGTCCCGCTAGTAGATGGTTCTCCAACTACACATGGCTCCTGTTGGCGGTCCCCCTCGGACTCCTTTGCCCTCAGGTTGTCTAGTGCGTTCATCGTTTATCTGATGTGTAGCACCATAAGCTATGTATATTGTTTAGAGTCGCTTTTAATATCAATTTCAATATGATTTTTAAGTTGGTTTGGAAAAGCAGTATCAAATTCACATCACTATATTGTTTACTGGATCGCTCCCTTTTTTTCTTCTTTTTTGCAACTACATAATTCCCTTGGTTTTAGGTTTGATTTTCAAAGGATATAAAACATGCTCCCCTCTGTTGGATGGGTGTTTAGAGAGGGTATGGCATGAGAGGTCGTGGTGTCTCCCCGCTAGAGGAAGCTTCACTGCAATTTATACGTGGCCTTCGCTGGCGTCCCCCTCCGACTCCTTTGCCCTTAGGCTTTCTAGTGCAATCACCGTTTGTTTAATGTGTAGTACTATAAGTGATGTATATTGATTAGAATGATTTTAAATATGATTTTTAAGTTGGGATGTACTGTTTTAGACATTAAATGACACGTCTTTGTATGTCTCCATTTTGGGGCTTTTAAACACACGTACATGCTTAATCTTGTTTTTCAAGCGAAGTACATTATATTGTCACATTTTTGATGTTTTTTAAACTACATTCTCTACTAATTTGTTTTTCAATGTTAGTGGTTTAGATAGTTACACATCATATTCAATGTGTATATATATATATATATATATATATATATATTGTCACCACCAGGGGGCAGTGTGCTGCTGATGGTGAAGAAATAGTTGTGCAGACTCGAATGGTAAAGCAAAATGTGGATTTATTCCCCTCCCGGGGTGGATTAATAAACAAGTGAACAGAACACAAGCAGAAACAAAAGTATTCCAATCTTTTGGCAAAAACACAAAGGACATACAGCAATAACTTCTTGCTTCAAGGTAGGAACTTAAACTGTAGCACACAGGCTTTTGCTCTGTCTAGCGCAGAGATATTCTTTCAGATGAGATTAATGTACAGTCCATTAGGTCAGATACAGATGAGGATTCACTGAGAGAGTCCACTAACATGGGTTCCTCCTCACGTTCCAAACCCTCTTGGTTGAAATATGCTTGGACATTTCCCCTTGACAAGCCCTCACGGTAAGTTTCTCTGTTGCTATCTTCTGTTAGGGATAGAGGAACTCTCTGTCCCCTCTTGCTAACAGACTTTAGCTTGTAAGGCTTCTTTTGGGGTTTAAAGCTTACTGCCAGCTCCTCTTCTGACATATACACGTCTTCTGGCCAGTCTCTAAGCTTTTCTGACGGCTGTGAATGCTCTCTATTCAGGTAGTTAGGTTGGGAGTAGCTGCCCTGCCCCCACCTCTGGCTTCCTGTGTAAGGTTGCTCTGCATTCACTCTACAAACACTTTTATTCCTTTTAACTTTCAATGGCTCACATTCATTCCCCAAGTCCCAGCTTCTTGTTACATACTTTTTAGCTACTGGCTTGCAGTTCCTCTGGTTAGGACGTAGGTTCCATGCTGCCGTGTCTCTGCAATCAGCAGGAGCTGCCCAGCTGGCCTCGGCTCTAGCAAGCTGCTTCCTCCTAGTGGATTCTGGGTATCTCTGAGGTTGAACGCTTCCTGGTTCAGACTCTGAGTCACTTCCTATACTGAAGTGAGAGACTCTTCCTGGTTCCTCTCTGGTAACTGCTGTAGGTAAGACAGGCTGTCTTCTCTTCCTACAGTGCTCACCTTGTCCCAGGTTTCTCCCTCTCAGGGTTTGTTCCAAATCTGAGCTCTCTGACAATTCCTCTCCTCCTGGCAACTCTTTGGAGGTGTCGTCCTTGTAATGCTTCCCCCTTGTGTTCCCTGCACTATCCTTATAAGGGCTGTGCATACTCTTCCCTACCAGGTGTGTGCTATTGGGAATTAGGGCGTTTCTTCTTACTACACGTTTCTCCAGACCTCGTGGCTGCCTTTGTTGTCGTTGCCACTGACAACAGCTATCCACCTGGTCTGTTCTCCTGTCAGCTTTTGCACTGACATGCTGCATGTTTTGTATTTTAACAGTGGAAATTGGGGCTTCTTCATCACATATCCCCCCCCTTAAAACCTTACGTGTTGCTGACGTTTCCGTCTGACAGCACGTAAGCCGAGATAACGCATCTGCGTTGCCGTGCAACTTGCCCGCCCTGTGTTGGACATCAAAATCAAAGGCCTGTAAGGCTAGGTGCCATCTCGTTAAACGGGCATTATCGTTTCTCATGTGGTTGAGCCACTTCAGTGGCGCATGATCCGTGACTAGGACAAACTTGCGCCCTGACAGGTAGAAGCGCAATGCCTCCACAGCCCACTTGATCGCGAGGCATTCGCGTTCCACCGTTGAATATCTCCTCTCAGCATCAGAGAGTTTCCGGCTGAGATACAGAACGGGATGCTCAATCCCCTCAAAAGTCTGTGACATAACAGCACCTAAACCTGTCTCAGAGGCATCGGTCTGCACGATAAACGGCAGCCGAAAATTAACCCCTCTGAGAACTGGGGCCTTACATAGTTTCTCCTTTAGAGAAACAAAAGCCTCCTCAGCCTCTGGAGTCCACCGTACAACGTTTGGTGCGTTCTTTTTGAGCATCTCTGTAAACACCATACTAAGCTCCGCAAATCTAGGGATAAATCGCCTGTAATAACCCACAAGGCCTAAAAAGCTGCGGATGTGTTTCTTGTCCAGGGGCCTAGGAAAATCTCGAACACTGTCGATTTTTCCTGTGAGTGGCTTAACCAACCCATTCCCCACTATGTGCCCTAAATACTTTGCCTCCCTAGTGGCAAATAGGCACTTCGCCGGATTTAACGTTAAGCCGGCTTTTCTAATGGCTTGTAACACTGCCTCCACCCTAACCAAATGCTCGGCCCAAGTTTTGCTGTGGATAACAACGTCATCCAGATACGCAAGGGCGTACGAGTGGTGAGGCCTCAAGACCTGGTCGATGAGTCTCTGGCATGTGGCCGCTGCACCATGAAGGCCAAATGGCATATGCCTAAATTGATAGAGGCCCACCGGTGTGCTAAAGGCGGTTTTTGCCTTGGAGTCCCTGGTTAGCGGGATCTGCCAGTATCCCTTCGTTAAGTCGAGGGTAGTCAGAAACCTGGCTTGGCCTAACTTGTCCAGTAAATCGTCTATCCGTGGCATCGGATAGGCGTCAAACTGCGATATGTTGTTTACCTGTCTAAAATCGATACAAAATCGCAGTGTCCCGTCTGGTTTTGGGACCAGCACGATTGGACTTGACCATGGGCTTTTGGACTCCTCAATGATGCCCATTTTTGCCATTTCTTTTACCTGGGCTATTACTTCCATTTTTTTCGCCTCAGGTAACCTGTAGGGGCGCTGTCTGACTATTTTCCCTGGTGTGGTAATGATCTCATGCGCGACGATACGGGTTTCCCCCGGTGTCGTCGTGAGAACATCTTTGAACCTATCCAGCACCTGTATCAATTCCTTTTGCTGGGGTACTGATAAGTCCGCGCCTATGCGTGGCTCTGGGTGTTCCCACCAATCGGCAGGTTGGGGGCCTAAGTCTTCCTCCTTTTTCCTGTCTGTCATGGCCGTTAGACTTTTTACTTCCCGCACCCCCGTGGAGCCAAATCCGCCTGTACCTCGTGCTGTACTTGTTAAAGCAGAGACTTCTTCCACTAAGGGGAAACCTACTCGCTCACATATAAATTGGGCGATTCTGTCCCCTTTCTTTACTGCATAGCTCTCTTTACTGAAATTGAACAGCAGGACTTTTATTTCGCCCCGGTAATCGGGGTCCACTACCCCCGCTCCAACATCTAGAAAATGTTTTGCAGCTAATCCAGATCGCGGGGCTATTCTGCCGTAGCAGCCTTCGGGTATCTGGATCTGCAAGCCTGTATTAATAAGGGCTTTTCCCTCCCTCGGGACCACCACATCCTCTACGCTACACAGGTCGTAACCTGCTGCAGCTTCAGAGGCCCTCTTTGGACTCTGAGCCAAGGGAGATAGTTTGGCGAACCTCAAAATGAACCTTTTTTTCAAAGAGGCTCCCTCCACTACCTGGAGTTTTGTAGGACCCTTGGGCCTTTTTACCTTCTCAAATAAAGGTTTTGGGACCTTTTGAGCTATGGCCTCTGTCCTCGGTATCTCAGGTTCTTCAATAAGGCCTTCCTTCATTTGTCTGGAAAATGGGGGCCAATCACGCCCTAATACTACCTCATACGGGAGATGTGGGACTATGGCTACTTGTACTTTTTCCCGAGTACCTGCTCCTTCCACACACACGCTATATAAGGGATAATGGGACGAGGTGCCATGCACGCATCTCACACTCACTCTTCCGTCAATTTGTCCTTCTGCAGAAGGTTTATGGGCCGTGATGGTCTGCCATACCTCCTGGGAGACCATGCTTTGGTCAGCTCCGGAATCCAGGAGCGCCAAAGCTTTTACCCCTTCTATCTGGACTTCGACCTGAATGCCCTTCTCTAGGGGGTTCTGTCCTCCCACCACTAGAGCACTACGTTCAGTACACTTTTTGTACCGATGTCCAGGCTGACCACAGTTAAAACATTTCATTTGGGCCATTTTCACCATAGTGTTACCAGACATCTTAACATTACATGCAGTATCACCATATGCATTGCTTTTAAAAGACTTTCTCACACCATGCATTCTATCAATGCCAGCCATTTTTAAAATACCGCCTCCGGAGGTACTGGCTAATTCAGCCTCAAAATAGTTCTCCGTAAGGATGGCTGCGTCATTCGTAGAATGGCATTTTTGTAGCAATATAAATGCCTTTATTTCTTGTGGAATGGCTTCCAAATACTGTTCCAGGAGGACGGTATCAAATAAAGACTTGACCGTCGCCCTTTCTGGAACGAGCCATTTGGTCGCTAGACCTTTTAGTCGTTGTAACAAGGCTTTAGGCGTTTCCTTATCCAGGAGTTTGGCCTCTCTAAAGAGCCTTCTGTAGTGCATGGGCGTTAAACCCAGCCTATCTCTAATAGCTATCTTCACGTCGGGGTAACTGGAAGACAGATCAACGGGCATTGTTTTGTATGCGGCGAGCGCCTCACCAGACAAAGTCATGGCGAATCTTACTGCCCACTGATCAGTCGGCCATTTAGCCGCTGCCGCTATTCGCTCGAACGCGTCAGCAAAGTCATCAAAACTATCGTATGACTTTAATTGTCCCAATGACAGAGCATTGTATTCATGTAGTCCTACCGCCCTCGGTCCTGCAGACTCAACCTCAGCTGCGGTAGCAGTTTTCTTTATCAGAGTCTCCAGCAACTCTAGTAGCGGCTGCTGCTGCTCAGTCATTGCATGTATCATTCTCTCTTGGCTTTGCCGGGCCAGTTCTCCTTGTGCTTTCCACTGGACCTCCATCCAGTCTTTCATTTGCTGGGGATCCATCTTTACGCACCTGTGAAGAAACAAAAGACAAGCCCACCAAGTGCGGCACCAAACAAAGTGTTTCCACTATAGGTAACTTTTTTTTTTTTTTTTTTCCTGCTATTCCTCTTGCTGCTCCTAACACCACAGCTCCCCCTTTCTCAGATCCAAATCACCCGTGCCCTCCTACCTTTACCTCAGCACGGTGAAGGATCGTGCGTTGAGAAAGCTGTAGGCTTGCTGCACTCCAGGTCAGGAATTTTGAAAAAAAATCTGCTCCGGCAAACTTTTCCTCCTTCAGCAAGGTAAATCCTATGTGTGTCTTCGGTGCTGTGTTTTTCATCCACTTGAAAAATCCGAAGAACTACGCCACTTTATGTCACCACCAGGGGGCAGTGTGCTGCTGATGGTGAAGAAATAGTTGTGCAGACTCGAATGGTAAAGCAAAATGTGGATTTATTCCCCTCCCGGGGTGGATTAATAAACAAGTGAACAGAACACAAGCAGAAACAAAAGTATTCCAATCTTTTGGCAAAAACACAAAGGACATACAGCAATAACTTCTTGCTTCAAGGTAGGAACTTAAACTGTAGCACACAGGCTTTTGCTCTGTCTAGCGCAGAGATATTCTTTCAGATGAGATTAATGTACAGTCCATTAGGTCAGATACAGATGAGGATTCACTGAGAGAGTCCACTAACATGGGTTCCTCCTCACGTTCCAAACCCTCTTGGTTGAAATATGCTTGGACATTTCCCCTTGACAAGCCCTCACGGTAAGTTTCTCTGTTGCTATCTTCTGTTAGGGATAGAGGAACTCTCTGTCCCCTCTTGCTAACAGACTTTAGCTTGTAAGGCTTCTTTTGGGGTTTAAAGCTTACTGCCAGCTCCTCTTCTGACATATACACGTCTTCTGGCCAGTCTCTAAGCTTTTCTGACGGCTGTGAATGCTCTCTATTCAGGTAGTTAGGTTGGGAGTAGCTGCCCTGCCCCCACCTCTGGCTTCCTGTGTAAGGTTGCTCTGCATTCACTCTACAAACACTTTTATTCCTTTTAACTTTCAATGGCTCACATTCATTCCCCAAGTCCCAGCTTCTTGTTACATACTTTTTAGCTACTGGCTTGCAGTTCCTCTGGTTAGGACGTAGGTTCCATGCTGCCGTGTCTCTGCAATCAGCAGGAGCTGCCCAGCTGGCCTCGGCTCTAGCAAGCTGCTTCCTCCTAGTGGATTCTGGGTATCTCTGAGGTTGAACGCTTCCTGGTTCAGACTCTGAGTCACTTCCTATACTGAAGTGAGAGACTCTTCCTGGTTCCTCTCTGGTAACTGCTGTAGGTAAGACAGGCTGTCTTCTCTTCCTACAGTGCTCACCTTGTCCCAGGTTTCTCCCTCTCAGGGTTTGTTCCAAATCTGAGCTCTCTGACAATTCCTCTCCTCCTGGCAACTCTTTGGAGGTGTCGTCCTTGTAATGCTTCCCCCTTGTGTTCCCTGCACTATCCTTATAAGGGCTGTGCATACTCTTCCCTACCAGGTGTGTGCTATTGGGAATTAGGGCGTTTCTTCTTACTACACGTTTCTCCAGACCTCGTGGCTGCCTTTGTTGTCGTTGCCACTGACAACAGCTATCCCACCTGGTCTGTTCTCCTGTCAGCTTTTGCACTGACATGCTGCATGTTTTGTATTTTAACAGTGGAAATTGGGGCTTCTTCATCACAATATATATATATATATATATATATATGTAGTGGTCCCTTACTTGACGTTGCTTGCTCTTCTTTTTTACATCATTTGTTGTACATTTTCATTGCTTCTTTTGCACAAACTATTTGAGTTCTGTCCTTTTTATCATTATTTATTATTGTAATTAACTGATGTATGTTTTTTAAAATTTATTATAGATTCTTTCTGTTATATCTACTTGATGCTATTTTAACCATGGCTTTGCATAACCTTTATACTTTTATTTTTAGATTGGGAAAAGTGGCTACTCTACCGCATGGGCGTGGTACACACACCTTCTATGTGGTTATTTGGTAATGTTCTCTCCATGGTTTTAATTTTTATTATTTTATTATGTAATTTTTGGCATTTTTATGTTATTATTTATTTATTTATTATGGTTATGTTTATTTATATGTTTGGTTTTTAGACCCCTGATGAAGGCCTCAGGCCGAAACTTATAAAGTTGGGTCTTTCAATAAAGAGTTTCTGCACAATACTACTTCTGCGTGTAGGCCTGGTCCTTGGTGTTCCGCTTTTGGTTTGGCTTGTCTCCTGCGGATACCTTCTTCTCCTGTGGTTTTCGTTTTAAACATAGTAACGTAACATATGACGGCACATAAAGACCAGTTTGCTCCATGCAGGTCACCCCTCCCCATGCCTTTGTTTAGGGGTGTACCCACCGCTCCATGTTGGTCACCCCTATTTGTTCAGATATAAGAGATGTTTATTTTGATTTTATCCTGATGCTATAAAGGGATCCACTGTGTCTGTCCCATGCCATTTTGAATTCTGTCACTGTATTTGTCCCCACCAAGCATCTACCACCCTTTCAGTGAAAAAGTATTTCCTGACATTGCCTTTCATTTCACCCCCTTGCAGCTTCATGTTATGCTCTCTAGTTTTACAGCTTCCTCGTCTTTGAAAGAGGTTTGTTTGTTCATTAATACTCTAAGTATTTAAAGGTCTGAATCATATCTCCCCTGTCCCTCCTCTCCTCAAGAGTGAACATATTTAGGTCTTCAAGTCTCTTCTCATCTCATAAGTCTTCTGACGCAGGCTACAAATCATTTTGGTCGTCTTCCTCTGAACTGCTTCCAGCCTTTTTATATCCTTTGCGAGATATGGTCTTCAAAACGGAATACAATATTCCAAGTGAGGCCATTATGAATTATGTCACTGTATTTATCCACACCACTTCCATCGGGAGGGCATTCCAAACATCCACCACCCTTTCAGTGAAAAAGTATTTCCTGACATTGCCTTTCAGTTTACCCCCTTGCAGCTTCATGTTATGCCCTCTACTTTTACAGCTTTCCCGTCTTTGGAAGAGGTTTGTTTGTTCATTAATACTCTTAAGTATTTAAAGGTCCCCTGTCACTCCTCTCCTCCAGAGTGTATATATTTATGTCTTCAAGTCTCTTCTCATACATCTTCTGATGCAGGCTCCAAATCATTTTGGTCACCTTCCTCTGAACCGTTTCCAGTCTTTTTATATCTTTTGTGAGATATGGTCTCCAAAACTGAACAGAATATTCCAAGTGAGGCCTCACCAGCGACTTGTACAGTGGCACTAGTACCTCTGCCTTTCTGCTGGTAATTCCTCTCTGCATGCAACCCAGCATCCTTATGGCTTTTACCACCGCCTTGTCGCACTGTTTCGCCAGCTTGAGATCCTCAGAAACAATCACTTCGAGGTCCTTCTCCTGGTCTGTGCACACCAACCTCTCGCCCCCTATCACATACATTTCCCTTGGATTTTTGCTTCCCAAGTGCATGACACTGCACTTCTTCACATTAAATCTTAACTGCCAAGCATTAGACCATTCTTCCAGCTTTTGTAGATCTTTCCTCATGTTATCCACTCCCTCAGGGGAGTCCACTTTGTTGCAAATTTTCATATCATCTGCAAAAAGACAGACATTTCCATTCAGCCCTTCAGCAATATCACTCACAAGAATGTACCGGTCCCAGGACCGAACCCTGGGGCACACCGCTAATCACCTTCCTTTCATCTGAGTGAGTTCCGTTTATCATCGCCTTCTGTCCTCTGTCAGTCAACCAATTTCTGATCCAGTTCACCACCTTGGGACCCATCCCCAGACTATTCAGTTTATTGATAAGCCTCCTATGAAGAACAGTATCAAAGGCTTTGCTGAAATCTAGGTAGATCACAACTATCACATGCCCTTAATCTAGTTCTCGTGTCATCCAGTCAAAGAACTCAATCAGATTTGTTTGGCAAGATCGTCCTCTGGTAAAACCATGTTGCCTCGGATGATGCAACCTGTTGGTTTCGAGAAAGTCCACTATTCATTCTTTCAGGAGTGCCTCCATTACTTTTCCCGCCAGAGAGGTAAGGCTTACTGGCCTGCAGTTTGTTACTTCTTCCTTATTACCACTTTTGTGAAGAGGTACCACATCAGCCCTTCTCCAGTCCTGTGGAACTTCTCCTGTCTCCAAGGATCTATTAAAAGTTACTTTAACAGCACTGCAAGAACCTCCCTGAGCTCTTTCAGTATCCTGGGATGTATCCCATCAGGTCCCATGGCCTTGTCCACTTTCAGTTTTGCAAGCTGTTCTAACACATCATTTTCTATGAATGGTGTGGTATTTATTCTATTCCCATTTGTGTATTTGTCAATCACAGAGGGTCCTTCTCCAGGATTTTCTTTAATAAAAACAGACGTATTTGTTTAGCATTTTCGCTTTTTCAATGTCACTTTCCACAAATCCGTTCCCAGCACTTTTGAGTCCTACATTTTCACCTCTGATTTTCCTTCTTTCCCGAATATACCTGAAAAAGGTTTTGTCGGCCACATTTCACATCTTCAGCCATCTTTTCTTCTGCCTTTGATTTTGCTATCCTTGTTTCTCTTTTTGTCTCTTAGTTTTATCCTGTATTCTTTCTGTGTTCCTCTCTTTGAACTTTTGAATTTTGTGAAAGCTGTGTTTTTTTTTCCTTTATTTGTGCAGCCATTTCTTTGGAGAACAAAATAGGTTTCCTTTTCCTCTTGTTTTTATTTATTTTCCATACATATGTATCTGTTGCCCCTTTTATTGCCGCCTTTAGTTTAGCCCACTGCAATTCCACTTCCCTTATCCCCTCCCACCCTGCCAACTCCTCCTTCAGACACTTGGCCATTTTACTGAAGTCAGTGTTTTTGAAGTCTAGGACTTTGAGCTTGCTGTGATTGGACTCCGCCTTGGCTTTTATCTCAAACCACACCGTGTGATGATCGCTGCTGCTCACATGGGCACCCACCTGGATAGTCGACACGCTTTCCCCATTGGTGATTACTCAATCCAGCATCGAGCTTTCCCTGGTCGGTTCCATCACCATTTGTCTAAGTAATGCATCTTGGAAAGCATTCACAATTTTTTTACTTCTTTCCAGATTGCAGAAGGAATACTCAAGTCCACATCGGTAGATTAAAGCAACCAATATGATCACTTCCCCCTTCATGGCTATCTTTGCATCATCAATATTCAATTCACTATCCATTTCTTCGTTTTTTTTTATTTGGATGATAGTGCCATCTCCTCTTTCCAACACAATCCACAGTGCTTCTTCTTTTCCCCCTATCCCCTGCATTCCAGCAGCTTTAATACTGCTTTTGACTTATAGGGCTACTATGCCTCTTCCTTTTCTACCCTCTCTATCTCTTCTAAATAGATTATAGCCAGCTACGGCTAGATCCCATTCATGTGACTCGTTAAACCATGTTTCTGTAATGGTCACAATATACAAGTTCCTTTCCACCATTAGGGCTTTCAGGTCAGGAACTCTGTTGGTTAGGCTTCGAGCATTTGTGCTCATTGCTTTCCAGCATTTGTTGTCTGGCTTGCCTGCATTTTGCCTATATTTTGTTTCACACGCCTCTTCCCACTTGGCACTGATGTGTGGGTTAATACTGCAGCTGCTTTCAATGTTATTATTTTTTAGTGGGAGTGACTTGTTCTTTTCCATCCCTAGTTTAAATGCCTGTCCACATAATCACTGAATTTTCATGTAGAATCCTCTTCCTGCAACAGAGAGATGTAGCTCATCAATACAGTATAGCCTCTTGTTTTATCTATTTCCCTAGTCAACTATGTATTTAAATCCTTCTTGTTTGCGCCAGGTTTGGGGCCATGTATTAAAGTTGATTATGCGATGCAGTCTTTCTGCCCCCTTACCAGGAACAGGTAGAACTTCTGAGAAGGCTATAGTGTTAGCAATGGATTTGAATTTCTCTCCCAGAATCTAGACGTCTCTCTGAACTGTAGAGGCACTCTTTCTAGCCAGGTCATTTGTACCCAAGTGGATGATAACATCAGTTTTGGAGTGCTCACTTTCTGCACTAACTATGCCAGCAATTTGCTTTGTATTCCTGCTGGCTGAAGAACCTGGGAGGCATCTGACCATCTTCTCCCCTTTGAACTGTTCCCAAGTTGGTGCCTCTGATGATGGAATCTGCAAGTAGTAGTAGTTTCCTCTTTTGTGACAGTTTCTTCATATTTAGGGCATTATCAGTAGACTGGTCATTAACCTTCTCGTTTAAGAGCACTTCAGTTTCCACTAATTGGGCACTCAAATTTCCCAAGGCAGAGAATGCATTATATAGGGATATCTCTTGATGGCAAGGATATCTCCATGTTACAGATCACAGCCTACCAGAGCCCACTGTGATCCATTTGTTCCTGGGCTGTTTGATTCTTTGTGGGAGTGGTGGTGGATTTTTTTCAATTTGTACCCTAGAGGAGGGTGTGTTTAACTACAGCTAATGCGTCCCTTAATAAAATCAATTCTTTATGCATGGCAGATAACTTGAGACCTATAGTGCAAGCTCTTAGGCCCCAAACGATTCTTCTTAGAATGAAGGAACCACAACTACTGCATTGAATACACAACATGCTGATTAAGATGGTTATAAAGCAGTTCTAGGACAAGGAGAAAAGGTGGGTGTTACACTTAATTGGAGGACAGATGTCAATCTATATGATGACTATATAGGCAATGCAACCCTGGGGTAGGGTGGGTGGGAATTTAAGTGTCCCTGGCCAGTAGACTTTCTATGAACTGAGGGCACACTCAGTTCTAAGAGAATATAAACTGGTAATAAATAGGCAAGGAAAATGTATATCAAAACCAGCCAAACTAGTAAATTTAGAAACTTAGCTATGCAGTTGCTGGATCAGAACTCCTGCTCAGGTAGCAGAGAATGACTGAATTAACTCTCAGGCACCAGAGGCTGATTGAATTAATCACACCCTGTGAGGTGGGCTTCTAACAGAGCAATGGCCTATAATTGCCTGGAACATTGTGTGAAAGTCTTGTGTATTTAGAAGTGGTTTGAGATATTGCACTGTTTTTATTGTGTGATAGATGATTCTTGTTACTGTTTTCCAACATCCTCTGCTGATTGAAGAGTAAACCACATAATGGTTGATTATGTTGCAGACGCAAAGTTAAGTCATTCAATTTAATACCTCATAAAATTTAGAAATCAGACATAGGCATTTAAAGATAGTCCTATTCTTTACAGTCTGTCAATGCAGATCTTTTAGTACTGAAGTGATATGTTCAGACTTTAGAAGGCCACATATCAACCTGCTGCAGCATTCTGCACTATTTCAGGCAGCCCAGTTATACAATATAGTACAATAACCAAGGTTAGGAAGGACTAATGATTGCACTACCAGTCTAAAATAAAATCTGATGTATCCAATAATGCTTCAACCTTTGTACCATCTGCAATTTAAAGAATGCCCCGACCCCCAATACTTCCTTTAAAGACCCAGGGCCTCATGCATATTTAAGAGTTATTTTATATACAAAACTATTTAACTTTATCATGAATAGGGGGATTTCAATATCAGGTAACATGATGGATGGTGGGGGCATGTAACCAATTCTATTATGTATTATCATTTCATCAGTCCTACTTAATTATATATTCATTTTTTTAAATGCTAGTCAAAATTTGATTACAATTATGCAAAATTATTGAAGTACTGATCCCATCAGTCATATCAAATGGAGCAAAAGACTAATAGATCAGCTGCATAAAAATGAAAAAAAAATCAAACTCTCATAACAACCTGCATTATGATACCATATATAAAATTAACAACATGGAGGACATTAAAGAGTCTTGTGGAACTCCTCTCCTAAGAATGTTATCAAGTTGATTTGTCCTTCCTTATACAAATCTGTCAAAAAAAATATAAACCATCGCAATACAGTTTTCCCAATCCTAAATTCTACCACACTTTCCAATAAAATGTTCAGAATCATAGCATCAGACTGCAGAAAGATCAACAAATTAAAAAAGCAGCTACTTTCTTCTTTGCCAACCATCTTAAAACTGAACCAGACAGTCAACATTCCAAAACTACAACGAGATCTAAATCCATGCTGCTATTCATGCAATAGATTATTATGCAACACAAGATCGAGTTGTAATATAACAGTGCTCAGTCTTTACTCAAAAATGACAAGGTCAATACTGGCTGCTAATTTGCTAAATCCATTACTGAACCTCCTTCTCCATTTATAACTATTGAGGTGTAGCACGTTTCAATTTAGCCAGTGTCACTCCTTTATTAAATGAAGCTCATGTTAAATCATACAAAAACTTAACTACATAATCTTTGATCATTTTTACTGAGCTGGTGATACATACCCAAATGGGCAAAAATTTGACTGCACTCTATTAATTACCTTCAATATGAACTCACCATCAACAAGCCTGAGACGCTCCCATAATATGTGTTCCATTTGTATCTGTCATTAAAACCTGATTCATCCTCATTAGCATGTATACAGGGCAAAAATTGTTTATTTTTTCCTGAAAATAAATTGTAAAACCTTCTACTGAGGGGTTCTCATCTAACATTCTCATGGGCTGTATCAAACACTGAACTACAATAAACAATTTGGCCAAGTTATTTAACGTATTTTGTATGTTTGCTGCATAATATGTCTTCTTAACTGTTTCTATAGTAAACCTATAAAATTAAAATTCCTCCATATATTGTGTTTTTAAATTTCTAATTTTTGTTTCCTCAAAGTCCTCTCTTTTCTTCACAATATCTTTTTCCACTCCCTTAACTCCTCTGTAAACTAGGGCACATATGAGATTGTAACTGCCTTTCTACTAAACTCTATAACTATGTGATATGATGAAGAAATGAGGTATCCCATAATTCAACTAAAGCTGAAGATTCTAAGGGGTCTAGTTACTAAGGGTGTGCCAACATTAATGTGTGTTGATTCACCACTGACGCCATAGACAGTGGAAAGGGGTAGGACACAGAGGTTATGGCCTCACCAATATTTTTCCCAACACAGCATCAGGAATAGAAAGCTTGGGGGAAGAACTGGAGATTGGTTTATTTGGCCTCTTCAACCAAAAGGTGTTCTGCTGCCCCTGGTTAACACATAGTCCCATTGATTAACATGCAACCAGCACTAAAATAACATGCATATTTGGTGAACTAATGTGCATTTTTTTTTATTAGCATACCTTAGTAACTAGCTTCCTAAATTCTCAGGAGTAACTAGCCCCCTAAGTTCTCCTTAAAAGCTTCAAAATCAAATCTGCACTGCTCAAGGATTGATTTGTCTCCAAATCAACATCCTTTCTGTAGAGCTTCATTTCAAAATTTGTCAAAACATGATCAGCTCACCGAAGACCTTCTTATATCACATTCTGATATTCCATTATTTTTAGGCCAGAGCAATACATCAACTTTAATATGCACAGAAAAATTAATGACCTAATCAAAGCTCGATATTACCAGAGAATTTAAAAATTTCAGTGTCAATATGCACATTAAACTCTCCAACCAAAATTATTTTTAATAAATCATAATGTAATGTTATCAACCATTCTAAAAAATACATTTAAAGGACACATTTACAAAAGTGCGCTATTAGTGTGGTGTTTGCCACGTAAGCATGCCACATTAAAAGATGGCCTCAGGTTAATATCCAGTGCTAACCGGGTTTATAGCTTCTTGAATTTTGGAGTCACACATTACGACCAAAGATATGATGCAGTCTCTCCCAAACTTTATTTTCTTTTGCACATTGGGCGGATTTATCGAGTTCAAATCTTTGCTGGCATTGCTCTGCAGATATTGGAA
Source organism: Ichthyophis bannanicus (assembly GCA_033557465.1). Taxonomy (NCBI): domain Eukaryota; kingdom Metazoa; phylum Chordata; class Amphibia; order Gymnophiona; family Ichthyophiidae; genus Ichthyophis; species Ichthyophis bannanicus. The sequence goes on along the minus strand of CM066038.1, from coordinate 122,560,105 downwards.
CATTGTCTCACATGCTTTATGACTGCCCAGTTATCAAAATGTTTTGGACTGGAGTATGGGGATATATTAGTGAAGTATTTCATTTTGATATCCCCTTGTCAATACTAATTGTGCTGCTCAGATCATTGTGCCTGAACGAGGAACTTCAGCCGATTTGATAAAAAGCTTCTTGACATTTTGCTCTCCTTTGCAATTCAACATGTCATGCAATGTTGGAAAAGATACCACTTCATTAAAATGTGACCTTCTGGTGGCATGCTGTCTGCCAGACTTGCAAGCTTGAGGGGGCTGCCTCCGTTTTTTCAAACTGTATAGATAAGATAGAAAGAATTTGGAGAACCTGAGATATTCATCTTGAATTCATGGTAATTAGACCTCTGCCATTTTTTTTTAGTGTTCAGAGTGGGGGGGTTATAAGTGTTTAATTTGATAATTCTGGAAGATTGCATTATTCTTTTTGAACAATTTTAAATAAACTTGGAAAAAATTTTTTTAAAGTAAAGCAAAGCATAGCCAATGATCTATCTAGTTCAGTCAAAATTAATATTTTGTTACATGGGTAGAAAACAAAGAGTAAAATGCTAAAATAAGGCCTGATTCATTAAGAAATTCAAAACTACCTAAAGAAAGCTCACAGAATAACAAATATAGAAAAATACTGTAATTCTTCTAAGAACAGCTAACAATAGCAAAAAGAAACGCATGCAGAATATAGACTGATAAAATGCATGTTCCAACTAGGGTTTGGAAAAGCACAGTTACTTACCTGTAACAGGTGATCTCTGGGAACAGCAGGAATAAGTCTTCACATATGGGTACGTCGGTACCGACGGAGCCTGCGCGGGAACGCTCCCCAGCGTCCAATCAGAAAGCTTTTGGGAGCATCCCACAGCGCCTGCATGCTGCCTTCCCGCCTTTCCAACTGTCTCTCCACAGTTGAGTTTCATAGCTGAGACAAAGAGAGAGAGAAAGAGGAAAGGAAGATAGATAGAGAGATACAACTCCTAGGGGAGGTGGGTGGGTTGTGAAGACTTATTCCTGCTGTTCCCAGAGATCACCTGTTACAGGTAAGTAACTGTGCTATCTCCAGGAACAAGCAGGAATGAGTCTTCACATATGGGGACTCCCTAGCTATAGATGCCAGGGGGAGATCCCATAAAATGCGTGTCCCTGGACCAGGACTGCACCTCCTACACATGGATCTCTGGCATCCCATGAGGGATGGTGGGTAGGAGTTGAAAAGAGAGGAGCTGTAAGAAAAACAGCGAACCAAAGGACTACAGAAAAGGAGTCCTTGGTATGTATGATAAGTAGCAGTAAAATTATTGAATGAACAATCACAATATGGACCTTACCTACTGGATTGCAGGAAGTAGAGAGCTTGATGGAGTCTACTGGAGATTCAGTAGAGGAATCCTCAAGGTGACCTCACGCAGTGAAGGTGAAGGTCCAAATCTGGAATTGGCAGGTGACCCAGGTGTCAACTTGGGTAGTATAAAAACGGCAGGTCTTCAGTGGAAAGCTTTATGGGAAAAAGCTGAAAACTCTTTTAGCTACAGAGTCATTAACATTTAGGAGTAAAAGAGGAAGACTGACCGATTTGGACAACTAGCCCGGTCCTGGAGGGAAGAAGGGGTATGGGAAAAGGCCCGTATTCCCAAGGAGGACAGATGTGTGAAGGGCTGAAACCTCAGAACCACTGAAGATCTATGCTGTCTTTCCTAGCTGGTGAGAGATAGGAAAGATATTGAAGCATGGTGCTTCAGGGATAGCGAGACCTAGAGTAAAGTGGAAGCTGTCAGTACCACAGTAGTGGTTGTGTGCATAATACCCCCGACATACTGAGGGACAGTATGAACATATGCAAGCCCACTGTCTGGAACCTCTAGGAAGGTAAAAACCTTTATAGCATAGACAGTTAGAGAGATAAGTATGTAAATACATATCTACTTATAAGGAAGCATCTCGACAGATACACATATATATATATAAGGATATATATATATAGGGGCATAACATATGCACACACAGCTTACAGACATATGTATCTATAGAAGTATATAGAGATATATACATACATGAATATGTATGTCTGAAGATACATGTCTGCAACTAAGCAGATAGGGATATGCCCATAAGAACATTCACATGAGAGATGTGATGGAGAAAGATTAATCTAATAACAAGTAGGTGGAACCTACTTGAGAAGATATATAGAGAATCTATTCCTCCTGGCTAAGATGGTGCAGGAATGCTATCCAGTGAAATAACCAGGATGGTTGCGTGAAAAAACAGAGGAAAATATCAGTCTGTAAACAGCAAGTCCTGAGTCTTGTAGAACTATGACATGGTAAACGGACAGAAAACGCATAGGAGGAGATACCAGGATGACCCACTGGAGGGACACAAGGGGTATCATGCGTTACTAGTAGAATATGTGCTGTCCATAAAGGAGTAGGATACCATGAGGACAAGCTGCAAGGAAAAAAGAGCATATTCCTGCAGGATTGGAAAACTCTTTGGACATTCACGCAGAAAAGGCTTATATCCTGTATTATAACAGGAGATAACATGGTGTGGAGAACCCTCAGAGTCATGGAAAATGACTGATAAGCCTTTCCCACCATATAGAATAGTCATCAGAGACAAAACCCCATGCTCTCTAGCAAGGGCCCATAGTAGAAAGCTTCTCTGAAGATTGCAGAGAGCATTATGCAAGAGAATTAGGAAATAAAGCTGGCTATAGGTCAACTCTGCTGCCAAAGCCAAGGAAATGGAGATGGCAAGAAAAGAAGATAGTGTGATAAGCCTGAAGTGATTAGGATTATCCAAGATAGATGAGCACTATCTTGGAATCACCACTAAGGCCAGACAGAAAGTAGTGGAAGACAGACTGGAAACTTGTGGAAAAGTACCAGTAGTCCAATCACTGGAACTCCTGCATGGGCAGCTGCTGAACGAGACAGCAGAGAGAATCTTCCTGTGTACAACAGAGAGAACAGACAAAGGAGAGGAGAAATTCCTGTCCCTGTCTGATGAGCTGCCCAGAGAAAAGAGGGGAATTTATTCAAGGAAAAAACTCTACACTGGAATGAAAGGCTAGAGAAGCCCTGCAGTGATATGGTACCACTCATTCAGGGGGAACCCTGGATGAGAGGGTAGAGAAAGAGGAGCTGAAGGGTGACTTACCATATGGTAAGTCTGCGGAAGGAAAAAATTTCATGTTGGGACAGAAAAACTATCATGGGATAGTTGTTAACTTCTCTTCTTGGTAGGAAGAAGAGGAGAAACTTGTGACCCATATACATTTATTTATTTATTTATTTAATTGGATTTTTATACCGCCTTATCATACAATCAAAGCGGTTTAACAAAAGAGAAAATAAGTAATAGTGAAACAATCTGTGATAATATATACATAGTTTGTAAATATATGATTAAATGTCTTGGGAAAAGGTGCAATATATATTGTGAGCTATACTATAAAGTGAGCTATTGTACAATGTATATAAAAATAATTGCTTTCTTAAAAATTAATTAGTTGATTGCATGACCGTAGTGCTCCGTAAACAAAACTGTTTTCAGTTGTTTTCTAAAGTCTTTGATGTCCTGAGCTGCTCTCAGATCATTAGGTAGGGAGTTCCAGAAAGGAATCCATGTGTAGAGTTTTGAAGGAAAAAACAGTGAAAAAACTTCTGCTAAGAAGAAGTTAACTGTAGGTTGTAACCTTCAGGAACCTATGGTTGCTGGGTTTGTTCAGCCTGGCTAAAGTTTGGATTCTTCAGACCAGGAGGTGTCCCCTGCTTGGGAACATCTGGATGATGGGCAGGAGAAGAGTGAAACCTTCTTTACCTAGGGAAAGGAGGATTGGCAGGGCATTTCCTACCTACTGGGGAAGGAGAAGGCTTAGGATGGCCCCCAGAAATAGGGAAGTCAGTGGAGCAATGAGCAACCTGACGTAAAGCCTCCCTATTGAAGAGATTTTCTCCAGTACAAGGAGAATTACCCAGTCTTTGTTGTGCCCATCTGTTCAAGTCTGAAGCCTGGAGCCAGGCTGTACGTCGTGCTCCTATTGCTATAGCAGAGGTTCTGCTAACAGACTCAAAAGAGTCTAGAGAAGCACGAGAAAGAAACCAAGAGATATTCTGGCTATGACTAAGAAGTAAGGAATAGTCTGCAGCCGTGGGCTCTGATAGAAAAGGAGTCAAAAGAGATAATTTCCTTGTGACCTCCTGGAGAGATAGACTCGTATAAAAAATATAAGAGATAATCCTTGTTGCCAGCATAGATGTTTGGAAGGTTTGACGTCCAAAGGCATCAAGTGCTCTAGATGCACGACCTGGCGGATAAGAAGAATGCTTCTTCTTGCTTTTCACTTTCCTCATTGTTGATTCCACTACAATGGAATGATGGGGAAGTTGAGTCTTTTGAAACCCTGGAGAGGAGGGCACCTGATACAGAACTTTAGTTACTGTAGAAGGTGAGGGAACCCTTAAAGGTGATTCCCATATTCTCAGAAGAAGATCCTGCAAAGAATGATGTAAAGGAAGCATTATATTTTCCTTTTCTGCAGGAGAACCTCGAGTAGGATCACAGCCAGGGATAGGAATAGCAAGAAATATTGCCATGTCGAGGAGAAATTTCTGAAAAGAGGGATCTCCAATGGGAACTATCCCTGGGCAGGCTAAGGTTGAAGGAGCAGCCTGAGCACCAGAGGATGTATTGGTCTGGTGCAGAAAAAGAACCCCACTAGATGGATAGTGGTACTGGTAGTCACGATTTGAGGCAGTCAGAACTGCATCGTCCATGCCAGGTATCGATTCCAAACTAGGCATAGAGAGGATCGATGGTGCCGATGTAACTGCAGGAACCGACATCGATACCGGTACCGGTAGCTGAGTCGGAATCGGAGACGGTAACGCCATCGAAGCAGTCATCGGAGGCTGCTCAAGCGGTACCGAGGCAACCCGAAACGCTTGGTGAATATCCTCGGTACTGCGTATCCGGAAACGATAAGGGTCGGTTCCGAGACGCGTCGGTACCCAGTCATCTAGACTAGATATCGATTCCAGACTCGGCATCGAGGGGAGCGAGTCCATCAATGCATGTCTAGAGGGTACCGACGTCGGTGGTGGTATCGGCGATGTTGTCGATACAGGAAAGTTGGTCCGGGTCGTATCGATCGGTCCCGAAGGTACCGAGAACGCCCGATGACAATCCCTGGTGAAGAGTGGACCACTCAACACCGGTGCCGATGCTGGGGTATCAGTACCGCTCGAAGCGGATGCCACCACTGAGCATGGCTCAGATACAGGAAAGTCAATCTGGGACGTATCGATCGGTCCCGAAGGTACCGAGAACACCCGATGACGATCCCTGGTGAAAAGTGGATCACTCAACACCGGTGCCGATGCCGGGGTATCGGTACCGCTCGAAGCGGATGCCACCACCGAACATGGCTCAGGTATGTTCTGTGAGGGGTGAGCCCCAGGAACAACCTGAAACCCCTGAAATGCTTTGGAGCCCGGAGACTCCCGCCGGGGTTTTAATGCCAATGGGGTCTTGAGGGCAAGGCCGGAGCCGTCATCATGCTTGGCATGAGACCTACCACTCAAGGATTGGCTAGTCTTAACAGACTGTTTGTGGGTTACCTGATCCTGTAGAGAAGAAAAAAACGGTGCCCTCACTCCGGGAGGGAAAACAGTATCGAGGGAAACTCGAAAGAGGGAAGTTCCTCTCACAGTTTTGCAGCCTGATTGTTCAGGAGAAAAAGGGTCAGGACCCAAACAGGTTAGACACCAGGCATTGGAGTCTAAAAAGAAAACTGTTTCCACAGTGAAGGCACTTCTTAGGAGAAGAAGGCTCCATGATGGAGAGACCTTGTAGGCCCAAAAATGTTAAGACAGAAACTGAGGGAAAAATTTCCCTGAGTTTAAGAAAAGGAAAAGAAAAACCCACCGGCGGTACTGGTGGCGGCGGGAAAAACAGCCGCGACCACAAGAAAACAAGAAATAAAGAATTTGAAGAAAAAAGTTTCTGCGGTGAGAGGACGACGTCCTGCCGGCTCCGCGGAAAAACGAAAACTGAGGAGAGGCAGTGGAAAAGGCGGGAAGGCGCGAGGGATGCTCCCAAAAGCTTTCTGATTGGATGCTGGGGAGCATTCCTGTGCAGGCTCCGTCGGTACCGACGTACCCATATGTGAAGACTCATTCCTGCTTGTTCCTGAAGATAGAGCCGCACTAGATGGATACTGGTACTGGCAGTCACGATTTGAGACAGTCAGAACTGCATCGTCCATGCCAGGTATCGACTCCAAACTAGGCATAGAAAGGAGCGATCCTGGTGAAAAAAGCATGGAAGTGGCTGGTCCCAATGTTACTGCAGGAATCGACATCGATACCGATACAGATACTGGTAGCTGTGCTGGAATCGGAGGCGATAACGCCATCGAAACAGTCATCGGAGGCTGCTCAAGCGGTACCGAGGCAACCATAAACCCTTGGTGAGTATCCTCGGTACTGCGCATCCGGAATCGATAAGTGTCAGTTCCGAGACGCGTCGGTACCCAGTCTTCTAGACTATATATCGATTCCAGACTCGGCATCGAAGGGAGCGAGTCTATCGATGCATGTCTGGAGGGTACCGACGTCGGTGGTGGTATCGGCGATGGCGATACTGGAAAGTCAATCTGGGACGTATCAACCGGTCCTGAAGGTACCGAGGACGCCAGATGACGATCCCTGGTGAAGAGTGAATCACTCAACACCTGTGCCAATGCCGGGGTATCGGTACCGCTCGAAGCGGATGCCACCACCGAACATGGCTCAGATACTGGAAAGTCAAACTGGGACGTATCGATCGGTCCCAAAGGTACCGAGGATGCCAGATGACGATCCCTGGTGAAGAGTGAATCACTCAATACCGGTGTCGATGCCGGGGTATCGGTACCGCTCGAAGCGGATACCACCACCGAGCATGGCTCAGGTATGTTCTGTGAGGGGTGAGCCCCAGGAATAACCTGAAACCCCTGAAAGGCTTTGTAGACCGAAGACTCCCGCCGGGGTTTTGAAGCCAATAGAGTCTTGAGGTCAAGGCCGGAGCCGTCATCATGCTTGGCATGAGACCTACCACTCAAGGATTGGCTAGTCTTAACAGACTGTTTGTGGGTTACCTGATCCTGTAGAGAAGAATTGGTCGGTGCCCTGACACTGGAAGGGAACTCGGTATGGAGGGAAACCCGAAAGGGAAAATCTCTTCTCATGAAATTGTAGCCTAATGGCTCCGGAGGAAAAGGGGCAGGAACCAAACAGGTTAGACACCAGTTGTTGGAGTCTAAAAAGAAAACTGTATTGCCACAGTTAAGGCACTTCTTAGGAGAAGAAGGCTCCATGATGGAGAGGCCTTACAGGCCCAAAACGTTTAAGACATAAACTGAGGGAAAAACTTCCCTGAGTTTGAGAAAAAGAAAAGAAAAAACCCACTGGTGGTACCGGTGGAGGCGGGAAAAACAGCCGCGACCACAAGAAAACAAAGAATTAAAGAATTTAAAAAGAAATTTTCTGCGGTGACAGGAGTACGTCCTGCCGGCTCCGCGGAAAAACAAAAACTGAGGAGAGACAGTTGGAAAGGCGGGAAGGCAGCACGCAGGCGCTGTGGGATGCTCCCAAAAGCTTTCTGATTGGACGCTGGGGAGCGTTCCCGCGCAGGCTCCGTCGGTACCGACGTACCCATATGTGAAGACTCATTCCTGCTTGTTCCTGGAGATCTTGCTGTGATGCTATTTCAAGAAATTTCAGGAAACCACTACCTCTAATGTCAAATGATATTCCAAGTATGTTAAGGAATTAGTTACCACTAATGTCAGATAAAGAAAGAAGACTGTCAACAAGGCTAAAAATAGTGTTAATTTTTGCTTTGGTGAATAAACAGGATAAAGAACCAATAGGCCTGTTTATTAAAGGTGCTAAATGCTGCTGCACCCATAGAAATAAATGGGATATGACGGCATTTAGAGGCATGTTTACAAGGCTAGACTAATGGTTAGAATGGGCTATTTGTAATTAGGTCCCATGTTACTCAGTGGGACCTAGTTACAAATAGACCGTGCTGTTAGCCCAACTTAGTAAACACGTCCCTTGGAATGTGCTAACCTTCAGTAAACGTGACCCCAACTTTGCTGAGATAAAACAAAATTAAATATAGAATTTTTATTGTAGCTGTGTGTGGACTTGTCAAAAATGAAATCCTTTATAAAACTACTTTATAATTATACTTTGGAGTGGAGGAAGAGCATAGTGGTTAGAACAACAGCCTAGCCCCCAGGAGATCTGGGTTCAATTCCCACTGGCTCTCCTTGTGACCCTCCATTTCCTCGGAAGAAAAGGCCTGGCAATGTACTTCCAGTCATACCTTGCCAAGAAAACCCAGGGGCTGCTGAGACTTGACAACACTTAAAAAATATATATATATATGTGCTTTAAAATCTAAAATGTGAAAAGTTCTGCAACAAGAGAACTGTAATGGCAGATATACTGTTACAACTCTTTAAATGTATCTAGCCGTACTGCTGAAAGTTTTAGATGAAGAATTCAGACACAGATGCTGGTTAAAAAAAAAAAGAAAAACTATTAAAAATCTAAGCACAGTACCTGGTACTGAGCAACCGGATTCATTAGACTGTCTAGGCAAACAGATGGATAAAGTATAGGGAGTGAAGTACTTTTGTCCACTAAAGAAGAGCAGGACCTAGGCGTGGTTGTGTCTGATGATCTTAAAGTAGCTAAACAGGTAGAAAAGGCGACGGCAAAAGCTAGTAGGATGCTTGGGTGCATACAGAGAGGAATGGCTAGCAGAAAAAAGGAGGTGATAATGCCTCTGTATAAGTCTTTGGTGCGACCTCATTTTCAGTATAGTGTCCAATTCTGGAGACCGCACCTTCAAAAGGATGTGAACAAGATGGAGTCGGTGCAGAGGGTAGCTACTAAAATGATTAGTAGTCTTCATTATAAAGCATATGAGGACAGACTGAAGGATCTTAATATGTACACCTTAGAGGAAAGGAGGGATAGAGGTGATATGATTGAGATGTTTAAATACCTCCGTGGCATAAATGCTCAGGGAGAGAGCCTCTTTCAATTGAAAGCAAGTTCTGCTACGAGGGGACATGGGATGAGGGTGAAAGGAGATAGATTCAGGAGTGATATGCGGAAATATTTCTTTACGGAAAGAGAGGTGGATCCGTGGAATAGTCTCCCAGTGGAGGTAGTAGAGATGAGGACAGTAATTGAATTCAAAAAAGCATGGGACAAACACAGAGGATCTCTAAAGGTAAAAAGGGGACTGTTGTAGTTGTTGATATGGAAGGACAGACTAGATAGGCCATGTGGTCTTTTTCTGTCATCATATTTCTATGTTTCTATGGAAGCCATCAATATTTCTGTTCTTGAAAAATCCCGAATTTGGAAATATTTGCTAATTTTTTTTGCAGACCTGTGTTATGAGCATCTGTGTCCAGCAGCCCAGAGAGGTGCAGGGAGCCTTCATTCATTTATTTATTCATTCATATATTTATGGGCCTTTGGGTTTTCCCCTAACTTAATTTTATACTGGCTCCCGACATTTTTAACTGAGAGGCACAGACTATAGCTTTCGTCTGAGTATATAAGTGTGCCATTCTACTGGTTACCAGTGTTGACCAGGCACTCTCCCGGAGGTGGGTGCTGCCCAAAGAAAAAAGGCTAGGCTTAAGAATTGAACTCAAATCAGCAGCTGGACCATTGGACCAGTCCACAGCAAAACCTTTTAATGACTGATAAGCTATAGTTTCATTTAGCCTTAAGTACTCTTTCTCCAGGGTGCCTCTTCCTTATTTGTGGACTTGAAATGGAAGTGTGATCAATATTCTTTTTTTTTTTTAATGTTTTATTTGACATAATTTGATTGCATCACTATGATAGCTCATATTTTTTATTTCCACAATTTTGCTTTGCATAGAAAATTTTGAGAGTGACACTCCCAATGGAGAATGTAGGCCTTCCAGTTATCATCAAAAAGCTTTGCCAAGATCCATTAATTTCATCTGGCTGCTGCAGTTGCAGCTGGATGATGTCATCTATGTGAGAGCTGAGGGGCCAAGACAGGGGGTTATGCTGTCCTTCAGCCATGTATTCGGGTATAGGAGGGAACCACAGCAAGATTTCATTCTAATAAGCTCTGGAACCCTAGGGTGAAGTGAGCCACAGGAACCCAAAAGTGATGGTGCTCTTGGAGAAGGTGAGTAACGGGGGCTGTATGAACAGAGCTAAGGACAGAAAGGACAGGAGAAACAGTGTGGGACAGGAAAGGGAAGGGAAAAGAGTGGGTGCCTCAAGGGAAGAAGGAGAAGGAGATTGAGAGAGAACATGCCGTAAAGGGGAAAAGGGAAAGGCTAATGTAGATAACTATGAAAAAAGCATATTGGGAATGATGAAAAAACAGAATATTTTGCATCATTTAATGGAATCTGACTATGAAAGCATATGCACAAATAAACCCCTATTTTTCATACCCTGCCAAAGCATCAAATTGCCTGCAAAATAAACCTCAAAGACTGCAGTTTCTGGAAACCGATGGATTGCAAGATTCAAGGAAGCATAGTTTGATTAGAGGTAGGACTTGTCACACAAATCTCATTATTTATTTTTATTGTGTGACCAGAGAACTGGATCAAAGGAAAGTCTAGATGTGGTGTACATAGATTTTAGCAAAGCTTTTTATACAGTCCCACACAGGTGACTTATAAATAAACAGTGCCCTTGGGATGGGCCCTAAAATGATTGACAAGGTTAGAAATTGATGGAGTGGGAGGCAACAAAGGGAAATAGTAAATGGAGTTCACTTCGAGGATAAGGATGTCACCAGCAGGACCACTGCATGGGTATTAGGCATCCTACGTGAAAGTGAAAGTTACACACTAATGAATCTTTGAGTTTGTGTGGATGTGAAGTCCATTGTTTTGATGGTAGCTGCCCTTTGCTGCTCCAAAGAAGCTGCTACCCTAGACAATCACCTAGTCTGCAAGTGGTTGGGCCAGCCTAATTACCAGTGCTGTGGCCTTGATCCGTTTTTTTCTTTTAATTAGATTTTTGTAAGTCATATTGTGGAATGGCTGTTGGGTAAGGCTTGCCTCTTTATGGATGATACCAAAATCTGCTATAGGGTAGACATACTGAAAGGTGTACACAACATGAGGAGAGATCTAGTGAAGCTTGAAGAATGGTCTAGAATTTGGCAACTGAGATTTAACACAAACAAATGCAGGGCCAAAATGCATTCAGGATGCCAGAACTCAAGGGAGAGAGAAAGTATAGGGGGGGGGGGGGGGGTGAAGCAATTTTGTCCATGAAAGGAGAGAGGAGGTAATGGTATCTGATGATATTATGATGGTCAAACAGGTAGAAAATGTGATGACAAAACCCAAAATGATACTAGAGTGCATAGAAAGAGAAATGGAGGTGATAGTACCTCTGTGTAAGTCTCTGGTGCACAGCCGGCACTACCACCAGGCAAAATAGTTGACGCCTTGGGTGCTGGTCCTCTAAGAGTGCCAATTGCTACCATCCATCTCCGGGACCTGGAGCAGCAGCAATAGCCCTCAAACTGCAAGTCAGCACTTAATAACACTGGCTCTGTGTCAGTTTTTTCCTGTTCACAATGTGCCGTTTATATCCCCCTCTGAAACTGGAAGTGGCATCAGAGGGGGGTCAAAAACAGAACATTGTGAATAGGAGGAAATCACAATGCAGTGCTGGAGTGTTAGTAAGAGCTGTGTCATGGTTTGAGGGCTGCTGCTGCATGCCCTGGAGAAGGGTGGCAGAGGTAGCAATGGGGGCAGGGGGCAAGCAGGAGGGAGGGCCCGCTTAGGGCACCTCCAATCCTTGCGCCGGTCCTGACTTTGTGCAATTCTGGAGACCATATCTTCAAAAAGATATAAACAAGATGGTATCTGCACAGAGGGTGGCTGCTAAATAGTCAGTGGCCTTCATCATAAAACATATGGGGACAGACAAAGATCTCAATTTGCAAACTTAGGAAGAAAGACGGGAGAGGAAAGATATGACAGAGATATTTTAAGTACCTCCGTGGCATAAATGCACAGGAAGAGAGCCTCTTTCAATTGAAAGGAAGCTCTGGAATCAGGGGGCATAGGATGACTGTGAAAGAGGATAGACTCAGGAGTAATCTAAGAAATAGTTCTCAACAGAAAGAGTGGTGGGTGCATAGCAATGTTCCCTCTAATTTTCTTTAGGCTGTGTGTGCATAAAATATCAGCTGTGTGCAGCTTTTGAAGGAAGGTAAAATTTTTGTGCGCCACATAACGACAGTTATATACTTTAAAATTTGACTACACGTCAGAATACAGTATGTACACCACATTGATTTTAATCAAATTAAATGAAAATAGACGATTACTAAATGAAGCGGGAAATTTCTAGTGATTACAATCATAACTTTTAAATTTTAAGATGTCTGTGTTGTTTTCTATCAGACTCAGAGCCGTAATTTTTGTGCGCTCTGTTGTAAAGTATGTGCGCTCACTTGGTGAGGTGTGTGCGCGCGCACACGCGCACAGCTTAGAGGGAACAGTGGTGCACAGAGACGTCTCCAGAGCCATTTTAGAAGTCGGCTCCGGGGACGTCCCCAGAGTGAGGATTTCTGAATCTGAAGGGGGGTGTGGAGGAGGTGTGGCCAGGGCATTCCTGGGAATCTGGAGGCATGGTTAGGGCATTCCTAGGGAGCGGGACATCCCAATCTGATCACAGAAATGTCATGGATGTCCGACATCACGTCTAACCCTACACACCTGCTCTGAGGCAAGAAGAGCGACGAACAAGCATCTGAAAAGTGCTCGTTTTAGTTGAAAAACATCCAGAGGGTACAGACAAGAATGTACTCCATCATCCCCAGTACTCAGCATAATGTCAACAACAGCAGCAGTGGGATTTGAACTCATGCTGCCCTGTTCCTAGCCAACTCTCTAACCATTAGGCCATCCCAGATGTCTGGGTTCTATAATACGCTCCCGCAGATGTTCATATCAGGCACGTCCAAGGTTTGTGAAATCATATCCTTACCTGGACATGCCTGCATTTTTTTTTAGACGTTCTGGCTCAGACTGCACTTAGATGGAATCTTCTAAAATTCCCCTGCATACCTTTAGCAGTGAACTTCCTGTACAGACATAAGACACAAAGGACCAGTATTCATTGAGACTTCTTTTTTATTTGTACCATTCTCTATGGGAAAAGACCTTGATGAATTAGGTCTTAAACAGCAGAACTCCAGGGAAATCACCATGAATCAACTGTTTGCTTTCCTTCTAGCTTTTCACAAAAGAACTACAAGTCAGAATCATGAACTGCATTGGCAGAGGCAGACATTCTAGCAGACTATTAATTTTAAGTATGATCTCTAGATTTGTCTTCCTTTGTATCCATGCAATATAGAAACTGACAAATGAAAATAAGGTTATAATAGAAGAGGCTCAATATAAAATTCAGGTGGTAGAATAATATATATATAAAATTAAACCATATTCATATCTTAGATCAGATCAGTTTTGATTCTGAACAGATATAAATGGTTCCAGATAAAATAATTAAATATTACTATTCATTTTGAGCACTTAACTTTCTATTAATTTTTAAATGGATATTTGTTGCCAGCACTACAACAGAAACCTACAAATGGTAAAATTTATTTTTTGCATTCTTATTGGCCAGCAAGAGATTTGGGAGTTCCCAAATCAATGACCAGAAAAAATATAGTTTATTTTTTCAAGAGGCGTGTAAGTAAGTTTGAATGTTAACATACAACTGTTCTTGGTGCATTTAATATACTATAAATAGAAAAGGTATTATAATCGCTTGCTCACTAAATTAATATTACTTCCAACAAGCTACTTCTTTATTTACGATCTATTCCATAGGGTTAAATGTTTTAAAATTCTGAAACATTAGAAATGAAAATAACTATCATGTTTGCAAACTTTTTTCTATGACTTGCTTACAATAAAAAAATAACCAGGGTAGCTGGACACCAGGTCTCTCCGAGCACCCCTTCCTTTCCCCGCTCCACTTCCCCATTCATTCCCTTTAAACTTCCCCTTTCTGCACACAAACATGCTTGCAGTTTTACTAACACAACATCGTCTTATGCCAATCCGAGCCAACATAACTTATTCTTACAATATATATCAACCATATCCCCTTTACCGGACAATGCTCCCCACCAGCCATGTTATTAGCAAAGTGGTGCATCATCCTCTCCCCTACTCCCAGCCTCCCCATACTCCTTGCCTTGCCGATCCGAGTGAAAATCCCCACGAAGATCTCCACCCACCCCCACTCCAAGAGTTGCTCCCTTACTTCCTTACACCGGCCATTAGGCCCCGCTCGAACAGCGTCCGTTGGCTTAGGACCTTGCCCCCACTAGCTGCAACAATCCCTCTTGCACCCAAAACTCCACATTGGGTGGGAGGACAGGAATGCTGCAATCCACGCGCCTATCTGCCCGCCAAGGTAAGGAGGGCTGCACTGGCAGAGCTACACAGCTCAGCCTGTCTAGCCCCCCTCCCCCTCCCCTCACTTGCCAGCCAACCTCTGCCCCTTGTTTGGGATAAGGGCACCCGGTCACTGCGGCCTCCTACCCTTATCCTAAAGCTCAATCACTGTCCTCTTCTCACTTCACCTGTAATTTAAGTATTCTCTACTTAAAAGCATGCCAGAGGTCATATGAGTTCCAGTCTTTTGCAAACATAAAACATACAATTATTTTCTTTCAAAATAAAAAATACCCTTTAAAGCTGGCAGTAATATATTGGTGCTGCTATTTACGCAGAGAAGTAGGTAAAAAGCCTGCTTAGCAGACTGGAATATTGATATAAGAGCTCAGAAAAAAATGAGTGTGATTACAACGTGCAAAACCTTCCACATCATAAACCATCCCATACAAAGAAAAAAATAGATCAAAATACATTTCCACTGTGACAAAATGACTTTAGATTAATATTTCCAATGTGGACAAACACTGACAAGCAGCAGAATCATTTTAAAACTTGTGGACTGACAGAGTATTTGCTTCAAAGAAGTTATTTGCCTTCGCCCCTGGCTGGGTTCAAGTGGAAGGAAGCTGCAATAATTTTAGCTATTTATTTAAAAACCTGCAACCTGGAAAAGAAATGGAGGTTAACAAGACATAATGACAAGTGTTCATAGTATGCAAACAGAAATAAAGAAGGAGACCATAATAGGGAAAAGGTCTACAGATTATACTGAGAGGAGAATAAGTGTTCTCCAAGGACAGCAGGATATTAGTCCTGACAAGTGGGTGACGACATTTAAAGGAGTCACAAGGTAGAACAGTATAAAGAAAGCTCAAGAGCTTTCCAGAATGTTCAACTGAACAAGCAGTGCACCTGTAACAGATGTTCTCCGGGGACAGCAGGAATCAGTCCTCACATATGGGTGATGTCAGCGCCAATGGAGCCCGCGCGGATCCACTTCCCAGCTTTCAAAGAACGCCTTTGGGAATTAAGTCACATATGCGCAGTCACTTTCCCGCCCAAAGGTGCCATCTTCCCTCAGTATGATATCATAGCACAAGACAGCAAAAAAGAAAAAAACAATTCAAAGGGGAGGAAGGAGGGTTGAGAGGACTAATTCCAGCTGTCCCCAGAGAACACCTGTTACAGATGAGTAACTACGCTTTCTCCAGGAATGAGTAGGAAGTCAGTTCTCACATATGGGACTCTCAAGCTACAGGCTACCGAAAAAACCTGCAAAAGCCATGGGCAACCGAAAAAGCGGACCGTAAACAGCAGAAGGGGGTGCTTGTTGACTGGAAGTCTTACACTGGAGCAGAAGCAGCATCAAGGATGCAATCCCCACTCCGGTAGCCAGCACAAGGAGGGCTGGAGAGAAGGAAAGAGTAGTTACTCACCTGTAACAGGTGTTCTCCAGGAGCAGCAGGAATCAGTCCTCACATATGGGTGACGTCGGCGCCGACGGAGCCCTCGTGCGGAACATTTCCCCAGCTTTCAAAGAAAGCCTTTGGGAATTGCAGCGCGCATGCGCGGTCCCCTTCCCGCCCAAGGGTGCCATCTTGCTCAGTCTGATGACATAGCTAAAAGACAGCAAAAAATTAGCAAAAATAAATCATATGACTGCAACTCCAAGGGGAGGAGGGTGGGTTGTGAGGACTGATTCCTACTGCTCCTGGAGAACACCTGTTACAGGTGAGTAACTACTCTTTCTCCAGGACCAAGCAGGAAGTCAGTCCTTACATATGGGACTCCCCAGCTTAAGGCTACCGGAGACCCCAAGCGGAAAAATGAGCTCCCTCGAGCTTGTCAGCACAAAAGGAAGGAATCTTCTCCGAGAACGCCCCCGACCGGTAGCCCAACACCATGGCCGGAGGGTAGGAGTTGCCTAAACCCCAAAGAGATTATGGAGTACTGCCTGTCCGAAAGCACTGTCCCTGCGGGACTCCCTCTCAAGGCAGTAATGGGCCGCAAAAGTCTGGCTTGAAGACCAAGTAGCGGCCCGGCAGATGTCTGCCAACGGAACAGAACGGAGATGAGCCACTGACGCAGCCTTCGCCCTGACACGATGAGCCGTGACTCGACTCTCCAATGAGAGGCCGGCTGCCCCCTAAGCCCAGGCGATAGAGTCAGCGACCCATATGGACAAAGTACGCTTGGAGACAGGGAGCCCCAACTTATTGGGGTCAAAAGAAATGAAAAGCTGAACAGCCTTCCGATGCTCCCGCATACAGTCAAGGTGGAAGGATAATGCCCTCCTACAGTCCAGGGTATGCAAGACCATCTCAGCCCGGTTGGCATGCGGCCTGGGAAAGAAGGTCAGAATGACCACCTCCTGAGTGAGGTGAAAAGGTGAGACAACTTTAGGAAGAAACTTAAGGGTGAGTCCGTAGGACTACCCTATTCCTGTAGAACCTAGTGTAAGGAGGATCAGACACTAATGCCTGCAGTTCACTCACTCGCCTAGCAGAGGTGGGAGCTACCAGAAATAGAGTTTTCCAGGAGAGAAAACGGAGAGAACAGGTAGCCATAGGTTCAAAAGGCGGACAAGTAAGCCGCTGTAAGACCACATTCAGATCCCACTCAGGAGCCGGTGGACGCAAAGGAGGCTTAAGCAGAAGAAGGCCTCTGAGGAAACGAGCCACCAAAGGGTGGTGGGAAAGAGGCCTGCCGTCCACCGGCAAGTGGTGTGCTGAGAGAGCACTAGGGTGAACTCGGACAGAATTAGACTTAAGGCCCAGATTGGAGAGGTAGAGCAAATATTGCAAGACTACCGCTACCAAGCACGAGAAGGGATTCTTGCTGTGCTGATCACACCACATGGAGAATCTGCGCCACTTAAGAGCGTAGGATTTCCTGGTGGATTGACGCCGAGAGGCCAAGACTACATCTTCCACCTCTCGAGGCAATAGTAGGGGAGCTAGGACTACCCTTTCAGCAGCCAGGCCATCAGATGAAGGGACTGGAGGTTGGGGTGCAAGAGAGTCCCCTGATCCTGAGACAGGAGATCGTGTTGAAACCCCAGAGGAATAGGTGTGTCCACCGCCAGCTGTAGTAGAAGGAACCACGGTTGCCTCGGCCACCTGGGGGCTATGAGAATCAATGAAGCCCCGTCCCTGAGGACTTTGAACAGCGTTCTGGACACTAGTGGCATGGGAGGAAACGCATACAGTAGGCCTGTGGACCACGAGATCACAAACGCATCCGCTGCTACTCTGAGAGGATGCGGTTGTCTGGAGCAAAATCTCGGGAGTTGCCAGTTCAGAGGACTGGCGAAAAAATCCATGGTGGGAAGCCCCCACTTGAGAAAGACCTGCTGAACCACCAATGTGTTCAATCTCCATTCGTGTGGTTGCAGGATCCTGCTTAGTCTGTCTGCCAGGCAATTTTCCTGACCTGGGAGGTAGACAGCTTTGAGAAGGATTCCGTGATTGACAGCCCAAGAGCACAGGCGTTGTGCCTCCTGACAAAGAAGGAAGGAGCCTGTGCCCCCTTGTTTGTTCACATAGAACATGGAAACTTGATTGTCCGTCTGGACCAGTACAGACTGGTGAGAGGTGAGGTGGGAGAAGGCTCTCAGAGCTAGGTGTATCGCCTGTAGCTCCAGGAAGTTTATCTGTTGAGCAGCCTCCCAAGGGGTCCAGAGACCCTGAGTACATGTCCCTTGGCAATGTGCTCCCCAACCGAGAAGAGAGGCATCTGTTGTCAGCACCTGAGTATGCGGCGGGGACTGAAAACCCACTCCGAGCACCAGATTCAGAAGATGAAGCCACCATTGCAGAGAGGAGACCAGGAGGTCTGATATCTTTACTGAGTCCGCTAGGCCCCCTGTGGCTTGATGCCATTGAGTGCGAAGGCTCCACTGAGCAGGTCGCATGTGCAGGCGGGCATTGGGGGTGACAAGAACTGTGGAAGCCATATGGCCGAGCAGTCTCAGGAACTGCCTGGCAGAGACCAGGGAATTGCTGCGAAACTGGCTGGCCAGATCCATTAGACTGTGGGCCCTGTCCAGAGGCAGAAAAGCCTCTGCTTGAAGAGTGTCTAGTCTGGCCCCTATGAACTCTAAGTTCTGGGATGGGAGCAAAGTGGACTTTGCGAAGTTTATGACAAACCCCAAGTGCTGAAGCAGAGCCACAGTGTGAAGGGTGGCCTCTTGGGAAGATTGGCCCCTTATGAGCCAGTCGTCCAGGTACGGAAACACAAAAAGACCCTGAAGCCTCAGGTAGGCCGTCACCACTGCCAGGCACTTGGTGAACACCCTGGGAGCGGAGGACAGGCCAAAGGGTAGTACTCTGTACTGATAGTGGTTTCCTCCCACAACAAACCGGAGATATTGTCTGTTGTCTGGATGGATAAGGATGTGAGTATATGCATCCTTTAGATCTAAGGAGCATAGCCAGTCTCCCTGCTGGAGGTAGGGCAGCAGGATTCCAAGGGTAAGCATCTTGAACTTTTCCCTCTCCAGGAACTTGTTGAGGTTTCGCAAGTCTAGGATGGGTCTGAGGCCTCCTGTTCTTTTTGGTACCAGAAAGTACCTTGAATAAAAGCCGTGACCTCTCAGGTGGTGGGGCACCGGTTCCACAGCCTGATCCTTTAGGAGACTTGCTAACTCCTGAAGGAGTAGGTCCCTGTGCAGAGGGGGTCTTGAAGGCTCCCCTGGAAAATAGGAGGGAGGTACCTGGTGAAAATGGAGAAGATAGCCCTTGTGGACTATATGAAGAACCCAGGTATCTGATGTGACGGCTGACCACCTGTGGGCAAAGTGGGCCAGCCGGCCTCCTGTGCTGAGAGAAGCCAGCTGAGGAGGAGAGGCTATGCTGTTTGAGTCAAAAACCCCCACCCTGCTGAGCAGGGGCCGGTGTAGGTGGCTTGGGAGCCTTCTGCCTACGGGGCCCTTGACCCTGCCCCTTGGCCTGCTGACCCTGTTGGGGAGCTGCAGAGGCCTGATAATGAGGGTATTGTTTATAGGCAGACGACTTCCTCGGGTAAAAGGACTTTTTTCCTGAGCCCTTCTTCTTCTGAGAAGGGGCAGAGGTTTTCCTGGAAAGCCTAGTCCTGGTCAGAGTCTCGGTCTCGGGTTCTGCAGCCTTTTCAGCCATGGGCTTGCCAAAGAGGTTTTCACCTCGGCAGGGGACATCGACCAACTTGTCCTGGACCCATGGCTCGAGGTCGGATGACTGTAGCCAAGCCTGTCGGCGGGCACCGATGTCGGCACCGGCTACTCGGGCCGAAGCCTCGAAGCCATCGTAGGCTGCTCGAGAGATAAACTTCGAGCACTCTCGAATACCGGTGGACAAGGCCTGGAACCTCTGCAAAGGTTCCTCGGAGAGACCAGCAGAGAACCCGGCAATCTCCTTTGCCAGGTCTCGGAGGTACATGCCCATGTAGAGCTGGTAAGTCTGGACACGGCAAGCAAGCATAGAGCCCTGGAAGCACTTCTTACCGAGGGCATCCAGGTTCTGGGCCTCCCAGCCGGGAGGCACCAAGGAGTGCATCTTCTGACTTTTCAGTCGATGCATGGCCGATTCCACAACCATGGAGTGGTGTAGTAATTGTGCCTTTTGGAACCCGGGGCTCTTGCGGACTCGATAAATGGAATCGACCCGCTTGCTTAACACCGGCGTCGAGGCCGGGGTCTCCCACATGCGGAAGAGCAGCTGCTCCAGCATCGGAGGAACCGGAACAGTAAAGGCCTCCTTTGGGGGAGAGTCATACTGGAGGGCCTCGAGCTCCTCGGCTCAAGGCTCCTCCTCAGGATCCGCGGGGAAGGCCAAGGCCTTGGCCATATCCCGCACGAAGTCCGAGAACCGGGTATCCTCCAGTGGGGATCGTCTCCAAGGTTCGGACTCAGGCGAGTCCGATGGGACACACCGAGTCCGATGGGTGTCGGGTGACTCTTCGTCCTCCGTCTCCCAGCCCGACTCCTCGGAGGAGGAATCGAGCGGCTCCGGTTGGGCGGGCACTGATGCCCTCCGCCCCGACGCCGAGGATATTGGCGTCGACGACCTCGGCCCCAAACGGGAGGTCGAGGGAGACCGTGGCCGAGGATCGACTCGAGCCCGCATGGACTTGAGGATTGGCTCGGCCTCCGGGGTCGACTTGGACGTCCAGGTCCCGGTGGTCGGGGCAGATGCACAGGTGAGACCGGCAATCAATGCCCGCTGCTGTTCCATGAAGGCAGCGAAGCTGCTCTCCAAGGCCGTCAACCTGAGTCCGAGCTCAGGAGACCCAGCAGCCCCCGACTCGGGCCCCGATGGCGTCGGGCCCGACGTCGGCTCCCTCGTCGGAGAGTCCACGAGGACAACAGCACTTACGTGTCCAGGAGACTCCATCTCGACACGAGGATGCTTGGCAGGCCTCTCCGACTCCGAAGACCCGGGGCGGCTATCGGGGCTATGCGACCTGGCCCTTGAGGAACCAGGAGCGTCCACCGACGCCGCCCTCGCAGGTTTCTTCTTCCTGCGATGTTCCCGCGAAGGAGACCCCCGCTCAGAGGAACCCCGACGCTGCTCGGGGCCGGAGTCCCGAGACGTCGAGGCCTCTGACGAGGTCCGGGCCCGGCCGGACGTGGAGTCAGAAAAAATTTGATCCTTCTGGTGCTGCTGACTCCTCAACGCCTTTGAGGACAATTTGCCACATGGACCACAGATCATCGGGTCATGATCGGGTCCGAGGCAACGGAGGCAGCAGTCGTGTGTGTCGGTAAGAGACATAAGTTTCTTACACCGATCACATTTCTTAAACCCGCTGGTAGCCATCGGGGGAAAAAGGGCCCCTGCTAGGTCAAAAGACCGGGCTGCCAGGGAAAAAAGAAAAAAGGCGAGAACGCCAGTCACAAAGGACAAAAACCGAAAAAGAGAGAATAGGACTCGATACAGGCGTATCAGTCCGAGCGGGAAAAGGATCCGGCGTCGAACCGGAGAAAAATAGGGAAAATCAACTTTTTCCTCGGGGAAAAACGAACTACGTCCGTCGGGCTCCGCGGAAAAAAGAAGACTGAGCAAAATGGCACCCTTGGGCGGGAAGGGGACCGCGCATGCGCGCTGCAATTCCCAAAGGCTTTCTTTGAAAGCTGGGGAAATGCTCCGCACGAGGGCTCCGTCGGCGCCGACGTCACCCATATGTGAGGACTGACTTCCTGCTTGGTCCTGGAGAATTGCATTATTCCCTGAAGAGGTGACGAAGCACAGCCTGGCCGAAGGCACTTTCCCTCCAGGAGGACTCCTCCAAACAGTAGTGCGCAATGAAGGTGTGCACAGAGGATCAGGTGGCGGACTCAGCAGATGTCCAGCAAGGGCACCGACCACAGGCTGGCTACTGAGGCCGCCATGGTGTGCACATTGTTAGCTGTCACATGATGCTCCAGGGAGAGCCCCGCCTGTTGATAGGCAAACAAAATGCAGTCGGCCACCCACCGAGAGAGGGTGTACTTGGAGACTGTGACCCCAAGACGACTGATGTCGAAAGAGAGAAAGAGCTGAATTTAGCGGTGATGGATTTGTGTCCTCTGGATGTAGAAGGACAGGGCATACTTATAGTCAAGCGTGTACAGAGAGGCCTCCGCTCTGGAGGCATGAGACCTAGGAAAGAAGGTGGGTAACACCACTTCTTGGTTCCAATGGAATACATAAACCACTTTCGGTAAGAAATTAGGGTGTGTCTGAAGGACGACCCTGTTCTTATGGAATCAGGTATAAGGCTAATGTGCTACCAGGGCTTCAACTCACGCACCTGGCTGAGGTGAGCACCACCAGGAAGACAACCTTCCAGGAAATGTACTTGAGAGGACAAGTAGCCAGGGGCTCGAAATGCAGGCCCCATGAGCCTTCCTAGCACAACACTGAGGTCCCACACCACCGGCGGTGGGTGGACTGGGGGCCGAGAGAGGAGACCACCCCGCATGAACCGGTCTACTAAGGGGTGCAGGGACATGGCATGGCCATCCACTCTGTGGTGGTGAGACAAGATGGCACAGAGATGCGCCCAGACCAACTTTAGGTCTGTCCCCGACAGGTGCAAGAGGTATCGCAATACCTCCGCTACTGCACAGGAGAAAGGGTTAAGACCCTCACTCGCACACCAGAGGGAGAACCTGCGCCGCTTGAAGGCATAAGCCCGGCGTGCAGAGTCCTTATACGAGAACACAAATCACCAAAAAACGTTACAAATTATATGCTACCCAAAACAAAACTGAATGTAACCTATCCACCTTCAAGGTATAGAATTATTTTATAATAATTGATATCTTCGCTAATGGAATCACAAATATGGAGTGTGTGAAGAACTCTCTTTAAAAACGTCCCTATCAAATCACTCATAGCGAATACATAAAATCATTTATACAAACGACCCGCACTCCGGATAGATGCAGCTGAGTGAAGTGCAGGAGATATCCCTTCTTGATCATCTGCAACACCCTAGTGTCTGTGGTTATAGAGGACTACCTGTGTGAAAAGTGGAGCAGCCAGCCCCCCATGAACCTTGAGCCCGTTACCTCCTGAGGCTATGCTCAAGACGTCAAAAACTCCCCCAGGCTGTGGCTGAGGCGCTGTTTGGGGTTTGGGAGCCTTAGGCTTATGGGGACTGTGCCCCTGGGTCCTTTGCCTGCTGCTCCTGAGGGGGAGCTGGGTAGACCTGGAACTTGGGGTAGGTTTCCATAAGCTTTCTTGGACTTTGGGTGGAAGAATCCGACACTTTCTTGGACAGCCTGGTCCTGGTCATGAATTCCTTCTCTAACTCATCAGCCTTCTCCATCATAGGTTTGCCAAAGAGGTTGTCTCCCCAGCATGGGATGTTCACTAACTTGTCTTCAACCCATTGCTCTAAGTCAGAGGACTGTAGCCAGGCAAGGTGGCAGGCAGTACTGCCCACCGCAGCTACCGGAGCCACCAACTCGAAGCCATCGACGGCTGCCCAAGTTTGAAACTTGGAACACTCTTTGACCGAAGATACCAGGGTCCAAAAGCACTCGAGGGGCTCACCTGATAGGCCAGCTGAGAACTCAGCAGGCTCTCCAGGATGGGGAGCACAGGCACTGCCAGCGCCTCCTAAGGAGGGCATCGTACTGGAGGATCTCAAGATCCTCAGCACAAGGCTCGTCTTCAGGTACCACCATGATGGTGAGTGCCTGGGACATCTCCCTCATGAACTCCAAGAATGCAAGATCCTCTGGAGGGGATCTCCACTGGTTATGTGCCAGAGAGATGTTGTAGGGGACATCCCGATGATGCATGGTGTTGGGGGAGTCTTCATCACACTGACTCAGAGCTGGAGGAGTTGGCAAGCACCCCACGGACTGACCCAGCGACGATGACGCCCAACATCGGAGGTCCGTCAGTGTCAAATCGGCTGTCAACAGCCTCAACACGACCATGCCGACGATTTAAGGATGGGCGGAGCATCCTCCGGGGAGGTCCTCATCGAGGAAATCCATATGTGGTGCTGATGACCAGGAGTGACGAGAGCCATGCCCCTCTGTGTCTCCAAGAACAAAGAGAAACTGCGTTCAAGGGCCGCCATCCTGGCCTCGATACCAGATGGCTCTGCCACTGGCCCTGAGGACGTCGAGACCAGAGTCGAGTCCCTGGTCGGGGAGTCACGGATCATGAGGCGCCACATCGATCCCTTGACGCCACAGGCAACTCGTCTCTCTGGGGCTGTTTCAACGGGTGCTCCCGTCTGTCGTTCCCCACATCGAGTCGAGGGCTTCAGAGCTGGGTCGAGGCAGACTTACCACTCAATCCCAGGTCGGTCCTCAGTGTCGGCTTTGAGGAAGACTCCAACGTCTGTGGGAGATCCTCTGAGGATGACTCCAATGCCTGATGACCTCTGGGCTCCAACCGAGCCCAGGCACATAATGCCGCATCGCTCGGCGCCGGCATCAAAGGTAGGGATTCTGCCCTCAATGCCGAGCCTGAGCCAGACCTACCAAACAGCTTCCCCTGCCACCTTTCGCATTCCTTCTGGGTTTTAGCCGACATGAGGAGGCAAAGCGGGCAGAAAGACCCGTCATGGTCTGCCCTGAGACACTTAATGCAGGTACCGGCTACCAGTAACCTCAAGGATAAAATACAAATACTTAATAATTATCTTTAAGCACCATTGCAATATTGCCTTCACCACATTATCCACTCTTCTTACAATACCAAACACCTCAAGGGTAAGAAGAAACCGCTCTCAAAACACATATAATGTTTGATTCCGTCACACATCCGCAATACAAACCAATGCACTAGCACCAGAGCCTTCTCCTATGTGGCCCCAATACTATGGAATTCACTCCCAACGACCTAAGAGCGACAAAAGACCTCCTGCAATTCCAAAAGTATTTAAAAACACACCTCTTCACTGAATATTTTGGTGATCCAAACAAGCGCACTAATTCCCAAGATACATAGAGAACGAGCAAATAACACTATCTGTTAACTTAAACTCTGAAAATTATGTAGTAACCTTAGGTTAAATGACCTAAGTAACCATATTGTACATACGTATCGGTATATAGTTATGACATGCTTTATGTATATAGTTACACTATTCATGGTAAAAGTTGTTGTGATGTTCCATGTAAACCGCCCCTGATCTCAGGAAGGGGTGGTATATAAACTTTTGTCAAATAAATAAATAAATACTGTGGCAGTCCGTACAAGATATAGTGTGGCTGCACTTGTCACACTGCTTAAAACTGCTAGCCGAGCACATAACGGGAAAAATGAGACCTGCGAGATCAAACTCAGACATCTCAAACTTTGTCCAGGGTGCATAGACAACACGTCTGCTGGGCTCCACGGAAAAAGACAGACTGAAGCAAGATAGCACCTTTGGACGGGAAGGTGATCGCGCATGCACGATGTAACTCCCAAAGGCTTTCTTTGAAAGCTGGGGAGTGGATCGGTGCGAGCTCCATCGGCACTGATGTCACCCATAAGTGAGGACTGACTTCCTGCTTGTTCCCGGAGAAAGATGCAATCTACTATTCAATTAGAGTGCATGCTAAGTAACAGCAGTGTCAGCTAATTGGGACCAAGAAAAACAAAAAGTAGGTGGATTTTCTAAAGGGTTTTAGTCCATTCCAGGCAGAAAATGTAGGCTCTCTAATCAACTAAGCTGTGTAAGGCATGTTCACTTTTTTGGACATGTACCCTGAGTAAAATGTTGGAAAGACAACTGACTGGTTAAGGTAGAAATCCAACATTACTATTAGACATGAAGCTAAAATACATACACAGAATTATCTACTACTACTACTAATCATTTGTATAGCACTACAAGGCGTATGCAGTGCAGTTCATATAGATGTAAGACACAATCGCTGCTCATCAGAGCTTACAATCTAATCAAGACAAAACATATAGTGAAACTGGGGATTAGAGTATGGTAAGATACATATAAGTAGAGGCCAGTTTTTGGGACATATTGGCTGGAAAAACAGCGACAGCAAAATCAAATGACTCAATCTTGAAAAAGAGCAGGACCCATGGCCGGAGCACCAGCACCTAAGGGAGCAGAGGTGCCGCAGAAAATGAAAGGAAACATAAAACAAACGATACCAACTAAAAGAAAAAGAAGAAAAACCACTACGGGCAGGTAAGAAAGAAAAAAGGAAGTTCTAGTGAAGGCAGCAGAGCTCCCATGAGGGGAAAAATGACCAAAATGATGGAGAACTCTTTAAACACATCCATTGGACTCTGTGGAAAAACAAAGACTAATCTAAGATGGCACCACAGTGGCAAGTGCAAAGATGGCATGTATGTGCAGTGGAACCTCCCAAAAGCTTCAGTTAGTAGATAGGGGATGCTTCTGCGTGGGCGCCATCAGATGACGTCACCCCATATATGAGAATTTCATTCCTAATTGTCCATGGAGAACCACTTTAACAGAAATGTATAGCCATATTTGGGAAACACCAAGGGCCCGATACTGAGTTTCAATGGCTATGCGCCACTAAGGCGCATAGCCATCGCTGCTGAACTTTAACCCCAGATATTCAATCCAGGAACATATCTGTCCAATGTAATTGAATATCTGGTTCTGTCACAATGCGTCGGAAGGCACAGCAGCTAACTGGGCAGCAGCAATATTGAGCCTCTGCCCGGTTAGCTCCCTCGGGTAAAGGTAGTCAAAGTTTTCCCATGCCTATCTTTACCTGTGGCTTGCTAACCAGGCAGTGGTTCAATATCACCGCTGCCTGGTTATCAAAAGGTGACACATACGCTCTACCCCAGACTGCCCATAACACGCCCAGCATTAGGGCATGTAGCAGCAGAACTGGTGGATATTCATTGGCACTAACTGTGTTAGTGCTGATGAATATCCCTCTGTAAGGTGAAATTAGACTTACCTGCTAATTGTTGTTCCTTAAGGAACTCCAGGCTAGTCCTGAACCTTTGGGGTCTTGCTCCTCCTCCACCAGCTTGGAGACTGAGAAACGTCATCCTTTTTTGATGACACCGGCATATGTACCCAGGATCCACCTCCTGACTTCAGTAGCCTATTGACAAAGCAGACTCACCAGAGCAACAATTAAGTAGTAACTCTATTAACAATCCTCACGTAACCTAACGGATAACTGTACGAATTGGGCAGAACACCCTTAAAAAATTCTTTGTGTTCCCCCTAACTATTGTTTAACACTTGTAACATGCTGAGATCCCAATTTTCTGACATGACAGATATAAAGAGCCTCTACAAACATTCTCGAGAAGAATCCCACCCCTTATGGAGTATATCCGGTACTACCACTCCGGCCGCTTACCTGTTACACATCAGTTGCTTCAGGCAATAGTCACCGTAACGACTCGGGAAGGATACAGGACTAGCCTGGTCCTTAAGGAACAACAATTAGCAGGTAAGTCTAATTTCACCTTCCTTAGCGTCCCTCCAGGCTAGTCCTGAACCTTTGGGGATGTAACAGAGCAGTGCAAAAAGTCAACGGGAGGGACCTGCTAGACCAGCCTGAAGAACTGCTGATCCAAAACAGGCATCCCTCTCTGCCTGAAAATCCAGACGGTAATGTCTGATAAAGGAATGCAAAGACAACCAAGTAGCCGCCTTACAAATTTCCGCCGCCGGCACCAAACTACATTCCGCCCATGACGTAGCTTGCGCTCAAGTCGAATGTACTCGTAGGCCTTCCGGAACCGCTTTCCCTTTTAAAATATATGCAGACGCAATTGCTTCTTTAAGCCATCTGGCAATCGATGCCTTTGTCGCTGCTTGTCCCTTCCTTGGACCTCCAAACAAAACAAACAATCTATCTGAACTACGGAAAGAAGCAGTAGCCTTCAAATAGCGCTTCAGGGCTCTTCGAACATCCAACCTATGTAACTTCTTCGGAACAGTACCTGCACTGCCTTCCTCAAATACCGGCAGCGACACTACCTGGTTTACATGAAACGGCGATACCACCTTGGGCAAAAAAGATGGCACCGTCCTCAACACCACCTTTGAATCACTAAAAACCAGAAAAGGTTCCCTACAGGACAACGCTTGCAACTCAGATATTCTCCTGGCCAAAGAAATAGCCACCAGAAACACCACCTTCAACGTAAGATCCTTCAACGACGCTCTCGACAAAGGCTCAAAAGGCACTCGCACCAAAGCTTCCAGAACTAAATGTTAGTCCCACGTCGGAACCAATTGCCTACATGGTGGACGCAACAGCGCGACCACCCTCAAAAAAGGCTTGACATCTGGATGCCCTCCTAGCACCTCGCCTCCTATCTTACCTCTGTAACAGGACAGAGCTGCCAACTGCACCCTCAGAGTAGCAGCCGCCAATCCCTTGTCATATCCTTCCTGCAAAAACACCAGTACCTGAGGAATCAAAGCTTTAAAGGCCGCAACCTTGTTGTCTACTGTCGTGAAGTGCAAGGTTCAGAACCGATGGAGGCAGAGGATTCACTGCAAAGTGAAACCAGAACTGTCAGTGCTGAAACAAGCATGGAGGGTTGGCATGGAAACCCTAAACAAAGAAAGTCACAGAGTACTAGGGAATGCCCATCCCCTGAGCTAGCTCCTGCCTCATCAGGGAAGTGGGAACACCTGGTGGGAGGTGTGGCTCAGCACAACGGAGAAAGAAACTTAGATAAAAAGCCTTTAGTTAAAGATAGGAGAGAGAAAGAGAAGGGGAAGGAGAAAGAGACGGACATAGTCTCAGACACGGAGACAGAAGGAAAAGGCAGCACAGCAAGCGTGGAGAAAGCTGAAAGAAGGAGAAAAGCAGAGAAAGATAGATACTCCGAGGGCAGCCAAGGTCTGTGGCTGAGAGAAGGAAAAAGGGAAAGAAATCCCAATTCCACTCGGAGGAACTTCTCAGAGGAAGAGAGCTGGGGAAGATATTCAAGTCCAGTTCCCAGGGAGCAGTGCTCAACTACAAAAAGCACTGAGGATCTTTACTATCCAAAAAGCAGAGACGTTTATTCTGGGAATCAGAAAAGACAACCACGCTGTGCTCACAACAGACAGCCTGCAGGTAAAGCTTATTCCCCTGATACCAAGCTTTTATCAAAGGGGAGAGAAAAGTTTTACCAACCTTTTTGTAGCCAAGGGAGATTCCTGGGAGAAAGCAGTTCTAAAGGCAGACACAGAATTCCCTGTAGCCAAACAGAAGAGGGGAACGTGTATCCTTTTAATTACAGAGGGCTGTGTGCACAGGAAGCCAAACACCCAGACTCACAGAGCAGGTTGGGGGAAGGGAACCCTATAATTGGAACGGAGAGGTTTACATGGCAGGCAGAAGAACCCTCTCTAAGGGACCTTAAGGAAGAAGGTGATCCTATGCAGTGGGACCCTTATCAACCCCCTGAGTCCGAAGTGTTTATGGACTGCTCTTATATGGTGGCAGACAATGTGCAGTCCCTGTGTTAATAATACTGGATTTTGCTGAAGGAAGAAAAACAGCCAAAAGAAGTATTTTGGAGGGAAACTGTTTTATTCTTTTTGATTCCGTAACAGCTGAAGATAAGCATTATTTAAGTTGCCTATTTTTGTTCACATCAGGAGTATGGTTTCTTTGTAAATATATTCTTTGTTCATGGTCATCAACATCCAACCCCGGGAGGGGCAATAAATCCTAATTTAACCTGAACCACTCGTGCACAACTTGGACTCATTCTTACTACTGTAGGACTACATTACCCAGGAGGCCTTTCCAAACCTCCATTTAAAGTTCACAGTCTAAGAAACCCAACTACCCACTTGCCTTGCCCATGCTAAATGCCTCTGGGAGGGTGAGTGGTGACACTACACACCAAGCTTCGAACACACGCCAAACACGAATATACGCTAAGGAAGTCGATCTCTTCCGAGCTTTCAACAAAGTGGCTACCACAGCCGCCGAATAACCTCTCGCTAACAACCTTGCCCTTCCAATAGCCAAGCCGTAAGCAAGAACCGATCTACCTGAGGCATCAGCAGAGGTCCCTAGGTTAACAAGTCCCTTCGAACCGGTAGCCTCCATGGCCTGTCCCCCAGGAGCCTCATCAGATCTGCATACCACGGCCGTCTTGGCCAATCCGGCGCAATTAAAATCACTCGTCCTCTGTGAAGCTCTACGCGCTGCAACACTCGATCTATTAACACCCACGGTGGAAACACGTACAGTAGTCGGTCCTTCGGCCAAGGCTGAATTAACGCATCCAGGCCTTCCGACATCCTTTCCCGTCTTCTGCTGAAGAATCGACTGGCCTTTGCAGATTGAAAGGTCGCCATGAGATCCATGACCGGCAGGCCCCACCGACGCACCACCATTTCGAACACCTGTGGATGTGAAGCCCACTCCCCCGGGTCTACTCTTACCCGACTCAGAAAATCGGCCACTACATTTTCCACCCCTGCAACATGCGCCGCTGACACCGCTAATAGATGTACCTCGGTCCACTCGAACAAACGATCGGCCTTGGCTTCTAGCGCCACACTGCTGGTGCCCCCCTGCCTGTTGATATAGGCCACCGTCATCGCACTGTCGGAAAACACCCTCACGGCTTTCCCGTGAAGGCACCCCCGAAAAGCTGTTAGTGCCAGAACAACCGCTCGCAACTCTAATCTGTTGATCGACCAGGCTTTTTCTCGAGGAGACCACAAACCTTGTGCGTACCTTCCTTGGACATGAGCTCCCCAACCTGAAAGGCTGGCATCCGTCGTCAGGGGGATCCAATCTGGTGCCTCTAAGGGCATTCCTTTCTCCAGATTCCCTGTCCTTAACCACCATAGGAGAGCGAGACGCGTCTCCTGCCGACAGGGTAATACTTGAGACAGACTGTCATTCTGGTTCGACCAACACCTGAGTAAGGCTCTTTTGCAAGGGTCTCATGTGTGCTCTTGCCCACGAGAGTCGCTGCCATGGTCCCTAACACCTGCAGGTAGTGCCAGGCCGTGGGGTGTCTGTTTTGGAGAAAACTGCGGACCAGCCACCGCAGACCTTGCGCCCGTTTCTGCGGCA
The DNA here is from genome assembly GCA_033557465.1 of Ichthyophis bannanicus. NCBI lineage: Eukaryota > Metazoa > Chordata > Amphibia > Gymnophiona > Ichthyophiidae > Ichthyophis > Ichthyophis bannanicus. Next base: position 122,529,086 of record CM066038.1, on the reverse strand, counting down.
GACACACCTTTCCAACACTCATATCGAACCGAGCCCCTAGGTACTCCAGCGTCTGTGAGGGAATCAACCTGCTCTTGGAGACACTGACTACCCAACCGAGCCTTTCCAAGAACGCCACAACTCTGAGTGTGGCCGCCTCGCTCTCCGCTTTGGACTTCGCCCGAATTAACCCATCGTCCAGGTAGGGATGAACCAGGACCCCATCTTTTCTTAATGCCACCGCCACTATGACCATCACCTTGGTGAAGGTTCGTGGCGCCGTCGCTAGACCAAACGGTAATGCCTGGAATTGAAAATGCCCCATCGGTACCGCGAATCTTAAAAACCTCTGATGAGCCCAACGAATGGGAATGTGCAAATAAGCTTCTGACAAATTGAGGGACGTAAGAAACTCGCCTTTGTGCACCGTTACTATTACAGACCTTAACGTCTCCATCCGAAAATGAGACACCTTTAGACAGCGATTTACCCGCTTGAGATCCAAAATTGGCCGATAGGTGCCTTCTTTCTTTGGCACCACAAAATAAATGGAGTATCAACCGCAGCCGCATTGGTCTGGCGGCACTGGTACAATCGCCTTGAGGGAGAGCAGACGGTTTAAGGTCTCCTGTACCGCTGCGTATTTGGCCTGTGCTTTGCACGGGGATTGCATGAAAGAATCGGTCACTGGACGCTGAAGCTCCAAGGCATAACCTTCGCGGATAACTTCCAGCACCCACTGATCGGTCATGATCTGGGCCCAGGCAGGATAAAAATTCCGCAGGCGACCCCCTATTGGTACCTGCCCCACCTGGACCTCTCTAGCTTCATTGTGACTTCCGCAGATTGGAGGAAGAAGAGGCCGCAAATCCTCTGCCTGCTCCTCTGAAACCTTGAAATCCCTGACTACGATCGGGAAATCTTCCTCTCTGCATTTGACCAAACCTTGGGGAACGAAAACGACGAAAATCTCTCTGTTGCCCCCTAGCCGTTGGCACCGAGCGATTTTGCTTCTGCCTATCCTCCGGTAACCTACCGCCCTTGGATTCTCCCAAATCCTTCACGAGCTTTTCCAGATCTTCGCCAAACAGAAGTTTCCCCCTGAACGGGAGCTTACTTAACCTTGACTTGGACGAGCCATCTGCTGCCCAATTGCGTAACCACAGATACCGCCTGGCCGCTACTGCCGATGCCATACTATTCGACAACCCACGAACCAGATCATACTGAATGTCAGCTAAGTAAGCCACCCCCATCTCTATCCTGGCAGCTTCGGAGGCCAAATCTCCCACCTGTCCTGCCTGAAGACCCTGAGCCCAACGCAGGCAAGCTCTGGCCACCCAAGCTCCACAAATGGACGCTTGCAGGGACAGCGCATTAACATCAAAAACCTGTTTTAACAAGGTATCCAATTTTCTCTCCTGCGCATCCTTCAGCACTGCACTCCCTTCAGCTGGAATGGTAGTTTTCTTGGTAACTGCCGAAACCGTGGCATCCACCTTAGGAGACTTAAACAACTCATGATCCTGTTCCACTAATGGGTAGAGCAGAGACATCACTCTGGACCCCTTCAGCCCAGCTTCCGGCATATCCCATTCTCCTTGTATCATCTCCTTTATCACCCTGTGCACAGGAAAAGCCTTCTGTGACTTACGAAAGCCTGTAACAAAGTGTCTTCTAATGTAGCATCTTCTGCCGGCCCTATTGCTGGCATATTAAGCGCCTTAAGCGTTTCAGATATTAGCGCTGGTAACTCATCTCTCCTGAAAATTCGAACCACTCGCGCCTGATCTTCCTGCTCTGCAATCTCGCCTTCTTCTAAGTCCTGTTCCAACTCCAAATCCTGCTCCTCTGGATCAACGCCCTCTGAAGTAACAGACTGACCCGACCGTTCCTTCTCGGTCCTTGCTCTCTTCACGGGGATTCCTGAGCCTGCCACGCTCAGAGGTGTCCCCGGCTGCTTTTCCCCCCGTTCTCCCTCCATGATACCTGAGGTGACCGTCATCTGCGCTCCCCTGAGCGCTTGTTGTATCAAAGAGACGAATTGCGGTGAAGAAATCACAGCCAAGCCCCCTGGGACTTGTACCTGCGGCACCTGACCACCCGGAATGGATGACGGCCCCGCCACCGGCTCCAGAAGGGGATCAACGGAAGACTTTGGCTCAGAGAGATCTGAAGTGTCTCCCTTTGGGCTTTCCACCCCTTCTTCAAGCCCTTGCTCCATGGAAACTGTCTCCCTAAAACAGGTTCAACAAACTCCTGTTTCGGATACCGTGCCCCTTCTGGAACCACAAAGTAAACAGAGTGGTCTAGAAGGCATACTGTTTGCACAGGAACTTAGGGCATAACTCCTCCTTCTGTCCCTGAGCAACCCCCTCCAACCTTCCTCACACAGAATTTGAGAACGCTGCCTCTTTCCTTTTTTTTTTTTTTTATTAAACAGTGGGGGTACTCCCAGCACCTTCCCCACCCTTTACCCAAAAACTAATTTTGAAAACGAGGCTTCCCTCGGCCAAAAACAAAGCCGCTAAAGAACTGCTTCTCCCCCGAATGGAGTTTCCCGCATACGCGCTCCCCACGAGGCACGGCCTACCGCGATCACCACATGCTGCTCCTCTGCCCCGATGCAAAATGAGACGTCTTGACGACCCCAGCCCTCCTTACCTTGCCACCGAGGCTTAAAGTCGTAGCGATTCACCCTCCCCGCGCTCAGCCGGGATCGCGGCTTCAGCACTAGGTGAGAGGACAGGACTGCATCACAGCCGGTCGAGCTCCGCCGGAATCAGACTTTGGCGTTAGAGCTGCCTGCCAAGTCCAGGCAACCTCCTGCTGTTACTGTGCCGGTTCCTCACCCATAGCAGTGGGATCGGGAACCAGACTCTTGCTCTCCTCCCCAACAAATTCCTTTGGAGCAGAAAACTGCCCGAGGAGGGGGGGGGGGGGAGATAGGCTGGGGGGAGGGGACTTGAAAATAAGCAGCTCAGCACAGCTTCTCGTTTTAAAAACCCAAACTCCTCTTCTCTAGCTTAAAGCCCTGGTACCAATTCCCAAACAAAAAACTTTAAACCTTAAAGAAATTCTAGCACATGCTACTTAATTGCTCCTCTTAGTGAGCCCCTATCTCTGGGCTCACCAGCCCTCCAGCTGCTTGGAGACTGAGATAACTGAAGTCAGGAGGTGGATCCTGGGTACATATGCCGGTGTCATCAAAAAAGGATGACGTTTCTCAGTCTCCAAGCTGGTGGAGGAGGAGCAAGACCCCAAAGGTTCAGGACTAGCCTGGAGGGACGCTAAGGAATGGCATTTACATGGTTTACAGATTTTTACACCATGTAAATGCCTTTGAAAATTGGGCACCAAGTCTCTAGAGGCATAATGGAAATATTCAGGGGCTGCAACCATTCAAACTAAGTGGTGGCGGCTACATCAGCCTGTATGGGCTAGAAAAAAAGTAGAAGGCACTGGATGTGTGGGCAAAAGAAAGGAAGTGGTGGAATCAGCTGTGCGAGAGAAAGAAGATCTAGCAAAGCTGAATTAGCACTAGGCAGTTCTTGCAGTCTGTTTCGTCTGGAAGGGAAGTGTGTGTGTGTGTATCTATCTATCTATCTATCTATCTATATATATATATATATATATATATATGAGAGAGAGAGAGAGAGAGAGAAAGAGAGAGGGTGGATAGGTTAATAATTTAAGGGCAAGAAATAGAAAAACGGAGAGTACTGGGGTTCAGCCTGGGGCTCAAGAAGGAGAGAGAGTATATCAGTCTGTGAATGAGAGTATGTGACACAGTTTCACTCCCCTTGTCCCAAACAATGTACACTGAAATCAGTGACAAGAACTCAAAATGTTCACAGTATATACATACATACATAAAAATGAGAATAAAAATAACTTAGAAATCATGTCACGTTATTGTCAGGATTAATGAAATATACTGAAATTGATCAATAACTGTTAATCAGAGTATTTTATATTTAACCACATTCCAAATAATGTTGGGGAAGACTGAACCTTTAAGGATAAATTTTCGAAGAACCACTATCTGTTTTTTTTAGTCAGTCATCTTTCAAGTAATTTTTAGACACAACCTAATAGGTTAGAAATTAGCTCAGATGCTGAGTAGTCTACTAAAAATATACTCCACAGGATCTATAAACCTATTTCCTGGAGTTAGGCAAGTAAAATCATTTCAACAAAATTACTCTCATTCTCTCCTGCTTCAAATAAAAATGACTCCTGACAGCTCCCATAATCCTTCCTATCTCCTGATCTCAAAACAATGGTGAAATCTACCTCTTTCTCCACCCTAATACTGTCCCTTCTTAATCCTTCAAGTCATAATCAGGCCCCCCAAGAATTACCTCTCTCATCTAACTTTCTTTCAGAGTCTGCACATACGGTGCTAGCAGTGAACAAGAGTTCTGTCAGGAAAGCTCTTGCAAATCTTTTCTTCTGGTGAAGACAGTGCCCTAATCCTTTCCCTAGAAACACAACTACAGATTTTGGATGCGTAATGGATGAGAGTGAGTGTCCAAGGGGACCAGATGGCCATTTTGAGAATTGGAAAGGGGGTTGGAGGGGCCCTCTAGGATACTTCGCTATTTTCATATCATCAAGTAGGAAGCTGCCAAGGGATTATTTTTATTTTGAGAGCAGACAAGGACGACAGAAGGACTGGGTGAGAAAGAAGGGGATCATCTGTATTTTAAGATCAGAAAGGAATGAAAGGACTTTCAAATGGGCTTCTTTATTTTGAGAACAAGTAAGGATTGTGGGGAAGGAGCTATGTTAATGTGGTTTGAAACAGGATGAATGAGAGGGGACATCTTTGACATCAGGCAGGAAAGAGGGAGACTTTATGGCTCTGGTTGCAGGTACAGTTGGCTAGATTTAGGTTAGCTATTCCTGTGTCGGTGGAGGAGTAGCCTAGTGGTTAGAGCAACTGCCTAGTACCCAGAAGTCAAGGGCTTGGTTCCCACTGGCACTCCTTGTGACCTTGGGCAAGTCACTTTACCCTCCATTGCCTCGGAAGAAAAGGCTGGCAATCTACTTCCGGTGATACATTGCCAAGAAAACCCAGAAGTAGCTGGGTCGCTATGAATGAACACTGACTTGAAGGCATTACAAAAAAAAAATTCCTGTGCCTAACTTAGCAGGCTAACACTGAAAATCGGAGCCAACTCCAACTTCCCTCTGTCCACCAGACCCACTGAATTTTCAAAGGGGCCAATCTAGCTGCTTAATACCTGAGGTTAAGTGGCTAGGTTTTTTAAAAACTGACCGCTTAATTTTAAAAAGGAAGAATCACTGCTTAATAATAATTGACTTTGTTTTGGAAGATAGACATGCTAATTAGCCTTGCCAAGGAGACCAGGAACAAAGCTAGTATCATTACAACTGATCTTTGAAAACAATAACCAAATACAACAATCTAGCGGGGCTTCACACAAAAAGCTTAACTGCACTTCTTGTTGCTAGGCAGTACTGATTTAAATAGCCATACGTCAAATGACTTTTGAACCAGTGGTAAGATTATATTTGCCATTTTATTTATTTATTTATTTACAGTCTCTTTTATACCACGCTATTCAACATCAGTGCGATTTACATGACAACAAAAACGTATACAGTGCAGGAATCTGCTCTGCATTACAAAAACAGGTGCTTAAACTTGGGTAAAACCGGGATAAACTATTTACATATAGGCATCGCATCCTGAATTTACATATAGGCATTGCATCATGAATTCTGAAAACAGTAGCATAAAACCATCTCTCAAATTACTATTCTTATTGTGATGGGCTATTTTATGCTTTTAATGCAAAATTTGTGGGCTTTTGTTCTCCTTTGGTTAGGTCATTAGTATTTAAACAATAAAATGCTTGCCAAATTCCTAAGAATTAAATTCCCTTTTAACTATAGGACTTGTAGTGAGCCTCTAAGCTAAAATACCTGTTAATGAATATACACATGGAAAATGTAAGGAAAAGAAAGACTTATTAATTATTACCCTTAGAGTATAGTCTAACCCAAGCAGAAAACTCTTTGTGTAAACCTCATTTGACTGAAATACTGCAGAAAATGAGTCTTTAAATGATTAACTATATGCAGAGTCTCTCTTTAAATATCAGATGCAAATGTACAGTAAAGCGTAGTTACTCACCTGTAACAGGTGATCTCTGGGAACAGCAGAAATTGAGTTCACATATGAGTATCGTCAGCACCGACGGAGCCCGCATGGGAACGGCTCCCCAGCATCCTATAGGAAAGCTTTTGGGAGCATCCCACTGCGCCTGCGCTGCTGCATTCCCGCCTTTCCAACTCTCCCTCTTCAGTTGGGTTTGTAGCTGAGATAAAAGGAGAGAAGGAAAGAGAGAGAGAGACAGAGATAGAGACCCAACTCCTAGGGGAGGTGGGTGGATTGTGAAGACTCAATTCCTGCTGTTCCCAGAGATCACCTGTTACAGGTGAGTAACCACGCTATCTCCAGGAACAAGCAGGAATGTAGTCTTCACATATGGGGACTCCCAAGCTTAGAGATGCCATGGAGATGACCCCATAGAGCAGCTAAACCCAGGCTAAGGTGGGTTTGGATACCAGAGATCCCCCCAAGGATCTCTGGTATCCAAACCCGGGACGGGGGAGTAGGAGTTGTTCTAAGTGTGAAAGAGATGCTGGAGAACAGCCTGAACACATGAGGCATCCCGACAGGAGTCCTTGTCTAAGCAGGAATGGGCCGCAAAAGTATGAATCAAGGACCAAGTGGCTGCCTTGCAAATGTCATCAATGGACACCGAGTGAAGGTTGGCATAGAGGTTGGCCATAGAGTGTTCTCTTGGAGACTGGTAACCCCAGGTGGATAGAATCAAAGGCAACAAAAAGCTGAGAAGCCTTTCTATACTGCCTAGTTCTCTGAAGGTAAAAGGCTAAAGCTCTTTTACAATCTAGAGTATGAAGATTCCTTTCTGCATTCAAGGTATGAGGCCTAGGGAAGAAGACAGGAAGATAAACGGACTGGTTTAAATGAAAAGGCGAAACCACCTTTGGCATAAAGTGAGGATGAGTCCTAAGGACTACTTTATCATGGTGGAACCTTGTAGCTCACTAATGCATCTTGTAGAAGTAAGAGCACTTAGGAAGATTACGTCCAGGAAAGAAGATTTAGGGAAGTGGTGGCTAAGGGCTCGAATGGTGGCTTCATGAGCTGTCCGAGGACGAGATTTAAATCCCATGCCACGCGTGGTGGCTTAATGGGAGGTTTAATTAAAGTAGACCTCTCAAACCATGCTACCAGCGGCTGAGAGGAGACAGGTTATCCATCAAAGGGCTTGTGGAAAGCCGCAAAGGCACTAAGGTGGACTCTTACTGAACTGGTCTTGAGACCAGAGGATGAAAGACGGAGGAGATACTCCATAATGCCTCTATGGAACTGAAAAAGGATTAAGTTCCTTCTTTGAACACCAGATAGAGAACCTTTTCCACTTAAAGGCATAAGCTCGCCTTGTGGAAGGTTTCCTTGAGGCCAAAAGGATATCCTTAACCTGTTGAGAGAGGTTGACATCCTGGAATTCTAAGCTCTCAGCAACCATGCCATCAGATGTAAAGACTGAGGATTCGGGTGCAAAAGCGTCCCGTTCTCCTGGGATAGAAGGTCTGGAGCACATCCCAAGTCCAGAGGCCTGGCTTGAGAGAGACGTAGAAGCAGTGGATACCACGTCTGTTGTGGCCAGCGTGGAGCTATGAGGATCATATGGCCCCTGTCTCTCTGGAGTTTGAACAGAGTCTTGGGAATGAGGGGAATGGGTGGGTAGGCATACAGGAAGTCCTGACCCCAGTGGAGATGGAAAGCATCCCTTGTCTGACTGTTCTGAGCTGGAATTCTGGAACAGAATCAGGGAAGTTTGTTATTCTGAGGACTTGCAAATAGGTCTATATCTGGGGTTCCCCGGATTCGAAAGATTCGAACAATCTGTTCTGAATGAAGAGGCCACTCGTGTGGCAGCAGCACTCGACTGAGTTTGTCTGCCAGGAGATTCTGTGTGCCTGGGAGATACACCGCCAGTAGGTGAATCTGAAGGCCTTTTGCGAAGGACCAAAGGTATAGAGCTTTATTTATTTATTTAGACAGTTTTGTATACCACCTTATCCTTCAATCAAAGTGGTCACAACACAATTGGGGGATACATTCAACATGAGGGGATATGAGACACATACGCTAATACTTACAGGGAACATGGGTTATGGAGGGTTAAGTGGCTTGCCCAAGACCACAAGGAGCACCTGTGGGACTAGAAACCCCAGTCCTTCCGGCACAAGGTTGTTGTCCTCTAGTAGGATTTGAACCCCCGACCTTCCGGCCTGAGGTACCTTGCCCCAACCACTAGGCCACTCCTCCCTTTGTTGCACAACGCCTGAGAGCCTGTTCCACCCTGTTTGTTTACGTAGAACATGGCTACCTGATTGTCCGTCTGGATGAGGACTGTCTTGTAGTGCAGATGGTCCTGAAAAACTCAACCAGCATAGAAGATGGCTTTGAGTTCCAGTAGATTTATGTGAAGACAAGTTTTCTGTTTGGTCCAGAGACCTTGAGTGGAGAGATTGTCCATATGAGCCCCCCATCCTGATTTGGATGCATCCGTCGTCAAGATAGCTTGGTGTAGTGGTTGCTGAAAAGGTGATCCTAAGAGAAGGTTTTCCAGTGTTTGCCACCACTGAAGGGACGAGATTAGGCGTGCAGAGTTTCTGATTTTGTACCTCAGACGACCTGATGCCTGTGTCCACTGAGAAGATAGAGTCCATTGAGCTGCTCGCATGTATAGGCGAGCATCGGGGACCACATGTACAGTGGACGCCATATGTCCCAGCAACTGAAACATTTCTCGAGTAGTCAGGAAAGCTTTCATAGCTGCTTGAGACGCCAGTTGAACTATTCAAGCACAGTGGGGTTGTGACAGGAAAGCCTTTGCCTGCCTTGTGTCTAGAAGAGCCCCTATGAACTCTAGAGACTGAGAAGAGGTAAGAAGGGATTTTGGTAGATTTATGACCAATCCCAGATATTGCAGGATTTGCATCGTGCAGGAAAGACCTGAGCTGGCTTCTGGAGCTGTTGGTGCTCGGATTAGCTAGTCACCTAAGTAGGGGAAGATGAATATCCCTAGAGTCCTTAAAAATGCTGCTACTACTGCCATGCATTTCGTAAAGACTCTTGGGGCTGAAGCTAGGCCAAAGGGTAGAACTCTGTACTGGTAATGTATTCCCTGAAAGAGGAATCAAAGAAACCGCCTGTGCTCTGCATGAATAAGGATATACGTATAGGCGTCTTTTAGGTCTAGAGAACATAGCCAATCCTGACTCTGAATATAAGGGAGGAGTGTTCCGAGAGAGATCATTTTGTATTTCTCTCGGAAGAGGTACTTGTTTAAGTCCCTGAGGTCTAGTATGGGCCTGTACCCTCCTGTTTTCATTGGACTGAGGAAGTAGGGGGAGTAGAAATCCAGGTCTTGTTGGGAAAAAGGTACCTCCTCTATCGCTCCCTGAGCAAGGAGTGGTGACCTCTTGATAAAAAAAAAAAAAAAAGAGTTGAGAGGGGGCCGAAAACTGAACTCCCTTGGAGTAGAGAGAGGGGGCATACTGTGGAAGTGGAGTTTGTACACCTCTGTCACTATGGAGAGAGTCCAATGTTCTGATGTTATTTGTCACCACCTCTTGGAAAAATAACACAGTCTGCCTGGAATGTTGAGAGGCTCTGGTATTTCTAGAAGAAGGATGACTAGGTTCTCTAGGAAGGAGTCAAAGACCTTGCAGAGGCTGTGACTGCTGGGCTGGTTGAGCTCTTGGGACCTGAGCCTTTCTTTGTTGTTTTGGCTGCTGCTGTCCCTTTTGGGGAGCATGGACTGGAGAGTGGCCAGCTTGGGTGTAAAACTGATAGAATTTCTTTTTCTTGTTGAAAAAGGGTTTCTTAACTGTCTTTTTCTTAGCTGGGTTGGCAGTGGCCCTGGATAATCTATTTAAAGTAGTATTTTTGGATTCAAGCTGAGAAGCTTTATCCTGCCAGTCCTTGCCAAAAAGATTTTCTCCTGTGCAAGGAATATTTCCCAGCTTATCTTGCACCCACTGCTTTAAATCGGATGCCTGTAGCCAAGCAATCCGACATGCACCGATAGAAAAAGAAGAGGTTCTGCTAATGCGTTCGAAACAATCAAAGGATGCCCTGTCCATGAACTTAGAGACATTTTGGGCATGCTTAACAAGAGTAAGGAAATCAGCCATCTTGTCATTGGGGAGAAGAGGGGCCATGAGTTCCAAATCTTTAGTAACCTCTCGGAGAAACATACCCATGCAGAGTATGTAAGAACTTATTCTGGCCAATAGCATAGAGGCTTGAAAACATTGACGCCCAAAGGCATCGAGAGTCCTCGCCGGAGGATTAGATGAGCACTTTTTGTCTGGCGCATCGCTGATTCCACGACCATAGAATGGTGTGGTAACTACGTTTTTTGGAACCCGGGACACTGCGGTACCCGGTACATTGTATCGAGTCTTCGGGAATGTGGAGACACCGTTAAGGGTGTTTCCCACGTTCGAAGCATGAGATCATGCAGAATCTGGTGTATGGGAAGGGTTGCAGCCTTCTTGAGGGCTGTCGGATACTGTAGAATTTCAAGTTCTTCAGCCCTTGGTTCCTTTTCAGGGGTCATGGTAATCGAGAGGCCCCGAGCCACATCCCGTATAAAGTCTTGAAAAGACATGTCCTCCGGAGGAGACATCGGCCGTTGTGGCGAAGGAGAGGGATCCTCCAGAACAACTCCTCCGGTATCGATTGATTCATCAAAATCCTTGGAATCGGATGATTTGAAGTATTGACGGGCTGGATATTCCTGTACCGCCTGTCACCGATACCGATTGAAGTCAGCATCGGAATGCCTTAGTACCGGACCCTCTATGTCAGACACCAATTTTAGGGCTGGCATGGGTGGTAGCAGGGCAGTAACTGCCAATGCATCTGGTACCGGTGTCAGTACCGATGGCTGCGGAACCAATTGTAGCGGCTTTATCAGTACAGAGGCTTCTAACAAGGCCGCTAGGCTACGCTCAATGGCCAGGATATGTTGATCTTGAAGAAGACCTGGGTTTGGTTACCTGAGATCCATGGGAGGAAAATGAAGCTCTAGACGACGACGATGCAATGGACATTGCATCTGAGGCAAAAAGGGTGCCGAGTTTGGAAGCTCTATTTTGCAGGCCCCTCTTAGCCATCTTTCTGCAGAAGAGACACTCCGACGGAGAATGGTCTGGGCCCAAACATTTAAGACACCAGTCATGGGTGTCGGTAGCGGAAATGGTACCGCCACATTTTGAACACTTTTTGAAACCACTAGATGGTTTCTCTATTTTGAGAAAAAACAGAGCCTAGTACCCAAAATGGCGCAGAGGCACCAAGAGAGGACAGACCCTCAAGGAAAAGCTTTTTTTTTTTTTTTTTAAAGAAGAAAAGAAAGAAGACACTGGTGAAACCGGTATGAATGTCGATGGGAAGGCAGACGTGACCACAAAAAAGGAAATTTTCTGCCTGTCGGCTCCATGGAAAAACTGAAGAGGGACAGTTGGAAAGGTGGGAAGGCAGCAGTGCAGGCGCAGTGGGATGCTCCCAAAAGCTTTCCTATAGGATGCTGGGGAGCGTTCCCACGCAGGCTCCGTCGGTGCCAACAATACCCATATGTGAAGACTACATTCATGCTTGTTCCTGGAGATAGCTTAGTTACTCACCTGTAACAGGTGTTCTCTGGGGACAGCAGGAATCAGTCCTCACATATGGGGGACATCGGCACTGATGCAGCCCGTGCGGATTCACTCCCCAGCTTTCAAAGAAAGCCTTTAGGAGTTAGACCACACATGCGCGGTCACCTTCCCGCCCAAGGGTGCCATCTTACTGCAGTATGACGACATAGCTCAATGAAACAGAAAAAAGAAAACAACTCCATGGAGAGGAGGGAGGGTTAAGAACATAACATAAGAACATAAGATATGCCTTACTGGGTCAGACCAAGGTCCATCAAGCCCAGTATTCTGTTTCCAACAGTGGCCAATCTAGGTCATATGTACCTAGCAGTTTCCCCAAGAGACACAAGTTCCACAATGCTTGTACTGGGTCAAGCATTGATATCTTCGGTCACTTCTTAATAAATAATGGTTTATGGACCTTTCCTCCAGGAACTTGTCCAAACCTTATTTAAACCCAGCTACACTAACAGCCTTTACTACATCCTCCGGTAACAAATTCCAGAGTTTGATTACACGTTGAGTGAAAAAATATTTTCTTTTATTAGTCTTAAATAGTTTACCCTGTAGCTTCATTGCATGTCCCCTAGTCTTTCTATATTCTGATAACGTAAACAATCGATCTACGTTTACCCGTTCCACTCCGTTCATTAATTTATAGACTTCTATCATATCTCCCCTCAGCCGTCTCTTTTCCAGGTTAAAGAGCCGTAACCTTTTTAGCCTTTCTTCATAGGAGTATCCTTCCATCCCCTTTACCATTTTGGTGGCTCTTCTCTGTACCTTTTCTAAAATCGCTATATCCTTTTTAAGATACGGCGACCAGAATTGCACACAATATTCAAGGTGCGGTCTCACCATGGAACGATATAGAGGCATTATAATATCTTTTGTTTTATTTTCCATTCCTTTCCTTATCATACCTAGCATTCTATTTGCTCTCTTGGCCGCCGCTGCACACTGGGCCGAGGGTTTTAACATGGTATCCACAATGACGCCTAAATCTTTTTCCTGGGTGGTGGTTCCTAATGTGGAACCTTGAGGTGAGTAACTATGCTTTCTCTGGGAATAAGCAGCCCTCACATATGGGACTCCCAAGCTACAGGCTACCGAAAAAAAACCTGTAGGAGCCACGGGCGACCAAAAAAACTGAACAGGGCAGCAAGGAGCATTGAAAGGCTTGAGGCCAGAGACACGGCCCCAATATGGACTATGGAATCAACTCACCGGTAGCCTGGATACAATGAGCCGGAGGGAAGCAGTTGCACTATTTCCCAAAGAGGTGACAAAGTACTGCCTGGCCAAAGGCTTTGTCGCATCGTAAGTTTTCCTCCAAGCAGTAATGTGTTATGAAGGTATGGACTGAAGACCAGGTGGCGGCCCAGCAAATGTCTAGCAGAGGGACAGAGCACAGGTGGGCTACTGAGGCGTGGTAACATGATTCTCCAGGGAGAGTCCAGCCTGCTCATATGTGAAGGTGATGCAATCTGCCACACAGGTGGATAGGTTACACTTGGAGTCCAGAACCCCAAACCTAATGACATCATAGGGGACGAGCAGCGATGTGTCCTGTGAAGGTAGAAGGATAGTGCCCTCTTGCAATTCAGGGTGTGTAGCAAGGCTTCAACTCGGGATGCTTGAGGTCTGGGAAAGGATCATCTCCTGGTTCACCACATTAGGCAGGAATTTTGGGTGGGTCTGGAGAACAACTCTGTTTTTGTGGAACCTGGTGAAGGGAGGCATGGGCCACCAGCATCTGTAGCTCACTAACTCTTCTGGTTGAAGTGAATGCTACCAGGAACACCACTTTCCACAACAAGAACTTGAGATGGCACATCGCCAGGGGTTCAAAAGTGGGAGCCATCAACTTCCTGAGAACAACATTTAGATCTCACGCCACCAGTAGGGCGGATGGGTAGCCGTGAGAGGAGAAGCCCCCTCATGAAGCAGCCCACCAGAGGTGCATAGAGACAGGCTGACCATCGACGAGGCAATGATGTGCCACTAGGGCACTGATGAGCACCCTGATAGAATTGGACTTTAGATCAGCCTGGTATAGGTGCAGAAGATATTGCTGAATGTCCTGCACCAAGCAAGAGAAAAGGTTGAGATTCCTCTCTGTGCACCAGATGAAGAATCTACGCTATTTGAAGGCATATGCATGCCGTCTTGAGTCCTTGCGTGATGCCAACAGAATGTCCTACACGTCCCAGGAGAGGGGAGGCATGCTATGCTAGCCATTCAGCATCTATGCTGTCAGGGTGAGGGACTGGAGGTTGAGATGAAGAAGGGTACCGTTCTCCTGTGAGAGCAGGTCCAGGTCCTGGCCCAGCGGTATGGGGGCCGCTCGGGACAGCTGTAGGAGCAGAGGAAACCACATCTGCCTGGGCCAGCGAGGGGCAATGAGGATGACAGAGGCCTGGTCCGACTGGATCTTGAGCAATGTCTTGGGAACCAGTGGGGTAGGCGAGTAGGGGTGCAGTAAATTCCCGAACCAAGGCAGTAGAAAGGCATCCACCAACACTTGGTTTTGGGCCGGCCTCCGTGATCAAAAGCGCAGCAGCTGCGCATTCTTGAGGCTAGGAAAGAGATGGAACATCGGGGTCCTCTCCAACATCGGAAGATGGACATGGCCACTGCTGGACTGAGGTGCCACTCGTGGGGCTGAAGAACTCTGCTGAACCGATCTGCAAGCAGATTATCCTGTCCCAGCAGGTAGACCGTCTAGAGCATCATGCCATTCTCTGTGGCAAAGTTACACAGGCGAACCACCTTCCAGCAGAGGAGATATGAGCCTGTTCCCCCTGTTTGTTGAACTGAAACATCGCTACTTTGTTGTCCATCTGGACGAGAACAACCTTGCCCGCCAAGTGGGCCTGGAACACCTGAAGGGCATTTGTCACAGCTCGGAGTTCCAGGAAGTTAATCTGGAGGGCATTTTCCTCCCCAGTCCAAGCGCCCTGCGACCGTAGACCATTGCAATAACCTCCCCAGCTGAGCTTGGAGGCATCTTTGGCTAAGACATGTTGTGCCGGTAAGGCCTGGAAGGATAGGCTGGCTATGAGATTTGATCGGTTCTGCTACTTGGCAAGAGGGGCCACCAGGGGCTGGGTGATCCAGACTCAATCGTCCAGATGACCTCTGGCCTGTGTCCACTGGGCCTGACACATTCGGAGATGTGCCTGCAGGGTCACGTGAATGGTCGAGGCCATGTGCCCCAATAGGCACAGCAGGAATCGCCCTGATGCCAATGAGCGGCCCTGTACCTCACCTGCTAGGGACACCAGATGCTGTGCCCGGTACCAGGGGAAGGAAGGCTCTGGCCCGGGTTGAGTCCAGAAGACCTCCAATAAACTCTAGGCACTGAGTCAAGAGCAGATGTGACTTGGGAAAGTTGATCACAAACCCCAAATGTTGCAGCACCCTTATGCAGGCCGTGGGTTACCTTCTCTGGCGAGCTTGCTTTTATATTCCAGTCATCCAGATAAGGAAAGACAAAGATCCCCAGCAAACAGAGATAAGCAGCGATGACTGCCAAGCATTTGTTGAAAACCCTAGGTGCCAAGGAGAGGCTGAAGGGGAGCACTCTATACTGCTAGGGGCAACCTCCGATGATGAAGCGGAGGTACTGATGGTGCTGAGGATGGGATCAGGATGTGGGTATAGGCATCTCTGAGATCCAAGGAGCATAGACAATCTTCCCGGAGGAGGTAGGGCAGCAACGTTCCAAGGGATAACATTTTGAACGTCTCCTTGACCAGAAAGTGGTTTAGGTCCACTGATCCAGGATGTGTCGAAAGCCGCCTGTCTTTTTTAGGATGAGGAAGTATCGGGAGTAGAACCCTGTGGCCAGAGGGGCTGAGATACTGGGCCGATCCTCAAATAAGGAGTCGAGTTCCTTCTGCAAGAACTCTCTGTTGAGGAAGGTCATGGGAAGTTCTCCTGGAAAGAAGGGAGGGGGTGTCAGGTCGAAGTATAGAAGGCAACTCTCCTGCACCACCTGCAATACCCAGGCATCGATGGTGATGCCCGGCAAAAGGTGAGCAAAGTGGACCAGACGCCCTCCCATGTGCTTTGGGCCCTGGCCTTCTGGGGGAAGACAAGATATGCCCAGGGAGTCAAAAGCCCCCTCCCCAGGCTGCAGCTGAGGCACTGTTTTGGGCTTGGGGGCTTTTGCTTGCAGGGGCTGTGACCCTGGCCCTTAACCTGCTGACCCTGTTCGGGAGTCTGGTAGGCGGGAAACTGGAGATATTTCCCACAAGCCTTCTTCCCCTTTGGGTGGAAGGGCTATTTCCCCACAGCCTTCCAACGGGAAGGGTCGGCCGTCTTCAGGGACAACCTAGTCCTAGTCAACTCTGTCTCCAATTTGGCAGCTTTGTCAAGCATGGGTTAGCTGAAGAGGTTCTGTCCTCGGCAGGGGACATCGGCCAGTTTGTCCTGTACCCATTGCTCCAAGTCAGAGGACTGTAGCCAAGCCAGGCAGCAGGCACTAATGCCCTCTGCAGCCACAGACTCAAAGCCGTTGAAGACTGCTCGAGGTTGGAATTTGGAGCATTTTTGACCAAGGAAACAAGAGTCTGTAAGCCACTTCAATTCCCAGTCCAGGGATTCACTTGCCAGTTCAGCTGAGAACCCGGCGAGTTCCTTCGCCAGGTCCCTCAGGTGCATGCCCATGTAAGCTGGTAAGCCTGGATATGGGCCATGAGTATTGAGCCCTGGTAGCACTTTCTGCCAAATGCATCCATGGTACAGGCCTCCCTACCAGGGGGCACCGAGGAGTGCATCTTCAGACTTTTTATCCGACGCATGGCTGGACTCCACAACCAGGGAGTTGTGAGGCAACTGTGTCTTCTGAAAACTGGGGCTTTTGCCAACTCAATACTGGGAATCGAGTCGGCAGCTTGCTATTGGCACAGTCACTGTACTCTCCCACATCCTGAATAGCAAGTGCTCCAGGCTGGGGGAATCAGCACCATCAGTGCCTCCTTCAGAACGGCTTCGTACTGGAGGATCTCTAAGTCCTCAGTGCGATGTTCATCCTCCGGCTCTGCTATGAAGGCCAGGGCTTTCGACATCCCATGGATGAAGTCGAGGAATGCGAGATCCTCAGATGGGGATCTCTGGCACTCCTGTGGGGGAAATGGCTTGAAGGGCACAACCCTATGCAGCATGGTGTCGGGCTACTCATCATTGGTCTCCCAGCCCAACCTGGAGCCAGAGGAGACCTAGAGTCCCGAGCAGTCGAGTCAATGAATCACTGACGCCAGAGGGGAGCGTGACACGCAGGCTCTGAGGTGTTCAGGGGCAAGTCTTGCCTCGAGCTGGAGGCCAACTGACACAGCTCCGAGCAAGCAAAACATTCCAGCACAGGCTGGACGTTCTCCAGGGAGGTCCTCGCAGTAAAGGGTCCCGTGGTCGGTCCCGACGACCCAGAGGCTCTGGATGTCGGGCCCCACTGCGCCTCAAAGAAAGCAGCCAAGCTGCGATCCAGGGCCACCATCCTGGTCTCGATACCAGTAGGCTCTGCAGCGACCAGTTCAGGTCTTCAGAGGATTGAGCCCGGAACTGGATCCCTCAATGGGGAGTCACCGATGCTGATTGTGCCAGGGGACCGGGCCCAATCCCCTGATGCAGTGGGAGGTCTCCTCCCACCGGGGCAGCTTCTAAGCTAGAGATGAAGGGCATGATCCCGCTCTCAAACAGGCCACGCACCTGCCTAGAGGATGGGACAGGGACCAACTGGAAATGGCTGATGGGGGTAGGAACTAGGACTGGAAATGGACTGATGGGGCTAGGATAGGACTGGAAATGGGATGATTGGGGGTGCTTGGACTGGAAATAGGCTGATGGGGGGCTAGGACTGGAAATGGGCTGATTGGGAGGGGGCTTGGACTGGAAATGGGCCAATTGGGGGAGTCCTGGATTGGAAATGGGCTGATGGGGGGGCTAGGACTGGAAATGGGCTGATGGAGGGGCTAGGATAGGACTGGAAATGGGCTGATTGGAGGGGCTAGGACTGAAAATAGGCTGATGGGGGGGCTAGGACTGGAAATGGGCCAATTGGGGGGGGGGACTTGGATTGGAAATGGACTGATGGGAGCTACGACAGGACTGGAAATGACTGATGGGGGGCTAGCACTGGAAATGGGCTGTTTGGGAGGGGGACTTGCATTGGAAACAGGTCGATTGGGGGGATATGGACTGGAAATGGACTGATGGGGGAACTAAGATAGGACTGGAAATGGGATGAATGGGGGGGCTAGGACTGAAAATGGGCTGAGAGAATGGAACTAGAAGGAAGCAGATGCTGTGTGGGACTGGAACTAGAAGGGAGCTAATGTTGGGGGTGAACTAGAAGGGGATCTGGGCTGGGGGAGTGAGGATGGAGAGGGGATAAGATATTTTGTGTGGGATGGCTGAAAAATCTACGACTGGTCGGGGATTGAGGATGGAAGGGTGAAATTTGAATAAAGAACGAAATGGAAGAACGAGTAAAAGGGGAAAGATCAGTATGTTAGAGGCAGATGTAGAGAGAGAATGGAAAAAAAACTAGAAGAGAAAAGAAAGGACAAATGGAAAGCAGACAATGGAGAGTTAGCAGAAGACACAAAGAAACCAGAAGAAAGTGACTGGAGCAATTGTAACTGAAAAATAAAATGCCCAGACAACAAAAGGTAGAAAAATACTTTTTTATTTTGAATTTAACAACTGGAATATGTCAGCTCTGAGAAATGTGCATCGCTAACATCTTTGCATTTTGTTTAGTACAAGAGGAAATTAATTTATATTTTTATTTCTCCAGTGTTCTACATTCCAAGTGTGGCTTTTGGGGCTCCCAGTTTAATTATTCACTTCATATCTCTAAATTGTGATCCCTTGTTCTTTGTTTGGTGACTGTCTATGTTCTGTGTATGTAACTGAGCTGACTTATTCTGTTCATGTAGTTTCTGTTTGATAGTGCCACTTGTTCTTTCCATCTAAATGTTTATAAAATGAACAATCCCGAAGCTGTCTATTAACTTCTGCAACATAGTCCATTGTATTCATCAGAACTAAGGCTCCCCCCCCCCCCCCTTATCTGCTGGTTTTATGACTAATTTCAGATTCTCTCTTAATGATTTTGGGGCTGCTCTTTCTTCCTTTGAAATATTGTTATAAAAACAATTTTTTTTCTCTTGAAGCTCATCTAATCTTTTAAACACTACTTTTTCAAAGGTATTTAAGATAGGATTCGAGCTAGCAGGGGGAAGCCATGTGAAGGTTTTTTTTTTATAACTGAAACATCAGTAGAAACTGGGCCTTGTTCACTAAAGAAGTCCATAATTTTAAGTTTCGAAAGAATTTATACAGATCCACCCAAGCTAAGAATGGATCAAAAGCAACAAAGGGAACAAAGGACAAGCCCTTGTTAAGAACACATTTTTTCTATATCGTTAAGAGCATAGTCTGATAAATTAATAATCCCACATTCTAATCATAGAGGGATTCTCTCCTGTACAATCCCCTGCCTTTGCCTCTCCCCCTCCTTCAAGTCGGATTTTAAAAAAAACCGCATTTGAGGGGGGTTTGGATTGTCGTGTTGTTGCAATTTGTTTACTATGATGGTACAATCTCCCCCCTTCCACAATTTGTCCATTTGGAAAATCTCCTTTAGAACAGTTTCTTTAGATGAGAAGAGGGGGGCAGATCATCTTCTGTCTGTGTACGGCTTCTTTTAAGTGCCTGTTCCATTCCTACATTACCATTATCATGTCCATTCCTACATTACCATTATCATGTGACACATTATCTACCTGTTTATGTTTCCTAGACTTGGATTGGCCCCTCCTGAAGGAGGCGTCTCTGTTAAAGTTAAGTTGTTTTTTGTCCCAAAAACATACATAACCTGTTCTATAGTCCTCTACATCCCGTCTATATTTTTCTAGTTTTTGGCCTGTTACTAAATTCTGGAAATCTGCCATGTTTCTATCAAAGTCCTTTTTTTCAGAATCAAACTGTAAAACATCCTTTTTTAAGGCATCCATCTTTACTTCAATTTGTTATTGTAAATCCAGCGCTCTACTTGAAGTTTTAATTAAAAGAATCATCAGATCAAGAGAACATGTATTAAGTATAGCTGTCCAGTTCTTTAAAAATTCCGGATCATCAGTGAACATCCCTGGTGCTTTTATTCACCCATAAACCTCTAGGGATAATCTGATTCCTACAATATTCTAGGAGAGAAGCTGCATGTATGTCCTCCTTTATCTTCTTCTGTGTTAGACATACGACTTCTCCCCATTCTACCTCTTTATTAAGTAGAGTGTACTCTGTGAGAAAAAAAAGGATCTACTGGAGGACATCTTCTTCATAATGGAGTACATTTTGCCATGGGACAACGGAGTGCTAACAGCCATAAGGAGTCCAAACAAAGCATGTGACCTTGCAAAACTAAACAGGAGCAAGGAGACCAGCACACCCTCTCAAAATCAGAATAGACTTTATTGGTAAAACCTCGACACCAGCAGTGTTTCGGCAACTCGTGCATTCATCAGGGGATATGGCTCAAATCCTCCCAACACAAACAAATAATTTTTTTTTAGAAACATTAAATAAATACATAAATTCAGTAAAAAACATTCTTAAAAACATGTAAAAGAAACCTTGAACGTACAAGAAAGGAGGGTGAGTAGTGGAGTGTTCTTTTTCCATAGATTTTTAGGTGATCTTTGGTCTATATTTTTATTAATTTTATGTTTTTATGATACTTTTGCTTTATATCATCATTTTTTATTCATATGGAGTCCCACACCCCTCTTTTTGATAGCACTTTTGTGTATGTTTTTATTGAATTTTCATGTCAGGATTTTTTATCTGGATGAGTACCTTTTTATGGCTCTTTTTACCCAGTGTTTTAAGTTTATTTTTTTAATGTATTCATGGGATATCATATCCCTTTTTTGACTATTTGGGCTGCCAGTTTTTCTAAGTTCTAAGTGTGTCTCTGTCTTTTGGTGAATTGTCTTTTTGGGCATGCGGTTTGGTCCTTAGGACGGTGGTTCCATTTATCAGTTAGCAGAGTAACAGCTTCTTATCGATGTATCCCTTCCATGGCCAGGCCACATCAGGGGCCCTTTTTTCCCCCTTTCCCTCTCCCTAATCACTATTTTTTAAATGCCAGATGGATGCTCCCACTGTTGCTTCCTCTTTTATCTTTTGGCTTAAGTTACAATGTATCAGCCTCCCTGGTATCTCAAGTGGTGCTCTTAATTCCTTCCTTTTTTTGTATTATGTTTTTCCCCTTATTTGTTTCATCTGTGTTTTATTTCTTAAAAATTTTGGGAGGGATATAATTTAATTAGTATACATATACTTTACACAGTTGTAAGTCCCATGTATTCATCGATGGGAGTAATGTTCTTTTTACCTACAGGTTGGTTATCATCATTTTTTATCATTTATTAATTTTTGATTGGTTTTTTATCAGCTTACTCGAACATTTTGAAGTGTCTGCATGATCCTTCTTTTCCCCTCCTCATTATGAAATAGAATAACAATACTTTTATTTAGATTGGGATTCGGATGCAAATTAAAGCCAAGTATTAGCTCGGTCTTGTCCACATGACCTCATATGGAGGTAATTAGGATCACGGGATTCTATGTGTTTTTGGAGTAGGGTGAAGAAATATTCCATTTAAAATATACTTTATTGATAACATACACAGTCTTTCAGGTTAGAAGAATAGATTGTATATAAAATTCCTTCCCATTTGAAGTAAATATATAATGCAATGCTAGCGAACAGTTAGATGAGGTTTGGACCATGGTTTGGTGCCAAAAGAAGCCCCTTTAAATAAACAGAACTGCTCCTCAGTTTCTTCATTGCTTTCTGGAAATGCCTGCTGTGGTGAGTCCCGAGTTATCTTTTGGGTGCCTGTTCCCTTCACATATATTTGTTTATAACATTAATTTATTTGGCAATATTGCTAACTTTTTGTTTACTCATTATCACTGGTTTCATTTCTGTTCTGTTACAGAAAGACTTTAATGCACATTGGATTTGTTTGCTAAGCACACGGTTGTGTAGAGGGGTGTAGCCTGGATTTTGGTCAAGATAGACGTGTAAGAGCTGTGCTCCGGAGGGCAATAGTCAAGAATCCTGGCTTCTGCAGTCTTTAATCAAATAGTTCCTACCTACTTTGATACCATTCGATCCCAGATATGTCAAGCCCCAAGCCAACGCGGCTGGATTAACAAGTATCTCAAAACGCCAGAGCAAAGAGAACCAAAATGGAATTTCTCTCCCCTCACAACATGGCGGTCATCCAAGAATGTCCTGAGACCTTGCAAGAACTTCTGGTTGAGATTCGGGCAGTCAAAGACTTGGTCAAATCTAATGGAGACACGCTGTGCACAATGCAGGAAGATATCAATGCCTTGAAAACTTCTTTGGAGTCAATTATGGCTCGTTTGGAGAAGGTAGAGAATATGGTGGCTTCGCATGGGGAGAGGCTCAAGACCATTGAGAAGCAGGCTAAGTTGATTCGTTCACTGCAAAGAGAGGTGGAAGACGGTAACAATCGTTCTCGGAGGAACAACATAAGAATACTGGGAGTTCCTGAGGGAGCAGAGGGCCCTGGTATGGTGTCCTTTTTGCAGGCCATGATTCCGGGTGTGTTAAAGGTGACATTTGCCATGCCATTCGAGATCGAGCGCGCCCATCGTGTCTCTACTCAGTCCGTGGCTTTGGGCAAGCGTCCACGCCCAATCATCTTGAAAGTCTTGCGTTTTCAACAAGTATCGCAAATAATGGGAGCAGCCAGAGCACTTTCAACTTTGGAATATCAGGGACACAAAGTCCTGTTCTTCTCGGACTTCGCGAAGGCGATGGTGGATTGGAGGAAGAGTTTTCTGGCGCTAAGCCCTTGCTTAATGCAGCTGCAGGCCCGCTTTGGGCTACTTTATTCTGCCCACATGAGAGTCACGCTGCATAACCAGACCAAGACTTTTGATGATCCAGGGGAGTTATATGCATTTTTGGAAGACAAGGAGTCAGCGGTGATGCGATGAAATTTACCTTGAAGTCTTGTTTGCAAAGGTTATACGGCTCTAGCTATCATGGGCGTTTGATTGGTCTGAGGTCGTGTAGTGGCGATTTATCCATACAGAAGCGACATTCAATCATGCAGTTTTGATATACACTGTGACATTTATTCAGTCTCTTTTGAAGGCGCTCCAGGGCACTATAATGGTCAAGATGTTTTTCCTACTGTTTCTCTCTTTCTTCTTTTGTGTTCTACGTTGTCTGTGATGTCCAAAGCGGTTGAGAGAGTAATGGGGCTTGGAAGAGTGGGAAGGCCCTTATTTAATTCGACAAGGGTTGCCCTGCCATACAGTTCTGGCATTTTGGGGACATTGTCTCTACTCTTGTTGTGGATGGTGGGCAAGGTGTATTACTTTAAATGACAAAGAAGTGGGAATGTACTAGGTCATTTTGCCCTCCGTGTCTGTCTTGTCCTGGTGGGCTCACCCGCTAAGTTTTGTGTGTTTTATAGCCCCACCTGGGTTTGGTGATTTGTTTTTCAGAATTATGTGTTCTGACAGAGATCATGTGCAGGGACTAGGGCTAAATTTGGGCTCTTTTTTTAGGTTTTCTTTTCTGGGCTATAAGTGCAGCTACCACTCTGAGGGTGTTTAAGGTGTTGTTCTACAATGTGAAACTATATGCTAGAATTTGGTATGCTTTTGCAACATTTGACTGTCAATCTGTGCTATATTATCAGTATGTCTTCATTTAAGATAGTTTCACTGAATGTTAAGGACATTAACAATCCCATTAAGAGGAAAAAGATTCTTCTATATGGTCATAAAGAAAGTGCTGACATCTTGCTATTACAGGAGACACACTTGAATATGAAGGAGTCATTAAAACTAGATATAAAACCCTTTTCTCTAGTGGCTTTTTCAGCTGCCAATCATAAGAAAAATGGGGTAGCCATTTTAGTGAGGAAAGCTGTATCCCCCATGGTTATACAAACTAGGTCTGATACTGATGGGCGGTGGACAATGGCTGTCATCAAAATTGGATCCACTGAACTGGCCTTGATTAATATTTATGCTCCTAATATTGACTGCCTGACTTTTTTTGCTCCATTGCCTCCTTGGCACAGGTGGTGTCCAAATATCCGACTATTGTGGGGGGAGACTTCAACCTCGTGCTAGATCCCTTGGTAGATAGGAGTCCAGTGAGAACCATTAGGATTTCCAAGGATCACCCCGTTCTTGTATCTTTAATGCAGGAACTGGGCCTGATAGACATATGGTGGTTGCAGCACCCTATGGACAAAGAATTTTCTTTCTTTTCTCCTCCTCATAACTCGTTATCACGTATAGACTTTTTCCTAGTCTCTAAGGGATTCTGTTCTAGAATCAGTGAGTCCAATATTCACGCAGCTCACATCTCTGATCATTCCGCAATTTCACTCACCCTATTTGACTCAATGAGCTATCAATCTCACTCACGTTGGCAGTTTGATAGGACTCTTCTTGGCAATCAGGAATTCCGTGAGACCATCCTGGTGGCTATAGAGGAGTATTTTCAATTTAATTTACCTCAAGATTCCTCAGGGTGGGTGTGGTGCGAAGGCTTTAAAGCTAGCATGCGGGCCATCATTACCAGTTTTGCTATACGGCAGGACAAACAACGTAAAGCAGAACTTGGCGCACTAGACATGCAGATTAACGCGGGAGAATGCATTTTAGGCCAGAAAACTGATCCTAATATTTTGATAAGATTACAGTGCCTTAGATTTAGATATAATTTGATCTTGACCACTGAGGCTTCACCTTCACAGAATATCCAAGGGCTGAAAGGGCGATACTACTTGGAAGGTAACAGAGCTGGACGGCTGCTAGCTAACTCGTTAAAGGGTCGTAAGGAAGCTTCTCGCATTACAGCTTTAAGGGATCCTCAGGTGCAACAACTGATTGTCAAGGACCTTGATATTGCAGAGACCTTTTGCCAATTTTACACTCAGTTATACTCCCCAGAGATAGATTTCTCTGAGAAGGAGTTTGATAGATTACTGACTAATATTCAGAGGCCGGTGTTAGATCAAGGAACTGCTGCGGGACTAGATAAGCAGATCACATGGAAATTATCCAGGCTATTGATTCTATGCAAGTGGGCAAGGCTACTGGACCAGACAGCCTTCCGTTTGAATTCTATAAAGCTTTTTCTAAAACCTTAGGGCCATACCTTCAACAATATTATAGACTTCTTTTGGACAATGAGGCACAGACTGGAGCGTTCGCCTCTGAAAACACTGTTGTGCTTGAAAACCTGGGAGGGACCCTCAGTTAGTTAGTAACTATCGGCCAATTTCATTGTTAAACGCAAATTATAAAGTTTTAGCTGGTCGTCTCTCCAAATTGATCCCTTCTCTGATTCATCCGGACCAGTGTGGCTTTATGGAGGGACGCTCCACAACTGACAATGCCAGAGTGCTTTGTCACGTTTTGGAAGGCACGCAGGGAACAGAGGGCCCTCTTGTGGGACTCTTGCTAGACGCAGAGAAAGTGTTTGATTGGCTGGAATGGCCTTTCCTGTTTGCTGTTCTGAAGTGGTTTGGATTTGGTGAGGGTTTCTGCAACCTAATCAAACGTATGTATGCAAGACCAAGTGCGAAAATTTTTGTGAATGCGACTCAATCTAGATAATTTGTTCTAGGGCATGGTACCCATCAAGGTTGTCCTCTTTCTCCCATTCTTTTCAATCTGGCCTTGGAACCTTTGGCCTTATTGATAAGGCAAAGCCTCGCGGTTAGGGGTGTCTTTATTGCTGGCATGGAGATTAAACTATCTGCATATGCTGATGATTTGCTGCTATTCACCACGCCTAGCTCTATACCGGTTATTTTAGAACTGATAAACAAATACTCAGGATTGTCTGGTTATAAAATTAATTGGTCAAAATCTGTTGCATTTTCCTTAAACTCAAGTGTGTGTAGGACCGATTTGGAGGATTTCCCTTTTGTGTGAGAGCCTAAGATGGTGAAGTATTTGGGAGTTCACTATTGCTACCTACTTAGTGAAACCCTACAGTACAGAGATTCTATCTACGGTTCGTAATATAACAGCAAAGTGGTCACCGGTCTATCTCTCTTGGTGGGGTCATCTTGAGGCTATAAAAATGACTATCACTCCTAAAGTGAATTATGTGTTGGAAATGCTACTAGTCTTTCTTACAAGTAAAATTTATCGTCAAATTGAAAGGATTCTGGTTCAATTCCTATGGAAAAATAAACCGCCTAGAATTGCTCTTAGGAAACTTAAATCTAAGAAAGAAGAGGTGGGTGTGAATTTCCCTGACTTTCAGGCCTATCACTGTGCTTTTTTGTTAAAGCAAGGTTCACGATGGGTGGAGAGGGCTGTAGGTATATGCCCAGTATGGCTTGAATTAGAAGAGAGATTAAGTGCTCCTTTCCCCTTAAATCTGTTTCCTGGCATGGTGTCTTAAGAGGTTGAAGTCTCATAGGGTTATATCAGACACTCAGAGGGCTTTTCAACAATTAGCAAATGCAATTTCTAAGGAGGATTGTCTATCAAAACTAATACCCATCTGGCACAGTCCTTATTTTAAAATTAATCAAAGCTCATTCGCATGGCAACAATGGTTTAGCAGGGGCATTTGGAGTGTTGGCCAACTGATAATGGACAGCAAGTGGAAGCCTTTTGTTTCTTTACAAAGTGAATTTGATTTGCCTAAATCCCTATACTTCCAGTGGATTCAACTGAGGCATTGTATAGAGAAATCCCATTTGGATATTAAATCGTTGTCGGACGAGTGGGGGTTGTTGAGTAAGATAGGTTCAGCGCATATGACTTCTGGGGTGGCTTCTCACTATTATAAACTGGTGCTTCAGAACAACAGTTCTCAGGCCATTGGTGTTCAATGAATCTGGGAACATGACACTGGAGAAGTTCTTTCCCTGGAAACTTGCACAAAATTCTGGAGTAAGATAAATAGGGTTTCTCAGTCTGCCTCTATCTCACAAGCTTTGTACTTTTTTGCGTATAGAGTGCACTTTACTCCGGTAAAGGTTACTAAATGGGATAAGGCATCTGGAAATGAGTGTTGGTCTTGTCGGGGAGAAGTCGGCACTTTGAGGCATGTGGTGTATGATTGCTGTAACATTCAGTCTTATTGGATTTCAATATGGAATCACATTCAAGAGGTACTGGGATTCCGGTCCACTCTCTCCTGGTCTGTGGTCATTTTTCGATCAGCAATTGACATCTCGTAGTTACAGGGGGATTGTCACTTTCTTTTTGACTTCATGTTGGGAGTGGCCCTGCATCTCGTTATTTCTAACTGGAAACATACAGCAGAGCTTAGTTGCACGAATGGTGGAACCGTTTGTGCTTATGCTGCAAATATAAGCAAATGCCACGTTGTGGTAGATTCCCTTATACCTTCCACTTTTCTCAAGTGGAAACCCCTTCAGAATTACATCTCCAAAGCACAATATGAGATACAATAAGGGGTCATTAGTTAAATATTCTCATCTTTATGTAGTGGAGTGCTTGGATGTTCCATAGCTCTTGTAGGCCTCTCAGGCCTTCAGCTGTTTTTTTTTCTTTTCTTTTTATATAGTCCTTGATGATTGCATGATGATGGGAGGGACAGGATGGGGTGGGCTGTGAATAGCCTTTTTTGTTTTGTTTCTTGTTAAAGAGACGTATTCTATATTTTGTTTTTTATTGTAATTTGGTTTTCTTTTGTATTTTTTTGGAAAATATAAATAAAGAAGTTTAAAAAAAACCCACACGGTTGTGTTCACAAAGTAATAAACAGTGAGTTCCTTATCTTATATGTACATTTTCTACATTTGCTGTTCTTTTTTGGCATTAGCAGTTACAGTCTCTGTTATCTCTTTCATTCACTTAAGTATCAGTTCATCCCTCTTGTGCTCTATTAACCTACACATGGATATTTCAATATCATCTTTTACATGTATTGTGTTCCTTTTATGGTACTCTGTTTTGCTTGAAATTATGTTTTAAGATGATGAGGTATATGTTCTTAAATTCTTTTTTATCATGTACATGTTCAAGAATTTTTTACATGTTTTTAAGAATGTTTTTTACTGTATTTATTTATCTATGTATGAGGAGGCACATTCCATTCTGTGTGTCCGGTTGGAACCATATGCACTGAGATAGACCCGATTCTGATCCCACGAGGCACATCTAGCCCCTGCGGGATCAAAATCGCGTCTAGGCCTGTACGTGAAGGCTAGGACCCGATTCCCATCGGTCTGCACGTACAGGCCCCTGCCCGGCTAACTCAGTCAGACTCCTAAATGGAGCCGTGGTGCCATGGCACCATGGTTCCATTCAGGATCCGTGATTCCCAGCCACCGACTACTTTTGCCTTTCCCCGCAGCCCGACCTCCGATCTGGCCTCCCATGGCCAGGGTCGGGCTGTGGGGAATCTCCTGCACTCCCTCTGAGGTGGAATACGTCCCACATCCAGTCTGCCGGCCCCAGATGTACAGGGCCAACCTCAGAATCGGCCCTGTACGTCCGGGGCCACAGACCGCACACTGCCTGCCCTAACTCCGCCTCCACACCGCTCTCTCCCATCCCCATCTAAGCCTCCCTGTACAAACTTCTTGTTCATACAAGGAGGCTTAGTCGGGGACGGCAAGTGGGATAGAATAGACCCCTTAATGATTATAAAAAAAATGTTTTCTTTGTTTGCATTGGACGATTTGAGCCATACCCCCTGATGAAGGCATGAGTTGCTGAAACACTGCTGGTGTTGGAGTTTTACCAATAAAATCTATTCCGATTTTAAGAGGGTGTGCTGGTCTCCTTGCTCTTTTTGCTCCTTTTTAGTTTTGCAAGATCACGTGCTTTGTTTGGACTCTTGATATGTAAATAGTCCATTTACCCTTGTAAGTGGCTTTTTGAAATCTCCCTCATTATGTATATATTCACAAAATAAAATTTAACATTTAAAAGTGTGATATCCAAATATGTGGTTTCATAGGATTGTTCTGGGAGAGATGGAGTTAAGACGATTACAATTGAGTGCTATAATCAAAATCTTAAGGGGGTGCTAGGACTCTAAAAGATAATTGCGAGAGGATGCAAAACCAAAGTTTCGCCTAGGGCGCTTAATACCCTTGCACTGACCCTGCAAGCAAAATTTGGTTGGTGTGCCCCGAGAACTGAACAAACTCAAAAGTGTCACAAAATGAAAAAGGTTGAGAAGCATTTTTCTAGATAGACAGATTCCATCTATAAGATCTGCATATGAGTTAAGTATGAAATCAGTTGAACTTGTAGCTAGCCTTATAAATACTGGGAATTTGCCATGCACAATAAGCTTAATAGACTCCGCTATCAATAACAAATCCACTGTCCTGTTGCCTACAGTGGCCAATCCAAGCCACATGTACCTGGCATAACTGGCTACTTTTGGAATATGGCAGGTATTTGTGATCTGTATTGGCTACTGTTGTATTTCCTTCTCAAGGTTGAGTGGTTTCAGTTTTTAATTTTTTTTGTATTTCATATCTGTTAGTGTTTTAATATGGTGTGAGAGAGTTGTTATTCTTCATGGACAAGGTTGGAAGTAAAACACTGCTTTCATCTCAGTACAATAAAAATTCATGGCAATCAGCTGTATATGGAATTATTTCTGATAAAAGTATGCTAGATTTTAGTACAGTTTTTTACATCCAGCTTACTGCTGGATCTTTATTCACCTCTAGAGGTAAAGTGAAGATTATATTCTTATTGAGATACAGCCTCTAAAACTGAACATAGGATTCTAGGTGTGGCCTCTCCAATGATCTGTACATCATCATAGCACGATTAAGGCATGGGTACACTAAGCACATGCCTAGGGCCTGAATGTTTATGAGGGGCCCCTTCAGGCATGCTAATTTAAAGACTCCCAAATCAAAATTTTATCCTGTAATTCAACAGCTGATAGAAAAAAGGGGAGGGGATCACAACTATCTCTGTGGGCAGAGACCTTACTGTTGTCCCTATCCTCTATACATTGTCCTCCAGTCAGCAGGATGCATCGGCAGGTAGCATTTCCTACTTGCTGCGTCCTCCTCTGCTGGGTTGCCTTTGTTTACAGAACCACACTCTGCCCTACTGTGGGAACTTTAAATTGTATTTATATTATGACAGTGGGCCCAATGCATTTATTTACCAAGGGTTAATCTCAACCTAATAACCATCACCACCTTTTTATGCTAATTATGCTTCTCTCTATGTAGTCCAGCAACCCTCTGGCTTTGGCCAACATCTCATCACATTGTTTCGCTACCTTGAGATCAGACACTATCATCCTAAGGTTTCTTTCCTGGTCAGTGTACTTCAGTCTCTTCTCACTATCTCATTCAGCTCCTTCAGGATTTTGTGGATCTCTTCTCATATTATCTGCCCCTTCCAGGGTGTCCACTTTACCTTTACCTTTCAGTCTTACGATTTCTCACCTTTCAGACATACCTGAAAATAATCTTGTTGCATCATTAGCCATCTTTTCTTTCATCCTCACTTTTGCTGTCTTGATCTTGTCCTTCCTCTTTCAGCTTTCCATGTATTCTTTTTTGTATTCCTCTTCTTGAAGTCCTTCGTATTTAGCAAATGAAAGCCTGTCTTTATTTTTTCAGCCAATTTCTTGGAAAACGATACTGTTTTTTTATTTTTGCTTTTACTTTTACTTACTTTCCTTACATAAAGATGGACTGTCACTACTATAGCTTTTTTAAGTTTACCCCATTATTCTTCTACTTTATCAATCTCCTCACAACCTACCAGTCTTTCCATCAGATACTTTCTCATTATGCCAAAGTCAACATTTTTGAAATTCAGGACTTTGAAATGTGTGTGTTCAATTTCTACCTCAATTTTATTATCAACTCATATGATCTGATGATTGTTATAGCTTAGACACACTGAGGATAATTCAATAAACTCCTGCATAGTTCACATGTATTGCAACGTGTGTATGTAGGGTCTATTCTATAAAGTAAAGTAAAGTAAAGTAAAAGCATATTGTACTTTCTAGAATAGAAGTCTAATTATGTGCCTGAAATTGATCCATGTGGAGTATTTGATAGTATGTCCCTGTTCTTTATATTATATTGGGCGTACTACGAGATCTATGAAAACTCGCCTATGTAAGGATGCTTCAAGTCTCCGTACAAAACCCCTTGCGGCTCCGATGGTATAACACTGCCTTCAACAGGCACATACTTTTGATCAACTACGATGGCGTATTTTTTTTTTTAACATCTTTATTTTACTTTCCAAACACCAAGAACAACACAACAACAATAAGAATGATAATCAGGGAGATAAAAAAAACAACAAAGTACCCAATAAAGAGAAAAAAAAAACAACAGAAAGATTACAGTATTACACTATAGCAGACATGAAATAGGGCCTATATCCTAATAAATAAAAAGAAACTAATACATCCACAGACATTATAGCCCATCCAGGAATCTCTGATCGAACATTATATCTGTTCCCAATGAAGAATGCTACATCACACAGAGCCACACCACTACAATTATTTATTAATCAATAGCAGATCCAAGGTATCCCATTTTTTAGCACATTTCGAAATGCAGGATTCTGATTCACATATACTTTTTCACAAGCATGATGATAACATACCAAATTCCACCAGTACTCCACGTTCAGACTCTCAAAGTTCTTCCAATGACTCAAAATTGTCTTCAGTGCCAGACTTAACATCAAATCAAATATCGCATAATCCCTCTTCTCCAGTTCCGGGATTCCAGCCTGCGATTTGTATATCACAATTCGGTATGTTAATGGTGTCGATATCTTCAATAACTTGGTCAGTCGTTGCCACACTTGCAACCAAAACATCTTCAGCTTACAGCAGTGATATAACATATGAACTAGTGTACCGGCATCTGTTCCACACGACCAGCAGTTACTCCCACCCTGAACTTGCCACTTAGACATTCTCACAGGCGTCATATAAGCACGATGGGCAAGGAAGTACAGCATCTGCGTAAGCGAGGCAGCTCTCGTTATCCTTATCTGTGTACTCCAAAACTCCTTCCACATTTTGGGAGATTCGAGCTCGCCCATTTCCGACTCCCACACTAACTGTACTCCCTTGGGCCTTCTCTTTTCTCCGTCCCGGATTATTGCAACCACCTTAGATATTAATTGCGTTCCCATCTTGATCTCCAGGATCTTGTGATGAAGTGGCCGACCAGAGCTAATCAACATTGGCGAGACTCCCGCTTTACTCAAGCAATGTCTCAACTGACACCACTGGAACATGCATCCATTAGGCAGGTTATAATCATGCTGAAGAGTTTGGAAAGACTTATACGCATTATTATTAAGTGGCCCAAACTGAATATACCCCGTTTCACCCATACAACCCAGAGAAAACTGCAACCATCGATCTTGAATTTCGAGTTTAGCCAAGTAAGGGTAGCATCAGTGTATTCCTGGTCCTCTTCAATATACGGCATCAGGAACTTACATGCTAGCTGGGTAGCATGTACAATCTCATTACTGGGACCTGATAGGGTTACCTCCGCCCCAATACGCATCCATAGTGGGATGGGATCGCTGGATGCTGCCTCAACCCACACCCACGTCGGGTCTCCCAGCGTCACCACCTCTTCACTCCACCAGGTTCCTTGCTTCAATAGAGCGGCAACATGGTACCAATAAAAATACGGAAAATGTACTCCGCCCCGATTTTTGGGTGACTTAAGCTTCCACGCTGCTATTCTAGGTGTTTTATGGTACCATAGAAAGGACAGTAAAGCTTTCTCCATCTTAATGTAGAATTTCCGGTCAAATAGAATCGGCACCATGCTGAGAATGTAATTTATCTTGGGTACAATGACCATTTTGATGGTTTCCAACCTGCCCCACCAGGTTAGATTCAAAGGAGACCATTTGCTCACACAATCCTGTATCGTCTTTTCACACCATACCATGTTCTGTTGCAGAGTGTCTTGCAAGGTGATCCCGTAAGTGACACCCAAGTATTTAAAAGAAGATTTCTCAACGATAAACGGGTACTGCTGTAGAGCTGACTCCGAGACATAAGAATTTAGGGGTATACTGGTTGTTTTAGACAAATTCAATTTATATCCTGAAATATTGGAGTACTCAGCAATGACCTCTAGAGCAGCATCTACTGAACTAGGTTCAAGGAACAAGAGGAGGTCATCCGCATAAGCAGACAGTTTACAGTGGCAGCCCTCTAATCGTATACCCCGAATGGTCTTCTGTTGTCGGATTTTCATAATTAATGGTTCAAGGGCTAGATTAAACAATAATGGTGATAGCAGGCAGCCTTGCCTCGTACCTCTAGTTAGCTGAAACTCCGCTGAAAGCTCTCCATTCACAGCCACCCGCGCCACAGGTTTAGTGTAAAGCAGTTCTACACTCTTCAGAAAATTCTCTGGTATTCCAAACCATCGCATCGTTTGAAAGAGATAGGGGAGCTCCACCCTGTCAAATGCTTTTTCGGCATCTAATGCCAAACCCACCACCGGTTCCTGGACATGTTGAGCTCTCAGCAGCACATGCGCTAGCAGACGCCTATTATCAGCTGTCGATCTACTGGGTATGAACCCGCACTGATCCGGATGAATTAGCGTCGCAATCACTTTAGACAACCAGTTGGCAAGTATCTTGGCATATATCTTATAGTCAGCGTTCAACAACGATATGGGCCGGTAGTACTCAACTTTCTGGGGATCTCTCCCCGGTTTAGGATGGATGACTATTGTGGCAGCCGCAATCACACCGACAGACGGGCATTCATCTTTGATCTTACTGTAGTACAACTGTAATTCTGGTATTAATTGTTTGGAGAAGGACACATAAAATTCCACGGGCAGTCCATCAGGTCCACTCGCCTTTCCTTTCGCTAACTAAGTCACAGCCGACTGTATCTCCTTACAGGTAAAGTCTTCCTCTAACAAGAGCATCTGCTGTTTCGTAAGTTTAGGACCAGCGATCATGGAAACGAAATTGAGGAAAGCCGCTTCATCGTATTCTATTTCAGATTGATAGAGCTTAGAGTAGAATTCTTCACACAACGCCAGTATCTCCTCATCTTTCACCCTTAACTTTCCCGAAGGATCTTTCAGACCCATAATCCGCATCACTGCCCTTTTAGTTTTCAGAGTACGAGCAAGTAACGCACCAGCACGATTACTCTCATGATAATACACTCCCTGTTGAACCTTAATTTGTTTACTCGCTTCAGCATTCAAAATTGAGTTGTATTGATATCTCAGTTTCTGTAGCCGAAGCAAAACTAGCGAGTCTAATCGCTTGGATAGGAGCCTCTCGCCCGCACGAATGTCAAGATCCAATTCAGCCAGTCTCCGCATGCCAGCTCACTTCTTTTGAATACAGAATGATGTTATATGCTCCCTGATATTCGCTTTAAACGCTTCCCACCAGGCCCATGCAGGGGTCTCCCCTACCTGGTTGTTCAGAAAGTATTCTGTGATGGCCAGTCGCATGGAGTTGAGAAAATCTTAGTCTGCCAGCCATAATTTATCAAAAGACCATCTCAATTGGGTTCTCTTAATCACCACCGCATCCAATTCCAATACAACTGCCCCATGATCCGAGACTGTTCTAGCCAGCAAGCCAGCAGTTGTGATCTTTGGTATCAGTGTCTTAGATACTGGAAAATAATCAATACGAGTTTGTGTATTATGGGGCAAAGAGTAGAACGAGTATTCTCTGTCTGTTGGAAACAGAAGTCTCCACGGGTCAATCAGACCCCGCGATTCCTTCATATTTAGTAGAGCCTTACTGGACTGAGGTTTATGTTGTTGCCTATACGGAGTGCGATCCACAAGCGTATCTTTTATAAGATTAAAATCTCCACCTAAGATTATATGCGTTGACCCAGCTTCCAGTAGCTCCAACGTGACTTGATCAAAAAACTGCGGATCATCCTGACTCGGACCATATATTGTCATCAAGGTGAACACTTCATCATGGATCCGAACTTTCACCTTGGCCCACCTTCCACCAGGGTCAATCTTGGTCTCCTCTATTATTGGTGCAAGAACTCTCCTGAGCAATATGATTACACCTCCTTTCTTATTGAAAGCAGGAGCTGACAATATGTTTTGATAAACGTCTCCTACCACTTTGTGGGATTCTGAAAGAGAAAGATGAGTTTCCTGCATGTATACTATATCTGCATGCTGCTGCTTACAATATGTCAAAATTTTCTTCTGCTTGACGGGATTGTGGATACCCTGCACATTTAGGGATAACACCCTTAATTTATAACTAGCCATAGCCAGTATTATTGACCCTAATGATCGTAGCATTCGTCATCATCATTATGCTTATCATATACATTGTACATTCTTTAATATCCTGGTAACTCCACGTCTGCCTCTTAACATAAACTATTGCAACTTGCATGGTGAAGCCCCAACCGCCCCTAAACAAACTTAATACCCGAACCATCCCCCACCCCGATATCAAAACATACACATACTACTTGCCTCTCCCCAACCTTAGCCAGTCTCCCATATCTGCATGTACCACATTAAATTTCCCACCCCACAACAGAGCATTCAGGTCATCCAGCATATTCAGAAAATAACAACAATAATAACCCAGCATTGGGATGTCAAGCCCTCCCTCAGACAGTTAGTCCAAACCAGTGTACTCCATGATCATTAATCCAAATGACGTTGCACCTAAATCCACAGCTTTAGCTTTGTTCTGGTCTATGTCCCGATCTTCATTCGTGCGTGCTCCTGGAGAAAGGATCGTAGCGCAGCCCCATTATCAAATGTTCTCGTTGTATTATCAAAGGTCACCCGCATCCGCGCTGGGTAAAAAAGGCCATATCATGCTTGAAGCCTCTGCATCAGGGGTCTACAGGCCAGCAGCTCCTTCCGGCGTTCAAACATCTGCTTACTCAGATCCTGATAGAAAGATATCTTGTGACCCCCTTATCTGTATCGACGGTCTCTGCTTAGCGACTTGTAGTATTTGCAGGGCTTGCGGATACCTCAGGACCTTGACTACAATAGGGCGAGGCCGCTGCATACGATTAGTCACATGGGAAGGAACATGGTGTGCCCGCTCCAGTTCAAATGGATGATCAAAGGTTATTTGCAGTATTAGCTTCTTTAAATATACAATGGGGTCCGATCCCTCTCGCCCCTCAGGTGTACCTACAATTCTAACGTTGTTTTGTCGGGCGCGATTACTCTGGTCCTCCACTTGATTTTCCAATGCCATCACACGCTTAGTCAGTGGGCCCATCTGCGCTAGTAGGACCTCATGCTTACCAACCTCAGCTTCCACTTTATCCAAACGCCCCGCTACATCTGACATCCGTTCTTTTACCTCCTGTAGGTCCTCTTGTAGTTGCGTGAGTGTCCCGGCATTGGCAGCTATCATCTCTTTAACCAATCTAAGTTCCTGCAATATCTCTCTCACCCCTTCCGTCGTTTCTTTCTCTGACGCCATTTTTTGAGGGGAGGATACTTCTTGCTTTGCCCGTTTACTCGCCTGACCAGACACTTGTTGAAATTCTAACCTGGCCGGTTTTAACGACAACATCGTCCTTGTACCTTCCCCGCAGAGATGAGCAGTAAGCGCTGTTTACAGCCGGGGGAGAGGCGCAGGATTCTACAATCGGGGTAGGAGCTACACTTTCAAGCAGCCATCTCGCTTCGCGGCTAGCTCCGCCCCCCACGATGGCGTATTTTAGATTTTATTCCGTTGGACCCTAGAGGGGGCGACCGGACCTCTAAGTTGCAAAAATTAGAACAAAGATGCATTTTTAGATTAAGGACTGTTTCTCCCTATGGCTTGAATGCTCAGTTGGAGTGGCATAGTATTATATGATATCCTTACCCCATCAACATCATCTGCACTGGCCATTCATTTTGATTTTTGTCTGCACTCAAGCTGAATACTCAATGCTGAATGGCTCTTTTGGATTGGAATAATGAAGGTTATTCAAATGAGGATTCTTTTTTCATTCAATTGAAGAGCTTAGTTGGAATCACACAGTATTCTAATATTGCTTAAACATATAACCCCCTTGTGGGTTGTTTAATCAAATCAACGGATAAACTGAGCCAATTAGGATTGGGGGTTCCCTTGACAAATAGGGTCTTTCCCCTTCTGATTGGTGGATGAATGAATTATGAACCATTAGGATTAGCTATTCATTTTGGTTTCGTCAGCATCAATGTCAGAAGCCGGTTCTTTAAAATGCTGAACGGTTCTGCTCTCTGGATATTGAAGCATTCACAACTACAGGAATATTCTTAACCTGATGCAGGGTCAGCATATTCAGACCCGAAACATGACACGCTGTTACTTTTGAATTCCGTGGTGTTCACAAGCTCGAAGAAAAGCTAAGTGTTTAATTCTGTTTACTTATTTAAAAATATTATTAAAAAGGAGAGGCCACAGCAAGGGGATGGATTCTATTCCTCCCACTTTTGTGTGACAACTCCGACAAAAAGAGTTTTTCACTGTTGTAAGTCAGGGTTTTTTCTGTAAGATGAAATTAGCTGCAGCAGTTATGGCTGCTTTAGATCAGGTGGAATGCCTGCGTCTAGATTTGTAGAAAAAAAACACATAAGTTGTACTATTCTATAACTTACACACGTAAATTTAGGCCCTGCCTACATGCTGACTACGCAAACCCTAATTGAAAGAATAAGTGATAAGGCTTACTTGCGTGCTTACAGAATAGCGACTGCCTAAAGAATGTGTGTAAGTTCTATTCACGCATGTAAGTCCTTTATAATTGGGACTTATACAGATTTATAGCATGTAACTTTCCACGTGCCCTTTACAGAATTACCACCATTGTCTCTATTTGTGAGTACTATGTACAGAGTTGCTCCTTCCCTGGTAGACAGCTGGAATGCCAATGTTACTGCTACATCGGATGCAATTGCCCCCTAAAGAAATTTAACTGATAGACCCAAAACAAAAAATAAGCCAAGCTGAGCACTGTTGGTGATGCACTCACTCCCCACAAGAAAAAGGGTGTGCATTTACAATTAATGAATGCATATTACAACTTGGTGCAGAAGCTTTAGAGGGATGATCTTACAGTGAGGATTTAGGAGAATCTAGAGAAGTCCCTGGGGGTGATGCCACGGACTCCTCTTGCTCAGCCTTTGGAGATCTACTAGGGCAGTTTTTGGGACGTTCAAAAGGTTATGTTTTAGGGTGCAGCTTGTCGTGCTGCGAGGGCTTGTGTGCATCGGTGATGCTGAGGGCTAAGTTATCTGTAGCTTAACTACTAGCAGGGTCTCCCAAGATGGACAGGTCTCAGCTGAGGTGCCAGACCAAAACAAACAATGCTTCTGGGCAGCAGCAGAATGGGACAGTTTTGGTGGTAGAAGATCACATTTCTGTGACAACGGCAACAACATTAAACTTAAAATGCACAGAAGAAAGGCCTGGCAATCTACTTCCATATCTTGCCATGAAAACCCAATGGATAGTCACAACAAAACAAATTGCATTATAGTGCTGGAAGATGAGACCCTCCGGTCGGAAGGCACTCAGCTGGCTACTGGGGAGGAGTTGAAGACTTTTCAGAGTAAAGCCAGCATTTATGATGTGGCTGGATCAAAGCCCTCGGGACATCTGACTGCTGATGTAGCTGCGCATGAAATGAGAGTCAGAAGCTGCAAAGAGAGACCGGTGTCGAGTCGGACCTTGGGAATAGTTTCTCCTGCAACTCCGACCTCTTTTTGTTGGTTTTCAGAGTCATGGCCTAACACAGGTCACAAGAGGTGCTATCATGATCTGGTCCCAGACAGCGAAGAAAGCAGTCATGGGTGTCGGTTACTCAAATGGTTTGACTGCATCGGTTACATTTTTTGAACCCACTAGGAGACATGGTGGGAGGCACCCGGCCAAAATTGATGACCCCTGGGTGAAAAAGGGTGTGAACGCCAGTCAAGGTGAGCCTTGATCAAAAAATGGGAACGGAGCTGAGAGCAGAATTGGAACTGATGCCATCTTGAGGCGGGAAGAGGAACTGGTAGGCAACCAGGAAAAAACCTTTAGGGATTTAGCAAGGATTTTTCCCAGAGGAAACAGGACAGATGTCCGTTGGGCTCCGTGGAAAAAAGGGAGACTGAGCAAGATGGCACCCTTGGGCGGGAAGGGGACCACGCATGCATGGTAGCATATCCCAAAGGCTTTCTTTGAAAGCTAGGGAAATGCTCCGCATAGGCTCCATTGGCATTGACGTCACCCATATGAGGACTGACTTACTGCTTGTTCCTGGAGAAGGCACCCTTGGGCGGGAAGGGGATCACAAATGCATGGTGCATCTCCCAAAGGCTTTCTTTGAAAGCTGGGGAGAAGCTTCCGCGCAGGGCTCCGTCGGCATCGATGTCACCCATATATGACGACTGACTTCCTGCTTGCTCCCGGAGAAAAAGGAGGTATTGGTCTTCTGTACAGGTTATTGGTGAGGCCTCATTTGGAATACTGTGTTCAGTTTTAGAGAACGTACTTTACAAAGGATATAAAAAGACTTGAAATGGTTCAGAGAAAGGCGACCAAGATGATATGGGGCCTTTGCCAGAAGGCATATGAGAAAAGACTTGAAGTCCTAAATATGTATACCTTAGAGGACAGGAGAGAGAGAGGGGGATATAATGCAGACCTTAAAATACTTAACAGGTATTAATGAACAAACAAATCTTTTTCAAAGATGAGGAAGCTGTAGTACTAAAGGACATGAAATAAAGCTGCAAGACGGTAAACTTAAAAGCAACATCAGGAAATACTTTTTCACAAAAAGGGTAGTGGATGCCTGAAATGCCTTCCTGAAGGAGGTGGTGAGAGCAAAACAGTGACGGAATTCAAAAAGGCATAGGACAGACACAAAAGATCACTACATAGCAAGAGGAAGGAATCAAAGGAAACTTAAATAAGTCATAGAGAGGGGTAACTTGAATTGAGTGGCAGGTACAACCTTAAGTAGAGGCACAGAAGGGGACTAATCTGACAGAGGGGCAGGTGCAACTCTAAAACTCTAGTCATCTTATTGGGCAGACTATATGGGCCAAGCTGATCTTTATCTACCATCATTTACTATGTAACTATGGATTTGCAACTGACTTTTCAGATACAAGCAAAATCTGAGATTTCTCAGGATTTGGTAAATCATACCTATTTTAGCAATTGTAGCATTATCTACCTGTAGATTTTTGTTTAATTTCTTATTTTGCAACATACTCAACTACTGTAAAACCCTTTACTTAGACCTGCCTGCTATTTAATAAGTTCTTACAACTTGGGCAAAGTTCTTCAGCACACCTGCTTGTGGAGTATAGGTTGAGGAATTAGAAGAAGAAATTAGACCTTACCTGCTAATTGTCTTTCCTTGAGGATTCTCCGGGCCAGTCCAGGAACATGAGGGTTGTCAACCTTCTCCAGCAGCTGAGGACTGAATTCTAAAACTTTCCTGAGTGGATATCTGGCTCCCCCCTGCTGGCCAAACCTCAGTCTATTCCTAACTAAGCAGACTATGAACAGCCCACAGAACGTAAGCCAAAAACCCAAATAACAAATTAGCCTAAAGCACACAACAGGCAAGGAAAACAGAGCAACTACCAACCAGACAAGCAGCTGCTACTCGCTGTCTTCGACCCTTATGATTATCATTATTATTTTCTTTTTCTTTTTTTAACTTATCTTGCAATTACCTTTGGAAAAAAGGCAGCCCCATAGACCACCTTCCCTAAAGATGCACAAACTGAAATCCTTGAACGTGTTTCAGACCATTGTTGACGGGAAATCCAACTCGGGCAGGCACGACAAGACTTGGAATAAGACCCTGATGACAGACGATCCCTACGCCAATAATGCAAATGACACGGGAGGGCCCTGGACTGACCCGGAGAGTCCTCAAGGAAAGACAACTAGCAGGTAAGGTCTAATTTCTTCTTCCTCTTCGTCTCTCCGGGCCAGTCCAGGAACATGAGGGAAGTACCAAAGCAGTATCTAACCCCGGGAGACCCGCCAGGCCCGCTATGATGGCCGAAGCACCTACATTTGCATCTCCCCTGGCTTGAATATCCAAGCGGTAATGCTTTGCGAACGTGTGAAGCGATGACCACGTAGCCGCCCGGCAAATATCCGCAGGTGGTATGAAAGCCAACTCGGCCCAGGATGCCGCCTGGCTACAAGTTGAATGAGCACGAAGCCCCTCTGGAGGCAACTTTCCACCTGCCTGATACGCTGCTACTATGGCCTGCTTCACCCATCTAGCAATGGAAGCCTTAGACGCTGCTTCGCCCTTCCTATGCCCTCCAAATAACACAAATAAACGTTCCGACTTACGAAACAACTTAGTCCTATGAAGGTACTTTTTGAGCATTCTACCTAAATCCAACTTCTCCAGCACCCTATCCATAGGAAGCTGGCCCCCTTTCTGGAAAGTTGGAAGTGAAATAGTCTGATTCATGTGAAACTCCGACACCACCTTCGGGAGAAACTACGGCACCGCTCGCAACATCACCTTTTCCAACGAAAATTGTAGATATGGTGCCTTACACGAAAGAGCCTGGAGATCTGAAATTCTCCACGCAGGACACAAGGCTACCAAGAAAGCCACTTTCCAGGAAAGTTCCCGCAGAGAAATTTCCGCAGCTAGTTCAAATGGAGGCCTTACCAACGCCTCAAGCACGAGATTCAGATCCCAGGCTGGGACAACCGCCCGAAAAGGAGGACGAATGTTCTTTACCGCCCTAAGAAATCTAATGATATCCGGATGACTAGACAGTCGAAGACCTCTGACTGAACCTTGAAAACAGGCAATCGCTGCCAAATGCACCCTAACAGTACTGAGGGCTAAGCCCTTATCCAGCCCATCCTGTAGAAAAGACAATACCTGCGGCACCAAAGCATTACACGAACGGAGATCCCGCTCCTCGCACCAGCTCTCAAAAACTCACCAAACGCGAATATACGCTAACGAAGTCGATCTCCTCCTGGCCTGTAAGAGGGTGTCGACGACTGCAGGCGAATATCCTCGACATTCTAACTTTTTCCTTTCAATAGCCAAGCCGTAAGCAAGAAGCGATCGACATTTGGCATGAGCAGTGGGCCCTGAACCAACAAGTCCTCTCGATTGGGAAGCCTCCAAAGATCGTCTACTAAAAGACAAACTAAATCTGCATACCACGCTCTCCGGGGCCAATCTGGAGCGATGAGACTCACCCGGTGATCCTCCGAAGGACTCTCCCTATCATTGGCCATGGAGGGAATACATAAAGCAATACTCCGATTGGCCCCGGCTGTGCTAGGCCATCGAGCCCCTCCAACATACGCTCCCCTGCATCTGCTTAAAAACCGACCGGCTTTGGCACTGTCGAAGGTGGCCATCAAGTCCATCCCCGGAGGACCCCACCTTCGGGTCAGGTCGCGAAAAACTGCCGGGTTCAATTCCCATTCCCCGGGATCGACCACATGTCAGCTGAGGTAATCGGCTTGCACATTGTCTTTTCCTGCCACGTGTGCGCTGCCGAAATGGCTACCAAATGCGCCTCTAACCAGTCCATCAACCGCAGACTCTCCTCCAACAAAAGCGCACTCCTTGTTCCACCTTGCCGATTGATATAAGATACTGTTCCTGCATTGTCCGAGAACACTCTCACCACTTTGTTCTCCACCAGATGACGAAACTCGCGAAGGGCCAGGAAGACCGCTCTGAGCTCCAAAAAATTTATGGAAGCCCCCTTTACTTCCGGGGGCCAGAGGCCTTGAGCCATGGAGGCTTGACAATGCGCCCCCCAGCCCAAGAGACTGGCATCCGTCGTGAGAAGAATCCAGTCCGGTTGCAGTAAGGGCATTCCTGCTCTTAGATGGACAGGATCCAACCACCACTGAAGGCTGGCGCTCACCTCCTGCGTCCTGGCTAGCCTCCGAGTGAGAGGATGCTCTTGAGGTGACCACCTTGACAGCAACGCCTGTTGTAACGGCCACATATGGGCTCTTGCCCAAGGCACCAAGTCTAACACCGCCGCCATAGAACCTAGGAGCTGCAAGTAACGCCACGCCGTCGGAGCTTTCAGACGCAAGAATTTTGTCACTTGACTTAAAATCTTCTGCACTCGGACTTCCGGGAGAAAAACCGCACCGACCTCTGTATCGAATACGGCCCCTAAGAATAGGAGACGCTTTACCGGTTGCAACTGACTCTTGGATTGGTTCACTACCCAACCCAGCCATTCCAGAAGACATACCACCTGCGCCGTTGCCGAAAATGACTCTGACACGGACGGCGCTCGAATCAGCCAGTCGTCGAGGTACGGATGCACCAGGATTCCTTCTCGTCTCAAGGCTGCCGCCACCACCACTATC
The DNA here is from genome assembly GCA_033557465.1 of Ichthyophis bannanicus. Taxonomy (NCBI): domain Eukaryota; kingdom Metazoa; phylum Chordata; class Amphibia; order Gymnophiona; family Ichthyophiidae; genus Ichthyophis; species Ichthyophis bannanicus. The sequence goes on along the minus strand of CM066038.1, from coordinate 122,485,898 downwards.
ACCTTTGTGAAGGTTTGCGGCGCCATGGCCAAGCAAAACGGCAAGGCTCGGAACTGAAAATGACCCTTGTGCACCGCAAAACGGAGAAACTGTTGATGGTCCGGTCTGATAGGAATGTGCAGATAGGCCTCGGTAAGGTCTATGGAAGTAAGCAACTCCATCGGATGCACTGACCGTATGACCGACCGAAGTGTCTCCATGCGGAAATGAGGAACCCTCAAGCAGCGGTTCACGTGTTTGAGATCCAAAAGAGGCCAAAATGATCCTTCCTTTTTGGGAACCACAAAATAAATCGATTATCGACCTAAGCCTAACTGGTTTGGAGGAACCGGAACTACCGCCTGAAGGGACAACAAACGATGTAGAGTCTCCGTTACCGCCTTTTGTTTCTCTGCAGACCCGCATGGAGACATTACGAAAGCTTCCACCAAAGTCCAAGCAAACTCCAGAGCGTAGCCTTCACAAATAATTTCCAGAACCCATTGTTCGGACGTTATGGTGGTCCAGACAGAAAGAAAGCTCTGAAGCCGTCCCCCCACCGGGAGATCTGCCTGGACCAACCTCCTTTCATTGCGTTTTTTTATTGGCAACTTGCTGGGCTCCAAAATAACCTCCACTGAATCCTCTAGCCCCCCGAAAAGACTGACCTCTGGCAAGAAAGCGCCCCTCGGATATGGGGCAAAACGCTCTCCTCTGAATCTGCGAAACTCACGCTAAGGACCCCTGTGCACGACGCCTGGCTTCTGAGATTTCGGGCGGTCCTCTGGAAGCCTTCCGCCTTTCGAGTCCCCGAGATCCTTAACAATCTTCTCCAAGGCTACTCCAAACAGCAGGGAGCCCTTGTACGGAAGCTTACTTAGCCGTGTCTTGGAGGAGGCGTCCGCCGCCCAATTTCGCAACCAGAGAAATCTTCTAGCTGCAATCACCGTCGCCATAGACTTCTCTGAAATCCTCACGAGATCATACATTTATTTATTTATTTATTTTTATTTATTTACATTATCTTATATACCGCGCTATTCTGCATCAGTGCGGTTTACATTGAACAAACTGAAATTACATTGAACAGGGCATTATAACTTGGAGATAACTATTTTACAGGGAACATGGGCTATGGAGGGTTAAGTGGCTTGCCCAAGACCACAAGGAGCACCTGTGGGACTAGAAACCCCAGTCCTTCCGGCCCAAGGTTGCTATCCTCTAGTGGGATTTGAACCCCCGACCTTCTGGCCTGAAGTACCTTGCCCCAACCACTAGGCCACTCCTCCACTCCTAAATGCATCCGCCAAGTAAGCCGATGCAGATTCCAGCTTTGCGCCTTCGTCTTCCTCCTTGCGAGAGAGTGCGCTGCCCTGTATCCATCTAATGGAGGCTCGAGAAACATACGCCCCACAGATAGCTGCCCTCAGCGACAGAGCGCAAGACTCAAAAGTCTGCTTTAGCAGGGATTCCAACCTTCTATCCTGCAAATCCTTCAGGGCCGTAGCGCCCTTCACAGGAATAGTCGTTTTCTTCGTGACTGCCGAAACCAAGGCATCCACCTTAGGCATCTTTAACAACTCCTGTTCCTCCTGCGGCAAAGGATATAACCGGCCGATCATCCGTGCCCCTCGTAAGGTAGCCTCCGGACACTCCCACTGAGATTCTACCATCTGCTTCATGACTCTGTGGACAGGAAAACACCTCTGCTCTCCTTTAAACCCCTGCAGAAGGTGGTCCTCTAACGGCTCCTCCTGAGCCGCTGGCAAGGCAATATTTAAGACTGCCAAAGTTTGGGCGATGAGAGCTCCCAGCTCCTCTTTTCTAAACACTCTAAACATATTAGGATCCTCGCTACCTCCTTGCTCAGTCTACTCCAACTCCAAAGGCCATTCTATCCCGGACTCTGCCAGAATCTCCCCTTCTTCCATATCTTGGAGCTCCGAGATGGGCTGACTGATGCCATCAGCTCCCATCCCACCCCCCAGGGACATTTTGGACGACCCTTCCCCAGGGTCCAACGAAGAAGGCTGCTTTTCCAAAGGATGCCCTGCGAGGAGGACAGAGCCCTTGTCCTGAGCTTGCTGCCATTTCAAGCAATAAGCTTGATGTAAAGTTAAAATAAAGTCTGCAGAGAATACAGACTCTAAGCCCCCCTGTACCAAATTCAAAGACTGTGGGGGAGCTTCCCCCACCTGCTCTGATTTTTTTTTCTGACTTGTACTTCTTTTTCGCGGGCTTTTCATGACTAGATGGCAACCCCGGAGCTGCAGCTGCCATGGCCGACGTTTCCGCCTTTTCTTCGCTGCCCTGGGGGCACCCTACAGGCAGGCTACCCTCGGGCTTGCTTTCCATACTGTTAAAGAAGGCGCGAAAAAGACCCAGAAAAGCAGACAAACAACCAGACACTGTTCCTACAACGCTCAAATACTGAAACGCCGCCAGCAAGAGAGAAAAACAACCGGCCGCTGCAGCTCCTATAAACAGTGAAAACCGCCGACGAAACCGCCTACAAAGCCGCGGCCCGATGGTCTCTGGGGCTCCCACTTTGCCTGTCACCCCCCGGTTTCCAGAGCAGTTGCCTGAGGCAGGCTCTGCCTCCCTTGCTCTGCTGCCGAACAAACGCTCTCAGAGAAAATTAGCTCTGTACGCTCGATGAGTAGAACCCTGTTAGAGCTCTACTCCCTTTAGTGGTAAGCAACATGAAATAAAACAAAATAGAAGTGGTCATCTAAAAGCTGCAAGAACTTCTCAGTTTCGCCGGGAGCCAGTCAGGAGAATGCGACCCACAGCTGCTGAGGACTGAATAGACTGAGGTTTGGCCAGCAGGGGGAGCCAGATATCCACTCAGCAAAGTTTTAGAATTCAGTCCTCAGCTGCTGGAGAAGGTTGACAACCCTCATGTTCCTGGACTGGCCCGGAGAGACGAAGAGGAAATTTCTGTCTCTCTCTGCACACTGGTTAACTGTTGTGCAGAGTAAGGCTTAAGGTTTGCTTTCTGGTTTTCAAAGCTCAGTAGAATGATGGTCCCAGTTATCTTAAGGATATACTAGTCCCCTACTCTCACAGCATGTACTGCACTCTTCTGGGAGGGGTCTGTTGATAGTCTCATCAATGCAGGAAGCCAGAATTAGTGAAACCCAGAACGCTGACTTTAAAGTTGCAGCTCCTCTGCTGTGGAACACATTGCTTGATGTGTTGTAGGGACAGGATTATCAAAGATTCCAGAAAAACAAAGCCTACTTGTTTGCATGGGTTTCCAGATAAGTGGGCTGGTTGGTTGATAAAGTCTAGGGAGCATGGCTGGCCCGTCCACTAGGTGGCGGCCTAGGGCAGCAGACCTCTGAGAGAAGCACAGCATGGCATGGCATGGTGCCCGCAGCAGGCCATCTGCTTCGGTACACATAGCCTGCCATTTCTGACCCCCCTCCAACAGAAAGTTGTGTCGGAGGGGGGTCAAAAGCAGCAGGCCATGAGTGTCAAAACACACGGCCTGCCATGGACTGCTGCCATGCCATGCAGAGTTGTCCCCCACCACTGACCCCCGCCAACAGAATCGGTGGCAGCAGGGGCAGTAGTGTGGCACAACTTGTAGCTAGGGGGTGGGGCACAGCCAGGGCTTCTGCCTGGGACAGCCAAATCCTCGGGCCAGCCCTGCTGGGGAGTTGCATCTACAATGGATGTTTTATGTGGTTAGTTTTTTTATTTTTATTATGAATATATTATTGTTATTGAGTGTGCAGTCCATATGGAAACAGACAAAACAAACCACTTCAAAACTGTCTACCTATCAGAATGTCACCGTAGTAAACAGACAGATAATATCTGGCATGTTGGGTTCAATTTAGTAAGACAGTACAATTTCCTTACAATCAATCCCAATACAATAAACTTTTCCGTATACTTTCACGGCATAAGGGATCAATGAGATTCCCCCATAAGAGCAGAATTTCTGAGAAAGATCTATGAATTGAGGTAATAAGGTTTGTTTCAATACTTAGTGCCATAAAAAAACCCCAAACAGGCACATCTCAGAAAGCAACCGACTAAGGAGCCTGGTTTGTCTTTGTACATGATATATACATTGGATTACAAAAGCCCTAGCTTATGATTTCTAATCAGATCAATTTAGCTTCTCTGAAACATTTTAAATTGTGTTTCTTATACCTTAGTTTCCACTGGCACTTTATGGAGTTGATAGAAGAAACTTTCAATTTCTTTGTGATGTTAATATTATTAACCTGTTGCTTATTTGCCAGTTGGCCCAAGTGCTGCAAACACAGAAATCTATACTACAAAGACAGTGAATTGCTTCCCAATGACATGCACATCTGCAACATTAAGTCTGGTACATTTGTACACAACAAAACAATATGTCTGGCTTGAATAAAAATGTATTAAAACCTTTACTGAGCAGTTTAAATGTTTCCCTCAACTATTCAAATGCTATTGCTGTAGAGAAGAACTTGACCCTCAAATGAAACTATTTTTAAAAGACTGTGCCTATCAGACCGGAAACAAAATTCCTGTTGTGCAACAGAAGGAAGCAGAAAGAGTAGTTACTCACCTGTAACAGGTGTTCTCCAGGAGCAGCAGGAATCAGTCCTCACATATGGGTGATATCGACATCGAAGGAGCCCTTGCGGAGCATTTCCCCAGCTTTCCATGAAAGCCTTTGGGAATGCAGGCATACATGCGCGGTTCCCTTCCCGCCTAAAGGTGCCATCTTGCTCAGTCAAATGACATAGTTAAAACAGCACACAAAATGTAAAAATAAACTATGTACAACTGCAACTCCCAGGGGAGGAGGGAGGGTTGTGAGGACTGATTCCTGCTGCTCCTGGAGAACACCTGTTACAGGTGAGTAACTATTCTTTCTCCAGGACCAAGCAGGAAGTCAGTCCTCACATATGGGTGACTCCCAAGCTCTGGGCTACCAAGGAACCCAGGATGAACAAGAGAACTTCCTCTAGTCCCAGCATCAAAGAAAGGCTTTTCACTGACAGAACCTCCACCGGTAGCCCAACGGAGGGCTGGAGGGCAGGAGTTGCCTAAACCTCAAAGAGATTCCGGAGTACTGCCTGGCCAAAAGCACTGTCCCTACGGGACTCCCTCTCCAGACAGCAATGGGCTGCAAACGTCTGGCTTGAAGACCAAGTAGCAGCCCTGCAGATGTCTACCAATGGTACAGAGTGGAGATGAGTCACTGAGGCAGCCATTGCCCTGACACGATGGGCCATGACCCGAACCTGCAAAGGAAGGACAGCCGCCCTGTAAGCCCAGGTGATACAGTCAGCCACCCAGATGGACAAGGTACGCTTGGACACAGCCAACCCCAAATTATTAGGGTCAAAAGATATGAAGAGCTGAGTAGCCCTTCTCTGCCCCTGCGTACGGTCAAGGTAGAAGGATAAGGCCCTCCTAGAGTCCAGGGTATGCAGAACTGCTTCAGCCTGGCTTACATGAGGCCTAGGGAAGAATGTTGGAAGAACCACCTCCTGGTTGAGGTGAAAAGAGGAGACAACCTTTGGGATGAACTTTGGATGAGTCCTGAGGACTACCCGGTTCTTATAGAATCTGGTGTAAGGCCTGTCACAGACCAAGGCCTAAAGCTCACTCACTCTCCTAGCCGAGGTTAGGGCTACCAAGAAGAGTGTCTTCCAGGACAGGAAGCGTAGAGGACAAGTAGCCATCGGCTCAAAGGGTGGGCGAGTCAGTTGCTGCAAGACCACATTCAACTCCCACTCAGGAGCAGGAGGACGGATTGGAAGCTTGAGCAAGAGCAAGCCTCTGAGAAACCGGGACACCAAGGGGTGAACCGATAGAGAGTGTCCTTCCACCAGTGAGTGGTGAGCTGCTAGAGCTGAGAGGTGGCCCCGAACAGAATTGGACTTAAGTCCTTGATTTGATAAATGCAGTAAGTACTGAAGCACTACTGGTACAGTACAGGAGAAGGGATCCTCTGTACGTAGGTGACACCACACGGAAAACCTTTTCCATTTAAGAGCATAGGTTTTCCTAGTGGACTGTTTCCTAGAGGCTAGGACAACCTCCTTAACTTCCTGAGGGAGGCCCCAGGGAGCCAAAACTACCCTTGCAGCCTCCATGCCATCAAATTGAGAGCTTTGAGATTGGGGTGCAGAAGGGAACCCTGATCCTGAGAGAGAAGGTCGGGTTGCAACCCCAGAGGTAGTGGGGGATCCACTGCCAGCTGAAGTGGAAACCAAAGCTGTCTCGGCCACCTGGGAGCCACCAGCAGGACCGAGGCCTTGTCCTGAAGAATCTTGAACAGAGTTTGGGCCACCAAGGGCGTGGGAGGAAACGCATACAGGAGGCCCTGAGACCAGAGGATGCGGTTTCCTGGAGCAGAATTTTGGTAGCTGTTTGTTCAGAGGACTGGCAAACAGATCTATGGATGGAAATCCCCATTTCAGGAAAATCTTCTGAACCACCAAAGGATGGAGCTGCCACTCGTGGGGCTGTAGAATCCTGCTCAACCTGTCAGCCAGGTAGTTTTCCTGGCCAGGGAGATACACAGCCTTGAGGAGCATGTTGTGCCTGAGAGCAAACAAGCAAAGGTCCTGTGCTTACTGACAAAGGAGCCTGGACCCAGTTCCGCCCTGTTTGTTCACATAAAACATGGCTACCTGGTTGTCTGTTTGAACTAGGACAGATTGATGAGCCAGAGCTGGAGAGAAAGTCTTGAGGGCTAACCGAATAGCCCTGAGTTCTAGTAGATTGATTTGCTGTGCGGCTTCCCAGGGAGACCACAGGCCCTGGGTGCACTTGCCTAGACAATGAGCTCCCCAGCCCTGCAAGGAGGCATCCGTGGTCAACACCACTGTGAACCCAGGAATCTGAAAAGGCACCCCTTGCAGCAGATGGGTGGATGCAGCCACCAGCTGAGGGATTTCAGAAATTGTCTGGACACCCTTATCCTGTCTCTGAGACTGCCGGTGGACTGTGACCACTGAGTCCAAAGGCACCACTGTGCAGTCCTCATATGGAGCCTGGCATTGGGGGTCACATGTACTGTCGAAGCCATGTGGCCTAGAAGCCTCAGGCAGAGTCTGGCGGAGACCAGTGACCTGCTGAGAAACTGGCTTGCCAAGTTTATCAGTCTTTGGGCTCTGTCCTCTGGCAAGAATGCCTTTGCCAGCAGAGAGTCCAACCTTGCCCCTATGAACTCCAAGTTTTGGGATGGGAGCAAAGTGGACTTTGCAAAGTTTATGACAAACCCCAGGCTTCGAAGAAGAGCAATAGTTCTGAGGGTGGCTTGTCTGGCCTCCTGGCACGTCTGACCCCTGATGAGCCAGTCGTCCAGATAGGGGAAGACAAAGATACCCTGATTTCTCAGGTAGGCCGCCACCACTGCCAGGCATTTGGTAAAGACCCTGGGAGTGGAGGTGAGGCCAAAAGCTGGTACTCTGTACTGATAATGGTTTCCTCCCACAATGAACCTGAGGTACTTTCTGTGGTCTGGATGAATGATGATGTGAGTATAAGCATCCTTTAGATCTAAGCAGCATAGCCAATCTCCCTGCTGGAGGTAGGGCAGAAGGGTTCCAAGAGTAAGCATCTCGAACTTTTCCTTCTCCAGGAACTTGTTGATGTTTCGGAGATCTAGAATAGGTCGAAGGCCACCGGTTCGTTTGGGTACCAGGAAATACCTGGAATAGAACCCTCGACCTTGTAAGTGGGGAGGCACAGGCTCCACTGCCCTGTCCACCAACAGACCTTTTAGCTCCTGAAGGAGAAGATCTGTGTGCAGGGGAGGCCTTGGAGGCTCCCCTGGAAAGTATGGAGGAGGCAGTTGTTGGAAGTGTAGTGCATAGCCCCTGTGGACTATTCTTAACACCCAACTGTCTCCAGTGGTGAGTGGCCACTGGTGGGCAAACAGAGCGAGGCGACCTCCTGTGCAGGGTTGGGAGAGCAGGGACGGAGAGGCTATGCCTAAGGAATCAAAAACCCCCACCCTGCTGAGTGGGAGCAGGGGCCGGAGGCTTGAGGGTCCTCTGCCTACGGGGCCCATTACCCTTCCCCTTGGCTTGCTGACCCTGAGAGGCAGCTTGGGCAGCCTGATATTGTGGGTACTGTTTGTAGGCAGTGCCCTTCCTCGGGTAAAAGGGCTTTTTACCCGAGTCTTTCTTCTTGTGAGAAGGGGCAGAAGTCTTTCTAGACAGCCTTGTCCTTGTGAGGTGCTCGGTCTCGAGCTGTACGGCCTTCTCGGTCATGGGCTTGCCAAAAAGGTTCTCACCTCGGCAAGGGACATCGACCAACTTGTCCTGAACCCATGGCTCGAGGTCCGATGACTGCAGCCATGCCTGGCGTCGAGCCGCGATGCCGGCTGCTGCAACACGGGGCGAAGCCTCGAAGCCATTGTAGGCAGTGCGGGATATAAACTTGGAGCATTCCCGGATCCCCGAGGACAAGAACCTCTGGAAGGGTTCCCGGGAGAGACCAGAAGAAAACCCAACCAGCTCCTTGGCCAGGTCTCGCAAGTACATGCCCATGTACAGCTGGTAAGACTGGACATGGCAAGCAAGCATCGAGCCCTGGAAGCACTTTCTACCAAAACCATCGAGGTTTCGGGCCTCCCTGCCAGGGGGGCACCGCGGAGTGCATCTTCTGACTTTTCAGGTGATGCATGGCCGATTCCACCACCATGGAATGGTGTGGTAGCTGCGCCTTCTGAAAGCCAGGACTCTTCCAGAGTCGATAGATCGAATCGACCCGTTTGCTTAAAACCGGTGCCGAGGCCAGTGCCTCCCACATCCGGAAGAGGAGCCGTTCCAGCATCGGAGGAACCAGGACAGTAAAGGCCTCCTTCGGAGGAGAGTCGTACTGCAGGTCCTCGAGCTCCTCGGCTCGAGGCTCCTCCTCGGGGTCCGCAGGGATAGCTAATGCAGTGGCCACATCCCGGACAAACTCCGAGAACCGGGTATCCTCCGGAGGGGATCTACTCCGGGGTTCAGACTGCGGTGAGTCCGATGGGACACACTGAGTCTTGAAGGTGTCGGGGGACTCCTCATCCTCCGTCTCCCATGCAGACTCGTCCGATGAGGAATCGGGGTCCGACCTCGCGGGGCCTGCGAGCACCCGCCCCGATGCCGAAGGCACCGGCGTCGACGCCCTCGGTTCCAAACGGGAGGTCGAAGGAGACCGCGACTGAGGTCGACCTTGAGCCTTCATGGCCTCAAGTATCAGCTCGGTCTCCGGGGTCGACTTCGATGTCGATGTCCCGGTGGTTGGGGCAGATGCGCCAGACAGGCTGGCCATCAGTGCCCGCTGCTGTTCCATGAAGGCAGACAGTCTGCTCTCCAGGGCTGTCAACCTGAGACCCAGCTCAGGAGACTCAGCAGTTCCCGACTCGGACCAGACGTCGGCTCCGGGCCCGACGTCGGCTCCCTGGGAGGAGAGTCCACGAGGACTACAGGGCTTACGTGTCCAGCAGACTCCGGCTCCAGTTGAGGGACTTTGGAAGGCTTCTCCTGTTCCATGGGCCCGGGGCGATGGTCGGGGGTCTGAGACCTAGCTCTCAAGGAGCCAGGGACCTCTTCCGACGACGCCCTCGCGAGCAGCTTCTTCCTCTTGCGTTCCCGGTCGGGGGACCCCCTGTCCGAGGAGCCACGACGGTGCTCGGGATCCGACTCCCGAGATGTCGAGGCCTCAGACGAGGTCTGGGCCCGGCCGGAGGCCGAGTCAGAAAAAAAGCCTTTCTTTTGGTGCTGAGGACTTCGTAGTGCCTTGGAAGACATTTTCCCACATGGTCCACACGTCTTAGGGTCATGATCAGGACCGAGGCACCGAAGGCAGCAGTCGTGTGTGTCGGTGAGAGACATCAGTTTCTTGCACCGATCACACTTCTTAAAACCGCTGGAAGCCATCGGGGAAAAGAGTCCCCGCGAGGTCAAAGGACCGGCCTTCCAGGGAAAAAGAAAAAAGGGCGCGAACGCCAGCCACTAAGGGCAAAAACCGAAAAAAGAAGATCGGGCTCAATACCAGTGTACCGAACCCGGCGGGAGGGGAACCGGCGTCGAACCTGAGAAGAAAAACAGCGAAGAATCACAAAAAATCAAACAATTTTCCGGGATAACTAGGACTCACGTCCGGTGGGCTTCACGAAAAACGAAAGACTGAGCAAGATGGCACCTTTAGGCAGGAAGGGAACCGCGCATGCGTGCCTGCATTCCCAAAGGCTTTCATGGAAAGCTGGGGAAATGCTCCGCAAGGGCTCCATCGACGTTAATGTCATCCATATGTGAGGACTGACTTCCTGCTTGGTCCTGGAGAAGAGTACAGATTCAAGTCCAACATACTCTGTATTATCTTCCATGTACACAAATTTAGAGTGCAGTACTTTTAAAGAGAAAAGGGCCTACAATTCTTCTTTCAGTCCTCACTGGGCTATATAATGCTGATTATGTTAACTAGTCTGTCACAAATCTCATCTGAAATGCCAAGCTGTATCTAACAACTACCACAAACAGATATTTGTCCTTGTCTGAATTAGCTGGTTAACTCATCCAAGCTTTTTAAACTCTCCACAGAAACTTTGAAAACAGCCAGGATAGTATTCAGGTTGCCTTGTGTGTTTCTCACGGCAGTCGCTAAACATCTAAATCCCCAATCTGCAAATTTTCAGTGGCCCTGTATGAAATATAAATGTTTATCTACTGTAGTCTATGAATTCTAGTGCCAAACAGGTAAGCAGAATTTTCAATTTATTTATTTAGCTAGTTTTATATACCACCTTTCAAAATGTCAAGGCGGTTTACATAGAACAATTGAATGTAAAGCATGTGGAATACTTACAAGAGTAAACCAATGCTGAACAAGGAATAGGACTATGTAAAATAGTTAAACATCACATAAAGGAACACTATACAAGTCGTCAAAAAACTACAGTGCTTGATAAAGTGCTTGCTACAGTGCTTGCTAAAGCACCCGAGCCTGCCCGCGATCTCAGGCACTTCAGCCCAATCGGGGCTGTGGGAGGAGGGGCAGCAGCACCAAAACCAAGTCGCCGCAAGGCGGGAGCAGCCATCTTCCGGCTCCCCTGAGAAGAGGGAAGCACCCGAGCCTGCCCGCGATCTCAGGCACTCCAGCCCAATCGGGGCTGTGGGAGGAGGGGCAGCAGCACCAAAACCAAGTCGCCGCAAGGCGGGAGCAGCCATCTTCTGGCTCCCCCGAGAGGAGGGAAGCACCCGAGCCTGCCCGCGATCTCAGGCACTCCAGCCCAATCGGGGCTGTGGGAGGAGGGGCAGCAGCACCAAAACCAAGTCGCCACAAGGCGGGAGCAGCCATCTTCCGGCTCCCCCGAGAGGAGGGAAGCACCCGAGCCTGCCCGCGATCTCAGGCACTCCAGCCCAATCGGGGCTGTGGGAGGAGGGGCAGCAGCACCAAAACCAAGCCGCCGCAAGGCGGGCCCGCGCCTGAGGGCCTTGCCAGAGGGCCCTTTGGCACGGCCCTTAGGCAAAGGCCCACGTCAAGATACTCAAGAAAGCCTCCCCGGATCTCCAGCTACCGTCGCTGACCCAAAGGATCCCTCATCGGCTGTATAATTTTCCTGCAGTTTGAGCTCCCCAGCATTGAGCTCCTAATAGTCCCTCATTATTGTTGCCAGTAGTCTCCAGAAGAAGCCGCATCTGTACCTCGAGATCCCAACTTTCCAACAAACTGTCTTCTACCTGCCTACTTGCTGCAAGTATACCAATCATATCCTATTATGAGCATAAGTCTTTCACTTTCTTAACTGCTCCCTACTATGCAACTGTATTCTGTTACATAATTGTTACTCTTGCCTCTTCACATAGGTATTTAGCCACTGTTTATATCTTGCAATTGTACTATTTGCTATAAAAGTATCAACTTCAACTAAATTGACAAAGATATTTAACTGCTACTTCTTGCCTTGCAATTGTATTAGTCTCAACTGCTGCCGCTTCTCACTCCTATTCTCCACTTACTCCACACCCCTTATTCCAGACTGCCTTCTTATTCCTCTTCCCTCTCAAAAATGGCTACTCCCAAATCATGCTCATCCACTCTGTGGCTTGCCCTCAGTTTACTTTACCTCTTTTTGCTTACCCTCCCCTATGTGCTCACTTTAATCCTTAGCACCCCCATTCCAATTATCTACTCCCACAGGCACCTATATTCCATACCACCTCTCTCTTACACCCTTCATAACCCCCATGCAAACTACCGTCCATGCAAACTTAAGGCCATTCCTATAAATTCAAACCTTAAACCCTACTCCTCATCTGAGCTCCCTCTTCCCCCCTTAAATGTGCCCTACTCAATGCCCGTTCAGCCAGGAACAAAATCCCCTTACTTGCTGACCTTATTACTGATCACAACCTCGATATTCTTTGCCTCACTGAAACCTGGTTTCAAGACTAAGACACAGTCTTAACAAATCAAATATGCCCTAAAGAATTTTCTATCAATATATGTAACAGACTACATGGAAGAGGAGGAGGTGTAGCTATTATCTCTAGATCTAACTTACAATTCTCCTCTGTGGAATCTACCTCCACCTCAGGAATGGACACTATTACTGTCTCTATTCCATGCTTTCCCTACACTTGCTATACCGTGCCCCCCAGACTGACTCATCTGATCTCTCCACGATCCTAGACACAGCCTGCTCTCCTCAACCTACCTCACGCCCGCTAATTATCTTAGGAGATCTAAACCTGCACTCCATATCCTCAATCCAATCATCCTCCTTCCTTCAAGCAATGAAGTCACTTAACTTTACTCAAATACTCCAACTCCCTACTCATTCTAAAGGAAATATCCTTGACCTTATATTTATCCCACAACATCCTCGTCTCAATGATCAGATCCAACACTCCATTCAGCCCATACCCTGGTCTGATCATGCACTCATCCTTTTCTCCGTCCCCTACTCTGCCCACAGAAACCAACCATACAGCCATCCCCAACATACCCGTAAATTCAAGCAATTTAATGCAGCCAACTTCTTGGAGCAAACACTCCCTTCACTTGACCAGCTAGACAACAACAACCAAAACCAAGAGTCATTCATAGCTAACTGGAATCAAATTTTATCTGCAGCCTCCCTACTCCCTCCCAAGCAACTTCCTCAAAAACACCGAAGAACCCCCTGGTTCTCTACAAACCTGAGAAACCTTAAAGGGGATCTCAGACGTCTTGAAAGTAAATGGAGACGTACTCAAGACCCCAATATACGTGTCGCCTACACAACCAAACTCCAATCCTACTGCATAGAAACACTCATTCACAAGAGAGAATATAATGAGAATATCATCCAAAGAGCTTTTAATAAACCACGAGAACTCTTCTCTATCACCAAATCCCTAATTAATGAACCTCTACAACATGACCTACCACCAAAAATATCCGCACAAACTATAGCCAACCATCTTACTTCTAAATTCCTCCCACCTTTAACCAATAACCCCCAACCCACTTCTTTCCATGACACCCTAATACATGAGGCAACCCTTCCAAATTCATGGAAGGAGTTTCATACCATCACATTAGCCAATGTAGTAGATGTTATTAAAGAACTGAATGCTTCAACTTCGGCCCTCGACCCTTGTCCTGTCCCCTGGATTAAGTCTACCAGAAGTTTTCTTTCCCCTTACATCTTAAATATTGTACAAGCCTCTCTTCAGTCAGGCTCCGTTCCACCTTCACTTAAGAATGCCTCTATCCGTCCAATCCTAAAAGGTATAAAGCTAGACCCCACCTCTCCATCTTCTTACAGACCCATATCTAGTATCCCCTTCCTTGCAAAAATAACCGAGAAACTTGTCCAAATCCAACTTCAAGACTATATTGATGTCCACTCCCCCCTTGACTTATTCCAACATGGATTCAAAAAAAATCACGGAGTTGAAACCCTCCTCACATCCTTACTAGATTCCCTGTATGCACACACCCAGAACTCCACCCAAGGATGCCTACTTATTTTCCTAGACTTATCCGCTGCTTTTGATCCCTCCCCCACCATCAACTCCTATACAGACTTCATGATATAGGTCTGAGAGGCACAACCCTAAAATGGTTCCAATCCTACGTAGATGACAGAACCCAACAGGTCCGTATTGGAAGTGATACTTCCCTCCCTTTTACACTAAAACAAGGTGTACCTCAAGGATCCAGTCTATCTGCGTTACTCTTTAATATCTTCCTCCAACCTGTATGCACGATCTTCCAAAATTATGGCATCCAGTACCAAATATATGCAGACGACATGATGTGCTTCACCCCATTTAACCTCTCTAACCCTAATTTCTCTAAACTAAATGAATGTCTATCCAGCCTCAAATCTTGGCTCTCTCAACACAACCTAATAATCAACCAGTCCAAAACTGAAGCACTCCAAGTTTTCTCTAACCCCTCTTACATCCCCCCCACAACCCTCACCTTTGACGATCTCACTCTCACTATAAAAAACAAGGTGAAATATCTTGGAATCATACTCGATCAGAACTTGTCTTTCTCTGATCAAATAAAGAAAACCACTAACACAGTATACGCTAAACTACGCACTCTCAGGAACCTCAAACCTCTCCTAAGCCCCGACTCCTTTCGCAATCTCTGTCAGGCCCTTACAACCCCCTCGCTTGACTATTGTAATCTGATCTATCAGGGCCTCCCCAAGAACTCTATTCAACCCCTCCAACTAGCCCAGAATACATTAGCGCGTCTCATAACAAACAATCCTAGAAGAGCTCATATTACACCAATCCTCTATGATCTCCACTGGCTCCCAATTCATCACCGAGTGAAATTTAAGGTTCTTACTCTAATACACAAAATTATTTCTAAGGAGTCAGCTCCATGCCTCTCCCCTCTCCTTGCCTTCTCCAACAACACAAGAAATCACCGTTCTATCACTAAAAACTTACTGACTATACCTACAACTAAAAAACACTGTAAACAATCCACATGTAACAGGACCTTCTCCCTCTATGCTCCATCCCTTTGGAACTCCCTTCCGCATGAGCTGCGCAACTGCGTGAGCCACACTGACTTCCGGAAAAAGTTAAAGACCCATCTCTTCCTTGATCATTTTTCCCTCCCACCCTAACACCTAAACCCCTTATTTTTTACCTCCCTGCCCTTGTTCCTCAACTCTACATTACTCCCATCCGTAGCCTTACACATACATATGTAAATATGTAAATAGTTGATCATTGTTCACTATAATTAATTGTATATTATAATTTAGTTCCTCATGTTGTTTTATTCTGTATCCTGTTATCCGTTCCTTGTAAACAGTTGAAATACACTGCTTTTTATTGTTCTATGTAAACCGTTTTGATTCGTAGAAAAACGGTATATAAAAAAAATGTTAAATAAATAAATAAATAAATAAATTACTCTGTACATGAACATGTACTTGACAGTGTGTACTTAGAGAATTATTTACAGGATGCGGGTCGGGTGGGTAGACAGAGAGAAGGTATTTGGCAGGGGGGGGGGGGAGGAAGAAGAGAAGGGGTGGTATAAAACAAAATCCTAACCAATGGGATTTGCCCTGCTTTCTTTAAAACTTTCATGTCAATGTACTTATTCACATTTTACTGGGAAGGCTTACATAGCAATGCTTAGTTTTTGCAAAAATGCATTTTCTAAAACAGGCAGACAATTCTTGTTACACATCACTTCTGGGAGACAAACTGTGCAGATTCCTGAGGCAGCCTCTATATTCTTGGTCATCAATTTTTCCTCAAATACAGCATTTTGTCTAATGAGCATTTCAGTCTAATCTTTCCTATCATCATGGCAGCTTCACAATCTGAAATTCTGCTCTCCATCTCTATGATTTGGACCAGCTATGAATACAGGTTTATTTTGATCTCATCCAAAGAGATTTTAAGTCTGCCAGCACGAAACCTCCCATTTTATCTGACTTATTCATAGCAGGCGCATTTGGTTTCAGTTTCTATCGTGCTCCATTATCTTGCCCCTCTCTTGAGAAATCCTGTGAGGCTTAAGGGACACTTCTGAGGTACAATACTCGTACACTACATAAATTATTTTAGAAGTCGTTTATATGCAGAAATGGTCATTTTAAAAATTGTGCAGACTATAAGCAGGTAAAGCACAGTTACTTACCTGTAACAGGTGATCTCTGGGAACAGCAGGAATTAGTCCTCACATATGGGTACATCGGAACCGACGGAGCCTGCGCGGGAAAGCTCCCCAGCTTTTCAGATGAAAAGCTTTTGGGGCTTCCCACAGCGCATGCGCGCTGCCTTCCCGCCTTCCTGACCAGCTCTCTTCAGTTCGAGTTTATAGCTGAGACAATAGAGAGAGGAAAGGAAGGTAGATAGATAGAAGATACAACTCCTAGGGGAGGTGGGTGGGTTGTGAGGACTAATTCCTGCTGTTCCCAGAGATCACCTGTTACAGGTAAGTAACTGTGCTATCTCCAGGAACAAGCAGGAATGAGTCCTCAGATATGGGGACACCCTAGCTAAGATGCCTGGGAGATCCCCCTCCAAAGGTAACCATCTTCGTATGGATCTCAGGCATCCAACCAGGGAAGGTGGGCAGGAGTTGTTTAAGTATGGAACAGGTGTTTGAGGACAGCCTGACCAAACAAGGCATCCCGGCGGGAGTCCTTGTCCAAACAGTAATGGGCTGTGAAGGTATGAACCGAGGCCCAAGTGGCTGCTCGACAGATCTGATCTATGGAAACAGAGTGAAGATGAGCCATAGAGGTGGCCATGGCTCTCACATTGTGAGCTGTGACATGGCCTTCCAGAGAAATGTTCTTACTCTGGTAAGCAAAAGAAATACACTGAGCAATCCAATTAGAAAGTGTACGCTTGGAGACTGGAAGTCCCAAATGAGAAGGATCAAAAGCCACAAAAAGTTGGGAAGACTTTCGATGTGGCTCAGTCCTGTTGAGGTAAAAGGCGAGAGCTCTTTTACAATCAAGGGTATGAAGGTTCCTCTCTGCACTGGATGCATGAGGAGCCGGGAAAAAAAACAGGTAGATATACCTCTTGATTAAGATGAAAAGGCGAGACCACTTTGGGCATAAAGTGGGGGTTCGTCCTAAGGACCACCTTATCATGATGAAACCTAGTATAAGGTAGATTAGCCACTAAAGCCTGCAGTTCACTGATGCGGCGAGCTGAAGTGACTGCAATAAGGAAAAACTACCTTCCATGAAAGAAATTTCAAGGAGGTGGAGTCCAAAGGCTCAAAAGGTGGCTTCATAAGCTGACCTAGAACTAGGTTCAAATCCCATGCTACCGGCGGAGGTCGGATGGGAGGTTTAGTTAAGGTCAGGCCTCTCATGAACCTTGCAACAAGAGGATGAGAGGAGACAGGTTGTCCATTTATAGGTTTTAAGGATGCTGCAATAGCACTTAAATGGACTCGTACTGAATTTGTCTTGAGGCCTGCATTGGAAAGATGCAGGAGATAGTCTAGTAGAGAATTCAAAGGAAGTGCCAGAGGGTCAAGACCCTGTTGAGCACACCAAATGGAAAAACGTTTCCATTTGAAAGCATAGGAACGCCTGGTAGAGGGTTTCCTAGAGGCATGAAGGATATCTTTCACTGGTTGAGAAAGATTAAACTCATGAAGGCTTAAGCCTTCAGTAACCAAGCTCGGAGATGTAGGGACTTGGGGTTTGGGTGCCACAAAGTCCCTTTCTCCTGAGACAGAAGGTCTGGCGCAGCTCCCAGGTCCAGGGAGGAGCCCTGGGAGAGCTGTAGAAGTAGAGGGAACCACACTTGGCGTGGCCAGCATGGAGCTATGAGGATCATTGACCCGTGATCCCTCTGAAGTTTGAACAGAGTCTTGGGAATCAAAGGAATGGGTGGAAAAGCATACAGGAATTCCTGACCCCAATGCAGGAGAAAGGCGTCGTTGGCCTGAGCTCCCTGACTCGGAGTCCTGGAACAGAACCGGGGAAGTTTGGCATTCCACGGACTTGCAAAGAGGTCTATGTCCGGGGTCCCCCATTCCTGAAAGATTCTGCGTATCTGGTCCATATGCAGGGACCATTCGTGTGGAAGCAGAACTCGACTGAGTCTGTCTGCCCGAGAGTTTTGAACTCCTGGAAGGTATACTGCCAGAAGATGAATTTGATGCTCTCTGGCGAAGGCCCATAATCTGAGAGCTTCGTTGCAAAGCGACAGAGAGCCCGTCCCTCCTTGTTTGTTGACATAGAACATGGCTACCTGATTGTCTGTCTGGACTAGGACAGTCAGGTTGACAAGGAGGGTGTGGAAGACTGTGAGGGCAAGGAAGATTGCTCGCAGTTCCAGAAGGTTGATGTGAAGGGTGGTCTCCTGGGGAGACCAGGTGCCCTGAGTGGAGAGGTGTTGGAGATGAGCTCCCCACCCTGTTTGGGAGGCATCTGTTGTGAGGGTTGCTTGGGGCAACGAAGGTTGGAAGGGGGTCCCCAACAACAGATTTTTGGAGGATGTCCACCACTGGAGAGACCAAAACAGACGTTTTGAGGTGAGTACTTGGTCTGAGAGCGCTCCTGATGCTTGAGACCACTGGGTGGCCAAAGTCCATTGAGCTGCCCTCATATGGAGACGAGCGTAGGGCACCACATGGACCGTGGAGGCCATGTGGCCCAGAAGTTGCAGCAGTAACCTGGCTGACAAGTGACTTCTGGACTGAGCCTGGGAGGCCAAGCTGATTAGTCATTGGCCTCGGACCAGAGGGAGGTAGGCCCTTGCAGTGGTGGAGTCCAAGTGGGCCCCTATGAATTCCGGGGACTGAATAGGGATAAGTTGGGACTTGGGAATGTTTACCACAAGTCCCAGTTATTGAAGAATACGCCTTGTGCGGTCCAAGGAAATCTGGGCTTCTGACTGAGATGGAGCTCGGATGAGCCAGTCGTCCAGATATGGGAACACGAAGACTCCCATGCCTCTTAGAAATGCGGCTACGACTGCCATGCATTTTGTGAATACTCTTGGAGCAGAGGCGAGACCGAAGGGAAGTACTCTGTATTGGAAATGTTTTCCCTGGAACAGAAATCGAAGATATTTTCTGTGGGATGGATGGATGAGTATATGAGTGTACGCATCCTTGAGATCTAGAGAACAAAGCCAATCCTGACTCTGAAGGTATGGAAGGAGAATGCCCAGAGAGAGCATTTTGAATTTCTCCTTGAATAGAAACTTGTTCAATTCTCTCAGATCTAGGATAGGTCTGAAGCCCCCTGTCTTCTTTGTTATGAGAAAATAAGGGGAGTAGAACCCTAACCCCTGTTGAGGAAGAGGAACCTCCTCTATTGCCCCTTGGGCAAGGAGAGAGGAGACTTCCCGACCCAACAGGGTCAGAAGAGATGGGGAGAACTGAATTGCCTCACCATGGTATGGGGAGGAAGGCTGGAGAAATGAAGTTTGTAACCCTCTCGGATGATAGAGAGGGTCCATTGCTCTGATGTAATTTGCTCCCATCTGGGAGCAAAGTGAGCTAACCTTCCGGGAATGGTGAGGGGCTCTGGTTGTTCTAGAGCCAGAAATGGTAAGTTCTCTAGGGGCAAGTCAAAACCCCTGAGGGGGTTGAGCCTGCTGGGGTGTAGCAGACACTGCAGGCCTTGACTTTACTTGCTTAGATTGCTGACGTTTAGCAGCAAAGCGAGGCTGAGCAGATTGTTGGCCAGTATTTGTGGAAAATCTGGCCTTCTTGTAGTAAGGCCTCTTAAAAGGCTTCTTTTTGGCAGGAGTAGAAGTAGACTTAGAAAGTCTATCTAGAGTGGCATTTTCTGCGTCCATTTGAGCAGCTTTAATTTGCCAGTCCTCACCAAATAAGTTCTCACCTGTACAGGGCAGATTCCTTAAGCCATCCACGACCCAGGGTTCTAGGTCAGAAGCCTGGAGCCAAGCAAGACGTCGGGCTGCAACAGCAATTCCCGAAGCCCTGCCTGCAACCTCAAAGGAATCAAAGGCTGCCCTGTTGGAAAACTTGGAGACCTCTGAAAGTTGTGTCACCACAGAAGTGAAGTCCTCCTTTCTATCCTCAGGGATAAAGGGGGGCAAAATGCCGTACCTTCAGGGCAAGTTCTCTGAGAAACATGCCCATATAAAGACTGTAGGAATTTATCCTGGCTATAAGCATACTAGCCTGGAAGATCTTTCTACCAAAAGAGTCAAGGATCTTACATTCTCGCCCTGGAGGGGTAGAAGAGTGCCTTTTAGGACTCTTTATCTTTTTCATGGCAGACTTCACCACAATGGAGTGGTGAGGCAGTTGAGTCTTTCGAAACCCAGGAGGAGGAGGGACCCGGTACATGGTGTCCAACCTACGGGAATGAGGAGACAGTGTTAGAGGAGTCTCCCACAAATCCATCAAGTGTTCTTGAAGGATTTCATGGATAGGCAGGGTAACTGCCTCTTTAGGAGCTTTGGAGTATCCTAAAATATCCAATTTCTTTGATCTTGGTTCCGTTCCAGAAGATGTAGCAATAGAAAGCCCTTTAGCTACATCAACAATGAAATCCTGAAAGGATAAATCCTCTGGAGGAGACATCCTCCTCTTTGTAGAAGAGGGCTCCTCAGGAAGATCAAGCTCAGCAGAGTCATCAGAGGAATTGAACTCATCAGAAGAATCTGAGTATTCTCTCTGTGCTTCCAATGCACGATACGCGTACCGACCGATATCGACATCGGGCGTATCGGGCATGGGATCGGTATCGGGCAAAAGCCTGAATCCGGCATGCGGAACCGATCGACGCTTGGAAGTCGATGGTCTCGGTTCCGGTGTGGATACCGGAACCGGAGTCGGTACCGATGGAATCGGTACCGAGGGCGTCGCAGCCTTAATGAAAGCCAGAACGGCCTGCTGCATGGTCTGGACAGTATTGCCCATGGACGCCACTGCTGCCTGGATGTCGGTACCGGGTATCAGCCGGTACCCCAGAGCAGTCTAACAGGTGATCGGTCGAGGCCGTGCCATCGATGTCAACCTGTAACCCCATAGATGGTGCTTTGGAGACCGGAGCCTCCCGCCGGGGTTTTTTGGCTTGGGCAGAATCCTCGAACTCAAGATTGAGAGCCTCTCGATCTTTTGAAAGAGATTTGCTTTTAGAGGATTTGCCCACAGAAAGTTTGGTTACCTGAGATCCATCCGGAGAGGAAGACCTGGATGACTGTGATGCTGGATTATCTGAAGCAAACAGCACATGGAACTTGTTGGCCCGGTTCTGCATACCACGTTTAGACATCTGGGAGCAGAATGGGCAGTCCGGTATGGAGTGGTCAGGTCCCAAACATTTAAGACACCATTCATGGGTGTCTGTGAGAGAAATAACAGCACTGCACTTGGTACACTTTTTAAAACCAGGAGCTGGCCTCTCCATGAGGAGAATTTGTGTAGGCCTGAAGGCCTAGCAAAAGTTACCACGTTGTGCTGAAAATAAAAAAAGATTTTTTTTTTTTTTTTTAAGAAATAAAGAAAGAGAGACCGGCGGTACCGGTTTTGGTATGGGGAAGGCAGGTACGCGGTCAAAAGAAACAAATTAAAATAACAATTTCTTCAGCGGTGACAGGAACACGACCTGCTGGCTCCGTGGAAAAAGAGAAACTGAAGAGAGCTGGTCAGGAAGGCGGGAAGGCAGCGCGCATGCGCTATGGGAAGCCCCAAAAGCTTTTCATCTGAAAAGCTGGGGAGCTTTCCCGCGCAGGCTCCGTCGGTTCCGACGTACCCATATGTGAGGACTCATTCCTGCTTGTTCCTGGAGATTGCACATAGGTTTAGCAGAACTGAGCAGAGGGAGCAGGGAGAGGGAGCGATTGCGGAGAGGCTAGTGCTTATGGGCATACTTTATAAAACGCACCCACAAGTTTGTAAAATAAGATAGGAAATTTGTGCATACTAAAGAACAGGTGAAAATGTGTCACATGGACTTTCTGAATATTTTCTCTCTCTGTATGTTAATGCTTCAGGAGCACAAGTGCTATTTCTATAGAAAAAGATAATTGAGTAGTATCAGAACTGATCTTCACATACAGCTTTACAGCCCATAAAATCAATTTAAACCTTCTACTGTCTAAACACTAGTATTTTTTTCTTTAGCTTTGAGAAAAAAAATCAATGTTTGGGTATTAAGTAATATCCTTGAATTATTGACAGACATCCTTTCTAACAACTGTCCAAGATAGCACAGCTCAAACAAAAAAGGACATAAGTCAGGAAGGATCACAATCAATGCAGAATCTAATGCCATTTGGGCTTATGCTCACCTATCTAAACACAAAACAAAAGAAGTCCAAATTCAACAAGATATGCTTATAATGAATTTAATTACATTTCTCCACACTTCACAGTATGCATGACTAAAAATCAGTGATGGATGTATCTTTAATACAGAGTTCATCTCATGCTAGTTATAGATATTCTTATTAGACAGATGAACGATTTATGACAGTTGTTATTTTGAAAGATTATTCTCAATTTTTAGTTTCAAAGTCAAAACATTTATAAATATCACAGAAAAAATATGTTATATCTTTGATTGCAGAAAACAAACAAGAAAGAATTTTAAAACATATTTCCTTTATACCAAGAAATAATTTTGCACGAGAAAAGGCTAAAGAGATTAGGGCTCCTCAATTTGGAGAAGAGATGGCTCAGGGAAGATATGATAGAAGTACATAAAATAATGAGTGGAATGGAACAAGTCAGCATGAATCAGTTGTTTATGCCTTCAAAACATACACACAATGAAGTTACAAAGCAGTACATTTAAGAATAATCAAAGGAATTTTTGTTTTACTTAATGTATAATTAAGCTCTGGAATTTACTGTCAGAAGATATGAGGGAAAGCTGTTAGTGTAGCTTGGTTTAAAAAGATTTGGAGAAGTTCCTGGAGGAAAAGTCCAAAAACCATTAAGGTGGACTTGGGGAAATCTACTGCTTATCCCTGGGAAAAATATCATGGAATCCATTTATGTTTTGGTATCCTGCCAGGTACTTGTGATTTGGCTTGGTCACTGCTGGAAACAGGATATTTGGCCTGGGTGTGAACCCAGTATGGCAAATATGATGTTCACAAACAAGCATTCATTCTCCTTTTCATTGACATATCAGCAGCTTTTGATAGCGTGCATCACTCAATACTGCTCAACAACTTAAAACAGTTAGGCATAAATTCCACCGTACATAAATGGTTCACCTCATATTTACATAACAGAACACAAAATGTAAGAATAGGTAACCAAACATCAAACATATACAAACAAGAAATAGGTTTACCACAAGGTTCAGCACTGTCAGCCCTACTCTTTAATATCTATATAAAACCGATTTGCAATATTTTTAAAAAATTTGGAGTACAATATCACCTTTATGCGGATGATATCATGATGTACATACCTTTCACAATTCCTAACCTACCGATTCAACTTCTATCTGACTGCTACAATGAAATTACATACTGGCTAAAAACCCAAAACCTACATATAAACCATGCTAAAACCGAAGTCTTAATCGTAACAAAAAACCAAACGTTCACCCCGCCAACTCACATAATACTACAGAACCAAGAAATTAAAATAAAAAATGAAATAAGATATCTAGGTGTCATTTTAGACACACAACTTACCATGGAAACGCACATCAGAAATACCTTGAAGAAAATCTACTTCAAACTTAAAATCCTCAAACAATTACGCCCCCTTGTATTTATACAAGATTTTATCAATATAACACAGGCTACCATAACTCCACACTTCGATTTCGCCAACTTAGTACTTATAGGCATTTCAAAACAAAACATTAAAAGGATCCAACTCGCGCAAAATGCTACAGCCAGAATCATATTAAAGATAAATTCACTCCAACACATTACACCGATACTAGCATCCCTTCACTGGTTACCAATACAAAGCAGGATAACATACAAAACAATTATAACTACATTCAAAGCCCTAAAAGATATGGCCCCGAAGACACTCTGTAATCTAATAAGCAAAGAACCACCTAAGCCTACTTATAGAAAAGGACAATCAAATAAACTTAAGATGCCAAAAGAATATATAAGAACTCACAAATTAACAAATAAAAGAGCCTTTTCCCACGTAGCCCCAACAATCTGGAACTCTTTACCAGAGGACTTGCGATCACTAACAGAGATAACAGAATTCAGAAAAAAATTGAAAACCTACCTATTCACTAAACACTATAATACCATAGAAAACCTTCCAATCAACTTAGATAAAGGCTAAACAAGAACCTGTCTAAAATCAAGATTATACTCCCTATTACAATAATACGTACAACTTAAATGAATAATCTTTCCATTCCAATGCATCAATACCCCACTTGTATATAGTTAAAATTGAGTTAGAAACAGTACTACAGTTTAAATTGTTACACAATCTGTGTTAGTTGATTCATTGAACTATTCCGCATAGTTTTTACATACACTTTGTTGTTCAAGTTAAGATGTTCATTGTAAAAAGTTATAACTGTTCTATGTAAAACAAGCTCTGCATTGTTAATTGTTGTTAAATGTACACCGCAACTGATCGCTGGAAGATGCGGTATATAAATAAGTGTTAAATAAATAAAAAAATAAATAAAAATTATTAACTACTACACAACAGCCATGACTACCTATCTTAACCATCTCCTCCATGCAGTTCTCCAGTCATGAACCAGTCAAATTTTGGAAGTTCGAGACTACAGATTTTCAGCAAATAATTATTCCTCGGACCAGGCTAAAAATTCCCCTCTCTGACTGCCTGTTATGTTTTCTAGACAGTCTAACATTGTATCTAGTTGTGTTGGTAAATAGGTAGGATTCAATACCATTCAAACCTTCCAAGCTCTTGCCATATCTCTAAGTTGTAAGGTCTGTTCTATCAGCATACCTGCACCAAGTACACTCTCCTCTGGTTCCTAACAACTTCAAAGCTAGCATCTCAAGGGGTCATGACTTCCTCTCAGCAAATGCCCATCATGTTCCCATTGGGCTTCTATACCAGGACAACAACTATCAGTCCCCTCGGCACCAACCATGCTTACAACTTAGGATGCTCTCAACTAGCATGGTTGTACCGAGAACACATCCCAACAACTATTCACCTGTCAATCGCCATTGCCTTCAAGACTCCTTATTAATAATAATTATTCCCCATGCGGAATGTGTCTACACCAGGAGTCTCCAATTCTAGTCCCGGAGGGCTGCAAACCAGTTACGTTTTCAGGATATCCCTAATGAATATGCACGAGATATATTTAATACAATGGGGGAAGAGTATGCAAATATATCTCATATATATTCATTAGGGACATCCTGAAACCCTGACTGGTTTGTGGCCCTCCAAGCCTGAAGTTGCAGACCCCATGTCTATACTCTCGTTAAAAATGCACTGGGCTTTGCTATGCCTGTTCTCTCTCTCTCCACTTTGGTTACGACAAATATGGGGCCCTATTTACTAATGTTCACTAAGCAGTTAACACAAGAGTTAGTACAGCAGCTTAAGAGTGAGCCTGCACTAATTCCTGTATTAGCTGCAAATTGTGGAATGGTGCAGGGAATGGGTGGGACTTCACCTTACAGTTAAATGTGGAGGCAGTCACTACAAATTAACTGTTAACATGGCAGATAACATGGAACTGTTAAAACCACCTACATTGATTGCAGGGAAAATGCTGGGTACGCTCCCCAGGGCTATACAAAGGGCTGTGTGAGCGGTGCAGCTGCAAAGGCTGCAAGTACAGAAGGCATGCTGATATCATCACTGGGCTTCCAGGAAACTCAAAAAGTGTTACTGCCAGATGCACTAGTTGCTGTAGAGCTGGTACCTGTGGCTTGTTCTTAACCAAGGCCTGAACCATGCAATATGGATTCCTGTTACAAGATTAAACTCTTTTCTGCTGTTCAAGCTTCAAACCTGCAGATCAAGCAATTCTGTCCAGTTATGAGCCATACAGCAGAGCCATTGTTTTCAAGCCATGGCTACGTGTAAGAGAACTCACTGCTGAGGCTGTTTCTGTTCTACTGGAACCAACATTTGTAACAATGTATGAACCTGCATACCAGCATCTCTCTCTCACCATGGACACTTGTTTGGAGATAGACCACCTGGCAACCGTTACCTGATTCACTGAAGATGTCACACAGTATCTGAGACCAGCCAATCCTCGTGCTGTGCCGAGAATTCAGGATAAGGAAATATACTTGGCATGGAGGGATGAAAACACTTTTTGGTAAGCATTCTGACATACCTTTCGGCAGTTACACTTTCCACTTTGCTCTCAGCATTCTGGCAGGCTTGCTTTCTCTGCCATTTTCTGCACTTCATGGGCTCTGCTTGCCAGTCTGCCTTCTTCAAAAACACAGTGTGCAAGGGCAAGGACTAACCTTGGGAAGGAATGAATCTCTCTCACAGACCTGAAGCTCTGTGTTATCACGCTACTCAGCTGGATGCCTGCAGCTTGTGTTGGACAACTGCCATCCGCTAGACTTGGTGCCATTCTGGAGATGACTTCTTGGACACAGCCACAATCATCCTTCTGGCAAAGCTAAGGTGCTGGTCTTAATTCTCCTGGGGTTGGGCCTAACCAGACAGAAAGCTAATTTTCTGTATGTCTGAGTGCAGAGTGTATCAGTGACTTTGATTACTAAAACAGGATTGGCTTCCTTTCTCTCTCATGTGGTTCATTTGCCAGTAGTCCCATAGAATCTGGGAAAAGTGGGAAGTAACGATACCCCAAGAACTATTGGGTAATAAATATTTATTATATACTTGCTACTGAAAGTTATCCCCACATTGCAAAGGACACATTTCTAGCTTAGTACCATCCTGATGCTTACAAGCGCTAATGCAGAGGTTTTGCAGTTACTATGCATTAGTTCTGTAGTAAAGGCAAAACTCTATCATGTTTTATAGTGTTTATAATATATAAATGGAATGACATTCAACAGTATACAAGACTCGTAAGTAAAAAGAAAAAAAAAGACTGAATAAGTGTCACAACCTAACAAAATACAAGTCATAACAGGATGGTGAAAGAGGCAAAATATTATCAAAACATTAAAGTCAGGGCATTTCAAAGAGAAGATGCAATAACGGTAAAAGCAGTTCAGGTGCCTTTTAGTTAAGGGCAGGGTTGAAAGACTACAAATTATCCCTGTCAACTGTTAAGCGCGTTGAAAATACAGACAAAAAATGTATACTTTGAAATGTCTATATTCAAATACTAAAAGCCTAAAAAATAAGATGGGAAAGTTAGAATATATAGCACTGAATGAAGATGTAAATATAATAGACACCTCAGAGACTTGGTAGAAGGAGAATAAAGCATAGTTACTCATCTGTAACAGGTGATCTCCAGGAACAGCAGGAATTTAGTCTTCACATATGGGTAATGTTGGTACCGACGGAGCCCGTGTGGGAACGCGCCCCAGAATCCAATAGGAAAGCTTTTGGGAGCATCCCACAGCACCTGCGTAGCTGCCTTCCCGCCTTTCCAGCTCTCCCTCCTCATTTGAGTTTGTAGCTGAGATAAAAGGAGAGAAAAGGAAAAGAATACCTACAACTGCTAGGGGAGGAGGGTGGGTTGTAAAGACTAAATTCCTGCTGTTCCTGGAGATCACCTGTTACAGGTGAGTAACTACGCCATCTTCAGGAACAAGCAGAAATGTAGTTTTCACATATGGGACTCCCTAGCTAGATGACGCCAGAGAAATGACCTCAGGACTGGCAGTGGTCTGCTTCAGAGTAGACCTAAAGAGGTCATGGATCCTCCATAGATTTCTGGTATCAAATTCCAGGATGAAGGGTAGCAGTTGCTCTAAGTCTGAAAGAAATGCTGGAGAACAGGTTGGCCAAACATGGCATCTCAGTGGGAGTCCTTGCCAGACAGTAGTGAGAAGCAAAGGTATGGACCGAAGATCAAGTTGCTGCTTCAAATTTCATCAATAGCTACAGAACATATATTTGCCATCGAGGTAGCCATGGGTTGAACATTATGGGCAGTGACATGACCCTTGAGGGAGAGTCCTGCTGCATCATATGCAAAAGTGATGCAATCTGCTATCCATTTGGAGAGAATACGTTTGGAGACTGGCAACCCAAGGTGACTACGGTCAAAGGAGATGAACAGTTGAAAAGCCTTTGGGTGCTCCTGAGTCCTCTGAAGATAAAGTGCTAAGGCACATTTATAATTATGAGTGTGGAGGGTTGCCTCTGCCCTAGAGGGATGTGGTCTAGGAAAAAACACAGGAAGATAAACAGACTGGTTCAAATGGAAAGGGAGACCACCTTCAGCAAGAAGTGAGGATGTGTCCTAAGGACTACTTTATCATGGTGGAACCGTGTGTAAGGTGGGTTGGCCACCAAGGCTTGAAGCTCACTAATGCACCTTGCTGAAGTGAGGACAATGAGGAAAATGGCCTTTCATGTCAGAAACGTAAGTGACGTAGTGGCTAAAGGTTCAAAGGGTGGCTTGAGAAGTTGCCCAAGAACAACATTCAGGTCTCATGCCACCGGTGGTGATTTAATGGGAGGCTTGGTTAGTAGAAGACCTCTCATGAAGCGTGCTATGAGCAGCTGAGAGGAAATGGGTTGTCCATCTAAGGGAATGTGAGAGGCTGCAACTGCACTTAGGAGTACTCTTACCAAATTGGTTTTGAGTCCAGATGAAGAAAGGTGGAAGAGATACTGGAACAGCGCCTCCACCGGAGCTGAGAAGGGATTAAGGTTCTTCTGAGAACACCAGATAGAAAACCTACACCACTTAAAAGCATAGGACCATCTAGTGGATGGCTTTCTAGAAGCTAAGAGGATGTCCTTAACCTCCTGGGGAAGGTTAATATCTTGAAAGGCTATGCCTTCAACAGCCATGCTGTGAGATGGAGAGACTGCAGATTGGGATGGAGCAGCATCCCCTCCTCTTGAGAAAGGAGATCTGGAGCAGATCCCAGATCTATGGGTTGAGTCTGAGACAGACATAGCAGGAGAGGGTACCACGGTTGACGTGGCCAGTGTGGGGCTATGAGTATCATGAAGCCCCTTGTCCACCTGGAGTTTGAAAAAGTCTTGGGAATTAACGGAATGGGAGGGAAGGCATAAAGGAAGCCATGTCCCCAGAGGAAGTGAAAAGCATCCGCCTGTTCGCTGTCCAACACAGGAGTCCTGGTACAGAAGTGAGGGAGCTTGGCATTCTGAGGAGTGGCGAAGAGATCTATCTCTGGAGCCCCCCAGATCTGAAAGATGTAGGACACTGTATCTACATGAAGGGACCATTTGTGGGGAAGAAGGATCCGACAATCTGTCCGCTAAGACACTGTGTTTGCCCGGAAGATACACTGCTTGGAGATGAATGTGATGATGTATGGCAAAGGACCAGAGATATAGAGCCTCCTTGCAGAGGGACCAAATACCTGTTCTGCCTTGCATGTTCACGTAGAATATGGTGACTTGGTTGTCAGTTTGGACTAGAACCCTTTGGTAACGTAAGCGATCCTGGAACACCTTGAGAGCATTGAAAATAGCTGAGAGCTCCAGTAGATTTATCTGGAGTTGTGACTCCTGCTGTGACCAGAGGCCCTGAGTGGAGAGAGATTCCAGATGGGCTCCCCAGCCCAGTTTGGATGCATCCGTCATCAGGGTAGATTGATGTGCAGGTATCTGAAAAGGTGACCCTTGAAGGAGATTTTCTGGGGAATTTATTTATTTTATTTTTATTCTCTTATATACCGCGCTATTCTGCATCAGTGCGGTTTACACTGAACAAACTGAAATTACATTGAACAGGGCATTATAACTTGGAGATAACTATTTTACAGGGAACATGGGCTATGGAGGGTTAAGTGGCCTGCCCAAGACCACAAGGAGCACCTGTGGGACTAGAAACCCCAGTCCTTCCGGCCCAAGGTTGCTGTCCTCTAGTGGGATTTGAACCCCCGACCTTCCGGCCTGAAGTACCTTGCCCCAACCACTAGGCTACTCCTCCACTCCAATACCACTACCGGAGAGATGTGACTAGAAGGGTAGAGACTTTTATCTTGTCCCTGAGGCGACCTGAGACTTGAGTCCACTGAGATGCCAGAGTCCATTGGGCTGTGCACATGTGCAGATGGTCATAGGGAACTACATTCACCGTTGATGCCATATGACCCAGAAGTTGGAGCATTTCTCGAGCAGTGAGATAATCTTTGATACACACCTGAGATGCTAGCTGATTGAGACGAGTGCAGCTGAGTTGGGACAGAAATGCCCTTGACTGCTGCGTATTTAAGAGGCCCCTATGAACTCCTGAGTTTGAGAAGAGACGAGTTCAGACTTTGGAAGATTTATGACAAATCCCAAGTGTTGTAACACCTGCATGGTGCGTGAGAGAGATAGTCTGGTCTCTTAAGAGGTGCTTGCTCTTATGAGCCAGTCGTCTTAAGTAAGGGAAGACAAATATCCCTAGAGCCCTTAGAAATGTGGCTACTACCGCCATTCAAGATTGTGAAGACTCTTGGGGCAGAGGCAAGGCCAAAAGGTAGGACTCTGTATTGATAGTGTCTTCCCTGAAACATGAAGCGCAGGAAATTTCTTTGTTCTGGATGGATAAGAATATGAGTGTACGCTTCTTTTAGATCTAGAGAACAGAGTGGGTCCTGACTCTGGAGATAGGGAAGAATGGTCCCCAGGGAGACCATCTTGAACTTCTCCCATATGAGACACTTGTTTAGGTCCCTGAGGTCCAGAAAGGGCCTGTATCCCCTGTTTTCTTTGGAATAAGAAAGTAGGGAGAATAGAAGTCCATTCCCTGCTGGGCTGTTGGAATCTCTTCTGTGGCACCTTGCAGTAGAAGAGAGGTGACTTCTTGCAAAAGCAGAATAGTGAGAGGGGGTTGAGAATGGAACTCTCTTAGTGAGGTCGGGGGGGGGGGGGCGGTGGTAAGCTTTGCAGTTGAAGTCTGTATCCCTCCCATACTATTGCTAATGTCCACTGCTCCAAGGTGATGAGATGCCATCTGTGGGCATAATGACAGAGTCTGCTGGGAATATGGATAGGGTCAGGATTCTTTAGAGGCAGGACAGTTGTTCTCTAGAAAGGAGTCAAAAACCCGGAGCAGCCTGAGCCTGCTGAGGTGGCTGAGACTTGGGAGGCTGAGCCTTCTTTTGAGGTTTTGGAGGCTGTTTTTCTTTTGAGGAGCATGATGCTGACACTGAGTAGCAGGAATATAAGAAGAAGAATACTTCTTTTTATTAAAGGCAGCCTTCTTTGCTGCTGCCTTCTTTTTAGCTGAGTTGGCAGTAGATCTAAGGGAGCCTATTCAGGGTAGTGTTCTGAGATTCTAACTGAGAAGCCTTGTTCTGTCAATCTTTGTCAAAAAGGTTTTCACCGGTGCAAGAGATATTACCAAGCTTATCTTGAACCCATTGTTCAAGATCCGATGCTTGGAGCCATGCAATCCTGTGTGCACCAATGCAGATAGATGTAGCTCTGCTGGTGCGCACAAAGCAATCAAAAGTTGCCCTGTTGACAAATTTTGAGACTTGCTGAGCATGCTTTACAAGGGTAACATAATCTGACCTCTTGTCATCTGGGAGAAGAGGAGCCATTGACTCCAAATCCTTACTTACCTCCTTGAGAAACATAGCCATATAGAGTATGTAAGAACTGATTCTCACCGAAAGCATGGAAGCCTGGAAGCAATGTCAACCAAAAGCACTGAGGATTCTCGATTCCCTACCCAGAGGGTTAGAAGAATGTGTCTTCATGCTTTTGATTCGACGCATTGCCGATTCCACTACAATGGAATCGTGTGGCAATTGTGTCTTTTGAAAACTGGGACACTCCGATACCCAGTACATGGTATGGATTCGGCAGTACATGGGGAGAAATAATAATGTCTCTCACATACGAAGCATGAGGTCGTGGAGTATATGGTGAATAGTACGCATAGACGCTTCTTTTGGAGCTGTTGGGTATTGAAGAATTTCAAATTCTTCAGCCCTAGGCTCTTTGTCCAATTTTACTGTTATGGACATGCCCCTGGCAACATCGCAAATAAAATCTTGGAAAGACATGTCCTCTGGCGGGGACATGTGACGTTGTGGAGATGGGTACGGGTCCTCCGGTAGAGTTTGTGAGTCCGAGTATAGGCCAATTCATTGTCAGACGAATCAGAATCCGAAGACTCGAAGTATCGATGGGCAGGGTGCTCCCGCTCTGTGCAAACTCGGTACTGGTCAAAGCTAATACTTGGAATTTGTGTAGCCGGAACCTCGGTACCAGAAACTGTTTTTTAGGGCCGACATGGGCGGTAGCGTGCAGAGTAGCAGGAAAGTCAATGCAGTCTGTATCAGTACCGGCAACGGAGCCGACATCTGCAGAACCGACTGTAAGGGTTTCACTGGAACCAAGGCAGCCAGTAAGGCTGCTAAGCTCCGCTCAATGGCAAGAATGCGTTGATCCATGGAGCTTGCCAATGCTTGGATATCAGTACCGGAATTGTGGGCCACGATCCTTAAGCATGGCAAAAGGAGCTCTCCGGAAGTAGAGGCCTCGGGAGCATCCAGGGACCCCATGATGGCTTTGGAGGAAAGGTCCTCCCACTGGGGTTGTTTGGCCGGCGTGTCCCCCTCCAGGGCAATGCTCGAGGCATCTCGATGCTTAGGAGGAAATCTCCCCTCAGGGGGGTGGCCAGTCTTCAATGAAGACTTATGTTTCGATACCTGAGATCCAGGGGAGGAAGATGAAGCTCTCAATGACTTCAATGCTAGAGAGACGGCATCGGAGGCAAAGACGGTGCCCAACTTTGCAGCTCGATTCTGCAGGCCTCTATTCATTATCTTCTTGTTGAGAAGACATTCTAACGGTTGGTGATCAGGCCCTAGGCATTTTAGACACCAGTCACAGGTATTAGTGGACAAGATAGTACCGCCACACTTGGGACATTTCTTAAAACCACTGGATGGTTTTTCCATTGTGTCAGAGACAAATAAAAGGCCTAAGCCTAAAATGGCACCGATGAGCCTGAAGAAAGTGGAACTTTCTTCTTCACAGTCTTCTTTTTTTTTTTTTTTAGAAAGAAGTAAGAAAGAAAGAACTGACGGGTGAGTCAGTACCAGCGTCAACGGGAAGGCAGATGCGAACCACAAAAATAGAAAAAAAGGAATTTTCTGCGGTGACAGGATTTGTTTCCTGTCGGCTCCACGGAAAATGAAGAACTGAGGAGGGGGAGCTGGAAAGGCAGAAAGGCAGCTACGCAGGCACAGTGGGATGCTCCCAAAAGCTTTCCTATTGGATGCTGCGGAACGTTCCCGTGCGGGCTCCATCGGTACCGACATCACCCATATGTGAAGACTACATTCCTGCTTGTTTCTGGAGATCCAATGGGACACTGTGATAGCGTAGTTACTCACCTGTAACAGGTATTCTCTGGGAACAGTAGGAATCAGTCCTCACATATGGGTGACGTTGACGCCGACAGAACCCGTGCAGGGCATTTCCCCAACATTCAAAGAAAGCCTTTGGGAATGTTACCACACATGCATGGTCCCCTTCCCGCCCAAGGGTGCCATCTTGCTCAGTCAGATGACATAGCTAAGACGGCTGTAAAAATAAGGCAAAGTATAGAGGCAACTCCCAGGGGAGGAGGGAGGTTTGTGACGATTGATTCCTACTGTTCCTGGAGAACACCTGTTACAGATAAGTAACTATGTTTTCTCCAGGAACAAGCAAAAAGTCATTCCTCACAGATGAGACTTGCTAATTCCAGGCTGCCGAGGACTGATCCAGGACAACAATATCAGCGCCCAATCAGGTAGCTGTGAATTGCAGAAGGTGAGTCCCCAGCGAGAGACTATGCATGACCCTAGCATCCAGCGACATTGTCACTCCAGTAGTCTGAACACAGAAGGAATGGAGGGCAGCAGTTGCCTACACCTCGAGAATATTACATAGTACTGCCTGGCCAAAGGGATTTGCTCTCCTGGAAGTGGTGAGCTGCGAACGTATGTATTGAAGACTATGTAGCGGCCTTCCAGATCTCAGTCATCGGCACTGAGTAGAGGTTGGCCATCAACGTGGCCATCGCCATCACGCGATGCGCTGTGATCCTGTGCTCAAGCGAGAGACCGGCTCACTCACAGGCAAGGGCAATACAATCTTCCACCCAAGTGGAGTTTGCTTTGACATGGGGAGTCCAGTCTGCTGGGATCATAGGATAAGAAAAGCTGGGGAGCTTCTGATGGGCCTGAGTCCATTGTAAGTAGAAGGACAGGGCCCGTATGCAATCCAGGGTATGAAAAATCACCTCCTTCCTGCCAGCATGGGGCTGTGTAAAGAAGTTGGGGATTACTACCTCTTGGTTAACGTGGAAAGGAGATATCACCTTCGGGAGCAATTTGCGGTGTGTGCGGAGCACCACCCTATTCTTATAGAACCTGGTGTATGGTGGGTTAACCACCAGGGCCTGGAGCTCACTCATTCTTCGAGCAGATGTAAGTGCCACCAAGAGGGCCACCTTCCACGATAGATACCTGAGTTGGCAAGTAGCTCGAACAGTGGTCAGGTGAGTTGGGAGAGCACAACATTGAGGTCCCATTCCGCCGCCGAGGGACAGAGTGGGGCTTGGATAGCAGGAGGTCCCGGAAGAACTTCGAGACCAGGGGCTGGCTTGAGAGGGGTTTCCCCTCAATGGGGTGGTGGGGAGCGGTTATGGTGCTCAGATGCACCCATACCGAGTTAGATTTCAGCCTGGTGCATGATAAGTGCAGCAGGTACTGAAGGATGAGCTGCACATGGCAGAAGGGATTCTCTCCTCAATCTGCACACCAGTTGGAGAACCTCCTCCACTTAAAGGCATATGCCCTTCTGGTGGAGGGCTTCTGGGAGGCCAGCAGGATCCCCTCAACTCCCACTGGAAGACTGAAAGAAGCCAAGGCTACCATTTCAGCAGCCATGGTGTTAGAGTCAGGGACCCCACATTGGGGTGCAAGAGTGAGCCTCCCTCCTGGGACAGGAGGTCCGGGGCCCAAGAGAGCCACCGACAAGGAGAGCAGCAAGTGAAACCAGGGTTGCCTGGGCCATGTGGGGGTGATCAGTATTACTGGCTCTCCATTGCTCTGAACTTTGAAGAGGGTTCTGGCTCCCAGGGGAGTTGGCAGGAATGCACAGAGTAGGCCCTTGGTCCAGAAGATCAGGAAGTCATCTGCCGCCACTCTCTCTGGGTGCGGCTGATGGGAGCAGAAGGGGGATAGCTGTGTGTTGTATGGAGAGGCGAACAGGTCCATCACAGGCCTGCCACAGACATGGAAGAGCTGCTTTGTTACTCTGGGTTTAAGCGCCACTTGTGTGGCCACAGGACTCTATTCAGTCTGTCCACCAGACAGTTGTCCTGGCCTGGGAGGTATACTGCTCACAGCAGCATACTGTGATGCACTGCAAAGGAGAGGAAGGCTACCACCTCCCAGAAGAGGGAGAATGAGCCTGTGCCTCCCTGCTTGTTGATGTAAAACATGGCCACCTGGTTGTCCATCTGGATCAACACTGGCAGATGCTGTAGGTGGTGGCAGAACGCTCCTAGGGCCAAAAAGATTGCCCGGAGCTCCAGGAGATTGATCTCCGGAGACCAACTGCCTTGTGTGCATTGGCCAACGCAATGCACTCCCCATCACAGAAGGGAAGCATCTGTGGTCAGGGTCGCTTGAGGTGCAGGTGCCTGAAAGGGCATTCCCACCCGTAGATGGTGCAAGTTCTGCCAGCAGTTTAAGGAGGCTGCCAGTCTGCTGGTGACCTTGACTCTGTCCCTCAGCCTGCCTGTGGCCTGAGTCCACTGTGAGCGCAGGCACCATTGGGTCATCTACATTTGCAGGCGGGCTGAGGAGGTGCCGTAGACCACCGAGGCCATGTGACCTAGCAGATTGAGGAGGAGGCACGCTGGGACTGTCCTGCGGTGCTGCACCTCCCCCACCAGCTGCTGAAGGTGAGCTGCCCTTTCTATTTGGAGGACCGCTCTTGCCTGTAATGTGTCTAGGTGTGCAATTATAGGCCTTGAGACAGGGAGATATGGGACATGGGGTAGTTGATGATAAACCCCAGGAGCTGCAGGAGGCAGACTGCCCAGCCTGCGGCCTCTCTGGCCTTGATGGCTGTTGCCTTCTGATGAGACAGTCATCTAGATAGGGGAAGGTGAAGGCCCCTTGTAAGCGCAGATAGGCAACCACTACTGCCAGACACTTTGTGAAAACCCTTGGTGATGAGGCCAGGTTGAAGGCGAGTACCTTTTACTGGCAGTGCTCTCCTCCCACCATGAATCTTACTGTCTATGGGAGAAGTGGATCAGGATGTGCATGTAGGCATCCTTTAGATCCAAGGAGCAGAGCCAGTCTCCTGGGTGGAGGTAGGGCAGCAGCGTCCCAGGGGAGAGCATCTTGAACTTCTCCCTCACCAGAAACTTGTTAAAGTTTTGTAGGGTCTAGTATGGGTCTGAGACCCTCAGTTCTTTTGAGGATAAGGAAGTGCCTGGAATAGAAGCCCTTTCCCCATAGATATTTGGGTACCAGCTCCACTGCTCTGTCCTTGAGCAGAACTGTGAGCTCTGGGAGGAGCAAGGTCTGGTGAAGGACAGGCCGCACTGGTTCTCCTGGAAAAAACCCTAGGAGTGTTTGTTGGAAGCAGAAGAGATACCCCCCTCCCTTACTACTTGTAGGAGCCACTGGTCCGCGTTGACCCCAGCCCAAGTGTGGGCAAAGAGTGCCAGGAGGCATCCTGTGGGCTGGGGAGGGTCTCCCAGGGGAGAGGAAGCCCTGCCCGGGGAATCAAAAGCTTCCCCCAGAGCTGGGTGGGAGCTGGGGCTTGGGCTTCCTAGGCCCATGACCCTGACTTCAGCTGAGGGCCCTGTTGTTCTCCCGAGAAGGGCTGGTAGTGACCTTGGTGAATAGACCCCTTTTTGCTTGGGAAAGGGGGTTTCTTCCCCAATGGTTTCTTCTGGGGGAGGGCTGAGGTCTTCCTCGAAAGCCTCTGCCTGGTCACGACCTCCGCTTCTATCTCGGCTGCTTTGTCGGCCATGGGCTTGCCGAACAAGTTTTCCCCAGTACAGGGGACGTCGAGCAATTTCTCTTCTAACCACTACTCGAGGTCGGAGGTCTGCAGCCAGGCTTGGTGTCGGTCGTCGATGCCGGCTGCTGCTACCCGGGCTGCCAATTCAAAGCAGTCGTAGGTGGTGCAGGGCAGGAATTTAGAGCAGTCCCGGATCCTGGCTATCAAGGTTTGAAACCTACGAAGAGGCAAGCCTGGGAAAAAAGAAGGGGGAGCCGTGAATAGCGCTGGGATTGGCGTCGGCTCGAGGTGAGAAGAGGAACCGCAATCCGGGAAAAAAACAACTTTTAAGGATAATTTTAGAGAGATTTTTCCAGAGGAACAGGACAAGCATCCATCGGGCTCCGTGGAAAAAAGGAGACTGAGCAAGATGGCATCCTTGGGTGGGAAGGGGACCACACATGCATGGTAGCATTCCCAAAGGCTTTCTTTGAAAGCTGGAGAAATGCTCCGTGCGGGCTCCTTCGGCATCACCCATATGTGAGGACTGACTTCCTGCTTGTTCCTGGAGAAAAATAGGTACAAAATACAGCACAATGATAGGCTGGATCAAATTGATGGAGGGGTAGCGCTATATAACAAAAGCAATGAGTCAAATAGAATACAAATACTGCAGGAAACAAAAGACAACATAGAAAAAAAAATGAACCTTTTTCTTTTTATGGTACGGAGCCAAAGCAAGTTCCATATCAATAGAACAGAAATCCATGGGTGAGGAGGAAAAGAATAATGGTGGGGCTATACTATTTGCCTAGCCAGAATGAAAAGACATGATAAAATTTCAACACAAATTAGCGAATCTAACAAATTTGGCAACAAAATAATAGCAGGTGATTTCAATTACCCTAATACTGACTGGACAAATGTCACATCATGACATGGTACGGAGGTAAAGATCCTTTATAAAATACATTACACTGCTTTATGAGACAGCTGGTCAGGAACTGAAAAGATGGGGAGGTATTTTAGACTTAGCCCTTAGTGGAAAACAGGATTTGGTGACAAATTCCGTCCTAAAGTAAGCATTGTGTTAAATATAACTCAGTGCAACTAAAATTTCATGTATATAATCCAACCCTGTTATTTAAGTGACCCCTCATTTATATAGTTTAACCCCATTATCCAAGTTGTTTTTCCTGTTCTATGTAAAACCAAACAAATTGTGTTTAGGTTGTTTTTGTTATACTGTAAACCGCGCTGATACCGAATAGTGCGGTATATAAGCAACTGTAATAATAAAAAAATAAAAATAAATAATAAATAAAAACAGTGCTGGGACTACTTGGCAATAATTATCATAACATGACCAAATTTGACTTAATAACTGGAGTAAGAGCACTAAAAAAAAAAAATCAACCGTGCAAGAACTTAACTTTCAAAGGGCATACTATGATAAAATTAAAAAAAAAGATTAAGAAAAATAAAAGGAGTAGCTGCAAAAATTTAGAGGTTACATCAGGCATGGACATTGTTTAAAAATGTCATTTTCAAAGCCAAGACCAGATCTAGTCCACATATTAAAAAAAGGCAGAAAGAAGGCTAAACAACAACTAGCTTAGTTAAAAGGTGAGGTGAAAGAGATTACTATAGCCAAAAGAACATCTTTCAAAAAATGGAAAAGAGATCCAATTAAGAAAATAGGAAACAGCATAAGCAGTGGCAAATTAGATGCAACACACTGATAAGGAAGGCAAAAACATAATTTGAAAAAAAGCTTGCTGCAGAAGCAAAAACTCATAACCAAAACGTTTTTCAAGTAAATTCAAAACAAGAAGACTGTGAGAGGATCAGCTGGAGTAAGATCTGCTATTCTGGGGGTCTGTTTCTAACAGCGGCCAATCCAGGTCACAAGTAGTTGGCAGGATCCCAAAGGGTAGATAGATTCCATGCTGCTTATCCTATGTATAAGTAGTGGATATTCCCTAGTCTACTTTAATAAAATGTATGAACTTTTCCTCCAGGAACATATCCAAACTTTTTGTAAACCCAGGTACACTAAAAGCTTTTACTATAACCTCTGTCAATGAATTCCAGAGCTTAATTACGTGTTGACTGAAAAAATATTTTCTAAGATTAGTTGTAAATGTACTACTTTGTAGCTTCATTGCATGCCTCCCAGTCTTTGTTCTTCTGGAAGGAGTAAACAACCAATCACGTTTACTCGTTCTACTCCACTCATTATTTTAAAGACCTCTATCATATCTCCTCTCAGCCTCTCTTTTCCAAGATGAAGATCCCTAACCTTTTAAGACTTACCTCATAGGTGTATCCTTCCATCCGGGAGTTAATGCTTATAATTTCTGCAGTTCAGCTCATGCAATATTGCTGAATTAACTTTCTGATACAAATGCTTCAAAACATAGCCCTGTGTTGGAAAATATGCTAATTCTAAAATGGATGAATTTGTAATATTTAAGATGTGTTATTTTTTTTAATGTGTTTTTACCATTGGTTGGAACATGGCTTATATCTGGATGAATGAAGCTTTGGTTTATTTTAATAAATGTTCAGTATATATAAAAAATACAAAATTTATGGACTGATGATTAATAAAAGCAGAAATAATATAATGGGAACTGATTGTACATATTGGTATTTCCAATTTATGATGGCCCAGCTTATTGATTATTTTTGACAACAAATTAGTCTAGTGTCACTTTTCAGAGCTTTAAGCTACCTAGCTACACACTATTATACAAGCTCCACTATTTACCATTAATCACATGACCAACTTACAGTCACAATAGCGATCAGGTCTCAGATAAGACTAATCACTGAATCTATTTTTTTGAATACAGTAAAGAAAAGTCTTTGACACATCAACGACCTGTTTTATATTGCTATGTGTATTTTTTACTCTTTTTTTCTCATACTTCTTATTCTTTTTTTCTTTTTTTCACATATTTTGTTTGTCGTTTTTGTACTTCTTGTGTATTTTTACTATGGGCAGGCTACCTTCAATTGTAAATAAGCCTTCATTTGCAAAAAAGTGAGAAGGTGGAAAGATGATAAACTAAAAATATCTCAAATGAGCATTATAAAAATACTTAGCTTTGCCTATAGCGTCCTTCAACAAGGATGAACCGCATTCAACTCCAAGGCAAAAAGACTGTAATTCATTATGAACTTCCTTGTGTTGCTCCGATTTTAGAATTCACAATCTTCCACCAATGTCCTCAATGATACTTTATCGTAGGCAACAATTGTTTAGGCAGACATTTTCCGATGAAACTTTCACCACGTTCCCACTTTCCCGACGCATTCATTCGGCGCCGTAGCGTTTCACCTATAGCGTTTCATCAGGGGATTATCTTAATGAAGATGAAAAATGATAATCTTAGGTTATATAGTCATTCTGAATCAAAGTCAGCCATTAAAGCTTTCTCATGAGTTACTCACGTTTCCCTTCGCTTCAAATTCTACTCTCAAAAGACGCCGCGCATGCGAGTTAGAACACACATAGACTTTTTAACTCCTATGGAAGGGATCAGGTGAAATTAACTCGATCTCATTATTGGTTAGCTTCCGCTAGCATGCTCCCCACTCGATAGAGGTATTCAAACCTTGAGGACTTAATGTGTTCAAACGAAAGATCCATTCTTGCTCTCGACGTATTAAAGTCTGATCTTGGGTTTTACCTTTCATTCCTCGATCAATTTGATCTATACAGAAACATTGCAAAGAAGAAAATGTATGTTGCTTTTCCAAACAGTGAGCTACTATCGGGGGCGTGCAGTACCTTGCAGCGCGATGCTCTTTCGTTCGTACATGAAATGCACGAATAGTTTTCCCAATATATAGCAATGGGCATGGGCAAACAATGCCATAAACTACATGTGTTGACTTACATGTAGTTCGATGTTGAAGTGAATAAATTTTATCTGTGTGTGTAAACTGTTGACATTCCAATGTTATATTGCAAATTGTGCACTCCCCACACTTATAATGACCCTTCAGCTCTGTTGTAATGCGTTGGCAAGGTGCATGCAAAATAGTGGGGCTAAGCATTTCCTTAAAATTGCGATGACGTTGCCACACACATTGTATTTTTTGATTTTCTAATCCTGGAGTGGTACTTAAGATATTACTATGTTTCTTTAATATACGCTGAATTTGATGACTAAAAGGAGAGTATCTAGTCACTAGATGTATTGTATCATCTACAGTCTGCGGCTGTACTAATAGCTCCCTGTTGATATATAGAGCCCGTTTATATGCTCTCTTTATGACATGACTAGGATAGCCTCGAGATGAAAATTTTTGTTTCAGCTGTTGGCTTGATGTTTATATTCAATGGTACTAGAGCAATTTCTGCGAAAACGAAGAAATTGGGAGAATGGGAGGCTGTCCCGGGGACCGCGGTGGTGAGCACTGGTATGATGTAGTAAACTATTACGATCAGTAGATTTTTGAAATACTGTAGTTTGCCATTTACTGTTTTCTTTGAAAATTCTGATGTCCAGATATGTAATAGTACATGGGTCTTCTGTATATGTAAACTGAATATTAGTGTCACAGGTGTTCAACCAGTGTACAAATTCCTGCAGCTGTTGTTCGGTTCCCTCCCAAATCATGAAGACGTCGTCTATGTAGCGGAGCCAAAGCTTGATATTGATGGAAAAGGACGATGATGATGACAACCACTGTTGTTCAAATTTCGCCATATATAGATTGGCTATCGAAGGGGCGCATGTTGCGCCCATAGCGACGCCAGCTGTTTGTAAATAAAATACCCGCTCAAATACAAAATAATTCTGAAACAATATTAGTTGTAATAAATCTATAAGGAACTGAAGTTGTAATTCAGTTAGATCTCCTCTATTTTTCAGGGCTTCCCTCACTATTTCAAAGGCTGCTCGTTGTGGTATGCTCGTATAGAGCACAGCCACATCCAGGGTGACCAGTAGTATATTCTGAACTGTCGTCCATATGTTATTATTAGCTAAAATCCACAAAAAATGTGTAGTATCTCGTACATAAGACGGAACTTGTGGTATCAGAGGGCGTAAATAAGTGTCTACGAATATAGACAGTGGTTCTAAAACTGACCCCTTAGTTGATACTATGGGCCTCCCCGGAGGGTGCGTGAGACTCTTATGTACTTTAGGAACTAAATATAGTTTTGCCACTTCTGGATTTCGTTCATTGAGAAAGCGCCATTCTTTTCGGGGAAGGATTTTTAATTCTTTTGCTTGTAGTGTCAAATCTTTAATAGTTGTCTGCAATGTTTCTGTAGGATCCTTTTCTAATATTTGATAGGTCTTATTGTCTGCCAATTGCCGAATTGCTTCCTGTATATACTGTTGACGATGTAACACTACCACACTGCCTCCTTTGTCCGCTCGTTTTATAACTAGATCATCCTTGGATCTAAGATCTGTTAAGACTTGTAGTTCTTCCCGTGTAAGAGCATTTGGTTTCCGAATAGTGCGTTGTTGAAGCATATGGGCCACATCTTTCAATACTAGTTCTTTATATACCGATATAGCCGGGGGCAGCAGACCGGGAGGTAACCAATCTGATTTTATAGGTAGTGCTACTCGATTTTGAGCTATTGGTTGGTCAATGAACGGCTCATTGGTTGCAAAAAAAAATTTCAGTGATAGTTTTCTAATGAGTCTCATAAAATCGATGTTGAATTGAAACTCATCAAAAAATATAGTTGGTACAAAAGAAAGGCCCTTTGCCAGCAATAAAAGCTGTGAATGGGGAAGGTCTACTCCTGAAATATTGATCACTGGTATAGGTATCTTCTATTGATTTTTTTGACGTGCTGATGTTCGTCGAGATGGGGGCTCCTGTTGTACTTTTGACTTCCTCTTTACCTTTTCTATCCCCGCGTCTAAAAAATCTTCCCGAGATCATTTACTGGAATCGGAAGATGTGGTGTCATCCGATGTTTCTGAAAAATCTACCTTTCGACGTCGGCCTGTTGGTTGATTCTTCCGTTTGGGATTTAACCAGGGAGCAACACAAGGAAGTTCATAATGAATTACAGTCTTTTTGCCTTGGAGTTGAATGCGGTTCATCCTTGTTGAAGGACGCTATAGGCAAAGCTAAGTATTTTTATAATGCTCATTTGAGATATTTTTAGTTTATCATCTTTCCACCTTCTCACTTTTTTGCAAATGAAGGCTTATTTACAATTGAAGGTAGCCTGCCCATAGTAAAAATACACAAGAAGTACAAAAACGACAAACAAAATATGTGAAAAAAAGAAAAAAAGAAGAAGTATGAGAAAAAAAGAGTAAAAAATACACATAGCGATATAAAACAGGTCGTTGATGTGTCAAAGACTTTTCTTCACTGTATTCAAAAAAATAGATTCAGTGATTAGTCTTATCTGAGACCTGATCGCTATTGTGACTGTAAGTTGGTCATGTGA
The DNA here is from genome assembly GCA_033557465.1 of Ichthyophis bannanicus. NCBI lineage: Eukaryota > Metazoa > Chordata > Amphibia > Gymnophiona > Ichthyophiidae > Ichthyophis > Ichthyophis bannanicus. The sequence goes on along the minus strand of CM066038.1, from coordinate 122,442,493 downwards.
TTAATGGTAAATAGTGGAGCTTGTATAATAGTGTGTAGCTATTGATTATTTTCTGCATTGGCCATTTGCTTTTGTTTCTTATAAATGCAACATAGATTTTTATTTATTTACAGTCTCTTATATACCGCACTATTCAGCATCAGCGCGGTTTACATGGAACAAAAATGCTCAGTACAGTTAACACGTATGAGTTTACAGATAACAGGGCAAAAAACTTGGATAACAGGGGTAAACTATTTACAAAACTTGCTACACAGAGTCATATGAACAGGAATTTCATAGAAACATATGTACCACTAAGGGTTAGAGTATCTTTCTTGGCATGTTGTTGGGATACCATATATTTGCTTAGCAGATTGTATCGTTGGACTCTATGGGGCGTCGTTGGGCTCTATGAGGTACTTGTTGAAAAGGTGGAATTTGAGGGCTTTCCTAAACTGTGTGAGGCTCTTAATAGCCCAGATACCTGGAGGTAATGCATTCCAGCATCTTGGCACACTGAGACTAAAAGCCCTATTGGCTGTAGATGTAGTGCAAACTGTTAATGCTTTAGGGACTTTTAGAGAGTTTATAGCCGTGGATCTTCTTGTTCTATTTGGAGATGTGGTATGGATGAGGGCAGTTAAGGATTCAGAGGAGAGCTTGTTAACAGCTTTGAAAGTGAGTAACAAGGTCTTGAAAACGATTCTAGCCTGGATGGGTAGCCAATGTAACTGTATCAGCAGAGGCGTCACGTGGTCACTTCTGGAGGCTCCATGGATGACCCTTGCTGCCGCATTCATGGCGAGCTGCAGCGGGTTCAAGGTGGATTGGGGCAAACCTTGTAGGATGGCATTGGCATAGTCAAAATGAGGTATGATCAACGCCTGGTAGATTGTCCTGAAATCATTTGGTTCCAGCATGGATCATAAATGCCTAAGCGAGCGGATCTTGTAGTATACTGCTCTGACTGTGTTTCCTATGTGGGCCTTCATGTCCAGGCGTTGATCCAAAGTGACTCCCAGGTAGCGTACTGAAGGTTTAGATTGTAATTCAGCTTCTTTTACTTTAAGATATTGTGGTGGGGTAAAGTTGGGGTTCCTCGTAATGAAGAGTACTTCCGTTTTCTTATGTTGTATTCGGAGGTTTTGGGAGAGAAGCCAGTCAGATATTGCATTGAAACAGCTCGTCAGTGGAGAGAGGTCCAAATGTTCGGTAGAGAAGGGTATGTAAAGCAGGACATTGTCGGCGTATAACATGCAGTTAACATTGAAGGACCGGATGATCTTGCAAATTGGCTGCATGTAAATGTTGAACAGTAGGGCAGAAAGGGAGGATCCTTGTGGGACTCCCTGGCTTTGGTGGAAGGGTTCTGAAGTTATCCCTCCAGAACGAACATGCTGCCATCTTCCGGACAGGTAAGATCTGCACCATTCAAGCGCTCTTCCCTTAACGCCTTTCTCAATTAGTCGTCCTAAGAGAAGCTCATGACTTACTGAATCAAAAGCTGCAGCGATGTCTAGAAAGATGAGAGCAAATCCTTGACGGATGTCATCAATGCCAGTGATTATCTTGCAGAAGAGAGTAGTAAAAAGAGTTTCCACTCCGTGGAATTCCCTAAAACCATGTTGGCAGGGGTCTAACGGTGCAGCGGCGTCGATGTGATCCTGTAGTTGTCGTTGAACCTCTTTTTCAATGATCTTCGCGAGTAGTGGTATGCTGGATATAGGTCTGTATGATTCTACCTTTTGGGGATCGAGCTTGCAGTTTTTTAGCAGAGGTTTGATAGAGGTATGCTTAAGAGCTGAGGGGAATGAGCCGGTTGAGAAGGAGAAGTTCATTATTTTGGATAGTACTGGGCTGAAGTGGCTGTGGAGCTCCTTAATCCAGAAGGCTATGCAGGGCTGGCCCAACCATCAGGCAAACTAGGTGGTTGCCTAGGATGGCAACTTCTTGACCATGAAGCAAAGAGGACATTAAAATCTAAACAGATTTTTATTCCAAGCTTAAGGTTTGCCTAGGGTGCCAACATCTTGAACCAACTCTGGGCTGGCCTTGATGCTACGTGCTTTTGTAAGATAAGCACCCAAAATCAGCCCCAGTAGTATACAAATTATCTTGCCTGGATTTACAACTGCTCCAAAGATGTAAACGTGGTATGTATTCTATTTGTGCATGTGGGTATTTTATAAAATACCCATTTACAATGTTAGCTCTCCCTGCTCCACCCAAACTATGGCCCCAGCGACATCTATGTGCAATACACAGGTAAGTATGCGCCCATCTTGTCAGTGTATGTATTATAAAATTCTGCAGTCAAATATGCATATATAAGAGCCTTTTTCTGGGTGTAAAACATGCTTTATACACACAAAATACTTTAGAAAATTACCCTCTTATGTAGACTAATAAGAAAACTGTATCTATGATTATAAATTACATGAAATCTAAGGGACGTGTTAGCCTACACTTAATTGGAGCCATGCAGGTATATTGATGGAAGTGCTCACCTGATATGTATCCCATAGCCTTATAGTGCATCGCAGGGGAACTTCTCTCATCAGCAGGTTATTCATCCAACGAAATGCAAATTGCAGATATTCAACCTCATACTGATGCAAGTGTCTATGTACTTGTTCTGAAAGTCAAAATTAAGGATGCTTGTTATGCTTAGCATTGTATTTGCAGTTAAAATTATAATTTAAACAGTATGAAAATATAACAAAACACTGCATAAACATCTGAGCTGTACAAACACTGAATAAATAATGTGAAAATGAATAACTAGATTCTATAACATCTTAGTATTAGATAAATTATTTAAATATTCATATGCTAGTTCGAGATATAATGATAGAAATAAATTATTTCCTGTTAGCAGAAAAATTCTTTCTAAAAAGAAGGTCATAACTGTCAATCCATAAGTATAATCTAATACTACTCATTTTCATCAGCAACAAAATAACTTCTATGTAGCTGTCATGAACTAATGAAAGCTTTGACCCTTGGTCTTTAAATCGAATACTCTTGGATTTCTCATGGGAGAGCAAACAAAACCATTAAATAAAATATAATAATTTATTGAATTATTAAAAATTTGTGCTCTAACATGCTCAGATGTAGTACAGAATCTTTAACCCTAACTGGACTTTAGAATGCATACAGCTTACTTGTGCCAAAGAAATGTTTCCTGCCTAAGAATAAAATATAAACACCACACATAAGTGTAAAAAATAATTTTTACATACTTGCTAATTTCCCTCCCTTGAATTTTACTAGACCAGTCTGACAAGTGGTTTATGCTCCGCATCGAGCAGATAAAGGTAGACCAGAACAACTTTCAGCGATATCACTTGTATATATGCTAGTACAGCACTAAGAGAAGTCTGCATGATACTTCCCAAGCAGAAAAGAAGACTGCATCTTCAGAAGAAAGGACGGCACTGTCCTCAGAGAAACAGACATTGTCAAGAAGACCAGAATGTCTCCAACATCTGCCTGGCAGATGCAACAACTCCTAGGAATACCAACTTCAGGGTCAAATCCTTGAAAGAAGCTATCCGAAAGGGCTCAAAAGTGGGACAACTTTAGTGCCTTCAACAACAGAAAAAGATCCCTCTGCACTACAATCAGATGCATGGGCAGATGGATCTTCTTCACTCTCCTTGAAGAAGTATGCTACATCAGAGTGCGCTACTAAGGACACTTCCAGAACACACCTCCCATACCACATAAAGGCTGCCAGCTGGGAGAGTTCAGCATTAATCCCTGGCCCAACCTGGAAGGTAAAAAGGAGAAAATGGTGAATATGCTCACATTCCTGGCATCCAGGGACTGAGAGGAACGCCACCTCTTAAAGACTCTCACATAGGTCAAGGATGTAGAGACCCTCTGGGCCTTAAGAAGAGTGTCATCTACCATTCCAAAGTATCCTTTCTTTGACAGCTTATGCCTCTCAAGGGCCAGGTTGTAAGCAAGAAGGGAACAGGATCCTTCATGATCAGGGGACCCCTACATCTCATGAAGTAGCAATAAAGGGGACCCCACCAACAGACTCAAGAGATCTGTGTACCATGGCCTGCAGAGTCTGTCTAGTCTCACTAAAAAGACCAAACCAGGTGAGACCGAATGCTGCGCAGAAGTCCCTTCTGTGGCCACTCTGAAGAAAGGCACCCAAGCCTGCCATGCATGGAATCTTCCCGAGGCTGAAATAGTTTTTCATCTTGGGATTCCCCTGGGTGGCCATTAGATCAAACAATGGCTGTCTCCACCTCTGTACAATGAGGTTGAAAAGACCTAGCTCTCACTTGCCAGGATCCACAGTGTACCAACTCATGAAGTCGACCTTCATATTGTTGACACTTGCTATGTGGGCCACCAACAGTGCCACCAGATGAGCCTCCACCAAATGACAGAGCTCTGCCACCTTTGTGGCCACCATGATACTGCAAGTGCTGCCTTGTTTGTTGATGTATGCCATGGCTGTGGCATTGCCCAAGAACACTGACAGCTTTGTTCTCCAGAAGGGATCTAAACCTCTCCAGAACCAGGCTGATTGCCCTGGCCTCTAGACTGCTGATCCACCAGGAAGCTTTCTGAGGGACCTAGCGCCCATGAATAAACTGACCAGACAATGAGGCCCCCCCCCCCCAGCTAATCAGGCTGGCTTCCATGGTGACTATCACTCAATCCAGCATCTCTAGAGGCATCCCGTACTTCAGAGGATGAGTGTAGCCATCAGACCAATTCCCCCTTGATATTCTAGAGAAGAGGTAGGTGTTGTTCAAATGCCTGGAAGCAGGGCGACCAGTAAGTCAAAAGGGGGGGATATTCAAAGTCATCTACACGGTTTGCAGACATGCAAACCATGTAAATCCACTGAATGGGACATTCAGCGGCACTAACACGGTTTGTGCTTCTGAATATCTGTGGTTGTCGCTGCTACATGCCCCGATGCTAAGCGCTTAGCATTGGGCCATAGCTAACCAGGCAGTGGCTCAATATTGCCGCTGCCTGGTTAGTGAAAAACAGGCAAAGTAAGGCACAGTAATGGCTAGTCTAACTTTACTCATGGAAGCTAACCGGGCAGCGGAGTGGAATGATATCGCCACTCCCTGGTTAGCATCTAGCTTCTAGCTTCTGCGGCGACATGGATATTCAATGCTGGTGGCCAAGTATGGCCCCAGCATTGAATATCTGGGGCTAGTATTCAGCATTGATGGCTATGTGCTATACAAGCACTAGCCACCGCTACTAAACATTCCTTGAAGGGGACCCATTTGTGCCCTGCCCATGGCACCACTTCCAGAGTCAATACCATTGAACCAGGAGCTGCAGGTAGTCCCGGGCCATGGAAGTTGTCTTAGAGCAAAACCCCTGAGCTGCAGCTGCACTTTGTCCAACATTTCTGGACTAAGAAACATCTTGGGTACAAACTATATCATAATGATAGAGCTGATCACGCTCTATGTTAGAGAGGGCATTGAGTCACAAAGGATTATTTGAGTCACAAAGGATTAAAGTTCTACAGGAAATAAAATTTGCAGTAGAATCTCTATGGATTGAAATTCCATGTAAAAAGGGGAAGGCGATGGCGGGGGGGGGGGGGGGGGAGGAATATCGACCACCTGGCCAGAATGAACAAATGGATGATGAAATGCTCAAAGAAATCAGGGAAGCTAACAAAAGTTACAGAACGGTAATAATAATGGGTGATTTCAATTACCCAGGTATTGACTGGGTCAGTGTCACGGCAGGACATGCTAGGGAGATAAAGTTTCTAGAAGAAATAAATGACTGCTTCTTGGAGCAGCTGGTTCATGAACCGACCAGAGGGGAAGCCATTTTGGACTTAGTCCTTAATGAAACATGAGATCTGGTGCAAGAGATAAGGGTGTTGGGGCCACTTGGCAATAGTGATCATAGCATAATCGGTGTTTGATTTAATTAATGGAGGAGGGGATGGTAAGGAAATCCACAGTACTACCTTTTAACTTCCGAAAGGGAGATTATGATAAAATGAGAAAAATAGTTAAGAAAAAACTAAAAGGAGTAGTTGCAAAGGTTAAAGACTTACATCAAGCTTGGGGTGTTGTTTAAAAATACTATCTTGGAAGCCCAGACCAGCTGTATACCACAGTTTAAGAAAAGTGGAAGGAAGTCCAAAAAACTGCCAGCGTGGTTTAAAGGTGAGGTCAGAGAGGCTGCTGTTGCCAAAAAAGCATCTTTCAGGAAATGGAAAAAAGAGCCAAATGACAAAAACTGGAAACAGCACAAGAACTAGCAAGTTAAATGCAAGGCATTGATAAGGGAGGCAGAGAGAATTGGAGAAGAAACTTGCTGTGGAAGCAAAAACGCATAAAAAAAACTTTTTCAAGTACATTCATAGCAAAAAACCTGTGAGAGAGTCAGTTGGACCATTAGATGATAGAGCGGTAAAGGGGGCAGTAAGAGGGGACAAGGCTATAGCGGAGAGACTGAATGAATTCTTTGTTTCGGTCTTTATTGAGGAAGATGTAGGGATGCTACCCATGACTGAAGTGGTATTTAAAGGTGATGCTGCAGAAGAATTGAAAGAAATATCGCTACACCGGGAAGATGTATTACAACTATTTGATAAACTGAAGAGTAGCAAATCACCTGGACCAGATGGTATACATCCAAGGGTGTTGAAAGAACTGAAATATGAGATTGCAGACCTGCTATTAGTAATCTGTTAACTATCATTAAAATCATCTGTAATACATTGCGATCCTCCAATCTTCAGGTAATGCCAATTTTTAAAAAGGGTTCCAGGGGTGATCCGGGAAACTACAGACCGGTGAGCCTGACGTTAGTACCGGTAAAAATGGAAAAATTACTCAGCATGTAGATAGTCATGGCTTAATGGGATACAGCCAACATGGCTTTAGACAAGGAAGATCTTGTCTTACTAATCTGTTATGTTTTTTTGAAGGTGTGAATAAACAGGTAGACAAAGGTGAGTCGGTTGATATAGTGTATCTGGACTTTCAGAAAGCCTTTGACAAGGTCCCTCATCAGAGAATTTTGGTAAAACTAAAAAGTAATGGGATAGGAGGTGATATATCATTGTGGATCAGGAACTGGTTAAAAGATAGAAAGCAGCGGGTAGGGCTAAATGGCCAATTTTCCCAAAGGAAAAAGGTGAATAGTGGAGTACCCCAGGGATCTGTGCTGGGTCTGCTGCTTTTTGACATTCATAAATGACCTGGAAGAGGGAATAACGAGTGAGGTTATCAAATCTGCAAATGATACAAATCTATCTAAAGTTGTTAAAACCAAATAGGATTGTGGAAAATTGCAAGAGGATCTTGATAAATTGGAAGACTGGGCATCAAAATGGCAGATGAAATTTAATGTGGACAAGTGCAAAGTTATGCACCTAGGAAAGAACAATCCAAACTATGGTTACACGATGCAAGGTTCCAGATTGGGAACCACAAACCAGGAAAAGGATTTAGGCGTCATCGAGGATAACATGTTAAAACCCTCCACCCAGTGCGCAGCGGCAGCCAAGAGAGCAAACAGAATGCTAGGTATCATAAGGAAAGGAATGGAAAATAAAACAAAATATATTATAATGCCTCTGTATCGTTCCATGGTGAGACAGCTGAGGGGAGATATGATATAGGTCTATAAATTAATGAATGGAGTGGAACGGGTAAACAAAGATCGATTGTTTACGTCATCAGAATATAAAAAGACTAGGGGACATGCAATGAAGCTACAGGGTAACCTATTTAAGACTAATAGGAGAAAATATTTTTTCACGCAACATGTAATCAAACTCTGGAATTTGTTACCGGAGGATGTAGTAAAAGCTGTTAGTGTAGCTGGGTTTAAAAAAGGTATGGACAAGTTCCTGGAGGAAAGGTCCATAAACCATTATTAAAAGGAACATGGGATATCGCTGCTTGACCTAATACAAGCATTGAGGAATCTGTGTCTTTTGGGGAAACTGCTAGGTACTTATGACCTAGATTGGCCACTGTTGGAAACAGGATACTGGGCTTGATGGACCTTGGTCTGACACAGTATGGCATATCTTATGTTCTTGTTCAAGTGAGTGCTGAAGTGGGCACCCAGACACTCCAAATCCTGAGGGAGAACTAAATCCTAAATGTATATAGTTAAAAGTAATTAAATGTATATAGTTAAAGTGGATCAATCACACAGATCCATTATACTCTGTATATAGTTAGCATGTAATCTCATGTGTTCTATGTACTGTAACTGGTTATGTTCAGTGTAAACCACCTCTGATCTCTGGAAGGGGTGGTATATAAAAGCTTTATAAATAAATAAAATAAAATAAATGCTGCCCTTGGGGTAGCTGATCAGCTATCCTCTCTTCTCCAGCCACTGGATCACCTGGGTAGCATCCTCCCTAGACTTCTCCATTAAGCTGAACTGAATCTGCAAGTCACTGTTCCCTGCTTGCGTAGGAATGATGTCATCACTATCATGACTATTGAGAAGTTGCAAGGCGCCGTGGGCAGGTCAAAAGGCAGAGCATAAAATTGAAAATGGCAGCCGAAAAGGCAGAACAGAAAATGAAAGTGCACTTTGGAAAGGTACAAGGAGGTTAGAAATCCCCTTGGTGGACTAATGCAATGACTGACCATGCAGAAGTGGGGCTCTCTTAGCTTGGTACTGACCACCTTTAGGTCCAGAACAGGTCAGAAAGGAGCACCTTTTTAGGCACTACAAAGTAAATGGAATACTGCCCATGAACTTGTTCTGCAGAGGGCACAGGCATGATATCCTGTAGAAGCTGCTGAATTGTTTCCTTGATTGCCATTCTCTTGGTTAAGGAGCTGCAAGGAGACTCCACAAAGGAATCTCAAAGATACTCTGCAAACTACTAAGTGTACCCATTTTCAAAAACCTCAAGGGCTCATTGGCCTGAGGTGATGTAGGTCCATTATGGTTATGGTTATGGTTTAGGCATTTGATATACTGCCCTTTACTTATGCATCAGAGCAGTTTACAGGTATATACTAACAGGTACTTTTTATTCCCTTGTCCCCGAAGGGCTCACAATCTAAGTGTACCTGAGGCAATGGAGGGTTAAGTGGCTTGCCCAAGGCCACAAGGAGCAGCCATGGGACTAGAGACCTCAGTCCCTCCAGCCTGAGGTTACTTGTCCCCATGTGGGAATCGAACCCCTGGCCCTCCGGCCTGAGGTAACCTGTCCCAACCACTGAGCCACTCCTCCCTCCATTCCAAGTAAAAGAGACAGAGATGCCCCTTGACCACTTGTCCCTTAGAAGGTACCCATTGGATCTTATTGCAAGGGTCTATCAGCTCCCGAGGAGGTGCCTACTGAGCCCTGAGATTGCTTGGATTCCCTTCATGGGTTTAGAGTCATAAGAAGAATAGACTGTGTCCTAACTCTTTCCGGACTTAAGCCACCTCCATGTTCCCTCCTGAGTCCTACATGAAGAAGAACCCCTTGTACCTCTGGGCCTATCCTTCAAGAGCATCTGTGGGTAAAGCTCTACAAGTTCTTTCACTAGATTCTTCAGGTTCTTCCTAAGGAGTAACCTGCCCTTAAAGGGAAGCCTGCTCAACTACAGCTTGGACACATCATCAGCCAACCAATTCCAGAGCCATATCCACCTTCAGACCTCCAAGCCATTGCCATGGATTAGAAGGGATCTTAATGAAGTCATACAGGGCACCTGCTACGAACGCTACTGCAGACTCCAATCTCACTACCTTCAAGCTGTCCAGCACTTGCCGGATCTAGCATAAGAGTGCTCGGGCCACCACACCTCCACAAAGTGCTGCCTGAGTTCCCAAGATGGAAGCTGTAAAGGCATTTTTGAGGAGGGCTTCAAAAGGTGACAGTTTACTTACCAGTTAATGTTCTTTCCTTACATTCTGCTAGACTAATCCAGACAAGTGGGTTGTGTTCCCCTACCAGCAGACTGGTGGAGACAAAGAACTAATGAAAAGCCCAGGTTTCAACGACAACACTCCTGTGCCTCTATTCACCTCAGCCACCAGAGGTCCTTTCAGTATTCATCCCAAAGAATATGGAAAAATGTGGCAAGCCTCACACAACCTCAATTATGGCCACCAATAAGAAATCAACAGTAGAAAACTATGTACAGGAAAGCATACACAGAAGTCTGACAGCAGAAGATGAACCTGCAGAGCCAAGTATAAAAATCATAGTGGACCCAAGGGTACTGCAGCAGAAGAAAAAAACAAATTCAGTTATAGGGGCGGGCCCTAGACTGGTCTAGCAGGACTCAAGGAAAGGACATTAATTAATAAGTAAAATGTCACCTTCCATATCGTCCTGCTAGACCAGTCCAGACAAGTGGGATGTACCACAGTTACAGCACCACTGGGTGGGAAGAAGACACAGCAGCTCACAAAACGCTTGCGCCAAAGGCCGTGTTCGCTTTTGTGTGAACTTTCAAATAATAATACTTGACAGAAGTGGAAAGTGATGACCACATTGCTGCCTGACAAATTTCTGCAGGGGCTACCGAGCCCTGCTCCACCCACGAGGATGGCTGTGTTTGGGTAGAATGGGCGTACAAACCCTCCGGAACCAGCTGGTTCTGCAATGGACATGCTGAGGCAATAGCCTCCTTAATCCAGCACCCCAAAGTTGACTTGGTTGCTGCTTCAACCTTGCACAGGCCAGCCAACAGCACAAAAGGACTACAAAAGGAATTCATAACCTCCAGGTACTGGAGGAGCACCCTCTGGACAACTACCAGGCAAAGATTCTTATTCTTCCCCTGATACTGTCCCTTCAGGAAGGAGGGCAGGCAGAGCACCTGGTTCACATGAAAGGGAGAAAGCACCTTAGGCAAGAAGGAAGGCACAGGCCGTATGGAAACAGCTTCCTTCGAAAAGGACAGATAATAATCTCGGCAAGACAGAGCCTGCAGCTCGGAAATCTGCCTTGTGGAACAAATCGTGACCAAGACGACTGCCTTGAGCATCAAATCCTTTAAAGTAGCGCACTTCAATGGCTCAAAATGTGCTGCCATTAGGGCCCTGAGAACCAGACACAGATCCCAGGAATGGATCACAGACAGGAGCGGAGGACACAGATGCTGAATCCTTTGGAGAAAACATGAGACACCCAGGTGCAAGGCCAGAGGACTTTCCTGCCACTGGACTCAGGAAACAGGACAGAGCTGCCACCTGAACTTTCAGGGAGCTAAGGGAAAGGTCCTTCTCTAAGTTATCCTGTAGAAAGGCCAATAGGGAGGACACGTTGGCCACCTCAGCAGCCAACTGCTGCACGCCGCACCAACACTCAAAGAGGCACCATATCTGTATGTATGCTAGCTTGGTCAACCTCATCCGGACACTGAGCAAAGTACAGACCACTGCTAGCCCTTACATGCTAGCCGTAAGTGAGAGGCAGCTGGGTCCTCCAGAATGATCGGTCCTTGCTGCAATGGCCCACAAGACAGAAGCAACCGAAGAGCAGGCATCTGCAGAAGCTGCATCAGGTCTCCAAACCATGCTGTCCTCGGCCAATCTGATGCCACCAGAACAATCTTGCCCGGGTGGCATTCTATACACCAAATCACACGTCCCACCAGAGACCATGGAGGAAGCATGTTCAGCAGTCTCTGACTTGGCCAGGGCGTCAGTGCCCTCAGACCTCCATGTGGCGAATGAAGAAGCGGCAAACTTTGGCATTGGAGTGGATCACCATCAGATACATTTTGAGGTTCCCCCAGTGACTCAGAATCAACTGAAATACCTAACTCGACTCCCATTCTCCAGGATCCAAAGAGTGCCAGTTGAGGAAGTCCACTTCCACAATGTCCACCCCGGCAAACCAGGCAAACAGGACAGCCATCTCCAGAGCTACCCCAGTGCTCCTTGTGCTGCCTTGCCTATTGACATAAGCCACCACTGTGGTGCTGTCTGAAAACACTCAAACCACCCGGCCCTCGACCAGTGGCTGGAAACACAGAAGAGCCAACCTGAAGGTCCTCACCTTGAGAGGGTTAATGGGCCACTCCTCTTCCCTGCGGTTCCAACAGCCCTGGGCCATATGGTCTTGGCAATAGGCTCCCTGCCTGGTAGATTAGCATCCATCGTTAGCAGGATCAAGGAGAAAATGTCCAACGGTATGCCCTTCCTCAGATGACAGGACTGCTGCCACCATTGCAAGCTGGCCTTCACCATCAACAGGAGTAGAAGCCTTGAATGCCTGAGAAATCGAGGACCATCAAGTCAACAAGAACCACTGGAGCAATCGCATGTGAGCATGCGCCCATGGCACCATCTCTACGGTTCCTGTTATCAATATGAATAGCTGAAGATAATCCCAGACTCTGAGAGCCTGCTATGTACAGAACAGTGCCAGGCAATCCAACAGTCTTTTGACTTTCTCTCTGGCAGGAAATCTCTGCCCACTTGCTTGTCAAAATGTGCTCCCAGAAATCTCAGGAACTGGGAAGGCAACAGCTAGCTCTTTCCCTGATTGATCACCTAGCCAAGGCTTTCAAAAAAGGACACCACTCAGGATGCCACCCGAGATGCTTCCAAAAGGAAATGGGTTCGGATGAGCCTGTTGTCCAGATAGGGAGGACACAGATCCATTTGCACCGCAGTCACCACCACCATGACCTTGGAGAACATCCTTGGAACAATGGAAAGCCCGAAAGGGAGGGCAGTAAACTGATAATAAGAGTTAAGCACGGCAAAATGCAGATACTACTGCTTATCTGCCTGGATTGGGATATTAAAATATGCCTCGACCAGATACAGAGAAGCCAAGAACTCCCCTTGGCACACCGCTTGAATCATGGAGTGCAAGTTTTCCATCTAGAAGCGCAGGATGCACAAGTGCTTGTTGACCCCCTTGAGGTCCAGAATGGGCAGGAAGGAACAGTCCTTTTATGGCAGAATGAAAGAGATATAGTATCTCCCCTTGCCCCGCATGTCCGGGGAAAAGGCACCACCATCTTTAAGCGCAGCAACTTGTCCAAGGCAGTGCGCACAGTGGCACTTTTGTTTGTAGACCCACAAGGAGAAATGACAAAAAGCATCCAGAATTGGCTCTCTGCGTTCCGGAACCTAGCCAAACTGAATTATGTCTCGCACCTAGTGATCCTTGGTACCCCGGGTCCATTCCTGAAAGAAAATGTGAAGCCTGCTTCCAACCGGAGAAACCAGGGAATGGGCCCCCAGAGCTTCATTGCACATCCTGGGTGGGTATTCCTCTGGAGGGGACTGAGTCTCTAAGTCAACGCGCTCCATGAAAAGACTTAGAACAAGCCCAAGGCCTGGAAGCAGAGGGGGGTAATTCCGAGAGCCTCAAGACCCCCATGAATCCAGCCAGCGCATCCTTGGTGGGTGGGTGGGTGGGTGGAGGCTAACGAGAAAGAGGCACCAGCCCACTTCACAGGTCCCTTGAACTTGTCTTCTGGAAGATGGCAAGATTTTATTTATTTATTTATTTAGACGGATTTTTATACCACCTTATCCTTCAATCAAAGTGGTCACATTACATCACAATTGTTGGGTTACATTTAACATGTGGGTACTTAACAACATTTAGACAGTACAACATGTGGGTACTTAACAACATTTAGACAATACAATTCGAGGGTTATATTTGTTATAGGGGTGTTAAAATACATTGTATAATGGACTCGTGTGTCCAGTTAGGTTAAGTGGGTGTGTAGTTGGTGGAGGCATTTAGTTGTCAGAGGTTGTTGTATTACTGTGTGTTGTTGTATTATTGTTTGGGTAGGGAATACGATTTTGTCTCACTGAAGTCTTTCACCAGCTTCTCCAATTTGGCTTTAAACAGATGCTTTTTCTTAAAAGCCTGTTGGGCCAACCAGGCTTTGGAGGATGTCTCTACTGCCCAGTGCCAAAGCCATATCAAATGCTTTGACACAGCTGTCAGGACACCATACCTGACTGCCAAACGTACCAGGTCATGTATGGTATCAGAAAGGAAGGTCATAGCCGACTCCAAAAGAGAGGTAGTATCATCTGGCAGAAGAGACTGAATCCACTGGAGCAGAGTTCGAGACATCAGGCTGGTACGTACTGCCAGCTGCAGAACTGCCATCACCACGGCGAACTGGCTCCTCAGAAAAGAATCCACCTTACAGTGCAGAAAATGCTTACGGGCTAACCCACCTTCTACAGGAATGGTGGTCTGTCTGGTAACTGCCATGACCTGCACATCCACCTTGGTAATGCCAAACCACTTGATGCACTCCTTCTCCAGGAGAGCATAGATCTTTCTACACACCCTTAACCATTTAAGTAGGAAGTCGAAAGAGTCCTACTCTGACCAGATCATATTCTTGATCACATCCGGGAACGGGAAGTCAGTAGTGAATTTTCACACCCCTCGAAGGAGCGGGTGTATCTTCAGTTTCTGCTCCATGACTGATGTATTTGTCAACTTTAAAGTGGATGAGACCCTAGCAATCAATGCCGTAAGCTGCTCCTTCTGGAATAGGCAGATCAAGACGGCCTCTGTTTAATCGTCTGAAGACTAGAGCACTTCTTCATTCACATCAGAACCCAGAGTCATAGTCAAAATCTCTGATAGCTTCCAGCTGTTCCCCATCTCCAGGAGGCATCCCTCACTGGGGATGCTTAGTCAAAAGTAATTCTGCCTGCCTTGCTAGAAGGACCAGGTTTGTTGCAAAAAGAAAAAGAAATCCAAGGAGGACAATACAGAGTCCAGAAGCTCTCCTCTTGGACATGACTCCCCAATGCCAGAGGGCACAGATGCCACAGATCCTCTAGAGGACAATGAGCGGCACACAGCACAGTTGCCAGATCCTCCGGCCAGCTGAATATCCTTACCCATAGTGCCATCTGTCACCTCCCGCCATAAGGCAGGCAAGGTCGGACTAAGTGTATCCCCCAGCTAAGAGGGGGAAAGCAGACCCTCCAGGGACGACTCAGAAGCTGCCATGCAGGAAATGCAGGGTCCAGAATCAAGGGATGAAGCACCTTGCTTACCAAAGGTCAAACAACGTTTCCTGGAAGAAGACAGAGAGTTAGGACCAGTATCACAACAGCGCGTACTAAGGCAGCATCGGCCTGCAAGTGTGCGTTAACTGCGCTTTTAAGTTATGTGCATTACAGCCGCTAGGGGAGGAGTGTGCATTGGAGCTGCTTGGGTGAAATGCGCGTTAGGACTATGTGACCACCAGGCTCACAATAGGTAAAAATGTTACTAATGTGTGAATAAAATGGCGGGAAACTTCCACACCGCACCGACGGTCAATAGCGGTCCACCCCGAATTGCATCCCAAGAAGTCAGAATCAGGCGCTCCAACAAAGACAATGACAAGGTCAAGCCTTGGTACTCACCCCCTGAGAGACCCAAGTAAAGAATCTGTGGCGGACTCAGCTCTACTCCCCTGAAACTGTTTCACTGGCAGTCTTTGCAGCACTGCATTTAAGGTGGCTGGCAGGCAGATCCCACTGAGAGACTTCTACGATCTTCGGGAGAGAGGAGGGGGACAGATGAGGAGGCCCTGAGGTTGTATGAGGTTGTTACACTCTTCCAGATCCTTCCAAATCCTTCTAATTTGTGGCTGCTCAACAGGCTCTTATCATGATAAGAACGTGGAGCTGAACCACTTTTCCCTCCGCCTATGGTTACCAAAAAGACTGCAGTCTAGTGGAGTCTCTCACGTCATGCTCAAGTGAGAGACTCACCTTTCTGTACTCAAGGTGGTCATTCACGAGCGTTTAATCAATCTCTTTTCCGTTCAATCCTCAAATTTTCTTCAGAGAGGAGAAAGCGTAGTTACTCACCTGTAACAGGTGATCTCCGGGAACAGCAGGAATTTAGTCTTCATATATGGGTATCGTTGCTACCGACGGAGCCCGCGCGGGAACGCTCCCCAGCATCCAATAGGAAAGCTTTTGGGAGCATCCCACAGCGCATGCGTGCTGCCTTCCTGCCTCTGTACCTCTCTCACTTCAGTTGAGTTTATAGCTGAGACCAAAGGAGAGAAGTAGAGAAAGAGAGAGATACAGACAAACTCCTAGGGGAGGTGGATGGGTTGTGAAGACTAAATTCCTGCTGTTCCTGGAGATCACCTGTTACAGGTGAGTAACTACGCTATCTCCAGGAACAAACAGGAATGTAGTCTTCACATATGGGGACTCCCCAGCTGAAAAGTGCCTAGGGGTGACCGCAGCTAGCTGCGAACCAGGTGAGATGGGTCAGGCTTCCTCCCATGGACCTTAGGCATCCAAACTGTGGATGGTGGGTAGGAGTTGTATTAAGTATGGAAGAGATGTTGTAGAACAGCCTGGCCAAAAGAGGCATCCTGACAGGAGCCTTGTCTAAGCAATAGTGGGCTGTGAAGGTAAGTACTGAAGTCCAAGTGGCTGCTTTGCAGATGTCATCAATAGCGACAGAACGAAGGTTAGCCGTTGAGGCTGCCATTGCTCTCACATTGTTATTTTTATTTATTTATTTTTATTTACATTCTCTTATATACCGTGCTATTCTGCATCAGTGCGGTTTACATTGAACAAACTGAAATTACATTGAACAGGACATTATAACTTGGAGATAACTATTTTACAGGGAACATGGGCTATGGGGGGTTAAGTGGCTTGCCCAAGACCACAACGAGCACCTGTGGGACTAGAAACCCCAGTCCTTCCGGCCCAAGGTTGCTGTCCTCTAGTGGGATTTGAACCCCCGACCTTCCGGCCTGAAGTACCTTGCCCCAACCAATGGCCTTCGAGAGAAAGTCCCTTACTCTGATATGTATAGGATATGCAATCTGCAATCCAATTTGACAGAGTTCTTTTAGAAACTGGAAGTCCCAAATGATTAGAGTCAAAAGCCACAAAAGCTGAGAAGATTTTCTAGGTGGCTTAGTTCTTTGGAGATAAAAAGCCAAGGCTCTTTTACAATCCAATGTGTGAAGATTCCTTTCCGCACTGGAAGCATGAGGCCTAGGGAAGAATATAGGAAGATTAACCGATTGGTTTAAATGAAAAGGCAAAACCACCTTTGGCAGAAAGTGAGGATGAGTCCTGAGGACTACTTTATCATGGTGAAACCTTGTATAAAGAGGGTCAGCTACTAATGCCTGTAGTTCACTAATGCATTTTGCAGAAATGATGGCAATTAGCAAAATAACTTTCCATGAAAGAAACTTTAGGTCTGAAGTGGCTAAAGGTTCAAAGGGCGGTTTCATAAGCTGACCAAGAACAAGATTTAGATCCCATGCCACTGGTGGTGGTTTAATGGGAGGTTTTGTTAAAAGTAGGCCTCTCATAAATCTTGATATAAGTGGATTAGAGGAAATAGGTTGTCCATCGAAAGGTTTATGAAAAGCAGCAAAAGCACTAAGATGGACCCTAACTGAATTGGTCTTCAGACGAGAAGTTGATAATTGTAGAAGATACTCTAGTAGCAACTCTACAGGTACTAAAAGGGGGTTAACTCCTTTTTGTGAACACCAGATAGAGAACCTTCTCCACTTGAAAGCGTAGGAACGCCTTGTGGAGGGTTTTCTGGAAGCCAGGAGGATATCCTTTACTTGTTGAGAAAGTTTAACATCCTGGAATTCTAGGCTTTCAGTAACCAGGCCCTGAGATGTAGGGACTGGGGATTGGGATGCAGTAAAGATCCGTCCTTCTGCGACAGGAGATCTGGAACATTTCCCAACTCCAGAGGAGTGGTTTGAGAGAGACACAGAAGAAGGGGATACCACGTTTGCCGTGGCCAATGTGGAGCTATGAGTATCATACGACCTTTGTCTCTCTGAAGTTTGAATAAAGTCTTGGGAATGAGGGGAATGGGTGGGAAGGCATAGAGGAAGTCCTGTCCCCAGGGGAGTAGGAAAGCATCTCTTGCCTGACAATTTTGAGCCGGAATTCTGGAATAGAATCGGGGAAGTTTGGCATTCTGTGGACTTGCAAAGAGGTCTATATCTGGCGTTCCCCAGATTCAAAACACTCGAGCAAGCTGGTATGAGTGGAGGGACGACTCTTGTGGCAGCAGTATTCGACTGAGTTTGTCTGCCCACAGGTTTTCAATGCCTGGAAGGTATACCGCAAACAGGTAAATTTGTAACTCTCTGGTGAGGGCCCATATTCGCAAAGCTTTGTTGCATAGTGACAGAGAGCCTGTTCCGCCTTGCTTGTTCACATAGAACATAGCTACCTGATTGTCGGTTTGGACCAGAACTGTTTTGTTCCTGAGATGGCCTTGAAAGACTTGAATAGCATTGAAAGCACAGTTACTTACCTGTAACAGGTGATCTCTGGGAACAGAAGGAATAAGTTTTCACATATGGGTATCGTCGGTACTGACGGAGCCTGCGCGGGAACGCTCCCCAGCGTCCAAAAGGAAAGCTTTTGGGAGCATCCCACAGCGCCTGCGCGCTGCCATCCCGCCTTTCCCAACTGCCTCTCTCCAGTTCGAGTTTTAAGCTGAGACAAAGAGAGAGAGAGAGGAAAGGAAAGATAGATAGAGAGATACAACTCCTAGGGGAGGTGGGTGGGTTGTGAAGACTTATTCCTGCTGTTCCCAGAGATCACCTGTTACAGGTAAGTAACTGTGCTAACTCCAGGAACAAGCAGGAATGAGTCTTCACATATGGGGACTCCCCAGCTAGAGATGCCAGGGAGATCCCCAAGGTTGTGAGTCCCTGAGAAGGGCTCTACCTCTCTCCATGGATCTAGGACATCCAACCAGGGATGGTGGGTAGGATTTGCTTAAGTATGGAACAGGTGTTTGAGAACAGCCTGACCGAACAAGGCATCCCGGCGGGAGTCCTTGTCCAAGCAGTAATGGGCTGTAAAGGTATGAACCGAGGCCCAGGTGGCCGCTCAACAGATTTGGTCGATGGACACAGAGATTAGATGAGCCATAGAGGCTGGCATGGCCCTCACATTGTGAGCTGTGACATGGCCCTCTAGAGAAAATTTTCTTACTCTGGTAGGCGAAAGAAATACACTGTGCAATCCACTTGGACAGAGTTCTCTTAGAGACTGGAAGTCCTAAATGAGAGGGATCAAAAGCAACAAAGAGTTGAGAAGACTGTCTATGTTGCTGTGTCCTTTGTAAGTAAAAAGCAAGCGCTCTCTTACAATCCAGGGTATGGAGATTCCTCTCTGCACTTGATGCATGAGGTCCTGGAAAAAAGACAGGTAAATACACCTCCTGATTCAGATGAAAAGGTGAAACCACTTTAGGCATAAAGTGTGGACTGGTCCTGAGGACTACCTTGTCATGATGGAACCTTGTATAAGGAGGATTAGTCACCAAGGCTTGCAGCTCACTAATGCGGCAAGCTGAAGTGACTGCAATGAGAAAAATAACCTTACAGGAAAGAAATTTCAAGGAGGTAGTGGCTAAGGGTTCAAAGGGTGGCTTCATAAGCTGGCCAAGAACCAGATTCAAGTCCCATGCCACTGGAGGTGGTCTAATAAAAGGTTTAGTCAAAAAAAGGCCTCTCATGAATCTTGCTATAAGAGGATGAGAGGAAATAGGCTGTCCATTGAGAGGCTTAAGGGATGCTGCAATAGCACTCAAATGGACTCTTACTGAATTCGTTTTAAGGCCTGCATGGGATAAATGCAGCAAATACTCCAGTAAAAAATTCAGAGGTATTGCCAGAGGGTTAAGACCCTTCTCTGCACACCAAATGGTAAACCTCTTCCATTTAAAAGCATAGGAACGTCTGGTGGAAGGCTTTCTGGAAGCATGAAGGATATCTTTCACTTGCTGAGAAAGATGCAAATCCTGAAGGTCTAGGCCTTCAGCAACCAGGCCCTGAGATGAAGAGACTGGGGATTTGGGTGCCACAACGTTCCCTGCTCCTGGGACAGGAGGTCTGGAGCAGATCCCAAGTCCAGGGAGGGAGCTTGAGAGAGATGCAGAAGTAGAGGGTACCACACTTGGCGTGGCCAACGTGGTGCTATGAGGATCATAGACCCCCCTGTCTCTCTGAAGCTTGAACAGTGTCTTGGGGATTAGGGGAATGGGTGGGAAGGCATAGAGGAAGTTTTGTCCCCAATGGAGGAGGAAAGCATCCCTGGCCTGAACTCCCTGACATGGAATCCTGGAACAGAACCGGGGAAGTTTGGCATTCCACAGACTTGCAAACAGGTCTATGTCTGGGGTTCCCCAAATTTGAAAGATCCTGGCTATCTGGTCCCCATGGAGGGACCATTCGTGTGGAAGAAGAACTCGACTGAGTCTGTCTGCCCAAGAGTTTTGAACCCCTGGAAAATACACTGCCATGAGATGAATTTGATGCTCTCTGGCGAAGGCCCACAATCTCAGACCTTCGTTGCAAAGCGACAGAGAGTCAGTCCCCCCCCTGCTTGTTCACGTAGAACATGGCTACTTGGTTGTCCGTGTGGATGAGGACTGTCTTGTAGCTGAGCAGGGTGTGGAAGACTCTGAGAGCTAGAAAAATTGCTCTGAGCTCTAAGAGGATGATATGTAGAGATGTCTCCTGTGGAGACCAGATGCCTTGGGTGGAGAGATCTTGTAGATGAGCCCCCCAACCCTTTGGGGAGGCATATGTTGTAAGGGTTGCTTGGGGTAACACCTGTTGAAAGGGGGACCCCAGCAACAGATTTTGGGTGGATCTCCACCACTGGAGAGAGCAAAAAAGGCGACTGGAGGTTGCTATTTTGTCTGACAGGCACCCTGATGCCTGGGTCCATTGGGTGGACAAAGTCCATTGAGCTGCCCTCATGTGAAGGCGAGCATAGGGGACCACATGCACGGTTGATGCCACGTGGCCTAACAGTTGTAACATCTCTCAAGCAGTTAAATGGGACTTTAACTGAATCTGGGAGGCTAACTGCACCAAGCGTAGGCAACGGGCCTGGGGAAGATAGGCCCTTGCAGTGGTGGTATCCAGTAAGGCCCCTATGAACTCTAGAGATTGAGTAGGGGTGAGATGGGATTTTGGAATGTTTATTACAAGTCCCAGATACTGGAGAATATGCCTTGTGCAGGCCAGGGAAGTCTTGGCCTCTGACTGGGATGGAGCTCGGATGAGCCAGCTGTCCAGATATGGGAATACAAATATTCCTAGAGTGCGTAGAAATGCAGCTACTACTGCCATGCATTTTGTGAACACCCTTGGAGCAGAGGCCAGACCGAAGGGAAGCACTCTGTATTGATGGTGCTTTCCTTAGAAAAGGAACCGAAGGAACTTCTGTGTGTTGGATGGATGAGAACATTGGTGTACGCATCCTTGAGATCTAGAGAACAAAGCCAGTCCTGACTCTGGAGGTATGGAAGGAGAGTACCGAGAGAAGTCATCTTGAATTTCTCCTTGCATAGAAACTTGTTCAATTCTCTGAGATCTAATATGGGTCTGTAGCCCACTGTTTTCTTTGAGATGAGAAAGTAGGGGGAGTAGAACCCTGAACCCTGTTGAAGAAGGGGTACTTCTTCTATTGCCCCTTGGGCAAGAAGGGTAGCAATCTCCTGACCCAGAAGGTTGAGGAGAGATGTTGGAGAATTGAACTGTCTCACCATGGTGTGAGGGGGAAGGTTTAAGAAATGAAGCTTGTACCCTTCCCTTATGATGGAGAGGGTCCATTGCTCTGCTGTGATTTGTTCCCATCTGGGAGCAAAGTGAGCTAACCTTCCTGGAATGGTGAGAGGCTCTGGATGTTCTAGAGCCAGAAAGGCTAAGTTCTCTAGTTGTAAGTCAAAGGCCCTGAGGAGGCTGAGGCTGTTGGGCCGTAGCAGTCCTAGCAGCTTTAGGCTTGGCCTGTTTCAGTTCTTGCTGTCTCTTTGTAGCAAAACGACCTGCAGAAGATGACTGCTGACCATAAGCAGAATAATATTTCCCTTTTTTGGGGAAAAAAACCTTTTTTAACAACCTTTTCTTAAAAGGAGCAGAAGTAGACTTTGAAAGTCTATCTAAAGCAGAATTTTCAGCATCCATTTGGGTGGCCTTTGCTTGCCAATCTTTGCCAAAAAGGTTTTCACCTGTACAAGGAAGGTTTCCTAGTCCATCTTGAACCCAGGGTTCCAAATCAGAAGCTTGTAACCAAGCAACTCTGCGTGCACCTATGGCAATAGCCGAGGCTCTGCTGGCACCTTCAAAAGAGTCAAAGGCTGCACGGTTGGAAAACTTGGAAATATCCTGGGCATGTTTGAGCCAGGTGAGGAACTCTTCCCTTTTATCTTCTGAAATAAAAGGAGATAAAGTTTGCAGGTGATCTGTAATTTCTTTTAGAAACATCCCCATATAGAAACTATAGGAGTTGATTCTGACAACAAGCATACTGGCCTGGAAAATTCTCCTGCCAAAGGCATCTAAAGTTCTGCATTCTCTTCCTGGAGGAGCAGAAGAGTGCCTTTTTGTACTCTTTATCTTCTTCATAGCAGACTCCACCACAATGGAGTGGTGAGGAAGCTGAGTCTTATGGAAGCCAGGACAGGGAGGAACACGATACATGGTGTCCAACCTGCGAGAATGAGGAGAAGTGGTGAGAGGAGTCTCCCATATGCCCAACATGTGATCATAAAGAATCTCATGTATTGGTAAAGTGGCTGCCTCTTTAGGAGCCTTAGGATATTGTAAAATATCTAATTTTTTGGCTCTAGGCTCTGTTTCAGGGGCCAATGAGATGGAAAGGCCCCTGGCCACTTCCCTAATGAAGTCTTGAAAAGACAAGTCTTCTGGAGGAGACATTCTCCTTTTTGTAGAAGAGGGCTCCTGAGGATGGATCACCGATGCTTTGACAGAGACCTCTGATTCATCAGAGTCTTCAGAGGAATCGAAGTATCGCCTGTCTGGATGCTCCTGCACAGCCCGTTACGCGTATCGGGTGGTATCGACATCGGGAGTGATCGGTACCGATTCGGTACCGATGGGCATCACAGAACAATGTACCGCTGCAGTCGACACCGAAGCGGATGTCGATGCAATCGGTACCGGCACCGGAACCGATATCGGTACCGGTGCCGGAGTCGGTACCGGCAACAGAGTTTGTTGCGGTACCGAAGGCGTCGCAGCTTGTATGAATGCCGTGATGGCACGCTGCATGGTCAGGATATTCTGATCCATCGACGCAACCAATGTCTGGATGTCGGTACCAGTGGGAACCACCGGTACCCCAGAACATGGCAACAGGTGATCGGTCGAGGCCGAGCCATCGATGTCAACCTGTGACCCCATAGATAAAGCTTTGGAAGACAGAGCCTCCCGCCGGGGTAATTTTGTCGGTGCGGATTCCTCGAGGGCAAGCCCGGAGGCATCTCGATACTTCAAGGGAGATTTACCCTTCGAGGACCGGCTGGACTTAAGTTTGGCTACCTGAGATCCATGTGAGGAAGAAGAAGCCCTGGAAGACGTCGATGCAACTGAAGCTGCATCAGAGGGAAACAGGGTACTGAGCTTGGCTGCTCGATTCTGTAGACCTTTTTTAGACATCATAGAACAGGACTCACAATCTGTAATGGAGTGGGGTCAGGACCTAAACATTTTAGACACCAGTCATGGGTGTCGGTGACAGAAATAGTGCCGCTGCACTTCGTGCATTTTTTAAAACCAGAGGCGGGCTTTTCCATGAGGAAAAATTTCCTAGGCCTAAGGCCAAAGAAGAAAATGCACTGAAGTGAGAAAAACAGTAGTTTTTTTTTTGTTTTGTTTTTAGAATAAAGAAAGAAAAAACCGGCGGTACCGGTCTAGCGTCGAGAAGGCAGACGCGCGACTAAAGAAATAAAATAAAATAAATTCTTCAGCGGTGACAGGAACATGACCTGCTGGCTCCGCGGAGAAGAACTGGAGAGAGGCAGTTGGGAAAGGCGGGAAGGCAGTGCGCAGGCGCTGTGGGATGCTCCCAAAAGCTTTCCTTTTGGACGCTGGGGAGCGTTCCCGCGCAGGCTCCGTCGGTACCGATGATACCCATATGTGAAGACTCATTCCTACTTGTTCCTGGAGATAATGGCTCTCAGCTCTAGGAGGTTTATGTGAAGGGAAACCTCTTGTGAGGTCCAAAGACCTTCAGTGGAGAGATCGTGCAAGTGGACCCCCCAACCCATCCTGGACCCATCTGTCGTCACAGTGGTCTGGCATAGAGGCTGCTGGAAAGGAGACCCTACAAGGTGGTTTTCCAGGGATTGCGACCATTGGAGGGACAAAATCAGACGTGTGGTAGTTCTGATTTTTTCTGTTAGTCCACCTGAGGCTTATGACCACTGAGAGGAAAGGGTCCACTGGGCTGCTCGCATATGGAGGCGAGCATAGGCAACCACATGGACAGTGGATGCCATGTATCCCAGCAATTAAAGCATCGCCCGAGCAGTAAGGAATACCTTCATAGATGCTTGAGATGCCAGTTGTATTATACGTAAACGGCATGGCTGGAGCAGGAAAGCCCTTGACTGCCGTGTATCTAGGTGAGCCCCTATGAATTCTAGAGATTGAGAGGGGGTGAGATGAGATTTTGGGAGGTTTATGACCAGTCCCAAGTATTGAAGAATTCTCACTGCTCGAGAGAGAGCGAAGTTGGCCTCTGGAGCTGTCGATGCTCGAGTGAGCCAATTGTCTAAGTAAGGGAAGATGAATATTCCCAGAGTCCTCATAAATGCTGCTACCACTGCCATGCATTTTGTGAAGACTCTTGGAGCAGAGGCTAGTCCGAAGGGAAGAACTCTATACTGGAAGTGTCTTCCTTGGACCAGGAAACAAAGGAACTTCCTGTGATCTGAGTGGATGAGAATATGCGTGTACGCATCTCTTAGATCTAGAGAACATAGCCAGTCCTGACTTTGGAGGTATGGTAAAAGTGTACCGAGGGAGATCATTTTGAACTTTTCTTGGAACAAATATTTGTTTATTCTCTGAGGTCTAATATAGGTCTGTGTCCCCCTGTCTTCTTTGGAATAAGAAAGTAGGGGGAGTAAAATCCTGTCCCCTGTTGGGGAATAGGTACTTCAATTGCTCCTTGAGTTAGAAGTAATGTGACCTCCTGCCACAAGAGGTCAGTGGCAGGGCTCTGAGAATTGAACTGTTTTATTATTGTAGGTGGGGGCAAGTTGAGAAAATGAAGCTTGTACCCCTGTTGTACAATGGACAGAGTACAATTTTCTGATGTTATTTGTTGCCATCTTTTGGCAAAAAAACAGTCTTACTGGAATGGTCAAGGGTTCTGGATCTTTTAGGGGCAGAATGACTAAGTTCTCTAGATAGAAGTCAAAGAACCTGAGGGGGCTGGGTCTGTTGAGCCAGTTGAGCCTTTTGAGCTTGCGGCTTTCTTTGCTGTCTTTTCTGTTGTTGCCCCTTCTGGGTAACATGGAGCGGACAGTGAGTTTGATGGGTGTAAGATTGGTAAGGCTTCTTTTTCTTACTGAAAAAGGGTTTTTTGAATATTTTCTTCTTTGCTGGGTTGGCTGTAGACTTTGACAATCTGTTTAAAGTAGTATTGTCGGATTCAAGCTGATTAGCCTTGTCCTGCCAGTCCTTGCCAAAGAGATTTTCTCCTGTGCAAGGAATGTTTCCCAGCATTTCTTGCACCCACTGTTCTAAGTCTGATGCTTGAAGCCAAGCAATACGACGTGCTCCTATGGATATAGAAGAGGTTCTGCTAATACATTCAAAGAAATCAAAGGTAGCACGGTTCATGAATTTTGAGACATTCTGGGCATGCTTGACCAGAATAAGGTAGTCTGCTCTTTTTTCCTCCGAAACACAAGGACTAAGGAGCTCTAAGTCTTTTGTGACTTCTTCCAGGAACATTCCCATATAAAGAATGTAGGAACTGATCCTGGCTCCTAGCATGGAGGATTGAAAGCATCGTCGGCCAAAGGCATCGAGAGTCCTGCATTCACGGCCTGGAGGATTAGAAGAATGTGTTTTAGCACGCTTGATCCTTCGCATGGCCGATTCCACTACCATTGAATGGTGTGGTTACTGGGTTTTTTTGAAAACCAGGACAACTTGGCACTCGGTACATAGTGTCAAGGCGTCGGGAATCTGAAGATATTGTTAAAGGAGTTTCCCACATTCTCAACATTAGATCATGCAAGATCTTGTGAATGGGAAGCATAGCTGCTTCCTTGGGAGCCATAGGGTATTGTAGAATTCTTAATTCTTATGCCCTAGGTTCCTGTTCTGGAATCACTGTGATTGCAAGACCCTTTGCTAAATCACGTATGAAATCCTGGAAGGACATATCCTCTGGAGGAGACATTCTGCACTGAGGAGAAGGAACTGAATCTTCTAACTGATTCGCTCTGGTACCGGTAGAATCGTCAGAGTCATCAGAATCGGAAGACTCAAGCACCGGGTGCTCCTATAACGCATGGTATCGGTAATGCTCGAAGTCGGTACCAAAATGTCTCGGTTCCTGATCCCCGATACCGGAGATCGGCATGGGGGAAAACAGTCCTGTCGAAGCAGGTACTGTCGGTACCGATACATGTTGAACCGTCTGTTGCGGTCTTAGCGGTACTGAAACCGTTAAGAGGGCCGCTAGACTGCATTTGATAGCGAGGATTCTGTGATCCATCGCTCCTGCCGATGCCTGGATGCCGGTAGCAGTGGAAGCGGCTACGACCCCAGAACATGGCACCAGTAGTTCCACAGAGGTGAAGGCCTCTGGAACATCCTGGAGCCCCGTTAGTGCTCTGGAACCCAAAAACTCCCTCCGGGGCTGTTTTGCCGGTGAAGTATCCTTGAGGGAAACGCCAGTGGTAACTCGATACTTTGAAGGAGATTTTCCCTTCGAGGACCGGCTAGTCTTAGAAGACTTCAATTTGGTTACCTGAGATCCATGAGAGGAAGATAAAGCCCTGGAAGACGTTGATGCAACTGACATCGTGCCGGCGGCAAAGAGGGCACCAAGTTTTGCAGCTCTATTCTGCAGGCCCCTTTTGGTCATCCTCGTGCAGGAGACACACTCCGTTGGACAATGTTCAGGACCCAAACATTTTAGACACCAATCATGGGTGTCGGTGACAGAAATGGTACCGCCACATTTTGAGCATTTTTTTAAACCACTAGCTGGTTTCTCCATGCTTGAAGAAAAATGGGCCTAGTGCCCAAAATGGCGCCCAGCACCAGAAGCAGGGAAAGATCCCTGAAGAAATACAAGATGGGTTTTTTTTGGGGGGGGGGTTAGGAAAGAAGAAGAAGAAGAGAACCGGCGGTACCGGTAGGCGTCGAATGAAGGCAGACACGACCACAAAAAACAAGAAATAAAGGTAAATTTTCTGCGGTGACAGGGTACCATGTCCTGTCGGCTCTGCGGAAAAAGAAGAACTGAAGTGAGAGAGGTACAGAGGCAGGAAGGCAGCATGCATGCGCTGTGGGATGCTCCCAAAAGCTTTCCCATTGGACGGTGGGGAGCGTTCCTGCGCGGGCTCCGTCGGTACCAACGATACCCATATGTGAAAACTACATTCCTGCTTGTTCCTGGAGATTATCCATCCACCACTTGGCTGGAGACAAAGAAATACTAAAGGGACCTCTGGTGGCTGAGGTGAAAAAAGGTGATATCATTGAAACCTGGACTTTTCATTGGTTCTTTGTCTCCACCAATCTGCTGGTAGGGGAATGCAATGCACTTGTCTAGACTGATCTAGCAGGACGATATGAAAAAGAACATTAATGTATTCCTAGACACTTTTATATTTACATATCAATAGTCATATAAAGAAAAGTAGACTTTAATCTCTATGACAATAAATGTGTCAAAATTAGATGTCAACATCATACATTCTTTAGGGTGTTTTAACAGAAGACAACCTGGGAAGGCAATTTCCAAAGATGTGGAAATGGTGTTTTTGAAAAGAGCACACCTTGCATATAGGTAAAACTACACGCATAGTGCACTCTCAGGGGTAGGGAATGAAACAATGAACCTACTTTTGTATATTCAAAAGTATGTGGCTTTTATAGTAACAAGAAATGTCTGCATAAGAAAGTGCAATTGTGTGCGGGCACATTTTTCTTAGGCAATTTTCAAATTAAAAGTATACATTTTATATCCTTTGTGAGATACGGCCGCCAAACCGAACACAATATTCAAAGTGAGGTCTCACCAATGACTTGTACGCCTCCTTTCTGCTGGTTATTCCTTTCACACCTCGCCGGAGCCGGAACAGGGCAGTCGGCCCTTTAACTTTGGAGGCGCCATCGGGCGCGCCCACACCTGGCGGGCCCGCGCCTGAGGGCCTCGCCAGAGGACCCTTTGGCGCGGGCCAAAGGCGTGGCCTGTTCATCCAGCACCATCTATCCACCAACTAAACACCAGGCAGCCTCGAGAAGATCAGATCCAAATGTTCCTCCACACCTCACCTCCTGACCCCAACCAGCTCCCATACAAGTAAACACCCACCATTGCTACACACTGCTCCCCCACCATCGCTAACCCATTACCCGCAATTAATTCTGTTTAACCGAATTTGCTCCCGATCGCCTGCTTTGAACTTGCTCCCCATCGCCTGCTTTGAACTTGCGCCCCATTGCCTGCTTTGAACCTGTTATCCATTGCTACACTGAACTTTTCTGCACAGGCTATAATCTCCCCGTGACCCACTGATGGTACGTTACCTATACTGCATAGCGTGCTGTCCTCACATGTAAACTAACACATACTGCATAGTGTGTAGAATCCCTATCCACATCATTGCTTGTAAATTATCATACGCTGCTTTGTCCCATCACACCTTTTCCATGGCCCCCCATCTCATTGTCCTTCTCTTCCTCATACTCCCCAACTGCCTCCCCTCCTACCAGCACCCTCATTCTCACCCCTACACCCCCTCTACCTTCCTCACCTCTCCCTCCATTCTGTCCTCTAACCTAGCATCTGCTCTTAAACTTCATTACACCCTCCCCCTCATTCAACCTGCCCCCCTCTCTCTAAGGCAACCCCACCCTCGCTTCCGCCGCACGGCCTCTGCCTTACCCCGCTCGCTACTACTCCTTCTCCTTCTATCAGGTAATATCAACCCCAAACCTGGCCCCCCTCCCCCCATTTTCTATCTCACTCTAAGAAGAGTTCCTCACGTAAATTATCTAATCGCATCCATATCCCTCTCCTTTCCCCATCTACCCGCCCTCACTCATACCCCAATCACTCATCTAGAGATATCAACCCCAACCCAACCCCTTTAGAGCTCTGTCTCACTCAAAAAAAAACCCTATCTAATCTCATCAATATCCCCCTTCATTCCCCTTCCACGTCCCCTCCCTCATGCCCCTCATGGTGGGCACACTCATACAGAAACACCCACCTGTACCCTAGCCCCTCTAAATCCCCATACTACTCTAGAAATAGATCCTCACGTACCAGCCCCCCTAGACCGCCTTCTTACTCTGAAAAGAAATCCTCACACAACTTGTCTAACCTTATCCATATCCCTCTCCTCTCCCCCATTCTCATGTGCCCTATGGAACGCTTGCTCAGTCACCAACAAACTTCCTTTTACTCATGATCTCTTCATCTCTAATGCACTACACATTCTTGCCCTAACTGAAACCTGGCTCCACCCAGATGACACCACATCCATCTCTGCTCTCTGCTACGGGGGATACCCATTCTCCCATACACCTCGCTCCACTGGCCGCAGTGGAGAAGTTGGGCTTCTACTCTCCCCCTCCTGCCAATTCCAACCACTCCTGCTACCCCAGTCACATTCCTCCCTCTCTTTTGAAGTCCACTCCATTCGCCTCTCTACACCTCTTCCCCTCCGAGTAGCTGTTATCTATTGCCCACTCGATAAATCCACATCGACCTTCTTTACCGACTTTGACTCCTGGCTTTCCGTCTTTCTGGATCCCTCCCCTCCCACACTCTTATTCTCGGCGATTTTAACATTCACATCGATAACCCCTCCGATACCCATGCCTTAAAGTTCCTCGCCCTCACCTCCTCATTCGACCTCCAACTCTGTTCCACCGCCCCCACCCACCTGCATGGCCACTGCCTTGACCTGATACTCTTCTCTAACTCCTCTCCCTCAAACTTCCGCAACTCAATCCTTTCCTCATCTGACCACCACCTTCTAAACCTTTAATCTTCAGCTTCCACCATCTCTACCTCGTCCCGTCTCCTCCGACCTATTTAGAAATCTTAATAATATTGATCTCCTTACCCTCTCCTCCATCATTTCTTCTTCTCTTTCCCCCATTATGTCCTCCAAGTCCGTCGATGAGGCAGTATCCTCTTATAATACTGCACTATCCTCGGCTCTCGACACTCTCACCCTGCCCACCCCATGTCCCATCCGACGTTCTGTTCCCCAGCCCTGGCTTTCTTCCACAACCCACTACCTACGCATCTGTGCCCGCTCTGCTGAATGTGCCTGGTCCAAATCCTGCTCCCCAGAAGACCTTCTACACTTCATATTCATGCTTGGCTCCTTCCAATCAGCCATAGCACTTGCCAAACAAGAATACTACATCCATCTGACTAACTCCTTACTTCTGATCCTCGCCGCCTCTTTAATACCCTCAACTCCCTCCTTAAGATACCCCCACCCCCAGTCCTGCCCTCCCTCTCAGCCCAAACTCTAGCCGACTACTTCCATGACAAAATCCACAAAATTTCCCTCCAATTCCCCAATTCCTCATCTACCTCTCCTCCTCCCCAATTCTCCCCCCCTCATCAATACCTCCTCTTCTACCCTCTCCTCCTTCCCTACGATCTCCGAAGATGAAACCGCACTCCTTTCCTCCTCCAAACCCACCACCTGTTCCTCTGACCCCATGCCCACCCATCTCCTACACCCCATCTCCTCTTCCGTTGTCCCTCCCATCTCTCATATTCTTAACCTTTCACTCTCCACTGCTACTGTCCCCGCCAACTTCAAACATGCTGTTGTCACACCTCTCCTCAAGAAACCCTCACTCGATCCCACCTGTCCCTCCAACTATCGACCCATCTCCCTCCTTCCCTTCATATCTAAACTTCTAGAACGAGCAGTCCATCACCACTGCCTCGGCTTCCTCACCTCCCAGGCCCTCCTGGACCCACTACAATCTGGCTTCTGTCCCCTTCACTCCACTGAAACAGCTCTTACAAAAGTCTCCAATGACTTGTTCCTGGCTAAATCTAAGGGTCTCTACTCTATCCTCATCCTTCTTGACCTCTCCGCTGCCTTTGACACTGTTTACCACAATCTTCTCCTCACCACCCTCTCCTCGCTTGGTTTCAAGGGATCCGTACTATCCTGGTTCTCCTCCTACCTCTCCCATCACTCTTTTAGCGTATGCTCTGGCGGCTCCTCCTCCTCCCCCACCCCGCTCCATGTCGGTGTACCCCAGAGATCTGTCTTGAGCGCCCTCCTTTACTCCCTCTATACCCAGTCCCTTGGAGCACTTATCTCCTCCCATGGCTTTCAGTACCATCTCTATGCCGATGACTCCCAAATCTGTCTAAACCTAATATCTCTCCAGCAATCCAGACCAAGATCTCTGTCTGCCTTTCTGACATCGCTAGCTAGATGTCTCACCGCCGCTTGAAACTAAACATAGCCAAGACCGAACTTCTGGTCTTTCCCCTCAACTCCCCCCAACTCCTCTTCCCCCTTTCTCAGTCTCTGTGGCTGGATCTACAATCCTTCCTGTTCCCTTGGCCTGCAATTTAGGGGTTATCTTCGACACCTCTCTCTCCTTCTCCACACATATCCAGCTTGTAGCTAAGACCTGCCGCTTCATTCTCTATAACATTAGCAAAATCCGCCCCTTCCTTTCCAAACACACTACCAAAACGCTTATCCACTCCTTAATCTCCTCTCGCCTCGACTACTGCAACTTACTCCTTGCTGGTCTCCCCGCAAGCCATCTCCTTCCCCTTCAATCTATTCAAAACCATGCTGCTCGACTTATCTTCCGCCAGTCTTGCCATGCCCACATTACTCCCCTTCTCAAGTCACTTCACTGGCTCCCTATCCAATTCCACATCCAATTCAAACTTCTCCTACTGACCTATACATGCATTTACTCTGCGGCCCCTCCATACCTCTCATCTCTTATCTCTCCATAACCCCCTCTCGGCGACTTCGCTCCGCTAATAAATTACTTCTTTCTAGGCTTTTCACTCGCACAGCTAACTCCCGACTTCGCTCCTTTCACCTTGCTGCCCCTTATGAGTGGAACAGCCTACCTCTCCCCATACACCAGGCACCCTCTCTGGCTCTTTTCAAATCCAGGTTGAAGACCCACCTCTTCACACTCGCTTTCAGATCCTGATTTCCATCCCTTATCTTGGCCTGACTTCAGACAATCTTCATGACTGAGTTGTAAGACCACGCTGTGCTTCGCACCGTGTTGACTACTGCTCTGTATTGTCTCGCTTTTTGACTAATGCTCTGTATTGTCTCGACTAGATTGTAAGCTCCGACGAGCATGACTGACGAGCAGGGACTGTCTCTTGTATGTTTATCTGTACAGCGCTGTGTGCGTGGCGCTATATAAGTGCTTAATAGTAGTAGTAGTAATCTGTATGCAACCCAGCATCCTTCTGGCTTTGGCTAGGGTCTTGTCACATAGTTTTGCCACCTTGAGATCCTCAGACACTAGCACTCCATCCTCTCTTCTCCCTATGTTATGGGGGAGAGAGGTTGCTGCACATGGATCAGGAGAGGAACCTCGGCGTGCTGATTTCTGAGGATCTCAAGGTGGCGAAACAATGAGACAAGGCAGTAACCAAAGTCAGAAGGATGCTGGGCTGCATACAGACAGGAATAACCAGCAGAAAGGAGGAGGTATTAATTCCCCTATTAGTCATTGGCGAGGCCTCACTTGGAGTATTGTGTTCTGTTTTGGAGACCATATCTCACAAAGGATATAAAAAGACTTGAAATGGTTCAGAGGAGGGTGACCAAAATTATTTGGAGCTTGCGCCAGAAGATGTATGAGAAGAGACTTGAAGACCTACATATGTATATCCTAGAGGAGAGGACGGAGATGGTAAATATGATACAGACCTTTAAATACTTAAAGGGTATCAGTGAACAAACAAACCTTCTTCAAAGAAGGGAAGCTGTAAAACTAGAGGGCATAAGATGAAGCTGCAAAGTGGTAAACTTAAAAGCAACATCAGGAAATACTTTTTCACTGACAGGGTGGTGGATGCTTGGAATGCCTTCCCGATGGAGATGGTGGGGGCAAATGTAGTGACAGAATTCAAAATGGCATGGGACACACACAGTGGATACCCTTTATAGCAAGAGGATGAAATCAAAGCAAACAAATATTTTTTATACTTCAATAAACAGAAGGGGGCTGATCTGCACGGAGCAGCATGTACAACCCTAACACAGGCATAGAGTGGGGGGTAACATGCACGGAGCTGCAGTTACAACCATTCTAGCCACCTTACCGTTAGACTAGATGGACCATACTGGTTTTTATGTGCCGTCATATACTATGTTACTATGTTACATTTGAAAAATAATGCAAAGTCTGCTTTGGACCATAGTCACTAAGACGCCTGACTGATAATACATGTTATTAATAACTAGGTCCCACTGAATAAAATGGGACCTATGGTAAAATAGCACACATTGAGGTAAACAAACACACGTTGGCAATAGCATACTTTGCAATTAAGGCCGTATGTGTATACCCATGTAACATACATGCATACATTGTAACTCCGCTTTTGTTTTGCCCAAACTACACCCCTAGGAATACCTGGGAGCAGAATTATGAGAGTGAATTAAACAAAGAGTAGTTACTCACCTGTAACAGGTGTTCTCCAGGAGCAGCAGGGATCAGTCCTCACATATGGGTGTCATCGGCGCCGATGAAGCCCCAGCGGAGCATTTCCCCAGCTTTCTATGAAAGCCTTTGGGAATGCAGGCACGCATGCGCGGTTCCCTTCCTGCCTAAAGGTGCCATCTTACCTCAGTCAAATGACATAGCTAAGAACAGCACACAAAAATGAAAAAATAAACTATGTACAACTGCAACTCCAAGGGGAGGAGGGAGGGTTGTGAGGACTGATTCCTGCTGCTCCTGGAGAACACCTGTTACAGGTGAGTAACTACTCTTTCTCCAGGACCAAGCAGGAAGTCAGTCCTCACATATGGATGACTCCCAAGCTCTGGGCTACCGAGGAACCCAGGCTGAACAAGACTACTCCCTCTAGTCTCAGCAGCAAAGAAAGGCATTTCAAGGACACAACCTCCGCCGGTAGCCCAACAGAGGGCAGGAGGGCAGGAGTTGCCTAAACCTCAAAGAGATTCCGGAGTACTGCTTGGCCAAAAGCACTGTCCCTATGGGACTCCCTCTCCAGGCAGTAATGGGCCGCAAAAGTCTGGCTTGAAGACCAAGTTGCAGCCCTGCAGATGTCTACCAAGGGCACAGAGCGGAGATGAGCCACTGAGGCAGCCATTGCCCTGACTCGGTGGGCCGTAACCCGACCCTGCAAAGGAAGGTCAGCCGCCTTATAAGCCCAGGTGATACAGTCAGCTACCCAGATGGACAAGGTACGCTTGGACACAGCCAACCCCATCTTATTGGGGTCAAAAGAGACGAAGAGCTGTGTAGCTCTTCTATGCCCCTGCATACGGTCAAGGTAGAAGGATAAGGCCCTCCTACAATCCAGGGTATACAGGACTGCTTCAGCCTGGCTTGCATGAGGCCTAGGGAAGAATGTTGGAAGAACCACCTCCTGGTTGAGGTGGAAAGAGGAGACAACCTTAGGGACGAACTTGGGATGAGTCCTAAGGACTACCCTGTTCCTGTAAATCCTGGTGTAAGGCCTATCACAGACTAGGGCCTGAAGCTCACTGACACGCCTAGCCGAGGTAAGGGCTATCAGGAAGAGTGTCTTCCAGGAGAGGAAGCGTAGTGGACAAGTAGCCATCGGCTCAAAAGGTGGGCGAGTCAGTTGCTGCAAGACCACATTCAGCTCCCACTCAGGGGCAGGAGGACGGATGGGAGGCTTGAGCAAAAGCAAGCCCCTAAGAAAGCGGGACACCAAGGGGTGACCAGATAGGGAATGTCCCTCCAACAGAGAGTGGTGAGCTGCTAGAGCTGAGAGGTGGACCCGAACAGAATTGGATTTAAGGCCTTGATTTGACAAGTGCAGTAAGTACTGAAGGACTACTGGCACAGTACAGGAGAAAGGATCAACTGTACGTAGCTGACACCACACAGAAAACCTTTTCCATTTGAGAGCATAGGTTTTCCTAGTGGACTGTTTCCTAGAGGTTAGGACAACCTCCTCAACATCCTGAGGCAGGCCCCAGGGAGCCAAGACTACCATTGCAGCCTCCAGGCCATCAAATTGAGAGCTTTGAGATTGGGGTGCAGAAGGGAACCCTGCTCCTGTGAGAGAAGGTCGGGTTGCAACCCCAGAGGTAGTGGAGGATCCACTGCCAGTTGAAGCAGAAGAGGAAACCAAGGCTGTCTCGGCCACCTGGGAGCCACCAGCAGAACCGAGGCCTTGTCCTGAAGAATCTTGAAGAGAGTTCGGGCCACCAAGGGCGTGGGAGGAAATGCATACAGGAGGCCCTGAGACCAGGATATCAGAAAAGCATCCGCAGAGGATGCGGTTGCCTGGAGCAGAACTTTGGCAGCTGCTTGTTCATGGGGCTGGCAAAGAGATCTATCAAAGGAAGACCCCATTTCAGGAAGATCTTCTGAATTGCTGAAGGATGCAGCTGCCACTTGTGGGGCTGAAGTATTCTGCTTAATCTGTCTGCCAGGCAGTTGTCCTGGCCTGGAAGGTACACAGCCTTGAGGAGCATGTTGTTCTTGAGTGCAAAAGAACAAAGGTCCTGAGCCTCCCGACAAAGGATCCTGGACCCAGTTCCGCCCTGTTTGTTCACATAAAACATGGCAACTTGGTTGTCTGTCTGAATCAGGACAGACTGGTGAGCCAGGGTAGGAGTGAAAGCTTTGAGTGCTAACCGAATAGCTCTGAGTTCTAGGAGATTGATCTGCTGTGCAGCTTCCCAGGGAGACCACAGGCCCTGGGTGCACTTGCCCAGACAATGAGCTCCCCAGCCTTGCAGGGAGGCGTCTGTGGTCACCACTACTGTGTACCTTGGAATCTGAAAAGGCACCCCCCTTCAGAAGATTGGGTGGGTGAAACCACCAGGTGAGGGAGTGCAGAAACGGTCTGGACACCTTTATCCTGTCTCTGAGGCTGCCTGTGGCCTGTGACCACTGAGCCCGAAGGCACCACTGTGCAGGCCTCATATAGAGCCTGGCATTGGGGGTCACATGTACTGTCGAAGCCATGTGGCCTAGAAGCCTCAGGCAGAGCCCGGCAGAGACCTGCTGAGAAACTGATTTGCCAAGGCCATCAACCTTTGGGTCCTGTCTACTGGCAAGAAAGTCTTTGCCAGCAGAGAGTCCAGCCTTGCCCCTATGAACTCCAAGTTTTGGGAGGGGAGCAAAGTGGACTTTGCGAAGTGTAAGACAAACTCCAGGCTTTGCAGAAGAGCAATAGTCCTGAGGGTGGCTTGTTTGGCCTCTTGGCACATCTGACCCCTGATGAGCCAGTCGTCTAGATAGGGGAAGACAAAGATTCCCTGATTTCTCAGGTAGGCCGCCACCACTGCTAGGCACTTTGTAAAGACTCTGGGGGCAAAGGTGAGGCCGAAAGGCAGTACTCTGTACTGATAATGGTTTCCTCCCACAATGAACCTGAGGTACTTTCTGTGGTCTGGATGAATGAGGATGTGAGTCCTTTAGATCTAAGGAGCATAGCCAATCTCCCTGCTGGAGGTAGGGCAGAAGTGTCCCAAGAGTAAGCATCTTGAACTTCTCCTTCACTAGGAACTTGTTGAGGGTCCTGAGGTCCATAATGGGTCGAAGGCCACCGGTTATTTTGGGCACCAGGAAATACCTGGAGTAGAAACCGTGACCTAGCAAGTGGGGAGGCACAGGCTCCAACGCCCTGTCCACCAACAGACCATGGAGCTCTTGTAGAAGAACATCTGTGTGCAGGGGAGGCCTTGGAGGCTCCCCTGGAAAATATGGTGGAGACAGTTGGTGAAAATGGAGGGCATAGCCCTTGTGGACTATCTCCAGCACCCAACTGTCCCTGGTAATAAGGGGCCACTGGTGGGCAAAGAGGGCGAGGCGACCTCCTGTGCAGGGTTGGGAGAGCAGTGGAGGAGAGGCTACGCTCAAGGAGTCAAAACCCCACACCCTGCTGAGTGGTAGCAGGGGCCTGAGGCTTGGGGGTCCTCTGCCTACGAGGCCCATTACCCTGGCCCTTGGCTTGCTGACCATGAGGGGGGCAGCTTGGGCAGCCTGAAGGCTGGCCATCAGTGCCCGCTGCTGCTCCATGAAGGCAGACAATCTGCTCTCCAAGGCTGTCATCCTGAGACTCAGCTCGGGAGACGCAGCAGCCACCGACTCAGGCCCCGGCGGCGCCGGGCCCGACGTCGGCTCCCTGGGAGGAGAGTCCTTGAGGACTACGGGGCTTACGTGTCCAGCAGACTCTGGCTCCATGCGAGGAGCTTTTGCAGGCTTCTCGTGTTCCACGGGCCCGGGGCGACGATCGGGGGTCTTAGACCTGGCCCTCGAGGAGCCAGGGACCTCCTCCGACGACGCCCTCGTGAGCCGCTTCTTCCTCTTGCGTTCCCGGTCGGGGGACCCCCTGTCCGAGGAGCTTCGACGGCGCTCGGGATCGGAATCCCGAAATGCCGAGGCCTGAGACGAGGTTCGGGCCCGGCCGGAGGCTGAGTCCGAGAAAAGACTTTCTTTTTGCTGCTGGCAACTTCGGAGTGCCTTGGAAGACATCTTTCCACATGGCCCGCACGACTTAGGGTCGTGGTCGGGGCCGAGGCACCGAAGGCAGCAGTCGTGTGTGTCGGTGAGAGACATCAGTTTCTTACACCTATCACACTTTTTAAAACCGCTGGAAGCCATCGGGTAAAAAAGAGACCCCGCGAGGTCAAAGGACTGGCCTTCCAGGGAAAAATGGAAAAAAGGGCGTGAACGCCAGCCACGAAGGGCAAAAACCGAAAAAGAAGAATCTGGCTCGATACCGGCGGGAGGGGAACACGGCGGGAGGGGAACCGGCGTTGAACCGGGAGAAAAAATAGCGAAAATTGCCGAAAAAAATCTAATTTTAACCGGGAGAACAGGACATATATCCGGTGGGCTTCACGGAAAAAAAAGAGACTGAGGTAAGATGGCACCTTTAGGCGGGAAGGGAACCGCGCATGCGTGCCTGCATTCCCAAAGGCTTTCATAGAAAGCTGGGAAAATGCTCCGCTGGGGCTTCATCGGCACCAATGACACCCATATATGAGGACTGACTTCCTGCTTGGTCCTGGAGAACATATAGTAATATAGTGATGATGGCAGATGAAGATCAACATGGTCCATCCAGGCTGCCCAGTAGGGTTGCTTGGGCAGAATGGATGGACCATGCGGCACAGTACAGTTTATTTTCCCCATCTCTGATTTTCAACAATCCTCAAAACACTGTACTTGATTAAGTTATCAGCCCACTGTGGGAACGGTCCAGCACCCTCCCCCTCCCCCCGGCTACACAACAAAGGAGTACATCCAGAGGCACAACCAACCCAGCACTATCTTACTTGTGGATGGATATGAAATAGCATTATCATCAATGATTTCATGCTTTTTCATTGACAAGAAATCAGAAAAATATAACATGTAAGGTAAAGATAAAAGCATACATAGTGTGTGAATCAAGTAAGCCATATTTATAGCAACATACATAGATGCATGGTTACATTCATAGTGATTTAGGGAGGGTACTGCTTAGCCCAGTTTTCTGGAGACCAGAGAAATATACCAATGGAGTATAGGTAATAGAAGGAGAAGTCTTTTGGGATGCATTTTATAGCATCCTCACTAAAAGAATATTTAAGGTTCGAAAAGTAGCATAATCTGAACTTTAAGAGCAGTTTGAAAAATATACAGTGGCAGTCTTTTAAGCAAGGGATACAGATGGTAGATTCCTACATAACTTCAAATTATGGAGAGGAATACCACAAGGATCATCTCTTTCTGCATGAATGTTCAATCTCTACATACAACCAATTTGTAATAACTTCCAAAAGCACAAAATCCTATAACACATATATGCAGACAACTTAATGTTCTACACAGCCATCTCTACAAACAACTCAGAATACAAACTAATACAATCATGCTTCAATAACACACCAGAATGGCTAAACAAGAATAACCTCTCCATCAATTACAACAAGATAGAGGCAATGATCATAACCCTTGATCCCTCATTCTCTCCCCCAGAAGAGATTATAACAAACAATAACACCATACCAGTTAATTAGGAAGTCAAATATCTTGGAGTCACTCTGGACCAGCGACTGAACTTGCAAACACATATAAAAAAAATTACAACTTCTGCGTACTAGAAAATAAAAAGCCTATATAACCTCAGACCACATCTAGACCTAAACTACTTTCATAGAGTCTGTGAGGCCATTATCAACCCACAGCTAGATTATTACAACTCCATCTTCCAAGGTCTACCAAAGCAGACCCTACTTCCTCTGCAATTAGCACAAAACACCAAAGCATGTCTGATAACAGGATCCCCAAGACATGAACACATAACCCCTGTCCTTAAGAGCCTACACTGGCTCCCTTTACAAGCCCACATTAAATACAAGGCAATTATGCTTACCTACAAGACTATGTTATAACCAAGCAGCAGACTGCCTCCGTATGCTCATCCAAAAACTCCCAAACTCGACAACAAGAAGTATACAAATCCAGAGTTTACTCAGCATTCCAACTCATAAACGGAAAAGTATCCATGCAACTTGTCAGAGAGCATTCTCAATATATGGACCCACGTTATGGAACTCTTTCCCTAATATCCTAAGGCAGGGGTAATCAAATCCAGTCCTGGAGGGCCTCAAACCAGTCAGGTTTTCGGGATATCCCTAATGAATATGCATGAGATATATTTGCATGCACTGCCTCCACTGTATTTGACTTTATCTCATGCATATTCATTAGGGATATCCCGAAAACATGACTGGTTTGTGGCCTTCCAGGACTGGATTTGAGTACCCCTGCCCTAAGGGATACCTAAAACCATGGAGACTTCCGAAAAAACTAAAGACCTTCCTATACATCAACTCCAAGATCACATCGACAGCCTTGCCCCTCTGGACCCTAATCAACATGGATTCCGCCCAAACCACAGCATCGAAATCCTACAGATATACCTCTTTGACAATCTGATCCAGGTTATTGACAATATCAAGAGGGACATCATCATGATTTTTATAGACATCTCCTCAGCTTTTGACACTGTTGACCACAGAACTTTTCAATCAAGACTACAGGAAATTGGCCTACATGGCACCACCCTGAATTGGTTCACATCATGCCTCACGGAGAGACACCTCCAAGTCAAATGCTGCTCAGCTACCTCCCAACCACTGAGAGCCACCCAGGGTGTTCTGCAAGGCTCCTCCCTCTCGGCCTTGTTATTCAACCTGTACACACAACCTATCTGCTCCATCATCAAGAACCACAAGATACAATACACCATCTACGCGGATGACATTATGATATACACCCCTATCAGCCATGACAGCCCCGACTACTCCAGCATAGCCAACTGTCTTCAACAAATGACAAGCTGGCTTCAGGAAAACAACTTGACCATAAACTACAACAAGACAGAAGTGCTACTCATCACCAGAAACTACGCCTTCGCCTTCACCCCCCACCCACCCCCCGCCATCAAGCTGAACGACATTACAATACCAATAAAGCCTGAAGTATCTTGGTGTGACGCTCGACAAAAACCCGAACCTACAGTCATACATCGCCAGAACCACCAGGAATTAATACCTCAAAATGAAAACCATAAGATGCCTCAAACCTATCCTCTCACAGGATCACTTCCGCACCGTCCGTCAAGCTCTAATCACTCCCATCTTAGATTACTGCAACCCCTATTTACCTTGGGCTCTCAAAACAAGCAATCCAGCCATTACAGATGGCACAGAATACAGCCGCCCGCATAATAACTAGTTCCTCAAGGCACGATCACATCACCCCCATTCTCAACCACCTCCACTGGCTCCCAATCAGCTCCCACATCCGTTATAAGGCTCTACTAAACATATTCAAAATCAAACAGAACCTCTCAGCAAATAGTCTGCAACCCCTCATCAGATCTGACCCCTGCACCAGACCCAGGAGGAGAGGCACCTCATACACCATCAATACACTCAGAGTATTCACTAAAACAAGACAAGATACTTCAAGAAGAACACTATACCTGGCTGCGCCCATGCTCTGGAACTCACTCCCCAATGACTTGAGAACAACAGTAGACCTCAAGAACTTCAGGAAGAAGCTCAAAACGACGCTCTTTCAAGAACACTATAAGGACACCACGCGACCTGACCAATGGCCACTCAGTCTGCTCACCTCTCTTTCAGACCCCTTCAGCCTCCGCCCCTCTCCTTCCCCCTTCAACCTGTATATAGTTTGTTGTACATAGCTCACAGTGTATCTAGCTCACCTTGAAATCACTAATACATTCCACATACACATACACTGTCGATTCAATCACTGCATGCCCGCTCCCACAGCCTTGTGATTTGTTTGATGTGTAAACCGATTTGATTCCAGGATAAAGTGGTATATAAATCCTTTTAAATAAATAAATACTTCCTGACCAAAATGTTCTACTCCATCGCACCTTGAAGTTCAACGTAAACCGCTTTGATAATATGAAAGGCGGTATATAAAAACTGTTAAATAAATAATTTGGTATGTGTGAACCCTGGGTTTGTCCAAGGGATGTCTGTTTTTATAATGTGAATCTGAATGTTATTGATTTCTAAAAAAAAGCGTCAATGTAAAAAACCTAAATGACTGGAGGTAAAAATGACAATTGGGGAATATTATCTGTTGCAGAACTATTAAAAGTAAGATCAATTTAGAAGAAATACAAAGATAAAGAAGCAAACCCTAGTTAAAAATCAGGCATAGATGCTTCATCAATCAGATCCTATCATGCCTGCTCTGAGGGAACTGCACTGGTTCCCAGTGAAATACAGAATACCAGCACTGGTTCCCGACCTGCGGTCCACAAGACTGTGGTGGATTGCATCAAAATAGTGGTCTGAGGTTACCTCCTTACCTCACCACACTAAAAAAGAAGAAATCAACTAGGTTAATCGAAGTCAGGCAAATACTGCAGACAAACTAGAAAAAATGTCTGTGGAACTGCAAAGAATAAAAAAGACTGAGGAGGTGAGGCATGGCAGCAGCGGGAGGAATCACGCACGCATGTATGGAGGGAC
This sequence comes from Ichthyophis bannanicus, assembly GCA_033557465.1. NCBI lineage: Eukaryota > Metazoa > Chordata > Amphibia > Gymnophiona > Ichthyophiidae > Ichthyophis > Ichthyophis bannanicus. The sequence continues at coordinate 122,400,252 of CM066038.1, read as the reverse complement.
TACTCTAAAAGCTTCTAGAAGGGGCTGGGAGAAGCTCCTGTGTGGGACTCCACTGATGATGTCAACCACATGTGAGCACTTATCTTGCTTTTCCATAATAAATATAGTAAAACTATGGTGTTTGATCTGATTACTTTGGCTCTTTCACAAGGAATTAATGAACAGTAATAAACAATTAACAGCACTTTAGCTACAGTTTTAATAAGCACAATGACTAACTTGTGAGGATAACCTCTCTTTTAAACATACTCAAAAATGTTGTTAGTAACTGTACCTCTATTCCCTGTTTTGATTGCACAAAAACAGCAGCAAAAATCTCACTAGTTATAGCTAGCTTGTGTATTTGTGATTTGAATAAATATTATAAAATTTTTAAGATTTTCTTTAAACTGTTCTGTTTCTAGCTATACTGTACATATATATGATTTTGACAGTCTGGCGAAGGGGCTATGGGGACATATTGGGCGATCCATTGGGGGTCTTTAGTCATAAAAAGGTTAAGAATCCCTGATTTATGATATAGATGGATTAAGGTATCTCAGCTTATTCATTTGCTGTTCTGATCTATATAGCTGACACATCATGACTATATCAGAATATCAAGATTACCCACATGTCATCTGACACATCAAGTCAATTTCTCTACTTTGATTTCAGGTTTAATAATGCAAAGAATTCTTTCACAGAGATAAGTAGCTGTGAAGGGAACCAAAGCATTCATTGCCCTCATCGCCAAGCTACGGTACTCTGCGATTTGCTCACAGCAAAACTGCCTGATACCCCAGCCCAGACTTTTCAAAATCAGCTTTCTTTCTTGAGTCTTCTTGGAATTCAATGAAATCATCCTTTGCTAAATCATTGTCATTCATCATAGATATATCAAACAAGAATGAGTTCATGATCCAAACAGATTCCATGCTAAAATCATTAACATCTGAGAACAAACCTTTACAATTTGTACTTAGGACTTCCAAGTGGTTCTTGACTCTTTGAAGTATTTCTGCTGGCAATGTTTTACCATCTTATTCCGTGTTGATAACTGTAATAATTAATAATCTAAATTTTAATCTAACAACCATCTTTTTTAAATTGTTTAGAAGATACAGTCCCATACCTCCAATCATTTGGTTCCCATATCACAAAGGGGATGGATACCCCCAGTTAAGGATCCTAGTCATAAATAATTGTGAGCTAATGCTCTTTCCCTGAAAAAAGATAATGTGTTCACCAACAATTCAAGATTTATATTTTCCATTTTACTGGAACTAAGCAAGCACATTTTTAATGAATAAGATGATGGAATTATTATCTTCAAAGTTTAAAATGTTTTTTTAAAATAAAATATTGATTTTGCATTTCATGGTAATATAATTGGAGAGAGACAGGGAATTGCAGATCTCATATCAAACTGATATGAGCTTAAACTAATGATTAACACAATTTCCTGGGCCTCTTTCAATGATAATCTTGCTACTGACAAATTTTACCAAACTATGTGAGCTTCTTGTTTTAAAATGCAATATATGAAAGTACTGTCATGGAATTAAAGAATAAAAATATAATTGTATTAAACATAAGAAAGACAAGTTAGGAATAATATTTGATGTGGCTAGGATTTTTATTTGTATTTATTAACACAGGTCTGCGACTAAAAAGCTGTTTGATTATTTTCATCTAATTTCCATGTATTTTGGTGTGCTGAAAACAAATAAAATATTGAAAAAACTCCTAGACGTCATGATTTGCCACAACATGCAAAATTGTCTTCAAATTTATCAAATTTTTTCAAATTTCTATTAATGAATTCAAATTACTATTAATTAATTCACATAAGTGCATTTAAGATATAAAATGCCAAAAAAACCTTAAAGGGGTTGTCCGAGTTATGTAAAAAATAATATAGCACTGTAAATCTGATGGTCAGCAATATATACATAAGCTAAGCAAGTTTTAAGTCCGTGCTCTAATGGTAGAAGGGGTTAATCTTTCCTGAAGAATCCAGTGGGAGGGAGACACAGGGCAGATAGCAGCAGCTCCGGTCAGTGCAGGGGGGCGTGGCCAGCACTGTGACGTCTCGTGTACAGACACAGAGCTGCTCTCTCCTGCATGCCACACTTGTGCACGAATCATCATCAGGTTCTTGGTTCTAGGCTGTTCACACTTTTTCATCGCAATTCGTGTTAGCTCATCATTCCTCAACTGTTATGTTATGGCTCCGCGGAAGTGTATTAATTCGCCAGACAGTTTCTGTTTCATCTGTGGTGAATATATAGTGTTGAAGCAACAGCAGAATATTACAGACTTTGTGAAAAAAGTATACTTTGCATACTTTGGACTAAAAATTGGAGATCAAGATAAAGTCTGGGCGCCTCATAAAGTGTGCAAACGGTGTGTTGAGGACCTCCGAAACTGGTTCAAGGGTAAGAAAAAATCTTTCCGTTATGGGATTCCTATGGTATGGCGAGAGCAAAAGAACCATAGTGACGACTGTTGCTTTTGTTCATGCGATGTGAAAGGGTTTAATTCCAAATGGAAGCATTCCATTTCATACCCCAATCTTCACTTGGCAATTCGTCCCATCCCCCATGGCACAGATATACCAGTACCCAAGCCCCCTGCTACCTTGGAAGAGATACCTAGCTCCGATGAAGGTGAAGTCATACCTGAACCAGACGACGAATCAAATTCTGACTTTGAAGATGATACAAGACCAAAATTGTTTTCTCAGGAGGAGATGAATGATTTGGTAAGAGACTTGAATCTTCCCAAAGATGTCGATGAGTTACTCGGATCAAGGCTGAAAAGCAGGAATTTATTGTTGCCAGGAGTGTCATCTTCATGGTTCAGACATTGTGAAAAGGAGTTTGTTCCTTACTTCGCCCAGGAAGACAAGTTGGTTTATTGCATCGATGTCGAAGGTCTGATGGGTCAATTTAAAATCCAATATGATTCAGAGCAATGGCATCTTTTTATAGATTCTTCAAAAAGAAGTCTCAAAGCAGTTTTACTATACAACGGTTTTTACGCTTCCATACCTGTAGGTCATTCCGTACACTTGAAGGAAACCTACGAGAACTTGGAATTGGTTCTTCATAAACTTAAATATGAAGACCATGGTTGGCAAGTGTGTGGGGACTTGAAGATCTTGTGCATGCTGCTCGGGCAACAAGCTGGGTATACCAAATATCCTTGTTTTCTGTGTCTATGGGACAGTCGAGACAGACAAAATCACTGGACCAAGAAGAGTTGGCAGCCGAGGGTGCTAACAGTCGGTGAAAAAAATGTCCTCCGAGAAACTTTGGTACCTTCCCATAAAGTTCTTCTACCACCTCTCCACATAAAATTGGGATTGATGAAGCAATTCGTAAAATCACTTCCAAGAGATGGAGAATGCTTCAAATACTTGGTCACCAAGTTTCCAGGCCTGTCTGAGGCAAAATTGAAGGAAGGTGTGTTCGTCGGACCAGACATTAGAAGGCTTATAGTTGATCAAGAGTTTGTCAATTTAAATTAGTCGTACAGAAAGTTTTAGGCAATAACAAAGATCCTCACTACAAAAAGATCGTCGGACGAATGCTGAAAGCATTTCAAGCTTTAGGTTGCCTGATGAGTTTGAAAGTGCATTTCCTCCAATCCCATCTTGACTACTTTCCTGAAAATTTGGGAGGTGTGAGTGAGGAACAAGGTGAACGATTCCACCAAGACATTAAAGAGATGGAAAGGAGATACCAGGGAAAATGGAGCATTACAATGATGGCAGACTACTGTTGGATGCTTCAGAGAGACATTCCAGATGCTACTCACAAGCATAAATGCACCAAGAGGAGCCTCACATTGAAGAAGAATCGAGTTTAGTGTGTGTAGGTGAGCTCATTTCAGTTCAAAAAAAGATTTTCATGAAAATATTGTAATAAAACTTTAATTTTATAAGTCTATTTCCATTTATTTTGAGGTATTGTCTTATTTAACATACTTATCTAAATTGTCAGGAAACGTGATGTCCTATGACAAAATGGAGGTCATTTTCGGATTCAGCGCACCAAAAAACATAGAGATTACGTGGAATAACCAAAACAGCTCTCGAAAAATTTTTTTTTTGCAGATCTGTGATTTGCTATATTGTATTTTCTTATAATGGTTACTTTAAGATTTTATTTTTTGTCTATGCATAAAGGTCAGAAGTTTGCTTATAAGAATGTAAGATGCTCAGGACCACTGTGTGGAACATGATGAAGAAAAAGCAGAAAAGGTAATTACTCACCTGTAGCAGGCATTCTCTGTGAATAACAGAAAAAGTCCTCATGTATGGGTGGTATCCTCTGAAGGAGCCCCTGCACAGGAGCATTCCCAGCTCCTTAGAGAATCTTTTAGATGCTCACCATGCATGGCCACATCTTCCCGCTTGTTGCCATCTTAGCCTCTGTCTATTCTAACTGAGAGGAATTCAACTCCTAGGGGAGGTGGGTGGATTGTGAGGATTTTTTTTGTTATCCACAGAGAACACCTATTGCAGAGGTAACTACCTTTTCTGCATAGACAAGCAGAAAAAAAGTCTTATCTTTATTCTGGCACTTGATTGACCACACAGACAAAAGCACCAGTGCAGTTTACAATAGATAAATAGGCTGCAGCAGGTGGGAAAGGAACATCAATTAATAGACAGGAAAGCAGAGAAGACAGGACACACAGGAGAAGGGTGGAAGAGCATGCATATAGAGGAGCAGTCAAGCAAATCAGGAGGGGCATATGGTCTGGTCTGGGATTTGAAAGAGGTCAAAAGTGAGGCCAAAGAAATGGGAACTTTGGGAACCTCAGGAAAGACTGTTCAGCATGGAGCTGGGAGCGAATTCCAAAGTACTGGGCCAATAAAAAAGAATGCAGAGTGACGAGTAAGCTCTAAACATGCACGGGCAGGGGTTGGGAGGGACAGACAGTCATTATGAGTTCAACCCAGGGCAAGGGGAAGGATATGCATGTGTAGGAGGTCAAAAAGGTATTGTGGTGTGTCACTGTGGACTACCCTGTGCATGGCTGTAAATATCTTGTATTGAAACCGGAACCCGACGGAGAGCCAATGCAGGTGGATAAGAAGAGGGGACACATGATCTGTGTGTGAGGAATGAGTGAGGAGATGGGCAGCTATGTTCTGGAGTAACTGTAGATGGTGAAGCTGTAACTGAGGTAAACCAGCTACGACAATATTGCAATAATCGAGGCGCGATAGAAAAAGGGACACTATAAGAGTTGTCAGGGAGGATGAAGGGAGAATGGAGCGCACAGCCCATAGCTGGCGAAGCGTGATAAAAGAGCGGTGCACAAGTGAGGTAATATGTTGATGAAAGGAAAGAGTCGAGGGTGACACCATGGTACCGGAGGGACGGAGTGAGGGGTATATAACTGTCAGACAGAATAGGAGCCATTGAAGGGCAGGGAGCACCTAAGGTAAACCATATGGCAGCTGATTTAGCAGGGTTGAGGTGCAGGTAAATTGGAGGACAACTATGAAGAAATCTGTGCAAGGCAGGAATACAGGGGAGTAAGACCAAGGGAAAGAGGGCTGGTGTGAAATAACAGAATAATGTCATTAGAATAGTAGAATGCCAACAAACCAAACTGCTGAAAAACTAGAGTGAGTGGTACAAGAAAAAGATTGAATAGAAGGGTGCCAGTACAGAAACCTTGGAGACCTCACAGAGGTGGGGGGTGGAGGATGAAGCAGAGGGATCAACATGGACACAGACCAAGGAACGAGAGGAAAGAAATGACCAAACCCTTCAGTGAACCATCCCACGAACATCATAATCATCCACGCAAGACAGGAGTGTGGGGTGGTCAACCAGGTCAAATGCTGATGACAGGCCAAGGGATATTGTGAGGAGAAATCACCTTGTTCATGTGCCAAGTGCAATTCATTCAGAAGTGAAAGGAGGATGGTTTCTGTGCTGTGGCTGGTTTTGAAACCGGATTACTGGGGATGGATGGCAGAAATGGAATAGAGCTGCATGGATAATTGTGAAAAGACTGCTTTTCCATGATCTTGGACAGAAACATAGAAACATAGAAATATGATGACAGAAAAAGACCACATGGCCTATCTAGTCTATCTTTCCATATCAACAACTACAACAGTCCCCTTTTTACCTTTAGAGATCCTCTGTGTTTGTCCCATGCTTTTTTGAATTCATTTACTGTCCTCATCTCTACCACCTCCACTGGGAGACTATTGCATGGATCCACTACTCTTTCCGTAAAGAAATATTTCCGCATATCAGTCCTGAATCTATCTCCCTTCACCCTCATCCCATGTCCCCTCGTAGCAGAACTTGAAAGAGGCTCTCTCCTTGAACATTTATGCCACAGAGGTATTTAAACATCTCATTCATATCACCTCTATCCCGCCTTTCCTCTAAGGTGTACATATTAGGATCCTTCAGTCTGTCCTCATATGCTTTATAATGAAGACCACTAATCATTTTAGTAGCCACCCTCTGCACCGACTCCATCCTGTTCACATCCTTTTGAAGGTGCGGTCTCCAGAATTGCACACTATACTCCAAATGAGGTCGCACCAAAGACTTATAGAGAGGCATTATCACCTCCTTTTTTCTGCTAGCCATTCCTCTCCATATGCACCCAAGCATCCTTCTAGCTTTTGCCGTTGCCTTTTCAACCTGTTTAGCTACTTTAAGATCATTAGACACAACCACGCCTAGGTCCCGCTCTTCTTTAGTGGACAAAAGTACTTCACCCCCTATACTATATTGCTCCCTTGGATTGCTGCAGCCCAAATGCATGACCTTACATTTTTTAACATTAAATCCCAGCTTCCAAATTCTAGACCATTCTTCAAGCTTAGCTAGATCCCTCCTCATGTTATCTACACCTTCCTGGGTGTCTACTCTATTGCAGATTTTGGTATCAACTGCAAAGAGCCAAACCTTACCCGACAGCCCTTCCGCTATATCACTAACAAAGATGTTAAAAAGAATCAGACCAAGGACAGATCCCTGGGGCACACCACTGGTAACATCCTTCTCAGAGAAAGGGAAGATTGGAAACAGGACAGCAATGTGCGGGGACAGAGGGATCTAGGGAGGGCTTCTTCAGGATGGGACAGACAATGGCGTGTTTCCAGGTGGTAGGGAAAAGACCAGAAGAGAGACTTGAGTTGATCATGTGGAGCAGGTATGGGAGGAGAGTAAGGGAGGGTTCTAACAGCCAGTTGGAGGGGATGGGATCTGAGGGACATGTTGTCTTATGTGAAGAATCAAGGACTTTAGAGAGCTCGGTAGCAGTGATGGGACGGAAGGATGCATCAAATTTGCACCTAGAGGGGATGTGGGCAGGGGGAGGAAGAGGGAAGGGAAAGGAGGGAAATGTAAGATGCAAGATATGGACTTTCTCAGAGAAAAAAGGTGGCAAGGCTAGAGGGATACGGGGTGGCGAGAGATGACATAGAGGCTGGAGTAGAAGAGTGAGGTGCTGAGAAAGAGCAGAGAGTCAGATACAGCTGACAAGAGGAATTGGAAGCAGAGGTGATGTAATTAGAATAAAAGGTGATTTTGACAGAGCGGATCATATCATGGTAGAGGCAGTAGTTACGCTGAAAGGTGGCCACGGATTTCGGCGAGGAATGCCTGCGCCAAAGCAGTTCTGCACAGCGAATGCAGGTATGCTGGAGGCAGAAACCTGGGGAGCCAGCTTGTCTAGGAAGGCAGACAAGGAGACATTCCAAGTGTGGGCCTGCACATTTGTCAGGAGAGAAGCAAAATCTGAAGGAATGAGAGTGTCAGCTGAGGGAAAGACCTGAAAAGTGGCTGATGTAATCTGATGCACCAACCGATTAGGGGGGTGAGAGAGGGGGGATCCATGGAGGAAGTAGGAGGGGAAGTAGCAAAGATATGGAAAACATCAGACAGAAATGGTCTGTCCAGAGAAGGGGAAGGATGGAAATGGCAGAGGGAACACAAGGAACACTGGCCGACGAGAGAATTAAATCTAGAGTATGGCCCGCAATATGGATGGCGCAATGCACATGCTGATTGAAGGATAAGTCGTCAAAGAGGGTAAAGAGAGCTCGATCCCGGGGATGCGATGGGGAATCATTGTGGGAATTAAAGTCACCAAGGACCAGTAGATGAGGGAAAGGAGAGGGAAGTCTCTGACAGAGACAGGAGAAGAGAATCTTAAGACTCTGGGCAGAGAAGGTGAGGCATATACCAGTAAAAAGTGAAGTGGCGGAGAGGCCTCCAGCTGGAAGAGAATAGACTCAGGATAGCAAAGGGGGGTATGGACCTCAGTGAGCATAAGGGACGAGCGGTAAAGGACCTCTATGCCCCACTGCTCCAACCCAAGTGTGATGTATGAAAGGCGGAAAACCTGGAGGAAGGCATTGGTGAAGCAAGGCCTCCTCTCAGTCTCGGAGACAGGCTTCAGTGAGAAATAAGGCATACAAGGAGTGCTGGGCGCATAGGTCCTGATTAAGAGAGGCTTTGGAGTGGAGGGATCTGCAGTTTAGGAGGGCCAGATTAAGAATAAGACAAGATGGAGCTGACAGGGGTTTGGGGATGGGGCAGTAGTAGAGAGACAGTGCAGGAGATTAGCAGTGGTTCAGGCCAGTTGACAAAGAGGTAACCCCAACGGCAGTGAAGGACGCCAGCCCCAGTGGACTGGGATAGTGGACATAACCAAAGAGGACAGAAGCAGAGTGGAGAGCAATAAAGGGAGCTTACCCGGTAAAGTTGGCTAGTGTAGGAGGGATAACAGCCCTGGATGTATTATTTGACCTCATGTATGGACTCCCTAGCTACAGGCTACCTTGAACAAAAAAGGGAATGATGGAGGTGGATCCAAGATGGCTGTGGTCAGTGACTGGATGACTTCCACATGCTGCAAATGGGGAAGCAGAAAGGAAAAGTGGTTAAAGCCCCCTTGTCTGACAGCAATCCAGCTTCAGAATTACTTTTGCGTGGTCCATTGGACCAATTCCTGATATCATGAGGGCAGCTGGGGCAGTCCAGAGATAGAGGAGTGGTTTCCCAGTGCAGGGGGCATCAGATCCAGATCCTGGCTCTGCAGGGGCCAGTTTGCAGGCTTTGCCATTGTAACATCTATTGGGTGCTAGCTCGGTGTCCAACGACACGAGGCAGCCTGGAGTGACCGGTACAGAGAGAGAGAGAGATGGCTGAATTGGATGTGACTGTAGTGGGTTTCAACCTTGATATTTTCCTGGTTCCCCCTGACCAGATAACCCGTGAATCAACCTGGTGTGTAATTAAACAACTGGCTGAAGTTCTTCTACTGCAAGTGAACAGTATGAAGGCACAACATCAGGATATACATCAGGATTGTGATAAGAATATGGTGGATGTTTCTAAGTTTCAAGGGGACCACAATGACTTGACAGTGCAAATGGACAGTATGGATGGGTGTGTTGAAGTGTTGGGAAATTTGATTTAAAGTCTGCCTTGGGTCTGCTTATATATGTATATATTGGCTTTGTATGACTGAACCCTTGCCTGATGAAACTACACAGGAGGATGGATGGCACAGAAGACAATAGCTATATGAGAAGACAATAGCTATATGAGAGTATATGCTTGCCATAAGATAATGGATGCGGCCTGTTATAGAGGATTCTGGGAAACCATATTCTGGATAGGAGTGTGCAGAATATTGGGCCTAGTAATTAATATCAGCAAAAGAGTACAGGTCAAGCAAAGAATTCAAACTAATAAGTACAAAATACTCTCTGCCTGGTTTCAATTAGTGCCAGAAGAACAACACAGGAAGGGTCAGAGGTCACAAGCTATGCATAGATGAACAGACCTATAAGTCAAACCAGATGTATAAACGTAAAAGAGATTCTTCCCCTGGGAAAAGTGTTGTAGGAGTCTGGGGCCCTGCTGACACTTAAGAATGTATGATGGATTCAAGTGTTGTAGGATCCTGAGGCCCTGCTGACACTTAAGAATGTATGATTAATTTGAAACAGACATTTGAGACGGGGAGAAATGTATATAAGGTGGTTATTTTGGAGGAAGGGTGGGCAGTATTTTTTCTCCCCCTTCATAGAGAGAGAGAGAAGGTACTGTCTGCCATTTCTATAGACGGGCTTTTTGCTGTTCTGTATGACACTGCTATTTTGTTATACTGAAATAAAAGTTTTTGTAATTAAAAGCAATTGCCGTCTAAGTAATTCTTTGATTGATGCTGCTTGTGAGAACCAGAAGCCACAATTGGTGCCGCAACCCGGCCTTCTAAATTTTCTTTTCTAAATTGCTCAAGGACTCCTCTGACTGCAGTTTTGATTTGCCTGCATTTTTGTCAGAGGGACTACCTCCTGTTTTTCACAGAGAAAAAAACAGGGGATGAGAATACCTTCTCATTAGGAGAAGAGGATTCCTTCTGCTGGTCCAGAAGATGGGAGAGTGACGTCGAGAGAGATTTTGATACCCTAGGACGACTCCAGCGGGTGAGTTTTGTTTTTCCTGTCTACAAACAAAGACGGAAGATTTACCCAGGTTCGCTTGGTGGGTGAGTACCAAATTTACACATATGCATATGTATTTTATTTGCTTAATGTTTTGTTATGTAGCAAAATTGTTAGATTGTCTTTGCCTTTAGTTGTAATGTTAGGGAAAGAAAGTTTGAAAGTTTTGCCCAGACATTAGGTCTCTGTCTTTCTGGGATTGATTGATGTACGCTTGAGACTGTACGTATTATTATTAATACGAAGCGAGTGTGTCTTTATCCACGTTTTCATACCCCCGCAAGGGGATTGGCTGGGTTTAGACAAAGCGCAAGAGTTGTATGTGTGTATGAGTCCTGGATTCGTAATTTTCGCTCCTCTCTCAATTAAGAGGTTTGGATTGCCACCTAAAAGCGAAATTACGTGCGCCTCTGTATATAAGGAGGTTCAATTTGCTATTGGTAAAAGGCGAAGTTAATTGCCCCTGTCCCTGAACAGTGAAAACACCAGGTCTACATAGACTATAGAGAAGGGACAGCTAGGGAAATGTTTAAAAGAAAATCTAAACAGGAGGTAAATACTGAGAAAGGAGCTGAGCCCGGTCCTAGCCCCATAGATAGCCTTGTTAAACAGAACCCCCTACTGGAGGCTTCAATAAAAAATTGTTCTAAACAATGGGAAAAATGGATGAAGAAAACACCCTCTCTTGCCTGGCCAGCAGAGGGGTCGTTTGATCCGCTCATTTTGACCAAAATTAGGGATCATATTTTATTTAACAAATGTGGCAAAGCCCAATTGGAACATTTGCAACATATTTCCCTGTGGATGCAGGCTGGTCCAGAGCCTTTGTCTTCTGCCCCTGTACCCCCACCTTCTTATTGGGCAGCCGAAAGTAAAGCTATGGCAGCCATAGGCTATTCTGACCCTGTCTTCCAGCCCAAGTCAGAACCCACTTCTCACCCAGCAGCCTCTATACCCCCAGAACAGGTCCTGCATAAACTCTTGGACACTGAGGGAGCTTGGGCAAAGATTGAGGGTCATGTTAACTTAAAAGCCACCCCTGCCCCAGATCCCAGTGCATATGCTGAGGCACAGGCAAGATTAGAAGAGTTGAAACAGCAATTAACAGCAGAACATGAAGATTTAGAAAGTCAGGCTCAAGCTTTAAAACTATCTGAGGTTAACATTACTGAGAATCTTAAAAGATGGGAGTTAGACCTGACAGATAGGGAAAAACGTCTTAAGGCGATTATAGAAGAGGAAGAAGAGGAGAAGATAGATGAGGTAGTAGATGAAGAGAAAAAAAGTGCACTTACAGTGATTTGTGGAGCTGTGAAAGGTGGTAAAGCTCCTCGAGCTCCCCAACCCTGTATCCTTACTTTTATTACAGAGCAGGAGGATGGAAATGGTTACTATGTTTACCGATGGTCCTCCAACATGTACGGTTGGACAAGAGCCAACCAGCCCCAGATGTTACAGTGGCCCCCTAATGGATCACTAGAAACTGTACACCTTAACACCGCCCGACTCTGCATTCGCGGAGGAGCGGGAGACCCTAACTGGGATTCTGCCTATATGGAGGCAGGTCTGAGGGTTTGGGAAAAGTATGAGAATCAGGACGCTAATAAACAGCTTCTGTTTCCAGTAATCTACACAAATGAAGGAAAATCTAAATATATCCCATGGAGTTTTACTGATATGACTAATATAGCCAGTAGTCTCCCTCCACTTAGTAGAGGGGGAGAGACATGGATTCAAAAATTTGAAAGAATTACGGCTGGATATCATTTGGCTTTGGGAGATATCAAAGCTTTATTGGCCAACATTCTGGGAAATAGTGCGACAAATCAAGTGTTCGCCAATGCCGATTTAGGCCAGGTGAAGGTCACAGTTAACACTTATGATGGTTCTTCCTTCAACGAGTTTCGTCCTCGTATTTGGGACTCCCTCAGGGAGATGTACCCTACTCAGCGCAGTTTGGCTCCTCTCACTGCTATGAGATTCCAAATAGGTGAGGATATCAGTGCATACCTCGTACGATTTCAAGATTTATGGGAAGCACAAATGGGGGTACCATACGATGATGTTTGTATGAGACCTGTATTTTTCCAGACCTTGTGTAATACATTACCCCCACCCGTAACTGCAAAATTAAAGTCTATAGTAGCCTTGGAGTCTGAGCCATGGCCTAAACAACAGGCCCATATTTTGCATTATATTCGATCTTTAGAGGAGGACACTTTGAAACCTGAGAAGGATTTGAAACAGGCCCAAGCACGCTTGTTACACCTTCAACTTAAAGGGTTACAAGAAATTAAAGATCCCCAATCCACCACCAAATTACATCTTGATAAATCTAATAATGAACTTATTAGACAACTAAAACAGAAAATTAGGGAACAGCAGGAGAAAACTGATGACATGGAATATCTGGATCCTTATGAGGATGATGTTCCAGACCCCTGTGATGAGGTATGGGATAGAGATAAGGAGCGCATTTACTATAACGGAGCCCAACGACCCCGTTATCCTCAGCCACAGCGTCGAGGTCCCTCGTACCAACAAAATAACCGTACTCTTGCCCCACAGTGTTGGAACTGTGGTGGTTACGGTCATTTTCAGCGCTCATGCCGTGCTCAGCGCAGAAATGAGAACTTTGATAGGAGGTGTTTTCCCTTGTGGACACCTCCCCGGGATTCTGGACCCCCACCCCAACAATGACTGGGAATCTATATTTTACAGGCGAGGCTCACATATCAGGAACCTCTGATCACAGTATATCTTAATGATGAGCCCACAGAAATGTTGCTTGATACAGGAGCCACTTCCTCTGTATTAACTACTTTACCACAGAGATGCCAGCTTAGTAGAAAGAAAATGACTACCACTGGTTTTGATGGTAGACCCCTTACATCTTACCTAACTACACCCATTTGTTTAAGAATAGGAGATCAGCAGATTTCTCATTCTTTTCTGTTTGCCCCATATTGCCCAGTAAATTTGATGGGTAGGGACTTATTGGTGAAGTTACAGGTTGAATTCACCTATAGTCCGCTGGGAGAAAAAGGCCCTGAGCGGTCACTGCTCCTCAGCCCTTATGGCCGAGTTAAATCACATCTGCCTATTACCATTCATATTAAGCCTGGCTGTAAACCACCAAAGATTCCGCAGTATCCCCTCCAACCGGAGGCCCTGCAGGGATCTCGCCAGGAGATTCAGGAGCTGTTACAGCATGGAATTATTGAACTCAGTAACTACCCATATAACACCCCACTATTCCCTGTGAAAAAGCCTAATGGGAAGTGGAGAATAGTTCATGACTTACGTGCACTTAACAGTGTTATTGAACCACAGTCTCCAGTAGTCTCAAACCCTGCTACATTGCTGACAACAGCTACTCTGTATAAATATCATACTGTTCTGGATCTTTCCCATGCCTTTTTTGGGATAGAGGTCGAACTCACATCCAGGCAGTTTCTGGCATTTATTTTTGAGGGTCAGCATTATCAGTGGACCAGGTTACCCCAAGGATATGTGGAAAGTCCCTCCATATTCTCTCAAGCACTAGTTGCTGATTTGCAATCATTCAGGGCAGAGCTGCCCAGCAATGTGTCTTTGTTACAGTATGTAGATGACTTACTGCTTTCCACAGCTGAGGCTGCAACAAATCTGGCCCTCACAGATAAACTTGTTTGTTATCTTTTGGAAAGTGGCTACCAGATTAACATGGCCAAGGCACAGATCTGCCAAACTGAAGTCACCTTTCTGGGTTTCCTAGTAGGAGATGGAATGCTGTCTCTGACAGAGAAAACTAAACAACACTGCTTGCAATTACAGATGCCTACCACTGTAAAGCAATTGCGATCTCTGCTCGGCATGATAAATTTCTGCCGGAATTGGATCCCAGGTCACAGTCAACGCACACATCCCTTTCGCAAATATTTAAAAGGGGGGGCTAAGGGGTCGACTGTTATCAGCCTGTCAGCTTCTGACCAGATTTTGCTTCAATCTCTTTTGACTGATGTATCGCACACACCAAGTATCTGTCTCCCTGACTATTCAAAGGATATGTTTCTCATTAGCTTTCACGGACATCACACGTGGGCAGCTGTGATTTATCAGGATGATGGTAAAATTGTGTCCTACTTGTCAGGGTCTTTTTCTGTTACAGAAATAGTTCTGCCTGATGTTGAGAGAGGGTTAGTAGCCACCAGTGAGGCAGTCAGGAAGACCTATAACACCTTTCATCCCTTACGACTCACTGTGTATTGCTCCGGTGATGTAGAGGCATTGTTATGCAATAATACTCTCCACTTTACCCCATATCGGGTGCACCAGCTTTGTGCTACTTTGCTACGGAGTCATATTCTCATTAAGCCATTCCCTGCAAGTCACCCTTTTGGCTACTTACAAAATGTAGTTTCTGTCATTGTTGGAGAAGAAGGAGATAAGATCCCCATCTTTTCTTTCGCAGATAATATTCTGTCTCTTCACGAAATGCCTGTCAATTCTAAAGTCTGGTTCACTGATGGTTCTGAGACGTCACTATGTTCTGGTTTCAGTGCAGTACAGATATCTCTTTCTGGTGACATTCTAGATGTGTTGCAATATCAGTTGCCGAGTGCTTATAGTGCTCAAGGTGCAATTTTGGCAGTCTTACTGCATCAGGAGAGACAGAACATTATTATATTCACTGACTCCCAATATGCAGCACAAGTGCTGACAGCGCTTCACCAGAAATGGTCACAAAGAGGTTTTATCACTTCCTCAGCCAGCTCAATTTCACATCTTGATGAGATACATCAAATTTATGAGTGTTTAGAGAAACGCAGAATCAACAATCTGTTTCTGTGCTGTGAATGGGTTCCTGGACATACACAGGGAGACTCTTTCCGCCAGATGGGCAATGCCCTGGCAGATCAGTTAGCCAAAGAAGTAACTAGTAATGCTTCCCTGACCTTGCCTGTCACCAGATCACAGATCTATTTAGTACCTGACCTTGCTGATTATCAGAAAGATGCTGTTTCTCATGAGATAGGAAACTGGGAGAGACTAGGTTGTTCCCAAATTAAGAAAATGTGGGTACATCCATCAGGAAAACTCTGTATCTGTTATGTAGCACTGAAACGCCTCACAGAACTCATTCATGATATTTATCATTCTAGTACTGCAAATGTTTACAGCATGCTTGAGGACATTTTTTGGTGTCCACACATGAAAAATCGCATTCAGGAACTAGTAGCTAAATGTCCTGTGTGTATCCTGAATTCTCAGCCAGGAGGAAAACCCATAGCCAAAGGTCACCTCCCGGTTCTAAGTGGTCCTTTTGAATCCTGGTATGTAGATTTTACTGACATGATCCACAGATGTGCTCAAAAGCGGTACCTTTTAGTGTGGGTTTGCCCTTGGTCTAAATGGATTGAGGCTTTTCCCTGCAATAGAGAGACTGCTGAAGAAGTAGTAGAGGTTTTGCTAACACAAATAATTCCCCGATTTGGCATTCCTAAAGTCATATATTCTGATAATGGCTCTCACTTTCGTAATGCTCTTGTGACTGCACTCACTCAGTATCTTCCTGTTCAGTGGAAGTATGTTTCTGTGTATAAACCTACTTCCAATGGTCTTGTTGAACGATGTAATGGCATTTTGAAAACTCAACTCAGAAAGATTTGCGCTTCTGGTCACATGACCTGGCTACAAGCATTACCAATGTGCTTGTTTCAGCTGTGTAATAGCCCGATCAAACGATTACATCTGACACCTCATGAAATGGCCACTGGCCGGCGTATGCGCACAACTAATTTATCACAGTCCCAAGTTCCGATTCATGATAGTCTCTCTGCTTACCTTGCAGGACTCCGGATTGCGCTCCAAGAAATTGCTGACCGTGTAGCAGACACACAGTCTGTGTCCAGTCCATCCTTATTACCTTGCTTCCCTGTAGGGTCCACTGTCTATAAAAGAAATTGTGTTCGTGCATCCTGGACTGCCCAACCTTTTCAGGACCCCAAGTCGTCACTGCTGCTGCTTCCCTTTTGCTGCCAGACTGAATGATACTGATACTTGGGTGCATGTCAGCCATCTAAAAGCGTCTCCAGCTGTCTCATCTGATTAATCAGTTTTATTTCCCTACAGAACTCACGTGTTCTCACCACAGTGCTATGTTATTAGTACCAAAGATGATCGCTGTCAAGCCTACTCCGTGGGCGTCTTTGTGCTTTTTTCTGGGAATCTCTGTCATAATCGTGCTCCTTATTGAGTGTTTACATCCAGATGGACAGCTAGCTTTGTTTCTCCAGGGATGGAACCAGACTAACCAGACGATATCTCGAGCACCCCGGGCTTTACCTGAAGGCTCTCTGAACTTGTGGAAGCAATCAGTATTACACATTGTTTCCCTGATGAACATTGCAGACTGCATTATTTGTACCCCTTTACCAAAGGGTGTATCATATGCTCCAGTACATGTTTCAAAGGTTCCCTTAAATGAGTATGCAGGACAGCTTGCTTGTGTAGATAATAATTTTTCTGCCAGTTGTTATGAGACTTTTAATTGTTCCCAGACATGGCATGCAATGAATATGATACATGACCCTTTGCGTGTTTATGTTGACCCAAATATGATATTTGATCTATGTTTAATAACAAATGTATCCATTGCTTTTTCAGATAAGTGTAATTTGTCGTATAATGTGCTTAGTGGATCCTTTCATTTTGCTAGTAATTCTGTCATGATAAAGTGGTATAATCAATCCGGTAATATGGACCCCTCCAGTATGCAATATGATTGGAAAAATATTACAAGAAGCCCGGTAGTGTTTACTGGATCTGACTTCCGCTGGTATGTGGGGGTTGGTCCCATTTATCACGATGGTTCAGCCGTGCTGTCAACGGGTTCTCAGAATGAATCTCCATATACTTCATACTATCTCCCAATGTCCAGTTTCAGGAGGGATCTTACCTCAGCTACCACGGGAAAATCTTTTGTTAAGTGGTTTGATGGGCATCATATGAGTCGCATATGGACACCTGCTACAAACCTCTTTGCTGTAATGGGTCATTATTGGTTGTGTGGGGAAACTCTGTATCAGGTAATTAACCTCTCCCTATTACCCTGTGCTTTGGTTAAAGTTTCTTCTTTTTCTGTCTTAATACCTCTTAATGTTACCCATCATTCTGCTTCTCGCTCCACCCTGCATAGATTAAAACGTAGCTCCTCAGCTTATGCTAGCCCCTGGGATTCCTCTATAGCCGAGGATGATGCCATTCAGGCCTCATTTGAGTATATCAATTCCACTTATCCCATGACTAAAACTCGTTTGGATGCCCTTAGTGCAACGGCCTGGATTCCCTTTGCCACCCCCACCCTAACTGCTGAGCTTGGTATGGCTGTACGCCGTTTGCAATGTTTGTTGCATATTCAAATGAAAGCTGTTACTGAATCCATATCCCGCCTAGCTGAGTCCCTTGAGCAAAATACACAAATGACTCTGCAGAATAGGCAAGCTTTGGATTTACTTTTGGCCGCTGAAGGCGGAACATGCACTTTCATTAATGCTACAAACTGTTGTACTGTAATCGCTAACCACACGGTGTTTGTGTTAGATGCAATGAATAAGATAAAGCATCTCTCTGAATTACATATTGATGATTTTAAAGGGGGGCTTCAACTTAATAATATCTGGGGTAGTATTGCTTCATGGTTTGCTAGTTTAGGTGTAGGACTTAAAGCCTTCTTTATTACACTTTTAAGTATAGCTTGTTTTGCAATCATTGCTTGTTGTGCCTTATCCATTTTACTTGCCTGTTGTAAACGAATGATATCGCAAAGCACTAAAACCATGTATATTGTGTCAAGGGATCAGTACCAACGATTGCCTTTGAACGATCCATCTTTGTCTCAAATGGTTGTTATTCACGCCCCTTAGTGGGATTACTTTTGCTACCCCCCCCCCCCCAACAATAAAAGAAAAAGGAAAAGAAAAAGTGGAGACTGTTGGGAAATTTGATTTAAAGTCTGCCTTGGGTCTGCTTATATATGTATATATTGGCTTTGTATGATTGAACCCTTGCCTGATGAAACTACACAGGAGGATGGATGGCACAGAAGACAATAGCTATATGAGAAGACAATAGCTATATGAGAGTATATGCTTGCCATAAGATAATGGATGCGGCCTGTTATAGAGGATTCTGGGAAACCATATTCTGGATAGGAGTGTGCAGAATATTGGGCCTAGTAATTAATATCAGCAAAAGAGTACAGGTCAAGCAAAGAATTCAAACTAATAAGTACAAAATACTCTCTGCCTGGTTTCAATTAGTGCCAGAAGAACAACACAGGAAGGGTCAGAGGTCACAAGCTATGCATAGATGAACAGACCTATAAGTCAAACCAGATGTATAAACGTAAAAGAGATTCTTCCCCTGGGAAAAGTATTGTAGGAGTCTGGGGCCCTGCTGACACTTAAGAATGTATGATGGATTCAAGTGTTGTAGGATCCTGAGGCCCTGCTGACACTTAAGAATGTATGATTAATTTGAAACAGACATTTGAGACGGGGAGAAATGTATATAAGGTGGTTATTTTGGAGGAAGGGTGGGCAGTATTTTTTCTCCCCCTTCACAGAGAGAGAGAGAAGGTACTGTCTGCCATTTCTATAGACGGGCTTTTTGCTGTTCTGTATGACACTGCTATTTTGTTATACTGAAATAAAAGTTTTTGTAATTAAAAGCAATTGCCGTCTAAGTAATTCTTTGATTGATGCTGCTTGTGAGAACCAGAAGCCACAGAAGCTTTGGTGAAGGATGCTACATCAATGAAAGCAAAAATTGAGCAGCTGGAAAATGTGGTTCGGGTGTCTAATCTTCGGCTAATAAATATTCCCAGAAATCAGTCAGTTACCCATAAAGATATGTTTAAAGGTTATCTGGAGGAAGTATTAAACCAGAGTTACAACCAACCTTGACTAAGATATATTATATACCTCAAGGCAAGAAATCCACTGGACAAGTGGGGTCTATTTTAATGAATCAAATGGATGAACTCAATATATCTGCTATTTTGAAGAGTTCTGATGTTGAAAATGTGGTTCCTGCAACATGTCTTGTTCAATTTGCATTACCATCTGATAGAGATTGGTACATGAAAATGTTTTTTCATAGAAGGAATGTTCGGCATCGAGGGTTGCTGGTCAGGGCACTTCCTGACCTAGCAAGGGAGACCCTACGTCATAGGAAGGAGTTTCTTCTCCAACAGAGTCTCTCAGGAGCATTGTTTTTCCTTGCAAGTGTCTCCTGAAGTTTCAATTTAATTCTTATATTTTCCTGTATCTCTCCAAACTCATATCTTTCCTTAATGCTCATCTGGTTCCTGGTTCAGGCATGGAAGTGTCGGGTTCCACCTCAAAGTTAAATGAATTGCTTGTATCACTGGCCTATTCCTTCATATTTAAATATGTTGATTTCCTTTGGTTACCGCCTCAGATTGTGGGCTGGAGGTGGATGGCTGGAATTTATTGTTTTCCATCTTATTATGTCATCGTACTGTATTTCCTTTATTATTTTCATTCTAGTCACTTTGTTTTCCATCAAGATGTATTTTGGTACACTTGTATTTTGTAAAATGTATAAATATAAAATAAAAGAGGATAATAAACTGTCCAACCAGGGCAACAGAACTATTGTTTGTGGCGGCCTTTTATGTATATTATTATTTTTCTTTTTTTCAAGTTAGCCTGAACTGAAAGAAATGGGGCTGGGGAGAAAGAGTTGGATTCTACTCCTTGAAGATTTCAAAGTACTGATTGGCCGAAATTGCTGTCAAATTGAGAATCCCCATCCAGACATTAATGAGATGAGAAGGTGTGGATCGAAGGCCATGATGCAGCTTTGCAGATCTCTTCCATGGAGATCAAGCGGAAGTGGGCCACTGATGCAGCCATGGCTTTGGCATTATCAGCCGTGACATGACCCTCAAGGCTTAGGCCTGTCTGGGCATAAGCAAAAGAGATACAGTCTGTGAGCAAAACTGATAAGGTGTTTTTGGAGATGGCAACCCCTAGCTTGCTGGGGTCAAAAAAATAAAAAACTGGATGGACTTTCTATAGGCTTTTGCCACTCTAAAGTAGTAAGCTAAGGCTCGCTTGCAGTCCAACATGTGTAGTGTAGATTCTTCTTTGTGAGAATGTTGGAAGGACAATTGATTGGTTAAGATGAAATTGGGACGAGTATGAAGCACCACTCTGTTGTGATAAAATTTAGTGTAAGGTGGACGAATTGCTAGGGCCTGAGGTTCGCTCACTCTGCATGCTGGCGTGACTGCCAGTAGAAATAAAACCTTCCAAATCAACAACAGCAGAGGACAGGTACTGAGCGGCTCAAAAGGGATTTTTATCAGCTGTGTGAAAACCACAATGAGGTCCAAAGAGACTGCAGGTGGCTTATAGGGAGGTCTGGGAAGAAGAAAGCTCCACAAGAAGCAAAATTTAAGGGCGATATGCTCCAATTGCACTAAGGTGTACCCTTACACAGCTGGACATGAGACCAGACTCTGAGAGGGGCAGAAGGTATTCAAGCAGTGTTTGTGTGGGACAGGCAAAATGATCTACGGAGCATCTTCACACCAAACAGTAAACCTCTTCCACTTGAATAAGTAAGATTTCCTCGTTAAAGCCCTCCTGGAAGTGAATAGGATATTGGTGACACCAGCTGGCAAATTGAGAGTGGATAATGTTAGTTTTTCAACATCCAAGATGTGAAAGCCAGGGACTTGATGTAGGAGTGGAAACATGGCTCCATTCTCCTGTGATATGAGATCTGGTGCTTGCCCAAGATGTATTGGCTCCCAAATGGAAAGTTACAAAAGTAGAGAGAACCACGGTTGCCTGTGCCAAAAAGGAGCAATGAGAATCATCGTACCCTTATCTGTTAGGAGTTTTAGGAGGGTCTAGGCAATGAAAGGAATGGGATGATATTTATTTATTTATTTAGTTATTTATTTAGCTGTATTTATATCCCGCTTTTCACCGGGTCAAAGCGGTCAATTGGGAGATACATTTAACATGAGGGGATATGACACACATATGCTAATACTTACAGGGAACATGGGCAATGGAGGGTTAAGTGGCTTGCCCAAGACCACAAGGAGTGCCTATAGGACTAGAAATCCCAGTCCCTCTGGCCTGAGATTGCTGTCCCCAGGTGGGACTTGAACCCCCAGCCCTCCGGCCTGAAGTACCTTGTCCTAACCACTAGGTCACTCCTCCTCCCAGTCGAGAAGGAAAGTGCAGAAGATCCTCCCCCCAGTCGAGGAGGAAAGCATCCAAGGCTAGTTTGCTGTGTGACCACCCCGATCTACCTGGCATTCTGAGGAGCCCCAAAATGGTTTATTGAGGGGGTGCCCCACGCCCGAAAGATGGGCTGTGCAATCTTCCTGTCCAGGGTCCATTTGTGAGGCTGGAGGACTCGACTAAATTTCTCTGCCAGTGTGTTCTGTTCAACAGGCAGCTAGGTGGCTCTTGTTGACAGGGACTTGAAGTGGAGTACCTCCCTGCTTGTTGACGTTTATAATATAACAAAATTAAATGCCACAAAAAATGAATAGTAAGAAAATTGACATCTTTCCAATTTTTTTAGACTAGATTAGCAGCTAGAGCTAAACAGAGATCATATAAAGGTAACTCAGATTTATATAACCCATATATAGGTATTGCAGAATGCAACATTACATTATGGTAAGACAGATTGATCTTACATCTTAAAATTTGAGACAAAACATCTCCTACTTCATCCTGACTCTTGCACACTCAAACACTAAGGGGGTTATTCTGTGGCACGAATAGCGGGGCTGGATGGCCCAACTCCTTCACCTGTTTTAGATGTGGAGCCCAGGGACACACTGCTCAGGAATGTCCCCTGGGTACAGAATAACCTATGTATGTCAGCCTAACCACCCCCTCACACCTGAGCTTTTGTGGACACTCCCCATCCCGGAGCACAGAACTGTGTGATTCCAGTGCAGCTTGAGGGAACCCACCTCCAGGCCTTGATAGACTTCAGGAGTGTGCAGACCCCATTCGTTGGGAAAACGTAACCCAATTTCAAATTGGCTATGCAAAGAGGGCAGCATTTGCCTGTATGCATGGAGACCAGAGGCAGTATCCAACAGCATAGGTTTCACTTAAGACTCAGCAGAGCAAGCCATGTTCGAGGCTGTGGTGCTGCCCTGGCTCCCGTATTCAATGGTAATCAGCCAAGCCTACCCAAACCTCTGAATGATATGGGCCTGGCTAATTGACAGCCCCGCTAAGTCGGACCAGGAAGATTTCACAGAGATTTTCCCCCTGGAAGACCCGGATCTATATGTCAATAATCCCACGCTTGCTAAGTCCCAGAGTTGGTGTTGCCGGGAAAAGCTATGCTACCAGCAGAATTTGGGGGACGCTATGGGGGAGAGACCAGGGAGGGAGAGCCTATGGAAGAAACCCCTGGGGATAGCTCAGGGCTCAGTGGTAGTGACCCAATTACAATTGTCCCCTTCCTAGAATGGAGGCTGGAGGAAGACCCAGGGAGCTTCAGGAGGGCCCAGCAAGAGGATGAGTCCCTTAAACATGCCCGAGAGTGGGTTTTGGAGATGGATAGGGTTCCAGTAAGTAACTGAGAGTCCCCTGCAAGAACCTTTCCCTATATTGTGCTAAAGGGTGTCCGAGGATGCCCTAGAGGGGGAAGAGGTAGAACAACTGATAGTTCCCCAGCCCTACTGTCATTAGTCCATAGCCATTTATTAGGGGGGACACCTGGGGGTGGATAAAACACTGTTTTGGACCAATTTTTCTTGCCCGAGGTCCATAAACAGGAGCAGTTATATTGTCAATCATGCCTCACTTACTAACTTCATAATCCCAACAGAGTCCGATCTGCCTCTCTACTGCCTATTCCCATCATTGAAACCTCATTTGAAAGAATGGCAGTGGATCTGATAAGACCCTTGGAGTGAACCACCCAAGGCAACAAGTATATTTTAGTCATATTGGACGATGCTCCCTGATACCTGGAGGCCACTGCTCTAAGGAATATGAAGAATAGTATGATCGCGAATGCCCTCTGGGAGGTATTCTCATGGGTGGGACTACCCAATGAAATCCTCACAGATCAAGGCTGGTGTCTGTCATCAATAGCACTCACTGGAGGGGTCTCTAGAGGCATGCCTGCCAGAATCTTCTGCAGCCGCAATCACACCATCGGCATAGGCAGGCATAGGAATTGCTGAATCTGCCTCTGCAGAGTATGCATATTGTCCAACGGCAGGTACACCCTGCCCTCGGCTCTCTGAAACCATGCTCCTAGATATACCAGATCTTGAGAATGCTGTAATCGGCTCTTGGCATAACTGACAACACAGCGCAGGCTCTGTAGAAACTCTATCACCCTGGCTGTGGCTCATTTGCTCTCTTCTCTGGACTTTGCCCTGATGAGCAAATCGTCCAGGTAGGGATGTATGAGAAATCTTTCCTGTTGAAGCACCGCCGCGACCACTACCATGACCTTGGTGAATGTTTGAGTGGTGGTGGGTGAGCCCAAAAGCCAGCGCCTACAACTGGAAGTGCCCCATGGGTACCGCAAATTGCAGAAACTTCTGTTGTCCCTGCCTAATGGGAATGTGCAAGTATACCTCCATGAAGTAGTCATCCTTCCTTATGGCCATTATGACCGATCGGAGTCTCCATGTGAAAATGGGGAACCTTCAGGCAATGGTTTACCCGCTTTAGATCCAAGATGGGCCTAAATGACCCCTCTATTTTGAGGACCACAAAGTATATTGAGTATCGACCCAAGCCGCACTGGTCTTCTGGTACCTCCTCCACAGCCTTCAACACGCAAAGACGTCGTAGTGTGTCGCCTACCGCCTTGGCTTTGTTGGGTGGTTTGCATGGAGGCCTTATGAAGGCCTGCACCAGGGGTCAAGCAAACTCGAGCACATGCCCCTCTCTGACAATCTCCAACACCCAGCAGTCGGAAGTGATCTGGACCCAAGCAGGATAGAAGTCCTGCAGCTGACCTCCTATGGAGACCACCCCTGCCTGGGCACCCCATCACTTCATTGTGACTTTTTGGGGGCGGGAGAGGATGAGCTATAAAAACCTCTACCCATTCCTTGAAATCCGTGAAAGGTCTGTCCTCTGAAGGGAAAACAGCCCCTCTGGTACGATGCAAAGCGTACTGCTTGGAAACATCAAAAATTTCGTGACTGACCCCAAATCAGTGCGGATGGACGGACCGGCTATAGCCTATCTTCTGGCAACCTACTGCACTTAGTTTGCCCGAGATCCTTAAGCAATTTGTCCAGCGCCTCCCTAAACAAAAGCTTACGCTTGAACAGGAGCTTGCTTAAGCAGGACTTAGAGAACACATCTGCCAACCAATTGCACAGCCACAAGTTCTGTCTGGAGGCTACCACCAAGGCCATGCTCTTGGACAAGTCCCTGATTAAGTCATAAAAGGTATCCATCAAATAGGCTGCACCCGATTCCAATTATGCCACCTCTGGGAGCACGGTAACTGGATCCCCTCGTGTCCCCTAATCTCCAGCCTACCCTGGCCATGAAAGAACCACAAACGGACAACTGCGTGATAGGGCATTGATATCAAATGCTTGCTTATGCAGCATCTCCAACTTTCTATCCTGCACATCCTTAAGGGCTGTACTACCCTCTACTGGAATTGTGGTCTTCTAGGTAATGGCTGACACCACCGCCTCCACTTTGGGAGAGCGAAAAAGCTCCTTGTCCTGGTCTGGAAGTGAATACAAGCATCCCATAACCCAGGTGCCCCTCAGCGCAGCTTCTGGGACATCCCATTCATCTTGAATCATCTTCTTGATCACCCTGTGTAGAGGAACCACCACCTGCATTTTCCTAACCAACAAGAAGAGGGGATCCTCCAATAGCTCCTCTTCCACCGGGCCTCCTGCCACCATATTGAGCACTTTCAATGAATGGGCAATCAATGCTGAAGCTCTTCTCTGCGGAAGACCCACCCGATGCGAGACTCCTCTCCTTGTGGTATCTCACCTTCCTCGAGTTCGGCAGACTCCATACCCCTTATCTGCCTCTGCTTCTGGCTCCTCCATCTCGTCCGAGTGAATGGAGCCTGTGTCCTCCCATTTACTCTCTAATTGCCTCCGGCTGACCACCGGCTCCTCAGCCCTTGGCTCTTACCGGGATGTAGGCCATTCTCTCTTTGCTGCTATCTCCTGGCTCTCTGGGGACTGAATTGCCCCTTTTTGTTTCATGCAGAAGGCCCTATGCATGAGCAGTACAAATTCAGGCGAAAATATCCTCGGAGCACCTTCTGGGGGGGGGGGGGCAAGGGGGGCAAGAGGATCTCCTCTCTCACTATCCCTCCTCCCAATTTGGCTCCTACCCCTCCTGAGACCGCAGGAGATTGCTGACCCCCTGAGGGAAAAGAGGGATCCAGGGATCTCCCTGAAGATATTGCCCCTTGGTAACTACTCACCTTCTCTCTGACGAGAGTGTCTTCTGCAGACCAGGCCTCTGCTTCACACCTATGGCAGAATCCGTCCCCAGAGAAGGAGCTGCGCCTGGCTCTGTATGCTAGGCAGGTGGCTTTCATGGGCATTGTTCTCTGCAGCAGCTGTAGCCTCCCTTAATGTTCCTCCTCCTAATTTTAACTTTGTTTCTTTTTTTTTGTTGAAAAACACTTTCAATCAAAAAAACAACAAAACACAAATTCACACAACACCTGTGTCCGAATTCTAGGAGTTTTCCCCATACCAATTAGCAGAAACCCCTGCTGAAAGCCAAAATGGTGCCAAACTGCTACCCGTGCTTCCACGTGACCTACAATCTGCCATCAAGTCCCCCTGCCATGTGCAAAGCTCTGCCCCGGTCTAACTCACTGGCGCTAGATGTTCTGCATACAGAACACTGCCATTCCAGTAAAAATAAAAAAGGCTCCGATTTGGGCTATTTCTCTGAGCACCCTACCTGCAGCCTCCTGCCTGCTCACTCAGCCCTTCTAATACCGGCTTCTGCGGTATCGGGGATTCAAAAGGGAAACTCCAACGTGATGGCTCCAGCTGCAGTTTGCAGCTCCTCTCCCCTCGCAGAGATTAGAAGCCACTACAGACCAATTCACCAGCCGTGCAAGCACCTCTCTTACTCCTACAGAAGGGAAATGCTGCTTGCCTTTTTTGTTCTGCTTTTTTTTTAAACTGAACTTTAATGAAGCCAAATCACCCTCAGAGTCCAAAGTAGGCTCTCTAACTAACCCTACCAATTTGAAGGGTAACCAAAATAGCTGCTCTCTTAGCTGTCCCTTCAGTGAGTCCAAGATCTATGGGAATCACACTTCTCCAGCTGCTTGGAGTCTGAGATACTGAAGGCAGGTGGGTGCTGCCAGCTACCTATATACTGTGATGTCATTAAATTTGACATGCTCAGTCTCCAAGCTGCTGTTAGGGATTGAAAACCTGTAGTTTCTAAACTGGAAGCGTATCCCATACCCAGAGTAGATAAGCTAATCGAGCAACTTGGATCTGATCAAGGGATAGTGGCAGTGCCCTTGACTCTGGCTGCCAAGGAGAAGACTGCTTTTTTGACACCTCAAGGTCTATTCCAGTTTACAGTACTGCCCTTTGGATTACTTGGGGCTCCTGCCATGTTTCAACGCCTAGTCGACTGCTTACTGAGACTGCACAAGGAGCAATCAGCAGAAACAATGTCGTCAGCATTGGTAGGTCTGTATAGAATATCTGAACCAGACTGCTGAAGACAATGATACCACTGAAACCATTTAAAGTGATAAGCTGGACCAAAATCAAACTCTTGAGGCCAGTTGATCCCACATGCATATTTTTCCTCCCATTAGTACCTGTTCTAAAGACCATATTCCTCTATTCTACCAAGTTGGTCAAAAGATACGTTTGGATCCTGTCTTAAAATGTGGGTTTGCCCATAAGGGAATTAAGAAATTATGTGTCCAAGAATGAGGAGATAGTTTATCCAAATATAAGAGAGCTTGCCTAGTACTGGAAATGGTAGGGATTTGAAATATTTCATGAGTTGATGAAATACCAAAATCCATAAGCAAAGATAATGGAAATAGAGATACAAGATCTTGCTCAAATCTGAACCAACACGAACATTCAACAGCTGACAGATCAGAAGTCATCCAGCACAACCCATATTTAAGTAAAAAAGTTTCCTGATATACAGCAATGTCAGAGATTTATTTTATTTATTTAACAGGTTTTTTTAAATACCACTTTATAATTTCACATTGTTTACATTGTAACAAACTTGGTAATGTACATTAAACAAGGACATTGATAATTTAGATTTTTCTGAGGCAATGGAGGATTAAATGACTTGCCCAAGGCCTCAAGGATTGCTAGTGTGAACCGAACCCTGGTTGCTTGGTTCCCAAGCCAATGCTTTAACTATTAGATGCCTACCCCACCCCCTTTCATTTGGTGTCATCAAGGGTTTTTCCCTTTCCATAGGTAGCGAATGAACTGTCAAGTCTACAGAAGATTTTAGCGGGCAAAGTTCAGGGAGAAGGGAAATAAGATAATTAACTTGAGGGGCTATAGTCATTTTAACAGACTCCATTCTACCCCACTAGGAAAGACTAAGCGGATTCCACCTAGTAATATTAGCTTCAACCAACTCCAAAACATTTTCGATATTAACATCCATAACCAGTTCAAGGTCATTGTGAATATGCATCCCTAAATACTTGATCCCCTTTGAAGCCCACCAGAGACTATGATTCCCAGTGCACAAAGAATTAAGCAGCAAATCAAATGAAACTTCAGAGATATCATTCGGACTTCCGGAACTGAAGTGTGCCCATACTAAATCAAACAAAACTGCAGAGAGATCATTCATATCTCCGGAACTGAAATGTGCCCGTAACT
This sequence comes from Ichthyophis bannanicus, assembly GCA_033557465.1. Lineage (NCBI taxonomy): Eukaryota > Metazoa > Chordata > Amphibia > Gymnophiona > Ichthyophiidae > Ichthyophis > Ichthyophis bannanicus. The sequence continues at coordinate 122,371,840 of CM066038.1, read as the reverse complement.
TTCTGTTTCATTACAAAGCCAGAGACTTATCAGCACCCCCTCGTATATAATCATGAAAACTGTAGCAGATAAAGACATAACGAGGAGTTATAATCAGAAAGTACATCATTAATTGAAAGACAAAGATAAACTTGGAAAAAATGATTGATAAATGAGGTTCATGGCAGGAAAAGGCCGAGTATAAAATCAAGCCATAGAAGCCAAAAGTATAAAAGATGTTACAGAATCTGAAGAGTTGAAGTGCAGGGCAGGAGTAGTAAGAGATGAGGCTATAAAAGGGGACAAGTTGAAGGGAGTGCTGTTGGAGCACTAATAAGCAATTTCTAAGCTTATATAAAACACAAAAACATAAGATATCCCATGCTAAATTAGACCAAAGGCTTGTCAAGCCCAGCAACCTTCTCCGACAGTGGCCAATCCAAATCATACATTCTCAAGAGGACTTAACATATAGATCCATTCTTTGCTACTCACGCCCAGCAGTAAAGGATGGCTTTCTTAAGTTTACACAGTTAAAAATAAACTTTATGGATTTTTCTTCCAGGAACCTTCCTAAATCTTATGAAAGCCAGCTAGACGCCTTGGCCACCCTCTGGCAACAAATTCCACAGCTTGACTTGAACTAAATGAATGATATTTTCACCAATTTGTTTGTTTTCAATTTCCTACCTATTGGTTTCAGGGTGTGTCCCTTAGTTTTAATATTACAGTAATTGATAGGTAAACCACAATTCCTTATTTATCTATTCCACCCTACTTACAATTTTATGAACATGTATCATATCCAGGGGTGGTGCTACCATTAGGCAAACTAGGCAGTCACCTAGAACACTGGCCCTTTAGGGGTGCACATTGCCATCACTGCCACCCCTCTCCAGGGCCAGCAGCATTGGCAATGGCAAAGAAACCGCCCTTCCGCTCCCTTCTGACACCAACTTCCAGTTTATGCCAGAGACCACATGTAATTGAGATGCACAGCAGCCGTACACAGACTCTATGCATAACTGAGACAAACACAGCCCCCACACATAGCATACGCCTAGCTGACCCATGTAGCTAACGCCATCTTCTCCTCGATACCCTGTCCTCACTTGGATTTAGGGGTCCAGGTTTTCTTCTTGTCTCTCCCACTGCATTTTTAGTGCATGTTTTTGTGGATCCTCCTCTACTGCTATCCCGCTCTCAATCGGTGTTAACTCCAGGGCTTTGTCTTGAGACCTCTCTTTTACTCTCTCTACACTCAGTCCCTTGGTACACCCATCTCCTCCCATGGTTTTCTGTACTCTCTCTATGCTGATGACTCTCAGATCTACCTCTCTGCACCTGAAATCTCTCTGGGAATCCACACCTGGATCGCTACCTGCTTATTTGAGATCAGCGCCTGGATGTTTCACTGTCGTCTGAAATTAAACATGGCCAAAATGTAGCTCCTTATCTTTCCCCCTACACCTCCGTTTCCTCGGTTCGCAACTTTAGGGTCATCTTTGATTTCCCTCTCTCCTTTTCCAGATAGCTAAAACCTGTCTCTTCTTTCTCTATAACCACTGGCAAAATTTATCCCTTCCTTTCAGAACACACTACTAAGACCCATATCCATTATCTAATTTCCTCCCATCTAGACTACTGCAACCTCCTCTTTATCATCTCTCCCCATGTCAATCTGTTCAAAACTCAACTGCATGGCTAATCTTCCGCCAGTGTCGCTATGCTCATGTAACCCCTCTTCTAAAGTCATTTCATTGTCTCCCTATCCATTTCCATATCCAGTTCAAACTTCTACTACTGATCTGTAAGTGCCTTTATTCGGCTGCTCTTCACTATCTTTCTTCTCTTATCTCTCCCTACACACCTCCTTGGGAACTCCTCTCTTCTGGCAGATCCCTTCTGTCTGTGCCCTTCTCTTCCACTGCCAATTCCAGACTTCGATCTATCTACCTTGCTGCTCCATATGTCTGGAACAAACTACCTGAGTCGGTACGTCAGGCTCCATTTATGGCCCTGTTCAAATCAAGGTTAAAAACTCACTTCTTTGAGACTGCTTTTGGATCTTGATCCCCCTAGTCTCATGTTCACCTCCTATGTGTTTTCTTACAATTCCCCTAAATCAGAGCTACTCAAATCCGGTCCTGGAGGTCCGCAACCCTGTAGGTTTTCGGGATATCCCTAATGAATATGCATGATATATATATGCATTAGAGATAGCCTGCCAACCTTCAGGGCTAGATTTGGAGACCCATGCCTTACACCTCTGTCATTTAAGATTGTGAGTGGGCAAGGTGCAGATGTCCAAGACATCAAAAAGGTTAGATAGAATTTGTCACATTCCTCCTCGCTTCTCACCACCACCAAAATATTGTCTATTAGACAACTTTTTGGTGGTGGTGAGAATCGAGGAAGAATGTGACACATTCTATCTACCCTTTTGATGCCTAGGACATCTGTACCTTGCCCACTCACAATCTTAAATGACAGAGGTGTAAGGCAGGGGTCTCCAAATCCAGCCCTGGAGGACCACAAACCAGTCAGGTTGGCAGGCTCTCTCTAATGCATATGTATATCTCTTGCATATTCATTAGGGATATCCCGAAAACCTGCAGGGTTGCGGACCTCCAGGACCGGATTTGAGTAGCTCTGCCCTAAATATATCATAATCCCGTTGTGTTGTCTGTCTTGACTAGACTGTAAGCTCTTATGAGCAGGGACTGTCTCTTCCATGTCTCTCTACAGCGCTGCATATGCCTTGCAGCGCTATAAAAATGATTAGTAGTAGTAGTAGAAATAACACCCCTGACCTTGTACTTTGAAAGGCAAAGGGTATGACAGCCTGCAACCATAGGAGGTGCTTAAGAGTTTCCTCAACTGTCACTCTGGGGGTTTGTTTCTATTTTTTAGTATTTAACTCACTCTTTTCCACTAGCAGTTCAAGGAGAGCTACAATCAGGTACAGTAGGTATTTCCTGGAATGCCAGTAGGATTTGAAACCTGGTCTCTTTGGTCACAAATCACTGCTCTAACCAATAGGCTACTCCTCCATTCTTCCTGGTGTCCAGAAGAGGCTCCACAAACTCCAGCATGCACCCTTTTCGAGAATCTAGAGCAGTAGTTCCCAATCCAGTCCTCAGATACCCCCCAGGCTAAACAGGTTTTCAGGGAATCCACAATGAATATACATTAGATAGATCTGCATACTACGGAAGCAGTGCATGCAGATCTATCTGATGCATATTCATTGTGGATATCCTGAAAACCTGACTGGCCTGGGGATACCAGAGGACTAGGTTGGGAACTACTGATCTAGAGGAGCCATTCGTAGACATGATGTGCGTCCATTCCAAGTAGTCACCCTCTGACCAACTGTACCTGGAAAGGGACCCACCGGATCTCACTGTTGCTAGTGATTTCATCCCCCGCTTTGTTGGCCGTTCCGTGATCTGACCATCTCTGTATTCTCTTTACAGTGTCCTCTCCCTCACCTGTGATCACCCTTCCCTCTGTACCTTCCTCTCCCCCTCCTTTGCGTCGTCGCTGCACCTCTGACACTCTTCAGGCCTTTCCCTCTGCCTCCGCGCTTTTTCCTTCAGATTTTGCTTTGCGCTCACTTGACTGCCAGACCTCCCTTTGGAATTCACTGCTTGCTGGCGCTCTGGATGATTTGGCACCTCTTCGTCCCTTCTCTAGACAACGTTCCACCAGACATTCACCATGGTACCATCCCTTCTCTGCGCCTGCAGCGGACTCAGCTCCGCCAGGTACAGCGTCGTTGGGCTCGCCACCCCTCTTCTGACTTGTTATTGCGTTTTCGTCATTTATCTGCTGCCTATCGCCTGGCAGTCCAGGCTGCCAAACGTGCTTTCTATTCTACTCAGATCTCGGAAGCCGTGCATTCCTCCAAACAACTCTTTTCCATTCTCCGGAGTCTTTCTTCTATTGGTCCCAGTTGTGGCCCGGTATCCCGGTCACCGGACCCCCAACTTCTGGCTACTTTCTTTTCGGATAAGATACTTAAGTTGCGAACTTCTTTCTCAAGTCCCTCTCCGCCTTCGCCTTTATCCCCTCTGCCCGCTACCCCCCCCCCCCCCCCCCGGTGGGTCGCCCAATCATTCTACCGATTTCCTGTTTGCTCCTTCCCCTTCTTCTCTGAACCAGGCCCTTGCTCATACCTGGTCCTCTTTCCATCTGGTCACGTCTGCAGAAGTGCTGCAGATGCTGCTTAAATCTAGAAAGACGACTTGTGTATTAGACCCTATTCCATCTCACTGGTTGTCTGAGTCTTCACTGCAACTTGTTCCATTCCTCACTACTATTATAAATTCCAGTTTATCCTCTGGCCTCTTCCCGTCTTTGTCCCGTCCCCTTCTGAAACAGCCTTCCATTGATTCTTCTGTTTTGTCTAATTGGCGGCCAGTCTCCAACCTTCCTTTCCTGGCTAAACCTTTGGAGCGTTTTGTTTTTGAACAGTTGAATTCGCACGTAGAGGTCACAAATACTCTTCACCCCCGTCAAGCAGGTTTTCGTCATGGGCACAGCACTGAAACTGTTCTTCTGGCACTTCTAAATGAAATTCATGTTGCTCACGATCGTGGTGATGTTACTTTTCTTGTTTCTCTGGATCTTTCTGCAGCTTTCGACTTGATTGATCACCGGACTCTCCTTTCCTGTCTATTCGATATTAGATTGCGGGGCTCTGTTCTACAATGGTTTCGTTCTTTCCTTACGGCTTGCTCGTTCACTGTGCACTCTGGTAACCGCTCCTCTTCTTCTCTCCCACTTGTCTGTGGTGTTTCGCAGGGGTCTGTTCTTTCTCCTTTATTATTTAATATCTTTCTTGCTCCTTTGCCTCTTGCGATTCAGCAGTTTTCGGTATCTCCTTACATTTATGCGGACGACATTATTCTCCTCTGTCAGGTCTTTCCCCTCACTTTGGATATTGCCCCACTAAATGATTGTCTTTCTCATATCGCCTCCTGGCTTTCTCGAAACTTTTTTCACTTAAATCCCTCGAAATCCACGGCTATGTGGGTATCTCTTAGTGGTTCTTGTCCCTCTGTCGCTCCCATAATTGATTCAGTTCCTATTCCCCTTGTTTCTTCTTTTCGCTATTTGAGGATTACTCTCGATTCATCACTTTCTTTTCATGATCACATCTCTTCTCTCACTCGTCGGTCCTTTGTGACTCTTCGGCAGATTAGAGCTACTCGTTCTCTCTTTTCCTCTGACTCTTTGGTTACTCTTGTTCTAGCTTTGGTAATTAGTAGACTTGACTACTGTAATGTTTTCCTGGCTAATCTTCCTAAATATCAGCTTCAACGGTTACAATCTATTCAAAACACCGCAGCTCGCCTTATCACTTTTTCCCGGCGTTTCGATCATGTCACTCCCCTCTTTCTTCGCCTGAACTGGTTGCCTCTTCGTTTTCGCTATCAATAAAAGTTCCTGATTTTGATTCACTGTACTATCCATACTGGCAATCCTTTGTATCTTGCGGGTCTGATTTCCCTTCACACACCCTTTCATCAACTCCGGTCTATTCATGCCAATCGTTTATCCTTACCTTCCCCATCACAGGCTCATCTGGAGCAAACCCGACATTCCGCCTTTTTCTTTCTTGGTCCGTCTCTTTGGAATTCATTACCATCTTCCCTTAGGTTAGAACCTTCTTATCCTCAATTCAAGACACTACTCAAAACCCATCTGTTCGAGCAGGCTTTTGACCTTTCCGCCAGTACCCCCCCTTGAATTTGTAGTTGGATTTTTGTTTTGTGCTGTTTTGTCTGTTAGTGTCCTGTCTTTCCCTGTTTTGTTTTTAGTTTTTTTATTTATTCTTATTTTAGTTACTTGGTTTTACTTCTGTGTGCTGTGTGCTTTGCTTTCCTATTATTTTATGGCGTTCTTTTCTATAATTTGCAGTGTGGACCTTTTATTGTACACCGCTCTATGCTTTGGCCACAGCGGTTTATCAAATGTTTTAATAAAGATAAAGATAAAGATTATGAACGCTGTCACGGGGCAGCCTTAATAAAGCCCTTGAAAACCAGCAGAAATGCAGGAAATAGGACTGATCATGACAGTTCTGAGGAACACAGGGTAGGATGTTGCCATAGGCAACCTAAACAAAGCAGCTCACGTGCAAAGGAAACACGCCCAAACAACAGAAAGGCTAAGGAATTAGGAGGTAATGGAAGCCGGCTGGGTTTGGGTGGAGCTGACACGCACATAGAAAAGCTCACTGCACGTGGGGTTAGACAGAGCCAGCGTGTGCAAGAGAGTCAGTCCAGAGAGAGCCAACGTGGGGCTAGACAGAGCCAACGTGGGGTTGGACAGTGCCAGCGTGTGCAAGGGAGTCAGCGTGTGCAAGGGAGTCAGCGTGTGCAAGAGAGTCAGTCCAGAGAGAGCCAACGTGGGGCTAGACAGAGCCAACGTGGGGTTGGAGAGAACCAGCGTGTGCAAGAGAGACGGAGCCAGCTTGAGAATACAAGCAACAGATGGAGTGAGCGTGGGAGCAGGAGTGAAAGTGAGAGTGAGAGTGAGAGAGAGAAGACATACGCAGGACACAGCAGGAGTGAAATAGAACCCGGTTAGAGCACGGGAGCAGGCAGCTGTGTGGCTGGAAGCCAGAGATATAAACGGAGAAATTCTAATTGGAAGGGAGCTGAGAACAGAACTCTGAGAGCGTCAAAGCCCAGCAAATGCTATCAAAAAGGTAACCAAACATTTGACTGTGAAGTTAGCTGGAGGAAGCCAGAGGAAAGTTTTTATACAAATAACTGGCAGAAAAACAGTAAAGCTTTTATACCTGAGCATAAGCCTGTATCTGGAAGAGGTTTCAAAGGCAGGAGCCAGGAAAAGTTTTTACGTGATTTTATTCCAGCGTGGATAGCAACTGAGCATAGCTTGAGGCAGAGACTGTTCAAGCCCAACCCTAAGGTTTCTAGTAGAGGGAAAAGTGAAACTAAGAATTCTCTCTATCTCCCACCACATTTAAGAAGCCCCCAAGAAAGACACTCCAAGGAATACGGTAGCAGCTTAGCTAACATTCTCACCCAGAGGGAAAGAGACTTCCTGCAGAGCAAGGGGAGACTGTTTAGCAACGTTTCACATGCTGCAAGAGATGACCTCTTAACAGAAGAGCCTGAAGAGATGCAATATGAGCTACAGGGGGATAATGTAAGCAGTGATTACATGGACTGTACGCTCTCTGTCTCAGATAACGTGTTGTCTCTAAGATAAGTGTGTAGAATTGCCAAAGCTTGAAAGCCACAAAGAAAATGCCTTTGTTTGCTGAAGAGAGCTGTTTTTGAGTACTTTTCAGTTACTTGTTTAAAAGCTGAAAGTAAGCAATTTTTGTTCCTGTTCTTGCTTTGTTTTTGCCCAAGTGGAGCTGTTTATGTTTTGTTTGACTCACCCAAAAGAAACCTCTTGGAAGGGGAAATAAAACTTTTTTGAAGCCTTACCTCGGTGCCACAACTGCTTATTTAAACTACATATCCCAGAAGGCCAAGCAAGGCTCTGGGCTGGGTCTAGGCTTGGTGATAAGAAGGCCTTTTGACAACGCTTATTGGCTTCCAAGAAAACACCTAAAGAGCAACCTTCCCTTAATGTAGAGCTTGCTCAGCTGCAGCCTGGACATGGCATCAGCAGACCAGGTTCTGGAGGTAGCTCCACTTTTTGGATACCACAGTCATTATCATGCACTTAGAAGAGATCTTCATCAAGCCATACAAGGCATTCACTACAGATGACACTCCAGACTCCAATCTCGCTACATCTGGGCTGTCTGGCAATTGCTGGATCCAGCGTAGCAGCTTTAGGGACACCATGCCTAGATAAAATGCTGCCTGAGTACCCAAGACCAAAGCAGTGATGGCATTCTTAAGGAGGACTGCCATCCTCCTATCATAAGTCTCCTCCAGAACAGCACCACTTTCTACGAGAATGGTCATTCACTTTGTCACTGCTGTGACCAGGAATTCCACTGTAGGGACTCAAAAAAGCTGTTCCATCTTCCCTTAGAGTAGAGAATACAGTCAAGCCAGGACCTTACTAGCCTTCTTCCAAGTTCCAGTATCTGCCACTGAGAGAACAATAGTTTTTGCAAGGGCTATGGGCAAGACAAGAAGCCAGAGGGATGTCACAATCCCTCTAGGATAAGATTTACGTGTGAAGCCTCCACCAGAGGGGGCTCTATAATGTTGAGAGCCATCATGACATTCTGAGTAAAGGTGGAAAGGTCCTATGTGTGAAAAAGATGGATCACCAACAGATCCTCTTCTTCTGCCAGGGGACACTCCACGGGAGAATTGCAGCAGTGTACCTTGTTGCCAGAACCAGAGCAGCTCAGCCGCACACAGTCACAACTGAGCTGTTCTGGTTTTGGCAAGAGAGTTTTACGTTTATGTTCTTATGCTTTGTCCCAGGACCCGCGGCGACTTACTTGCACTGTCCAGAGAGGCACAAGGGAGATCGGTGATACCAGTGGTACTCAGGGTGAGCAGCGCTTGGTTAGCGACCACCCATGGTGGAACAAACTCTGCATCTGGGGGCATTTGCACAGTTGAGTAGGTTTGCCTGTCTCCTTTCAGTTCAGCACTCAGTGCGGAGAGACTTCTTGATCACATTGTACTATTTCCTATATTTTCCTTTTTTAACTGGTCTTGTTTTATTTGATTATTTTATGTGTCAAATTTGTGTGCATATATAGTCCAAAGCCATTTCACTGGCTACTTTTTTAAGGAAGTATTGGACATTAAGGAGTTGAATTGCAAGGGTGCCGATAATGTTGACTACAACTGTATAAGTGAAGGTATCACTAAAAGTTGCTCTGGTCTGCATTCACCTGCTGACAGAGGAGAATAACCCACTCACCTGGACTGGTCTAGCAGGATAAGGAAGGTATAGCTACTCTGAGTTAAACAGTACAGATTCAGCTATGTTATCTACAGTACATATGCCATTACAGCTCAGGAAAGGGCTGGAGGTAGGAGTTTCATGACAGAGGTCACCATCACAGTACAGTTTTACAGTTCAAAGGGCATACATCTGATAATTAATGAGCGAATTAATGTCTGTGATAGGATCTATAGAATGTTAACCATCCCTCTCCAAAGGGAGTATCAACAGTCCACTTTCAGAGAGTCTGCAGCCCAGAGTTTGGGACTGGGAGGGCGTGGCTCACAGGGAGAGATTAAGAATCCAGCAGGCTGCAGGAGGGAGAGAGACCTGTGGAGCCAGAAGTCCTTCCAAGGCAAGCCGTGCAAAGGAGTACTGAGGTAGAAACTTTAACTGGGGTTGGAGGAAGAGCCAGGAGAACCAGCTTGTGGAGAATTAACAAGCTCGGAGAGAAGTAAAGCTGCTTTTGTTTTCCTGGAACTGCTGTATGGCCTCTGTTTCAAAGAAAACCCCTACCTACCGCACACCATATTACCACAATGTCCTTATTAAGTCCTTTTGAATTCCTTCAAACTGTTTGATTATCTTAATTGCAAAAGCGTTGTATTCTTGTGTACTCCTAAAATTCACTTTGAGAATTCTTATTATGATGTAGTTGAAGGAGCAGCTTTCTCACTATTATCAGATATAGGGCCTTTAATTTGTATAGTGTCACTATCTAATCACCTCTGCCTATGTCTTCACTCACTTTCACTGAGCTGTAATGACATATACAGACAGCCTAAGTTCTAGATGAATTTGTACTATTTAAACCAAAGGTAACTGCACTGCTACTTCATTGATCAGATGAAGACAGGATAACTTTCAAAAACCTGCCAAAGATACTTTAAGGGGTATGTTTACTAAACCGTCTTAACGTAGCAGCGGCAACCGTGTCGCGCGACAACGTCGGCAGCGGCGTTAAGGCACACTAACGCTGTGAAATCCGTCTCTGAAGGATGGAGTAAGGCCTCCCAGAGGGCGGAGATAGGGGTCAATGGGCAGAGAGTGGGCAGAAAGAGGCTCCAGGCACACTAATGCTGTGAAATCAGGGTCTGAACACTAACACCAGTGAAACCCTCGCATTAGAGGCACATTTGCAGGAGAGAGAAACCATTTCAGTCAGCAATGTACAGCAAAGGCAGGGAAACCCAGAAAAGTGATAGTAGTGATACATGTGCAGGAACCAAAAAGGCAAAACAACATATAAAATGACCAGAACCACATCTGAAATCCCAATAACCAAGCTGGCCAATAGTGATATTAATGATAAACATAAAGCAACACTACTGACAAAGCGTAAAAAGGAAGATATCATGTTTGGAAGGGTCTATGCTCTGTCCCCCTACAAAGTGAATGATCCCACATTGAAATAGCAGTGATCAGGGGTTTTTGTCGTTTATATTGGGCAGGTTTGTTAGGGCGTGCACATGTGCAGCAACAGCAGAGTGGGCACATAGGAAAGGGCAACTGTACTGATGCTGTAAATGGGATACAGGGGGCTGCAGGTGGCACATGCTGTGGTCCAGCTGGGGCACAGTGCGGACTAGGCAGATGCCTAGATGGCACATAGGAATGACGAAACTGTAAAGCAGCAGGACAGCAACTGACGAGGGACCAACATGGCCACGAGTGTGTGTGTCCCACAGTGTCACAGGGGATATTATCCAGCAGGTACCCCCAGGGCACATAACATTAGCAGGCGGTGCCGGGGGGAAGCGCGCGCATGTCCATGTAGGCACCCCTACGCTGGAACCCACACCATAGGCAGCTGCCTACCAGCACATTGGATGGCCTGGGACTGGGCACCACCAGCATAAGGGCATGTCAGCATGGTGGCGGAGGGATGCTGGTGGAGGAGGGGGCAGTGGCATCTGCCCACAGCAGACCACGGGCAAGCCCCGTTTAGGTGGGTGCCGTGCACTGCAACAGACAAGATCTGTCTGACGAACAGTCATGGTATCCCCAGGGAATGATCTGCCCCTGTGGCAACAGTTTGGTGCAGTACACACAGCCAGTGTGTTCAGGGGCAGAAGGTCACAAGTTCAAGTCCCAGCTGTGGCTCCTGTCAACCTTGTCCCCATATTTTACCCAGTACTAAACCGTGGTAATAAAGACGGAACCTTTATTGCAGATAAATTAAACATGCCTGAAACGCCTATATTTTACCCTACAGAGCACAGACACCATAAACATGTGCAATCCCTAGAGCAAAGTTTCCCAACTGCAGTCCTGGAGGGCCAAACACCATTCAGGTTTCATGCTGTCCCTAATAAATATGCCTGTGCTGCATTTGTATGCATCGCCCCCATTGTATGCAAATGTATCTCATGCATATTCATAAGGGACAGCATGAAAATCTGAACAGTGTTTAGCCCACCAGGACCGGCGTTGGGAACCTCTGCCCTAGAGTAGTGGCCAACAGGGGCAGAAACACCCATACCCACAGGCTCCACTATCCAAAGCCTCATGGAGAGTCAGGCTGTTGGGCCCTGCACGGAGCAGCATCTCCCAATACTGGTACCTGCATACCTTAACAATGCCATCCTAAACTTGGGAACATGTTCCACATATATCAAAAGGTTGCTATGATTAATGTCAGCTAACAAATCCTAAGTTAAACACGATTTGTTGATAGAGATTCATCATAGCAACCTTTCTGATATCTATGGAGTGTGTTTCAGTTATTGCTTCTGACAGTGTTTACCACCCCGGGGAGTGACTGCAACAGTATTGTGTACCATAGCAATGCCCGCACTGTGCCCAGGACTGGTGTGGCGGCCAGGGCTGCCGCAAACTTCCATATTTGCACAATGCTGGCATAGGTGTGGGAGTGTGTGTATGTCTATCCAGTGTGTTGTGGCTGCCTACACCTTACTGAGTCCACACTGCTTGCACTGTTTCCAGTTTTAGCCTGCCAATGTGCATAACGAGGAGCAAGGTACTGTGGGTATGGCCCGGACAAGGTGGCCTGGGCAGGATGCATCTGCACAGGGTATAGGGCAATGGCTGGGACATTGTAGTGCCCGACCACCACCTGTACGGACAGGGTGGCCACAGCATGTCATGCTAGGAGGTCACTCTCACCCTGACTGAGCAGTGACCACGGCATGGCTAGGTTCCCCCATAGTGCTATGCAGCATTTCTCTCAAGTAATATTTATGGGTTCTCTTTTCTGGGGCCCAATCACTGACATACCTGCTCGGTGGGTGTGCTCACATCCCATAGTTCCTCCAGGAACATGTACTATGTACTAGCTAGCAGACTGTCTGCAGTTAGCATGTGTATGGCTGGAACACCTTGCAGGGTGCAGCGGGTGGAGACTGACTGTGCCCTCTGCTGATGAATGTCAGATAGTGGTGGGGGGCAGCTGAGCTTCTCCAGTGTTCTGCCTGTCTGCCATTGCCTTATGTGATGCATACAGATCTGCATCGACTGCCCTGTAGGGTGCCTGTTCCCCAGCAGGACTGGGGTTGATGGTCCTCTCTATTGCCACCATTGCAGAGATGTACAATGTGGATCTGTTGGTAGGAGATCCTGTCTTCCCACCCTGAGCCACAAAGGGTGGGTTGGGTGATGCTACATAATCCGCTTTTGGGTCCAAACACCCCCCTTCACCTATAACATGTGACCATGGCATCCACACAGGAAATGCACTATTCTGGGTGCATCATAGTCCACAAGGGCTAGACGTGACTGGGAAATACAGATGGACACAGGTGTATCCTAGGTGTGTCTGCAAGGACTACCTATCACACACTGGCACTGATGGGGACCTGCAGCATAGCCTATCTCAGCCAAGCCAGGTGCTACGGACCTGGTGCTGGGTGCCCCACCTCACCCTCAGGGTGAGCACGGGACCCGCACAGTGTCACGGTCTGTAGTTACTCTGTGCCAGTAACACACACGGTCAGTTCCCCCTACCAGGCCTAGGTGCTGTGGGGATGCATACTGCTGCTGCTGCTGTAGACTGCTGATCTGCATGTGCAGTGCATCATGGGTATGGGTGGGTTTACCCTATCCTGGTAACCACAGCAGACAGTTTGTGTGGTGACCTGCAGTCTTTCTGTAGCCAGCCAGCAGTGTGGTAGTAGCTATAGAGATGTAGCCTACTGGTTACTTCGATGACTGTTGAGGCAGAGGTCATGGGTTTGATCCCACAGTGGTGTTACTTAGAAATGCTGTCTGAGGCTTTTCCTTTTCATTTCAATTAGTGCTGCCAGCAGAAACACCCTCACAGTGCTGTAGCCTAAGGTGCTTCATAGGCGCCCTGTAAGGCGCCCTATAGGGCACATTATAGGGTGCCTTGGCAGACAGGGCACTTTAGAATGTGACCTATGGGGCGCCTTATAGTGCACCTTATGAGGCACCTTAGGTTATGGCACTGTGAGAGTGTTTTTGCTGGCAGCACTGATTTAAATTAAAAGAAAATGCCTCAGACAGCCTTTTTAGATTACACCACTGCGGGATCAACCCCATGACCTCTGCCTCCACAGTCATTGCAGTAACCAGTGGGCTACATCGTTATAGCTTCTAACATTGTGCTGGCATGTATTTAGGGTTAACGCGCATTAACGTGCCATGGCGCTCACTATCGCGCGATACAGATTCTTGCTACCTTAGGACTGGAACGCCCACTCCTTATATGGCATTCTTCACATTATCGCTGCAACTAGCACCGGTAACATTAAGACGGTTTAGTAAACATACCCCTAAGTTAGTCCAATAAAAAGGTATTACCTAGAACTTGTTTGTTGACTCCTATTTCCACATATCCTTAAAACTATATACTGTAGCCTTCAAGAAATTGGCCTCTTCAATTTTTTAATACTCTTTCTTCCTCATTCACTTTGTAAATATAGCCAACTTTCAATGCAAACAACAGATGTTGTTCCATTTGTAGTGTCAACAAAGATAAGTGAAAGAGCACGTATAGTCTTTAAGGAACAGCTATGACAACAAAAGTTCATCAAATATCTCTAGTTGAAGACAGCCACTGATGATGGGATCCACTGTGCACAGCTTGTCTCATAACAATAATATATACATGTTGGGGCATGTTTACTAAAGGTTAATGTGAACTAAGTGCCTCCAGAAATAAAAGAGCTGTGGATACTTAACATGCATAAATTTAATTAACGTGCATTAAAATCTTTAATAAACATGCTCCTTTGTTTCTAAATTTGCTCAGTAGATTTATATAAATAGAATTAATTTTATGTAATACAGCACTGTTTAGCTTAATAATATATGCCAAACCGTTTCACTCACATATCTTGGATATTCACTCTAATTACTGTATAGTGTAGTTACTCACCTGTAACAGGTGTTCTATGGGGACAGCAGGAATCAGTCCTCACATATGGGTGACGTCAGCACCGATGGAGCCCTCGTGGAAGCATCCCCCCATCTTTCAAAGAAAGCCTTTGGGAAATGCGACCACGCATACGTAGTGCCCTTCCCGCCCAAGGGTGCCATCTTTCTCAGTCAGATGACATAGTTAAAAGACGGCAAAAAAGAAGGGGCGGAGCCTGATGTCCAGCGGGTTAGACGCTTCGCGCTGAAGCTCCCGAGGGGCCTACTCAGAATCCTGACTTAATATCTGCATAAACCTAATATTTTACACCGAACTTACCGGGGTGCCTTGGGGGGAATGGCGGCCCACAAACCAGTGCGCTTGGACTTCGGGTCTCCCTCTTCTTCACATGGAAAACGTTCCAAAACAGAGTTGTCTTCCCCACCAAAGATGGTTCCACTTCGGGTAAGCCCTGAAATGCAACAGGAGATCTTGGAGGAAATACGTGGTGTGAAGGAACTGGTACAGTCCAACGGAGAAGCGCTCCGAGCCATGCGAGAAGATTTCGGTATGCTTCAGGACCGGCTTGAAGGTCTTTCACTACGGCTGGACAACATGGCGGGGATCCTCGATTCGCACGCGGTGCGCTTGGTGAACCTGGACAAGGCTGAGCGTCAGATACAGAATCTTCAAAAAGAGTTAGAGGATTGCAATAATCGAGCCCGTCGCAACAATGTAAGGCTCATAGGGGTTCCAGAGGGGGCGGAAGCAGGAGATATCCGAGAATTTCTGGTCAAAACTCTCCCCTCCTTGCTGAAGATCACCTTTTGCAGAGATCTGGAAATTGACCGAGCATATCGTGCTCCTACCAACATCGCACTCAATCGGACGACCCCCCGGCCCATTATCTTTCGTTTACTGAGGTATCAGCAAGTTGAGCAAATTTTCAAAGCTGCCCGGGTGATGCAACATCTGCAGTTTGAAGATCATAAAGTCTCTTTCTTCCCCGACTTGGCAAAGCCCACAGTTGACCGGCGGAAGGGACTCCTTGCTTTTCGACCCAGACTTCAACAGTTACAGGCTCGCTTTGGCCTCTTATATCCAGCGAAGCTCAGAGTGACTCTCCATAACCAAACTAGAACCTTCGAAGATCCTGCTCTGCTAGCAGCATTTTTAGATTCCAAAGAGGCAGACCAGATGCGCTAAGTCAACAACTCGGATGGACTCCGCTGGAACTGCCCGCCATTTTGAATGGCCCGATGCGGTGATCATTGCCTGGAATAGAGACTGCCTGGACCTTTCTTTCTTTTATATCTACCTTTCTTGGTCTCCTTTTCCTCCATGATGTGCACCTCGGTTGGATTCGGAGCACGCACAGCTATACCGGTTATATGTTTCAATTTAGGCCTTCTCTGGGGTTTCACCCCGCAGACATCAGGTCGCCAGTAATTTCTGGGGTTTTGCTTCTTCTCTAAGGCACTTCGGTGCTTCTACTGTTATATAGGGTGCTTCATGATTTTTCATTGGCTTATTTTCTATCATATCGTGTGTACAGTCATTTATAGTTGATATGAGGGACATTGCGCAACTCGGTGCGCCATCATGTTCCTTTCTCAGAATGTTTGACTTTGTTGTATGGCCTTATGTACGCTCTAATTACTGAACGTCAGAGGCATCAATAGTCTAATCAACAGAATGACCATCCTTAGTTATTTTAATCATGACCATACTGATTTAGTGTTTCTTCAGGAAACCCATTTCACCTCCGTTGAACCACTGAAATTTACTGCTAAACCTTATATGGTGGCTGCCTATTCTCCCGCCGTTTCTAAGCGGTGCGGGGTAGCCATCTTGGTTGAGAAATCTTTGCCAACCACTGTAATGGATACTAGCTCTGATGGGAGGGTAGCTGGGCCTGTGTATATTTTAAGGTTGGAGATCGTGAATTTACGTGTATTTGTATTTATGCTTCGAATGTGGATGACCCTGTTACTGTTACTCGGCGGTGACTTCCACCAAGTATTTGATCCTTTGATAGATAGACTGCCGCCTAGAACGAGTGGTCCGCCCAAGAGTCTCTACACCCTGCCAGCTCTGATGAAAGATTTTGCGTGAGTAGATATTTGGAAGCTGCTTCACCCCTCCGACTTAGAGCTCACCATTTCTCAGCCCCCCCATCACTCACAATCTAGATCAGATTTTTTCTTATTTCCTCAGTACTGCTATCCCAAGTGGACATATACTCCTGATAGGTTAGCCAATTGGAATGCCCTCCAGTGCGCTTGATGCTGGACATGCCATGTGGCCTTTGGTTTACTAAACTCCTGTTAAGTATGATTGTCCCGCATTACAGTATTACTGGAGTCGGGCCTGGGGTCGTCTTCATTCTATTTTATATTTTCCGGAACCCCTCTTTTGGAAGATTGTGGGGCTCCGCTCAGCTGCGGGGATCCCCTCTCTTCCTAAATTGGCTTACTTTCTTTCAGCCTTTATGCTGGGCATTGCTATTTCCTATTTCTTTAATCACGAAATATTGGGAAAATAGCTCTTTTTTGAGCTCTAATGAATGGTGAATCATATCTGTCTTTATTGTAAATATGCGCAAATACCTTGTATGTCAGCCTCTTCCATTCAAACCATTCACTATTGGTCTAGCTAGAAGACGCTCAACGATTATGTTCAAACTATTCAATGCTCTCAGTTGACTGTTTGATTCTGTATTAATCTCTGTCACATGCTCATCCGGTATCATAGATTTTACCTCTGTTTGTTTGATGTACAATCATTGTTGTATGTAAGCGCTTATATGATGATTCTTATCAGCTTAGAGAAGAAGCATTGGGGTGGGGGGTAATTGGGGTTGCTTTCTTTATTGTATGTGTGTATTTGTTTCTTTTGGTGTGTTGTTACTTTGTTTGTTGTAAAATGAAAATAAAAGTTTAAAAAAAAAAAAAAAAAAAGACGGCAAAAAATAAAAGATGGTAAAGAAGCAACTCCAAGGGGAGGAGAGAGGGTTGTGAGAACTGATTTCTGCTGTCCCCGTAGAACACCTGTTACAGATGAGTAACTACGCTTTCTCCGGGAATAAGCAGGAAGTCAGTCCACACACATGGGGCTTCCTAGCTACAGGCTACCTAAAGCCTGTAAGGAATAAACACACCCTCAAGGGGACCCATGAGCAGCAGCAATTGAGTCCGCAGATACAGACTACAGTAAGACCCATGTGTCCAATGGGAACCAAAAATCTGGTAGCCTGAACACAGAAGGATCAGAGGGTAGGAGTTGCCTAGATCCCGTAAAGATTACAGAGCACGGCCTGACCGAAAGTGCTGTCCCATTGGGACTCCTTTTCAAAGCAGTAATGAGCTTCAAAGGTGTGGACTGAAGAGTAGATGGCAGCCCAGCAGATGTCCAGCATAGGGATGGAGCACAGGTTTGCCACTGGGGTCACCATGGCCCTGACACAGTGTGCCGTGACCTGGCCATACAACATGAGCCCAGCTTGCTCATAGGCAAGGTTGATACAGTCCGCCACCCCAGTGGACAGTGTCCGTTTGGTCACCGCTTCACCCCAGTCGACTGTGATCATAGGAAACAAAAAGCTGAGCAGCTTTCTGGTGGCCCTCGGTACGCTGAATGTAGAAAGACAGGGCCTTCTTACACTTCAAGGTGTGAAGGACCATTTCCATCCTGCTGGAGTGAGACCTTGGGGAAGAAGGTAGGCAGCACCACCTTCTGGCTGAGGTGGAAAGAAGATACCACCTTTGGAAGGAATTTAGAGTGTGTGTATAATACAACCCTGTTCTTATAGAACCTGGTATATATAGCGCCTCTGCCACTAGGGCTTGGAGCTCGCTGACCCTGCAAGTGGAGGTGAGCGCCATCAAGAACATGCGCTCGTCTTCCACCGGGTGGTGATGCGCCGCCACGGCACTAAAGTACACTCTGACAGAGTTTGATGTGAGCCTAAATTGTAAAAGATGAAGAAGGTATTGCAGCACCAGCTGCACCGGGCAGGATAACAGGTTCACGCCTTGCTCCATGCACCAGACAGAGAACCTGCGCCATTTGAAGACATAAGCTCTTCTGATGGAAGCTTTACTGGAAGCCAGCAGGATCTCTTCCACTTCTCCCAAGAGGTTGAAAGAGGCTAGGGTCACCCTTTCAGCAGCCACACCGTCAGAAATAGAGACCCCAGATTGGGGTGCAGAAGGGAGCCCTCCTGAGACAAGATCCCTGGGGAGCTCCCCAGTAGGATCGGAGTCTCCACCGACAGCCGGAGAATCAGCAGGAACCATGGCTGCCTGGGCCACCGAGGGGACCACTAGGATCAGTGAGACTTTGTCATGAAGAGCCTTGAAAAGTATTTTCCACACCAAAAAGGGAAACACAATAATATATAATATTTTTTGTTGGAACTCACACCATGAGGGGAACCCCCTCTCGTTGTGTGCTGTTCCGTGCACATGATCAGTTGGTATCCAATAGGCATGCGATACACTTAACTTTTTTTCATTCAAACCAAAGTCCACCAATCCACTGTCAAATTTAACCCCTGGGGTTCCAAAGAATCCAAGGTGAAAATCCAGAATTGTTCACGGTAACTCAAACGTAACTCACGGTAACTCAAACGTAACTCACGGTAACTCAAACGGGCTATGAAGAAATGTCTTCAAGAACATCGATCTCGGATTAATGGAGCTGTATTGACGGCTCCGCTAGCTTTACATTGCCAGGAACATCATCATAACTTTGCTGACTTACGCTGGCGAATTATTGATCACATTCCTCCTAATGCTCGAGGAGGTGATCGAGGCTCACGTTTGCTCCTGCTCCAAGCTAAGTGACTTTGGTTAATCCCTTTATGTTTTCTACACTTTCAGTTGGTGTTAGTGGGTTGATGTCCCTCTAATCCTTATTAGGGTTGGGTCCCTAATTTAAATTAAAAGAGAAAAACGGAACAGCACACAACGAGAGGGGGTTCCCCTCATGGTGTGAGTTCCAACAAAAAATATTATATATTATTGTGTTTCCCTTTTTGGTGTGGATATTTATATGGGAGACCCAGCAGGATTTTTTGTGGTTACATAGTTGAAAAGTATTTTGGCAATCAGCAGTGTGGGTGGGAAGGCATGCATGAGGCCTTCTGACCACGTAATAAGAAACACATCTGCCGCCACCTGGGAGGGGTGGGAATGCCAGAAGCAGAAGCGGGGCAACTGGTGGTTGTCTGGGTTGGCAAAGAGGTCTACCCATGTGGTCCCCCAGAGGCAGAAGAGCTGATTGGCTACTCTGGAGTCCAGCTGCCACTCATGCGGCTGGAGGACCCTGCTCAGTTTGTCCACCAGGGTGTTGTCCTGGCCTGGTAGATATACCACCCATAGGAGTATTCCCTATTGAACTGCGTAGTAGCAGAGTGTCATTGCTTCGTGGCAGAGGGTGCAAGAACCCGTACCCCCTTGCTTGTTCACATAGAACATTGCCACCTGATTGTTTGTTTTGATCAACGCTGGTTGGTGTCTCAAGCACTGACAGAATGCTCGGAGGGCTAGATATATCGCCCGAAGCTCCAGGAGATTGATCTTCTGGCAGCTGTTGGCCTGTGACCAGCTGCTCTGGGTGCAGAGTTCTTCACAGTGGGCTCCCCATCCCAGCAAGAAAGTGTCCGTAGTGAGGAATCTTAGAGGGCTTAGGGTTTGGAAGGACATCTCTGCCTGGAGATGATGGCAGTTTTTGCCACCAAGTCAGAGATTCAGCCAACTGGTGGGTCACTGAAACTTTGTCCCAGAGAAGGCCCGTGGTTATGTCCACTGATCTCAAAAGCAGCCTTCATGTGCAGATGGGTGTCGAGGGTGACACTGACTGTAGAGGTCATGTGCCCGAGTAAGTGCAGCAGAAGCTGAGCTGGCACAGCGGGACCGTGTTGTAGGTCTGCGGCCAGTGCTCTGAGACAGTCGGCTCGGTCCAAGGGGAGGAAGGCCTTTGCCTTTAGAGTGTCTAGCCTTGCCCCTATAAACTCCAAACATTGTGTTGGGAGAACATAAGATATGCCATACTGGGTCAGACCAAGGTCCATCAAGCCCAGTATCCTGTTTCCAACAGTGGCCAATCTAGGTCATACGTACCTAGAAGTTTCCCAAAAACACACAGGTTCCACAATGCTTGTACTGGGTCAAGCATTGATATCCTGGATCACTTCTTAATAATGGTTTATGGACCTTTCCTCCAGGAACTTGTCCAAACCTTTTTTAAACCCAGCTACACTAACAGCCTTTACTACATCCTCCGGTAACAAATTCCAGAGTTTGATTACACGTTGAGTGAAAAAATATTTTCTTTTATTAGTCTTAAATAGTTTACCTTGTAGCTTCATTGCATGTCCCCTAGTCTTTCTATATTCTGATAAGGTAAACAATCGATCTACGTTTACCCGTTCCACTCCGTTCATTAATTTATAGACTTCTATCATATCTCCCCTCAGCCGTCTCTTTTCCAGGTTAAAGAGCCCTAACCGTTTTAGCCTTTAGGAGGTAGGATATGGGGTAGTTTATCACAAACCCCAGATGTTGCAGAACCTGGATGGTGCATGCGGTGGCCTGCTGCACCTCTGTGGCCATGCCTCCTTTTATGAGCCAGTCGTACAGGTAGGGGAAGAAAAATACCCCCTAGAGACAGAGGAAGGTAGCCACTACTGCCAGACATTTGGTGAAGACCCTGGGGGCGGAGGCTGGGCCGAAAGGTAGTACCTTATACTGATAGTGGTCACTCCCACCATGAAGCAAAAGTACTGCCTGTGGTTGGGGTGGATGAGGATGTGGGTATAGGCATCCTCCATACCAAGGAGTATAGCTAGTCTCCCTGCTGGAAGTAAAGGTAGCAATGTTCCAAAGGACAGCATCTTGAACTTCTCCCTCACCAGGAACCTGTTCAGGTTGCGCAGGTCTAGGATGGGCCTCAGGCCCCCTGTTTTTTTTGGTATGAAGAAATACCTGGAGTAGAACCTCTTGTGCCCCTGAAATGTTGGGGTACTGGTTCTACCGCCCTGTCCTTGAGAAGACCTGTGTGTTCCTTAAATAAGAGGTCCTGGTGAAGGGGAGACCAGGGGAGCTCTCCTGTGAAGAAAGGAGGTGGTGTCTGAGCCAGATGGAGGAGGTAGCCCTCCTTGATCACCTAGAGTGCCCAGGTATCGGTGGTGATGGCTGGCCACATTTGGGCATAGTGGATCAGACTCCCCCCTCTGGGCTGCTGATCTCCTTGGGATAGAGAGGTTATGCCCAGGGAGTCAAAAGCTCCCCCTGACTTGGCCAGAGCCGATGCCTGGGGCTTGGGAGCCTTCTGCTTACAATGTTTATGAGCCTGCTGACCTTGCGGGGGAGCTGAGGAGGCCTGAGAATGTGGGTAGTTTCTGTAAGCAGCCCCTTTAATTGGGTGAAAGGACTTTTTACCCGGGAACTTCCGTCAAGGAGGGGCAGTGGTCTTTTTTGAGAGCCTGGTCCTCGTCATGAACTTGGTCTTCAACTCGGCAGCCTTTTCAGTCATGGGTTTGCCAAAGAGGTTTTCTCCTTGGCATGGGACATTGACCAACTTGACCTGAATCCATTGCTTGAGGTCGGAAGACTGTAGCCAAGCCTGGCATCGGGCCCCGATGCCTGCCGCCACTACTCGAGTTGATGACTCTAAGCCATCATAGGCTGCCTAAGACATGAAATTGGAACACTCATGGACGGCCTTGACCAGGTTCTTGAACCGCTGCAGGGGTTCCTTGGAGAGACCAGCCAAGAACCCGGCAAGCTCCTTCACCAGGTCTCTCAGGTGCATGCCCATGTACAGCTGGTAGACCTGGATCTGGCCGATGAGCATCGAGCCCTAGTAGCACTTTCTGCCAAGGGCATCCAAGGTACAGGCCTCCCTACCCGGGGGCACCAAGGCGTGCGTCTTCTGGCTCTTCAGCCGACACATGACCGACTCCACCACCATGGAGTTATGCGGCAGCTGTGCCTTCTGGAATCCAGGCCTCCAGCAGACCCAATACATCGAATCGAGCCACTTTCTCACAATCCTCAACATCAATGGCCAGGTGGTCTAGGTGGAGGAACCGGTGGTACCAGACAAGAGTGCCCGCTGTGAAGGCAGACAGACTGCGCTCCAGGCTGCCATTCTGATTTTGAGCCCAGAAGGCTCCACAGCTATTGGCACAGGCACAGAGGAACTCAAGCCCTGCGCCAGTTCCCCCGAAGGTGGAGTCCTCAACAAGGATAGGTTCTGGTGTCCGAGGCCGATATGTAGTCAATTCTTTCTGGGGGGACCTTGGTAGGCCACTCCCGCTCTGATCCCTTGGACGGGCATTTAGGACTGCAGGATCTGGCCCAGGACTTACCCGACTTGTCGGAACCATCCAGGGACACCACTTTTGAGGTTTTATTCTTCTTATTTTTATGTTCCCTCGAGGGAGACCCCCTTTCTGAGGAGCCATGATGTCAATCGGGGCCTGCAAGGACATCCTGAGATTCCATGGCTTCAGAGGAGGCCATGGCCTTCGGAGGTACCGGGGACTCCAATAAAAACTTATAGTGTTGCTGCTGGCAGCTCAAGGGCCCTGGTGGACATCTTTTTACAAAGACCGTATGCCGCGGGGTCATGGTCCGGCCCTAGGCAGCACAGGCAGCAGTCGTGTGTGTCGGTAAGGGACATGATTTTGGCACACCGATCACACTTCATAAACTCACTGGTAGCTATGGTGGTAAAAATTACCCCAGTGAGGTCAAAGACCCGCGGTGCTGCCAGCTGGAAAAAAGGGCCCAAAGGCGCCAAAAAGAAAAAAGGGTTAAGAACCCGAAACTCGATGCCAAAGACAGCAAGCTCAGGTGGCGGGAAGAGTATCGGTGCACAACCAGAGAGAATATGAAACTCAGGTCGAGAAAAATCAACTTTTTCCGGGGGAAACCGGACAGATGTCTGAAGGGCTCTGTAGAAAAAAGGAGACTGAGCAAGATGGCACCCTTGGGTAGGAAGGGCACCAAGTATGCGTGGTGGCATCTCCCAAAGGCTTTCTTTGAAAGCTGGGGGGATGCTTCTGTGAGGGCCCCATGGGTGCCAATGTCACCCATATGTGAGGACTGACTTCCTGCTTCTTCCCGGGGAAACTATCATCTGAACCTAACTCTACACAACTAAAGGTTATTGCTTTTGCCTCCAAATATTACTTCCTCTCATGTCTTGATTCTTCTGATGGGTATTAGACAAAATCAATGTATTTGGAGTTGTGTGTGATGTCGTAAAAATCATAGCTACTATACTCACTGTGATGTGGAGGGTAAATTTGCCTAGCTGAACAAGCAGCTTAGAAATAAATTCAGAAACATTCACAATGCCCCACACCAACTGCCAGAAATGAATTTGTTTACAAGTTTTCACTTCTGTACTCTTAACTTCTGGGCTGAATTACAAGACAAAATCAACAATACAGTGCCACAATTATCTGTTCAATGTTTGTTCTTAATCATTGAAAGCAGATAAGGTTTTTACATTCACAAGCCCTAGCAAGTACTATAGCTTTTATTATTGAAAGTTTATTCCCCCCCCCCTCACATAGCTACCTCCCTGCTTCCTCTAAATCAATTAAAGCACAGGCAGCAGTACCCTGTGCTAATTATGCTTTCCAACTTTTTAGTAATAGATGTTTATATGTTAAGATAAAAGCCTACTTATAAAAACACACTAGGCACAGCTAAATATATTCCATTCTAATTTATTTATTTATTTTTTGTAAATTTTCAATTGCCTTTAACACCTCAATCCATTAAATTTTCATGATCATCAAAATTCTGAAACAGCTATTCAAGATGTTTGGTTGGTTTTATTAACAAACCCCTTCATCTACAAAATGCAGTGCTCTTTATACTTTAATAAATACAATCAATCTTCAACTTGTTTTACCTTATTTTTCACCACAAAACTCCTCTAAACAAGTGATTCAAGAATCCAAACTTGAACAAAATGCATACAGTTAAAGTAAAAGTCATCAATGAACAAGGCAAACCAAGATCCCAAAGGTATATATTTCCATAGCATTCAGAAAGCACCTTCTATTCAAAGTATTGCATTCTTAAAAAAAGAATAAGAACATAACGTGTCATACTGCATCAAGCAAAATGTCCATCAACTCCAGGCATCTTACCTTTAACAGTGACCAGTCCAGGTCACAAGTATCTGGCTGGATTCCCAAGAGCTAGATCTATTCCTTATTGCTTATACCCAGAGATAAGTGATGGATTTTCCAAGCCTACATGGTTAATGGTTTATGGATTTTTCCTCAAGAAAATTTCCTAAACCCATCTGTGTTAATTGCTTTGACCACACCTTCCAGCAACGAATTCAACAGCTTAGCTGTACACAAAGTGAAAATTATTTTTCTCCAATTTGTTTTAAATGCTTTACAAAGGGCAATTTCTCCAAATCGGTTAGTTCTGCACATACCATGAGAGTCATGAACCTCATTCCTGGGGCCAGGGTATGTGGAGTATGATCTCAGTCTCTCAAATTTGCTGCTAATGCTCACCATAATATTTGCACCACTACACAGAATAGGAGATTAATGTTCAACAGCCAAAATGCTTCGGCCAGGAAAGCAGCTGTTCTAAACTAATTTAAGGCTGCTGAACACAGAAATCATAATGAAAATGGCTGATTAGGTCTAGTTGCTAAGATATATGCTATTAATTAGTCATTAGCAGCCATTAACTGTGTATTATGCAACATTTGTGTGAGGTTGCGTAATCTCTACTTGTAACCAATAGAAATATCTGTCCAAAACCAGATGATGCAATCAGTATTTAAGTTTGCATCACTTGACAGTATAAATATTAAGGTGTATTAGGTCACAGAAAAATTTAAAATTCATTATTTTGCATTATTTTAAGCCGATAGGTCAATCACAGCGTATTCGGTGATGCATCATACTTGTGTTAATAATGCAGATAATTTCTGCTATATTTGTGGTGAAGGGATTTTGACATCACAAAAACAGAATATGACTGTGGCGGTTAAGAAAGCCTCCAACTTATATTTTGGCTGCAGAAAAGGAGATCAGGATAAGAGCTGGGCATGACACGTATGATGCAATACATGTGCAACAAATCTCAGGCAATGGATGAATGGAAAAGGGCAATCAATGCCTTTTGCAGTTACAATGATCTGGAGAGAGCCCACGGATCACATCAGCAATTGCTACTTCTGTATGGTTCCTCCAATTCAGAAAGGCATATCCAGAAAGAGTAAGTGGACTGTGCAATATCCAAACATACGCCCAGTGCCTCATGGAGAAGGGTTGCCGAGTCCCAAAATGTCAGAATCATTATCATTAGAAGCAAGTGAGGAAGAGGAAGAAGTTTGTAGTCATGACCCGTCAACCTCACGTGACCCAGAGTTTCTTCTGGCCACTGCTAATGAGCCACACCTCATAACGCAAGGTGAATTGAACGACCTTGTCAGGGATTTGGATCTCCCGAAGAATAAAGCTGAGCTTTTGGGTTCCAGACTATAGCAGTAGAATCTTCTGGCTGGTGACATTCAAATTTCTTTTTTACGGGACCGTCAGAAAGACTTGGCATCATTCTTTTTCAAAGAAGGTGATCTTGCTGCATGCAACAATGTAAAAGATTTAATGGCAGCTCTCAATATCAATTACAATGCAGATGATTGGAGGCTCTTCATTGATTAATCCAAAGCAAGTCTTAAAGCTGTATTGCTGCATAATGGCAACTTGCTACCATCAATTCCTATTGGCCATGCAGCTTTTATGAAAGAGACTTATGACAATATGAAACAACTCTTGAAATGTATAAACTATGATCAACATCTATGGTCAATCTGTGGTGACTTCAAAATGGTCGCTCTCTTGCTTGGTCTTCAGGGTGGATACACCAAGTACTGCTGCTTCCTGTGTAAATGGGATAGTCGTGCTAGAGATTGTCATTTTGTCAAAAGGGACTGGCCACTCCGTCAGTCACTGGATCCTGGAAGCAAAAATGTTCTGTTTCCAGCACTTGTAGACAGCAACAAGATTTTGATGCCTTCCTTGCACATCAAGTTGGGACTAATGAAAAACTTTGTCAAGGTTATGGTTAAAACTAAACCTGCTTTCAGGTATCTTAATAGTAAATTTCCTAGACTGAGTGATGCCAAAGTTAAGGAATGAGTTTTTGTTGGCCCTCAGATTCGTGCACTTATTCAAAATGACGAATTTCTTTGTTTATTGCGTGGAAAGGAAAAGGCTGCATGGATAGCATTTGAATCAGTGACACAAATTTTTCTTGGAAACAACAAAGCAAATAATTACCGAGAGATTGTTCAAGATCTTCTCAAGGCATACAAAAACCTTGGTTGCAACATGTTCTTAAACATTCATTTTCTACACTCTCATCTAGATTTTTTCCCACAAAATTGTGGAGCAGTAAGTGATGAACATGGAGAACGATTTCACCAAAACATTGCAGCCATGGAAAAGAGGTATCAGGGTAAATGGAGTCCATCAATGCTTGCAGACTACTGCTGGACAGTGACAAGGGATATTCCATTGCTTCAGTACAAGAAACAGATCAGGAAGAGTCTTGAAGCCACTGAATGAGAACAAAACTTGCTAGAATGTACTTACAAATGCTCTTAATGAAAGTTAAATTGCAGACATAATTACTCCTCTGTTTTTTCTAAGTACGTTTATGAACTTTATTTTATAAAAACATGCTTGTTATTGTGCAAAGTTTCATTTGTAATAAGATTTTGATTTACATCTAAGGATTTAGGCTTGATTTTCACCATATAAAGTGGTAAAATGTAAATTCTTCAACATATCATAGAAACAGGAGCTAATTGACCAATTTCACTATCATATTTGAATTCAGCATATCAAATTCATTAAGAATTTTTTTTTATTTTTTAGTGCCATCAAGTCAGTGTTGACTCATAGCGACCCAGCTATCTCTGGGTTTTCTTGGCAATGTATCACCAGAAGTAGATTGCCAGCCTTTTCTTCTGAGGTAATGGAGGGTAAAGTGACTTGCCTAAGATCACAAGGAGTACCAGTGGGAATCAAACCCTTGATCTTCTGGGTACTAGGCAGTTGCTCTAACCACTAAGCTACTCCTCCACTAAGAAATAGCACATTTAATTTCTGAAGCAAACAATTTTTGAAAATTTGTAGAACAGTGATTATTGGTACCCCGTTATAAGCCATACAGTCCTTACTATCTTCGTTGAATTGGACATCAGCGGGAAATAATCACATCTTGATCAGAATATGTAATTTAGATAATTTTAGTGTTTCACACAGATTGGATTGCATTTGGATACATTTTAGATATGGTTTTGTCACATTAACCTTAAATGATTAAAAGGAAAACTTTGTCACAAGAGGATTTAGTCCTCAAGACAAACATTCCAACAAATATAAATTAAACCAGAGCAAATGAAAAAATATTTAAGTCTAACCATTATTGTTGAGTATTCAGTTGATGGGCTTTTGGAGTCTAATTTGGTTTTGAGTATTTTCATATCTCAGCACTTTTTGCATATTTGGATCTGACAAGGCCTATAATAGCAGCTTTGTAACTATAATGGATTTCTTGGAGGTCCAGTCCTCCCTTCGGCTCTAGGAATGGATAGTCTTGGCATACACTGATTTTTATAGATTACCTCATGGGCATGGAGGAATTTTCTGGTTTGTACATCTAGTTTCTCAAGATCTGTAAGAGGCCAGTCTGCAATTCCAAAACTATATGAAACTATAGGAACTGTCAGTTGATTAATGGCTGGTACTTTATTCCATATTAAAGCATTTTTCAATAAAAAATTTAATCCACTGAAATATTTCTTACTAATCTTTTCTCTCAGTAATTTTTGCTTAATTGTTCCTTTTTCTAACTCCTAAGTATTTATATATACCTCACTGTTCAAGTTCTCTGTTGCTGCAATCCTCAGTCAGTGAGATGTTCTCGGTTTTGCTCAATTTTCCTCTGCTCCTCTCTATCCTGTCTAAACAATGGCGTTCCTTTTCACTTCTTTTCTTGCTCTTATTGATTGATTGATTGTATTGTACACCGCCCTGATGCACCTGCCTGGGCGGTCTATCAAGTGATGAATAAAGATAAAGATAAAGATAAGGAAGGTTGCCTTAGCACATTTGTCAAGGCCAAGAGTCATTGTGATGTCATCTGAGAAGTTTTTCACTACATGGGGTCGTTCCACTAATTATTATCACTGGAACTGTAGAGCTTCAGGTCATATACAAACTATACGTATGTTACCTTTAAGCTGTTACCTTTTTTAGCATTAAGGCTAAATCCATATTCCAAAGAATTAATGAGAGTACTCAATGGATTACATGCCATACGGAAAAGAAGTGACAAATGATTAAGAATATACAATGTAATAACAGAACGTGGATATTCTAGTGCCAAACCATGTAAGATCTTAAATATGAACAAAAGAGCTTAAACAAAATTAATGCTTGCATAGAAAGCCTGTTGTATCAGATCATATGTGTCTCTCTTCTCTCCAACGTTTCATAAACCAAACTTTTAGGACATCTAAGAATAGATAATAATGCCACAGCCTGAGTTGTAACTGTTTACAATGTTTAACAATATAGTCTCCAATTTTGTCAGAATGGAAGCTCCTGCAGTAATCTGCCACTCATGAGAAATAATCGCTCAGTACATGTTTATTCATAGTTTACCATTATTATATCCGAGTTTAAGTTACTAAATCTGCTCACAGATGATTTGTCTGCTCTTTTATGGTGCTTCTGTCTAGGTCTCCTCTTTCTTTCTCTATTTCTTTTTCTACTGAAGCCCTCAATTGTTCTAAGTGTTATCACTCACATACTTCTTTACTTTGATCTTTAAAATTAAGGATCTTAAATTTTTATCAGTTGCTTTTCCAGTGGCAGTATGCCTCTTTCTTCCTGATTTTGGTGGCTCTCCTTGTAACCTTCTTAGTTAAATATAGGGTTTGTGGCATACATTATCTCATTTTCATCTGCAGGGATTCACTTAAACGTAGTTAATTCTCTTAACTTTTTCATTAACTTTTATGGTTTATTTTCTCCCACACTGGGTCCATGAACAAGTTCACCATGACCTTTATCTGTGGTAGGGATATTATCTTCATCTGCAGTGTCTGCACTGTTACTACTACCATCATTAGCCCTAGTGCCTAGGCTATGGGTGGGTACCTTTTTTATCCAGAGCAATCAGTATGTATTTTTCTTTGTCTTTCCTACCATACTTCAATTGAAGTGTTGCCTTTCTGGGATTTGATATAGATGCTATATAATGAGGTCACCATGTGAAGGTACTCAGGAAGATGAAACGTTATTCTTTCCCCCAAAGAGATGTACAGCAATTCACCAACCACTGCTAGTGAATTTTATGTTGCGCTCTCTTTTGACCCCTATTAGTTTACCTAGTTTCATAGAGAGTTCCCTTATCTGAGAACTATATGAAAGGGTAAATATCTGAGTCCTGTTTACCAGTTCCATCTCACTCAAGATTTTATAGACTAGTATCATATCTTCTCTCAGGCATCTCATTTCCAAGCTGCAGAGCCTCAATCTGTTTAACCTTTCTTCGTAGTGAAGCCATTTCATTCCCTTTATCATTTTGGTGCCCCTTCTATTACCTTTTCTAGTTCTACAATATCATTTTGAAATGGGAAGACCAAAACTGCACACTGTATTCAAAGCATAGTCACACCATGGATAGATTCAGATATAACAAAATTACTTACCTGTAGCAGAAGTATTCTCTGTGGACAGGAGGATAAGTGGTCACATATGTGTGATATTATTGATGGAGACACACATGGGAAATCTCTCCCAGCTTCTTCTAGCAGCTCCTGGAGTGACTCTACCATGCCCGAGTGCCTGTTCCCACTTGTCACCTCTGTGCCTCATCTCAATTTAATTACTAGCTGATGAAAAAATGTAACACCAAGGGGAGGAGTGAAGGTTATGACTATTTATCCTGTTGTCCATGGAGAACACCTGCTATAGGTAAGTAATTTGGCTTTCTCCATGGACAAGCAGGATAAGTGCTCACAGGGATTTCCCAGCTAAATGCCGACTCAAAAAACAAATAGCTGAAAACTAGAATCTAGTGTCGCAAAAAGCTGATACAGTTACCTACCTAGGCACAAATGAAAGAGATGCAATCTGTTGCCAAATTGAAAACATATATTTGTTGATAGCAGCCCCCAACCTACTGGGGCCCAAAGAAACAAAAATAGTTTTAATCTGCTCCAGATAGGCGGCCAAGTCTCTCTTGCAGTCCGATGTCTGAAATATGCTTTCCCCTTTGGGGGTCATTCCAGAACAGGAATAAGCCCTTTGAACGTGCAGCATAGACGTTTTTCTAGCGAAAACATCTACAAATGTATTCTGCAACACTCATGGCCCTGCTTGTACATAGCACTAGACGGGGACCTCAGAACATGGGCAGCAGGGGGCATAACAGGGGCATGGTCAGAAGCGGAGACATGCAATGTGTATTCTGCATGTTTCCCGCAGATGTCCATGTTATACTAGCAGAAACGTGGAAGATGGCCAGGACTTAGAAACTTTTCTGCTCTGCTCTAAAATGTGTCCAATAGAGATGAATGGCTGTGACAAAGATGTCTTCAACCGGTGTGTCTGCAGTCTGGAAGACCATAAGATGCAGTTGTAAAGAACAGAGTGGGGGAAGGTTGTATGGTAGAGACACATTAATAAAAACCTCTACAGAAATATTCAGAGGTGCAATGGTGGCTATGCTGACAATTGCTGTGTGAGCTACAGGAGATAATCTAGGGCACCCTAACAATTCCTGTCTTCCGAGAAGTGGGACAGTTGATGTAGGGATTGTATGTGGGTGAGTTATAGGACGGATTCACGTATAGGTGAGAAACGCAGATCAGATTAGTAATCCTGGGACTCCATGTCATTATATTATACCAGCTGTTTTCTGGAGGTGCAGGGCATCTTTACTGTAGATGTATGTTTTGTGTGTGTGAGTGTGAAAGAGAGAGGTTAGAGAGATGCATGGGGGGAACTGGTGTGCTCAAGCACAATTTTGGAGGGACATCAATGCCTGGCCAGTACCTGGTCTTTAGGGATGACCGCAGCGTGACCAGGTGTCAGTGTGATTGGCCAAGATACAGCAGAACAGGGCCTCTATGGATAAATATCAAATTGTATTCTTTTTTTTTCTTTAATTGTACGCCATCCTGGTGGCTTTGAGGGTGCTGTATATCAAGCAAAATTAAACAAACATATCCCTGTCAGTGGTGAGGGACCCTCAGATGAATGCATGCAACAGGGCACACAGCACCATCAGCAGTCTCACAAATGTGAACATTTGTATAGAGACAGACACTGGTGCCCTTGAGAACCTAGTGGTGCTGTTTGTGCTGGTGCATGCACTCAATCTGAGAGTCCCTATTTAATGTCAGGGATATGCTCTGACATTTAGCTTTAGAGGACCATTTCGTATTTCTTCTGATCCATACATAGTATTGTACGGATAGTTGTCAGAGATGACCAATGCAAATACAACTAAAATGTTCACCTACTGCCATATGTGTTGTGCTGCAAGGTATGTCAGGACAATCATATCACTCTCTATTTGCTGTTGTAACATCTCTGAGTGCAAAGAGATCACTTTGCAGTGTCTTGATTATGCAAAGGACTAGCTTATATGGTCTGTTTTGCATCAGCACATCTATATCATCAATTTTCATGGGTAGTTGGCATGGGCACAGCACTATCAATGTGAGAAGCAGCTTCAGAGATGCATGTTTTAGCTGAAGAGGCATGGCTGCATGGAGATGGGCAGCAGCGGAGTCGTATATCTTTATGGAATTTGCCGAGCGCAGGGGCGTCCACGTCACTTGCTATGTATACCCGTGTCCCAGGGTTTGGGCATGCTGCACTGAACATGCCATGTCCCTAATTCCAAACCCATGCATGCAGAATTAGGGTCAAATGGGGCCCATTTTTCATTTAAATGTGTCCATGGGCCGGATGTGCACATTATGGAATCATGCTCTTTGTGAGCATGTCTTGGGGAAAAATGTTGGAATGACTATTGACCAATTAAGGTGCAATTCCAATACCACCTTAGGAAAGAATGTAGCAGGAATATCCAAAACCACCTTACTGTTGAGGACTCGACTCAGTCTGTCCACCAGAGTATTGCTCTAGCCAGCCAGATATGTGACTCAGAGTCATCTCATGAGAAATGGCATATGTTCCACGTCCTGACTGTCTCCCAACACAAGAGATACAAACTTGTTCCTCCCTGGATGCTCTGGACATCATGCTCTGGTGAATTATGATATCAATGCATCTGAGCTGCTGCATTATGCTTGGTGTCATTGAAGCAGAGGACAAATTGTTCCTCTTCTTCATGCGGGAATTGGTGGACGACCAATCCTGGGACACCCTACCCATAATCAACTCTGAGTGAGCTTGATGATCTCTCAATACCAATGCATCTCGAGTGTCCGATGCAGTTCCTTAGGCCATGGAGATGCCAAAGCCTATGGACCAGTCTTATCCATGCCAAAAATCTTTTGCGCTCTTCCTCACAATTGTTTATTCCCCTTTTCATCATCTGTGAACACAAGATATAACAAAAAGGTTCATGGTCGGGCCCCAAGCACTGCAGGTACCAATTTTGAGCCTCTATTACAGACATGGTCACTGCCACATTAGGAGCACTTTTTAAACCTACTGGAGAGTTTCTGGGACATGTTGCATGGAAAAATAGCTGCAGCAAAATCAAATGAGATGGTTATGAAAAAAATAAACCCACCCAGGGTGTCTGAGGCATAAATGTGGCCTATATTGGTGGCATGGTAAAAAGAAAGGAAATCTGTAAATGGCCAAAAAGCCTGACTAGGAGAGATTAAAAGGGTAAACATGGAGACCATGAGATCAAAGTGTCTGATGGGTTCTGAAGGAATGAGAAGACTGAAGAGATGAGAAATGGCAGCAGCAGGCAGGAACACATGCACAAGAATGATGGAGCCACTCCAAAAGCTTCTAGAAGAAGCTGGCAGAGATTTCACAGGTAGGGCTCCATCTGTGATGACACTCATAAGTAAGCCCTTATACTGCTTATCCATGGAGAAATTATAATATTCTCTGTTTTATGCTCTTTCTTCTTCCAAATAATTCCTAAACTCCTATTTGCTTTCTTGACTGCTAATGCATATTGAATAAAGAATATCAATGTATTATCCACAATGACTCCAAGATCCCTTTCCTGGTGACTCCAGATATGGAAATCAGCATCATGACTGTTTTTCCCTGTATGCATCCATTTCCCTCACTAGGTTTGCAGCTTGTTATGCTGCAAGGGCTTATGTGCATCAGCAATGCTGAGAATTCCACTATTGGTAGCTTAATTACTGGCAGGGTCTGCCAAGATGGATAGGTCTCACTTGAGGTGCCAGACTAAGACAAACTACCTATTTGGGCGCAGCAGAATGGGATGGTTTTGGCAACATAGGATCACATTTCTGTGACAACTGCAATAACACTAGCATTACCTGCATGGAAGTAAAGCCTGGCAATCTACTTCCGTATCTTGCCGTGAAAATGCAATGGATAGTCTCAACAAAACAAATTGCACTATAGTGCTGGATAATGAGACTCCAGGTCGGAAGGCACTCAACTGGCTACTGGGGATGAGCTGAAGACTTTTCAGAGTAAAGCCAGCATTTATGATGTGGTTGGATCAAAGCCCTTGATTACTGATATAGCTGCACATGAAATGAGAGTTAGAAACTGCAAAGATGCCTTACATATTGGGACATGGAACATACGCAGCATGAATCAAGGAAGTTGGAGGCAGTCAAGAAAGAGTAGTTACTCACCTGTAACAGGTGTTCTCCAGGAGCAGCAGGAATCAGTCCTCACATATGGGAGTCCCCGTGTGGAGCATTTCCCCAGCATTCAAAGAAAGTCTTTGGGAATGCAGCGCGCCTGTGCAGTCCCCTTCCCGCCCAAGGGTGCCATCTTGCTCAGTCTGATGACATAGCTAAAAGACAGCAAAAATCAAAATAAAGGACATGACTGCAATGCCAGGGGAGGAGGGAGGGTCGTGAGGACTGATTCCTGCTGCTCCTGAAGAACACCTGTTACAGGTGAGTAACTACTCTTTCTCCAGGACCAAGTAGGAAGTCAGTCTTCACATATGGGATTCCCCAGCTCTAGGCTACCGGGAACCCAAAGCTGAAAAAAAGGCTCCCTCTCAAGAGCCTCAGCATCTGTGATAAGAATATCCTCTGAGAACGCCTCCGTACGGTAGCCCAACACAAGAGACGGAGGGTAGGAGTTGCCTAAACCTCAAAGAGTGCAGAGTGTCTAATCTTGCCCCTATAAACTCTAGGTTCTGTGAGGGGAGCAAAGTGGACTTTGCGTGGTTTATGACAAAGCCCAGATGCTGGAGAAGAGAGACAGTGCGAAGAGTGGCTTGTCTGGCCTCCTGGAGAGACTGACCTCTGATGAGCCAGTCGTCCAGGTATGGGAAGACAAAAATTCCCTGATTTCTGAGATAGGTCGCCACCACCGCCAGGCATTTGGTGAAAACCCTGGGGGCGGAAGTTAGGCCAAAGGGAAGTACTCTGTACTGGAAATGGTTTTCTACCACCACAAATCAGAGATATTGTCTGTGGTCTGGATGAATGAGGATGTGCATATAAGCACCCTTTAGGTCTAAGGAGCATAGACGGTCTCCCTACTGGAGGTAGGACAGCAGTATTCCAAGGGTAAGCATCTTGAACTTTTCCCTCTCCAGAAACTTGTTTAGGTTTCGCAAGTCTAGGATAGGCCGGAGGCCTCCTGTCCTTTTTGGTACCAGAAAGTACCTGGAGTAGAAGCCTTGCCCTTTCAGATGGTGAGGCACCGGTTCCACCGCCTGATCCTTTAGAAGACTTGTCAACTCATGCAGGAGGAGGTTTCTGTGCAGAGGGAGTCTTGGAGGCTCCCCTGGAAAGTAGGAGGGGGGTATCTGGTGGAAGTGGAGCATGTAGCCTTGTTGGACTATGCGGAGGACCCAGGTATCCCCTGTGATGGCTGGCCACCTGTAGGCGTACAGGGTCAACTGACCTCCTGTGCTGAGTGGAGCCACCGGCAGAGAAGAGGCTATGCTGTGGGAGTCAAAACCCCACTCCCTGCTGTGCAGGAGCCGGAGCTGGCGGCTTGGGGGTCTTCTGCCTACGGGGCCCATGCCTCTGCCCTTTGGCCTGCTGGCCCTGTTGGGGAGCTGGAGAGGCCTGATAGTGAGGGTAGGATATTTAGGCAGCACTCTTCCTCGTGAAAAAGGGCTTTTTCCACGAGTCCTTCTTTTTCTGAGAAGCAGCAGAAGTTTTCTTGGACAGCCTTGTCCTGGTGAGAGTCTCAGTCTCGATTTCCGCAGCCTTTTCTTCACCTCAGCAGGGGACATCGACCAACTTGTGCTGCACCCATGGCTCCAGTTCCGAAGACTGTAGCCAGGCCTGACGGCATGCACCGATGCCGGCCGCAGCTACCCAGGCCGAAGCCTCGAAGCCATCATAGGCTGCTCGAGAGATAAACTTCGAGCACTCTCGGATCCCTGTTGACAAAGCCTTGAACCTCTGCAAAGGTTCCTCGGAGAGGCCAGCTGAGAACCCAGCAATCTCCTTTGCCAGGTCTCTTAAGTACATGCCCATGTACAGCTGGTAGGTCTGGACACGGCAAGACAGCATAGAGCCCTGGAAACACTTTCTACCGAGGGCATCCAGGTTCCAGGCCTCCCGGCCGGGGGACACCAAGGAGTGCATCTTCTGACTCTTCAGATGGTGCATGGCCGATTCCACAACCATGGAGTGGTGCGGTAGCTGCACCTTTTGGAACCCAGGGCTCTTACAGACTCGATAAATGGAATCAATCCACTTGCTAAGAACCAGCGCCGATGCCAGTGCCTCCCACATACGGAAGAGCAGCCGTTCCAGCATCGGAGGAACCGGTACAGTAAAGGCTTCCTTCGGAGGAAAGTTATACTGGAGGGCATCGAGCTCCTCGGCTTGAGGCTCCTCCTCAGCATCCGCAGGGAAGGCCAGGGTCTTGGCCATGTCCCTCACGAAGTCCGAGAACCGGGTATCCTCCGGGGGGGACCTTCTCCGAGGGTCAGACGCCGGTGAGTCCGAAGGGACGCACCGGGTCCGGAAGGTGTCTGGGGACTCCTCGTCCTCTGTCTCCCACTCCGACTCCTCTGAGGAGGAGTCGAGCGGCTCTGGCCGTGTAGGCCTCGGTGCCACCCACCCTGACGCCGAGGGTATCGGCGTTGATGACCTTGGCCCTGCACGGGAGGTTGAGGGGGACCTTGACCGAGGATCGACTTGAGACTTCATCGACTCGAGGATCAGCTCGGTCTCCGGAGTCGACTTAGACGTCGAGGCCCCGGTGGTCAGGGCAGATGCACTGGTCAGACCGGTGATCAGCACCCGCTGCTGCTCCATGAAGGCAGCCAAGCTGCTCTCCAAGGCCGTCAACCTGAGTCCAAGCTCAGGAGACTCAGCAGCCCCCGACTTGGGCCCTGACGTCGACTCCCTCGGAGGAGAGTCCACGAGGACAACTGCACTTACATGACTCGGGGACTCCGGCTCCACACGAGGTAGCTTGGAAGGCCTCTCCAACTCCGAGAGCCCGGGGCGGCGGTCAGGACTACGCGACCTGGCCCTCAAGGAACCAGGAGCCTCCACCGATGCCGCCCTCAAGAGCTTTTTCTTCCTTCGGTGCACCCATGAGGGAGACTCCCTTTCAGAGGACCCCCAATGGCGCTCGGGGTCGGACTCCCAAGATGTCAAGGCCTCTGACTAAGTCCGGGCCCGGCCGGACACAGAATCAGAGACTATTCTCTCACGTTGATGCTGACGGCTCCGAAGCGCCTTCGACGACATTTTGCCGCACGGGCCACAGGCCAGCGGGTCATGGTCGGGCCCGAGGCATCGGAGGCAGCAGTCATGTGTGTCGGTGAAAGACATACGTTTCCTGCACCGATCACACTTTTTGAACCCGCTGGCAGCCATCGGGGGAAAAAGGGCCCCTGCAAGGTCAAACGGCCGGGCTGCCAGTGAAAACACAAAAAGAGCGCTAACACTAGTCACAAAGGTCAAAA
Source organism: Ichthyophis bannanicus (assembly GCA_033557465.1). NCBI lineage: Eukaryota > Metazoa > Chordata > Amphibia > Gymnophiona > Ichthyophiidae > Ichthyophis > Ichthyophis bannanicus. The sequence goes on along the minus strand of CM066038.1, from coordinate 122,334,442 downwards.
ACCGAAAATCACAAGTCCAGACTCAATACCGGTGTACCGAGCCCAGGCGGGAAGGAGAACCGGCGTCGAACCAAATAAAATAACGCGAAAATCGACGGAAAAACCCAACTTTTCCCGGGTGAGACGAACTCACGTTCGTCGGGCTCTGCGGAAAAAGAAAGACTGAGCAAGACTGCACCCTTGGGCGGGAAGGGGACCGCACAGGCGTGCTGCATTCCCAAAGGCTTTCTTTGAAAGCTGGGGAAATGCTCTGCACGGGGACTCTGTCGGCGCCGACGTCACCCATATGTGAGGACTGACTTCCTGCTTGGTCCTGGAGAATCACCCATTACTACCGTATTGCCAATTTTGTTAGTTTCTCCAATTTCTGCTAATATTTCATCAGCTGTTCATTTTGGTTGGGCATATAGTAGCAAACCCCCACTGTTATTTCCTTCTGCTTCTTAAATGGAATTTCAATCGATATAGATTCTACAATGCATTTTGTTTCCCAAAACCTTTTTATCCTATTTTACTTGATGTCCTCTTTAAACATAGTGCCAAATGTCCACCTATTGGATCTACCCTATCAGTGCAATATAATTTGCACCTTGCTTTCCTCCTATTAAGTTTCTGAAATGACAATTATATCTACACCATTCACAGAAGATGATGTGTTTGAACAGCTTGCAAAATTGAAAGTGGACAAGGCCATGGTACCAGATGGGATACATCCAAGTGTACTGAAAGAGCATGGCCTTTAAAGGATGCTTTTAATAGATCCTTGGAGACAGGAGAAATTCCAAAGGACTGGAGAAGAGCTGATGTGGTGCCTCGTCACAAAAGTGGTAATAGGGAAGAAGTGACAAATTACAGGCCAGTAAGCCTTACCTCAGTGGCAGGAAAAGTAATGGAAGCGCTCCTGAAAGAGAGAATAGTGGACTTTCTTGAAACCAATAAGTTACATGATCCAAGGCAACCAAAGGACGATCATGCCAAACAAATCTGATTGAGTCCTTTAACTGGGTGACCAGAGAATTAGATCAAGGGCATGTGATGTCTTCGATACTATTCCCCATAGGAGGCTTATCAATAAACTGAATAGCCTGGAGATGGGTCCCAAGGTGGTGAACTGGATCAGAAATTGGATGACTGACAGACGACAGAAGATGATGTTAAACGGACCTTACTCAGGTGAAAGGAAGGTGAGTAATGGCATGGCCCAGGGATCGGTCCTGGGACTGGTACTGTTCAATGTATTTGTGAGTGATATTGCTGAAGGACTGAATGGAAAAGTCTGTCTTTCTGCAGATGACACAAAAATTTACAACAGAGTGGACTCTCTTGAGGGAATGGATAACATCAGGAAAGATCTATAAAATCTGGAAGAATAAATCTTAGCTGCCAAGCATTAGACCAAAGTGAAGAAGTGCAGTGTCATGCACTTGGGATGCAGAAATCCAAGGAAATTGTATGTGATAGGGGGAAAGAGGTTGGTGTGCATGGACCAGGAGAAGAACTTCAGAGTGATTGTTTCTGAGCATCTCAAGATGGTGAAACACTGTGACAAAACAGTGGCCAAAGGCAGAAGGACAGAGCATTCCAAGTATCCACCACCCTTTCAGTGAAAAAGTATTTCCTGTCATTGCCTTTCAGTTTACCTCCTTGTAGCTTCATGTTATGTCCTCTAGTTTTACAGCTTCCCCATCTTTGAAAAAGGTTTGTTTGTTATTAATACCCTTTAGGTATTTAAAGGTCTGTTTCATATCTCCCCTGTCCCTCCTCTCTTCTAGCATATACATATTTAGGTCTTCAAGTCTCTTCTCATACATCTTCTGGCGCAGGCTCCAAATAATTTTGGTCACCTTCCTCTAAACTGTTTCAAGTCTTTGTGAGGTATGGTCTCCAAAACTGAACACAATACTCAAAGTGAGGCCTCACCAGCGACTTGTACAGTGGCATTATAGGTGAAAAAGCAAAAACAGCAAAAATGGATGACTGAAGAAACTCTGAAAATTGTTCAGAAACACAAAGAAGCTAAAGCCAGAGAAGAAAGTGAGATAATCATGGATATTAATAGATATTTCCAACATTCAGCAAAACTAAATAAAGCATGTAAGAAAATAGAATCAGAAACTATTAGAACAAGATTGACTTTCCTAAAGCTACGAGACTTAAATAAAAAATTCCAGCCTCGAATTGGAATACTAAAAGATGCTCAAGGATCCATGTTGAATGATGCTAAGAAGATTGAAAAAAGATAGAAAGAATACACTGAGTCATTATATCATAACAATCTAGAGGATCAACGGCTGTTTCATCTATTACCTTATGATCAGAAACCATTGCAAATGAAAGAAGTAGAAGCAACATTAAAAGCATTATCAAAGAACAAAGCACCAGCTATTGGTGGCATTCCCACCAAGGTATTACAGCAATCAGATATAGCTGTTTCAATACTTACAAGGATCTGCAAGGAAATTCAGAAGAAAATATCATAGCCAACTCATAGAAAAGATCTGTATTCATGCCAATACTAAAAGAAAGGAGATTCAACTGGCTGTGAAAATTATCACACAATCACTCTGATCCCACATGCCAGAAAGATTCTACTCAGTTTCATTCAGTGGCAACTACAATCATTCTTGGAGCAAGAGCTGTCTTAAGTGCAAGCAGGGTTCAGGAAAGCGCAAGAAACAATAGACATACGTAATCACAGCTATTAGATGGATCCTTGAAGAGACAGAAGAATTGCAAAAGAATATGTGTGCGTGTTTCATTGACTACAGCAAAGCCTTTTTTTTTTGCATAAATCATGAAAAACTCTAGGCAATATTAAGAAGCATGTGTATACTAGAACATCTGATAGCTCTCATGCACAATCTTTATATTGATCAAGCAACAGTCTGAATGAAAAATGAATTGTTTAGAGTGAGAAAAAGTGTATGACGATACTTGCCCCATACCTGTTCAATTTATATGCAGAATAAATCATCAGAGAAGTAGGACTATATGAAGACAACTGAGATATGAAGATTAGTGGAATACTCAACAATCTCTGCTATGATGATGATACAATGTTACTGGCTGAAACTAAAGACAATCTAAAACATCTGGTTATCAAGGCTAAGATCTTACAATGGTCTTGCACCTTTACATAAAAACAAAGATCCTGACAACTGGGAAAATCAATAACTTTAACCTGCTTGGATCAATAATCAATAATGAAACAACAAGCAGTCAAGAAATCCAACAATGCATTACTCTTGGCAGAATGGCTATGAAGGACCTGTATAAAATTTTTGAGTGCAGAGATGTATCTCTGCATACAAAGATCTGACGTGTTTATGTTGTGGTATTTTCAACAACATCATATGAATGCAAAAGTTGGACAAGTGAAGAAGAAAGACAGGAAGAAAATTGATGCCTTCAAGTTATGGTGTTGACGAAGAATACTGTGTATACCATGGACTGCCAATTGGTACTAGAGAAGATCAAACCTAAGCATCTGTGCCACAAGCAAATGTGCATAGCCTGCATTATGTAATTTATTTATTTTATTTTGTTTGTTTTTAGCTTGTGCCTTTCCAGTGGTAGTTTAAGGAGAGTTACATTTAGCTACAGTTGTTATTTCATTTTCTATATTCTTTAATTTAACAAAAAATATCAGGAGAATGAAGTGGAGGAGTAGCCTAGTGATTAGAACACTGGCTTCGTAACCAAGCAACAAGGGTTTGATTCCCACTAGCACTCCTTGTGTCCTTGGGCAAGTCACTTAACCCTCCATTGCCTCGGAAGAAAGGCCTGGCAATCTACTTCTGGTCACACTGCCAAGAAAACCCAGAAGCTTCTGGGTCACCAGGAGTCAGCACTGACTCAAAGGTACACATTGCATTGCATCAGGAGAGTATTTATTTTATTTATTTAAACTTATTTATATACTGCCTTTCTACTATTCAAAGCAGTATCCATATAACAGAACTTGAACAGGGCTTTGGATGCACGCTGCTGTACAAAGAAACCAAACATAGCCATAGGTCAATGAGGGACATGGGGTAACTAGGTACATTGCAACAAAATTACAATCGCATAAACTTTAGCATGGTTACGCTGGTTGCACGCTTAAGTGACTGATTGTTCTATGTCGTGACCAGTTTGTGATTTGGGTGGTTCGGTTGTGATAAAGTGTTCTTGGAATAAATACGTTTTCAATCTTTTCCAGAAGTTGGTTTGGTCTAAGCATCCTCTTAGCCCTGGTGGTAAGGAGTTCCATATAGTAGGGGCAAAAAATAAGAATGCACGGTTGCATGTGGATTGCTTGTTCTTGGTCTTTTGAGTTGGAATGTAGAGGAGATTAAGTGAACTATGCCTTCAGAGTCTGGTGTTCTTGGGTCTTGATAGAAAGGGCTGTAGACAGGTTGCTGATTTGTTTTGTATGACTTTGAATGTTGTAGATAGTGTCTTTTATCTTATTCTTGCATGTATTGGGAGCCAGTGGAGCTGCCTTAATATAGGTGTGATGTGTGCTTGTCAAGGGGCTTTGTGTATTATTCTTGCCGTAGTGTTCTGGCCATTTGGAGTGGATGTAGGGTGTGTTTGGGGAGGCTAGGGTATATGATACTGTAGTAGTCTAGGATGGGTATAATTAGGGCTTGGCACACCATGCAGAATAGCAGGCAGAGATTCTTTAGTATTCTTCATTTATGATGGATGGAGTTAATCGTTCTCTTAATTTGAGATTGGAAGTTTAGTTTCTGGTCTACTATGATGCCAAGGTACTTGACTTCAGATTTCACTTGGATGACAAATTCTTCAATTTGAAGGAGTTGTGGTGGAGAAAAGGATGGGTTTGTGAAGATGTGGAGGGTCTCCATCTTTTCTAGATTAATAAACAAGTTGTGAGTTTGAAACCACTGCCTCAGGTCTAAGAGGTATTTGCATATACTGGGAAAATCCAGTTTTGAGGTATTGAATGGGATGAAGAACATGGTATCATCCGCATCTATCTGGTAATATATTTTGTCTTCTTTGACTACCATGCATAGGGGCTGAAGGAAGATGCTGAATAGAAGGGCTAAGAGGCTTGAGCCTTGAGATACTCCTTGTTGTTGTATAAACGGGTGTGAAGTTTGTGTCCAATTCTAACTTGTTGGTTGAGGTCTTCTAGGTGGGAATGGAACCAGTCCATTGTAGTATCTCTGAGTCCGATGCTATGGAGTCTTTGTAGGAATTGGTGATGGAGAAGGGAATCAAAAGCAGACGAGATGTCAAGGAGTATGAGAAGGAAATCTTGGGTGGTTTTTTTGGGTGCCAGTAAGTACTGTGTAAGCAGGAATGTAAACAGAGTTTCGATGCTATGGTTCTGTCTGAACCCATGCTATGGTTCTGTCTGAACCCATGGCCCAAGGGGGCATGGTCATTAATGTAGTTTTGGAGTTGCATTTGTACTGCATTTTCAATTATTTTTGAAATAAATGGAATGCTGGATATTGGCCTGTATGAACTCAGAGCAGTGCTGTCGAGGTTCATGCTTTTTAGAAGTAGTCAGACCAAGCTTTGTTTCAGTAGCGTGGGCATGTAGCCTTGAGAAAGGGATGCATGAACGATGCTCTGTAGGTAGCAACTTAGGTGTGGTTCTGGAAATCTTAACCCAGGACACTGGGTAGGAGTTGAGTGCTGAGGTGGCAGTGTTAAGGTTCTTGATGCTGGCTTCAATATTTTCCAGAGATGGTAAATTGAATTTCAACCACGTGAAATGGGGAGTATTTTGAAGGTTCAAAGTGGTTGAGAGATGTACTCTAGAGTAGCTGGCTTCTGTTTGGAATGGAGGTAATTTGCTATTTCTTGAGGGCATATACTCTCGTTATGTTTGTTTATTAGGTTCCTTTAGCAGTAATTTTGCAATATAGAATAGTTTCTTTGCTTTATTAATTGAGTGTAGGATGGTGATGATGTAGTATTCTTTCTTGCGACTTAGCGTTTCCTCGCAGTAAATTATCTGTTTCTTTTTTTTTTTTTTTTAACTTTTATTTTCATTTTGCAACAAACAAAAGAAACAACACACCAAAGGAGACAAAACAAGTATACAATAAGGAAAAGTAAACCCAATTACCCCCCACCCCCATGCTTCTTCTCTAGCCGATGATGTCAGCATGTGAGCGCTTCCAAACAACAGTGATTATACATCAAAACAATCAAAAGAGCATCTACGATACAGAATGATCATGGGACAGAAATATATACAAGTTTAGACAGTCAGGTGAGAACATTTAGCAGAATGTACATAGTCATTGAGCATCTTCCATTTAGACCGATGATGAGGAGTCTGAATGGGGGAAGCAAACATACGAGGTATTTGCTCATATTTACTGTAGAGACAGACATGATTCCACCATTCATTGGGGCTCAGATGGGAGCTATTTTTCCAGTATTTCGTAATTAGGGAAATAGCAATGCCAAGCATAAAGTCCAAAAGGAAGTAAGCCGTTTTTGGAAGAGAGGGGATCCCCGCTGCTGAGCGAAGTCCCACTATCCTCCAAGAAAGGGGCTCTTGAAAGTGCAAAATAGACTGAATACGACCCCAGACCCGACGCCAATAATACTGTAGTGCGGGACATTCATACATAACATGAGGTAGTGAACCAATGGCCGCATGGCATGTCCAACAACTATTGCCCTGAGTAGTGTTCCATTTGGCTAATCTATCAGGAGTGTAAAAACCCCGGTGGGCTAGAAAGAAGAGTGTCTGAGTGAGTGAGGCGGATCGGGAAACCCGTGTCACTTTACTCCAGACAAGGCTCCATTGCTCCGGGGTCAAGGTCACATGTAATTCTCTCTCCCATGCTTTCTGCGCTATAGGGGTATCTCTAGTTATAGCATTACATAAGGTTTTGTAAAAATTGGATGCTACACCCGGTGAACCACCGATAGATCGGATAGTCTCCAACCAACCTTGTGTAGGGGATGCTGATGGCGGGAGCACCTTAGCACCCCGAAGGCAGTGCTGAAGTTGCACCAACTGAAAGTAGTGTTTCGCTGGGAGACCAAATTCAATTTGCAATTCACTAAAAGTTTTCCAGCGACCTTCATGGAACAACTGGTTAGGAATCCAAATGCCCCTGGTGTACCAGGGGCTCCACGCCATCGGCTTATTTTGTATTCGAAATCGAGTATTGTACCAAAGCGGGAGCCTGTCTAACGGACAGAGTCGGGAGTCTAAAGATTGCATAAGAGTATTAAAGGCACCTAAAGTGTCTAAAAGCATTGGTGGATAGTGGGAGTCTGGTGGGAGAGTCATACCAGGGAGAAAAGTAAGAGGAATCGGTTTGCAAAGGTCCTCTTCTATATCTAGCCACACAGGTCTACTCGGTGCTGGATCTTCCAGCCAACGAGCGCCTTGTTTGAGAAGAAAAGATTGATGGTATTTCAGGAAATCAGGGAATCTGACACCCCCATTTTCCTTAGCTGCTTGCAGCTTATGTTTCGCTATCCTAGGTGTCTTGTTTTGCCATAAGTATCTAGTCAGAAGGCCCTCAATATCTTTATATGTACGTCGAGGTAAGAGACAGGGCAACATTTCTAAAATATAATTCACTTTCGGAACAATCATCATTTTTATGGTGTCTAAGCGACCCCACCAGGTAAGTGTTAAAGGAGTCCAACGGTGAGTAAGCGCCCGGACCTTAGAGGTTAAGTCTTTGGCATTGAAGGAGATAGTGTCTTCCAAAGGAGAACAATAGTGAACCCCGAGGTATTTGACCATGCGAGATTGCCATAAGAAGGGGAAGGGTTGCATATCTGCCTGATGAAGCAAAGGATTTAATGGAAAAGCTACCGACTTGGTCCAATTTATCTTATAACCGGACAGTTGTGAGTATTTACCAATTTGCTCCCGGACAGCCGGTACTGAGTCTATAGAGACAAAAAGCATAAGATCATCAGCATACGCTGAAATTTTGATTTCCCTATGGGAGAAGGGGATTCCATGAATCTCCTCCGATTGCCGGATTAGTAAAGCCAAGGGTTCGAGTGCAAGATCGAAAAGAAGTGGAGACAGTGGGCATCCCTGGCGAGTACCGCGTTGAAGGGGAAAAGGCTGAGACTTTAAAGCATTGGCACATATACTGGCTGTAGGCTGTGCGTACATGGTGCGGAGACAGCGGAGAAAACCTTCCCCGAATCCGTACCAGCGAAGGACTGCAAACAGGAAGGGCCACTCTAAACGATCAAAGGCCTTTTCAGCATCAAGTGAGAGGCCAACAAATGGGTGATCAAGATTAACTGCGGTAGTCAGTACATGGCATAAAGTCCGAGCATTGTCAGCAGTTGATCTACCAGGAATGAAACCGCATTGATCTGGGTGTATTAAAGTAGACATCCTATCAGAGAGCCGGGTGGAGAGAATGGTGGCAAATATTTTATAGTCCGCGTTTAGGAGGGAAATTGGACGATAATTAGCTGTTAGTTGCGGGTCTCTCCCCTCTTTCTCAAAGACTACTACATTTGCCATTGAAAAAGACCCAGAAGGAGAACCCTCCTCGGCAAGAGCAGAAAAATAAAGTTTCAAAACTGGAGCTAAGTCAGCGTGAAAGGTTTTGTAGAATTCAGCAGGGAGACCGTCTGGGCCTGCGGCTCGACCTGAGGCACATTTCTTAATAGCAGAATGAATTTCTGATACAGTAAATGGTGTATCCATGGCCACTCTATCTTCGTCAGATAGGGTCGGTCTTTGTACCCCTGAAAGTAAGCGTTCAAATACTTCTGGCTCAAAATCACATTCAGATTGATAAAGCCGAGTATAAAAATCACGAAAGAGTTCTAAGATTTCTGTATCTTTAGTGACCAGGCCCCCCCCCGACGGATGACGGAGGGCGGTAACACGCTTGGCTTCTTTTTGACCTTTTAGGGCATTTGCTAATAATTTGCCAGCACGGTTATTTTCCCGATAGTATAGCCCTTGTTGTGATTCAATATTTTTAACAGCAGCAGTGTACAAAAGCTGATTGTATTGAAAACGCAAGCGTTGTAAACGGAGTAAAATACATGGGTCAGTACGGGACGTGAGGAGGCGCTCCCCAGCTTGTATCTGCTGCTCTAGGATCAGTAAGTGCTGCTTTCTTTGTTTCCCCTGCCGAATTTGATAGCTAGTTATAGTTGCGCGGATAGATGCTTTAAAACCCTCCCACCAAGCCCAGCTCGCTGTGTCATGGGGTGAATTAAAATGAAAATAATCTTGGATAGCGGCCTTTATATCAACCTGAAAATCTTTTTGACCCAGTAGGGATCTATCAAAAAACCAAGCCCGGGGAGAATCGTCCCGCGCAGTGACATGTAATGATAAAGATATGGCAGCATGATCTGAAATATGGAGAGGATGAGTCCTAGCTGTGTCCACTTGAGAAATCAGTGCTTTGGAAATAAGAAAGAAATCTATTCTAGATTGGGAGTGATGGGGGGCAGAAAAGAAAGTAAACTCTAAGTCGGAGGGGTGAAGCAGCCTCCATATATCTACCAGCGCAAGATCTTGCATCAGAGCTGTAAGGGTAGCAAGACTCTTGGGTGGACTACTAGTTCTAGGCGGCTGTCTATCTATCAAAGGGTCTAACACTTGATTAAAATCACCACCAAGTATTAATGGAGCATTGGCAGAGGCCTGTGCCAACTGCGCAATACTTGCATAGTAAGCAGGGTTGTCTACATTCGGGGCATAAATGCAAATACACGTGAATTCACTATCACCAACCTTAAGATGTACACGGGCCCATCTACCCTCCTTGTCAGCGCTAGTATCAATTACAGTAGCTTGCAAAGATTTCTTAACCAGAATGGCTACCCCGCACCGTTTAGAAACGGCGGGAGAATAGGCAGCCACCATGTAAGGCTTAGCATTGAGTTTCAGTGTTTCAGCAGAGTTTAGGTGCGTTTCCTGAAGAAACACTAAATCAGCATGCTCATGGCTAAGATAGCTAAGGATTTTCTTTCTTTTGATTGGACTATTAATGCCTTTGACGTTGAGTGATAAGATTTTACATAAGGCCATTCAAAAAAGTTAAAAATTCTAAGCATGATAGCGCACATAATGTCACAATGTCCCTCATATTGACTGTATCTGGCTGTACACATGACATAAAAGAAAATAAGCTAATATAATACAATGAAGCGCCCCACATTAAAAAAGAAAACCCGCAGTGCGGTAGAGAAGAAGCAGAACCCCAGAAATTACTGGCGACCATGTGTCTGCGGGGAGAAACCCCAGAGAAGGCCGAAATTGAAAAAACACATAACCTGTAGGACTGTACGTGCTCCGAATCCGACCGAGGCACACATCATGGAGGGATAGGAGACCGAAAAACAAAAGGGTCATATAAAGAAAGAAAGACAGTCCAGGTAGTCTCTGTGCTTGACTATGGCCACCGCATCGGGCCCTTCAAAATGGCGGACAGAGCCGGCAAATAAAAGTCCAAGACTTTGGATTAGCGCATCTGCTCTGCTTCTTTGGAGTCCAAGAATGTTGATAGGAGATCAGGATCTTCGAATGTCCTGGTTTGGTTGTGGAGAGTCACTCGGAGCTTCGCTGGATACAACAGGCCAAAGCGGGCCTGTAGCTGTTGAAGTCGAGGGCGAAAAGCAAGGAGTTTCTTCCGACGGTCAACGGTAGGCTTTGCCAAATCAGGGAAGAAGGAGACTTTGTGACCTTCGAATTCCAAATGATGATTCGCCCGGGCAGCAGTTAAAATTTGTTCCACTTGTTGATATCGTAGCAAGCGAAAGATAATAGGCCGGGGGGTCGTTCGGTTGAGCGCCATGTGGGTAGGAACACGGTGTGCACGATCGATTTCCAGTTCTCCATGAAAAGTAATCTTCAGCAAGGAGGGAAGAGTTTTGAGCAGAAATTCTCTTATATTTATTTATTTATTTATTTATTTATTTATTTTATTTATTTAACAGTTGCTTATATACCGCTACCTTCCACAGATCAGGTGCGGTTTACAATGAACAAGAATGAACAGATTTACAAGTCTGTTTTACATGGAACATTTGTTAACTAGGTACAATGTAGCTGTTTTACATGGAACATCTGTTAACTTGGTACAATTTTGCAATATACATTAATCATGAATGGCTAAATATGGTAAAACTTGTTAAATAACAAACGAACTTATTTACATATTTTGATTTATTACATATATTTATATACAGGATTTACAAGTAGTTATTTATTCGATTTTAATTGTAATTGTAGTTTGCTAGGAGAATTAGAGTTATATATCTCCCGCTTCCACCCCCTCCGGTATTCCAATGAGCCTAACATTGTTGCGGCGGGCTCGATTATTGCTATCTTCTAACTCCTTTTGGAGATTCTGTATCTGGCGCTCAGCCATGTCCAGTTTGCCCAAGCGCACCGCGTGCGAGTCGAGGACCCCCGCCATATTGTCCTGCCGTGAGGAGAGACTTTCAAGTCGGTCCTGGAGCACTCCAAAGTCTTCGCGCAGGGCTCGGAGCGCTTCTCCATTGGACTGCACCAATTCCTTCACGCCGCGTATTTCTTCTAAAATCTCCAGGTGCATTTCGGGGTTTTCCCGAAATGGAACCATCTTCTGTGGGGAGGACACCTCTGTTTTGGAGCGTTTTCCGTGAGAAGAAGAAGGAGACCCGAAGTCCAAGCGCGCTGGTTTATGGGCCGCCATCCCCCCCGAGGTACCCCGGTCAGCCCGGAGCGAAATAGTAAGTTTGTATAGGTATTAAGTCAGGATTCTTAGTAGGCCTCTCGGGAGCTTCAACGCGAAGCGTCTTACCCGCTGGACATCAGGCTCCGCCCCAAATTATCTGTTTCTCCATATAGGCAGCATGGGCGAGTGGGTCCCTGGAGTGTCGCCATCTACTCTCTAGGCACTGTAGGTTGCTCTTTTGCTTTTGTAGTGCCGCTGAGAACCAAGGGACTCAGTTGTGGTGCTTGGGTGAGCTTTCCTTAAAGGCATGAGAGCTGCAGAAGTTATGATTTCATTCCATCCTTCAATCTTCACTTCTAGGTCTTGTTCTTCAGACTTGATGAGCTCCAATTGTGGGATCATTGTCTTGAGGAAGTTTTCATTATTAAAGCATCAAAATCCACAGCTCATGGGTGGTGTATTGGATAATGCTGCCAGTGGTGTTTGCGGGGAATGGAGAGGAGTATAGCTGCATGGTCCAAACAGGGTACTGGAAGGACTGTATGGAGAGTGTAATTAGGGTCTATTAAGGTCTCCTCAGGAATGAATAGTAGATCAAGTATCTTTCCTTTGGTGTGAGCTGAATTGGTAACAAGTTGTTTGTAGTGGAGGGCCTCCAGGGCTTTGAGGAAGGAAGCAGACTGCTTTGGAGGGGCAGATGTAAGGTTTAGGTCACCAAGTAAGATGAGGGGCTGATGGTTCCTAGGAAGAGGACAAGCTGCTTCCAGTTAAGTGGCAAGTTCTAATGCATTGCCATGTGGTGCTCTATAGGTTAGGCACATTGAGTGTGTTTCGCTTGATGCTATTAAGATGTCAATGTTGCTATTAGAGCTTGTGTCAATGATGCTGAGATTTAGATTACATCCAGCAATTATGCACACGCTCCTGCCTCTGTTCGATGATCTGTTGCAGTTATGGATTGAATATGAAGGGGCACACAGCTGGTTAAGGAGAACAGAGGCAGCCTCAGAGAACCATGTCTCGGTGATGCATAGTATGGCTAACTCATGGTCTTGGATGAAGTCCACTAATGTAGGAATTTTATTCTAGGCAGAGTGTGCGTTGATAAGGGCGCATCTTATTGGTATGTCCGAATTCTACTGCTTGTAAGGCTCGTATCGGAGGTCCTTGTCTTGTATAGGCCAATCTTAAACAGTGTGCAGTTTCTTTTGTGTTGTTGATGGTACATCTGAAGCGTTTGAATGATATCCTGAGGGAGTCTGTGATTGTGTACTATAGGGATAAGATATTATGGTCCATTCTAGCTGCACATGTAATAAAGTGCAGCTATAATTATTAGGAGCAGTGTGCGAACAATTACTATGGCGTACCTTTTCCTTGTCCTTTCCATGATGGCGTGTATGGATTGGTCTTTCTAGTCCAGTGAAGTACAGTACCTTGGAACTTCAGAGTCAATGTCGTGTCTCTCTGGGGCTGAGTACCGATCATGCGGTGTTCAGTGTTCTCGAAAGATTTATTGTTCTTATCCTAACCTTCTCCTCTAGATCACTCTAAGGGCCATGCCTAAGGTCCCTTTGGCATGGCCCTTAGGCGTGGGTGTGCCTGAAGTGTAGCCCTTGTAAATTTCCCAGGGTTGGCAGTGACGAGATCGAGGGGGCGGGGAGAGGTGCTGCATGGAGTTGGCTTACCTCCCTGCCAATCTTGGCCTGATGCTGTGGATAGTGTTGGGGACTGCCTCTCCTGGGTCACCCGATGAGAAAGCACAGTTACTTACCTGTAACAGGTGATCTCTGGGAACAGCAGGAATAAGTCTTCGCATATGGGTACGTCGATACCGACGGAGCCTGCACGGGAATGCTCCTCAGCATCCAATCAGAAAGCTTTTGGGAGCATCCCTCGCGCCTGCGCGCTGACTTCCCGCCCTTTCCACTTCTTCTCCTCAGTTGAGTTTCATAGCTGAGACAAAGGAGAGAAAGAGGAAAGGAAGATAGATAGATAGATAGATAGATACAACTCCTAGGGGAGGTGGGTGGGTTGTGAAGACTTATTCCTGCTGTTCCCAGAGATCACCTGTTACAGGTAAGTAACTGTGCTATCTCCAGGAACAAGCAGGAATGAGTCTTCACATATGGGGACTCCCTAGCTAGAGATGCCAGGGGGAGATCCCATAAAATGCATGTTCCTGGAACAGGAGTGCATTTCCCACACAGGAATCTCCGGCATCCCATGAGGGAATGGAGGGTAGGAGTTGAGAATAGAAGAGCTGTAAGGAAAACAGAAAACCCAGGGACTACAGGAAAGGAGTCCATGGCATGTATGATAAGTACCATTAAAAATTATTTAATGAACAGTTATAATATGGAGCTTACCTACTGGATTGTAGGAAGTAGAAAGCGTGATGGAGTCTATTGGAAATGCAGTAGCGGAATCCTCAAGGTGACCTCACAGCAGTGAGGGTGAAGGTCCAGACCTGGAATTAGCAGGTGATCCAGGTGTGAACTGGGGTAGGATTAGAACGGCAGGTCTTCAATGGAAAGCTTTATGAGAAAAAGCTGAAAACTCTTTTAGGTACAGAGTCATAACATTGAGGACTAAAAGAAGAAGACTGACCGATTTGGACAACTAGCCCAGTCTTGGAGGGAAGAAGGGTTATGGAAAAAAGCCCATATTCCCAAGCAGAACAATGTGTACTCAAAAACAATGAAGATGTACACTATCTTTCCTAGCTGATGAGAGATAGGAAAGATATTGAAGCTTGAATCTTCAAGGATAGGGAGACTTAGAGCAAAGCGGAAGCTGTTATCACCACAGTAGTGGTTGTGAGCATAACAGTCCCCACATACTAAGGAACAGTATGAAAAAAGGAGCCCACTGTCTGTAACCTCTGAGAAAGGTACAATTGCTATAGCATAGACAGTGAGGAGATAGTATGTAATACATATCGATCTATAAAAGTCTCCCAACAGATACATATATATATATAGGGAGATATATATATACCTATATATAAATTTATATCTAGATATGCAGAATATGTATCAACATATATATATAGGTGGATATATATATACATATGGGGGCATAAATTATGCACCCCACTTACAGACATATGTATGTAGAGGCATATATGGAGATATTTACATACATGATAATAAGTCTGAAGATACACTAAGCCCCATAAGAACATTCACATGGAGAATGTGAAGGGGAAAGATTCATCCAATAACAAGAGGGTGAAACCCACTTGACAGATATATAGAGAATCTATTTCTGTGGGCTAAGAGGATGCAGGAATGCAATCCAGTAAAATAACCAGGATGGTTGCGTGAAAAACAGAGGATAATATCAGTCTGTAAAGAGCAAGTCGAGAGTCCTTTAGAACTCTGACATGGTAGATGGGTAGAAACGCATAGAGGAGATACCAGGAGGACCCACTGGAGGGACATAGGGGTATCATGCGTTACTAATAGCCTTGGATATTCACGCAGAAAAAGCTTATATTCTGAATTATAACAGGAGACAAGAGAGTGTGGAGAACCCTCACAGTCATGAGAATGATTTATAAGCTTTTTTCTACTATATAGAATAGCCCTCAGAGACAAAGATCAATGCTCTGTAGCAAGGGCCCATAGTAGAAAGCTTCTCTGAAGATTGCAGAGAGCATTGTGCAGGAGAATTATGAGATGAAACTGACTGAAGTCAGGTGTGTTGCCACATCCTAGGAAAAGGAGATGGCTAGAAAGAAGATAAGGTGAGAAGCCTAAAGTGAGTAGGATTACCCAAGAAAGATGAGGACTAGCTTGGAATCACTACTGAGGCTAGACAAAAATTGTGGAAGATAGACTGGAACTTGTGGAAAAGTACCAGTAGTTCAATCACTGGAACTCCTGCATGCACAGCAGCTGAAAAAGCCAGCAGAGAGAATCTTACTGTGCAAAACAAAGAAAAACAGACAAAGGGAGAGGAGATATTCCTGTCCCTGCCTGATGAGTTATCTTGAGAATGTATTCAGGGAAACATAAAGTCTACACTAGAATGAAAGCTAGAGAAGCTTTTCAGTATGGTACCACTCAGTCAGGGGAAACCCTGGATGAGAGGGGGAGGGTGACTTACCTATATGGCGAGTCAGCTGAAGGAAAAAATGTTCATGTTGGGACAGAAACTATCATGAGATAGTTGTAACCTCCCTTCTTGGTGGTAAGAAGAGGAGAATTCTGTAACCCATGGACAAGGATATCCTGACAGCTTAGCATACTGAAAAAGGAAAACCCCAGTGTAGAGCTTTAAGAAAAAACAATGAACAAACTTCTGTTAAGAAGAGGTTAACTGTAGATTGTAACCTTCAGAACCTATGGTTGCTGGGTATGTTGAGACTGGCTAGAATTTGGAAACTTCAGACTAGGACGAGGTGTCCCTTGCTTGGGCACCTCTGGATGATGGGCAGGAGAAGAGTGAAACCTTCTTTTCTTAGGGAAAGAAGGCTTGGTAGGACATTTCCTACCTCCTGGGGAAGAAGGCGGCTTAGAATGGTCTCCAGAACCAGGGAAGTCAGTGGAGCAATGAGCAACCTGACGTAAAGCCTCCTTATTGAAGAGATTTTCTCCAGTACAAGGAGAATTACCTAGTGTATGTTGTGCCCATCTGCTCAAGTCAGAGGTTTGGAGCCAGGCTCTACGACGTGCTCCAATGGCAATAGCAGAGGATCTGCTAACAGACTCAAAAGAGTCTAGAGAAGCACGAGAAAGAAACCAAGAGATATTCCGGCTATGATTAAGAAGCAAGGAATAGTCAGCAGCCTTAGGCTCTGACAAAAAAGGAGTCAAAAGAGATAATTTCTTTGTGACCTCCTGGAGTGTTAGACTCATATAAAATATATAAGAAATAATTCTTGATGCCAGCATAGATGTTTGGAAGGTTTGACGTCCAAAGGCATCAAGTGCTCTAGAAGCACGACCTGGCGGATAAGAAGAATGCTTCTTCTTGCTTTTTACCTTCCTCATTGCTGATTCCACTACAATGGAATGATGGGGAAGTTGATTCTTTTGAAACCCTGGAGAGGGGGGCACCTGATACAGAACATTAGTTGCTGTAGAAGGTGAGGGAACCCTTAAAGGTGATTCCCATATTCTCAGAAGAAGATCCTGCAAAGAATGATGTAAAGGAAGCATTATATTTCCCTTTTCTGTAGGAGAGCCTTGGTTAAGATTACAGCCAGGGATAGGAATAGCAAGAAAGGTTGCCATGTCAAGGAGAAACTTCTGAAAAGAAGGATCTCCAATGGGAACCATCCCTGGGAAGGCTAAGGGTGAAGATGCAGCCTGAGCACCAGAGGATGTACTGGTCTGGTGCAGAAAAAGAACTTTACTAGATGGATAATGATACTGGCAGTCACGATTTGAGGCAGTTAGTACTGCATCGTCTATGCCAGGTATTGATTCCAAACTAGGCATGGAAAGGATCGATGGCACCGATGTAACTGCAGGAATCGACATCGATACCGATACCGGTAATGGCATCGAGGCCGTCATCGGAGGCTGCTCAAGCGGTACCGAGGTAACCAGAGAGTCTTGGTGAGTATCCTCGGTACTGCGTATCCGGAAACGACAAGGGTCGGTTCCAAGGCGCGTCGGTACCCAATCATCTAGACTAGATATCGATTCTAGACTCGGCATCGAAGGGAGCGAGTCTATCGATGCATGTCTAGAGTGCACCGACATCGGTGGTGGTACCGGCGATGCTGATACAGGGAAGTCACTCTGGGTCGTATCGATCGGTCCCAAAGGTACCGAGGACGCCAGATGACGATCCCTGGTGAAGAGTGGAACACTCGACACCGGTGCCGATGCCGGGGTATCAGTACCTTTCGAAGCGGATACCACCCCCGAGCATGGCTTAGATACAGGAAAGTCAACCTGGAACGTATCGATCGGTCCCGAAGGAACAGAGGACGCCAGATGACGATCCCTGGTGAAGAGTGGAACACTCGACACCGGTGCCGGTGCATCGGTACCGCTCGAAGCGGATACCACCCCCGAGCACGGCTCAGGTATGTTCTGTGAGGGGTGAGCCCCAGGAACAACCTGAAACCCCTGAAATGCTTTGGAGCCCGAAGACTCCCGCCGGGGTTTTAATGCCAATGGGGTCTTGAGGGCAAGGCCGGAGCCGTCATCATGCGTGGCATGAGACCTACCACTCAAGAATTGGCAAGTCTTAACAGACTGTTTGTGGGTTACCTGATCCTGTAGAGAAGAAAATCCCGGTGCCCTCACTGCAGGAGGGAAAACGGTATCGAGGGAGACTCGAAAGAGGGAAGGTCTTCTCTCAGCATTGCAGCCTGATAGTTCAGGGGAAAAAGGGTCAGGACCCAAACAGGTTAGACACCAGAGATTGGAGTCTAAAAAGAAAACTGTGTTTCCACAGTGAAGGCCCTTCTTAGGAGAAGAAGGCTCCATGATGGAGAGGCCTTGTAGGCCCAAAAAGTTAAGACAGAAACAGAGGGAAAAATCTCTCTGAGTTTAAGAAAAAAGAAAGAAAAACCCACCGGCGGTACCGGTGTCGGCGGGAAAAATAGCCGCGACCACAAGAAAACAAGAAATGAAGTATTTAGAGAAAAAGGTTTCTGCGGTGACAGGAGGACGTCCTGCCGGCTCCGCGGAAAAACGAAAAACTGAGGAGAAGAAGTGGAAAGGGCGGGAAGTCAGCGCGCAGGCGCGAGGGATGCTCCCAAAGGCTTTCTGATTGGATGCTGGGGAGCATTCCCGTGCAGGCTCCATCGATACCGACGTACCCATATGTGAAGACTCATTCCTGCTTGTTCCTGGAGATAGGACAAGAATTACCTACTGAATTTCATTTTATTAAACTCTAAAATAGTAAAATGGCTGGAATTATTTTAAGGTTGGAGGTAAAAGGCATTTCAAAGTACCCTGTTATAATATGAGAACAATCTAAAGCAACCCTATCCATAATATAATTTATGTGAAATATTAAAGATACTATTTCAGGAACTAGTCATTAATTGGATTTCACAGAGAAATTATTCAAGCATTCTTGATACCAAATGATGCAAAACACACAAAATATAGCACTAAAGGACAACTATAAACAACCACTGTGACATGCTCAAATTACAACATTGAGTTTAATGTGAAATGAATGCTGGTTGCCTTTTGTATCTGACCATTACTCTGCTGCAAAGAGATTGCCATTGAATTTTGATTACATCACCTTAATAAAAGTAATGAAAGTGGCTCATGCTCTAGTGGCTTTCCTTTAAATGATACATAGCAGTTATCTTACAAAGGCCACTATGCCACAAGCTGATTGAGGATGACACTTTGTCTGAGAAAGGCTGTGTTGCAGCGTCATGGTTGATAACCACACTGATATTGGTCAGACTTCTTGCAAAGCTTTTAACTAAAGACTGTTGACAAAGCACCATTTAAGAGAATAGATTAGTTTCTGAGACTTACCATCGATCCGACTAACTAGTTCTTCTAATGCTTTCACTTTTTTTTGAATCCCTGGCTGTGCAAATGTGTAGTTATCCTTCGAAAAAAAAAATACATAGAAAGAATGTTAACCATAGCCTTTTTCTTCCTTTATTTCTCATATCAAACAGATTTTTTCATTATCCCATGTGAAGTAAACTTACATTATAATCACAAAAATTGCAAGCACGTGAAATAAATAAAAAAACTACTATTCTCTATACCAGTAGAGGTGGTGGGGGCAAATACAATGATGGAATTCAAAATGGCATGGGACAGACACAGTGGATCCCTTTATAACAAAAGGATAAAATCAAAATAAACTTAACTATTTCTTATACTTCAACAAATAGAGAGGGGTGACCTGTACGGAGTGGCGGGTACAACCCTAAAGAAAGGCACAGAAGAGGGTTGACCTACACAAAGCGGCGGGTACAACCCTAAATAAGGGCATTGAACTGCACAGAGCAGCAGGTACACCAACTCTAGCCACCTTCTGGGCAGAGTAGATGGACCATACTGGTCTTTATCTGCTGTCATATACTATGTTACTATATTACCACATTACAATCTAAAGAAATTGTTTCAGTCATTTATATGGACAAGTGCAAAATGATGCACAGAGGAGAAAAAATCTTAACAATGGTTAAAAAATGTTGGATTCAGCAAAAGCTACCATTCAGCAAAAGGAGAGTCTTTATGCAAAACGTATTGAAATCCGCAGCACTGTATACCACACTGGACAAAGAATTATTCAGAAAGAAACAGGAACAGAAAACAAAATATGAGAACATAAGAAGTTAAAAAGTGAGAATGGTATAAAGGTGCATTTCTCCTTCCATTCACATACTCAGGCATGTCTGTATGTGGGGTTTGATTGAAAAGGCTATGAGCCATGATAAAATGTTTATCAGTGGGAACAGTAAGGGTTGTGTGAATGGGTACCTGGGTGGGTGGGCATAGTGACTGATAGTGTATGTAAGGTGCATATGTATCTGTGAATCAGTGACATGACGTGCATATCTATTTCCATGGAAAGAGTTTATCTGTATCTGTGGAGATGTGAAGGTGGTATGCCAGAAGGGTGTATGTGTATGCACTGGCAGTGCATGTCACAGTGAATGTGTGTGTGTTTGTGTGCATCGGGGAGGTGTCAGAAGGGGGTATGGCAGGGGGGATTATGAGCATTGTCAATGTGCACTGGGGACTGTATGTGTGCTAGGGTGTGTGTGTTTTGGGGACTCTGCATGCATGCATGGGTCTGAGAGGCTCTGTGTGTGCATCTGTTGGAGACTGCAGTGGCATACCAAGCACTGTACGAGTGGTGCGACTGCACAGGGAGCTAAGAAATAGGGACGCATTTGGGACTGCTGGCCTCGGCTCCCCCATGCTGCCTGCTCTTGCCCTGCCGCCGCTTTTCGTGTTTCCTTGACGGCGGCAGTGGCAGCAGTGGAGCGGACACGGGTCCTTCCAATTCTATGCTAGAATGCAGGTCTGATCCCTCTCTCCTCTGACGTAAGCTCACGTCAGAATAGGGAGGGACCAGACCAGCCATTCAAGCGTAGAGTTGCAAAGACCCACGCTTGAAGGGCTAGTCTGGTCCTTCCCTCCTCTGATGCAAGCAAACATCAGGTTAGGGAGAAATCAGACCTGCATGCCATCGCAGAATCAGAAAGATCTGTATTTTTGTCTGTGTTTTAATTGGATGTCTGCTCCACTGCTGCCACCGCCGCTCTCAAGGAACCACGAAACACGGCATCAGGGCAAGGGCAGGCAGCGCGGGGAGCCGGCTGGACACAGATATGTGGGGTAAGACAAGATGCTGGGCATGGGACAAATAGCAAACCTGTGAAGGGGGGGTGGAGCCAGATATGCAAGTCACACAGCTTGGTATGGTCCTGGGAGACTGTATTTATGTGCACGCTTGTGTTGAAGGGTACTGTGCTTATATAAGAACAAAAGATATGCCATACAGCGTCAAAACAAAAGTCCATCGAGCCCAGTATCTTGCTTCCAATAGTGGCCAATCCAGGTCACAAGTACCTATGAGGTTCCCTAAAGGTAGACAGATTCCATGCTGCTTATCCCCAGGGTAAGAAGTGGGATTTTTCCCAGTTCACTTTAATAATGGTTTATGGGCTTTTTCTCCAGGAACTTGTTCAAACCACTTTTAAGCCCAGCTACACTAACAGCTTTTTCAGTATCCTCCGGCAACGGATTCCAGAGTTTGATTAAATGCTGTGTGTGGTTGCTGGTGACTGTGTGTGTACATACTTGTGCCAGAGGGGCTCTGTGCATGTGTGTCGGGGACTCTGTTTCATATATACCTTTTTGCGTGTGTGTGTGTAGAAGGATTTCTGTATATGTTAATGGGACTGTATAGGGTCTGTCTTCATAGCCGCGATAGGCTTTCACAGCTAATGAGACAAGCTAGTGCAAATAGTGCCACATTATTTGCAAAAGCCACACATTATTTGTTAGGGGTATGCACAGTATTTCTCCAGCAGATAATGCTGCAAAAATGAAGAGATCGTAGTGCTGCAGCACAGCAGATGCAGCTAACACAAAGTATTGACGTGGCATTACTTGCACAGGTAATGTCTGTAAAACCAGTGTTTATCACACACTGTTGATGCTTGCAGTAATGGCCTTTGCAGATGCACCCACTCTCCGCCCACTCAAGTGACTAAGGACATCACTGCACTAATGCAGCGTGCTTTTCCTGCGCTATCAGCATGTTAACATAATGGAGTGGAGGAGTGGCCTAGTGGTTGGGACAAGGTACTTCAGGCCGGAAGGTCGGGGGTTCAAATCCCACTAGAGGACAGCAACCTTGGGCCGGAAGGACTGGGGTTTCTAGTCCCACAGGTGCTCCTTGTGGTTTTGGGCAAACCACTTAACCCTCCATAGCCCATGTTCCCTGTAAAATAGTTATCTCCAAGTTATAATGCCCTGTTCAATGTAATTTCAGTTTGTTCAATGTAAACCGCACTGATGCAGAATAGCGCGGTATATAAGAGAATGTAAATAAATAATGCACTTTAGTAAACAGACCTCTGTGTGTGTGTGTGACAAATTTTGTTTGGATTTAAGAGCTAGGCCAAAATCTTAGGAGCCAGTGACTGCCTCATGCCCCCTTCCCCTCCTATTGCCTGTATTCTCCACTTACTCCATTTGTAAGCTCCTTCATTTCTGATGAGGGTGGAAGAGTTTGAAGAGAGATGATAAAATGTGTCTTGTTATGGTAGCAGCGGTGAATGAGGCATCTTTAGACAGAAGTATATAGAAAGCGTGTGTCGTGTGTGTGTGTGTGGTGCAACGGTGGTTTGCCTTCTCTGTGCATGGGATGTGGTGGTGAGTGCCTTTGTGTGGGTGGGGCGCAGTGAATGTGTGTGCGCTGTATAGCTCGGGAGCCTCTGTGTGGGTTGTCAGAGGTGGGGGTGCCTGTGTGTGTGTGTGTATGTCATGCAGAGGTGGATTGTCTGTGTGTGCGCAACTGTGTAGGTGGAGTGCTTATGTGTATTTTCAGGAGAACACTACTTTTTGCACACACAATTGTCCTTTTGTCCCCATGCATTCATCCGTTTAACATTTTGTTCCCATGCATTTATCTTTTTTGTTCTCATGCACGCTTCCCTCTCCCCTCAACTCCTCCCCACTCTCTCCCATTCTCCTTCCCACCTAAGACTCCCACATCCTGCTTTTCATTCCTCCCATCCTCCTTCCTTTTTTTTTAAATATTGGCCCTTTAAATTTTGATGCCAATGGACTTGCGATGTGCTGAGGGAACATAGACAGGTTCTGTGCTCGCTCCTGAATCCCCAGCCACTAATAATGCCCTGGACATAATACATTTTACAGTTTCCACCCACAGAAGATGAAGAATTGACTTGGACACCCCTGGTGAACCCATGGTGTGAAAACACAGTGTGGGCGACATGAAATCAGCCTAAAGGGACCGAGAAAAGGTGACGGCACAACCCACCAAAATGGCTGACTCCCCTTCTTCCCCGCCAAACTCGCCAGGGCAGGCCGTGTTAGAAACAAAGAAACATGACGACAGAAAAAGACCACATGGCCTATCCAGTCTGTCCTTCCATATCAACAACTACAACAGTCCCCTTTTTACCTTTAGAGATCCTCTGTGTTTGTCCCATGCTTTTTTGAATTCAGTTACTGTCCTCATCTCTACCACCTCCACTGGGAAACTATTCCACGGATCCACCACCCTTTCCGTAAAGAAATATTTCCGCATATCACTCCTGAATCTCTCCCTGAACATTTATGCTACGAAGGTATTTAAACATCTCAACCATATCACCTCTATCCCGCCTTTCCTCTAAGGTGTACATATTAAGATCCCTAAGTCTGTCTTCATATGCTTTATAATGAAGACCACTAATCATCTTAGCAGCCACCCTCTACACCGACTCCATCCTGTTCACATCCTTTTGAAGGTGTGGTCTCCAGAATTGCACACTATACTCCAAATGAAGTCGCACCAAAGACTTATACAGAGGCACTATCACCTCCTTTTTTCTGCTAGCCATTCCTCTCGGTATGCACCCAAGCATCCTTCTAGCTTTTGCCATCGCCTTTTCTACCCGTTTAGCTACTTTAATATCATCAGACACAACCATGCCTAGGTCCTGCTCTTCTTTAGTGGACAAAAACACTTCACCCCCTATACTATACTGCTCCCTTGGATTGCTGCAGCCCAAATGCATGACCTTACATTTTTTAACATTAAATCCCAGCTGCCAAATTCTAGACCATTCTTCAAGCTTAGCTAGATCCCTCCTCATGTTATCTACACCTTCCTGGGTGTCTACTCTATTGCAGATTTTGGTGTCATCCTCAAAGAGGCAAACCTTACCCGACAGCCCTTCCGCTATATCACTAACAAAGATGTTAAAAAGAATCGGACCAAGGACAAATCCCTGGGGCACACCACTGGTAACAACATCCTTCTCCTCAGAGTCAGCTCCATTTACCTTTACTCTTTGTCGCCTCCCACCCAACCAATTTCTAACCCAAGCAGTAACTTTAGAGTCCATCCCTAGGGTGCTCAGTTTGTTTATAAGTCACCTGTGAGGAACAGTGTCAAAGGTTTTACTGAAATCCAAATACACCACATCTAGGGCTCTCCCTCGGTCCAACTCCCTGGTCACCCAGTCAAAGAAATCAATCATATTTGTCTGACAACACCTGCCTCTGGTGAAACCATGCTGCTTCGAATCCTGTAATCCACTGGACTCCAGAAACCTCACTATTTTGTTGGTTGAGGAGGTGGTGGTGGTGGTGGGGGGCCCTGGCTGGGCGTTTTGATACCATCTCGGGTCGCCTAGACACCCTTGAGCAATCATTTGAGGTGGATGGCTCACAGATGAATGAAGCGAAGGGATGGATATCACAGGTAGAAGATGTGCAAACATAAAATGGACACTGAGCTCAAACACCTAAAATCATTGCGGGTAAAACAAGCGTTGAAATTGGATGACCTTGACAATCGTGGGAGAAGGAAAAATATCCACTTTGTTGGAGTTCCAGAATCAGTGAGAGAGTGAATTGCGGGGCTATGTGACTTAATCCCTGGCTTTGGGAGAGGAATGTAAATGACTGGTTATTGAACGTATTCATCGGATTGGGTCTATGCACATGGGCTCCTCAAGACCTAGAGTGGTAATAGCTAGGTTCATGAATTTCTTACAAAAAGAAAAAGTGCTGAAACTGATGAGAGCTCAAGGCCCTTTTGTAAGTGGGAATATAAAAATCATGGCTTTCCAGGATTACTCGATGGAACTGAGTGCCAAGAGAAGGGCATATGCCACAGTGTGCCAGAAACTGGTAGCAATAAAACTGAAATTTGCAGTCCTATACCCAGCTAGACTAAATTTTTTTCGCTGAGGGACCGTGGACCTTTGAGAGTCCCGAATCAGTACAACAATACCTGGACTCCTTGCACCTTCCCGCATCTGGGGGTTTCTAAGCCTGCTGGAACTGTACAAAATGTCAGGGATCCGTTGAGGATTTCAAGAGCGGATGGCAAGCAGTGAAGGTGTGGCAGGATGTGTAGAAGACTTGGACTTTGGACTTGGAACTACAGTAGGCAGTGCGGAGGGGCTGCATGACCGGGGCGGGTAATTTTGGGAGCCCTCCAGATGATTGGGTTCATATTCTTTTTCGGGGAGGGGGCTGACGAGGGTAAAGGGTTGGACTTTTGTGAAGGACTGTGGTCAAACAATACTTCATCTGAGCAGAAATGCAATGGAGCCCGTAGGTCTGTTGGTCACTGACCAGGGCTCAGCTGACGGGATGCTGGAGTGGGCCGCATAACCCGGGAGTTCTTATCCTGTTGTGTTTATATATATTTTGTGCAGTGAGGATCATTGGTGTGCATGCCTTACTAGAGTTGCTGTTCAGTCGGAGCGGAGGGGCCTCCCTCGATACGTTTAAGTGTACGCTCTGAGGGAACAATTGGGGAATCATGGTTGCTTTTGTAAATCTTGCGTGAGACCCCTGAATCCACGAGCTTGGGGGTTTGTATTCAGGGGTAAGAGATTCGGCTTAACATGGACTAGTGGATATAGGTTTCTGGTGAATGGGGGTATGTTTATGGTTACTCTGGGAGGGATAACTAGTCACCAGGGGGTTATGGGGTAAGGTACAGGGGATCAGTAAATAGATACTAAGTGGAGTGTGAATGGGTGGCTGGGTATTCTAACATCTGTAGTGACTCAATTGAGATGGTTGGTAGGAATAGGTGGGGGTGGGGGAGAGGGAGGTGGAAGTTAGATAAAGGCCTAGTATATAGTAACACTAAGGAAACCCGAGAAAGTCGAGGAGGAGGAGTGTTCCTATGTCTGGTGAGGGGAATGATTGTTGACAGGATGAGTGTGAAACGGGGGTCCCAAGCTGGGGGGATCTTCAGATTTTTAGTGGTTATTTGGTCAGACCAACTTAATTTTGAATCCGGAGACTGGGGATGAGAATAATTAGTTGGAATGTATGTGGACTAGCAAGCCCTATTAAGAGAAGGAAGATCCTGGGGGCTACGCGGAGACATAAGGGAGAGATCATTGTGCTGCAAGAAACTCATCAAACAGTGGAGGAACTCAATAGGCTGAAGGGTATGTATGCAGGTGGAACAGATTTAGGGGGCTTCAGCTCAAGGACGAAGGGGAGGGGTGGCTGTGCTCATTATGAAGGGAGTGAACTTCCATTGCCCCCAGGAGGTCCGGGACCCTAAGTGTTGTTATGTATTGGTAGTGGGAGAACTAATGGGGAAAACAGTGATTCTTGGCGCAGTTTATGCCCTAAATGTCCCAGATCCTCATTTTTTTGCTGCTCTAGCTTCTCAAATTGAAAGGCTTCCTGATTACCCTTTGCTGCTTGGGGGTGATTGGAACGGAGTCTTGGATCCCGGTACGAACATAACAGGGGAACCTAGTGGGTCTAGACAATATGTCTCACGGCATTTAGGTCGTTTTATGAGACGACTACATTTAATAGATGCTTGGAGGGCTCTACATCCACAAGGGCGTGATTACACCCACCTATCTAGAGCTCACAGCACTAGTGCCCGGATAGATGCAATTTTTTGTCCAACCATATTTTCCAACAGGTAGAAACAGCGTGGATAGGGCCTTATGAGATCTCAGACCATGCCCTGGTATGGGTGGATTGCTCTTGGGGGAACATACAGGTGGGACGGTTCCCTTGGCGCTTCCCAATTGATCTATATGAAGAAGAAGGGTTTCAGAAATTTCTCCTAGAGCGTTGGCAGCACTATTCTTTTTTCAATGTGGCTCACGCCGCAATCCCAGAGCTCTATTGGGCGGCATCCAGGCAGTTTTAAGGGGGGAGATTATTTCTTATGTAGCTAAATGCCGAAGGGATATGGCAGCATGAATCCTACGATTAGAAAAACAAGTTTGTCGGGATCGAGGTGCATTTACTAGGAACCCAACATAGGATGCGACTCTTGGCTACTCAGGCTACTTTGAATACAGTAATACAAAGGGCCAAAAAGTCTCTGACCTATTATAAATATCACCTATATCAATATGGGGATAAGCAGAGTAAGTTGTTAGTGCGTTGCCTGAGGAAAGGTCAGAGCCCTAGTTACATAACGGGTCCTTAGAGGTAGGACTGGGATAGAGTAGCGGGACAATAAGGATATTGGAGATATTTTTACTCAATTCTATAGCGCCCTTTATAGTAGTGAAGAGGCCTTGAAGACATGTATTCAGACCTACTTGAGGTGGGTGACATTGCCAAGGATTGCATCCAATCAACGAGAGCGATTAGAGGCTCCACCAGCACACCCTAATCAGGTTGAGGCAACTGCACTCATCAGCCCAACTATCTAAATTGTAAATAACTGACAATTCTGTACATAGTTATTAGAGCACGCCATGGCGCTACAACAGCTCGGTGACACATTGCTCAGCTTGTATATAGTTACCCCAGTTCTAAACCAAAGTTGCAATACCTGTTCAATGTAAGTTCAAAGCAGGTCCATCCTGCTTTGTACAAAGAAATGTTACTTGTAAACCACACTGATTTTAAAGAGCGCGGTATAGAAAAGCTTTAAATAAATAAATAAAAATAAATAAAAATATTGATTGATAAAGTGCAGCTTGCCATAACATGGGCAGCTCTCTGTCGTCAGCTGGTCGTCTCTCCAAATTGATCCCTTATTTGATTCATCCAGACCAATGTGGCTTCACTGAGGGATGCTCCACAGCTGATAATGCTAGAGTGCTTTGTCACGTTTTGGAAGGTGCGGAAGGAACAGAGGGCCCACTTATGGGATTATCATTAGACACAGAGAAAGCATTTGATCGACTGGAGTGGCCTTTCTTGTTTGCTGTTTTGAAGTGGTTTGAGTTTGGTGAGGGTTTCTGTAGTTTAATCAAACTTATGTATGCGAGACCAAGTGCTAATATTTCTGTGAATGCAACTCAGTCTAGAGATTTTCTTTTAGGGAGAGGCACCCGTCAGGGTTGCCCCCTTTCACCCATCCTTTTCAATCTGGCCTTGGAACCTTTGGCCCTATTGTTAAGACAAAGCCTTGCGGTTAAAGGTGTGTCCATTGCTGACATGGAAATTAAACTTTCTGCGTACACTGATGATCTACTGCTGTTCACCAGGCCCAGCTCTATACCAGCTATTCTAGAGTTGATAGATCAATACTCAGGATTATCAGGCTACAAAATTAATCGGTCAAAATCTGTAGCGTTCCCTTTAAATTCAAGGGTTTGTAGGGCAGATTTGGAAGATTTTCCCTTTGTGTGGGAGCCCAAAATGGTGAAATACTTGGGAGTTCACTATTGTTATCCACTTAGTGAAACTTTACAGTATAATGAAGGGGAGCTCCTTTCTACAGTTCATAATATGACTGAGAAATGGTCGCCGGTCTATCTTTCTTGGTGGGGTCGTCTTGAAGCGATAAAAATGGCTATCACTCCTAAAATGAACTATGTGTTAGAAATGTTACCAGTCTTTCTTACAAGTAACACTTATCATCAAGTTGAAAGGACTCTTGTCCAATTCTTATGGAAAAATAAACCATCTAGAATTGCTCTCAGGAAGCTCAAGTCTAAAAAAGAGGAGGGGGGTGTGAACTTCCCTGATTTTCAGGCCTACCATTGCGCTTTTCTGCTAAAACAAGGTTCAAAATGGGTGGAGGGGGCTGGGGGGACACGCCCAGTATGGCTCAACCTGGAAGAGAGATTCAGTGCTCCGTTCCCCTTGAATCTCCTCCCTGGCATGGTATCTTCTGAGAGGTTGAAGTCTCATCGGGTAATAGCAGACACTCATAGGGCCTTTCAGCAGCTAGCGAGGGCAATTCCTAAGGAGGAATGCTTATCAAAACTAATCCCCATCTGGCACAGTCCTTTTTTAAAAATTCATCATAGTTCGTTCGCATGGAAACAATGGTTCAGTAGGGGCATTTGTGCTAGAGGCCAGCTGTTATTGGATGGCAAGTGGAAACCTTTTGCTTGTTTACAGCGTGAGTTTGACTTGCCTATATCCTTATACTTCCAGTGGATTCAGCTGAGACATTGTATAGAGAAATCCCCTATTGATATTAAATCTTTGCCTGAAGAATGGGGGTTGCTGAATATTATAGATTCAGCCCAAATGGCTTCCGGGGTGGCTTCTTACTACTATAAATTGGTCGTTCAAAACCCCACCCTACAGTCCTTTGGTGTTCAACAGATATGGGAACATGACACCGGGGAGACGACTTCTCCGGAATCATGGGTGAAATTCTGGGGCAAGCTAACTTGAGTATCCCAGTTTGCCTCTATCTCCCAAGCTTTATATTTTTTTGCACACAGAGCTCACTTTATCCTGATAAAGGTTGCTAAGTGGGATAAAACAGTTTGAAATGAATGTTGGTCTTGTCAGAGTGATGTTGGCACTTTAAGACATGTGGTATATGACTGCCCTAATATTCAGTTCTATTGGATTTCGATCTGGAACCGAATCCAATAGGTTTTGGGATTCAGGGCCACTCTCTCCTGGTCTGTTATTGTTTTTAGTCAAGACATCATGTTTTCACATGGTGGAGAGCTGTTTGGGGTGTCATAGCCCCTGTAGGCCTTTTCTTTGCTTACTTTTCATTGTCTTTTGATGATCGCATGGTGAAAGGAGGGTTAAGGTTGGGGTAGGCTGTTAAGGCCTTGTTTTTTGCTCTTATGTTTAAAGAGAAGTATCACTTTAAGTGTAATTTTTGGTTTTGTTGTAATTTGTTTACAAATATAAATAAAGAAATTTAAAAAAAAAAAGCAGCAGATTCGTATCACCCGATATCTCTTCTTAATCAAGATCTAAAACTGTATGCTGAGATATTGGTGGAACGCCTGGCTGTGTATCTGCCAGATTTGTTATATTTAAGTCAAACGAGGTTCGTTAAAGGGAGGTACCCTGTCAGCAATTTGTGGCAGATTATTGCTGCGTTAGAAAATATCCATCGAACGCGTGCCTCGGCTCTCCTTGTAAGTTTTGACACGGAGAAAACATTCAATAGGGTCAATTGTAAATCAGAGACCCTAGACGTGTTGGGGACCCTTCAGGGCGTCTGGCCAGGGCAGTTCCTTCACAAATGGACGGGAGACAAATTTAAATATTTAGGAATCTGGTTACCAGCTGATCCACAGCACCTTTATGATTCAAATGTCCCTCTCTTGATTGGGTGGATGCGGGATAAGTTGAGGGAATGGAACCCCTTGCCGTTGTCGTTAGCAGGTCAGATTGCAGCATATAAAATGGTAGTTTTCCCCCGGATCCTTTACAGGTTGCAGTTATTACCCCTCCAACTGCGGTGACGAGATCTAAGAGAGATAGAGAAATATGCGCAGGATTTTCTTTGGAAAGGGAAGAGGCCCCGATTGGCCATTGCCAGGCTTCGGGGGCCATGGAATAGGGGAGGCATGGGTATTCCTGATTTGTCACAATACAATCTTGCTTGTGCCTTATAGCAGGTTAGAGATTGAACTCTCCCCTAGCCATCTATACACCTCAAGAGATAGAGGCTACGATGGTGTCTCCTCTGG
The DNA here is from genome assembly GCA_033557465.1 of Ichthyophis bannanicus. Classification (NCBI taxonomy): domain Eukaryota; kingdom Metazoa; phylum Chordata; class Amphibia; order Gymnophiona; family Ichthyophiidae; genus Ichthyophis; species Ichthyophis bannanicus. Next base: position 122,303,737 of record CM066038.1, on the reverse strand, counting down.
CACCATCAGCTGTCCTGCATACGCCAAGATCCCAACTTCCTCCACAGGCTCGAGAGAGTTTATTGATAACTGGGGTTTGTGATGGGCGGAAATCCCTTCATAAGCTGTTGGGGATACCTGCAGATACTACAGGGTATCTGCCGATACAAGGAAATGGGGCCTTTCCCTCAGGAATAGATTCAAAGGTTTTCGGGATTGGGCTTCACTAGGCCTCACACAGTTGAGGCACATGGTTGATGAGCAGGGAGGTATTTTACCGCTAGGTGAGCTCCAGAGCCGGTTTCGCCTACCGGGCAACCCGTGCTTTCCATATATCCAACTCCAATATTATATAGCCTCTTTAAACAGTCACGGTTTGGAGAAAGTAGTCACTGACAAGTTAGAGTCATGGTTTGAATTTGATGATCGTACAAGGATCTCTGTGGCTCAATATTGCCAAAAAATAAGGGATTGCCGCGAATAAGTATAGGGGACTGTGAAGTGGACAGGTGGGTGGCGGAACTTGACTGCACACTAGAGGAATGTGCTTGGGTCCAGCAGTAGCACGCATACCCAGATTTGTCCAGGGAGCGACGCTTAGAGAGATGAAATTTAAAATTTTGACGAAGGCATACATCTCCCCACAACACGCATGGAGGACGGGCATCACTGAAACCATGAAATGCCCTTGGTGTGATCAGGAATTGGCAGGACTGGGACACATGTTTTGGAGGTGCCCTCAAGTACAGATATTCTGGGGGAAAATCCAGACCTATGTAGGTCAGCTATTGCAGCAGTGGATAATCCTTACTCCTGGCTTGGCAATCCTGGATGCATTGGAACCATTAGGGATGAGAAGCAAAGAGGGATGCTTACTAGTCCGGAAGACATGCCTTTTGGCTAAACTCTGAATATTAAAACACTGGCGTGATTTTGAAGGTCTGGGGTACTGGGAATGGTGTAATGTGCTTTACCAATTTATAGTATGGGAAGGGCTAGCCTCCAAGAAAGGGGGGAAGAAATGTGATATCTTTTTAGCTACCTGGGAGCTATATCTACAGCCACTCTCTCCGAGGGCCCGGGACGATACCCAGGTAATGCTGATAGAAAGGGGACTGCTGGGTGCACGCATATATATACTGGTTTGTATGATCTAAGTGTGGATGATGGGACACAGGAAAGCTTCATGTTAGGTATGTTGGTGGTTTCTTGGGCTCCTTAGTTGTGGTTTACGGTGGGAGGGGGGGGTGGGAGGTCAGGGTGCACAATATAATAATCGGATACACATGTTCGTGCTCTTTAGCAGTGAGTAGTGGGTTGATAAGTTGGTAATGATGTTCTGGTTTATTATAACATAGTTGTGACCTACAATCCTATGACTATAGAAGTGAATGGCTTGAGGGGGAGGTAGAGGATGGGGGTGGGGGTATAAAAAAATTGGAAATGTTTGTTAGGATGCTGTATAAACTGGTATTATTTGCGATTGTTATGTTGTGTGTTGTAAGCTGTACAGCAGTACCTATGTTTTCGTACTTGTAAGCTCACATAAACAGTTATGTCATAGACTTTTGATGCCTCACTTTCTACCCCCATCTAATCTTTTATTTCCCCCCAGGGCCTCGATTGGTGTGCCTCCAAGCTGCAATAACTGCTTTCTCCTCCTGTTCTGCCTGCAGGAATCTGATCTCCAGTGGGAAGACAGAAATGGATTTTGCCGCAATCTTCTTCTTCTGCTCACGGGGGATGGGATCCCTGTGGACATCTGTTCTATCCAAGCCATGAAAAGAGGCCTTTCTCTCCTTTTCTGTCTTTGGGGATCCAATCTTCTTCAGGCAGACAGAAGGGGACTTTGCAATGATTGCAGTTTGCTTCTCTTCTTCTGCCTGCAGGAAATGGGATCCCCATGGGCAGCCTGCTGTCTTTTGGGCCTTGATCGCAGCTCTCCCCTCCTGTTCTGTCCACAGGCAATCAGATCCCCACGAACAGACAAATTTGCATGGGGGGCGGGGGAACAGCTATAGCCGTGGCAAGAAAATCCCAGTCGCCAGGTGCAAATTTCTGGCTCCCACGGTGACCTGGTGCCTGGGATTTGTCGAGCCGTGTGTGTGTGTGTATACATTCGTGTTTGTGTTGGCATATTGTGTGCGTACATGTGTGGAGGACTGTGTAGATGTTTCTGTGTGCTGGGGCTCAGTGTGTGTGTTTTGGAGATTGTGTGCATGGGCATGCATCTATGTTTGTCGAGAGGTTGCATATATGTATATGCGTCAGGGGAGAACTGGGCATCTGTGGGTCAGGGACTCTGTGTATTTTGTGTATGCAACAAGCCTTTTTTTTTTTTTTTTTTTTTTTTTTTTTTACATTTTTGCATTTTTTTTTAATGAAAGCTAATTAGAAATAATAGGCCTGATATTCAGTTGCATTGCCTATGTGTCTCTAAGGTGTACAGCCATCACTGCTACATTTTTACATCGGATATTCAATCCAAAGCCATATCTTGGCACCAGAATTGAATATCTGAGTCATCCGCCATGCACTGAAATACTCCGCAAGCCCAGAAGCTAACCGGGCAGCCACAATATTGAGCCACTGTCCAGTTTGTTCCCACAGGTAAAGACAGGCAAGGTTTTCCCACAACTATCTTTACCTGCGGGTCGCTAACTGGGCAGGGGCTCAATATCGCCACTGCCCAGTTAGCGATGGCACTGCCTACACTCCCCCCCCCCCCAGCATACCCATGACACTCCCTGATTTTATGCGGATTGCATCAGGACGTGTAGCAGTGGAACTGGGGGGTATACATCGGCACTAACATGGAATATCACAGTACAGCAGCATTTACATGGTTTACAGGGTTTTAAACTGTGTAAATGCTGTTGAATATCGGGTCCAATAAAACTAGACCAAAATGGGATAGAGTTGGATTCAAAAACTCCAAAAGTTCTGACAGGATAGACTGACTAAACCTACTGTCATGTCAGGAATTTCTCACTAAACAGTAATATGATATGAATGTGTGGACAGAAGTCCATGTCTCAGCCTTGCAGATCTGTTCCATAGTGACTGACCTCAGGTGGGCCATTGCTGCTGCCATGGTTCTGTTATGTGCAATCTACATCCTAATACTAGCCTCTACAATATCCCCCACTCTCCCTCTACAGACTGAAGCAACTCAACAATTTCACATCCCTATAATTCAAAACTGTCCTAGACACAACTTAACTTTCCACCACTACAGAAATGCAAATAACAAAGCATACTACACAGGTCACAATAAAACCCATCAAAGACTAATCTATATCAATCCACAAAACCTAAACTCAGTCCAAAAGACCTCAGATGTACTAATTTCAATAAAATGCATTCTTATAAATACTAGATCCATCAGGAACAAAATTCCAGTTATTTTTGACCTGGTTAGAGATGAATGCCCTGATGTGTTATGCGTCATAGAAACCTGGCTATCCGACACAGATAGTGTTTTGCTTAAACATAACCAGATACAATCTTTTCAATTGCCCTAGAGACTCGAAAAGAGGAGGCAGCGTCCTCATATTAAGTAAAAATGAGCTAAAGGCCTCTCCCAGCATATGTAGTAATATAGATGGGATGGACATAATCAAAATTGAAAATAAAACTCTATCTGCCTCCTATACAAGCCCCCCACAACTAATCATGACAGTCTTACATCAATCCTGGAATCAACATGTTCTACATCATTAAAGAAACCCCATATCTTATTAGGTGACTTCAACTTACTATCCCTCCATAACACACATTCCACACTATTCCTCAACTCAATGGAGGACATGGGATTTCAGTAAATAATAAATATGCCCACCCATGCTAAAGGCAATACCTTAGACCTAGTATTCCTCCCGAAGCTAGCTGTAAGTCACACACTATACTCACCTCCTCAAACACTTCAAATCCCTTGGTCTAACCATTATATAATAAAATTCACCCTACCAATGCTTCCCCCCTCCCCACAACTACATACCACAACACCTCAGAAAAAAACAATTTAGACACTTTAATATGGAAACCTTTCTAAAAGATATACTACCTCAGTTAAACAACCCATTAACAGAAATTAATGCTACCCTAAACGAATGAAACACCACAATATCGAACGCAGCATCACCCCCAAAATCACAAGAACTACCCACAGATCCTCTGAGAAATGGTACACCCAAGCCCTAGCAAAATTGAAAAAGAATTAAGAAAACTTGAACACAAAAGGAGAACATCTAAATCACTAGATGATAAACTACTCTACAAGGCATCCCTTCAGACTTACAAAGAAACAATCAACAGCAAAAAGAGACTACTACACTAAAATCCTTACTAAATCACTCAATCACCCAAGAGAACTCTTTGAAATTGTTTAATTCCTAACCCAAACTCCAAATAATGAAGTAAACAATACTAACGTAAATCCTCAAACTCTTACTGATCACTTTGCAGATAAACTAAAAAGAAAAAAACATGAGATCACCACCCTCGCTCCTAAGTCTCATTCAACCTCTATCACATGGCACACTTTTCATCTTATTGACCAAAAACAACTGTTGAACACAATCACCAAAATTACCACCACCACCTCAGCACTAGCCCCATGTCCAGTTAGCTGGATCAAGGCAGCAAAAACCAAACTAGCACCTTAGTTCCTATCCATAGTCAATCAATCCCTTAACCAGGGATACATGGCACATGATCTCAAACATACTATGATTCAACCAAGCCTAAAAAATAAATCCCTCGTCAAAGAAATCCTTAGCTTAAACAAACCCATAGCTAGCATACCTTTTGTAGCTAAATTGAGAAGATTGTTCAAACCCAATTGCAGGGTTTTATAGACCTAAATGCACCACTACATGAACAACAATATGGTTTCTGCCCATTCCATGGTGTAGAGACACTGATATTAGCCCTCTTTGACAAACTCATATGCGGCATGAACGATGCTAAACAGGCATTCATTCTCATATTCTTAGACATCGCCTCTGCGTTCGACAATGTCAGAAATAACACCTTACTGACAAGACTAGACCAAATTGAATTAAAGGGAACTATCTTTCAATGATAAGGTCACACATCTCCGACCGCACCCAGAAAGTACAAGTGGGCCAAAAGACATTTACAATCTTCAAACAGGAGCAGAGAATGCCACAGGGATCTGCTCTATTAGCACTCCTATACATTCTATATCTCCAACCGATATGCAATATATTCAGAAAATTCAAAGCAGGATATCACATCTATGTAGATAATATCATGCTGTACCTCCCCATAGACATAACTAACCCCACCCAACACACAATGTCAACTTGCATTAAAGAAGCAGAGAATTGGCTAAAAACTTATAACCTACGGATTAATTTCAATAAAACCAAAGTACTTTACACATCAAGGAACCAGAATTTTACCCCCCACCCCAACACTGTGCTACCAGTGGAAAAAGAAAAGTAAAATACCGGGGGTTACCCTTGATCAATCTCTCAGTAAGGCATCATAGAACTATATTTTTCAAATTACGGATCATACAGCATCTAAGACCACAGCTTCATAACTATGATTTCAGATCTGTGGTACAAACGCCAATCACCTCACACTTTGACATCTGTAATAGTCTATTACATGGAGTATCCAAGAAGTTTATCAATCAACTTCAAATGGCCCAGAATGTCACCACCAGAATCATCTTTAAGGTCCATTTGACAGACCACATAACACCTATCTTGCACAAACTCCACTGGCTACCAATTACAAGCAGAATAAAATATAAAACATTAATGATTACATTCAAACCTATTGAATAACATAGCACTTTCATTTCTATCATCCCTAATTAACCCCACAACAGAAACAAGAATCAAAAAAGGATGTTCACAGAACTCGATTATAATACCATCTGACTTCCGCAAAACAAACCAAGTCACAAGCAATAGAGCGTTCTTTTACGTTGCTCCTATACTATGGAATGTCTTACCAGACACATTGAGATCTATCAAAGACCTCCAAACATTCCGAAAGGAACTTAAAACATTTCTATTTATTGAACACTACGGTAGCAACTACTGCAAGAATGACATATAGCCAACCTAAAGCCACACTCCTAGAGCCCCACCAACATCAAAGAAACCAGATGAAACATTTACCAACCCCTGAACTCTGTAAAGCGTAGTTACTCGCCTGTAAGAGGTGTTCTCCAGGGACAGCAGGAATCAGTCCTCACTTATGGGTGATGTCGGCACCAATGGAGCCCACGCGGAGCAATTCCCCAGCTTTCAAAGAAAGCCTTTGGGATTGCTGCCATGCATGCGTGGTCCTCTTCCCGTCCAAGGGTGCCATCTTGCTCAGTCAGGTCCCATAACTAGAGTCCTACTAAGCAGATGGCAAGGAAAGGATAAGAATAGCAACTTTTACAGGGAGGAGAGATGGTATTGAGGACTGATTCCTGATGTCCCTGGAGAACACCTGTTACAGGTGAGTAACTACGCTTTCTCCAGGAACAAGCAGGAAGTCAGCCCTCGCTTGTGGGACTCCCCAGCTACAGGCTACCGAAACCTGTAAGTAAAAGTGCCTCCGCGAAACCGTGAGCTGATGCCAACGATCTGAGGGAAGCCCGAGTCCTTGGGGGCCAAGCTCCCAGTAGCTGCAGAAGAAGGGTCGGAGGGCAGGAGCTGTTTATACCCCAAAGAGATTACGGAGTACGGCCTGACCGAAGATGCTATCACGGCAGGAATCCCTCTCCAGGCAGTAATATGAGGCAAAGGTATTCGCTGAAGACCAGGTCACAGACTGGCAAATGTTTGGCAGAGGCACGGAACGCAGCGAAGCCACCGAAGATGCCTTGGCACGGACGCCATGCACGGTGACTTGTCTATTCAGCAGGGCCCCAGACTTTGCCTGAACAAAGGTGATGCAATCCGCCACCCAAACGGAGTGTGTGTGCTTGGTGACTGCAAGTCCCACACAGCTAGGATCGTAGACGATGAAGATCCGGTCGGACCTGCAATGACCCTGGGTGCGCTGCAGGTAGAAGGCAAGAACCCTCTTGCAGTCCAACATTGCAGGATTGCCGATGCCCGGTCGGCAGGTCTCGGGAAGAAAGTCTGTAAGACTATCTCTTGGTTGAGATGGAAATCCAAGACAACTTTCGGTAGGAACTTGGGGTGAGTTCAGAAGACCACCCTGTTCCCGCAGAACCTGGTGTAGGGAGCCGTGGCCATGAGGGTTTGCAGCTCGCTGACTCACCAAGCTGAAGTCAGTGTCACCAGAAAGACTACATTCCAGGAGAGGTGCCGGAGCGAGTTCATCGCCATCGGCTCGAAAGGCGGCTGCGTCAGCTGCATGAGCACGATGTTCAGGTCCCACTACACCAGCGGAGGCCAGACGGGGGGCTTGGAAAGTAAGAGACCCCGCATGAAGCGGGAGACCAGAGGCTGGCCCGAGAGGGGTTTACCCTCGACGGGGAAGTGGTTGGCCGAAATGGCACCCAGGTGAACCCTAACGAATTTGATTTTAGCCCCACCCATGAGAGGTGGAGGAGGTACTGGAGAACCCACCGGGTGGTGAGGAGAATGGATCGATCTGGAGCTCGGAGCACCAGACCGAGAAACGCCGCCACTTGAGGGCATAGGCCCTTCCTTGATGCGAGCAGGACTTCCTCGATCTCCTCTGGAAGGTGCAGCGAGGCTAAAGAGATCTGTTCAGCCATAGGGATAGGGAGTCCAGGTATGGGTGAAGCACCCTTCCCGCCTCTTGTGCCAGTAGACCCGGGGCACTGCCCAGTGCGACCAGGGGTTCCGACATGAGTCGGAGCAGAAGCGAGAACCAAGGTGTCGAGGCCACCAGGGAGCCATGAGAATCACCGAGGCTCAGTCCCACTGAATCTTGTGGAGGGTCCTCGCAATGAGAGGAGAGGGGGGTAATGCATACAGAAACCTGTAGGTCCAGTTCAGGAGGAACGTGTCCGGGGCTACCCTGCTCGGGTGTGGTATTGGCACGGAAAAGTGGGGAAGCTGTGCGTTCGCCGGACTGGCAAACAGGTCTATGGATGGAGTCCCCCAGCGTCAAAACAGGTGGAGAACCACCTCTGAACTCAGGCACCACTCTTGTGGGAGGAGAAGCCTGCTGAGCCTGTCCGCGATGACATTGTCCTGGCCCGGGAGGTAGATAGCTCTTAGAGTCATGCCCCGGCGTACGGCATGGAGCAGAGGAGGACTGCCTCCTGACAGAGGAGGCGGGAACCCATACCCCCTTCCTTGTTTATGTAGAACATCGCAACCTTGTTGTCGGTCTGCTTGAGCACCGACTTGCCTTGCAAATGGTTCTCGAAGACTTTTCAGGGCCAACCGGACTGCTCGAAGTTCGAGCAGGTTGATCTACTGCCGAGATTCCTCGGTTGATCACCATCCCTTGGTACGGAGGTTGTCACAGTGAGCTCCCCAGTCTGACAGCGAGGCATCCGTCATCAAGATGAGTTTGTGTTGCAGAATCTGGAAGGGCATGCCCTGAAGGTGGCTTTGGGGATTCTGCAACCAATCCAGGGAACTGGATAGTCTGCGAGAGACTGAGATGGTATCCCAGAGCCAGCCTGAGGCTTGAGACCATTGCACTTTGAGGTACCATTGGGCCGCTCGCATATGCATGTGAGAGTGAGGTACGACATGTACAGTCGAGGCAATGTGTCCCAGAAGGCGCAGCATTGCCCGCGCCGAGACCCTGGACCGGCTTTGGACCTCAGCAGTGCGGAGGCAGTCCACATGTGCTCTAGGGAAGAAGGTGGTTGCCCGTTCCGTGTCGAGCAGAGTGCCGATGAACTCCATTGCCTGCACCGGTTCGAGGTGGGATTTGGAGTAGTTGATTAGGAAACCGAGGCGCTTGAGGAGGAGGATTGTGCACGATGGCAAGAAGCGAGCCTCCTCTACTGATGCGCCTGTGATGAACCAGTCATCTAGGTAAGGGTAGAGAGATATGCCCTGCAGCCAGAGGTGGGCTGCAGTCGTCAACAGGCATTTTGTTAAGACTCGCGGGGCAGACGCGAGCCCGAAGGGGAGCACTCTGTACTGGAAGTGATCCCCCTGCACCTTGAAATGCAGGTACTTCCTGTGCTTGGGGTGGATAGGGATGTGGGCGTAAGGGTCTCTGAGATCCACGGAGCATAGCCAATCTCCCTTCCAGAGGAAGGGCAGCAGGACACCAAGCAACAGCATTCTGAACTTCTCCCGCAGCAGAAATTTGTTTAGGTTCCTGAGATCAAGGATGGGATGCAGGTCCCCCGTCCTCTTCGGAACGAGGAAGTAACAGGAGTACAACCCCCACCTTGAAGGAGTGGTGGGACCCTTTCAACCACCTGTTGACTGAGGAGGCTGTTCAATTCTTGTTGCAATCAAGACTGGTGCAAGGGAAGCCGAATAGGCTCTGCTGGGGAGAAGGGAGTCTGTCCAGAAGACGACGATAACCATCCCGGATTACCTGGAGGACCCAGGTGACCCCCACTCAGGGGCGAAAAGGGACAGACATCTTCCCACTGGTGGGAGTGCCGCCAGGAGGCAAAAAGCTATGCATTTGGCGTCAAAACCCAGGGGCTGGCTGGGGTGGCGCCCATGGTTGGTTCTTGGGCCCCTTAGGTTTCCGGTGACCCTGAGCTTCCCCTTTGCCTTGGTTTCTGGGCACTGTCGCAGTGGCGGGCAGATAGGGTGGGTATCCCCGGTAAGGGAGCCCCTTCCTCTGAAAGAAGGGTTTCTTACTATGCTGTTTCTTTCGGGGAAGGGAAGAAGTTTTCCCAAGAGAGACGGGTACGGGTCATGAATTCCGTCTCAATCTCGGCTGCCTTGTCCTTCTTGGGCTTGCCAAACAGTTATTCACCGAGGCAGGGAACATCCAAGAGTTTCTCCTGGACCCACTGTTCCAGGTCTGAGGACTGGAGCCACGCTTGACGCCGGGCTCCGATGCCAGCTGCTGCCACACGGGCAGAAGACTTGAACCCATCATATGCGGCACGGGAAAGGTATTTCGAGCAGTCCGTGATCGATCTCAGGAGTGTCTGAAATCTGAGAAGGTGTTCACCTCCGAGGCCTGAGGAGAAACCGCCAAGCTCTTTAGTGAGGCCGCGAAGGAACATACCCATATATAGTTGGTATGCCTGGATGCGGCATGCCAGCATGGACCCCTGGTAAGCCTCGTGCCCGAGGGCGTCAAGGGCATGTAATTCTCTACCAGGCGGGACTGAAGAGTGCGACTTTGGGCTCTTCTGCTTCCGCATCGCAGATTCCACTACCATGAAGGTATGGGGAAGTTGGGTCTTTCGAAACCCAGGACCGCGCTGGACTCTCTACATGGCATCGAGTCTTTTACTGACAATAGGGACCGAGGCGGGTGCTTCCCACATGCAGAGGAGCAGGGTCAGGATGGATGGCACAAGGACCGTGAGAGACTCCCGGGGGGGGACCTCATATTGCAAGATGTCGAGTTCCTCTGCTCTCAGTTTTTCCTCAGTCTGTGTGGGCAGATTGAGGGCCAGAGCCATTTCCCATACAAATACCAAGAAGGAGGTATCTTCAGGAGGTGACCACCTTTGCAAGGCGGGCAGGGATGGGTCAGAAGGAAGGTCCCTATGTGCGCAGGTTTCAGGGGACGTGTCACAGTCCAATTCCCAGCCCGAGAGGTACGAGAAGGACTCTGAGTCGGGCTGAACCCAATGTCCGGTGGCCAAGGCCTGCTTGGAGCTGGAGGCACTGACTCTGGATGGCAAGTAAGACCGGTGCCGAGGACCCTCACAAGGCCCGTGGCTCTCGGGGGTTTCCAAGGCAGTTTTTGGAACCACAGTCGAGGGACCCTCAGTCTCAAGGCGCGAGCCAGTCATGCTGGGCAAAAGTGCCTGCTGGGCAGCTAGGAAGGCAGAAACGCTGTGCTCTAGTGCCAGCATACGGGACTCCCACTCAGGGGTGGGTCCCTGTGACGCTGACACCGGGGTTACTGGGTCTGGCATGGAAGAGGAGAGGGAGTCCTCACCAGGACGACCCTCAGGAGACCGGGCGCCATAGCCGGAGGCTTCCGTATCTGTATGAGGTACCTTTAGAGGCCGCTCCTTGTCTGACTCTTGGGAACGCCAGGGAGGGCTAAGGGAACGAGCACGAGACCGCTCACGCTTATCCGGAGCCCCCGACAGCTTTGAGGTCATCTTCTTTTGACATTCTGCCTTGAGCGAACCCTAGTCAGAGTGACGCCTGGGACGCGGAGTCACTGCAGGGGACCCCGCAAGTGGTGAATCGGTGGAGCGGGGCGCCACTGGGGAGCCCAGGGCTGCCTTATGGAAAATGTCGCCTGACCTGCTTACGGCTTAGCAAGGCCTTAGCGGACATTTTCTTACAGAGCGAGCAGAGCTCTGGGTTGTGGTCAGTACCCAGATACCACAGACAACAGTCATGGGTGTCCGTGAGCAACATATTTTTGGAGCATCTGTCACATTTTTTGAAGCTGGTTGCTGTGGGGGCAAAAAGAGCCCCTGCGAGGTCGAATGCCCTCAGGGCCAGCGGTAAGGAAAAGGGTGTGAAAAGGGCCCGAAGCAAGGAAAAGGGAAAAAATGGAAAAATAGGAATCCCCTGGCCCACAGCCGAAGCAGGGGCTTTGGAGAGGACCAGTGCAACCAGAAAAAAAGCCGATGGGCCAGAAGAGAAAAAGCCTTTTCCGAGGGACAAGGACATGCATCCGAAGGGCTCCGTGGAAAAAGGGAGAGTGAGCAAGATGGCACCCTTGGGCGGGAAGAGGACCACGCATGCATGGCAGCAATCCCAAAGGCTTTCTTTAAAAGCTGAGGAATTGCTCCGCGCAGGCTCTGTCGGTGCTGATGTCACCCATAAGTAAGGACTGACTTCCTGCTTGTTCCTGGAGAAACACGATATATGTAAACACGATATATGTAAGAATATGCAAGTGTCTAAATAGTTTTACATGTAAATAGTTATTTTATTTGATATTCCTTAGACCTATGTTCTATGTAACTTGTTCATTCTTTGTAAACCACCCTTGATCTTGGAAAGGGGCGGTACAGAAAAGCTTTGCAAATAAATAAATAAATGAGGCGCCTCAATGACCCCTTCAGGGTTATGCCTGCCTAAGCATAAGCAAAAGTGATGCAATCTTCTATTGAAATAGTACGACAGAGTACCTCCTGCTGGTAACTTCAGATAGCATACCTCTTACTCATACAGTCACTTTAACAGGCAGGCTTTTGGCCAGTGTTCCTTGTTCAATTTGCACCTTAGAACTAGATTCCAAATTCAAATGTTTGCTACATTTATTTTAGCCAAAGAAAATGTTGTTGAACCACTCTTCCAGTCCTAACACACTATATTACTTTAAACCACTGGGCTCTTAACACTGCAGAGCCACCCGAGCTTGACTACAGCCAGTGCCAGAGATGACCCCTGCATTCCCCCAGAAGCTTTTAACCCCAGGTCGCAAGCAGCAAAAAAGCAATACAGTTCTCAATTTATGCAGCACACAGCTCAAGACAACCCAGACAATCCAGTGAATGCTTCTCACTGGATTCTCACTCAATGTTATATTCCTTTCTGTCCAGATCATCTAATCTAGGATTCCTCTGTCGTACAAGTTCTAAAAAGCTGCACTTACTCTCAATGCCTTTTCCTTATTGACTATAGAGTGTTAATGCAAAATGCTACATGTTATTTTCCAAGCCTTACTCCTCTTGGCTACAGTGTACAAAAGCTATCCAAGCTTTGCCTTCTAAACTACAGGGAAAACTCCAATTAACAGAGTAGCCAAGTTAACCAGTTCCAGGAGTGAGATTTTTTGCCAGTGTTGGCTTTAAATTTGCATTGTGATACAGTTTGGTATTTATAGTCCCATTGCAATCAATGCTGCAGGTCCCATAATGCATCGGGATGAGATTATCAGAAATCCATGATTGGCTTAAAATCTCACTCCTTGAACTGGATAATTTGGCAACTCTGAATAAAGTCAGAACATTTCCTCACAACAAAGGGAAAAAACAAATATGGCAAACCTGAGCATTCTTGCTCATTCCAAACTCTGGCTTCTTTGGGCTCATCAAATCCCATGCTGGCCTCCTCAGGGTGTGGCAAAGTCCTTTTCCTTAGATGGAACAAAACTCACTCTCTGGCTGCAAAATCCTGAGCTGTTCCCCCATGGCAATAAACCTCTGGTACAGTAAAAACCTCCTGAGTGCCTGCTCTATATCCCTAGCTCCATCTATTAACCTACTATCCCCTTCAGCCTTGCCACAGGGACTCCTGGGAGATAAAGTCCCTTCCAGAGGTCATAATGATTTACAGTCTTGGCCAATGTTCCCTCTAATTTTCTGTAGGCTGTGTGCGCATAAAATATTAACTATGCAGCTTTTGAAGGAATGTTAAATTTTTGTGCGCCACATAACGACACTCGGAGTTATATACTTTAAAATTTGACTACACGTTAGAATATAGTATGTACACCACATTGATTTTAATCAAATTAAATTAAAATAGACGATTACTAAATGAAGCGGAAAATTTCTAGTAATTACAATCACAACTTTTAAATTTTAAGACGTCCGTGTTGTTTTCTATCAGAATCAGAACCGTAATTTTTGTGCGCTCTGTTGTAAAGTATGTGTGCTCGCTCGGCGAGGTGTGGGCGCGCGCACACGCGCACAGCTTAGAGGGAACAGTGGTCTTGGCCTATATTTAAGATAGCCCAAATCTTAATATAGGTATTTTACACCATAGCTTCAGACCCCTTGTCTACTCACCAGAGTATGCATGTGGTTATAGAAGTCTCTACTTTGCTTGGGTCACAAGAAACAAAGAACTGGGTAGGGTTTTTAAAAGATCTAGTCTGTTCTAATTAGAAAGCTAAGGTACTTTTTCAATACAGGCTATGCAAAGCATGTTCACGTGGCCTGGGGAAAATATTTAAAGGACAACTGACAGGTTAACGTAGAAACTTGACACTACTATTGACAGGAACTTAGGGTGATTCTTCATATGTATCCTATTATAAAATTTTATATGGGACAGATAAGTCAGTAGGGCCCAGAGATCGCCTAGTCGGCATGTCTAAATGACCACCATCAAAATTAGAGTTTCCAGAGCAGATACTTCAGCTCACATGACTCCTGTGGTTGAAAGGAGGCTTTCATCAGCTGGGTCAGTATTATACTAAGGTCGCAAGACATAGCAGAAAGATTGATGAGAGGCTTCAATAGAGACAAACCCCACAAAAACTGAACAACTAAAGGCTGTAGAGAGGAAGGTTTATCTTACAGATGCACCAATAGCACTGAGATGATCCCTAACAAAGTTTTTTAAACCTAATTATGACAGACGTTGAAGGAATTCTAGTATTTTGTGTGGGCAGGAAGAGGGGTCTATTCCTTTTCAATCACATCAAATAGCAAACTTCTCTCACTTAAAATGTTGTACTTTCTTCCTCGATACTAGACTCCAAGGGTCAACCCATGTGAGATGGCCCAGTTCTACACCCCGACTGTCTCCCAAAACAGGAGGTATGATGCTGTTCCTTCCTGATTTTTAACAGAATCTTTTAAATCTAGAGGATCTCTCCTTCTATTGAACAAAAGAAAACCTTCAGATCATTCCAGATAACCCTCACCTCTACAAAATTTATCTGATGGAAATTTTTCCTGAGCAGACTAGAGATCGTATGTATGAAGCCTCTATACACAAGCTCCCCAAATCAGTCTGGATATAATCATGGTTGAACTATCTGAGTTTGAATGTGGAAGGATTCCTAGCCAGATCAGCCACCAGGACAGAAAAAATCAGAGCTAACTGGCAACCTGCAGGGTGTCTTGTAAGCTCTGAGTGGCTTGAATCTACTAGGAGCATATGGTTCATGTGTTATTATTGCTTAAATCATGAACGAAGTAGCCACCTAATGGTTATAGCAGTGAGCTGAGAACCAGGAAAGCCAGGGTTCAAATCCCATTGATACTCCTTGTGATCTTAGGTAAGTTACTTAACTCTTCTATATTACCTCATGTACAAACTTTGCTTATAGCCCTCTGGGGAAGGGAAATATCAACTGTACCTGAATGTAACTCACTTTAAGCTACCACCAAAAAGTTGTGAGCTAAATACAAAATAATAATAATGAGGGTCAACTATCTCAATAAGTCCTATGCCGATATTTGCAGACTATTACTTCTTCCACATTGGATATCAAGGAGCTGGGTCTCCTCTTGTGCAAGAAAGCTTTTGCCAGGATCATGTATATCAGAGCTCCTATAAATTCCAAATAAGATGATAGGCTCAAGTGAGATTAGGGGGAACGTATAGTGAACCCTAGTGACTACATAATCTAGACCAGCGATGGCGAACCTATGGCACGCGTGCCAGCTGTGGCACGCGAAGGCCTTGCAGCTGGCACGCGGGAAGGTCCGCCATCGAAAAAAAAACAACAACCCTGTCTGCTGCCGTTGTCGGGGCCGCCGCGGCAGAATCGAGCGTGCCGCGGGGCCCCCCTGTACCCGGCACAGCCTCTCCTCCCTGTAGCAGCTCTCTCGTTGGAGCTGCAGTCAGACTCGCCGGCTTGCAGAGCGCGAAGGGAAGAGTTTCCCTTTCGCGACTCTGTTAAGCCCGCGGGGGCTGATGGGAACTTCCCATCAGCCCCCGCGGGCTTAACAGAGCAGCGAGGGAAAAAACTATTCCCCCCCGCGGTGCAAGCCGGCGCGTCTGACTTCAGCTCCAACGAGAGCGCTGCTACTGGGAGGAGAGGCTGGGCCGGGTACAGGGGGGCCCCGCGGCACGCTCGATACTGCCGCGGCGGCCCCGACCGCGGCAGCAGACAGGTTTTCTTTTTTTTTTTAATTTTCCCTGGGCTGGGCTGGGCTGGGCTGGGGGTGGGGGGTGGGGGTTAGGAGTGGTGATGGGCTGGGCTGGGCTGGGCTGGGGGGCTTAGGAGTGGTGATGGGCTGGGCTGGGCTGGGGGGGGTTAGGAGTGGTGATTGGCTGGGCTGGGCTGGGGGGGGTTAGGAGTAGTGATGGGCTGGGCTGGGCTGGGGGGTGTTAGGAGTAGTGAAGGGCTGGGGTGGGGGGGATAGGAGTGGTGATGGGCACTGGGCTGGGGGGTTAGGAGTGGTGATGGACACTGGGCTGGCTGGGGGGGGGTTAGGAGTGGTGATGGGCACTGGGCTGGCTGGGGGGGGGTAGGAGTGGTGATGGGCGCTGGGCTGGGGGGGGGTAGGAGTGGTGATGGGCGCTGGGGGGGGGTTAGGAGTGGTGATAGGCGCTGGGGGGGCTTAAACTAAAAATTTAGTGATGGGGGATTAGGACTGGGAGTGGGCTGATGGGGAGGTTAGGACTGGAAATGGGCTGGTGGGATTAGGACTGGGAGTGGGCTATGGGGGGCTAGGACTGGTAATGGGTTGGGGGGGTTGCTAGGACTGGAAATGGGCTGAGTGGAAGGGGGCTTGAACTGCAAATAGCTGTTGGGGATGGGGCTTGGAATGGAAATGGGCTGAGGGGAAGTGGGGGGCTTGACCTGCAAATAGCTGATGGGGCCGGGGCTTGGCATGGAAATGGGCTGAGGGGAAGTGGGGGGCTTGAAGAAGGGAATGGATGCTGGGTGAGACTGGAACTAGAAGGGAGCTGATGTTGGGGGAGGATTAGAATGGGATGGGGCTGGGAGAGTAAAATGGAGAGGGGAAAAATATTTTGTGTAGGAGGGATGAAAAATCTACAATTGGCCAGGTATTGGGAGAGTAATTGGGGATTGAGGATGGAGGGGTAAAATTTGTGTGGATGAAATAGGAATGAGGAAAGAGCAAAAGGAGAAAGATTAGTATGTTAAAGCAGATGTAGAGAGAGAGAGAATGGAAAAAAACTAGAAGAGAGAAGAAAGGACAAATGGACAGCAGACGATGGAGAGTTAGCAGAAAACATGAAGAAACCAGAAGAAAATGGCTGGACCAATTGCAACTGAAAAAAAATGCACAAAAGGTAGAACGATATCTCTTTATTTTGAATTTATTAACTGGAATATGTCAGCTCTGGGAAATGTGCATCATTAACATCTGCGCTTTGTTTGGTACAAGAGGAAATTCCTATTTGACGTTGCCACTTGTTCTCTTTCCCCAGTATTCACTGAAATGTATTGGTTTAATATTTGCAGTGTTGCCTTTTGATAGGTAGGGCATGGTGCTTTGTGAGTCCTGGTAATGCTGTCAGGATACGGCGGGTTTGCTATGGGTTCTAAATGGGCAGCGTTTGTAGTAGTTCCTAATGTGCCTGGCGGTTGGCACTGGATTATAGTAATGTAGAAATCTTTTAGTCTTTCTTTATCCATACACTCATTAAGAGACATGTTTACTAAAAGTTAGTGTATGGTAACATTATGCAAATATTTATGCAAATAAGACCACTTATGCAAATGACGTGCTGGCACTTTGAGGAAATTCTTTGGTTTTGTGCGGCAGTTTGGGCACTCGGGCTCAAAAAGGTTAGCCATCACTGATCTAGACAGTTGTATCCATTAATTCTATGGCTTCTTCCTGATATGTGTTCAGATAGGGAAACATGCACCACTGAATCAAAGGGCAAAACATGATACTGGAGATGCTGTCTCTCTACTACAAATCTGTAGTAGAGTGACAAGGAAGTACTATGTGGGTGCAGGCTTCCTTCAGATCCAAGAAGCACAATAAGTTTCTGCTTTCAAAAATAGGGATTAAGGTGCCCAAAGAACCCATTGTGCTCAATGCCTGTAGGTCTAAGATGGGACAAGTCCCCTTGTTTTCTCTGGGATCAGGAAATGCTTGAAATAAAATCCCTGCTCTTTACCTGATGGAATAGATTTGACCATATTGATTTCTAAGAGGGAGGAGAGTTCATTTACAAGTACATCCTGATGCTAAAAGTTTGACCATGATATTCTCATTGGAAAATGTGGCAGAATTTCCAGTAGGCACAGTCTCTATTAGTTCTCAATTAGCTGAGAACATAGAGAGCCAATGTTTTACATAAAATGTTTAATTTTCCTTAATAGGAAGGTTCTCCAGAATGGACACTAGAATACTGGCTATGTCTGCCTGGATCTAGTAAACCTTCCAAATTAGGTTTTGACTCTGGAGATGGCCGTAGCTTTTGAACCCTCTGCTCTCTGGCAAGACAGCTATGCTGATGGGATCGAAGGGTGGTGGTTCTGTCTTCTACCTGGAGTTCTTACCCCAGAAACATAATAGTATACTCAAAAACTAGCCTCTGCTAACAAAATAAGACACAAACTCCTCCTTGAGGATATCCTTGCAGTAGCCATAAACCCTTTGCAAGGTTTGTTCATTCTGTCCTACTTCCATTTATGTCACCCACTTTGTCCGTTTCTTTTCATCTGCTCAAAGAAGGGATCCATAGTAACACAGTATATGACGGCAGATAAAGACTAGTATGGTCCATCTAGTTTGCCCAGCAAGGCGGCAAGAGTAGGTACACCTGCCACGCCATGCAAGTTACCCCTCCCCATGCCTTTGTTTAGGGGTGTACCCACCGCTCCATGTAGGTCACCCCTTTTTGTAGAGAAATAAGAGATAGTTATGCTTATTAGATTTTATCCTGTTGCTATAAAGCACAGTTACTTACCTGTAACAGGTGATCTCTGGGAACAGCAGGAATTAGTCCTCACATATGGGTACGTCGGAACCGACGGAGCCTGCGTGGGAAAGCTCCCCAGCTTCCCAGGAAGGAAGCTTTTGGGGTCTCCCACTGCACATGCGCGCTGCCTTCCCGCCTTCCTGACCAGCTCTCCTCAGTTCGAGTTTATAGCTGAGACAATAGAGAGAGGAAAGGAAGATAGATAGAAGAGACAACTCCTAGGGGAGGTGGGTGGGTTGTGAGGACTAATTCCTGCTGCTCCCAGAGATCACCTGTTACAGGTAAGTAACTGTGCTATCTCCAGGAACAAGCAGGAATGAGTCCTCACATATGGGGACTCCCTAGCTGAGATGCCTGGGAGATCCCGTTCCACGGTTCGCCATCTTTGTATGGATCTCAGGCATCCATCCTGGGAAGGTGGGCAGGAGTTGTTCAAGTATGGAACAGGTGTTTGAGGACAGCCTGACCAAACAAGGCATCCCGGCGGGAGTCCTTGTCCAAGCAGTAATGGGCTGTGAAGGTATGAACCGAGGCCCATGTGGCGGCTCGACAGATCTGATCTATGGAGACAGAGTGAAGATGAGCCATAGAAGTGGCCATGGCTCTCACATTGTGAGCTGTGACATGGCCTTCCAGAGAAACGTTTTTACTCTGGTAAGCAAAGGAAATACACTGAGCAATCCAATTGGAAAGTGTACGTTTGGAGACTGGACGTCCCAAATGAGAAGGATCAAAAGCCACGAAAAGCTGGGAAGACTTTCGATGTGGCTGGGTCCTGTTGAGGTAAAAGGCAAGAGCTCTTTTGCAATCTAAAGTATGAAGGTTCCTCTCTGCACTGGATGCATGAGGAGCCTGAAAAAAGACAGGTAGATATACCTCTTGATTAAGATGAAAAGGCGAAACCACTTTGGGCATAAAGTGGGGGTTCGTCCTAAGGACCACCTTATCATGATGAAATCTAGTATAAGGTGGATTAGCCACTAAAGCCTGCAATTCACTGATGCGGCGAGCTGAAGTGACTGCAATGAGGAAAACTACCTTCCATGAAAGAAATTTCAAGGAGGTGGAGTGTAAGGGCTCAAAAGGTGGCTTCATAAGCTGACCTAGAACTAGGTTCAAGTACCATGCTACCGGAGGAGGTCGGATGGGAGGCTTAGTTAGAGTCAGGCCTCTCATGAATCTTGCAACAAGCGGATGAGAGGAGACAGGTTGTCCATTTATAGGTTTTAAGGATGCTGCAATAGCACTCAAATGGACTCTTACTGAATTCGTCTTAAGGCCTGCATTAGAAAGATGCAGGAGATAGTCTAGTAGAGAATTCAAAGGAAGTGCTAGAGGGTCAAGACCCTGTTGAGCACACCAAATGGAAAAGCGCTTCCATTTGAAAGCATAGGAACGCCTCGTGGAGGGTTTCCTAGAGGCATGCAGGATATCTTTCACTGGTTGAGAAAGATTGAAGTCATGAAGGCTTAGGCCTTCAGTAACCAAGCTCTGAGGTGTAGGGACTTGGGGTTTGGGTGCCACAAAGTCCCTTTCTCCTGAGAGAGAAGGTCTGGCGCAGCTCCCAGGTCCAGGGAGGGTCCCTGGGAGAGATGCAGAAGTAGAGGGAACCACACTTGGCGTGGCCAGCGTGGAGCTATGAGGATCATGGATCCGTGATCCCTCTGGAGTTTGAACAGAGTCTTGGGAATCAAAGGAATGGGTGGAAAGGCATATTGGAATTCCTGACCCCAATGCAGGAGGAAGGCGTCGTTGGCCTGAGCTTCCTGACACGGAGTCCTGGAACAGAACCGGGGAAGTTTGGCATTCCACGGACTTGCAAAGAGGTCTATGTCCGGGGTTCCCCATTCCTGAAAGATTTTGCCTATCTGGTCCATATGTAGGGACCATTCGTGTGGGAGCAGAACTCGACTGAGTCTGTCTGCCCGAGAGTTTTGAACCCCTGGAAGATATACTGCCAGAAGATGAATTTGATGCTCTCTGGCGAAGGCCCATAATCTGAGAGCTTCGTTGCAAAGCGACAGAGAGCCTGTCCCTCCTTGTTTGTTTATGTAGAACATGGCCACCTGATTGTCTGTCTGAACTAGGACGGTCA
Organism: Ichthyophis bannanicus; assembly: GCA_033557465.1. Taxonomy (NCBI): domain Eukaryota; kingdom Metazoa; phylum Chordata; class Amphibia; order Gymnophiona; family Ichthyophiidae; genus Ichthyophis; species Ichthyophis bannanicus. The sequence goes on along the minus strand of CM066038.1, from coordinate 122,283,022 downwards.
GGTTGGCGAGGAGGGTATGGAATACTTTGAGGGCAAAGAAGATTGCTCGCAGTTCCAGGAGGTTGATGTGAAGGGTGGTCTCCTGCGGAGACCAAGTACCCTGAGTGGAGAGGGATTGTAGATGGGCTCCCCACCCTGTTTGGGAGGCATCTGTTATGAGGGTTGCTTGGGGCAACAAAGGTTGGAAGGGGGCCCCCAACAACAGATTCTTGGTGGACATCCACCATTGGAGGGACCAAAACAGACGTTTTGAGGTGAGTATTTGGTCGGAGAGCGCTCCTGATGCTTGAGTCCACTGGGTGGCCAAGGTCCATTGAGCTGCTCTCACATGAAGACGAGCGTAGGGCACCACGTGTACCGTGGAGGCCATGTGGCCCAGAAGTCGCAGCATTTCTCTGGCTGTCAAGTGACTGCTGGACTGAGCTTGGGAGGCCAAGCACAGCAGACGTTGGCCCCTGACTTGAGGCAGGTAGGCCCTTGCAGTGGTGGTGTCCAACTGGGCCCCTATGAATTCTAGAGACTGAGTAGGGGTAAGTTGAGACTTGGGAAGGTTTACCACCAGTCCCAGATACTGCAGAAGGTGCCTTGTGCGGTCCAGGGAAATCTGGGCCTCTGACTGAGATGGAGCTCGGATGAGCCAGTCGTCCAGATATGGGAATACAAAAATTCCCAGACCTCTTAGAAATGCGGCAACAACTGCCATGCATTTGGTGAACACTCTTGGGGCAGAGGCTAGACCGAAGGGAAGTACTCTGTACTGGAAATGTTTTCCCTGAAACAGAAATCTTAGATATTTTCTGTGGGATGGGTGGATGAGTATATGGGTGTACGCATCCTTGAGATCCAGAGAACAAAGCCAATCCTGACTCTGAAGGTATGGAAGGAGAATGCCTAGAGAAAGCATTTTGAATTTCTCCTTGTACAGAAATCTGTTCAATTCTCTCAGATCTAGGATAGGCCTGAATCCCCCTGTCTTCTTTGTTATGAGAAAATAAGGGGAGTAGAATCCTGTCCCTTGTTGAAGGAGAGGAACCTCTTCTATTGCCCCTTGGGCAAGGAGAGAAGAGACCTCCTGATCCAACAGGTCCAGGAGAAATGGGGGAGAATTGAAGTGCCTCACCATGGTATATGGAGGAAGGTTGGAAAAATGAAGTTTGTAGCCCTCTCTGATGATAGAGAGGGTCCATTGCTCTGATGTGATTTGCTCCCATCTGGGAGCAAAGTGAGCTAACTTTCCGGGAATGGTGAGGGGCTCTGGTTGTTCTAGAGCCAGAAATGTTAAGTTCTCTAGGGGCAAGTCAAAACCCCTGAGGGGGTTGAGCCTGCTGGGGAGTGGTAGACACTGCAGGCTTTGACTTTGCCTGTTTAGGTTGCTGACGTTTGGTAGCAAAACGAGGCTGAGAAGATTGTTGGACAGTATTTGTAGAAAATCTGGCCTTCTTGTAGTAAGGCCTCTTGAAAGACTTTTTCTTGGCAGGAGCAGAGGTAGACTTAGAAAGTCTATCCAAGGTAGCATTCTCTGCATCCATTTGGGTGGCTTTAATTTGCCAGTCCTTACCAAATAAGTTCTCACCTGTACAGGGCAGATTCCGTAAGCCATCTAGTACCCAGGGTTCTAGGTCAGAGGCCTGGAGCCAAGCAAGTCGTCGGGCTGCAATAGCAATGCCCGAAGCTCTACCGGCACCCTCGAAGGAATCAAAAGCTGCTCTGTTGGAGAACTTAGAAACATCTAAAAGCTGTTTCACCAGAGAAATGAACTCCTCTTTTCTATCCTCAGGGATAAAGGAGGCAAAAGGTCATATCTTTAGGGCAAGTTCTCTAAGAAACATGCCCATATACAGACTGTAAGAGTTAATCCTGGCTATAAGCATAGTAGCCTGGAAAATTTTCTTGCCAAAAGAGTCTAGGGTCTTACATTCTCGTCCTGGAGGGGTAGAAGAGTGCCTTTTGGTACTCTTAATCTTTTTCAGTGCAGACTTCACCACAATGGAATGGTGAGGCAACTGAGTCTTTTGAAAACCAGGAGAAGGAGGGACCCGGTACATGGTGTCCAGCCTACGAGAATAAGGAGACAACGTTAGAGGAGCCTCCCATAAGTCCATCAAGTGTTCTTGAAGGATTTCATGGATAGGCAGGGTGACTGCCTCTTTAGGAACCTTGGGGTATCCTAAAATATCCAATTTCTTTGATCTAGGTTCTTTTTCTGAGGATGTGGTAATAGAAAGTCCTTTAGCTAATTCAATAATGAATTCTTGAAAGGACAAATCCTCTGGTGGAGACATTCTCCTCTTTGGGGAAGAGGGGTCTTCATGAAGAACCAGAGACAGCTCATCAGAGTCCTCAGAGGAGTTAAAATCCTCTGAGGAATCAGAGTATTCTCTATTTGCTTCCAACGCACGATACGCATACCGATCGGTATCGACATCGGGCATACCGGGTATGGGATCGGTATCGGGTAAAAACCCGGATCCAGCATGCGGAAACAATCTGCGTTTGGAAGTCGATGGTCTCGGTTCCGGTATGGGAGGCGATACCGGAACCGGACCCGGTATCGCTGAACGCGATACCGAGGGCGTCGCAGCATTGATAAAAGCCAGCATGGCCTGCTGCATGGTCTGAACAGTATTGCTCATAGACGCCACTGCTGCCTGGATGTCGGTACCGGTATGGGCCGGTACCCCAGAGCAGTCCAACAGGTGATCAGTCGAGGCCGTGCCATCGATGTCAACCTGTAACCCCATAGATGGTGCTTTGGAAGCCAGAGCTTCCCGCCGGGGTTGTTTGGCTGGGGCAGGATCCTCAGACTCAAAAGAGAGAGCCTCTCGATGCTTTGAAGGAGATTTGCTCTTTGAGGACCTGCCCACAGAGGGTTTGGTTACCTGAGATCCATCCGGAGAGGAAGACCTGGATGACTGTGATGCTGGATTATCCGAAGCAAACAGCACATGGAACTTGTTGGCCCGGTTCTGCAACCCACGTTTAGACATTTGGGAGCAGGATGGGCAGTCCGGTATGGAGTGGTCAGGTCCCAAACATTTAAGACACCATTCATGGGTGTCTGTGACAGAAATGACAGCACTGCACTTGGTACACTTTTTGAAACCAGGAGCTGGCTTCTCCATGAGGAGAATTTGAGTAGGCCTGAAGGCCTAACAAAAGCTACCAAGCTGTGCTGAAGAAAAATAAAAAGATTTTTTTTTTTTAAAGAAAGAAAGAGAGAGAGAGACCGGCGGTACCGGTTTCGGTATGGGGAAGGCAGGTACGCGGTCTAAAGAAAACAATAAAAATAACAATTTCTTCAGCGGTGACAGGAACACGACCTGCTGGCTCCGCGGAAAAAGAGAAACTGAGGAGAGCTGGTCAGGAAGGCGGGAAGGCAGCGCGCATGTGCAGTGGGAGACCCCAAAAGCTTCCTTCCTGGGAAGCTGGGGAGCTTTCCCGCGCAGGCTCCGTCGGTTCCGACGTACCCATATGTGAGGACTCATTCCTGCTTGTTCCTGGAGATAGGGATCCACTGCGTCTGTCCCATACCATTTTGAATTCTGTCACTGTATTTGCCCCCACCATCCTTTCAGTGAAAAATATTTCCTGACATTGCCTTTCAGTTTACCCCCTTGCAGCTTCATGTTATGCCCTCTAGTTTTTCAGTTTCCCTGTCTTTGGAAGAGGTTTGTTTGTTCATTAATACTCTAAGTATTTGAAGGTCTGAATCATATCTCCCCTGTCACTTCTCTCCCCTAGAGTGTACATAGTTAGGTATTCAAGTCGTATACAATTCCCTTGGATTTTTGCTTCCCAAGTGCATTACACTGCACTTCTTCACATTAAATCTTAACTGCCAAGCATTAGACCATTCTTCCAGCTTTTGTAAATCTTTCCTCATGTTATCCACTCCCTCAGGGGAGTCCACTCTGTTGCAAATTTTCATGTCATCTGCAAAAAGACAGACTTTTCCATTCAGTGCTTCAGCAATATCTATAGACTTAGACCTCAAGGGTTACAATCCTGTCAGGCTTTGAGGATTCTTACAATGGATATGTTTGAGATCTATTTACATGTACTGCCTTTCTCTGTATGCAAACAGATCTCATACATATTCACTGTGAAAATCTGTAAAACCTGACTGAGTTGTGGCCCTTAAGGAGCATATTTCGAGACCCCTGACTTAGAGGACACTTAGAGCCCCATTCTGATCGCGATGCACAACTCCTTTGCACATCCGGGTAGACCTGGATGTACAAAGGAGTTTGTGATTCTGATCCCGCGGGGCACGTCTAACCCTGTGGAATCAGAATCGTGAATAGGCCTGTACATGCAGGCCGGGACTACGATTCAGTCCTGGCCTGCACATACTACTACTACTGAGCATTTGTATAGCACTACAAATCGTACACAGAGCTGCACAGACATGTAAGAGACAGTCTCTGCTCATCAGAGCTTACAATCTAGTCAATACAGACAATATAGAAGGTGTAGACAGGGATAAAACAAGGGGGGAAGGTAAAGAAACAAGGAGATCAGATGAGTCAAGATACAAAAGCAGCAGCAAAGAGGTGAGTTTTCAGCCTGGATTTGAAAAGGGTCAGAGAAGATGCCTGGTGTACAGACACAGGTAGTTTGCTCCAGGCATAAGGTGCAGCAAGGTGAAAGGAGCAAAGTCTGGAGTTAGCAATAGACGAGAAGGGCACAGATAGAAGCAGTTTGCCAGAAGAGCGGCGTTCCCGAGGGGGGGTGTAGTGAGAGATAAGAGAAGAAAGATAGTGAGGAGCTGCAGAGTGAATGCATTTATATGTCAGCAGGAGAAGTTTGAACTGTGATAGCCCAGCTAACTCAGCCAGGGCTTTTAAATGGAGCCGTGGCACCATGGCTCCATTTAAAAGCCGCGATGCTGGCCGCTGCCCAACAAAGTTAACTCCCTGTAGCCCAACCCCAGATCCAGCCTTCTAGGGCCTTGGTCGGGCTGCGGGGCATTAACCCCCCCCCCAACCCCTTCCACGCACTGACTCCATAAAAAAAAACGCCCAGGGTAGTTATTCCACCTTGGAGGTGGAATAACTTCCCCGGCCAATTCGCCGTCCCTGGACGTACAGGGCCAACATCAGAATTGGCCCTGGACATCCAGGGTCAGCGATTGCCCACTGCCTGCCCACTCTCTGCCCCTGTGCCGCCTCTTCCCTGCCCCGTCTAACTTTCCCGCACAACCAGCGAGGAAGTTATATAGGAGTAGGAGCCGGCGTGAATAGCAGGGATGGACGTCCCATGCCTCAGAATGACCCCCTTAAGGGATAGTGTCCTGCTTAACATGTGCTTTATATGCATGTATTGAAAGGTTACATATGGATAATCAAATTATTAGTCTTTAGATAGCAAGAAAATTATGTCTTTTGCCAGCAAGATAGCAAGAAAATTATGTCTTTTGCCAGCAGTAAACATTTTTTTGTTTTACCAAGAAAGTCTTGAGTGGGTTGGGTCGACTTCAAAGGTGTCTCAAGAAAATAAACAGTTACTATGGTTAAACAAGACTAATCCTTTGTGTGGGTAAGTAAAGATGTGTACCCTGCATGTGAAACGGGCAAATGTGTTTTTTACATCATTATGTATGCCACCATGAGGGAAAAATGTACATTTCCTTGATATGCTATGGTATAGTCACAACAAAATACTGATGTTATGCTGTCCTGGCAGAAGACAGAAGGTAAGACTCCAGTGAACATAAGAGCATTTATAAGTTTCCTGAAAAAGTGCAAATATGAAGAAATTTTTGGTTCAAGTATGTTAACACACTACTGATATAAGAGATTAACAGCATTGTACAAATTGGGAATAAAAATGTCAGTGTGAAAACATTTTGAAAAAGGCAAGTGACACATTCTGCTTTGGAGAAAATGATACTGTTTCTTTGAATGTAGCTTTGAGAGTTTTTCAAAGATTTAAATTTTATTACTTTTTATTTTTATGCCATGCAATTAAGTAAAATGATATGATTTCTCTAAACTACAGTGCCACATAAGGCTTTAAGAAAAAAATAAAACTGACCATCATGCCTATAAATTGCAGTGGGAGGTAGCCTTCCAAAGACATTCCTACTCTGGATTGCAGTTTCATGTTCCGGATTTTGGTTTCAAATTAATCAATAAAGATAGCAAAATATGTGGTTGAGTAACTCCTTGTGGACTATCTTATAGCAGACCAGAGGTCACTAATACAACCTCGATGGTGTCTCCACATCTTGCAAGCCACAAATTTCTTTTTTATTAACAAATATCTGCAAAACCCAAATATCACAGATATTCTCCCTTCAGAGCCCAAACACAGCTGGGGAGGGTTGACCCCATTATAATTACTAATACAAATGACAGCGGGAGGTTTGTTTTATTTCAGAAATATTACTTTCATGTATTTTCCTAGATGGCAACCACCTCTTAACCACCTCTTAACTACCTCATTATTCAACACACATTAGAGGAGGCTCAAGAAGCAAGACCAAATGTTTCTTTGATAAATAGAAATTTAAATATCCATCTTTTTTTGAGTTTCCTTCTACACCCTACACGTCTTTTATATATTATTTCTTTAAAACGTCCCTATTATTTAAAAAATCTAACAGTCTGATGCATTTTTACCAGTGAGAAGAGAAATGAAACTAAAATACATATAAAGGTTACGCCCTAATGCAAATGCAGAAGGGAAAATGCATTACAGTAGTCTAAAACAGAAAAGAACTGTCAATATCTTCAACAATAGTGGTAGTCAAACAGAAAAGAGACAAACACCTTTCTGTCTCTGAGGCTCTCTCTAAGAAACACCTGATTTAAAAATAAAATAAACAATTTGTACTTCTTTACCACAACAGCATTGATAATAGAGAAGTTGGTTCCAAGTGATTATTCTGTGAATCGCGTGGAGAGTGAAAAGATCCTGAAGTACCAAGAAATGCAGTCAGAGATCAAGAAAATGTAGTAGAAAGATACAGAAATATTTCCCATCATATTGGGAGCCATAAACTTGATAAAGAAAAATTTCCAAGCTTATCTTGACAAACTACTGATACATGTTACGAGGCACATCTCACCAACTCCAGAAGGAAGCTCTCTTTGGCACAATGCAAGCACTATGTTGAGTATTAGCAGTAAATTTGAGAGACTGAGATCATACTCCACATACCCTGGGGCTTAGAAGTGACCTAGGTTCATAACTGTCATGGTATGTGCAAAACTAACTCATTTGGAGAAACTTCCCTGCCAAAGTAAATATTACATGTGTAATCTCCAAACACTAACAGCTGCCTGAATTCACATTTAAATATTAAGATGGTAATTTATGTCTTGAAGAAAACAATCACACGTTTTAAGAAACCTACTTGTCACTGCTCAGTATAAATATCTAATTTATTCTACTATTGTAAGACTGATATTCAAGAAGTATATCTAATTAAACCTCCTTCACCCACCCCCGCTCTCATCACCCAATTAACATTTGGATATACAAATTAAAGCACACCTAAAACTTACCTGAATAAAGAGGCCTCATTGGGGGATTTCCAAAGAAACAGTTTCATTTTGTCTGATCAGTGCTCATATACAGATAGCTATAGAATGGATAAATTGCTATTCTAACATTACTCAGACAACTTTATCCAAGTATATTCGGACCATGTTGATAAAGGCTACATAACAAGAAAAAAGTAAAATCTGCAAACTTGTTAAGCTAAATTTTCAATTTGGTGACTTTTTAAAAATAACCTCTCTGTATATAAGACAAAAACACACTTAAAAATGAATGTTCTAGAACCTATTGTGTTGGGTTTATCATTAGGCAAAGTGAGAACGTTAACTCAAACGGCAAGTTTTTGGGAGCAGAAGAGGATTGGTGCACCCGCCGAGACTCAAAAGTGTCCCGGCTAGACAGTCAACTAAATCTCCCCTCCCTCGCCCACACAATGCCAAATTGAAAGGGTGGGGGCACTGCGGCCCCCCTACTCCCTCCACTTACAAAACAGAAATCCTGGCAAGTCAGCCCGCAAGGGGGGGGGGGGGCATGGAACCCCTGCCCCTCAGCTGTCTCCCTCCCACATACCTGGAAATCCCTAGTGGCTAGCAGAAGAATGGGATAGGAGCAATCCTATATGCTCCTGCCCCATCTAAAAGTCCGATCAAAATGGCTGCAGTAATGAGGCGCTGCCCTCAAGCCTCGCGCTAGGGGGCAACACCACAAGATCGCAGCAATCTTTGGGTCTATGTGAAGGGCAGGAGCTCTTCTCTTCTGCCTTTCTCATAGGCCCACAAAACGATAGCCATGATCTCATGGCTGTGAGGAGATAGGTTGTCCAAAGGGCTTGTGGAAAGCCGCAGTGGCACTAAGGTGGACTCTTACTGAATTGGTCTTGAGACCAGAAGATGAAAGATGGAGGAGATACTCCAGTAATGCCTCTATGGGAATGTAAAACGGATTAAGTTCCTTCTTTGAACACCAGATAGAGAACCTTTTCCACTTAAAGGCATAAGCCCGCCTTGTGGAAGGTTTCCTCGAGGCCAAAAGGATATCCTTAACCTGTTGAGAGAGGTTGACATCCTGGAATTCTAAGCTCTCAGCAGCCATGCCATCAGGTGTAAAGACTGAGGATTCGGGTGCAAAAGCGTCCCGTTCTCCTGGGATAGAAGGTCTGGAGCACATTCCAAGTCCAGAGGCCTGACTTGAGAGAGATGTAGAAGCAGTGGATACCACGTCTGTCTTGGCCAGCATGGGGCTATGAGGATCATATGGCCCCTGTCTCTCTGGAGTTTGAACAGAGTCTTGGGAATGAGGGGAATGGGTGGGTAGGCATACAGGAAGTCCTGACCCCAGTGGAGGTGGAAAGCATCCCTTGTCTGACTGTTCCAAACCGGAATTCTGGAACAGAATCGGGGAAGTTTGGCATTCTAAGGACTTGCAAATAGGTCTATATCTGGGGTTCCCCAGATTTGAAAGAATCAAGCAATCTGTTCTGAATGAAGAGACCACTTGTGTGGCAGCAGCACTCGCCTGAGTTTGTCTGCCAGGAGATTCTGTGTGCCTGGGAGATACACCGCCAGTAGATGAATCTGAAGGCCTCCTGTGAAGGACCAGAGGTGTAGAGCTTCGTTAGCACAACGCCTGAGAGCCTGTTCCACCCTGCTTATTCACATAGAATATGGCTACCTGCTTGTCGTCTAGACAAGGACTGTCTTGTAGCGCAGATGGTCCTGAAAAACTCAAACAGCGTAGAAAATGGCTCTGAGTTCCAGTAGATTTATGTGAAGACAAGTCTCCTGTTGGGTCCAGAGACCTTGAGTGGAGAGATTGTCCGTATGAACCCCCCAACCTGACTTGGATGCATCCGTCATCAAGGTAGCTTGGTGAAGTGGCTGCTGAAAAAGTGACCCTAAGAGAAGGTTTTCTAGTGTTTGCCACCACTGAAGGGATGAGTTGAGGCGTGCAGAGTTTCTGATTTTGTCCCCCAGGCAACCTGACATCTGTGTTGACTGAGAGGCTAGGGTCCATTGGACTGCTCGCATGTGTAGGCGAGCATAGGGGACCACATGTACAGTGGACGCCATATGCCCTAGCAACTGAAGCATTTCTCGAGCAGTCAGGAAAGTTTTCATAGCTGCTTGAGACGCCAGTTTAACTATTTGAGCACAGCGGAGCTGTGGCAGGAAAGCCCTTGACTGTCATGTGTCTAGCAGAGCCCCTATGAACTCTAGAGACTGAGAAGGGGTGAGATGGGATTTTGGGAGATTTATGACCAATCCCAAATATTGCAGGATTTGCATCGTGCAGGAAAGAGCAGAGCTGGTTTCTGGAGCTGTTGGTGCTCGGATCAGCCAGTCGTCTAAGTAGGGGAAGACGAATATACTTAGAATCCTTAGAAATGCTGCTACTACTGCCATGCATTTTGTGAAGACTCTTGGGGCAAAAGCCATGCCAAAGGGTAGAACTCTGTACTGGCAATGTCTTCCCTGAAAGAGGAATCGAAGAAACCTCCTGTGTTCTGCATGAATAAGGATATGTATATAGGCGTCTTTTAGGTCTAGAGAACATAGCCAATCTTGACTCTGAATGTAAGGGAGAAGTGTCCCAAGAGAGATCATTTTGTTTAACTCCCTGAGGTCCAGTATGGGCCTGTACACTCCTGTTTTATTTGGAATAAGGAAGTAAGGGGAGTAAAAGCCCAGACCTTGCCGAGAAAGAGGTACCTCCTCTATTGCTCCCTGAGCAAGGAGTGAGGTGACCTCTTGACACAAGAGAGTGGTGAGGGGGAGCCGAGAACTGAACTCTCTGAGTAGAGAGAGGGGGCATACTGTGGAAGTGGAGTTTGTACCCCTCTGTCACTATGGAGAGAGTCCAATGCTCTGATGTTATCTGCTGCCATCTCTTGGCAAAGTAACACAGTCTGCCTGGAATGTTGAGAGGCTTTGGTATTTGTAGAGGAAGGATGACTAGGTTCTCTAGGAAGGAGTCAAAGACCTTGCGGAGGCTGTGTCTGCTGAGCTGGTTGAGCTCTGGGGACTTGAACCTTTCTTTGTTGTTTCGGTTGCTGCTGCCCCTTCTGGGGAGCATGGATTGGACAGTGGATAGTTTGGGTGTAAGGAGGATAGAATTTATTTTTCTTGTTGAAAAAGAATTTCTTAACTATCTTTTTCTTAGCTGGGTTGGCAGTGGCCCTGGATAGTCTATTTAAGGTAGTGTTCTCGGACTCAAGCTGGGAAGTTTTATCCTGCCAGTCCTTGCCAAAGAGGTTTTCTCCTGTGCAAGGAATATTCCCCGGCTTATCTTGCACCCACTGTTCTAAATCAGATGCTTGTAACCAAGCAATACGATGTGCACCGATAGAAATAGCAGAGGTCCTGCTACAGCATTCAAAACAATGAACGGTTGCCCTGTTCATGAACTTAGAAACATTCTGGGCATGCTTAACAAGAGTAAGGAAATCAGCCCACTTGTCATCGTGGAGAAGAGGAGCCAAATCCTTAGTAACCTCTCGAAGAATCATACCCATGTAGAGTATGTGAGAACTTATTCTGGCCGACAGCATAGAGGCCTGTAAGCATCAATGACCAAAGGCATCGAGAGTCCTCACCTCACGGACTGGAGGGTTAGAGGAATGTGTCTTGGCACTTTTGATCTGGCGCATCGCCAATTCCACAACCATGGAATGGTGTGGTAACTGCATTTTTTTGAATCTGGGACACTGTGGTACCCGGTACATTGTATCGAGTCTTCAAGAATGTGGAGACACCATTAAGGGTGTTTCCCACATTCTGAGCATGAGATCATGCAAAATCCGATGTATGGGAAGGGTTGCGGCCTCCTTAGGGGCTGCAGGATACTGAAGAATTTGAAGTTCTTCAGCTCTCGGTTCCTTCTCGGGGGTCACGGTGATTGAGAGGCCCCAAGCCACATCCCACATAAAGTCTTGAAAAGACATATCCTCCAGAGGAGACATCCGACGTTGCGGCGAAGGAGAGGGATCCTCCGGAAGAACCGCTCCGGTATCGATGGATTAATCAGAATCATCAGATTCGGAAGACTCGAAGTATCGATGGGCCGGGTGCTCTCGTACTGCCTGTCGACGGTATCAATCGAAGTCGTCATTAGAATGCCTCGATACTGGATCCTCTATGCCGGACACTGATTCTAGGGCCGGCATGGGAGGTAGCATGGAGAGCGGCGCAGTGGTAGATGAAGATACATCTGGTACCGGTATCGATGGCTGTGGGACTGATTGTAACGGCTTTAGCGGTATGGAGGCTGCTAACAAGGCTGCAAGATTGCGCTCAATGGCTAGGATGCGTTGATCCATGGAGCCTGCCGGTACCGGCAGAGCAGGCCACAACCCCAGAACATGGCACCAAGAGCTCTCCGGGAACATCTTGGGATCCCGTTAATGCTTTGGAGGCAAAGACCTCCTGCCAGGGTTGTTTGGCCGGTGTATTCTCCTCGAGGGCAATGCTAGAAGCATCTCGATGCTTAGAAGGAGATCTACCCTTTGAGGACCGACCGGTCTTTGAAGAAGACCTGGGTTTGGTTACCTGAGATCCATGGGAGGAAGATGAAGCCCTGGATGACATTGATGCAATGGACATTACATCCGCGGCAAAAAGGGTGCCGGGTTTCGCAGCTCTATTCTACAGGCCCCTCTTAGTCATCTTTCTGCAGAGGAGACACTCCGATGGAGAATGGTCTGGGCCCAAACATTTAAGGCACCAGTCATGAGTGTCGGTAGCAGAAATGGTACCACCACATTTGCCCAAAATGGCGCTGAAGCACCAAGAGAGGACAGACCCTCAAGAAAAAAAAATTTTTTAAAAAGAAAAGAAGATTTTGGTGGTACTGGTTTAGGCATCGACAGGAAGGCAGCGAAGACCACAAAAAAGAAAATTTTCTGCGGTGACAGGTGCCTGTTGGTTCCACGGAAAATGAAAAACTGAAGAGGGAGAGTTGGAAAGGCAGGAAGGCAGCAGCGCAGGCGCAGTGGGATGCTCCCAAAAGCTTTCCTATAGGACGCTGGAGAGCATTCCCGCGTGGGCTCCGTCAGCACAGACAATACCCATATGTGAAGACTACATTCCTGTTTGTTCCAGGAGATCAGGTGATCTCCGGGAACAGCAGGAATTTAGTCTTCACATATGGGTGACGTTGGCACCGACGGAGCCCGCGCGGGAATGCTCCCCAGCGTCCAATAAGAACACTTTTCGGAGCATCCCACTACGCCTGCGTAGCTGCCTTCCTGCCTTTCCAGCTCTCCCCCTTCAGTTGAGTTTCTAGCTGAGAAGAAGGAAAAGGAAAGTAGAACTCCTAGGGGAGGAGGGTGGGTTGTGAAGACTATGAGGATCATGTAGCCCCTGTCTCTCTGAAGCTTGAATAGAGTCTTGGGAATGAGGGGAATTGGTGGGTAGGCATATAGGAAGTCCTGACCCCAGTGGAGGTGGAAAGCATCCCTCGCCTGACTGTTCTGAGCAGGTATTCTGGAACAGAAGCGGGGAAGTTTGGCATTCTGAGGACTTCCAAACAGATCTATGTTTGGGGTTCCCCAGAGTTGAAAAATTCATGCAATCTGATCTGCATGGAGGGACCACTCGTGAGGCAGAAGTACTCGACTGAGTTTGTCTGCCAAAAGATTCTGCTTGCCCAGGAGATATACCACTGTTAAGTGAATCTGATGGCATATTGCAAATGACCAGAGATGCAGGGCTTCGTTGCACAATGCCCGAGAACCTGTTCCACCTTGTTTGTTCACACAGAACATGGCTACCTGATTGTCCATGTGGATGAGAACTGTTTTGGAGTACAGTTGGTCCTGAAACACTCTGAGAGCATTGAGTATGGCTCTGAGTTCTAAGAGGTTTATGTGGAGTCGAGCCTCTTGCTGAGTCCAGAGACCCTGAGTGGATAACTTGTCCAGATGAGCTCCCCAATCCAACTTGGATGCATCTGTCGTCAGAGTAGATTGGTGTGGCGGCCTCTGAAAAGGTGACCCTACGAGAAGGTTTTCTGGAGACTGCCACCATCAGAGGGACAAAATGAGACGTGGAGAGTTCAAGATTTTGTCCCCCAGACGACCTGATGCCTGAGTCCACTGTGAAGCTTGGGTCCATTGAGCTGCTCGCATATGCAGACGAGCATATTTATTTATTTATTTTATTTTATTACAATTTCTTATATACCGCGCTATTTAGTATCAGCGCGGTTTACATCATAACATAACGACCATAACAACAAGCTGTCAGGTTTTACATCGAACAGGAGTACAAACTTGGATAACGGGGTTAACTATATACATAAGCTATTTACACTGGAAGGATAGGTGAAAAGGGCATTTCTAGATTGGGTCATTTCCTGAGCGGGATATCTAGGTTCAATTGCTGTCTGGGAAGTATTGGAGGAAAAGGTGGGTTTTGAGAGCCTTCCTAAACTGATATAGATTGGCAATGGCCCTAATGTCAGGGGGTAGAGCATTCCAGCATTTGGGGACATAACAACTGAATGCCCTGTTTGTGGTTGTCGTGTTGGACTTTGTCGATGCCTTTGGTATTGCTAACAAGTTTATAGCTGTTGCTCTTCTGGATCTGTTGGGGGGGACAATGTGGATAAGATGCGTGAGCGAGGAGGCTGAAATACCTTTGATTGCCTTGAAAGCTAATAGAAGGGTTTTGAAGGTAATCCTCCCATGGATCGGTAGCCAGTGCAGCTGTTTGAGAATGGGGGTCACGTGGTCGCTTCTGGATGCATAGGGAACCACATGAACCTTGGAAGCCATGTGGCCCACCAACTGGAGCATCTTTCGAGCAGTTAGGAAGGTTTTCATAGCTGCTTGAGAAACCAGGTGAACAATGCGAGCACAGCGGATCTGTGGTAAAAAGGCCTTTGATTGCTGCGTGTCCAGTAGGGCCCTATAAACTCTAGGGTTTGAGAAGGGTTAAGCTGAGATTTTGGTAGATTTATTACAAATCCCAAGTGTTGAAGGACTTGCATTGTGTGAGAGAGCGAAGAGCTGGCCTCTAGAGATGTAGGTGCTCGAATGAGCCAGTCATCTAAGTAAGGGAAGACAAATATCCCTAGAGTCCTTAGGAATGCAGCAACTTCTGCCATGCATTTTGTGAAGACTCTCGGGGCAGAAGCCAGACCAAAAAGTAGAACCCTGAACTGGTAATGTCTTCCCCAAAAGAGGAAGCGAAGAAACTTCCTCTGTTCTGTATGAATAAGGATATGTGTATATGCATCCTTTAGATCTAGAGAACAAAGCCATTCCTGACTCTGTTACCTGTTTAGTTCTCTGAGGTCCAGAATGGGCCTGTAACCTCCTGTTTTCTTTGGAATGAGGAAGTAGGGGGAGTAGAAGCCCAGGCCTTGTTGAGATAGAGGTACCTCCTCTATGGCGCCTTCAGCGAGAAGGGTGGTAACCTCCTGGCCCAAGAGAGTGGTCAGAGGGGCCGAAGAACTGAACTCTTGGAGTGGAGGGAGGGGCATAATTTGGAAGTGAAGTTTGTACCCCTCGGTCATTATGGCAAGAGTCCAATGTTCTGATGTTATCTGATGCCACCTTTCTGCAAAGTGACATAGTCTGCCTGGGATGTGAACTGGCTCTGGACGTTGCAAAGGTAGGACAGGTAAGTTCTCTAGGAGTCAAAGAGGAGGCTGGGCCTGCTGAGCTGGTTGAGCTCTGGGGGCCTGAGCCTTCCTCTGCTGCTTTGGTTGATATTGTCCCTTCTGAGAGGAATGGATGGGACAGTGCACGGTCTGGGCATAAGAAGGATAAAACTTCTTCTTCTTGTTCAAAAAGGGTTTCTTTACAACCTTTTTCTTAGCTGGGTTGGCCGTGGCTCTAGAAAGCCTGTTCAAGGTAGTGTTCTCAGACTCTTGCCAATCCTTTCCAAAGAGGTTTTCTCCTTTGCAAGGAATATTCCCCAAATTATCTTGCACCCATTGTTCACGATCGGATGCCTGCAACCACGCAATCTGACGTGCACCAATACAGATAGCAGATGTTCTGCTAACACATTCAAAGCAATCGAAGGTTGCTCTGTTCATGAACTTGGAAACATTCTGGGCATGTTTAACAAGTGTCAGATAATTCGCCCTTTTGTCGTCTGGGAGGAGAGGAGCCATAAGCTCCAAATCCCTCGCTACCTCCCGAAGGAACATACCCATATAAAGTATGTAAGAACTTATTCTGACCAAGGAGGGGCCTGAGAAGGGGACTGACTGAACAGGTGCTTAAGAGTTCAACCTCTAGTACCCGCCCCCTTGATATATTCTACAGATGCTAAAGCCTGCACTGTTACCCTCTCTGCAGCTATTTTTATGGGCAGGGCAGGAGGTGGGCAGGGGCTGGCATGAGCAGAGCATAGCTAACCACAGGTGGCGGGGTTTTCGCTTTTAAAAAGTTGACAACCCTACTCCTAGTCCAGCATCTCTCTTCCAATGCCAACCTCCCCCTTCCCCATTTCAACATCTCCCTTCTTCCCTGCTACTCCCCGTAATGTGCAGCAGTGGCAACAAAAGTACAGAGCAATTTCTCCAAATGGGTTAGTTTTGTACATACCACAACAGTCATGAACCTCATTCCTAAGCCAGGGTATGTGGAGTATGATCTCAGTCTCTCAAATTTAGTGCTAATGCTTACATCATGCCAAAGAAAGACTCCTTCTGGAGTTCAGAAGATGTAATATGTATGGGTAATTTATCAAGGTGTGCTTGAAAATTCCTCTTAATCAAACCTATGGCACTCAATACGATGGAAAATAACCCAGTATCTTTCTACCACATTTTTTGGTCTCTGTCAGATCTCCCTCTTAACATGATTCACATAATGTTCCTGAAAAAGCCCTGCGAGTCCTGCTTCTCAGAAACATAAGTCTGTGTCAGAAGGTCATTATTAGCAGAGCCTTTCAACACGTATCCCTAGACTGGCCTGAATGGACTCAAGGAAAGAAAATTATCAGGTAAAGATTATTTAACCTTTCCTTTCCAGGCCAGACCAATCCAGGCAGGAGTCCATGGTGATCTTCAGAATTTCTGCCTCAAACATGACCAGCTCTTTGGCCCATATATGGCATAGAACTATCAATAATGCAGCTACATATAATCTAACACCAAAACAAATAATCAACAAGAACAACCGACCCAGAAATGGCAATGCCCCATGGTTAACAATGCCTTAAGACTAATGAAAAGAGAGCTGAGGAAAATTGAATTAAGCTGGCGTAGAACTAAATCTACAACACACTATGAGGCCTATAATAATTACCTAAAAAAGTATAAAGAAGCAACAGATAAAGCAAAGAAAAAACACCATGCAGTTATTTTAACTAATTCAATAAATAGACCTAGGGAACTATTCAACATTGTTCAAGATCTAACAAATAATACATATAACTCCAGCAATGACATTACAGATATATCTGCCCAGATTTGGCTAATCACTATATGAACAAATCAAAACAGCAGTCATTCTCACCAAAACCACAAATCAAGCCATGCCATATTCATACAAATGATTGGTCAGATTTCCATCCAATAGCCAAAGACACTCTGAAGAATATTATATCAAACCTTAATACTACAACCTCTTACCTAGACCCATGTCCAGTAATCTGGATAAAGAAAACCATACCTACCTTTTCCTCCTTCATCCTTCCCATAATAAATCTCTCACTACAACAAGGGTATTTACCACCTACTCTAAAACATGCACAAATTCGCCCAATACTTAAAAATGGCACCCTCGACAAAACGTCCCCGAACTTCTATAGACCAATTTCAAGTATACCCTTCATGGCCAAACTAAAAGAAAAGGTTGTCCAAATTCAAACTCAGGAATACATGGATACTTCAGCTCCCCTAGATGAACAGCAATATGGATTTCGCCCCTGTCATGGAGTGCAAACACTTCTAGCAGTTCTACTGGACACTCTCGTAAGAGGAACTGATAACCCTAAAAAAGCGTTCATTCTCCTATTCATTGGCATCTCTGCAGCTTTCGATAGTGTACATCACACCCTAATGCTCAATAAACTCAGCCAATTAGGAATTAAATCAACAGCACACAAGTGTTTCGCATCGTACCTAACCAATAGAACACAAACAGTAAGAATCAATACCCAAACATCAAACACATACAACCAGGAAATCGGTCTTCCACAAGGTTCAGCCCTCTCAGCCCTCATTTTTAATATTTATATTCAACCTGTTTGTAATATCTTTAAAAAATACAAAGTACACTATCATATATATGCGGACGATATAATGATGTACATTCCATTCACGATCCCTACCCTGCCAATGCAACTTTTAAACCAGTGCCTCAATGAAGTAACAACATGGCTAAATGAACACAACTTACATATCAACCACTCATAAACAGACATATTAATTGTAACGAAAGACCAATCATACATTCCCCCAGCACACATCACACTTCAAAATCAAGATATTAAAATAAAAAATGAAGAGAAATACCTAGGCGTGATCCTAAATACACACCTCAATATGGACTCTCACATAAGAAACACAACAAAAAAAATCTTTTTCAAGCTCAAAATACTAAAGCAACTACGCCCACTTGTTCATATACAAGACTTCATCAGCATAATACAGGCAATCATCACACCCCATTTTGACTTTGCCAACTTAATCCTTCTAGGCACATCAAAGCAAAACATTAAAAGACTTCAGCTAGCACAAAATGCAGCAGCTAGAATCATAATGAAGATTCAAACATTTGAACACAACACCCATACTAGCTAACTTACATTGGCTACCAATACAATGCAGGATAAACTATAAGATCATAATAACTACCTTCAAGGCACTAAATAACATGGCTCCACCGACACTAGGCGAACTTATCACTAAGGACTCCAATAAACCGCACACAGGAAAGGTCACACAAACAAAATAATAACTCCAAAAGACTTCACAAAAGCTAAAAAGACAACTAACAAAAAGGCATTCTCCCATGCAGCATCCACCCTATGGAACTCCCTCCCTGAGGAAATTAGAACACTAACAGAAATTAAGGAACTCAGAAAGAAACTAAAAACACATCTTTTTACCTCACACTTTGATCCTACGATATACTCCTTCTCCCATAATGAAAACGGATAACAAATGACAAATCAGATCCCTACCAAGAGAGACATATAATACTAGCTTATAAAATTATCTCAATATCTTTATACTGATATCAACGCTCCTTCCGGCGACCTTTCAATCTAACTTATCACAATTAGTCAATCGACCACTATGCGATTTACATAGTATAAACATAATTTGTACATAGTTGTAATACCTTGAAACGTTGTTTTTGTTATGGTACTTGTTTCAGTTTCAACCGAAACTAAGTATGTCTTGTTTGTTAAGGCTCTGGCCTATTGCACATAGTTTACGGATGTTCTTTGTAAAAAACAGACCTTTGCTCTGTCCATTAACCTGTTCTTTGTAAACCGCACCTGATCCATGGGAAAGTGCGGTATATACGTGATTGTTAAATAAATAAATAAATATATATATATATATCAACCAAGTGGTTGTTCTGCAAATTTCCACTATTGAAATAGGCCTATACTCTGCCTACTAGGATATCTGAGCCCTGATAGACTAGGCCTGCAACTCCCGAGTATTTTATGGGTCAGGATTGCATGAGTTGCCACTATTACTTCCTTAATTAATCTGGATATGGAGCTTTAGATGCCACATCTCATATATTGAGGTAAATTCAGACAAATGATAACGCAGAAAAGAACAAAACCAAGAAAATCCAAATATCCACATCAGTTAGCAAGTCCACATCATGGGGTGAGGGCATATAAAGAAATAAAGAATAGCTTATTAGGGATGGTCAAAAACTAAACATTATATACCAAGATCCACTTAAACAAATCCCACCCACTACTTAAGAAAATGTCAGGAAAAAACCCAAAACATTTTTGAGAAAGAAAATTTTCCAAATGAGTAAAAAACAAAAAAAAAAAAACCATGATCTCTAGCATAAATAATAATCAGGCACTTTAAGGAAAAAGAAAGCACCCAGAACCAGAGCATGAGGCTTTAGACATAAGAATTCCTTCCTTCTTAGTTGAGTAGACCTGGCCACATCTGAAAAACATTGGTTTTCTGACCACAAAGAGACACATGTTTCACAGAGAAATATAATTTTAATATAGACATTTTTTCTACCTCAAAAGAAATGTAATGAACAGCATAGCATGCATCAAGATATTATCTTGGGAACACGCAAAAGAAAAGGCAACAATTACAAGCTACCCAAAGATACAATATGCTCTAATTTACTTTCTCCCTCTGTCCCCAATCAAAAACTATGAGGGAGATATTAAAGTTTAGCAACTGACAATCTTCAACTTAGGATATCCCGATTCAGAGGTTCCAAAAAGGTAAATCTAAGTGTACCTGAGGCAATGGAAGGTTAAGTAAAAACCAGACTGAGTTGAAGGATTACAAACTATCCCTGTCATTTGATAGCCAGACTGTTAATATGAACAAAAACTAAACTTTTAAATGCCTGTGTGCAAATTCTAGAAGTTTAAAAAATCAGATGGGCGAGTTAGAATATATAGCCTGAATCAGAGGTTAGATATAGTTGGAATCTTAGAGTCCGGGTGGAAGGAGGACAGCCTATGAGACACTGTGATACCAGGCTACAAACTATATTGAAATGATAGGGTAGATCACATAGGTGGAGTATATTTTATAGAGGGCATTCAGTCAAACAGGATAAAGGTTTTTCAGGAAATAAAATACACTGTAAAATCTTTATGGATAGAAATTCCATGTAAAGGGAGGCGTCTGAGAGGCCGGTTACCAGCGTCCCACGTGGTTCCACCTGTGCAGTTGCTGTTGCCATATTTCCTCCATCCTTGCATGGGGGGATAAAAACCTGCGTGCTCCGTTAGTGTGTGAAGGCATACGAGAGGTTGGTTACCAGCGTCTGAAGTTGTTTCGGAGATCTTGCTCCACTTGTGCAATTGCTGTTGCCATAACGCCTCCCTCCTTGCGTGGGGGGATATAAGATTGCTTGCTCCGTGGGATGCGGCCACAGGAATGTGCCTGCGGGTGCGTGCCCGAAGGGGTGTGACCTACCCCTTAGGTCACGCCCCTTTGGAGTACCTGAGGATGCCTGTGGACAAGGTTCCATTGCCTATTGGCAAATGGGTAAGAGAAAAACTAAAGGCAAGGAGCCGGTGAGGGGTCAGTGGCAAAAGGCCCAAAGGACCATCATGTAGTAAGCGGTATTTAACATGAGACGCTGCCATTACAGACTGGGGAAGATTCCTCTTCTTTGGACACATCACTGAATTTTGGTTTATGAATTCCTTCCCTCCAACCGAACCCAGAGTCCGCCTCCAGTGTGATTAGGGCTTCTCATGTGGGGGTGAAAGCTCCACCTTCCTCTACTCCTCTGTCATTGGTTTCGGTTGATCTACCGGAGGCTTCATCTGACTCTAGACCCAAGTATCCTGTTTTCCTTTGTCATTTCCTGTTGTTTCTTCAGGGTTTCAAGTCTGTGGGTCCAGGGTCTGGGGATATCTCTCTCTGGAATGTTTGAGCCACAATTTAACAGGGTGGAAGGGGTGTTGAAGAGTACACTAGGACAGCTATGTGATTTCTCTTGGGATACAGTTGGAATGCTTTACTTGCTGATTGCAGTAGGAGAGTTACCTGGCTGGAGGGCAGCATGGCTAGTATACAAGCCTTGAGTAACTCTTATCAAGGACAATTTATTGTTCCACAATAAAATGGAATTGTTAGAAAATTGTGCTAGAGCCAAGAAACTTAGGATTTTGAATTTTTCTATGGTAGTTCTTCTTTCTCCCTTGGAATTATTTAAAATGTATGCTAAAGATGTTCTTTTATATTCAGATTTTTTTTCAGAATCTGTTATTTCCTCAATTTATTATCTTCCTTGGAGTGTTTCTGTGCCTGCCACTGAGAAAGAGAGCTAACTAATCCTGATGATATAGGTTTGGCTCAATTTCTTGAGACCTCTTTGGGAAATGTTTCCAAAAGGGGTACGTTATTGGTTTCATTTTTCTCGGAGACAGTTAAGAGCAGAATCATGACATTATATTACTCTAAGAATACTCCTTTTTCTGAACAGACTCTTATGATTTTTCCAGATATCATACGCACTACTCAAATCAGATGTAATGCATTTTTTCAATTGAAGCCTAAGGTTCTGGGTTCTTGGGGGGAATGTTTTATTTGAAATTTCCCTACAAATGTTTTGTGACATATTCTGGCAATAGATTTGTTTTTGTTAAGGTTTCTCATCTTGAACAGTTTCTTCTGGATAAACAGTCCTGAGGGGGATTTTCTTTTGTTGTGAAATGGTTGGGTGAAAAAAAAGGGGGTTAAGTTTATTGTGTAGATCTCCATGTACCCTTAGTCGTCTTCTGAGATGTGGACTTATGTAAATTTCCTTGTTTGTTTCTACGATTTGATTTCTTTGTTTTTGGTTGACCAAGGAAATTTATTTTTCCTATAAGTTGTTTTGTGCAACTTTTGAAAACTTAATAAAAAAGAAAGAAATTCCATATAAAAAGGGGAAGGGAATGACAGTGGGTATGTACTACTACCTGCTTCGTCAGAATGAACAGACAGATGATGAAATGCTAAAAGAAATTAGGGAAGCTTGCAAAGTTTACAATACAGTAATAATCGGAGATTTCAATAATCCCAGTATTGGCTGGGTCAATGTTACATCAAACCATGCTAGGGAGATAAAGTTTCTTGATGAAATAAATGACTGCTTCATAGAGCAGTTGGTTCAGGAACAAGAGGAAGCTATTTTAGATCTGGTTCTTAGTGGAGCATAGGATCTAGTGAAAGAGGTAACAGTGTTGGGGCCACTTGGTAATAGTGATCATAACATCATCATATTTGATTTAATAAATAGTAAGAGAATAACAAGGAAATCCACTGCACTAGCATTTAACTTTCAAAAAGGAGACTATGAGGGAGGAGTGGCTCAGTGGTTGGGACAGGTTACCTCAGGCCGGAAGGCCGGGGGTTCAATTCCCACATGGAGACAAGCAACCTCAGGCCGGAGGGACTGGGGTCTCTAGTCCCATGGCCACTCCTTGTGGCCTTGGGCAAGCCACTTAACCTTCCATTGCCTCAGGTACACTTAGATTGTGAGCCCTTCGGGGACAAGGGAATAAAAAGTACCTGTCAGTATACATGTAAACCGCACTAATTCTAAAGAGCGCGGTATAAAAAAGAAAGAAATAATAAATAATAAATATGATAAAATAAAGAAAATCGTTAAGAAAAAACTAAAAGGAGCAACTGCAAAGGTTAAGAGTCTATATCAGGCCTGGGCATTATTTAAATATACTGTCTTAGAAGCCCAGACTAAATGTATTCCATGCTTTAAGGTAGAAGGAAGGCCAAACGACAGTCAGCAAAGTTTAAAGGTTAGATCAAACAGGCTGTTATTGCTAACCGAAAATCCTTCAAAAAATGGCAAAAAGAGCCAAATGATGAAAACAGGAAATAACATAAGTACTGGCAAGTTAAAAACAAGACATTGATAAGGCAGGCAAAGAGAGAATTTGAAAAGAAGCTTGCCATGGAAGCCAAAGCGCATAATAAAGCTGTTACAAGTACATTTGTAGAAAAACACCGTGAGAGAGCCATTAGATGATAGAGGGATAAAAGGGGCACTAAGAAGACAAGGACATAGTGGACAGACTGAATGAATTCTGTGCTTCAGTCTTTACTGAAGATGATGTAGAAAAATTATCCATGCCAGAAATGATACTCAAGGGTAATGTATCAGAGGAACTGAAACAAATCTCCATACATCAGGAAGATGTATTACAACTATTTGATAAACTAAAGAGCAGCATTTTCACCTGGACCAGGTGGCATATATCCCAGGGTGCTGAAAGAACTGAAATATGAGACTGCAAATCTATTTTTACTAATATGTGAACTATCCTTAAAATCATCTGTAGTATCTGAGGATTGGAGAATGGACAGTGCAATGCCAATCTTTAAAAAGGGTTCCAGGGGCGATCTGGGAAACTACAGACCGGTGAGCTTGACGTCTGTACTGGGCAAAATAAAATTACTGAACAGGTGGACAGTCATGGCTTAATGGCAGGAAGCCAACATGGATTTAGCCAAGCAAAGTCTTGCCTCACTAATCTGTAATATTTTTTCAGAGATGTGAACAAAAAGGTAGAGAAAGGTGAGCTGATTGATATAGTGTATCTGGATTTTCAGAAAGCCTTTGACAAGGTCCTTAACCCTTTTCAGGCCGAGCCCAAAACTCTTGGGATCCAAAATTCTGACTAAATATTCCTATCAAATGGTATATAATACATGACCATAGCAAAAGGAAGATCACTATTAGAACATATTGAATAAGACGGGTACAATTTTCCTGAAATATGTAAGAATTAACCCGGCTGCAGAATGTGGATTAAAAATTTAAAAGACGCCTTCAAAGGGTTAAATGACAGGCTTTTACATAAATTAGAAAGTCATGGGATAGGAGGCAGTGTATTTTGTGGATTAGAAACCGGTTAAAAGACAGAAAACAAAGAGTAAAGCTAAATGGACAATTTTCTCAATGGAGAAACATGAATAGTGGAGTACCCCAGGGATCTGTGCTGGCCTGCTACTTTTTAACATATTTATAAATGACCTTGAGATGGGAACAACAAGTGAGGTGATCAAATTTGCAGATGATGCAAAATTATTCAAAATTGTTAAAATGCAAGAGGTTTATGTTTATTAAGCCATTTGATATAACACACCTTTGCAACATCAGGGTGGTGTACAATCCAAAAAATATACAGATAAGGCCACAGGCCAGAAAAGGAAAAAGAACTACAATTTAAGACAGGAAAGGGAGAGAAATCAATTCAACAAGACAGAAAGCAGACAACAAAGAAGTGGAGTCAGACAATGGGTGAGGGAGGTCAAAAGCGGAGGAGAACAAATGGGTTTTGAGCATTGACTTGAATTTGATGAAGGTCTGTTCCAATCGAAGATTGGTGGGGAGGAACATTCTATAGGGCTGGACCCAGAAAAAAGAAGGCTGACAGGCGGGTGGTCTGTAAATGAGCACGAGATGGTGATGAAAGATGAAGGCGGTTAATATGTGCTGAGCAAAGACTGTGTGTAGGGGTGTGAAACTGGAGATAGCACAGTTACTTACCTGTAACAGGTGATCTCCGGAACAGCAGGAATTAGTCTTCACACGTGGGAGACGTCGCCGACGGAGCCCGCACGGGAATGCTCCCCAGCATCCAATCAGAAGGCCTTTGGGAGCATACCCCGCACCTGCGCGGTGGCTTCCCGCCCTTCCTACTGCCTCTCCCCAGTTGAGTTTCATAGCTGAGCCAGAAGGAGAGGAGAGGAAGGAATAGATACAAAAAAGAGATAGAACTCCTAGGGGAGGTGGGCGGGTTGTGAAGACTAATTCCTGCTGTTCCGGAGATCACCTGTTACAGGTAAGTAACTGTGCTATCTCCAGGAACAAGCAGGAATGAGTCTTCACACGTGGGGACTCCCAAGCTGAGGATGCCCGGGGAGGTCCCATAAGCGCAGCCCAGGACGGGATGGCATTTGCCCAGCCTAAATCCCCGGCATCCCCTGAGGGATGGAGGGCAGGAGTTGAATAGAGGAACAGCGAATCTACAGACTACAGAGGGAGTCTTTAGAGTGCAGAACAGGTAACATTAAGATACAGCAAAAAAAAACCCAGGCTACGGGAAGAGTAGCCAGAGGGATGCACAAATAGTATCAGTAAGCATTTAATGAGTAAATGCCCTAGTACCATGTAGAGCTTACCGGCCACTAAGTTTTAATGAAGTAATGGTGTGGAACCCCGTAGGGCTTACCTACCGGTTTGCCGGAAGCAGACCTGTGGTGAAGGCACCGTAGACGCAGTAGCGAAGTCGTCAAGGAAACTTCGCCGCAGCGAGGAGGAAGCTCCAAATCCGGAAGGCTAGGAGATCCAGGCGTCAGCTGGGTCAGGAGAAAGACGGCAGGTCTTCCAGGAGGCTTAGTGCAAGCTGAGCACTCCCTTAGGAGTAGAGTCCAGAACTCAGAGGACTAACAGTAGAAGACTGGCCGAACCAGAGAGCCCATTCCGCAGAAGAGTAGGGGTGCACCCCGGAGCAGAAGGAGTACACAGGCTACCCTAGCGAGAGATAGGGAGACAAGGGTCCGAACCCCCGGGAGGAGGACCTAACTGAAAAGGAGCTGTAGACTCCACAGCGGTAGAGTACCACCAGTCCGCGGCCCGATCGAGGAATAGGCAGGCGGACTGGCCGGACCCCGGGGGGGGGGGGGCGTGAGTACCGGCCATAGGGAAAAAGGCGGTATAGCACAGGTACTGCGGGCATCCCCCCAATATGCGCCTATCGCGCAGGAGATATCTAGTATATCTAAGCCGGTGGGCATGAGGGCGCCCACTCCGGTACTAATGCAGGTATGTCGAGGGGCCTACCTCCCTGCGCATCACCCTGGTAAGGCGGATCTGCCATCGATCCACAGAGCGTCCACCTGGAAGGTGGCAGCAAGATCCGTCAGTAGAGGGATCTATTCCAGAGGACAAGGGCAGATCGGCGAACCAACAGCGCGGTAGCGTGGGGGACAGGGGATAGCATCAGTCTGGTAGAACGCTACAGGGGCTGGAGGCCCTATATGTGTCCCGAGGACCTGCACGCAGAAACTCGCCCCCCCCCCCCGCACAGACGGGGGACAGGAAGGTAATTCCGGTACGGAAGCAATCAGCAGGGGGATACCGGCTGAGAAGGGTTCGGAGACGTACCGAAGGGTAATAAGTTGGCCGTTGGCCATAGCTATCACGGAATAGAGGTGGTCTCCCTACCAACGGAAGGAGAATACCCGAACCCCTAGATAAGCCTCCGAAGCATTTGCAACTGAACGAGCCCCCGAGCAGAGCTCAATTTTTAAACGTCCGATAAGAGGGTTAAGTGCAGGCAGCCGCCTGCCTGAGCCTAAAAATGCTTAGGAGAGTCCTGGCGCGCGCCTGGAGGGTGGGCGGAGGTCTGATATTTCCTCTTCCTAGAGAGGCGTTTACCGCCGCCGTGGGGCCGGGCCCTAGGCTGGCTGCTAACCCTGGGAAGGTTAGCGAAGCACTGTGCGACCTGACGCAAGGCTTCGCTGTTGAAGAGGTGATCTCCGTCACAGGGAGAATTACCCAGGTTGTGCTGTGCCCGTCTACACAACTCGGACGCCTGCAGCCATGCTGTACGGCGTGCTCTAATGGCAACAGCAGAAGCTCTGCTGACCGACTGGAAGGAGTCCAGCGAAGCACGAGAAAAGAACCCGGAGATATTCCTGCAGTGATAAAGGAGCAGGGAATATTCAAAGGCCTTGGTCGCCGATACGAAGAGGGATAACCGAGACAACCTCTCGGTGACCTCCTGCAGCGACAGACTCATATAAAATATATATGAGATAATTCTGGCCGTCAGCATAGACGTCTGGAAAGCTTGACGTCCTAGAGTATCTAGCGTCTTTGAGGCGCGGCCTGGGGGGCGAGAAGCATGCTTCTCCTTGCTTCCGGCCTTCCTCAGCGCCGATTCCACCACAATGGACCGATGTGGAAGCTGGTGCTGCCGAAAACCCGGGGATGGAGGCACCCGGTAAAGAGCCTGCATCTCAGTCGACGGTGCCGGAACCCTCAAAGGCGACCGCCAAGCCCCCAGCAGAAGATCCAGCAGGGAGGGATGCAGAGGAAGCATCACGGCTGCCTGTTCCTCAGGGCCCGGGCTCGGGGTAGGGATGGCCAGCAAGTCCGCCATGTCAAGGAGGAAATCCTGAAAAGGTGGCTCTGCCGGAGGAGTTATGGCGGGGGAGGCTGCCAGGGCACACAGAGGCCGCTCGGGCCGATGCCCGCTAGGCATAGGAGGGGAACAACCGCCCCGGATCGGGGCAGTCCCCATGGCGTCGTCGGTTCCTGGGATTGATTCCAAACTAGGCATCGAAGGGGTCGATGGCACCGACAGCGCCGCAGGAATCGGCCTCAGCCCCGAACCCGGGGGTGGCGCTGCTCCCTGCGATCGAAGCGGTTCAGCGGCCGCCGGAGGGCAGGGGCCAGCGGTCTCCGCTCTGCGTCACGGGAGGGGACAAGAACCGATCCCAAGACGTGTAGTGTCCAAGCTTTCAAGGCTGGATACCGACTCCAGGCTGGGCATCGAACCGAGCGAGGAGATCGACTCCCTTCCAGAGGGCCCCGGCGGGGGCGACCGCGCCGGTGGTGGAAAACCCGGAGCGCGGATCGGAACCGCGCCGATCGGTGCCACGAGCATCATGGGTCCCGGAGGGCGGAGCTCGGTGGAGAGGGGGTCATCCGACGCCGGCGCCGATGTCGATCGGCGGGCACTGCCCGAAGCCGGGCTCCCTCTCGCACCCGTTCGACCCGGAGAGAAACCCTCCCGGGGCATACGGTCCGTCCCCGAGGGGACCCCGGTCACCCGACGACGAGTCCCTGCGGGGGTGCAAAGCCCCTGCGCCGACGTCGGTGTACCGTTGCGGGGCGGCGCAGATCCAGATCGGATCGAAGCGGTCGAAGGCCCCAAGGCCCCTTCTCTAGGAAAAAATGGGGCCCTCGACGGCCGCGTCGATGCCGGGGAGTCGTCCGAGCGCTGGCCGACACACCCCGAGGTCCCCGGGGAAGGTCGATGGCGGCCTGGTACCACCCTTGCGCAGGGCTGGGAAAACGGCGACCCGGCGCGGGTCGAAGCGAGCAGCCCCGAGGGGAGGGAGGCCCGATGACCATCCCCGGCGTGGGGCGGAACCACCGACGCCAGCGCGCTCGAAACGGGTACTACCCCCGCGCATGACCTGAACGTAGGGCCGTCAGACCGTGTCGAGTCGATCGGCCCCCGAGGTAGGGAGGACAGCGGCCGGTGATCCCCGGTGGGGAGCGGGTCACTCGACGCCGACGGGTCGGCACCGCCCAAGGCGGATACCGGCCCCCTAGGAAGGCCATACCGGCGCGAGTCATGGCAGGTATGGAGGAACGCCAGACTGGACCAAATCGATTGGCCCCGGAGGCACCGAGGACAGCAGCCGACGATCCTCGGTGAGGAGCGGAGCGCTCGACACCGACGCCGATGCCGGGGGCTCAGTACCGCCCGAAGCGGCTACCACGCCCGAGCATGGCTTGGATGTAGGGATGTCAGACCCGGTCGAGCCAGTCGGCCCCGAAGGCGCCGAGGACACCGGCTGACGATCCCTGGCGAAGAGTGGAACACTCGACGCCGACGCCGATGCCGGGGAATCGGCACCGCTCGAGGCGGGTACCTCCCTCAGGCATGGCTCGGGAATGTTCTGTGAGGAACGAACCTCAGGAACATCCCGAAACCCCGTAAATGCTTTGGAGCCTGAGGACTCCCGCTGGGGTATATCAGCCAAGGAGGACTTGAGAGGTTGGCCGGAGCCATCGCCATGCCTCGCATGAGACTTGCCCCTCAAGACTCGGCTAGTCTTAACAGACTGTTGTGTGGTTACCTAATCCTGGAGAGAAGAACAACCCGACGACCGCGCCCTGGGCGCGAAGACGTCGTCGAGGGATACCCGAAAGAGGGAGGGTCTTCTGCCGACACTGCAGCCTGGGGAATCCGGGAAAGAGGGGTCAGGCCCCACACAGGAGAGGCACCAGGCATTGGAGTCCACGTGGAAAATGGAGTCCCCGCCATGAGGCTGGGGGGAAGAAGGCTCCATGCCCCGGTCCTCAGTGCCCGGAGGGGGCGACGAAAATTAAATGAAAATAAAGAAAGGGGGGGGCACGGAGGTGCCACCGTCGGCGGGAAAGCCGCGACTACAGAAAAACGGAAAAAGATTTCTGCGGTGGCAGGAGGGAAGTCCTGCCTGCTCCGCGGAAAATGAAAAAACTGGGGAGAGGCAGTAGGGAAGGGCGGGAAGCCACCGCGCAGGCGCGGGGTATGCTCCCAAAGGCCTTCTGATTGGATGCTGGGGAGCATTCCCGTGCGGGCTCCGTCGGCGACGTCTCCCACGTGTGAAGACTCATTCCTGCTTGTTCCTGGAGATCAGCCAGATACTTTGGGGTGTGAGTATAGATAGCTTGATGAACCAGGATAAGGATTTTGTACCAGATACGATATTCCAGAGGGAGCCAATGGAGCTCAAAAAGAAGAGGGGTGACATGGTCTCGGCGTGATAATTCGGGCTACTGTATTTTGGATCAATTGGAATCTTGTGAAAAATTGCAAGAGGATCTTCAAAAATTGGGAGACTGAGCATCTAAATGGCAGATGAAATTTAATGTGGACAAGTGCAAAGTTATGCACTTTGGGAAGAACAACCCAAACTACAGTTACACAATGCAAGGTTCCACATTAGGAATCACCACTCAGGAAAAGCATCTGGCGTTATCGTGGCTAGTACATTGAAACCCTCTGCCCAGTGTGCAGCTGTGGCCAAGAAAGCAAATAGAACTATGAATCATACAGAAAGGAATAGAAAATAAAACCAAGGATATTATAATGCCTCTGTATTGCTCCATGGTGCGACTGCACCTTGAATATTGTGTACAATTCTGGTCACCATATCTTAAAAAGGATATAGCAGAATTGGAAATGGTACAGAGAAGAACAACCAAAATGGTAAGGATATCCCTATCAGGAAAGATTTAAAAGATTAGGGCTTTTCAATTTGGAAAAGAGACGGCTAACGAGGGATATGATAGACGTCTATAAAATAATGAATGGAGTGGAACAGGTAAACGTAGATCGGTTGTTTACTCCTGATCAGAGAAGAGCAGTGCTTTTTACAGTGCTCTGCTAGAGAAGTGGATATTGCCTCCTGTGACACCGTGCTGTGAGTTCTAGCTGTTTATTAATTATTTATTGTTTGTCTAACTGTTTATTTAATTATTTATTGTTTGTCTTAGTGGTATGCTAGTTCAGCCTTCTCAGTTATAACTTACCTTGCCTCTCTCAACTAACTGGGCTTTGTGTGGTAGCCAGGTTAACTGTTCATTTTAAATTAAATCTCTCTCCTCAGAACCTGCTCTGTGTTAAACTTTTTTTCCTGTCCTAGCCTGCCTGAGTGAATCCTCCCCCTCCCCCCCCCCTGCTGAGGTATTGTGTAGCCTTCTTCCTGTTTACCTCCATGTGTGCATAGTCTGTTTTAGTCTGCTTTTCTCTGATCAGAGAAGAGCAGTGCTTTTTACAGTGCTCTGCTAGAGAAGTGGATATTGCCTCCTGTGACACCTTGCTGTGAGTTCTAGCTGTTTATTAATTATTTATTGTTTGTCTAACTGTTTATTTAATTATTTATTGTTTGTCTTAGTGGTGTGCTAGTTCAGCCTTCTCAGTTATAACTTACCTTGCCTCTCTCAACTAACTGGGCTTTGTGTGGTACCCCTCTCCCCCCTGCTGAGGGTTCAGGACAGGGTACCTTGTAACTGCCCTCTTTAATAGAACTTATCTCCCTCCCTCCCTCCCCGGCACCCACCCACCTCTGGGGTAATTGTAGTTTTATAGGTACTTGCACATCTTAGAGGAAAGGGGCTGCTCTCAGGTGCAGCTCGTTATCCAAATCAGTCATACACAGAGGACCTGAGATTAATTACTTAAGCTTCAGGTACACAAGGTGTATTAGGGGTATTAGATACACTTTTATTGGTATAAGCATCTACACCAATCCTTATTATATACAGAATTTAAAAGACCTAAACACAAGCTTTAAACTAAGATGCAGACAGAAGTCCAGCAACGAGATGGGGGTTCTCCGGTCTTTTGCATTCAGTGTCACATGTATGATTTTCTCCCAGTTGGTGAGAGGTCTTACGTATGCACTAAGTGCAAAGAACTCTTTGCTCTCAGGGAACGAGTCCGTTCTCTAGAGGCTAGAGTAGCAGACCTGGAAGACATAAGAAAGACAGAGAAGTACATGGACGAGACCTACAGGGATATAGTCCTGAAGTCCCACCTCCAGTCTGGCAGCATCCCTGTTGCCATGGAGGAGAGAGGTCACGTGACAGGAGAGCATCACCCTGGTGTGGCAGGAAGTGATCCTGTAACTAGGACCTGTCCTCCAGGTGATGTAAAACCCTCTCGCACCGAGGACGTTTCTCCAGGGCCACGTCCCCATGAGGGGAGGGTCAGGACAGCTGTTATAGGTGGTGATTCAATCATTAGGAATGTAGATAGCTGGGTGGCTGGTGGACGTGAGGATCGCCTGGTAACATGCCTGCCTAGTGCGAAGGTAGCGGACCTCACGCACCACCTAGATAGGATCATAGATAGTGCTGGGGAGGAGTCTGCTGTCTTGGTACATGTTGGTACCAATGACATAGGAAAATGTGGTAGGGAAGTTCTGGAGGCTAAATTTAAGCTTTTAGGTAGGAAGTTGAAATCCAGAACTTCCAGGATAGCGTTCTCCAAAATGCTTCCTGTTCCACGTGCAGGACCCAAAAGACAGGCAGAGCTCCGGAGTCTCAATGCGTGGATGAGACAATGGTGCAAGGATGAGGGTTTTGGATTTGTTAGGAACTGGGGAACATTCTGGGGAAAGGGGGGGCTCTTCCGAAGGGATGGGCTTCACCTTAATCAGGATGGGACCAGACTGTTGGCATGAACCTTTAAAAAAGAGATAGAGAAGTTTTTAAACTAGAAAATAGGGGAAAGCCGACAGTCAACCCGGAGTGCATGGTTCGGACGAAGGTATCCTTGAAGGATACTACCAAAAGCAGTGAGGTTCCAAAAGGGAGTATAGTAGCCCAAATGCCCTTGAGTAAGGAGCAGACAGAGCATAAAGATTCCAAATTACCCCTGCCTACCAATAGCCAGATTAATATGAATAAAATACAGTCTCTAAAATGCTTGTATGCCAGTGCTAGAAGTCTAAACAATAAGATGGGAGAGTTAGAATATATAGCACTAAATGAGAGGTTAGATATGATTGCACTCTCAGAGACATGGTGGAAGGAGGATAACCAGTGGGACACTGTGATACCTGGATACAAACTATATCGTAATGATAGAGCTGGTCAAATTGGTGGAGGGGTTGCGCTCTATGTTAGAGAGGGCATTGAGTCAGAAAGGATTAAAGTTTTGCAGGGAACAAAATTTGCTGTAGAATCTCTATGGATTGAAATTCCATTTATGAAGGGGAAAGTGATGGCAGTGGGAGTATACTATCGACCGCCTGGCCAGAATGAACAAATGGATGATGAAATGCTCAAAGAAATCAAGGAAGCTAACAAACGTCACAACAGAGTAGTAATAATGGGTGATTTCAATTACCCCGGTATCGACTGGGTCAGTGTCACAGCAGGACAAGTTAAAGAGATAAAGTTTCTAGATGGAATAAATGACTGCTTCTTGGAGCAGCTGGTTCATGAACCGACCAGAGGGGAAGCCATACTGGACCTAGTCCTTAGTGGAACGCCAGATCTGGTGCAAGAAATAAGGGTGTTGGGACCACTTGGCAATAGTGATCATAGTATGATCATGTTTGATTTAATTAGTGGAGGACAGATAGTAAAGGCATCCACAGTACTACCTTTTAACTTTCGAAAGGGAGACTATGATAGAATGAGGAATATAGTTAGGAAAAAACTAAAAGGAGCGGTTCCAAAGGTTAAAGACTTACAGCAAGCTTGGGTGTTATTTAAAAATACTATCCTCGAAGCCCAGACCAGCTGTATTCCACGCATTAAGAAAAGTGGAAGAAAGTCCAAAAAACTGCCAGCATGGTTTAAAGGTGAGGTCAGAGAGGCTGTTGCTGCCAAAAAAGCAACCTTCAGGAAATGGAAAAAAGAGCCAAATGATGAAAACTGGAAACAGCACAAGCACTGGCAAGTTAAATGCAAAGCATTGATAAGGCAGGCAAAGCGGGAATTTGAGAAGAAACTTGCTACGGAAGCAAAAACACGAAATAAAGACTTTTTCAAGTACATTCTTAGCAAAAGGCCTGTGAGAGAGTCAATTGGACCATTAGATGATAGAGGGGTAAAAGGGGCAGTAAGAGGAAACAAGGCTATAGCAGAGAGACTGAATGAATTCTTTGCTTCGGTCTTTACTGAGGAAGATGTAGGTATGTTACCCAAGACTGAAGTGGTATTTAAAGGTGATACTGCAGAGGAATTGAGAGAAATATCGCTACACCGGGAAGATATATTACAACTATTTGTTAAACTGAATAGTAGCAAATCACCTGGACCGGATGGTATACATCCCAGAGTGTTGAAAGAACTGAAATATGAGATTGCAGACCTGCTATTGGTAATCTGTGAACTTTCATTAAAATCATCTGTAATACCTGAAGATTGGAGGGTCGCCAACGTAACACCAATTTTTAAAAAGGGTTCCAGGGGTGACCCAGGAAATTACAGACCGGTGAGTCTGACGTCAGTACCAGGGAAAATGGTAGAAACCATCATAAAAAACAAAATTACACAGCATGTAGATAGTCATGGCCTAATGGGAGACAGCCAACATGGCTTTAGACAAGGAAGATCTTGTCTTACTAATCTGATATGTTTTTTTGAAGGTGTGCATAAACAGGTAGACAAAGGTGAGTCGGTTGATATAGTGTATCTGGACTTTCAGAAAGCTTTTGACAAAGTCCCCCATCAGAGACTTTTGGCGAAGCTAAAAAGTCATGGGATAGGAGGCAGTGTACTATTGTGGATCGGGAACTGGTTAAAAGATAGAAAGCAGAGGGTAGGGCTAAATGGCCAATATTCCCAATGGAAAAAGGTGAATAGTGGAGTACCCCAGGGATCTGTACTGGGTCCGCTGCTTTTTGACATATTCATAAATGACCTGGAAAAGGGAATAACTAGTGAGGTTATCAAATTTGCAGATGACACAAAACTGTTTAAAGTTGTTAAAACCTAAGAGGATTGTGGCAAACTGCAGGAGGATCTGGATAAATTGGAAGACTGGGCATCCAAATGGCAGATGAAATTTAATGTGGACAAGTGCAAAGTTATGCACCTAGGAAAGAACAACCCACACTATAGTTACACGATGCAAGGCTCCACATTAGAAACCACCACCCAGGAAAAAGATTTAGGAGTCATTGTGGATAACATGTTAAAACCCTCCGCCCAGTGTGCAGCGGCGGCCAAGAAAGCAAATAGAATGCTAGGTATCATAAGGAAAGGGATGGAGAACAAAACAAAGGATATTATAATGCCTCTGTATCGCTCCATGGTACGACCGCACCTTGAATATTGTGTGCAATTCTGGTCACCGTATCTTAAAAAGGACATAGCGTTATTAGAAAAAGTACAGAGAAGAGCCACCAAATTGGTGAAGGGGATGGAAGGCTACTCCTATGAAGAGAGGCTAAGAAGGTTAAGGCTCTTTAGCCTGGAGAAGAGACGGCTGAGGGGAGATATGATAGAGGTCTATAAATTAATGAATGGAG
This sequence comes from Ichthyophis bannanicus, assembly GCA_033557465.1. Lineage (NCBI taxonomy): Eukaryota > Metazoa > Chordata > Amphibia > Gymnophiona > Ichthyophiidae > Ichthyophis > Ichthyophis bannanicus. The sequence goes on along the minus strand of CM066038.1, from coordinate 122,248,087 downwards.
TGGAACGGATAAACGTGGATGAATTGTTTACGCTATCAGAGTACAGAAAGACTAGGGGACATGTAATGAAGCTACAGGGTAAACTATTTAAGACAAATAAGAGAAAATATTTTTTCACTCAACGTGTAATCAAACTCTGGAATCTGTTACCGGAGGATGTAGTAAGGGCTGTTAGTATAGCTGGGTTTAAAAAAGGTTTGGACAAGTTCCTGGAGGAAAGGTCCATAAACCACTATTAAAAAGGGACCCAGGATATCAATGCTTGACCCAGTACAAGCATTGTGGAACCTGTGTCTTTTGGGTCTATTGCTAGGTACGTATAACCTAGATTGGCCACTGTTGGAAACAGGATACTGGGCTTGATGGACCTCGGTTTGACCCAGTATGGCATGTCTTATGTTCTTATGTCCTTCAAAAGGTAGAAAGACTAGGGGACTTGCTATGAAGCTACAATGTGGCACATTTAAGACTAATCATAGAAAATATTTTTTCTCTCAGTGCATAATCAAACTCTGGAATTCATTACCGGAGGATGTAGTAAAAGCTGTTAGTATAACTGGGTTCAAAACAAGTTTGGACGAGTTGCTGGAAGAAAAGTCCATAAACCATTATTAAAGAGGACTGGGAAAATCCACTGCTTACTCATGGGACAATCAGCATGGAATGTATATACCTTTGGGAACCTGACAGGTACTTAAGACCTGGAATGTCCACTATTGGAAACAGGATACTGACTTGATGGATCCTCGCTCTGACCCAGTATTGCATATCTTATGTTCTTATGTTCATACTTGAGGATATACCAAAACCTCTTCAGATACTTCTGAAGCAGCTCTAGAGGAGACAGCAAACAAATTAAAGATATGTTGATAAATCTCAAGTTCCTTGCCCTTAGCGAATGTTCTATAAATTCCAATTTAATATGGACCAATAGACTGTTCTTTACATTAGATACTCCAACCTCATACATCAAGGACAACTGAACTTCCATCTTAATTATTCTAGCTTCCATCTGATCCAACTTATTCTGCTCAGTCATTTTTGGATAGTCTCTCTTGAAAAATCACACAATTGAGTTAGTGTCCCTTTCAGAGGTATCTCAGTAGAAGTCATCACTATCCAGATACCTTTTAAAGAGATGCTGTATTCAATCACAAGATTTCTTGCAGAAAAGGAAGAAACTACTTCATCCCAAGAGTAAAGAAATACTATTGACCTCTCTATTTTCCAAACTATTATTCAAATGCAAACTCTATATGAGACAGTAAAGAGGACGTTGACTAATCCATATCTTAGGGATATGAACCTCTGATCTCTATAACATGAGTAAGATCGGGGAGGCAGGTCCAACCCCCTCAAATTCGCAAAGGTTTTCACGTGATGATCCATAGGACCACTCACAACAGACATACCTGATTTTCCAATGCCAATCCCCATTTGCTTTTCCCCATATCCAGAATTTAAAAAAAAAAAAGGTGGCAACTCAAACCCTGCTTGCAGCTCTATACCCCAAAGCAGCACAGTTCACCTTCAGCCTCCTAAAATCACAGTGGACCCAGCCAGTCAACCCCGAGAAATCACAGCCCTGATTTTTATTTTATTAAAACTGCAACCATGCTTGCTTCTCCTCCTCTAGAAACATATATCGGCAGCAGCATCTCCCAACACTGGCAGAACCACTTTCACTGCAGAGCTCACAGCACTGTGGCAAACAGGCACCCAGGTAAATAATTAAAAAGGGAGCAATTTTTGCTAATTGGTTATATTACTGCCTCCACCGCGATTGGCTCTTTGCAACAGATTGTGGTGGAGGAAATGAGGCAGCAAAGGCATATAATTTAAAAAAAAAAAAAAAGCTTTCAAAGGCATGAAATCCCGGGCAATTACTAGAAGCCCTGGCGATCTGGCAGCTGAGATTTGTCAAACCCTGCCTCAGTGCGTCACATCCAACCTTTTTTCTTCCAGGATCCTATGCACTTCTACTACTACTACTACTAACCATTTGTATAGTGCTACAAGGTGTACACAGCACTGTACATACAGATGTAAGACACAGTCCTCTGCTCATCAGAGCTTACAATCTAAGCCAGGCTCCCTGCTGCTCCTACACTTAGAGGGGTACCGAGTCTCTTCTCTCCCTGTCCCCTATCTGCAGGCCTTGCCGACAAGCCTTCCTGCCATCCCCAGGCGGCTTGCTGAATGAGCATAACAAACTCTGGGGAAAAGATTGATGCCAGTCCCCCCCGGCAAAATATCTTTTTTTTTTTTCAAACTCAATGAGATAACGTTAGCTAAGCCCCCCGAGCAAGAATATACAGTTTAGCTGCCAAAATGAGGCTTCCCGCCGAAACTACGCGCCTCTGAAATTCACAAGTGAGGACCGACGCTTCCCGCGCTGCCGCCACATGGTAGGCCCACTACAGGCCCACGCGGCCCACTCTCTGCACTCCCCCGCCGTTCACCTGCACACGATCCGGCTGTCCTAACTGCCCGTACTTAGTGCGAACCCGCTCGTTGAGTCCCATTCCGCTGACTCGCTCTTACAGCGTCGGGAGAGAGAAAGAGAAAGAGAGTTCCACTCCACCGACTTGCTTTTTACAGTGTCGGGAGACGATCCGGGTATGGACAGGGGAGAGAGAGAGAGAGAGAAAGATCCGCTCCACCGACTTGCTTGTTACAGCGTCGGGAGGTGATCCGGGCATGAATAGAGGCGAGAAAGAGAGAGAAAAATCTCTTTGCCATCTGACACCTCTTCGGCATGCTTCATAGTGTGGTAGGCGACGGCCTATGATCCATGCTAATTGAACTAAGCAGACAGGCCTGAGCAGCTTGACCTGTAACTGAAGCCTGTAGTTAGGCCCAGAGGAATGAAAACCCCCCTGAATGATGACACCATAGAATTGAAACTTAACTCAGTTTAACTGAACATAGCTAAGCAGAAACGAAACTTATAAAAGACAGAAAACAGCTCTAATTGGTACTGATAAGAGAGCACAGCTTCTATGGAATTAATTAACTCTGCAAAAAGCAAGGTTACAGTGCCCTGCTTCCCATATGTTTTAACAAGCTCAGCGACCTTGGAGGAGAGAAGTAACAAGTTAGAGACACTGACCATTGTAATTGGGACTAGAAGGGGGGCAACCAGGTGCTGGGCCCAGACCAGAGTCCCGATTGGGTAGCCATATCAGTACCGGGACCAATAGATGGGTGAGAGGGGTACTGGGACCAATGAAAAGTTTGCCTATGCTTAGAATGGACAAGAAAGCTATAAAAGTTGTTGTTTTACTAGAAGCCATTGCTCAGCCATTTTGAAATTGCTTATTGCTTGAGCCATGTGCACATTAAACTGGCTTGGATCCTTGAAAAGACTCCTGGATTTATTTATTGCATGCTTATCTGCTGCTACATTCTTGGTGCGTTGGCCGAGAAGTGCGAGTGATGGATAGTGTTCAAGTGAATAAATCCACGTAATTCGCCTTGAGGTTTGGTCCAGTTGGAACCATGCCAATCCGACGCAGGGGAATCTCCCTGGGCCCACCGATCCTCTTGTATCGGAGGGAGTTCTGCCTGGCCTCGGCAGGCACTGAGTCCAGCTGGCTAACACTTCCGACCCGGGGGAGTCCAGGATCCAACTCAGAAGCTTGGGAACCAGATCTGGTAAGTATAGTTTTGAAAACCTGTCTAGACAGATGAGTTAGAACTGCAGTTTGCAAACTTTGGTAAGACTTAAGTCTTTGTTTGAAAATCCTTGCATGAGTATTCGCTAGGTACAGTTGTTATAGAGAATCATGATTCAGCCTGGTCAGAGCAGACAGGACTGGGTTTTTGGTATGTCTAGACAGAAATAGAAAGAGCAGTACTGCCAGTGGAACTTGGAATTTGTAATCTCGAGATATTGGGAATTGGTAAGAGAGCTCTCAAGGAAGGGCCGAGTAACCCCGCATGGGAATTCGCCGGGTGAAACCCTCATCCTTTTTGTAATTGGGAAAAAGACTAGTCAGAATAGATAGAAAGGAATGCATTCTAAGATACGTTGCTAGCATGATTATGTGAATGAAGTGTGAATGAGAGGTCTGGCAGCACGGACCAAGCAGAGTGGACTCTGGACTAGCGCAGTTCCTAGTCGGGTGACTGCGTCTAGGTCGCGAAACGGATGAAGCGTTTGATGTATTGTCCGTCCTGTGTATTTGATTTTTGTTATCTGTTGAAACCACGAGTTTCCCTTCTGTTATAAATGTGAGATTATTATGTTGAGTACTTTGTGACAGTTCACTGGTTAAGAAATTGTATTAATAGAGCAGAATGAAGACCCAAAACACCTACGGTCATTTTTAGAAATCAAAAAGCTGGTCTCACCCAGTTGGTTTTAGCACAGTGAAAAAGCTGACAGGGGGCGTGTCTGTGCAGGAGAATGTTTGGTGCTGTTTAACCCTATGCAGGCATGTTTTTCAACGATCTGCTGCTGGACTAATCAGGACAATTATACCTGTTTCTACCTGTTTTTATTCACTTTGTTCTGATAGTAATGTTCCTCCTGCTGTGGTCATGTATTGTGTACCATTCAATAAGAATATTTAGTCAGAATTTTAGTTTTGAAGGTTGTATTAATCATCAGAGCTCCGCAAACAGTTTTTAGTTATATTCTCTGCTCTGTCTGCATTTCTAAGTCAATTGAGCCTGTTATATTGCTGTTACTTTGCAGAACTATCCAGGAGGTGACGGGTTTAGTTCAGTTATAGTGTGTAGGGTAAGATTAGTTATTCCGGTCAGATAGGTATAATATATTTGTGGGCTTAGCTTTGCCCTGTGTTTTATGATTCAAATAGGAAATGATAAAGAACTGTTTTTGTTTTTCCTTTGATCTACAAAGTAATTAGATCACGACTTAACATTGATTTAAATTGTTTTTTTTCTGGCATCTCTGTCCATGTGAATGAGAAGTCTCTTTTTATGAGCACAGTTCAATTGTTTCCCCGCGAGCAGAGGGGTGTGGCTTCCACATATCCTTAAAAAAAAAAAAAAAAAAAGGTTCTGGAGAGACAGCTGGAGACTGCAGGAAATTTCTCCTAGGAATGAAAAGGGACTGCCGATTTGAAAAGTCTCTTCATTTAATCGAAGCGTGATGAATTTATAATTAGTTTTTTCTCTGGTTTCACTAGCTCTGTTTAACCAAAAGTTTTAAAAACAAAGTTTATCTTTTTATGAATGAGTATAAGTCATTTGAATGCATGCTTCCCCTCTGTGCTGGTTACTAATGAACAAATCAGTTAGCTTTTCTGTATTTAAAAAAAAAAAGGGAAAGGTGTACTGTATTTTATGAAAAATATCCGGAATGTCTTTTAAATATTTGCTTCCTGAACTAAAAAAAATAATTTCTTTTGCAGAGACATGCTGACAGATAGCTATAGTTCTCTCTATAAGAAGCATAATGGATGTATGTGCTCAATCTAAGTGTTTCCTGCCTGCCCTATGTTTACAGAAATAATAAGTGTCTTTTCAAGTATGATCAAGAATTTCAGTAAGGGATTTACTGAAGATTATGAAATGTCTCTGTCCCAATCAGGATTTTGCCCCAGAATTTCTAGGTATCCTGTCTCGTCTCTCTCTCTCTCTCTCTGTAAGTAGCTCCGTTTAGAGTGCTTAAGGGGGGGATGGAGCCCATTCCACCGATGATGTCACCCCCCCCGGTGGGCGTGAACTAATGTGCCCACAGCAGAGAAGTGGATCCTTTTAAAAAAAAAAAAAATCAACCTCCTGGATAGAGCATTGCTAGGAGAAACAGAATCCAGGAGAGGGGGGGGGGGGGGACTACAGATTCCCAAGTAGTTTGCTAGCCACCTCTGCAACAGGGGAATGTCCACCCCCTCCGGACTAGAAGTGAAAGTCAGCTGACCAGACTTGTTTAGAACTGAAAAAAAAACTGCATTATACACTGAGAAGTTTTAGGACTTGATTGAACTAATGAACGGAAATTGCAAAGAACTGGATGAATTTGCGGGCATAATGGTTAAATGAAAGTTAATCAGAGGGTGTGTGAATTGTGAAAATAAATGTAACAGAGAAAGTGAATGATATTTTAGTTGGATGATGTGGAGCTTTTCCTAATCGAAGGAGCAGCGGATGTGAAAACTGGGTGTGAGTGCGCCCATTATAGAAAAAGAAGGACATTAGAGAAGTGAATGCCCGTATCTTGACTCCCGAGGGAGTACTTGATTGCAAAGTCATAAAACAATAAACCAAGCACAGTGTTTCAGCACGAGAGTGGAGCAGCTATAGCGTGAGTGGCAGCCTGAGAGGGCTACAGCATGGATGAAGACTAGGCCAGACCGGACTCTCCAGTTTCCCTGGGTCCCCAGGAGTCAGTCTGAAAAATAGGGGACCAATATATGGACTTTTATGGGGGATACAGGAGCAGAATACTAAAGCCAGTAGCCCCTGTGTTTTTCTCGCAAAGCCTTTTCTGCAGAACCACATGTGTGAACTAGAAAAAAAATAATAATAATAATGTACCAGTTCCTGTATATGCCTGAATGCCCTATTCCATTTTTGGGCCGAGACCTGCTTGCAAAGCTTCAAGCACAGATATCCTCTGTTGAAGGAAGAAAAAAATGAAACTCAAAATCTGCTGGCCTGATGGTGTTAACTGTCCCCAAGAAGAAGAATGGCGGTTCTATTCACCTGCATCCAAAGCAACAAGCTGTACACTTACCAACCTCATAGCCCTACCTGGAGGATGGGCAGAAGATAATCCACCTGGCCTAGCGAAGAACATAGCCCCTGCCATTGTCACCCTCAAGCCAGTCAAGAAGCCTGGGACAGGTGATTACCGCCCAGTGCAGGATCTAAGAAAGAATGAATGATGCAGCTGAAACTATACAACCAGTGGTACCAAAATCCTTATATTCTCTTGGAGCTGATCTCTGCTGAAGCTATACATTTCATCATTCTGGACTTAAAAAGATGTTTTTTTCTGTATACGCTTAGCCCAAGACCCCACTACAAGGAGGTAGGGCCAACTCACCTAGACAAGATTACCACCAACTCAGAAAGTGAATGTCCACCAGCCACCAGTGAACTCTTGCACCTTTTTAATGAGGCTGGATACAAAGTCTCAAGAGCCAAAGCATAATTATGTCAAACAAGTTAAATACCTAGGATTCCAGTTGTCCAGCGGAATTTGACGCCTGGAACCCTTACCAGAACGCAAAGCAGCTGTATGCAGTATTCCTACTCCAACCACCAGGAGGCAAGTGAGAGCCTTCTTGGGTGCCACAGGGTACTGTTGTATATGGATCCCCAATTTTGCGCTGCTAGCAAAAACCATTGTATCACATTGTATCAAGCTATCAAAGGAATGGAAAAGTCTCCAGAGGAATGGGGACTTGAACAGGATGCAGCCTTTTGATCTTTGAAAAAAACACTCTGATGTTGTCACCAATTCTGGGTCTACCAGATGTCCAGAAAACCTTACAGTCTCTATGTTCATGAGTCGCAAGGAAATGTTCTAGGAGTGTTGACTCAATCTCTTGGACCTTGGCAACAACCAGTAGCCTATTTGTCAAACAATTGGATGTAGTTGCAAAAGGCTGGCCCCTTATTTGAGAGCTGTTGCAAGCTACAGCCCTCCTAGTGAGCAAAGCTGACAAGCTCACTTTGAGACAGAATCTTCAAGTTACTGTACCACACTCTGTTCTAACCAATATGAAATACAAAGGAAATTACTAGCTAACAAATCTATGAATGTTGAAATATTAGAGTATGTTGTGTGAAAACCCCAGATACAACTGAAGGGTCAGTCAAGCTTTCAATCCTGCTATGTTGTTATCAGTTGGTCTTGATCCCCTGATCATGACTGTTTAGAAATTATGGACACTGTATTCTCAAGCCACCTGGATTTGACTGATGTCCCTCTGGAGAACCCTGAACAGACTTTCTTTGTGGCTGAAGGCAGTTTCATCATCAATGGACATTGTTGTGCTAGATATGCAGTGGTGACCCCTGATTTGGTAGTTGAGTCCTCAGCCCTGGCCCCAGAAACTTCACCACAGAAAGCTGAACTGATAGTCCTCACTAGAGCACTAACAATAGGAAAAGAGCCCTGTCTAAATGTGTACCCAGATTTCAAGTATACCCTTACAACCTTGCATGCATATGGGGCCCTGTACAAAGAATGAGGGTGGATAACCTTAGGAAGCAAGTCCATTAAGTATAGCCCAAGATATCGATATTAATAGATACATACTGCCTATAGATCTCAGAATTTAGGAAAAGTAGAATGTATGAATAGAACCCTGAAATCTCAGTTGTCTAAACTTTGCCAAGAGGTTTACCTGAAGTGGCCCCAGGTTCTTCCCATAGCCCTTCTTAGGATATACTTAGCCCCTGCTAAGTCTATAGGAGTCTCCCTTTTTGAGATTCTGTATGGGCAACCCCTGCCTATTGTATAGGAAATAAAAGGAGATATGAGACAGATAGGATCTGAAATTATTAGACATGAACTATTGGTTTTAAGTTCTGTTTTGCAGGAGTCTTCATACCTGAGTACAAAATCGATTACTCATCAATTTGCCTGCACCCCTGCATCCTTTCAAGCCTGGAGTCTCGGTGTGGATCAAAGAGTGGAGAAAGATACTGTTAGCCCTGCATTGGAGAGGACCCTATGTCGTCATCCTGTCAACTCCAACTGCAGTAAAAGTCGCAGAATTTGATCCTTGGACCCATCATAATCAAGTGAAGCCAGCAGCTGCTCTTGAACCTGATCACTGGACTACTGTACAGCATCCTGAGACTCCATTGCACCTCACCCTACAACAACAACCACGGACCTAAGACTTATTGGTCCCTCAGAAACTGCACTATTTCAAGACTGTTTGTTTATCTGAAGGTAAGCCTCGCATCTGAAAAAAACCTGCAATCATCAGAAAGAGACTGTGTTGTGTTAAGAAATTGAATCTTCTAAGAGACTGTGTTTAAATACTCTGAAAAGACTGTTTTGATCTCCTAAAGAGTGAACTGCTCTAAGGAAGCAATAATAGCCTAAGAGACTATGCTATGATATTTTAAGAAATTGAGACATCCCAGAGGACAGTGATACTTTGGAATCTACAGCCCTACTCCTGCCAAAAAGCTGGTAAGGTCATGTACAGTGGAAGCTTGAGGATCTACAATCAACGCTACACCTGTTGCATGCTACTGAGAGCAAAACAGGTCAACGTACAGTAAAGAAGAAGAAGACTTCGTGGTCAAGAATTATCAACAGATTGCACTGGTTTTTCAAAGACTTGCACTAATTCTTCAGAGAACTTTCATCATGATTCTCTACTGTTTCATCGTGATAGCAGCCTTGGAGTGCTTTGAAATGACTTTTGCCTTATCTCCCTGGGCAGCCTGTATAAGTACAACATGAACTGGACCGAAGGTCACTCAGACCTTGTTTTATCATTCTTCCTATACTTGCATTGGTATACTCTCCAATCCAAAAGTTGTTCTAGATTTTGACTTTCTACAAGGCTATGCAAGCCACCGTTGCAATTCCTCATACCACCACCAGAACTTGTTTCTTGAACTTACTGGAGCAATAGCATCTAGTCTCCACACTTCTGACTGTTTCTATTGTGGAGGAACTAAGATGGGAGATCAGTGGCCCTGGGAGACGCAAGAACTGAACTATTCTATCCTATACAATCAGACTGATTTACATAATACTACTAGTGAGTGGGTATTGGCCCACCCCATTGTTGACAGTTTGTGTTTTGTTCGGACTGGACCACAATCTACTACGAAGGATGGACAGCTGGTCTGTCTAAATCAGAAGCTTTACGACAGCACAACAAAGATGCAACCGAACCTTCTAATCCTTTAGTTCTTTTTCCCACTCTTGCCAAACTATGGACTTTGACTATCTGCCTGTTGCTCCCTTGTTTCTTGCCATTTTGCTTGCAAATGATAACTTCAGTTATTAATAACACTGTAGAGCGTAAGACAGCTACAAAGATGCTAGCTATGTGAACTTACTACCCTATACCACAGAGTGATACCTTTACCTAGTATTATGTGATTTGATTCTCACACCTTATTAACATGCGGGTGAGAATAATCAAAGGGGGGAATGTGGTAGGCGACGGCCTATGATCCATGCTAATTGAACTAAGCAGACAGGCCTGAGCAGCTTGACCTGTAACTGAAGCCTGTAGTTAGGCCCAGAGGAATGAAAACCCCCCTGAATGATGACACCATAGAATTGAAACTTAACTCAGTTTAACTGAACATAGCTAAGCAGAAACGAAACTTATAAAAGACAGAAAACAGCTCTAATTGGTACTGATAAGAGAGCACAGCTTCTATGGAATTAATTAACTCTGCAAAAAGCAAGGTTACAGTGCCCTGCTTCCCATATGTTTTAACAAGCTCAGCGACCTTGGAGGAGAGAAGTAACAAGTTAGAGACACTGACCATTGTAATTGGGACTAGAAGGGGGGCAACCAGGTGCTGGGCCCAGACCAGAGTCCCGATTGGGTAGCCATATCAGTACCGGGACCAATAGATGGGTGAGAGGGGTACTGGGACCAATGAAAAGTTTGCCTATGCTTAGAATGGACAAGAAAGCTATAAAAGTTGTTGTTTTACTAGAAGCCATTGCTCAGCCATTTTGAAATTGCTTATTGCTTGAGCCATGTGCACATTAAACTGGCTTGGATCCTTGAAAAGACTCCTGGATTTATAGCGCTACCAGGCAGATCATCTGAATGCGCTGACTGACATACCGAGCTTCCTTGTTCCTCACCCCTGTGCTGTGGACTGGGAACCGTAGCCCTGTATAGAGATTCAACAGCTCCTCTTCCAGCTCCCCAAACGATTGCGGGCTGTAGGAGAGAGGGGGGGGGAGGAGGAGGGAAGGCCCCAATTCAGCCTTAAAGGCAGAAAACCTCTTAAATAATTTGTTTGAATCTCTCCTGATCTCTATCTATTCTTTGTAATTGCTCCTAATCAGTTCCTTATTTGTTTCTCCATCGTGAACCCAGACCTCCAGGTTCACCAGTCCTCTAGCTGCTTGGGGACTGAGACAACTGGTGTGAGAAGGCGGATCCGGAGTGAATATACTGATGTCATCACAAGAGGATGACATTTTCTCAGTCTCCAAACTGCTGGAGGAGGAGGAGCATAAACCCAGAGGTCTGGGACTAGACTATCGTCCGGGACGATAAGGAATATCACTTAAAAAGACACAGACAGAACCAACCCCTAAGGCATTCCACTAATTGCTTTGCCATTGTCTTCTCCTGCCTATCACTTGACCAGCTTCTCATCCACTGCACCATCCTGGGACCCACTTTCCAGTCTTATCAGCTTATTAATGAGCCTCTTAGGTATCAAAAACTTTGCTGAAACCAAAGTAAACCACATCCAGCATACCTCCCTAAATCTGTACCTCAAATAAGTCAGTTGAAATAAGTTGAAAAGTGTACACTTGCAGTGTGATGTAATGGCATCTTTCCCCCATTTGTAGAATCAGGCATGGGGAGGGGGGTTTGATAAGTGTATCTTAAGGTGGCTAAATAGGTAGAAAAAGCAATAGCAAAAGCCAGAAGGATGCTTGGGTGCACAGGGAGAAGAATGACCAGCAAGAAGGTGGTAGTGCCGATGTATAAATTTTCTTTGGCGACACCTGATTTGGAGTACTGTGTGCAATTCTGGAGACCACACCTTCAAAACAATATAAACAAGATGGAGTCTGTGCAGAGGATGGCTACCAAAATGGTCGGGGAGCTTCGTTGTAAGGCATATGGGGACAGACTCAAAGATCTCCATATGCATACTTTGGAGGAAAGGCGGGAGGGGGCAATATGAGAGAGACATTTATTTGCATTTATTTATTTATTTTATGCATTTTAAATAATTACAAGCCATAAACAAACTTGAACAGAAATAATGGAAACTGGTGGATAACATTATCAATTGATAAAGTAAAAGAACAAAAGCAAGCCAAAAGGGAAAAGTAACATTCAGCCCCATTCTCCAGTCCTCAATACAGGAAGATTACCATAGGAAAACAAAGAAAAATAGTGATACTTTACAAAGAAATGAGGAAAAACCTAAACCGACATCCTCTACAAAACGGACACTAGGAGACTGCAGACCCAACAATAGGTGGTGAATAAGCATTCAAAAACAACAACTGAAAAGGATATAGAAATATGCAAGAGGTAGAATGCATAGTTATCCAGCTGTAACAGGTGATCCCCAGGAACAGCAGGAATCAGTCTTCACATATGGGTGACGTCGGCACCGACAGAGTCCGCACAGAAACGCTTCCCAGTGTCCAATAGGAAAGCTTTGGGAGCACTCCACTGTGCCTGCATGCCTGCCTTCCCAACTCCTCTCCTCAGTTGAATTTGTAGCTGAGAGGAAGAGAAAAAAAAAGAACCCTATAACTCCTAGGGGAGGAAGGTGGGTTGTGAAGACTAAGAACGCATCTTTTCAGGAATCATTTCGGCAACCTCCCATCCCACCCTGATAATGACCAAGCCCAATCTACACCATAAAATTAAAAAAAACCTCACGACCTACATACCCCAAGCATCCCACTTTAAAACACTATCAGTTCTTATTGCTTATATTGTAATATAGTTATGTTAATGGCTTTCTATACAAAGTTAATTATTAACAGCTGTACACAGTTTTACTGTTACATATAATTGTTTCTGTTCTATGTAAACCGCCTTTGATCTACTGGAAAAAGCGGTATAAAAATGCAAATAAATAAATAGATGCTCAGAGGCATCGGATTCGAGACCCACAGCAGTTTCAGCCTGATGCATTCTGGTGTGTCAGACAGTTCCAACTAAGGCTTCGGCCTCAGGGGCTCTGATGATGTCACTTCGAGGGCCGCCATCGGGGCTGATATACCTGGCTGTAGGCTCGATGTCGAAGCCCGTACTCCTGGGGCCCTCGATGCTATGGATACCAAGGCTGCCAGGAGTGCAGCCAAACTCCTCTTGAGAGCCAGCATGCACTGCTCCAGGGAGATGTCCAATATCCAAGTGGAATTACCCACTGAACTTTGAGCTATCATTCCAGAACATGGAACTGGTAGCTCTCCAGATATCGATTCCTCGGGAGCGTTCCAGAGCCCGTTCTGTACTTTGGAAGACAGGTCCTCCCACTGGGGCTGTTTGGCTGGCCAATCTGCATCAGAAGCACCCCTAGTTGAGTCGTGATGCTTATACTGGGACTTCTTCCTGGTCTCAGTATAGGTCTTCGATGCCAATGACTTAGGAGTGTCAATAAAGCACAAAGGTCACTTCCGGAGTCAAAACTATATCAAAACCCAGAAAAACACTCCATATAAAACAAAAACCTATGGTGAATTTATAGAGCCAAAAATATCCAAATGACATCATTTTTTAGAGTATTTAAGGGGCAGTTCCAACGTGAAACCGCATGCATGGCATTGTTTTAGTCTAACTGGCCATGGTGAAGGAAGTCTGGGTGTGTATGTATTTATGTGCAGGTGCTGCAGTGGGGTAAGTGGAGTTCTTGATCTATAACAGTTGGTGGTACTATGAGAATGATAAAGAGTGAATTACAGATTGTTTTAATTTTTTCTTGACGGTGATTAATTTCTTCCCCTGAAAAAGCATTGTAGCAAAATGCTTAATAGGCGCTGAAGGGAGGAGTTGGGGCATAGTAGATCCTATCACTCTTCAAGATTCTTCAGTTTAAGTTAAGTTCGAGATGATGTTATCTGCTTATCTGTCATTTGATATTCTATATGGTTTTTTTAATTTTATATTTATCATTTTACAAATATAACAAGCAAAACACACTTGTACAGAAATGATGCAATTTGTAAAAAAATAATTAGAAGAAAACTGTAACAAAATTCATTATCAAATACAATTACATCGTTAGTCCACATTGAAGGGGGTGGGTGAATAAGAATACAATTGGGGGGCAGGAGAACCCCCCAATATCAGAAAGGAAATATTTATAGGCAATAAGGTAGCTTCAGGAGCCGACGAGCCCATTACACATTGTAAACGGGGGCGCTGGTCGTGAATGTCCACAGTCTTGGCAAAGGCAAAATATTATTATGACTTGCAAAGGATTGTGGGGGATGTAGTTTATTCATACCAGAATCAGCCGTTCACAAAATAATAAGTTGTGATGCTCGAGTGTAAGCAAAGAAAAACAGATTTTATTCATGGGGTTAATTCTCCCACACAGATTTACTTGGTAACACAAAAGGACACTTGCTTCAAGTATTGTACTCAGGGAAAACAAAACATGTTATAAGGTAACTGAACTTCTTAAGCAATAAATCAATAAAGACCTTGATGGGAAACAGAAAAGGTCTTTTTGATGGCTCCTGCTAATGACCTTCTTAGCAGTGCTCCAAAAACAAAACCCAAAAGTAACAAAAAAACTGTTCTTTATCAAGGATAACTTTCTTCTATTCACACACACAAAAAGAAGTTTCCTTCCAGAGCTCACGTGCACTTGTGCCTGGCTCAATTACCAATAATTAGCCAGCTGCAAACACCTTTGCTGGTTCACTCTCTCTACGTGGCTCAATTCTACCCTAAAGCTTTCTTGCAGAGACTTTTATGGGTAGATAAAAGAACAAGTTACAGTTCCTTTTGGTGGTTGTTGTATTAGTGAGAAACTACTTTAAAACAGCAGCCTAGACAGAGAGCAGAAACAGATAGAAGAATGATGTTTCATCAAAAAAGAAAAGTATTGTCAGCGGTGGCTCTGCGGAAAATGAAGAACTGAGGAGAGGAGTTGGGAAGGCAAGCACACAGGTGCAGTGAAGTGCTCCCTAAGGGTTTTCTTACTGGATGCTGGGGAGTGTTCCTGCACGAAGCTCCATCGGTGCCAACATCACCCATATGTGAAGACTGCATTCCTGCTTGTTCCTGGAGACTGAAATGTGACCAAGCACTTACAGGGGTATTTGAGAAAAACTAAAGCCTCAAGCTGAGAAACCAGAGGAGGAGGAAAAATTCCTTCCTGTGGCACTGGGTTTCCCTAGTGAGTTCTAGAAAATCCCTGACCAGCAAATCTTTGAAGCAGACATTCCTTTTATGGAAAAACATTTTTAAGAACCAATCTCGGTCAGATGTTAAAACAAAATTACAAAAGAGGTAGCTAAGTGCATAGATTCAGAGGGTAAACTTTATAATATTGCATTAACATTAAGAAGGTCCATCGACTATTAAGCAGCTGGGAGAAGCCTTGATCCCTCAAGTTCTGTCCCTGAATGTGTAGGTATAGGGCCAATACATTGGCTTGTTCAAAGAACGCTGAAGAGATTGCTAACTTGCAGACATCTGTTGTTGACTGAGGCATAAAAACAGAGCAGTTGGAAAATTATGCTGAAGATTTTGTTAAGGATGCCACTCAACTCAAGGCAAAGAGTTTTTGGAGAATGTTTGTCATCAGGGTAACCTGTGCTTGATTAACTTTCCAAAGTCTTCGTTTGTGTCAGTTAAGGACATGCTTAACAGTTATATGGTGGAGGTTTTGGGGGTTCCCCCTGAGACAAATCATCCCATGGTTAAGATATATTATTTACCTATAGCAAAGTTGGTCTCTGCTGGCTCTGATGTTTTCGAGTCTCAGAGACAGAGACATTTAAATACCTCCGTGGCATGAATGCACAAGGGGAGAGCATCTTTCAATTGAAAGAGAGCTCTGCAATAAGGGGGCATAGGATAAAGGTGAAAGGGGATAGACTCAGGAGTAATATACAAAAATATGTCTTTACAGAAAGAGTGGTAGATGCATGGATTAGTCTCTCAGTGGACAGGGCTGGCTTAAGAGGTGAGCCAGTGTGGCACTGGCTCAGGGAACACCACAGTAAGGGCGTAAGAAGCCTACTTCACTTTCTCACTCTCTGCCTCCTGGGTCATGGCTGTTTTAAACATTAACACAGCCGAGGGAGCATTTGCTTTTGCTCCCGCAGCTGTATTAATGTTAAGCACTGCCATAGGAGCAAAAGCAAATGCTCCTGTGGCTCTTCTGAGCATTAATACAGTTGTTGGAGCAAAAACAAATGCTCCCTTGGCTGTATTAATGTTTAATACAGCTGTGAAAGCAAAAGCAAATGCTCCTGTGGCAGTGTCGCTGAAGGGAGGCGGAGGGGTGACTGATACTGCGACTAGGAGAGGGAGCTGGGACGGCCAGTGGGTTTATACTGGGACTGGGGGGAATTAAAATGGGTTGATACATGGGCTGGGGGGGGGCTGACCAATACTGGAAATGGGCTGATACTGGGGTTGGAGGGCTGCTACTGGAAATGGGATAGTATTGGGGCTGGGGGACTGGAAATGGGCTGATACTTTATCTTTATTCGCAGGATTTGATAAACCGCCCAGAAAGGAACGCCAGTAACAATAGGACAGAGAGGGACAGTCAAAAAGATAGAAAACGGAAGAGGTCCAGAGAGGGGACAGGATGACAGGGGACTGGGAGGGAAATAGGGGGAAGGGCAGGTGAGACGTGTTTGGGGGGATATTATGGGGAGTGGGGGGCGCGGCTGGGGGATAAAATACCATCGGCAGGGGAGGAGAGATCGAAAGCTTGACAAAAGAGATGGGTTTGAGGAGAGCTTTAAAGCGGGGGTGGGACAACTCAGTGCAAAGAGAAAGCGGAAGCGAATTCCATAAAGCGGGGCCTAGAAAGAAAAATGCAGAATGACGGGTGAGTTCCAGGTGGGCCTGGGAAGGAGAGGGGAGAAAGAGATGATTACCGTGGGCCGAGCGAAGAAGACGTGGAGAGGGTTGAAGATGGATGATGTCAGCCAAGTACTGGGGGGTGCTAGCATGAAGAGCCCTGTGCGCGATGATGAGTAATTTGAAGATAAATCAGAACTTAACCGGAAGTAGTGGAGGGTGAAGAGGCAGGGAGTGACGTGAGAACAAGCGGGGGAGCGAGTGATGAGACGGGCGGCAGCGTTTTGGACTAGTTGGAGACAGCGGAGCTGAGAGGAGGGGAGGCCTGCATAGATAGCGTTGCAGTAGTCTAAATGGGTGACCACAAGTGACAAAACAAGGGTGACAACAGAGGGAGGGGGAAGAAACGACCGAACAGCCCTTATCTGACGAAGGTGGAGAAAGGAAGTACGTACAACAGAGGAAATGTGTTGGTGAAAAGAGAGAGAAGAATCCAGGGTGACACCCAGATAACGAAGAGTCGACACCAGGGGAATGGGGCGGGAGGACATAACAGGTGACAGATCAGGAGGGGGGAGTCTAAAAGAAAACCAAATCGCAGAGGATTTTGCGGGATTAGCATGTAGAAAGTTTAGATCGAACCAGGAAGCAACGGAGGCAAGACAAAGATTGAGTGGGACGAGGTCAGGAGAAGAGGAGGAGGTGTGATGAACCAGAAGAATATCATCAGCGTAGATGTAGGCAGAAATACCAGACTGTTGGATAAGCAGGGCAAGTGGGGCGAGAAAGATGTTAAAGAGCAAGGGGGCAAGAATAGAGCCCTGGGGAACACCGCAGATTGAGGGAGATGGAAGAGAGGCGGAGGAGCCAGAATGAACAGAGAAAGTGTGGGAGGAAAGAAAGGAGCGGAACCACTGCAAGACAGTACTGGGGTTGGGGGGACCAGAAATAGGCTGATACAGGAGCTGGGTGCTGACTGATACTGGAAATGGGCTGATACTGGACCTGGGGGCTAGTATTAGAAATGGGCTGATACTGGGTATGGCAACTGGAACTGGGCTGATGCAGGGACTAGGGGGCTGAATGATACTGGCAATGGGTGATATGGAAAATGGAGGACTGGGATTAGAAACGGGCTGATACTGAGACTGGAGGGACTAGAAATGGACTGCTACAGGGGCTAGAGGCTGACTGATCCTGGGAATAGTCTGATACTGGGACTGGGGGGCATCCCCAACACTGCCCATAATACACAGAATACCCACAGGAATGCAGCACCTGACAAGTCTCCATGACACTCACAGGTACGCATGTAGTCCCCAGCACTGCCCATAACACACACATGCCTGTTCTCCGCGACACTTCTAGTAACATGATGGCAGATAGACCATATGGCCTATCCAATCTGCCCTTGTATAACCCCCTTTTTTTTCCTTTAGAGATCTTCTGTGCTTGTCCAATGCTTTCTTGAGTTCAGATACTGCCCTTGACCATACTACCTCCACTGGCAGGGCCAGCTCAAGGGGCTATAGCACCCTGAGCCAACTTTTGGTTTTGTGCTCCCCTCTTAGTGGAAGAAAGCGTAGTTACTCACCTGTAACAGGTGTTCTCCAGGAGCAGCAGGAATCAGTCCTCACTTATGGGTGACGTCGGCGCCGACGGAGCCCTCGCGGAGCAATTTTCCCCAGCTTTCAAAGAAAGCCTTTGGGAATTGCAGCGCGCATGCGCGGTCGTCGTCTTCCCGCCCGAAGGTGCCATCTTAGCCAGTCAGATGACATAGCTAAAAAAGACAGCATAAAAATTTGCAAAAAGAACATAAGCAGACGATTGCAACTCCAAGGGGAGGAGGGAGGGTAGTGAGGACTGATTCCTGCTGCTCCTGGAGAACACCTGTTACAGGTGAGTAACTACGCTTTCTCCAGGACCAAGCAGGAAGTCAGTCCTCACTTATGGGACTCCCAAGCTCAAGGCTACCGGAGACCCTAAGCACAAAAATGAGCTCCCTCTAGCTCAGCAGCACAGAAGGAAAGAATCTTCGCTGAATTATCACCCACCGGTAGCCCACATCCGGGATGGAGGGTAGGAGTTGCTCAGACCTCAAAGAGATTACGGAGGACTGCCTGTCCGAAAGCACTGTCCCTACGGGACTCCCTCTCGAGACAGTAATGGACCGCAAAAGTCTGGCTCGAAGACCAAGTAGCGGCCCGGCAGATGTCTGCCAGCGGAACAGAGCGGAGGTAAGCCACTGACGTGGCCTTTGCCCGAACACAATGAGCCGTGACTCGACTTTCTAAGGCGAGTCCGGCTGCCCCATAAGCCCAAGAGATACAGTCCGCAACCCAGATGGACAGAGTACGCTTGGAGACCGGGAGTCCCAATTTATTGGGGTCAAAAGACACAAAAAGCTGAGCAGCTTTACGGTGCTCCCGCGTACGGTCAAGGTAGAAGTTCAATGCCCTTCTACAGTCCAGGGTATGGAGGACCGTCTCGGCTCGGCTGGAGTGTGGTCTGGGAAAGAAGGTTGGAAGTACCACCTCCTGATTGATGTGAAAAGGGGAGACCACTTTAGGCAGAAACTTAGGGTGAGTCCGTAGGACTACCCTATTCTTGTAGAACCGAGTGTAGGGGGGATCAGACACGAGGGCCTGCAACTCACTTACGCGCCTAGCGGAAGTGAGGGCTACCAAGAACAGTGTTTTCCAAGACAGAAAACGGAGAGAACATGTAGCCATGGGTTCAAAAGGCGGACAGGTGATCCGCTGCAAAACCACATTCAGGTCCCAGTTCGGCGCTGGCGGGCGCAGAGGTGGTTTAAGTAGAAGGAGACCTCGGAGAAACCTCGCTACGAGAGGGTCGCTGGAGAGAGGTCTACCGTCCACCGGCACATGATGTGCCGAAAGAGCACTGAGGTGAACTTTGACGGAGTTGGACTTAAGTCCTAGATTAGAGAGGTGTAGCAAGTACTGCAAGATCACCGACACCGGGCAGGAGAAGGGATCCTGAGACTGTTCGGTACACCAGACTGCAAAGCGACGCCATTTAAGGGCGTAGCATTTGCGGGTAGAAGGCCGTCGCGAAGCCAAGACGACCTCCTCCACCTCCGCCGGCAGGAGAAGGGGAGCAAGGACTACCCTCTCAGCAGCCAGGCCATGAGGTTGAGAGACCTGAGGTTGGGGTGCAGTAGGGACCCCTGATCCTGGGTGAGGAGATCCGGTTGCGCCCCCAGAGGGATTGGATCCTCCACCGCCAGTTGCAGCAGGAGCGGAAACCACGGCTGCCTGGGCCAGCGAGGGGCCACCAGGATCATGAAGGCTTTGTCTCGGAGAACCTTGAAAAGAGTCCGAGAGACTAACGGAATGGGAGGGAAAGCGTACAGAAGGCTCCCCGACCATGAGATCAGAAAGGCGTCCGCCGCAACCCGAAGGGGGTGAGGCTGACGAGAGCAGAAGCGAGGAAGTTGCCGGTTGCGAGGACTGGCAAAGAGATCCATCGTGGGGAGGCCCCACCTGAGGAAGAGCTTCTGGACGATCAAGGGATCCAGACGCCACTCGTGCGGCTGGAGGACCCTGCTGAGTTTGTCCGCCAGGCAATTTTCTGGGCCCGGGAGATAAACTGCCTTGAGGAGAATGCCGTGACTGACGGCCCAAGAGCAGAGCTTCTGTGCCTCCCGGCAGAGGAGGAAGGAGCCCGTGCCCCCCTGCTTGTTCACGTAGAACATGGCAACTTGATTGTCCGTCTGGACAAGGACGGACTGTTGGGAGGTCAGGTGGGAGAAGGCCTTGAGAGCTAGGCGGATCGCCCTGAGCTCCAGGAAGTTGATCTGCTGAGCAGACTCCCACTTGGTCCAGAGGCCCTGAGTACGTGCCTCTTGGCAATGGGCTCCCCAGCCCAGGAGGGATGCATCGGTGGTCAGCACCCGGGTCGGCTGAGGTGACTGGAAAGGCATTCCTAATACCAGGTTCGGCTGCCGGAGCCACCACCGGATAGACGAGACCAGCGGCTCGGAGACGCGCACCAGGTCTGCTAGGCCGCCTGTGGCTTGTCGCCACTGCCGGCGGAGACACCATTGAGCAGACCGCATATTCAGGCGGGCATTGGGGGTCACATGGACGGTGGAAGCCATATGGCCGAGCAGTCTCAGGAAGCACCTGGCGGAGACCAGGGGCTGGCTGCGAAAGCGGTCGGCTAGGTCCATGAGCCGCTGAGCCCTGTCGAGCGGTAGGTACGCTCGCGCCTGAGGGGTGTGCAGCCTTGCGCCGATGAACTCGAGATCCTGTGAGGGGAGCAAAGTGGACTTTGCGAAGTTTATGACAAAGCCCAAGTGCTGCAGCAGAGTCACCGTGCGGCACGTGGCGTGGGTGACCTCCTGAGCGGACGCTGCTCTGATGAGCCAGTCGTCGAGGTACGGAAAGACAAAGAGGCCGCGAAGCCGGAGATGGGCCGCCACGACCGCGAGGCATTTTGTGAAGACTCGCGGTGCGGAGGACAGGCCAAAGGGCAGTACTCTGTACTGGTAATGATTTCCTGCCACCACAAACCTTAGGTATTGGCGGTGGCTTGGGTGGATGAGGATGTGCGTGTAGGCATCCTTTAGATCCAAGGAGCATAGCCAATCTCCCTGCTGGAGGTAGGGCAGAAGGATTCCAAGGGTAAGCATTTTGAACTTCTCCCGCACAAGGAACTTGTTGAGGTTGCGCAAGTCCAGGATGGGTCTGAGGCCCCCTGTTCTCTTTGGTATCAGAAAATACCTTGAATAGAAGCCTTGACCTCTCAGGTGGTGTGGCACCGGTTCCACCGCCTGTTCCTGCAGAAGACCTGCTAACTCCTGAAGGAGCAACTCCCTGTGCAGAGGGGGGCGCGGAGGCTCTCCCGGAAAATAGGAGGGAGGGACCTGGTGGAAGTGGAGAAGGTAGCCCTCTCGCACGACCTGAAGCACCCAGGCATCTGCGGTGATGCTGGACCACCTGTGGGCGAAGTGAACCAGCCGGCCTCCGGTGCTGGGGGGAACCAGCGGGGGGGGAGAGGCTATGCTGAGCGAGTCAAAAACCCCCACCCTGCTGAGCAGGGGCTGGTGGTGCAGGCTTGGGGGCTTGCTGCCTACGGGACCCGTTACCCCGTCCCTTGGCCTGCTGGCCCTGTTGGGGAGCTGCAGGGGCCTGATAATGGGGGTATTGTTTGTAGGCAGCTGCCTTCCTCGGGTAAAAGGACTTTTTTCCCGAGCCCTTCTTTTTCTGGGAAGGGGCGGAGGTCTTCCTAGAAAGCCTGGTCCTGGTGAGAGTCTCAGTCTCAATTTGTGCAGCCTTTTCCGCCATGGGCTTGCCAAAGAGGTTTTCGCCTCGGCAGGGGACATCGACCAACTTGTCCTGTACCCAGGGCTCAAGGTCGGACGACTGAAGCCAAGCCTGTCGGCGGGCACCGATGCCGGCTGCGGCCACTCGAGCCGAGGCTTCAAAGCCATCATAGGCTGCTCGGGACATGAACTTTGAGCATTCCCGAATACCCGTGGACAAGGCTAGGAACCTCCGCAAGGGCTCCTCGGAGAGACCAGCGGAGAATCCGGCTAGCTCTTTAGCCAGATCCCGGAGATACATGCCCATGTATAGCTGGTAAGTCTGGACACGACAGGCGAGCATAGAGCCCTGGAAGCACTTCTTGCCAAGGCCATCCAGGTTACGGGCCTCCCTTCCAGGAGGCACCGAGGAGTGCATCTTCTGGCTCTTAAGACGATGCATGGCCGATTCCACTACCATGGAATGGTGTGGCAGCTGTGCCTTTTGAAAGCCAGGGCTCTTGCGGACTCGATAGATAGAATCGACCCGCTTGCTCAGGACCGGCGAGGAGGCCGGACTCTCCCACATGCGGAAGAGTAGTCGTTCCAGCATAGGAGGAACCGGCACAGTAAAGTGTTCCCTCGCGGGAGAGTCATACTGGAGGGCGTCGAGCTCTTCGGCTCGAGGCTCCTCCTCGGGATCCGCAGGGAAGGCCAAAGCCTTGGCCATATCCCTAACGAAGTCCGAGAACCGGGCATCCTCCGGGGGGGACTGCTTCCGAGGCTCGGACTCCGGAGAGTCCGATGGGACACACCGAGTCCGGAAAGAATCAGGTGACTCTTCCTCCTCAGACTCCCAGACCGACTCCGACGAGGACTCGGTGGGGTCGGCCCGGGCAGGGTGCGGCGCCAGCCGCCCCGACGCCGAGGGAGTCGGCGTCGGCGACCTCGGTCCCGAACGGGAGGCCGAGGGCGACCTCGACCGAGGATCGACTCGAGTTCTCATCGACTCGAGGATCGGCTCGGTCTCCGGGGTCGACTTGGACGTCGACGTCCCGGCGGTCGGGGCAGCGACGCCAGCGAAGCCAGCGAGCAGTGCCCGCTGCTGGTCCATGAAGGCAGACAGTCTGCTCTCCAAGGCCGTCAACCTGAGTCCGAGCTCAGGTGACCCAGCAGCCCCCGACTCGGGCCCCGACGGCGTCGGGCCCGACGTCGGCTGTCGCGGAGGCGAGTCCAGAAGGACTACAGGACTTACCCGGGCAGGCATCTCCGACTCCAGGCGAGGTCGCTTCGGGAGGTGCTCCTTCTCCAAGGACCCGGGGCGGCTGTCGGGGCTATGCGACCTGGCCCTCGCGGAGCCAGGAGCGTCCACCGACGCCGCCCTCGCGGGTTTTTCCTTCCGACGATGGTCCCCGGAGGGAGAACCCCGGTCGGAGGAGCTCCGGCGACGGTCCGAGCTGGAGCCTTTCGACACGGAGGCCTCCGACGAGGTCCGGGTACGGCTGGGGTCAGCGAAGATTCTCTCGCGCTGATGCCGCCGACTTCTCAACGCCTTCGAGGACAGTTTGCTGCAGGGCCCACAGATCAGTTCCTCATGATCCGGGCCCAGGCAGCGGAGGCAAAAGTCGTGTGTGTCGGTTAGTGACATATTTCGGTCACACCGACCACACCGCTTAAAGCCACTGGCAGCCATCGGGGGAAAAAGGGCCCCTGCGAGGTCAAAGGACCGGGCTGCCAGGGAAAACGAAAACGAAAGCTGACTAAGTCAGAAAAACCGAAAAAACGGAAGAGGACTCGAGACCGGCGTCGCGAGTCCGGGCGGGAAAACGATCGGCGTCGAACCGAAAGAAAAAAGTATAAAATAAAGAGGAAAATCAACTTTTTCGCGGGGACAAGACGGGGACGTCTGTAGGGCTCCGCGGAAAAAAGAAGACTGGCTAAGATGGCACCTTCGGGCGGGAAGACGACCGCGCATGCGCGCTGCAATTCCCAAAGGCTTTCTTTGAAAGCTGGGGAAAATTGCTCCGCGAGGGCTCCGTCGGCGCCGACGTCACCCATAAGTGAGGACTGACTTCCTGCTTGGTCCTGGAGAAGTGCCAAAAATACTGTAGCAGCGTATAGCAGCAAAAAAAAAATAAACAAGTAAACACAATTATAAATAAGAACAAAAAAATATTAGACATACCATGCTGTGTCAGACTGAAGGTCTACCGAGTCCATTTTCCTGTCTCCAACAACAGACAATCTGTAAGTAGAACTTACCCAGTAGGTCCCATAAAGTATTTCTATTCCATGCTATTCACTCCCAGGGATAAAAAGTGGACGTTCCAAAATGACTAAAAATTGTTTATGGTCTTTTCCCCTAGGAACATTTCCACACCCTTTTTTAAACACAGCCAACTATAAGCCTTGACTACACTCTCTGACAACCAATTCCAAGCTTTGTTTGCCAAGTGAAACACTATTTTCTGCAATTTGTTTTAAAGCTGTCAGTTTGAGTACCCCCTACACCTACTATCATCTGGAGGAGTAAATAACCATTCCTTCTATACCTGTTTATAACCCTTTATTATATGCTCTCTCAGCCATCTATTCTCCAAATTGAAGAATCCTAATCTTTCTTCATAAATGAGCCAGTCTGTCCACTTTATCACTTTTGTCATTCTTCTCTATAGCGTTTTTAGTTCTTCTATATCTTTTTTGAGATGGAGCAGTTAGAACTGCACACAATACTTAAGATATGGTTGTACCATAGATTTATATAAAGGCATTATAATTGTCTCCTTAATATTCTCCATTCCTTTCAAAACAAATCTTAGCATTTTATTTGCATTTCTGACTGCTGCCACACACATTTTGCTGAGAATTTCAAGATATTGTCCATGATAACATCAAAACCCACAGATTCCTGCATCCACCAGCAACCAAACTGTAGTATCTTACTCACTATTTTTTCATATTTATTATTTTTTTTAGTTATCACTAATAACATTCGGGGACATGAATACTAATCATTTACTCCCTTTGCTTGAGGACAAGAGGAATCAATTTACCTGAATGCCATCAAGCAACTTGCTCATGCACCAGTAGCTGTCAGCTTCAATGTTCCGCAACACTTCTCCAGGAAGACTGGAAACATCAAAATTTTCCACTTCTTCTCCTGTTGCTGAAGAGACAACAAAGAGAGACTGGGTAAAGTATATCAAATATGTAAAAAAAAAAGGTTAAAAAATCAATTAATGGAAAATAAAGCTAGACAACGCTTATCTCTTATTCACAAACTTCAAGACATTTTCCTTAACAGGGACAAAATGAACAATTTACGGATCAATTATGTCATTTAACAGGTGTAGTCTTAAGGCATCTTCAATTTGTTGTAGATAGTCAAAATTCTGACATCCTGTTAGCAAGAATTAATAAGTAATCAAAAAACAACAATTCTCAAGCCTTGTCCTCATATGCCCCCACAGTGGTTGAGCTTTAGGATATTCAGAGTGAATGTACATAAACAAGATTTTAAAAAAATGTTCTGGTGATGATTTCAATAATTTTCAATACAAATATACAAAATATCACTATAATTTATATAGCTTACAATATCTTAGGGCAGGGGTGGGCAATTCTGGTCCTGGAGGGCCGCAGGCCAGTCAGGTTTTCATGATGTCCCTAATGAATATTCATGAGATCTATTTGCATCCACTGCCTTCCACTGTATGGAAATAGGTCCATGAATATTCATGAGGGACATCATGAAAACCTGACTGGTCTGCGGCCCTCCAGGACCAGAATTGCCCACCCCTGCCTTATGGTTTACAAAAGTGTTTTAACATTCACTGTATATGATACTGCTTATGATTACAAAATAAAACAAGTTGGTAATATGTACTTTGACAGTATCCTATAGAGCAGACACATTTCATAGTAGGTCTGTGTTGCCAAGCCCAAAGTATTATTTTAGCCCAGGGGTACTCAAATCCAGTCCTGGAAGGCCGCAAACCAGTCAGGCTTTCAGGGTATCCCTAATGAATATGCATGAGATATATTTGCATACAATGGGGGCAGTGCATGCTAATATATCTCATGCATATTCATTAGGGGTACCTTGAAAACCTGACTGGTTTGCGGCCCTCCAGGACTGGAGTTTGAGACCCCTGTTTTAGCCTATCATTAGAGGTGGAGAAGCCTAATGGTTAGAGCACTGGCTCGGGAACCAAGAGACCAGGGTTTGATTTCCACTCGCATTCCTTGTGGCCTTGGGCAAGTCACTTAACCTTGCATTGCCTCAGAAAAATCCAAGTTATCAATATCCCTGTTTAATGTACATTATCAAGATTGTTACAATGTACACTGCTTTGACTAAATAATAAAGCGGTATAAAAACACCTGTTAAATAAATAAATTATTATGAGTACGTACCAACCCAAAATATCAGCCAAATCTATTCAGCTAGAACATGTTCTATGGCCACAGATGGACAGAGATTCTAACACAGAGGTTCCCAACTCCAGTCCTGGAGGGCCAAACACCATTCAGGTTTTCAGGCCGTCCCTAATAAATATGCATGAGATGTATTTGCATGCACTGCCCCCATTGTATTCAAATGTATCTCATGCATATTCATTAGGGACAGCCTGAAAACCAGAATGGTGTTTGGCGCTCCAGGACTGGAGCTGTGAACCTCTGTTCTAACAGGTATTTTTGCTTAGGTACATTTGCCTAAAAAGCCTTATATTTTGATCAGCAAATAGTTCATGCAATAATGGGACTCCAGTTTAACTCTGATGAAAGAGTTCCACGTTTTTCAGATCAGAAGAACTTAAAAGTACTTAGAGGAAGCATTATCACCTTGTACGTGTCAAGAGAACCATATGAGTTTAAGGTTTACTTATCCTTGTACAGTAAAGGTAAGTTAAAATATAGTGCAATACCTATGTTTTATTGGAAGTTGATCAAATGAAAGGTTTCTTATATCTGAGGATGGATGAGAATAGAATGGCTACTGAGGATTGAAGTTACTTTACGTTCTAATTTTTTTCTTGATGATGGCCATTAGGCCCTCGGCTATTACTGGTTTAGATTTTTCTTTTTACCTTTACTTTTACATATACATATACATATACATATATATATATATATATATATATAAATCGGATCTCTTACTATGTTGTATTTTCTTTATTTTTCATGTAAATGGACTTTATGTTAATGAAGATGTAGTGAAATATAAATATGCAATAAACAACATGAAAAAAAAGAGGAGGTGATATTGCATCTGTTTTAGCCTCTGGTAAAATTACTATGCATAATTCTGGAGAACACACCTTCAAAAGAATATAAACCAGAAGGAGTAGGTCCACAGGGCAGTTTCTAAGAAAGTCAACAGTTTTTGACAAAGTATGTGAGGAAGGAAGAATAGGGGAGATATTAAAAACCCTGTATTCTCTGGGAACAGCACGAATCACTCCTCACATACGGGTGATGTCATCTACGGAGCCCTCGCGCAGGAACTCTCCCCAGCTTGCACAGAAAGCCTTTGGGAGATCCAGCACACATGCGTGATTGCCTTCCCGAATGAAAGGAGCCATCTTACCTTAGTATGACGACGTAGCTTAATGAAGCCCAAAAAGAAAAAACAACTCAACGGGGAGAAGGGAGGGTAGTGAGGACTGATTTCTGCTGTTCCTGAAGAACACCTGCTACAGGTGAGTATCTATGCTTTCTCCAGGAGCAAGCAGGAAGTCAGTCCTCACATCTGGGACTCCCTAGCTACAGGCTACCAAAAACAAAAACTGTAAATCGCCCAAGGGGGCAACCAGAAAAACCGAACTGTGAAGAACAGCGGAAAAACATGAAAGGTTCTGAGAGATGGCGTACGAATCCGGTGTCAAGCAACAGAACTCCTCCCTGGTAAACCTGGACAGACAGAAGGGCCGGAAGCAAGGAGTTGCACTAATTTCCAAAGAGGTGCTGGAGTATGGCTTGGCCAAAGGTGCTCTGATGTCTGGAATCCTCATCCAGGGCTGCGAAGATGTGGACAGAAGACCATGTTGCAGCCCTACAGATCTCCAGCAAGGAGACTGAGCACAGGTTAGCCACAGAGGCTGCCATGGCACAGACACTGTGCGCCATGACATGGCATTGTAAGGAAAGTCCAGCCTGGGCATAGGCAAAGGAGATGCAATCAGCCACCCAGATGGAAATGGTGTGTTTAGAAACTGCCATGCCCATATTGTTTGGGTCATAGGAAATAAAGAGCTGGGAGGAACGACAGTGGGCTTTTGTTCATTCCAGATAGAAAGCCAACGCTCTCTTACAATCCAGGGTATGGACTGTAAGAGAGGCCTCTGCTCTGTTCGCATGAGGCCTGGGAAAGAAGGTGGGTAGTACCACAGACTGGTCGAGATGAAACAGCGAAACCACCTTAGGCAGAAATTTAGGAAGAGTGCGTAGGTACCACCCTATTTTTGTGGAACCTGGTATAGTGTGCGTGCGCCACCAGCGCCTGTAGTTCACTGACTCTGTGCACCAAAGTACTACCAACAAAATGACTTCCAGGAAAAACATGAGAGGGCAGGTGGCTAGCGGTTCAAAAGGGGAAGTGAGCAGCTGCTGAAGACAATGTTAAGATCCTACACCAACGGTGGTGGTTGGATCGGTGGACGAGAGAGCAAAAGGTCTCTCATAAAGCAGCCAAAGAGGGGGTGGCCGACTATCTATCGTATGATAGTAGGCCACCAGAGCACTAAGATGTACTCTGACTGGGGGGGGGGGGGGGGGGCGGAGCTTGCCGCGAAGGAAGATGGCTGCTTGAGAACGTGGCTCCCTACCCGAATCTAGAATCCTGAGCCTTTTCCCCGGTTCCAGTCAGCGTTTACAATTTGTATGCAGTGGTAGTTTGCAGACTATGTCGACGCTGAAGCCTGCCAGGTTAGAGTTCCAGCAAATGGCCGGTCTAGCAAGCAAACAAGCAAAACAAGACATATCCTCCCCTCAAAAAATGGCGGCGAAGAAGGAAACGACGAAAGGGGTGAGAGAGATACTACAGGAGCTTCGCTTAGTTAAAGAGATGATAGCTACAAATGCTGCGACGCTCACGCAACTCCAAGAAGACGTGCAGGAGGTTAAAGAGCAGATATCGACTGTTGCAGGTCGTCTGGACAAAGTGGAAGCTGAGGTTGACAAACAGGCAGTTTTGCTAGCTCAGGTGGGCCCTCTGACCAAAAGAGTGCTGGCGTTGGAGACTCAGGTAGAGGACCAGAATAACCGTGCTCGCAGAAATAATATGAGAATTATGGGCATACCAGAAAGGACGGGAAGGCATGGATCCTATCGGATATCTAGAGAAATTAATCCCGGAGATACTACAAACCACTTTCGTATGCCCTTTGGAACTAGAGAGGGCACATCGTGTCCCGTCCCACGTGACTAATCACAATCAGCGATTGCGCCCTTTTGTAATCAAAGTATTGAGATATCCACAAGCCCTGCAAATATTGCAAGTTGCTAAGCAGCGAACGGCGTTGCAGATGGAAGGGCACAAGATATCCTTTTACCTGGATTTGAGCAAGCAAACGGTGGAACGTCGGAAGGAGTTATTGGCCTGCAGACCCCTGATGCAGAAGCTACAAGCTCGTTATGGCCTTTTCTATCCAGCACGTATGCGGGTGACCTTAGACAACTCCACGAGAACCTTTGACAATGGAGCAGCTTTGCGGTCCTATTTGCACGAAAATGCACGAATGGAGGTTGTGCCATAAGTGGGTCCCTGGCTGAAGGCAATGTCATCTGGATTCTTGATCCGAACAGCGGGTTTGTCTGATAGTTTGAGGGGGGCATGATCCTGTGGCGAGACTGTTTGGGTGGTTAGTTTTGAAAATGTCTGCAATATGGGGATTGATCTGATGAGAAGTGTATAGTTTATTGATGTATGTATGTTTAATATGGGGCTGATTGGTATTGGGGGAAGGCAATGCAGTATATCTGTTTATGGGATAGGGGAGGATGGGTTGGACATCTGATTGTTGTTGGGGCGGTTGGGACTCCACCATGCAAGTTGAGGTAGTTTATGTTAGCTGGCAGGCATGGTATTGCAGCTATGTAAATGATGATGTAATGTATTTGATCATGACAAAAGGGTTGATGAATGCTACTATCACAGAGGTCAACACTACCAATTATGGCTAATTGTAAGTTAAGGGTGTTATCCCTAAATGTTCAGGGCGTGGCTAATCTCGTCAAGAGGAAAAAAATATTGACATACTGTAAACAACAGAATGCTGATGTAGTATACTTACAAGAGACTCACCTTACTCTTTCAGAATCGCGTAAAGTGGCTGGAGATGTCTATCAAAATGTACTGTCAGCACCTGCTCTCAAAAGAAAGGGGGGTGTAATTATACTACTTAAGAAAATGCTCTCACCAATAATAGAGGAGACTAAGATTGACTCCGGCGGGCGGTGGGCCAAGGCGAAAGTGCGGATCAAGGAGAATGTGTTTAATTTGATGACGGTGTATGGCCCAAATCAGGATGATCCACAGTTTTTTGCTCAAGTAACCCAAGAACTTTTAGAAGCTGGATCTACGAGTATTATCTTGGGTGGTGATTTTAATCTTATACAAGATCCGCTGGTGGATCGCACCCCATATAGAGTTCAGCATAAACCTAAGTCCAGTAAGGTGCTATTGAATATGATAGAATCATTGGGTTTGATTGATCCCTAGAGGCTTCTGTTTCCAGCAGGCAGAGAATACTCGTTCTACTCTTTGCCCCATAACACGCAAACCCGCATCAACTTTTTCTTAGTGTCTAAGACGTTGGTGCCTAGGATCACAACTACTGGGATGCTGACTAAAACGGTTTCGGATCACGCGGCGGTCGTTCTGGAATTAGAAGCCGGTAATGTCAAGAGAACTCATGCGAGATGGTATTTTGATAACTCGTGGCTGGCGGATGATGAATTCCTCAGTTCTATGCGGAAGGCAATCATGGAGTTCTTTCAAAATAATCAGTTTGGTGAGACTTCCACGTGGGCCTGGTGGGAAGCATTTAAAGCGTATATCCGCGGTCATATGACCTCATTTAAGATACGCAAACAGAGAGCTGATATGAAGAGAAGGGCTGACTTGGATCTAGAGATTTGAGTGGGTGAGAGACTCCTAACTAAGCGCTCAGACCCGCTGGTTTTGCTCCGGCTGCGGCAGCTACGATTCCAATACAATTCTATTTTAAATGCTGAGGCGAGCAAGCAAATCAAAGCTCAGCAGGGAAAGCACAGTTACTTACCTGTAACAGGTGATCTCTGGGAACAGCAGGAATTAGTCATCACATATGGGTACGTCGGTACCGACGGAGCCCGCGCGGGAAAGCTCCCCAGCTTTTCAGATTAAAAGCTTTTGGGGCCTCCCACTGCACATGCGCACTGCCTTCCCGCCTTCCTGACCAGCTCTCGTCAGTTCGAGTTTAAAGCTGAGACAATAGAGAGAGAGGACAGGAAGATAGATAGATAGAGATACAACTCCTAGGGGAGGTGGGTGGGTTGTGATGACTAATTCCTGCTGTTCCCAGAGATCACCTGTTACAGGTAAGTAACTGTGCTATCTCCAGGAACAAGCAGGAATAAGTCATCACATATGGGGACTCCCTAGCTAAGATGCCTGGGAGATCCCCCTCCAAGGGTAAACCATCTTCGCATGGATCTCAGGCATCCATCCAGGGAAGGTGGGCAGGAGTTGTTTAAGTATGGAACAGGTGTTTGAGGACAGCCTGACCAAACAAGGCATCCCGGCGGGAGTCCTTGTCCAAGCAGTAATGGGCTGTGAAGGTATGAACCGAGGCCCAAGTGGCTGCTCGACAGATCTGATCTATGGACACAGAGTGAAGATGAGCCATAGAAGTGGCCATGGCTCTCACATTGTGAGCTGTGACATGGCCCTCCAGAGAAATGTTCTTACTCTGGTAAGCAAAAGAAATACACTGAGCGATCCAATTGGAAAGTGTACGCTTGGTGACTGGAAGTCCCAAATGAGAAGGATCAAAAGCCACGAAAAGTTGGGAAGACTTTCGATGTGGTTGAGTCCTGTTGAGGTAAAAGGCAAGAGCTCTTTTACAATCCAGAGTATGAAGGTTCCTCTCTGCACTGGATGCATGAGGAGCCGGGAAAAAGACAGGTAGATATACCTCTTGATTAAGATGAAAAGGCGAGACCACTTTGGGCATAAAGTGGGGATTCGTCCTAAGGACCACCTTATCATGATGAAACCTAGTATAAGGTGGATGAGCCACTAAAGCCTGCAGTTCACTGATGCGGCGAGCCAAAGTGACTGCAATAAGGAAAACAACCTTCCAGGAAAGAAATTTGAAGGAGGTAGAGTCCAAAGGCTCAAAAGGTGGCTTCATAAGCTGACCTAGAACTAGGTTCAAATCCCATGCTACCGGAGGAGGTCGGATGGGAGGTTTAGTTAGAGTCAGGCCTCTCATGAAACGTGCAACAAGAGGATGAGAGGAGACAGGTTGTCCATTTATAGGTTTTAAGGATGCTGCAATAGCACTCAAATGGACCCTTACTGAATTCGTCTTAAGGCCTGCATTTGAAAGATGCAGGAGATAGTCCAAGAGGGAATTCAAAGGAAGTGCTAGAGGGTCAAGACCCTGCTGAGCACACCAAATGGAAAAACGTTTCCATTTGAAAGCATAAGAACGCCTCGTGGAAGGTTTCCTAGAGGCATGAAGGATATCTGTCACAGGTTGAGAAAGATTAAAGTCTTGAAGACTTAGGCCTTCAGTAACCAAGCTCTGAGATGTAGGGATTTGGGGTTTGGGTGCCACAAAGTCCCCTCCTCCTGAGACAGAAGGTCTGGCGCTGCTCCCAGGTCCAGGGAGGATCCCTGGGAGAGATGCAGAAGTAGAGGGAACCACACCTGGCGTGGCCAGCAGGGAGCTATGAGGATCATAGTCCCGTGATCCCTCTGGAGCTTGAACAGAGTCTTGGATATTAGAGGAATGGGTGGAAAGGCATAGAGGAATTCCTGACCCCAATGCAGGAGGAAGGCATCGTGGGCCTGAGCTCCCTGACACTGAGTTCTGGAACAGAACCGGGGAAGTTTGGCATTCCACGGACTTGCAAAGAGGTCTATGTCCGGGGTCCCCCATTCCTGAAAGATTCTGCGTATCTGGTCCATATGTAGGGACCATTCGTGTGGAAGCAGAACTCGACTGAGTCTGTCTGCACGAGAGTTTTGAACTCCTGGAAGATACACTGCAAGAAGGTGAATTTGATGCTCTCTGGCGAAGGCCCATAATCTGAGAGCTTCGTTGCAAAGCGACAGAGAGCCTGTCCCTCCTTGTTTGTTTATAGAGAACATGGCTACCTGATTGTCTGTCTGAACTAGGACAGTCAGGTTGACAAGGAGGGTATAGAAGACCTTGAGGGCAAGGTAAATTGCTCGCAGTTCCAGGAGGTTGATATGAAGGGTGGCCTCCTGTGGAGACCAAGTGCCCTGAGTGGAGAGGTTCTGAAGATGAGCTCCCCACCCTGTCTGGGAGGCATCTGTTGTGAGGGTTGCTTGGGGCAACAAAGGTTGGAAGGGGGCCCCCAACAACAGATTCTTGGTGGATGTCCACCATTGGAGGGACCAAAATAGACGGCTTGAGGTGAGTATTTGGTCGGAGAGCGCTCCAGATGCTTGAGTCCACTGGGTGGCCAAGGTCCATTGAGCTGCTCTCATATGCAGACGAGCGTAGGGCACCACATGTACCGTGGAGGCCATGTGGCCCAGAAGTCGCAGCATTTCCCGGGCTGTCAAATGACTGCTGGACTGAGCTTGGGAGGCCAAACTCAGCAGGCGTTGGGCCCTGACCTGAGGCAGGTAGGCCCTTGCAGTGATGGTGTCTAACTGGGCCCCTATGAACTCGAGAGACTGAGTAGGGATTAGTTGAGACTTGGGAAGGTTTACTACCAGTCCTAGATACTGCAGAAGACGCCTTGTGCGGTCCAGGGAAATTTGGGCCTGGGACTGAGAGGGAGCTCGGATGAGCCAGTCGTCCAGGTATGGGAATATGAAAATTCCCAGGCCTCTTAGAAAGGCAGCTACGACTGCCATGCATTTGGTGAACACTCTTGGAGCAGAGGCTAGACCGAAGGGGAGTACTCTGTACTGGAAATGTTTTCCCTGAAACAGAAATCGAAGGTATTTTCTGTGGGATGGGTGGATGAGTATGTGTGTATACGCATCCTTTAGGTCTAGAGAACAAAGCCAATGCTGACTCTGAAGGTATGGAAGGAGAATGCCCAGAGAAAGCATTTTGAATTTCTCCTTGAAAAGAAATTTGTTCAATTCTCTCAGATCCAGAATTGTTCTGAAGCCCTCTGTCTTCTTTGGTATTAGAAAATAAGGGGAGTAGAATCCCGTCCCCTGTTGAAGAAGAGGGACCTCCTCTATTGCCCCCTGGGCAAGGAGGGAGGAGACTTCCTGACCCAAGAGGGCCAGGAGAGATGGGGGAGAATTGAACTGCCTCACCATAGTATAAGGAGGAAGGTCGGAAAAATGGAGTTTGTAACCCTCTCTGATGATAGAGAGGGTCCATTGCTCTGATGTAATTTGCTCCCATCTGGGAGCAAAGTGAGCTAACCTTCCGGGTATGGTGAGGGGCTCTGGTTGTTCTAGAGCCAGAAAAGTTAAGTTCTCTAGGGGCAAGTCAAAACCCCTGAGGGGGTGGAGCCTGCTGAGGCGTAGCAGACGCCGCAGGCTTTGACCTTGCCTGTTTAGGTTGCTGACGTTTAGCAGCAAAACGAGGTTGAGAGGATTGTTGGCCAGTATTTGTGGAAAATCTGGACTTCTTGTAATAAGGCCTCTTAAAAGACTTCTTCTTGGCAGGAGTGGAGGTAGACTTAGAAAGTCTATCTAAGGTGGCATTTTCTGCGTCCATTTGAGTGGCCTTAATTTGCCACTCCTCACCAAATAAGTTCTCACCTGTACAGGGCAGATTTCGTAAGCCATCTAGGACCCAAGGTTCTAGATCAGAAGCCTGGAGCCAAGCAAGACGTCGGGCTGCTATAGCAATGCCCGAAGCCCTACCAGCACCCTCAAAGGAATCAAAAGCTGCCCTGTTGGAGAACTTTGAAATATCCAAAAGGTGTTTCACTAAGGAAATGAACTGCTCCCTCTTATCCTCAGGGATAAAGGGGGCAAAATGCCGAACTTTTAGAGCGATTTCACTGAGAAACATGCCCATGTAAAGACTATAGGAATTAATCCTGGCTATAAGCATAGTAGCCTGGAAAATGTTCCTGCCAAAAGAGTCTAGAGTCTTACATCCTCGCCCTGGAGGAGTAGAAGAGTGCCTTTTGGTACTCTTTATCTTCTTCATTGCAGACTTCACCACAATAGAATGGTGAGGCAACTGAGTTTTTTGGAAACCAGGAGAAGGGGGGACACGGTACATGGTGTCCAACCTGCGAGAAGAAGGAGACAATGTTAGAGGAGCCTCCCATAAGTCCATCAAGTGTTCTTGAAGGATTTCATGGATAGGCAGGGTAACTGCCTCTTTAGGAGACTTAGAGTATCCTAAAATATCCAGTTTCTTTGATCTGGGTTCCTTTTCAGAGGATGAAGCAATAGAAAGACCTTTAGTCATTTCTATGATGAAGTCCTGAAAGGACAAATCCTCTGGTGGAGACATTCTCCTTTTAGGAGAAGAAGGCTCCTCAGGAAGATCAAGGGAGAACTCATCAGAATCATCAGAGGAGTTAAAATCCTCTGAAGAAGCAGAGTATCCTCTATGTGCTTCCAACGCACGATACGCATACCGTTCGGTATCGACATCGGGCGTACCGGGTATGGGATCGGTACCAGGCAAAAGCCCGGATCCGGCATGCGGAACCGATCTGCGTTTGGAAGACGATGGCCTCGGTTCCGGTATGGAAGCCATTACCGGAACCGGACCCGGTACCGCTGGCTGCGGTACCGAGGGCGTAGCAGCATTAATAAAAGCCAGAATGGCCTGCTGCATGACTTGGACAGTATTGCCCATAGACGCCACTGCTGCCTGGATGTCGGTACCGGTATGGGCCGGTACCCCAGAGCAGTACAACAGGTGATCTGTCGAGGCCGCGCCATCGATGTCAACCTGTGACCCCATGATTGCTTTGGAGGCCGGAGCCTCCCGCCGGGGTTTTTTGGCCTGGGCAGAATCCTCGAACTCAGAATTGAGAGCCTCTCGATCTTTAGAAAGAGATTTGCTTTTAGAGGATTTGCCCACTGGAGTTTTGGTTACCTGAGATCCATCCAGAGAGGAAGACCTGGATGACTGTGATGCTTCTGAAGGAAACAGCACATGGAACTTGTTGGCCCGGTTCTGCAATCCACGTTTCGACATCTGGGAGCAGGATGGGCAGTCTGGTATGGAATGGTCAGGTCCTAAACATTTAAGACACCATTCATGGGTGTCTGTAAGAGGAATGACAGCACTGCACTTGGTACACTTTTTAAAACCAGGAACTGGCTTCTCCATGAGGAGAATTTGTGTAGGCCTGAAGGCCTAACAAAGTACCAAGCTGTGCTGAAGAAAAGAAAAAAATATATATTTTTTTTTTTTTTTAAAGAAAGAAAGAGAGACCGGCAGTACCGGTTTCAGAATGGGGAAGGCAGGTACGCGGTCTAAAGAAAACAATAAAATTAACAATTTCTTCAGCGGTGACAGGAACACGACCTGCTGGCTCCGCGGAAAAAAAGAAACTGACGAGAGCTGGTCAGGAAGGCGGGAAGGCAGTGCGCATGTGCAGTGGGAGGCCCCAAAAGCTTTTAATCTGAAAAGCTGGGGAGCTTTCCCGCGCGGGCTCCGTCGGTACCGACGTACCCATATGTGATGACTTATTCCTGCTTGTTCCTGGAGATTGTATTATCATGAGAGCAATCGTGCCAGTGCCCTACTTGCCCGTACATTAAAAACCAAAAGGGCAGTGAAGCGTATTGCGGGAATGAGAGATCCTACTGGGAATTTAAGAATGAAAGATGAGGAAATATTGGCTTTATGTGAAGAATTCTATTCAAAGCTCTATCAATCTGAAGTAGAACATGAGGAGGTAGCCTTTTCTAATTTTGTCTCCACGATTGTTGGTCCCAAGCTCACAAGACAACAGAGGCTCTCGTTAGAGGCCGATATCACCTGAGAGGAGATACTGGCGGCCTTGAAGCAGCTAGCGAAAGGGAAGGCAAGTGGACCTGATGGCTTGCCGGTGGAATTTTATGTAGCCTTTTCTAAGCAGCTAGTATCTGAACTATTACTATATTACAGTGGGATCAAAGAAGAATGCCCGGCTGTCGGGGCGCTTGCGGCTGCCACGATAGTCATCCACCCTAAACCAGGGCGAGATCCCCAGAAAGTGGAGAATTATCGGCCTATATCGTTATTAAATGCCGACTACAAAATTTATGCCAAGATATTGGCCAGTCGGTTGTCTAAAGTGATTGCGACACTAATTCATCCGGACCAGTGTGGATTTATGCCGGGAAGATCAACCACGGACAATGGGCGTCTGCTGGCGCATGTCTTGAGAAGAGCGCAACAAGTTGGAGATCCGGTTGTGGGCCTGGCATTAGATGCCGAAAAAGTATTTGACAGGGTGGAGCTCCCCTATCTTTTCCAAGCCATGAGATGGTTCGGAATACCTGAGAATTTTATGAAGCGTGTCAAATTACTTTACACTAAACCTGTGGCGCGTGTGGCTGCGAATGGCAGGCTCTCAGCGGAATTTCAGCTAACAAGGGGTACGAGGCAAGGATGCCCTTTGTCCCCTTTGTTATTTAACCTGGCCCTGGAACCGTTGATAATGAAAATCCGACAGCAGAAGAATATTTTGGGCATAAAACTAGAAGGCTGCCATTGTAAACTG
Source organism: Ichthyophis bannanicus (assembly GCA_033557465.1). Classification (NCBI taxonomy): domain Eukaryota; kingdom Metazoa; phylum Chordata; class Amphibia; order Gymnophiona; family Ichthyophiidae; genus Ichthyophis; species Ichthyophis bannanicus. The sequence goes on along the minus strand of CM066038.1, from coordinate 122,210,251 downwards.
TCAGCATATGCGGACGATCTCCTTTTGTTTCTTGAGCCTCATTCGGTGGAAGCGGCTTTAGATGTCATTGCTGAGTACTCCAGTTTATCAGGTTACAAATTGAACTTATCCAAAACTATAAGTATACCCCTAAACGCCCACGTGTCCGAGTCTGAGTTGCAGCAATATCCGTTCATAGTGGAGAAATCTTCTTTTAAATATTTGGGGGTAACGTACGGGACCACCTTGTAAGACACTGTGGCGTTGAATGAGGTGTGTTGTGAAAAGCTACTTCTGGAGTATGTGAATAAATGGTCCCCGTTACATCTAACCTGGTGGGGCAGGTTGGAAACCATCAAGATGGGGTAACGAGATTCTACGCGCCACTCAGTTAGCATTTAAGCTCTTGGCGCCGCAGCTCGAAGATGATCAGGGGTACACGAAAGCCACCCCAATTTGGTTAAACTTGAAATTCAAGATTGCCCGGTGCAGTTTTCTTTGGGCTCCATGGTTGAAACAGGGTATTTTCTGCTTGGGACAATTGATCCGCGACAAGGAATACAAATCTTTCCCCATGCTGCAGCAGGAGTTCTGTCTACCGCACTGCTGTATATATCAGTGATGTCAGCTAAGTGGAGGGAGCTGAGTGTTCTGGGGGCTGGCAAAGAGCTCCATCGCCGGAGTTCCCCAGCGCAGGAACAGCCAGTCTGCCGCTCTGGGATCCAGGCGCCACTTGTGAGAGCTAAGAATTCTGCGAGCCTGTCCGCCAGGCCATTCTCCTGACGCCTTGAGGGACATCCTCCGCCAGGCAGCAGATGAGGACTGCTTCCCTGCAGAGGAAGCACGACCCCGTGCCCCACTCCTTGTTCATGTAAAACATTGCTACTTGTTTGTCGGTCTGCACCAGGAACGACTTCCCGTTGAGGACATCCTCAAAGGCCCTCAAGGCCCATCGGATGGCCCGGAGCTCAAGCAAGTTTATTTGCTGTTGAGCCTCAAAGTCAACCACTGCCCCTGCGTGCAGAGAGAGCCGCAATGGGCTCCCCACCCTAGCAGGGAGGCATCTGTGGTCAGAACCACATTGTGCTGTGGGGCCTGGAAGAGCGATCCCCGCAGGAGGTTGCGGGGGCTCTGCCACCAGTTTAGGGACAAACAGAGGTCGGTGAGAACCCTGACTGAATCCCTGAGGTGTCCGAGGGACTGGCTCCACTGAGAGCTGAGACACCACTGGGCTGTCCGCATGTACAGGCGGGAGTGAGGAACCACATGCACGGTCGAGGCCCTCTGGCCCAAGAGATGTAGCATTGACCGAGCGGTGACCTGCCGGGCGCTTTGGACGTGAGCGGCCAGAGCCCGGAGGCGGGTGGAGCGATCCACCGGCAGGAAGGCCATGGCCTGCCGAGTATCAAGATGTGCCCCAATGAACTCGAGAGTTTGTGCCGGCTCTAGGTGAGACTTTGGGTAGTTGACCAAGAACCCCAAAGCTCTCCAAGAGGAGGACAGTGCGTGACAGTCATAGCCAGTCATCAAGGTAAGGGTACACTGGCACGCCCTGACGCCAAAGGTGGGCGGCGGCGGCCATGACGAGGCACTTCGTGAAGACCCGAGGGGCGGATGCGAGACCGAAGGGGAGCACCCTGTACTGGAAGTACTCTCCCTGCACCCTGAAGCGTAGTTACTGCCTGTGTTGGGGTGGATCAAGATATGGGCATAAGCATCCTTTAGATCCAAGGAGCATAGCCAGTCGCCCTGCCGGAGGAAGGGCAGCAGCATACCAAGAGATAAAATCTTGAAGTTCTCCCGCACCAGGAACTTGTTTAGCCTGCAGAGGTCAAGAATGGGCCGCAGACCCCCCGTCTTTTTGGGGACGAGGAAGTACTGGGAATAAAAGCCCAACCTTGAAGGTGGGGAGGGACCTTCTCGACTGCCCGCTGGGCAAGGAGGGAGTGCAATTCCCGCTGTAGCAAAATCAGGTGCGTGGGGAGTTGAAGAGGCTCTGCCAGGGAGAAAGGGGGTGGAAAACTGTCCAAGTGGAGGCAATAGCCCTCCAGGATGACCTGGAGGACCAAGGTGCCCGAGGAGGAGGAGGAATCAAGTGGCTCCGGTCGGGCAGGCACCAATGCCCTCCGCCCTGATGCCGAGGGTACCGGCATCGATGACCTCGGTCCCAAACGGGAGGCCGAGGGAGACCTTGACCGAGGATCGACTCGCGATTGCATGGACTCGAGGATCGGCTTGGCCTCCGGGGTCGACTTGGACGTCCATGTCCCAGTGGTCGGGGCAGATGCACCGGTGAGACCGGCGATCAATGCCCACTGCTGTTCCATGAAGGAAGCTAAGCTGCTCTCCAAGGCCGTCAACCTGAGTCTGAGCTCAAGAGACTCAGCAGCCCCCGACTCGAGCACCGACGGCGTCGGGCCCGGAGGAGAGTCCACGAGGACAACAGTACTCACGTGACTCGGGGACGCCGTCTCCACACGAGGTTGTTTAACAGGCCTCTCCGACTCTGAAGACCCAGGACGGCGTTCGGAGCTATGCGACCTGGCCCTCGAGGAGCCAAGTGCATCCACCGACGCCACCCTCGTGGGTTTCTTCTTCCTGTGGTGCTCCCGCGAAGGAGACCCCCTCTCAGAGGAACCCCGGCGATGCTTGGGACCAGAGTCCCGAGACATCAAGACCTCTGACGAAGTCCGGGCCCGGCCGGACGCAGAGTCAGAGAAGATTCTTTCCTTCTGGTGCTGATGTCTCCTCAACGCCTTCAAGGACATTTTCCCACATGGACCACAGATCATCGGGTCATGATCGGGTCCAAGGCAGCGGAGGCAGCAGTCATGTGTGTCGGTGAGAGACATAAGTTTCTTACACCGATCACACTTTTTAAACCCGCTGGCAGCCATCGGGGGAAAAAGGACCCTGCTAGGTCAAAAGACAGGGCTGCCAGGGAAAAATAGAAAAATGGCACGAACGCTAGTCACAAAGGACAAAAACCGAAAAATACAGTCCGGGCTCGATACCGGTGTACCGGGCCCAGGCAGGAAAGGGAAACCGGCATTGAACCGAAGAAAAACACGGATCCACACAGAAAACCAACTTTTTTCTCGGGTGAAAATGAAACACGTCTGTTGGACTCCGCGGAAAAAAGAAGACTGAGCAAGATGGCATCCTTGGGCAGGAAGGGGACCGCGCATGTGTGCTGCATTCCCAAAGGCTTTCTATGAAAGCTGGGGAAATGCTCCGCACGAGGGCTCCATCGGCGCTGACATCACCCATATGTGAGAACTGACTTCCTGCTTGGTCCTGGAGAATACACCTGTGAAAGGATCTTAGTACACCCCCTGGCCCCAGTTCCAGTGTCACCCACTGAGAAAACACAAGCTTTCTAAGTGCACCAGGAGGGGAAAGAAATCAGAGAAGGCCTCAATCCCTCTAGGATGGGGGTCCAATTGTGAAACCTCCATATAAAGGGGCTCCATAATGCACAGAGCTCTCATTGCATTCTGAATAAGGGTGAAAAGGGCCTCCCGTGAAAAAGATGAATCCTCTCGCAGTGCTAGGGGAAGCTTCTTTTTCTCTGAAGACTCACCAGTTATAGAGTTTGAAAAAGCAGAACATGCAGAAATAGGAGAATGAGAGGGAAGGAGGGGGCACATAATTTTATTTGTTATCTGTTTTTATATGTTGCCTCTGTTTCTTAAGTTCATCATTCAATCTGTTTTACTTATACATATTTTTAATGTTTGTTTGCATTTGCATGTTCCCCTTGGGTTCTACAGTCCACCCTCTGTTGATAATATCCATCCTCTGCCCTACATTTTTTAGTAATCACTATATTATCATGTTCTGTTTTACATATGATTTTAATGTGTTTATTTCCATATGGATTTAATATGATATTATTTTGTTTATAATGGTTTTTATGCCTGGATTGGTCATATTTATCCAACTTTTTATTTCCCATTTGTATGTTATTTTTAATATTGATGTTCTTATTATTTATTATGATATATGTTTTTATTTTTTTATGAGCCGCATACCCCCTGAGGAAGGCGTTGCCGAAACGCGTTGGGGTTTATCAATAAAGGCACCTGTGATCAACACACGTCTCTCGCTTTGTGTGTTCCAGGATATCACCTTCCTCCAGGTCAGGGTCCGCAGTCTCTCCCAGAGATATGACGGACCCTCATCTGGGTCCTCAGAACCGTCTGAATGTACAGAAGCTTGTTCCTCCCAAGTGAGAACATCCAGTTTATGGCGTTTAGAAGAGGGCTCAGCCTGCTGCATGGTAGAGGCCTGAGAAAAGGGTAACAAGGCATCCTCAGCTCTGCCTGAACCTCCTCCGGGAATAACATTCTCCCAGGTCCTGCTTTAAGCAAAATGATTGGTGCATTAACAGGACAAAATGCACTTAAAAATGCTGAGAGGGAGCATGAATTTCAGCCGTGTCTGATCCCCCAGAGGCCAAAAAGGCTTAGGAGCCAGAGCCCTGCTAGACCCCTGCACTCTTGCCTGAAATGGGAGCGATATCTAAAATAGTCACGGTTCTCAGCTGTGGGAACACACAGCTGAGAAGAGCTGATTTCAGCCCCCGAGCTTTCTACTAATTTATCCCCCGTAGCCGGGTTCTCAAGTACTGCAGCCGCAGCCTTGCCCTCCTGTTTGCAGGCGTGGCGAACTCCCAAACTCAAAAAGTGAGCTCTTTTTTTGAGCCGCAAGCCACACAACATACATAGTCCAACATGGCTCCTGAACATGGGAAAACAACAAGACTGCTGAGCAGGCCACCACTGAAAAAAAAACAACAGCCTGAGAACTGAGGTCCCTGCTGACAGACTGAAGACGTTGAAAGGAAAAAAAAAACAGGAAGAACCCCTGACCAATTTAAAACACTAACCTATCTCTGTTTGGCGGGAATCACTAACTCGTAGCAATGCTCATGTCGTCTCTGAAGCCAGCCAGGAGATTTAACTCAATGCAGAAGAGAGGAGAGGGAGGAAGGGAAGGAACCCGGGAGCACTTGGTAATTCCCTGAAAGAAAACCTCACCGACTAAACAGCTCCGGTCTGCTGAAATTACCTCAGACAGTTCTGAACTGAAAAACAGCACTCAGGCAATTTCAACTCCTCTGAAACTCTTTTTATTTATTTATTTTTAAAGAGACAGGCGCAAAAGCAGCCACTGGCAAAGGCAATGGCTCTGGCTCAAGTATTAAAGTAATTTTTTTCCTGGTGTACTTTCAGTGGAGTCCAGAACTACATGGGAGCTCCTTCCCAGCTGCTGGAGACTGAAGATACTGATCATGGAGGAGGTGCACGCGGCTCTTCTACTGTGACATCATTTTGCATGTTCAGTCTCCAGCTGCTGATAGGGGGAGATAACCCACATGTCTGGACTGGAGGGACGATAAGGAGATTGCCAATGCAGATAAAACAAATAAATTAAATCATATGATACACTATCTATTTGAACCAAAAATATTGCCTAAGCAGCTTACAACAATTTACAGAATACACTTCATAAACACACGTCAAAAAATGCAAGTGATTATACAAATTTCAGAAAATATATAACAATAAATATTAAATCAATAACCTATCCCCAGTGTTTCTAAAGTTGGGCTTATGTATCTCCTTGCCGCACTAGTTTTCAGGATAGCCATTACTCCATCAAGATCATTTCCATACCGTTTGTCAGGCTCTCATCACCCCCCTCCTAGATTATGGAAATCTGCTTTATCAATGCCTCCCTCAGCTAACTCTACACCCTCTCCAGATGGTTCAGAATACTGCTGCACGTATTATTACTGGTTCAGCAAAAGCGGACCATATCTCCCCTGTCCTACAACAATTGCACTGGCTTCCAGTACGTGTCAGGTCAAAATTCAAGACACTTTTAATTATCTTTAGGATTTACAATCACCTATCAGCAAATGCATTACAAAATATTATAACTAGAGATGTTATCAATAGACCAAGAAGAAGCAGCGCCAATAATGACAACATAATTGGTACCCCTGCTGGATACTGTAGAACTAAACAAGCAACTTCAAAAAAAGCTCCTTCCTTACTGGCTTCCAAACTTTGGAATGCTCTCCCGATGGACCTTAGAATTATGACTGATATTAAAGATTTTTGCAAGGCCTTGAAGACCCTGCTATTTGCTGAAACTTATGATTTGATATATAATCAATAGTTTTTACCAATAGGTCAATTTTATCACATTAATTATTTTAGTTTGTTTGTTAATGTCTTATCTACCTTATGTTATTTGTAACCTTCCATTTGTATTGTGACCACTTTGATTGAAGGATAAGGTGGGATACAAATCTGTCTAAATAAATAAATAAATACCCACAATTAATATGAATAAGATTTACTTTCTTAACAAAAAAAATTGTTGATCTCAAAATATCTCCTCTACTGCATGCAGATCTGTTTCATGCATACCCCAAGGATCAGCCCTTTCTGCTCTCCTCTTCAACCTGTACCTACAACCCATCACAAAAATATTTAGAAAACACAAGATCAATCATTTTATCTATGCTGACGACATCATGCTCGCTCTCCCCATAACCACGAAAAACCCCATTTATAACACTCTATCCGAATGCATGGCGGAAACCACATCCTGGATGGAAACCAACTACCCAGCATCAATCTCAAAAAAACTGAAGCAATGTTCGTAACAAGATCACCTGTGGCCGAAGACACTTACCCAACAGCAATCTCAATCAATAACACAACTATACCTGTTAAAAAAGAGGTAAAATACCTAGGTGTAATAATCGATCATACACTCACCATGCTACCACACATAAAGCAGACAGTAAAAACCATATTCTACAAACTCAAAACTATTCAACACTTAAGGCCCCTTCTTGACACGCATGACTTTAGATCAGTTGTTAGCTCACTCATCACCCCTCACTTTGACTATTGTAACAGTCTCCTAATCGGCCTCCCACAAAAAAATATCTACCTATTACAAAGAGCCCAGAACATTTGTGCAAAAGTAGTCACTAAAGCCCGCCTAGCAGACCATGTAACCCCTATACTGCTCGAACTACACTGGCTCGCTATAAATAGCCGAATCAAATACAAAATTCTACTAACAACCTTCAAGCTCCTAAACGATATCGCCCCTTCACATCTATCCACACTACTTCACGCCCCAACTGATTCAAGAGCCCGCAGACTAAACGCAACCCACTCACTGGAGTTACCAAAAACATTCACGAAGACTAAAAAATCCACCAGTGCCAGAGCCTTCACATTCACTGCTCCCACACTTTGGAATGATCTCCCAATAGACATCCGTATCATAAAAGACCTCTCCCAATTTAGGAAAGAACTCAAGACATACCTATTCTCCGAACACTTTGAAATCCCCTACCCTCCAAGTCCAGCCACACAGCGTCCATAGACACACAAACAAAAAGCCCGCAAAAACACAATTAATTGAACATACACAGCCCTCTCTCAGACAGTTCTCCCAAAGACACACCAAAAAATCCACGAAAAAATGGAAATAAATTCCACCACACACACACACACACACCCCCACTTGAATGACGAATACTCTACACTATAACTCATTGTATCCTAACCTTTTTGTAAATAACATCTGTAAATAGCAATGGCAGTTCGTTGCCTATTCCCTGTAAAAAGTTAGAAACTTCTGATCAATATAACGATACAGAAGTATACAAAAGTATACACCTTGTAAATAGTTTTAACAGTTTAATGCTCTGTTATATGTAAAAAGTTAAAAATTTTTGTTCAATGTAATGTTATACGAACGTATACAAAACTGTTAAATTGTTCCATGTAAACCGCCCCTGATCTCTGGAAGGGTCGGTATAGAAGAAATAGATAAATAAATAAATAAATAAATATTCACGGTAGATATCCTAAAAAAATAGACTAGCTAGGGTGCACACCAAGACCAGCTTGAAAAAACACAGACCTAGCCTATCTACACATTAGCATAAAATACAACAGCAAATAAATAATATAATTCAAAATATACTGTTCATAAATACAAATAATTTAATCTACAAATACAAAAATACATGTTTTATTATAGCAACTTAGCAAAACAATCAATATATTAGTAATCTACTAACAAGAGTCAAGCCACCCACTTCATATATTATTTACAATCAGTATAAAAGTCTAAATACCAGTATAAAATCATTATAAAAGTATAATACCAGCCATCTTAACAAACCCTCAGAGCCTTGCACTCCCCCTTCCTGAAAATATTTATCAAACAATACCACATTCTAGATCTACTAGTCCCCACAATTATTTAAAGTTCTGAATTAAAAATGTGGCAATTGCTTCGGAATACCACTCTTCATCTCCTTCCCAATGTCTTGAAATATGATCACATCACCCCATTATTCATACAGTAACACTTGCTTCTTAAACCATACCGCATACAGTTCAAAATTCTTGTACTGGTTTATAAAAGTTCTCTATACTCAAACATCTCCACACCTAGCATCCTTATTACTTACATCCCATAACGTGCTTTGCATTCCGTCCAGGAGAAGTCTGTGTATCTCCCCGTCTCTGCTAAACTTGAATCAACCAGATCGTCTGGTTTCTTTTTCATGGCTCCCACTCTGTGTGATTCTCTCTCTTCCCATATGTGTACAGAGATCCTTACAAAGGGGTATGTTTACTAAACCGTCTTAATGTTACCAGCACTAGTTGCAGCGATAATGTGAAGAATGCCATATAAGGAGTGGGTGTTCCAGTCCTAAGGTAGCAATAATCTGTATCGTGCGATAGTGTGCGGCGTGGCACTTTAACATGCGTTAACCCTAAGTACATGCCAGCGCAGTGTTAGAAGCTATAACAATGTACCCCACTGGTTACTGCAATGACTGTGGAGGCAGAGGTCATGGGTTCGATCCCGCAGTGGTGTAATCTAAAAAGGCTGTCTGAGGCATTTTCTTTTAATTTAAATCAGTGCTGCCAGCAAAAACACCCTCACAGTGCTGTAACCTAAGGTGCCTCATAAGGCACCCCATAGGTCACATTATAAAGTGCCCTGTCTGCCAAGGCACCCTATAATGTGCCCTATAGGGCGCCTATGAGGAAACCTTAGGCTACAGCACTGTGAGGGTGTTTCTGCTGGCAGCACTGATTGCAATGAAAAGGAAAAGCCTCAGACAGCATTCCTAAACACCACCACTGTGGGATCAAACCCATGACCTCTGCCTCCACAGTCATTAAAGTAACCAGTAGGCTACATCTCTATAGCTACTACCACACTGCTGGCTGGCTACAGAAAGACTGCAGGTCACCATACAAACTGTCTGCTGTGGTTGCCAGGATAGGGTAAACCCACCCGTACCCATAATGCACTGCACATGCAGATCAGCAGTCTACAGCTGATCACATAATGGGGTATGCACCCCCACAGCACCTAGGCCTGGTAGGGGGAACTGACCGTGTGTGTTACTGGCACAGAGTAGCTACAGACCGTGACACTGTGTGGGTCCTGTGCTCACCCTGCGGGTGAGGTGGAGCACCTAGCACCAGGTCCGCAGCACCTGGTTTGGCTTAGATAGGCTATGCTGCAGGTCCCCCCATCAGTGCCAGTGTGTGATAGGCAGTCCTTGCAGACACACCTAGGATACACCTGTGTCCATCTGCATTTCCAGTCACGTCTAGCCCTTGTGGACTATGATGCACCCAGAATAGTGCATTTCCTGTGTGAGTGCCATGGTCACATGTTATAGGTGAAGGGGGGTGTTTGGACCCAAAAGCGGATTATGTAGCACCACCCAACCCACCCTCTGTGGCTCGGGGTGGGGGGACAGGATCTCCCACCAACAGATCCACATTGTACATCTCTGCAATGGTGGCAGTAGAGAGGACCATCAACCACAGTCCTACTGGGGAACAGGCACCCTACAGGGCAATCAATACAGATCTGTACACATCACATAAGGCAATGGCAGACAGGCAGAATGCTGGAGAAGCTAAGCTGCCCCCCACCACATTCTGACATTCACCAGCAGAGGGCACAGTCAGGCTGCACCCTGCAAGGTGTTCCAGCCATTCACATGCTAACTGCAGACAGTCTGCTAGCTAGTACATAGTGTATGGAGGAACTGTGTGCACCCAAAAATGGGATGTGAGCACACACACCAAGCAGGTATGTCAGTGATTGGGCTCCAGAAAAGAGAACCCATAAATATCACTTGAGAGAAATGCTGCATAGCACTATGGGGGAACCTAGCCATGCCGTGGTTACTGCTCAGTTAGGGTGAGAGTGACCTCTCAGCATGACATGCTGTGGCCACCCTGTTCGTGCAGGTGGTGGTCGGGCACTACAATGTCCCAGCCATTGCCCTATACCCTGTGCAGCTGCATCCTGCCCAGGCCACCCTGTCCGGGCCATACCCACAGTACCTTGCTCCTCATTATGCACAGTGGCAGGCTAAAACTGGAAACAGTGCAAGCAGTGTGGGCTCAGTAAGGTGTAGGCAGCCACAACACACTGGATAGACATACACACACTCCCACACCTATGCCAGCATTGTGCAAATATGGAGGTTTGTGGCAGCCCTGACTGCCACACCAGTCCTGGGCACAGTGGGGGCATTGCTATGGTACGCAATACTGTTGCGGTCACTCCCCGGGGTGGTAAACACTGTCAGAAGCAATAACTGAAACACACTCCACAGATATCAGAAAGGTTGCTATGATGAATCTCTATCAACAAATCGTGTTTAACTTAGGATTTGTTAGCTGACATTAATCATTGCAACTGTTTGATATATGTGGAACGTGTTTCCAAGTTTAGGACGGCATTGCTAAGGTATGCAGTGCCAGTATTGGGAGATGCTGCTCCGCGCAGGGCCCAACAGCCTGACTCTCCATGAGGCTTTGGATAGTGGAGCTTGTGGGTGTTTCTGCCCCTGTTGGCCGCTGCTCTAGGGCAGAGGTTCCCAACTCCAGTCCTCCAGTCCTGGTGGGCCAGACACTGTTCAGGTTTCCATGCTGTCCCTAATGAATATGCATGAAATATATTTGCATACAATGGAGGCGATGCATACAAATACAGCATAGGCATATTTATTAGGGACAGCAAGAAACCTGAATGGTGTTTGGCCCTCCAGGACTACAGTTGGGGAACTCTGCTCTAGGGATTGCACATGTTTATGGTGTCTGTGCTCTGTAGGGTAAAATATAGGCGTTTCAGGCATGTTTAATTTATCTGCAATAAAGGTTCTGTCTTTATTACCATGGTTTAGTACAGGGTAAAATATGGGGACAAGGTTGGCAGGAGCCACAGCTGGTACTTGAACTTCTGACCTTCTGCCCCTGAACACACTGGCTGTGTGTACTGCACCAAACTGTTGCCACAGGGGAAGATCATTCCCTGGGGATACCATGACTGTTCGTCAGACAGACCTTGTCTGTTGCAGTGCATGACACCCACCTAAACGGGGCTTGGCCGTGGTCTGCTGTGGGCAGATGCCACTGCCCCCTCCGCCACCATACCGTGTCAGACGGCTGCCTAGGGTGAGAACTTACACAATCTTGACGATGCATATATTCATATGATTCTTGCAAGGTATTGTGGGTATTGTAGTTCATTCACTCCCAAACACAGCTGATGACAATAATTTGAGTTGTGAAACCAAGTGGTAAGATCAATAAAATACTTCTTTTATTGATGGGGTTTAATTCACCCAGCACATGTATGCTTGATAGCACTATAAATGAGGTTACTTGCTTGCAGTGTTTAAAATGGATAACAAAAAGTCACAAAGTAAACCAGAAAACAACCTTCAGCTTGTCAGGCAATTAGCTAATGTTTTCTTAGCAAATAATTACCAAATACAAAGGCACAAAGTAAAGAATAAACTTTGCTGGTTAGGTTAACTTCTGCTTATTTTCCACGCCGATCTCAGCAGGGATTCTCCCTTGCTCACACCCACAATCAGGTGCAGCACTAATTACTATCAATGGACCAGCTGAAAGCCTTTAGCTGGCTGGCTGCTACTGTGTGAGCCCAAATCCTGCTTTAAGAGCTGTTTGCAGTGGAAATAAAGAACAAAGTTAGGTTTCTTTGTGATGGCTGATGTGTTTGCTCAGAGAAAACTAGTAATAGCATTTAGATAGAGAACAGTCCATATAAACTGTATTTTCATCTGCTGTATCAATCAGCATATGGTCACTATCATACATTGGCACAGACGAGTCTTTCATTAAGGCACTATCATGAGAATGCTCATTCCCTTGCTGCCACTCTCTATTATAGATAGGGTCTGGATCAGTGTTCATACCTGAGCCTCTCCTGCTATCATTATTCCTCTCTGTATAGCCTGGCCAATATGTAATCCAATTCTGATGTCCAGCCTTCCAATCTTGATCCCTGGACACTGGATCTTCTCTCACATACCTTCTGGCCTTGGTCTGAAAGTCCCTTCCACATGCAGTCTTCTCTCTTCCAGGTAGCCACTGGTGATTCCTATCTCTGCCACTCCATTCCTCTGGCTGAATCCAGTCCAATGGACTCTGCTGGCTTTTGGAATACCTCCCAGTATGAGTACTGCCTTGGAATCTCCCAGACCTTCCAATGGCCTTTCTTCTCTTCCTTCCAGAGAGTTTCCTTCTCTCTCTATCCGCTTGGCTTGGCTTCTGTTTCTCCAGGTGATACTGGTGCTTGAGCTTGTAGCCGTTGCTGTCTCTGTATCTCTTCCTCCCTCTGTAGCTTTTGCTGAAGCTCTCCCTGAAGCTGTTATCTGAAGAATAAGCTCTATTCTTATCCTGTTCTAATGTGTGCTGCTCCCTAACACAGCGCAGCTGTGTTGAATCAGGCCCTGCCCTTTGAGATGAGTGCTTAGGGATTACCTCATAGCTCTCTTGATTGCACACACATTCTCTCACTTCAGCCCCTCTCATGGCTGCTGGAAACCTGGTGCATTCTGGGACTGGTAGTCTTTTATGTGAAAACTCTGTTTTCTTGCTTCTACCAGAACTGACAGGTTGCTTGTTCAGAGTCACATCATCTTTTCTATAGCTCCTACCTGAGTTATGATAAGCTTCCTTATCACAACCGACATGCCCTTATGCCGGTGGTGCTGGTGGTGCGCAGTCCCAGGCCATCCAGTGTGCCTGTAGGCAGCTTCCTATGGTGTGGGTTCTCGGGTAGGGGTGCCTACATGGACATGCGCGCTTCCCCCCAGCACCGCCTGCCAATGTTATGTGCCCTGGGGGTACCTGCTGGGTAATATCCCCTGTGACACTGTGGGACACACACTCGTGCCCATGTTGGTCCCTCGTCAGTTGCTGTCTTGCTGCTTTACAGTTTCGGAATTCCTATGTGCCACCTAGGCATCTGCCTAGTCCGCACTGTGCCCCAGCTGGACCACAGCATGTGCCACCTGCAGCCCCCTGTATCCCATTTACAGCATCAGTACAGTTGCTCTTTCCTACGTGCCCACTCTGCTGTTGCTGCACATGTGCATGCCCTAACAAACCTGCCCAATATAAAAGACAAAAACCCTGATCACCGCTATTTCAATGTGGGATCATTCACTTTGTAGGGGGACAGAGCATAGACCCTTCCAAACATGATATCTTCCTTTTTACGCTTTGTCAGTAGTGTTACTTTATGTTTATCATTAATATCACTATTGGCCAGCTTGGTTATTGGGATTTCAGATGTGGTTCTGGTCATTTTATATGTTTATTTGCCTTTTTTGGTTCCTGCACATGTATCACTACTATCACTTTCTGGGTTTCCCTGCCTTTGCTGTACATTGCTGACTGAAATGGTTTCTCTCTCCTGCAAATGTGCCTCTAGCGCAAGGGTTTCACTGGCGTTAGTGTTCAGACCCGGATTTCACAGCGTTAGCGTGCCTGGAGCCTCTCCCTGCCCACTCTCCGCCCATTGACCCCTATCTCCGCCCTCCCTTCAGAGCCGGATTTCACAGCGTTAGTGTGCCTTAATGCCGCTGCCAGCGTTACGTATTGCGCGATAACATCGCCGCTGCTACGTTAAGACGGTTTAGTAAACATACCCCAAAGTTATATATAAAGGAATGCACTGGTGATGAGAGGCAAAGATGACTACTTGTATGTTCTGTTCTATTAATTCGTTCATTGTGTATCTCCTCTCCTATTCTATCTTTTCCTTTATTTGATGGCATTCCTTTCTACTTCTATATTTTACTGTAAACCACTCTTATTTTTCAATGAGCAGCGGTAATATTAAATAGAAAATAAAGATAAAGATAAACAGTTAGTTTGTTTTTCTTTTACCATACATTAACAGTTAATGCACACTAAAAGCTCTGCTGTTTACCGCACTTTAGTAATTTGGAAATTACTGCACTCTAACAGTTAACAATAGGGCATGTTTATTAAAGTACACTACCTGGTAGGATGGGGTTTAGCACACGGTTTAGCAAAGTTACTTACCTGTAAGGGGAGGAGCAAGATGGCGGCAGTGTGACTCTACCGGTCGGAGAACACATTCTGTGGGGTCTGTTTGTTGCTGCGCCGTGTTCCGAGGCCAATATGGGCTGGAGAAAGAGAAAGCAGGCTTACCTTCCCTCGGGGGAACCTGCTTCTAGTGCTGCGGCACAGAGGACTCTCCAGATGTGTGGATTTACAGGTCCGGTGGAGCGAGCGGTGTCTAGAGCGGGTCCGGGGGGATCTTCGGACCTGAGCACGGTATCCGGGGTGTTTCTCTCTCCGGAGCAGCGGGCCCCCCCTCCATGCCCCGGAAGCGTTCTGGACGTTAGAGGGGAATCTCCCGCTGGCATGGTGACGAGTACGCCGCGGCAGGAGAGTGTCGAGGGCTCTTCTATTGAGGTGAACGCTCCGAGTGGGGTCCCTGGAACAGATCAATCTGGAGCTAGCCCGGAGATGCCAGGTAGCTCTCTCCGGGGAAGTGAGTCCCTGCTGTTGCATTCAGGTGCTGGAGTGTTGGTAAAGCCTGCAGTGATTACAATGGAGGTGCTATGGGAGGCTCTTGCTACAATCAATGCTTCCTTGGAGAAATTTGTGGTCTCTGTCACTTCTGAATCTGTAATTGTGAAGGGTCAAATTCAACAGGTCTCGTCGGTACAGAAGGAACAGGAGGGGAAATTGGTCCAGTTGGCTGCTGAAATGGAACATTTCCGTGACTTACACCAGGCCCATGTGAAAGATCGGAATGTGAATGAGGAAGCTGGAGTACTTGGAGAACCAAGTCCGGAAGAACAATTTAAGACTGGTTAATTTTCCCAAGTCTCCTTTATGCTCTCCTCTGGAAATGGTTCGTAGATACTTCCGGGAGGTTTTGAAGATCCCCGAGGAGGCTCTACCACCATTAACCAGAGTTCAATATTTACTGGTGGGCACTGGTAGTCAAGGGAATAATAATCTTCCCCGCGGGGCCTCTGGGGATCTTACGGGATTCCTAGAGAGCTCGTTGGAGTTAGTCACGGCCCGTACTACCCTCCTTATTACGCTTGCCCTCAAGTCTGACAAAGCATTAATTTTCCGATTGTATTTTAGAAATTTCCAGGAACAGTTTATGGGAGCAAATGTAAGGATTTTTCCTGACTTAGCACGGAGTACCCAGCTTAAGAGGAAGGAATTTCTGGGGTATAAACCCCGGGTACTTTCTCTGGGCGGGTCGTTTTTGTTAAAGTTTCCTGCACGATGTTGTGTTACATATGAAGGGAAGTTTTATATTTTTTTTGAGCCCTCTCAGCTCTTGGAATTTCTGGTAGCTAGGGAAGAGATTGATGTGAAAGTTTCCTCCCTTATGGCTGACGCATAAGTCTTGCATTGCTTTGATTCTTGGTGTTTATTTTTTTTTCCCTGATTCCTCCCCCTTATTTGTGGTCTAATTTATGGTATTAATAAGAAATTACGTCCTGTGAATGTATGGTGTAATATTGTATTGCATTATTGTATTACCATGTTTCCTGTCATTTAGCTATTTGAATGTTAAATGAGAAAATTTAATAAGTATTAAAATACTTACCTGTAACAGGTGATCTCTGGGAACAGCAGGAATAAGTCTTCACATATGGGTACGTCGGTACCGACGGAGCCTGCGCAGGAACGCTCCCCAGCGTCCAATCAGAAAGCTTTTGGGAGCATCCCTCAGCGCCTGCGTGCTGTCTTCCCGCCTTTCCAACTGTCTCTCCTCAGTTGAGTTTCATAGCTGAGACAAAGAGAGAGAAAGAGGAAAGGAAAGATAGATATAGAAATACAACTCCTAGGGGAGGTGGGCGGGTTGTGAAGACTTATTCCTGCTGTTCCCAGAGATCACCTGTTACAGGTAAGTAACTGTGCTATCTCCAGGAACAAGCAGGAATGAGTCTTCACATATGGGGACTCCCAAGCTAAGATGCCTGGAGCCCTAACATGTTGAAGATTGAAAACATGCTACACCTCATATGGCCAGGCATCCTGAGGATGGAGGGCAGGAGTTGAAAAGAGAGGAGCTGCAGAAAAAACAGCTAACCTAAGAAAGGACTACCCACAAGGAGCCCTTGTATGTATGATCATTATCAAAAGATATATTGAAATGAACAATCACCATAATATTGAAATGAACAATCACCATATGACGCTCACCTACTGGATTGCAGGAAGTAGAGAGGCTGATGGAGTCTACTGGGGATCCAGTAGAATAATGTTCAAGGTGACCTCACTGGAGTGAAGGTGGAGGTCAACATCTGGAAGTGAGAGATGACCTCAGGATTCAATTGGGGTAGCACAAACACGGCAGGTCTTCAGTGGGAAGCTTCATGGAAAGCTGAAAACTCTTTTGGCTACAGAAGTATTCAGAGGTAGGAGCAAAAGAGGAAGACTGACCGATCTGGACAAACAGACCTAGTCCTTGAGGGAGGAAAGGGTATGAGAAGAACCCCATACTCCCAAGAAAGGACAGATGTTTGAGGAATTGAATCTGAAATCCACTGAAGATCCACCATGTCTTTCCTAACTGGTGAGAGGTAGGAAGACATTGGGGCATGGAGCTTCAGGGATACGTAAACCTAGGATACGGTAGGGCTGTCAGTACCACAGCAGTGGTTGTGTGCATAATATCCAAAATATACTGTGGAACAGTATAAAGCTGTGCAAGCCCACTGTTAGAAACATACAGGAAGGTAAAAACCTTTATGAGCATAGACAGTCAGAGAGATAAGTATGGAAATACATATCTACCTATAATAAGTATCTGGACAGATACACACATATATGTGTATATATATATATATGGGTATATAGATATATATATATCTATAATGAGATCTAAAGGGCATAGCATATGCACACTTAGCTGACAGACAGATACATCTACAGAGATGTATATAGGTATATATAGATATAGATATAGATAGATAGATAGATAGATATACCTGAATATATAGGTCTAAAGATAGATGCCTGCAACTAAGCAGACAGAGCTATGCATATCAGGACATTCACATGGAGATGTGAAGGGAAAAGATTCATCTAAGAACAAGGAGGTGAAACCTACTTGAGAAGATATATAGAGAATCTATTCCCCCAGAGATGATGGTAAAGGAATGCTATCCAGTGAATAACCAGGATGGTTACGTGAAAAAACAGAGGATAATATCAGTCTGTAAACAGCAAGTCCAGAGTCCTGTGGAACTCCAGCATGGTAAAAGGACAGAACGCATAGAATGAGATACCAGGTTGACCTACGTGAGGGACAAAGGAGGTATCAGGCGTTTTCCAGATTCATATGTGCTGTCCTTGAAGTACTAGGAACCATGAGGACAAGCTGCAAGAAAAAAAAGAGTATATTCCCTATAAGAATGGGATAACTCTTAGACTTATGTCCTTTCCCCTCTTTTTTTTTTTTTTTTTTAAAAAGAAGATAGTAGGGTGTGAAGAACCCTCACAGTCATAGGGGATGACTGAGGAAGCCTTTTTCAACCATGATGGATAGCCATTAGAGAAACTCTATGCTCTCTAGCAAGGGCCCTGGTGGAAAGCTTCTCAGTAGGATTGCAGAGAGCATTATGCAGGAGAACTGGGATGTAGAGCTGGCTGATGGAGAAAACTGACAGCCACGTCCACTACGTTGCCAAACCCAGGGATTGGAGATGGCAAGGGTAAAAGATAGTGTAAGAAGCCTGTAGTGAAAAGGATTATCCAAGAAAGATTTTTTATTTATTTAACACTCATTTTTATACCGCATCTTCCATAGATCAGTTGCGGTGTACAAACAACAACATTTAACAAAGCTAAGTTTGTTTTACATAGAACATCTTAATTTTACATAGAACATCTTAACATATCAAAAGTAAACAAGGTGAGTTTTTGAACTGGGACCGTGTAAAAACAGTTAACTAACAAAGTGGAGTATCTATATACGTAAGACAGTACATAACTGATACAACTATATACATGCGTAGGTATTAGGGCATAAGAGATAGGATCGTCAATTCGTTAGAGCTGAGTGTTGTCCGTTTAGGTGGGAGGTTTGTGCTTTAAGTGGTCATTTACCTGATTATCCTTTGTCTATGTTGAATGCAAGGTTTTCCATGGTGTTGTAGTGTTTAGTGAATAGATAAGTTTTTAATTTTTTGCGGAATTCCAAGATCTCTGTTAGTGAACGTAGATCCTCTGGTAGGGAATTCCAGATAGTTGGGGCTATGTGTGAGAAAGCTCTGTTGTTGGTCAATTTATGTGCTTTTATGAAGTCCTTCGGGGTCTTTAGTTTATTTAACTGTTCTTTTCTATTAGTAGGCTTAGGTGTTTCTTTGCATATTAGATTACATAGAGTAATCGGCGCCATGTCGTTTAATGCTTTAAATGAGGTTATTATTGTTTTGTATATTATCCTGCTTTGTATTGGTAACCAGTGAAGTGATGCAAGTATAGGTGTTATGTGTTGGAGAGAGTTTATTTTTAGTATAATTCTTGCTGTTGCATTTTGGGCTAATTGAATTCTTTTAATGTTCTGTTTTGAAATGCCTATAAGTATTAGGTTGGCGAAATCAAAGTGAGGGGTTATGATAGCTTGTGTTATATTAATGAAATCTTGTACAAATACAAGCGGACGTAGTTGTTTGAGAATTTTAAGCTTGAAATAGATTTTCTTTAAAGTGTTTCTAATATGGGTTTCCATTGTAAGGTGTGTATCTAGGATAACACCTAGATATCTTATTTCATTTTTTATTTTAATTTCTTGCTCTTGTAGTGTTATATGGGTAGGGTGGATAAATGATTGATTTTTTGTTACGATTAGGACTTCAGTTTTGGCATGGTTTATGTAAAGGTTTTGAGTTTTTAGCCAAATTGTGATTTCATTATAGCAGTCTGAGAGGAGTTGTAATGGTATGTTAGGGATTGTAAATGGAATGTACATCATAATATCGTCTGCATAGAGGTGATAATGTACTCCAAATTTTTTAAAGATATTGCAAACCGGCTTTATGTAAATGTTAAAGAGTAGGGCTGAAAGAGCAGATCCTTGTGGTAAACCTATTTCTTGGTTATATGTAGTTGAAGTTTGATTACCTATTCGTACATTTTGTGTTCTGTTGTTTAAATAGATGTAGAAAACTGTCTTGGAATCACTACTAAGGCCAGACAGGAGTGGTGGAAGACAAGACTGGGACTTGTGGAAAAGTACCAGTAGTCAAGCACTGGAACTCCTGCATGGGCAGCTACTGAATAGGACAACAGAGAGAGTCGGTCTGTGTCAAACAGAGAGAACAGACTGAACAAAGAGAGCACGCTGTCTCTGTCTGCAGAGCTGCCCAGATAAAGAAGGGAGTTTACTCAGGAGAAGAAACTCTACAGTGAAAAGAAAGACAAGAAAAGTCTTTCAATGGTATGGTACCACTCTTACAGGGGAAACCCTGACGAAGAGGGTAGAAATAGAAGCTGAAGAAGGACTTACCACATGGTAAGTCCCTGGAAGGAAAGAATTCATGCTGGTACAGAGAAACTATCATGTGATAGTTGCTAAACCTCTCTTCTAGTCAGGAAGAGGTGGAAAACCCTGTAACTTATAGACATGAATATCCTGACAGTTCAGCATACTGAAGAGTAATGGATTTCTTGAGAAAAGGAATCCCTGAGCAGAGTTTTGAATGGAAAAACAGTGAAAAACTTCTGCTGAAAAGAAGTTAACTGTAGTTATAAAAAGATTAATCAGAAACCTATGGTTACTGTGTTTATTCAGCCTGGCTAGAGTTTGGATTCTTCAGACCAGGGCGAGACTTCCCCTGCTTGGGAACATCCGAATGATGGGCAGGAGAAGAGGAAAACCTTTTTCTTTTAGGGAAAGAAGGTTTGGTAGGGCATTTCCTACCTGCTGAGGAAGGAGAGGGCTTAGGATGGCCCTCAGAAACAGGAAAGTCAGTGGAGCAATGAGCAACCTGACGTAAGGACTCCTTATTGAAGAGATTTTCTCCAGTACAAGGAGTATTACTCAGTCTTTGTTGTGCCCATCTACTCAAGTCTGAGGCTTGGAGCCAGGCTTTACGACGTGCTCCTATGGCTGGAAAGTCAATCTGGGTATCGATCGGTCCCTGGTGAGGAGTGAATCGCTCAACACCAGTGCCGGGTTATCGGTACCGCTCAAAGCGGATGCCACCCCCGAGCATGGCTCAGGTATGTTCTGTGAGGGGTGAGCCCCAGGAACAACCTGAAACCCCTGAAATGCTTTGGAGCCCGAAGACTCCCGCCGGGGTTTTAATGCCAATGGGTTCTTGAGGGCAAGGCCGGGGCCGTCAGCATGCTTAGCAAGAGACATACCACTCAAGGATTGGCTAGTCTTAACAGACTGTTTGTGGGTTACCTGATCCTGTAGAGAAGAAATGGCTGGTGCCCTGACACAGGGAGGGTAAACGGTATTGAGGGAAACTCGAAATAGAGAATCTCTTCTCACAGCATTGTAGCCTGACAGTTCAGGGGAAAAAGGGTCAGGGCCCAAACAGGTTAGACACCAGTTATTGGAGTCTAAAAAGAAAACTGTATTTCCACAGTGAAGGCACTTCTTAGGAGAAGGCGGCTCCATGATGGAGAGGCCTTATAGGCCCAAAAATTTTAAGACAAAAACTGAGGGAAACTCTCCCTCAGTTTGAGAAAAAGAAAAGAAAAAACTCCACCGGCGGTACCGGTGGCGGCGGAAAAACAACCGCGACCACAAAAAAACAAGAATTAAAAAATTAAAGAAAAAGGTTTCTGTGGTGACAGGAGGACGTCCTGCCGGCTCCGCGGAAAAACGAAAACTGAGGAGAGACAGTTGGAAAGGTGGGAAGACAGCACGCAGGCGCTGAGGGATGTTCCCAAAAGCTTTCTGATTGGACGCTAGGGAGTGTTCCCGCGCAGGCTCCGTCGGTACCGACGTACCCATATGTGAAGACTCATTCCTGCTTGTTCCTGGAGATAGATGCAATGCTAAAAAGTAGCACAGGCCCCCATTCAAAAAACCCCAAGCTACCTGGGTTGTGCACGATGGAGGTTGCACTGGGCATGCTGGAGTGGAACAGAGGCGTTGATGGCAAGTCATGGCTAGCAAGAGCATTAGTAGCTTGCGCTGATGAAGGCAATGAATGGCATTAACTGTGCCTGTACACCAGCTTGCATGGCACTGTATCTTGCACCCACATTAACTGCAGGAGGATGGACACACATACCCTCTGAAGTAAGCAAAGGCCCCCCCCGACCTGATAACAAAACCTATAAGCACGTCACCGATCCAAGCTTTAGAAAATATGCCCCACAGTATCTTAACAGTATGCAGTTATTCCTGTGTTAAACAGCTGATAAAGAGAGGGTGTAGAAAAAGTAGTTACTCACCTGTAACAGGTGTTCTCCAGGAGCAGCAGGAATCAGTCCTCACATATGGGTATCATCGGCGCCGATGAAGCCCCAGCGGAGCATTTCTCCAGCTTTCTATGAAAGCCTTTGGGAATGCAGGCACGCATGCGCGGTTCCCTTCCCGCCTAAAGGTGCCATCTTACCTCAGTCAAATGACATAGCTAAGAACAGCACACAAAAATGATAAATAAACTATGTACAACTGCAGCTCCCAGGGGAGGAGGGAGGGTTGTGAGGACTGATTCCTGCTGCTCCTGGAGAACACTTGTTACAGGTGAGTAACTACTCTTTCTCCAGGACCAAGCAGGAAGTCAGTCCTCACATATGGGTGACTCCCTAGCTCTGGGCTACCAGGAACCCAGGCTGAACAAGAGGACTCCCTCTAGTCCCAGCTGCACAGAAAGGCTTTTCACTGACACAACCTCCACCGGTAGCCCAACAGAGGGCAGGAGGGCAGGAGTTGCCTAAACCTCAAAGAGATTCCGGAGTACTGCTTGGCCAAAAGCACTGTCCCTACGGGACTCCCTCTCCAGACAGTAATGGGCCGCCATTTTTTGCCAAGATTGCAATTAGCCCAACGCCACCATTTCGGTATCCGATGCACGTTTCGTTGCTTCTTCAAGGGGCTTGCAAACAAGAACTGGCTCTACATACAGAAAAGAATGCGACAGTTACTACACAAAAGTAGTTGCTTCATAAGAGCAGAAGTAAAAGATGACAATCAAACCTGAACTGGAATAGCTCTAAAAACAGGCTTGTGCAGCTAGCTTCACGCTTGATATGGTTGCCTAAGCTTCTCAAAAAACGCCGCGCATGCGAGTTTGAGGACTGCTTTGAGTAATTTAAATACAGACTACGAAAGCTGACGTCATACTTGGTGTGTAACCAATCATATTTCACAATGTCATAAGCAAGCTCTCCATTCAATCATACTATTTAATCCTCCAGGGGAAACTGTTTTCAATATGTAAATCCATTTCTGTTCTCGTAGAAGGAGCGTTTTTTCTCGAGATTTACCGGAGCAGCCTCCCAACACCCGATCTTGCATCGGATACCGAAATGGTGGCGTTGGGCTAATTGCAATCTTGGCAAAAAATGAAAACTGGATCAATATTTAAGATAAGTCTGGTTTATTTGAGAAACCCAAAATTTGGTACGGGACATTCTTAAGCCATATTCTAAACAAACAAACCTGGTCATTGATGTTACTGTAGCACGTAGCTCTTGCGATTTGTATCCTGAGCAGTGCCCGCTATAGTCTGAGACCAGTGGTTAGCAAAAGTACAATTGGCGTATTACTAAGAAATGATTAATTGTACCTTGTGGATTCAGTTATACCAGCTTTGATTAATCTAATTAGAGGGATACCCTATAGCATATAGTAGTTTTGTAACTACCCTCTGTAAACGGACCAAATACTTTTCAGTGCAGCAAAACATTGGCAGTTGCTTGTTTAGTGGACTGGCAAACAGGTCTATCAAAGGGAGACCCCATTTTAGGAAGATCTTCTGAACAACCAAGGGATGCAGCTGCCATTCGTGGGGCTGCAAAATTCTGCTCAACCGGTCGGCCAGGTAGTTTTCCTGGAAGGTACACAGCTTGGAGGAGCATGTTGTGCTTGAGGGCAAACGAACAAAGGTCCTGAGCCTCCTGACAAAGGAGTCTGGACCCCGTCCCGCCCTGTTTGTTCACATAAAACATGGCTACCTGGTTGTCTGTCTGAATCAGGACAGACTGATGAACCAGGGCATGAGAGAAAGCTTTGAGAGCTAGGCGAATAGCCCTGAGTTCCAGGAGATTGATTTGCTGTGCCGCCTCCCAAGGGGACCACAGGCCCTGGGTGCAGTTGTCTAGACAATGAGCTCCCCAGCCCTGCAGGGAGGCATCGGTGGTCAGTACCACTGTGTGCCCAGGAATCTGAAAGGGCATGCCTTTTAGCAAATTGGGTGGGTGCAGCCACCAGCTGAGGGAGTTCAGAAAGTGTCTGGACACCCTTTATCCTGTCTCTGAGGCTGCCTGTGGCTTGTGACCACTGAGTCCGAAGGCACCACTGGGCAGGCCTCATATGGAGCCTGGCATTGGGGGTCACATGCACTGTCGAAGCATGTGGCCAAGCAGCCTCAGGCAGAGCCTGGCGGAGACCAGTGACCTGCTGAGAAACTGGTTTGCTAAGTTTATCAGTCTTTGGGCTCTGTCTGCTGACAAGAAAGCCTTTGCCAGCAGGGAGTCCAGCCTTGCTCCTATGAACTCCAAGTTCTGGGAGGGGCGCAAAGTGGACTTTGCGAAGTTTATTACAAATCCTAGGCTTTGAAGAAGAGCAATAGTTCGGAGGGTGACTTGTCTGGCCTCCTGGCATGTCTGACCCCTGATGAGCCAGTCGTCCAGATAGGGGAAGACAAAGATACCCTGATCCCTGAGGTAGGCCGCCACCACTGCCAGGCATTTGGTAAAGACTCTGGGGCGGAGGTTAGGCCGAAAGGCAGTACTCTGTACTGATAATGGTTTCCTCCCACAATGAACCTGAGGTACTTTCTGTGGTCTGGATGAATGAGGATGTGAGTGTACGCATCCTTTAGATCTAAGGAGCATAGCCAATCTCCCTGCTGGAGGTAGGGCAGAAGTGTTCCAAGAGTGAGCATCTTGAACTTTTCTTTCTCTAGGAACTTGTTGAGGTTCCTGAGGTCCAGGATGAGTCGAAGGCCACCGGTTCTTTTGGGTACTAGGAAATACCTGGAGTAGAACCCGTGACCTTGCAAGTGGGGAGGCACAGGCTCCACCGCCCTGCCCACCAACAGACCTCGGAGCTCTTGAAGGAGAAGGTCTGTGTGAAGGGGAGGCCTTGGAGGCTCCCCTGGAAAGTATGGAGGAGGCAGTTGGTGAAAATGCAGTGCATAGCCCCTGTGGACTATGTCCAGAACTCAACTGTCCCCAGTGATGAGGGGCCACTGGTGGGCAAAGAGGGCGAGGCGACCTCCTGTGCAGGGTTGGGAGAGCAGGGACTGAGAGGCTACGCTCAAGGAGTCAAAAACCCCCACCCTGCTGAGTGGGAGCAGGGGGTGCAGGCTTGGGGGTCCTCTGCCTACAGGGCCCATTACCCTGCCCCTTGGCTTGCTGACCCTGGGGTGCAGCTTGGGCAGCCTGATATTAAGGGTAGTGTTTGTAGGCAGTGCCCTTCCTCGGGTAAAAGGGCTTTTTACCTGGGCCCTTCTTTTTATGAGAAGGGGCAGAGGTCTTTCTAGACAGCCTTGTCCGTGTAAGGTGCTCTGTTTCGAGCTGGGCGGCCTTCTCAGTCATGGGCTTGCCAAAAAGGTTTTCACCTTGGCAAGGGACATCGACCAACATGTCCTGAACCCATGGCTCGAGGTCCGATGACTGCAGCCATGCCTGGCGTCGAGCCGCGATGCCGGCTGCCGCTACTCGGGCCGAGGCCTCGAAGCCATCGTTGGTGGCGCGGGACATGAACTTCGAGCAGTCCCGAATCCCTGAGAACAAGGACTTGAATCTCTGCAAGGGTTCCCCGGAGAGACCAGCAGAGAACCTGGCCAACTCCTTGGCCAGGTCCCGCAAGTACATGCCCATGTACAGCTGGTAAGACTGGACACGGCAAGCAAGCATCGAGCCCTGAAAGCACTTTCTAACGACGCCATCGAGGTTCCGGGCCTCCCTGCCGGGGGGCACCGCGGAGTACATCTTCTGACTCTTCAGACGATGCATGGCCGATTCCACAACCATGGAATGATGTGGTAGCTGTGCCTTTTGAAAGACAGGGCTCTTCCGGAGTCGATAGATCGAGTCGACTCGCTTGCTGAGAACCGGAGCCGAGGTCGGTGCTGCCCACATCCGGAAGAGGAGCCGTTCCCGCATCGGAGGAACCGGGACAGTAAAGGCCTCCTTCGGAGGCGAGTCATACTGCAGAGCCTCGAGCTCTTCAGCTCGAGGTTCTTCCTTGGGGTCCGCCGGAATAGCCAACGCGGTGGCCATATCCCGGACGAACTCCGAGAACCTAGTATCCTCTGGAGGGGGATCTACTCCGGGGCTCAGACTGCGGTGAGTCCGACAGGACGCACCGAGTCTTGAACGTATCGGGGGACTCCTCGTCCTCCGTCTCCCAGGCGAACTCGTCCGACGAGGAGTCGGGGTCCGACCCCGTGGGTCCCTGGAGCACCTGCCCCGACGCCGGAGGCACCGGCGTCGACGCCCTCGGTCCCGAACGGGAGGTCGAGGGAGACCGCGACAGAGGTCGACTTCGAGCTATGATAGACTCGAGTATTGGCTCGGTCTCCGGGGTCGACTTCGAAGTCGATGTCCCGGTGGTCGGGGCAGATACGCCAGACAGGCTGGCCATCAGTGCCCGCTGCTGCTACATGAAGGCAGACAATCTGCTCTCCAAGGCTGTCATCCTGAGACTCAGCTTGGGAGACGCAGCAGCCATCGACTCGGGCCCCGGCGGTGCCGGGCCCGACGTCGGCTCTCTGGGAGGAGAGTCCTCGAGGACCACAGGGTTTACGTGTCCAGCAGACTCCGGCTCCACACGAGGGACCTTGGCAGGCTTCTCCTGTTCCACGGGCCCGGGGCGACGGTCGGGGGTCTTAGACCTGGCCCTCGAGGAGCCAGGGACCTCCTCCGACAACGCCCTCGCGAGCCTCTTCTTCCTCTTACGTTCCCGGTCGGGGGGCCCCCTGTCCGAGGAGCTTCGACGGCGCTCGGGATCGGAATCCCGAGATGTCGAGGCCCCAGACGAGGTCCGGGCCCGGCCGGAAGCAGAGTGTGAGAAAAGCCTTTCTTTCTGCTGCTGGCGACTTCGTAGTGCCTTGGAAGACATCTTCCCACATAGTCCACACGTCTTAGGGTCGTGATCAGGACTGAGGCACCGAAGGCAGCAGTCGTGTGTGTCGGTGAGAGACATTAATTTCTTACAACGATCACACTTTTTGAAACCACTGGAAGCCATCGGGGAAAAAAGGGTCCCCGCGAGGTCAAAGGACCGGCCTTCCAGGGAAAAGCAAAAAAAGGGCGCGAACGCCAGCCACGAAGGGCAAAAACCGAAAAGAAGGAATGGGCTCGATACCGGTGTACCGTACCCGGCGGGAGAGGAACCGGCGTCGAACCGGGAGAAAAAATAGCGAGAATCGCCGAAGAAAAAATCACTTTTATCCGGGATGACAGGACACACGTAAGTTGGGCTTCTCGGAAAAAAAGAGACCGAGGTAAGATGGCACCTTTAGGCGGGAAGGGAACCGCGCATGCGTGCCTGCATTCACAAAGGCTTTCATAGAAAGCTGGGGAAATGCTCCGCTGGGGCTTCATCGGCGCCGATGACACCCATATGTGAGGACTGACTTCCTGCTTGGTCCTGGAGAATGGGCAGGATCTGCATCTTATAGTTAATGCATGAGTCATTACTGCATGATAAGCATTAAGACAGCAAATAATGCAGAACATTAACTCCTCCTCAAGAGATGTAGCTAACTGCATTCACATTATCTGCATATACAGTCACAACAATTTTCTTTGTTAAGTGCATGGCATAATGCTAGGAATGCACCCCTCTCCCCCCCCCCCCCCCCCCGCAACTGGCACAGATGTTTATTAATTTCTGTGTGGTAACCATCATCTTAACGCTGCTTAGTAAATGAGAGTCCCTTAATAATTTTCCACTTTCAGTTTTAAATCTTTTTTTTTATCCTGACAATCAAGTAACATATACTATCAAGCATTGAATTATTTGACCCTGAAGATATATATATATTTACCCTTACTGCCCTCCTATATTAATACACAAAACGTAAGCATCATTTTTACATACCTAAAGGAGGAGGAGTGGCCTAGTGGTTGGGGCAAGGTACTTTGGGCCGGAGGATTGGAGGTTCAAGTCCCACTGGGGGACAGCAACCTTGGGCCGGAAGGACTGGGGTTTCTAGTCCCACAGGAGGAGTGGCCTAGTGGTTGGGGCAAGGTACCTCGGGCCAGAGGGTTGGAGGTTCAAGTCCCAATGGAGGACAGCAACCTTGGGCCAGAAGGACTGGGGTTTCTAGTCCCACAGTGCTCCTTGTGGTCTTGGGCAAGCCACTTAACCCTCCATTGCCCATGTTCCCTGTAAGTATTAGTGTATATGTCTCATATCCCCTCGTGTTAAATGTATACCCCAATTGTAACCGCTTTGATCCGGAGAAAGGCGGTATATAAATATGGCTAAATAAAAATAAAAATAAAGTGAAAAAACTGCCTTCTACCCCACAGCATAGCATACTTAAATATACCATTTCTGAAATCACAATTATCTCTGTGCGTCACTATTATGGGGAGGCAAGAATCATTAATTATAACTGTATAGAGACCACTGGGAGACTGCCATGACTGCATATGCCAGAAATGAAGTATTCAGCTCCCTTTAGAATACATTTCTCTCCTCATAATTATACTAATTGCAATTAGCTTTGCGTTTTTTCATCATTCTTTCATTTGACACCTGCAAAAGTCTTTGGCTTCCATTCAACTCCAATTTACTTATGCTATCATTACTCAAACTCTTATTTTGTACTTTTCCCATAACACAACACTTTTTGGACCTGCATTTTCAGCTAATGTATAAGGTCTCACTACATCGTCATATACAAATAAGTTTCTCTACTCTTTTAATTAAATTAATTTGGAAGCATTTAACCATGTGACGAAGTTGATACTGGCAGACATTTTCATTTTCTCAGAAACCCATATACAGTGTATCCTCAAAAATGTTTAATAAGATGCACAATAAATTAAGATGCATACAATGAATCCACAGAATAACTGATTTAGCGCATGTTTAATATTTGTGGGCCATCAAGCCATCATCAAAATTTTAAACTCTATCAATTCACTCCACGACTAAAAGACTAATTTGGGTTTTTCCTTGTTTTATTTTTTAAATTATAACTGTATGCAAAGGGATGATACAGAATATAGTATTTTTCTTCCTGCATACTGCAATTTTAACTCTTTACATAGAAAAACTCTTAAATCAGTGCACCTTTGGAGCAAGACTACAAACCATGTACAGTAACATCTGCTATTTCTCATATGCTTTCAAGCCCTACATTTAGCACAAACTCTAACAAGTAATAAAATTAAAACTAGCTAGCATGAAGATTTTTTAAAAGATGAGGTTCTTTGCTAAAATATAAAAAAAGTTAAGAACTGGAATTTAAAGTATGCACTACTGTATCAGAAGTTGGAGAAAGACAAACAAAGTCAAAGTGTGTTACTGTACACCATTAAAGCAGAAGTAAACTATCATGGCTGAAAAGCATAATAGCAAAACACAGGACAGGCACTTCAATATATAGACAGAATCAGATTTTACAGAGCAACAAGAGTAATTCCTCCAGTAGCTCAAAAAGCAATGAACTACAGATTGGGGACTGTTGTTGGAAACCTCATTGATCGTTAGCCAATTAAAAAGCTCCAAATTTTCAAATGTTAGCTTCATGTAACATGTGGCCAGATGATATGAAAAAAAAAAATCACAATCCCAGCCAAACCACAAATCAAAAACAAACAAGAACACAGTAGTTGGAAATTTATAATAAAACATAAGTGAAGTAAGACTTCCAGATGAGATTGGTATAGTGGAGATGTTGAGCTATGGGCTGGAAAATCTAGCTGAAGCTTGATATAAATAGATAGTTGGGGGCATATGGCACGTTTTCCCCATCAGGCTCTGAGTGATATGTTTTATGTATTTGCATGCTATCATGTTTTTACTGGAAGCCATCATAGGCTGCTCGAGAGATAAACTTTGAGCACTCTCGAATCCCTGATGACAAAGCCTTAAACCTCTGCAAAGGTTCCTCGGAGAGGCCAGCTGAGAACCCGGCAAATGTCCTTTGCCAGGTCTCGGAGGTACATGCCCATGTACAGCTGGTAAGTCTGGACACGGCAAGCCAGCATAGAGCCCTGAAAGCACTTTCTACCGAGGGCATCCAGGTTCCGGGCCTCCCGGCCAGGGGGCACTGAGGAGTGCATCTTCTGACTCTTCAGACGATGCATGGCCGATTCCACAACCATGGAGTGGTGCGGTAGCTGTGCCTTCTGGAACCCAGGGCTCTTACAGACTCGATAAACGGAATCGACCCGTTTGCTGAGAACCGGCACCGAGGCCGGTGCCTCCCACATGCGGAAAAGCAGCCGTTCCAGCATCGGAGGAACGAGTACAGTAAAGGCCTCCTTAGGCGGAGAGTCATACTGGAGGGCCTTGAGCTCCTCGGCTCGAGGCTCCTCCTCCTGATCCGCGGGGAAGGCCAAGGCTTTGGCCATGTCCCTCGCGAAGTCCGAGAACCGGGTATCCTCCGGTGGGGACCGTCTCCAAGGCTCGGACTCCGGTGAGTCTGATGGGACGCACCGGGTCCGGAAAGTGTCCAGGAACTCCTCGTCCTCTGTCTCCCACTCGGAACCCTCTGAGGAGGAATAGAGCGGTTGCGGCTGGGCATCAATGCCATCCGCCCCGATGCTGAGGGCACCTGCGTTGACGACCTCGCCCCGAGTGGGAGGCCGAGGGGGACCTTGGCCGAGGATCGACTTGAGACAGCATCGACTCGGACGTCGAGGTCCCAGTGGTCGGGGCAGATGCACCGGTGAAACCGGCGATCAGTACCCGCTGCTGCTCCATGAAGGCAGCCAAGCTGCTGTCCAAGGCTGTCAACCTGAGACTCAGCTCAGGAGACTCAGCAGCCCCCGACTCGAGCCCCAACAGCGTCGGGCCTGACGTCGGCTCCCCGGAGGGGAATCTACGAGGACAACAGCACTCACGTGACTCGGGGACTACGGCGCCACTCGAGGCAACTTGGCAGGCCTCTCCAACTCCGAGGACCCGGGACGGCGGTCGGGGCTATGCGATCTGGCCCTCGAGGAGCCAAGAGCATCCACCGACGACGCCCTCGTGGGTTTCTTCTTATTTATTTTTATTTATTTAACATCTTTTATATACCGCGCTATTTGTTTTCAGTGCGGTTTACATATAACAGAGGTTGCACATTCAGAGGACAATTGTGTGCTTACATTATAACAGGAGATTTGAACTTGGAACAACAGGGTAAACTATATGCAACTGTACAAACATTTTAGATTATTTAGTATTCTTAAGAAGGGCTAAGGTAAAACAGCGGAGAACTTGTGGCAAAATTGCTTATGTGGAAATTGAGAGTGGAGATTGAGAGTTTGTGAGTTTTGGAGTGTGGATGATCGGAAGCGGATTGGATGCTTGTGCAAAGTGGAGAAGGAAAATGTGGTGCTTGATTGCCTTGCGGAATTGAGTGAGGCCTATAATTGCTCTTATTGCTCTTCCTCGTGTGTTCCCAAGAAGGAGACCCCCTTTCAGAGGAGCCTCGATGGTGCTCGGGGTTGGACTCCCAAGATGTCAAGGCCTCTGATGAAGTCCGGGCCCGGCCGGATGCGGAGTCAGAAAAAAGTCTTTCACGCTGATGTTGACGGCTCCTCAGCGCCTGGGAGGAGTAGCCTAGTGGTTGGGGCAAGGTACTTCAGGCCGGAAGGTCGGAGGTTCAAATCTCACTAGAGGACAGCAACCTTGGGCCGGAAGGACTGGGATTTCTAGTCCCACAGATGCTCCTTGTGGTCTTGGGCAAGCCACTTAACCCTCCACTGGCCCATGTTCCCTGTAAGTATTAGCGTATGTGTCTCATATCCCCGCGTGTTAAATGTATCCCCCAATTGTGTTGTGACCGCTTTGATTGAAAGATAAGGCGGTATACAAAACTGTCTAAATAAATAAATAAATAAAAATTTTGCCGCACGGGACACAGACCACCGAGTCATGGTCGGGCCTGAGGCACCGGAGGCAGCAGTCATGTGTGTCAGTGAGAGACATCAGCTTCTTACACCGATCACACTTCTTGAACCGCTGGCAGCCATCGGGGGGAAAAAGGACCCCTGCAAGGTCAAAAGACCGGATTGCCAGTGAAAACTAGGAAAAAAAGCAAGAACGCTAGTCACGAAGGACAAAAAACGAAAAGCTTAGCTCTAGGCTTGATACCGGTGTACTGGGCCCAGGCGGGAAGGGGAACCGGCATCGAACCGGGCAAAAACACGAATCCACGTAGGAAAATCAACTTTTCACCGGATGACAATGACACACGTCCGTCGGGCTCCACGGAAAAAAGAAGACTGAGCAAGATGGCACCCTTGGGCGGGAAGGGGACCGCGCATGCGTGCTGCATTCCCAAACGCTTTGTTTGAAAGCTGGAGAAATGCTCCGCACTAGGGCTCCGTCGGCGCCGACGTCACCCATATGTGAGGACTGACTTCCTGCTTGGTCCTGGAGAATGCTCTGTTTGATGCAGCATGAAAGTTTTTACTGTTAAGATGGCGGGATGGTTAGGGTGAACTATGTATTGGCTCTACAGAGTCTTATATTTGATACGGATGGGGAGCTAGTGCAGGGCTTTGAGAGCTAGGGTTATTTTTATCTTTATTCAGAAATTTGATATACCGCTTAGCAGAAGCAACAAGCAGTGTACCTGTGCGGATGTTCCATGCTGGCTCTGGGAGTATCAGGGACTGGAAGACTGTGCAGAAATTGTTGGAGTCGAGTAGGGGCAACATGCATTGGACTGTCTTTATCTTGTGGTATGCCAGTTTCACGGTATTGTTGATGTGTGATTATAGTGTTAGTCCTGGCCCAGTATCACTCCTAGGTGGCATACCTGCAATTTGACTTGCAGATGTGCTCTTGGAGTCTGTGTGTGTGCTGGTGGGGTAAAGGTCGCATCCCTGGTGATTTGAAGAATCTCGGTCTTTGGTTGTCTCTCTTTAACCATCACATGTTTAGGGTGTGTCTCTCTAACCATTGCGAGAGGGCTGAAAAACAGCTGATTAGAGGGGTCTATTCAGGCTACAGGGTGGAAAACGGGATGTACAACATTATATTGTACATATATACGTGGTATAGTACACTGTAGGATTTCATGATTGAACAAATGGGCTATATGTAAATATTAAAGAAGAGGGAAGAGAGAGCAGATCCTTGCAGACCACCCTGTTGGAGTTCGAACGGAGCTGAAGTGCAGACAGCTACTCAGATCTGCTGCTGACACTGGTTCAAGTAGAATGTAAACTACTTCAGTGTGAGGTGTCCTGGACCTATCGTCTGTAGAAGGTGGAGTAGTGTGTCGTGAGGTATGGAGTCAAAGGCTGCCGTGATGTCTAGGAACATCAAAATGAAGCCCTGAGGTCTTTGGATACTTCATGTAGGATGTCCATGAGAGATGTGAGGAGTGTTTTGACACCATGAAGGGGTATAAAGGCATGTTTTTGTGGGTCTAAGGATGCATGCATGTTGACATAGTCTTGGAGATGTAGCTGTACCACCTTTTCGATGACCTTCGCAAGAAACGGTAGACTGGAGATTGGACAATATGAGTGTGGAGTATTTGGATCCAATTTGGAGTTCTTGATTAGTGGATGGACAGATACGAGTTTCAGGGT
The DNA here is from genome assembly GCA_033557465.1 of Ichthyophis bannanicus. NCBI lineage: Eukaryota > Metazoa > Chordata > Amphibia > Gymnophiona > Ichthyophiidae > Ichthyophis > Ichthyophis bannanicus. The sequence continues at coordinate 122,176,949 of CM066038.1, read as the reverse complement.
GGTGGGCATGTAGCCCCTTGTAAGCAAAAGTTGGGTGATCCTGAATATTATAGAGGTGAGTTCGGAACGAGCAATTTTGATCCAGCTCACTGAGCATAGATCTAGAGGGAAGGGGGGTAGTAGTGTTGTTTTTTAGCTGCTGTTCCAGGGATACTTGGTAGAAGATGAGCCATGTAGGAGCTGTAATTAAGTATCAGAGTGTCAGGGTTTTAGTGTTCCTCATAATGTTAGTCTTAGACTGAAAATGACTAGCTAATATCCGAGGAGATAAGGCATTGTGTTAAGCATTCTGGGTGGGGGCACTGTTCCCTCTAAGCTGTGCGCGTGCGCACACACCTCGCAGAGTGAGCGCACATACTTTACAACAGAGCACACAAAAATTATGGTTCTGATTCTGATAGAAAACAACACAGATGTCTTAAAATTTAAAAGTTGTGATTGTAATTACTAGAAATTTTACGCTTCATTTCGTAATTGTTATAACTCCGAGTGTCGTTATGTGGCGCACAAAAATTTAACCTTCCTTCAAAAGCTGCACAGCTGATATTTTATGCGCACACAGCCTACAGAAAATTAGAGGGAACATTGGGTGGGGGGGGGGGTGGTTTAGCCGTGATTTGACTATGTCGAACAATTCTCGGGGACGGTTCAAAGAAGTTTGAATGAGGTTAGAGTTGAAGTCTCTTAGATCTGTTAACCATGTGTTGGTATTCTCAAAGCACTAAAGCACAATAAACGTGTTTTTAACATTTCTTATTAAATAGACACCATCATCATTTCTTTTGTTCAAAATTTATTTTATTTATTTTCCCTAAATTAAACATCAAGGTGATGACAATGATGAGGGGAAAAATCTTCAAGTACCAAGAAAGGCAGTCGGAGACCAAGAAAATGTGGTAGAAAGATACAGCATTATTTCCCATCGCGTTGGATGCCACAAGCTTAATTAAGAGGAATTTCCACGCACACCTTAATAAGTTACCCATATACATAACATCTTACGAACTCCAGAGGGAGGCTCACTTTGGCACAATGCAAGTACTATGCCAAACATTAGCAGTAAATTTGAGAGACTGAGATTATATACCACATACCCTGGGGCTTAGAAGAGAGATTCATGACTGTTATGGTATGCGCAAAACTCACCCATTTAGAGAAACTGCCACGAATAAAACCAAATTAAGATACATAATACATTCAACCCCAAATCAAGATCTACCTATCCATACACTCATCCATACACGCAGCGGCAACGGCAGAATCGCATATCCCGCGGGGCCCCCCCCCCCCCCGACAGAGCCTGCCCTCCCTGCATCAGCTCCGTCGGCTTTCAGAGCTCGAAGGGAGACTAGTTTCCCTTCCGTGGCTCTGTTAAGCCCGCAGGGGCTGATGGGACTTTCCCATCAGCCCCCGCGGGCTTAACAGAGCCGCGAGGGAGAAACTCTCCTTTCGCGCTCTGAAAGCCAACAGAGCTGATGCAGGGAGAGCAGGCTCTGTCGGGGGGGGGGGGGGCCCCGCGGGATATGTGATTCTGCCGTTGCCGCCACAGTGGCGGCGGCAGCAGCAGCAGCAGAAGCAGACAGTTTTTTTTTTTTAATTTTAAATTTTCCCTGGGCTGTTGGGGTGGGAGCTAGGACTGGAAATGGGCTAATGGGGTTAGGACTGGAAGAGGGCTGATAGGGGGTTAGGACTGAGGCTATGGGGAGCTAAGTCTGGAAATGGGGTGATGGGGGTTAGGACTGGAAGTGAGCTGATGGGGGTTTAGGACTAGTAATGGGCTATGGGGGGGCTTAAACTGAAAATTGGGTGATGGGGGGTTAGGACTGGAAATGGGCTGATGGAATTAGGACTGAGAGTGGGCTGATGGGGACTTAGGACTGGTAATAGGCTGTGGGGGGGGGGGCTAGGACTGGTTATGGGTTGGGGGGGTTCCTAGGACTGGAAATGGGCTGAGTGGAAGAGAAGGCTTGAACTGCAAATAGCTGATGGGGACGGGGGCTTGGAATGGAAATGAGATCAGGGGAAGAGGGGGCTTGAACTGCAAATAGCTGATGGGGAGGGGGGCATGGAATGGAAATGGGTTGTGAGGGGAGGGAGCTAGGACAGGAAATGGGCTGATGAAGGGGGCTAGGATAGAACTGGGAATTGGGTGTTGGGGGGAGCTAAGATTGGAAATGGGCTGTGGTTGGGGCTTGGATTGAAATAGACTTATGGAGGGACTAGAACTGGAAGTAAGCTCATGGGGGGCTTGGATTGGAAATGGGCTGAGTGGAGGGGAGCTAGGATTTGACATGGACTGATGGTGGGGCTAGGAAAGGACTAGAAATGGGCTGATGGGAGGCTGGTATTGGAAATGAGCTGATGGAGGGACTTGGATAGGACTGGAAATGGATGGGGGAGCTAGGACTGGAAATGGGCTGATGGGGGGGCTAGGACTGGAAATGGGCTGATGCGGGGACTAGAAGGGAGTGGATACTGAGTGGGGCTGGAACTAGAAGGGAGCTGATGTTGGGGGAGATTAGAATGGGATGGAGCTGGGAGAGTGAAATGGAGAGGGGAAAAAATATTTTGTGTGGGACAGAAGAAAAATCTACAATTGGCTGGGTATTGGGAGAGTAAGTGGGGATTGAGGATGGAGGGGTAAAATTTGAGTGGATGAAATAGGAATGAGGAAGAGCAAAAGGAGAGAGATTAGTATGTTAAAGCAGATGTAGAGAGAGAATGGAAAAAATTAGAAGAGAGAAGAAAGGACAAATGGACAGCAGATGATGGAGAGTTAGCAGAAGACACAAAGAAACCAGAAGAAAGTGGCTGGAGCAATTGCAACTGAAAAAAAATGCACAAAAGATAGAAAGATATCTCTTTATTTTGAATTTATTAACTGGAATATGTCAGCTCTGGGAAATATGCATCATTAACGTCTGCGCTTTGTTTAATACAAGAGAAAATTAATTTATAGTTTTATTTCTACAGTGTTGTTGTACATTCCGAGTTTGGCTTTTGGGGTTCCCAGTTTGTCTTCCTGTTTCTAAATTGTGATTCCTTGTTTGGTGATGGTCTGTGTTCTGCATGTGTAACTGAGCTGAGGTATTCTGTTTATGTAATTCCTATTTGACATTTGCACTTGTTCCCTTTCCCCAGTAGGTCATGTATTGTTATTCTCTGAAACGTATTGGTTTAATATTTGCAGTGTTGCCTTTTGATAGGCAGGGTATGGTGCTTTGTGAGTCCTGGTAGTGCTGTTAGGATATGGCGGGTTTGCTATGGGTTCTAAATGGGCAGTGTTTGTAGTAGTTCCTAATGTGCCTGGCGGTTGGCACTGGATTATAGTAATGTAGAAATCTTTTAGTCTTTCTTTATCCATACACTCATTAAGAGGCATGTTTACTAAAAGTTAGTGTATGGTAACATTATGCAAATATTTATGCAAATGAGCCCCCTTATGCAAATGAGGCCCGCACCGAGTCTCCACACATGGCCCTGCACCCCCCTTGGGCCGCCCCTGAGTAAAACAGCACGTTTTTGTGCTGTCTCACCATCAGAAAATCTCAAGAATGTTACTAAAATGTGGTACGTGAGACTAGTCTTTAATAAATCTCACCAGAATTATATTTATATTACTGAGGCTGGGGAAAAAAAAAATCACACTTTTTAGGTTTGACAAAGAAGATCGGCTGGATAGTCTGCATTATTTTGCAATTTGGACACTGCTTTTACCCCTGAATACCCTGCAGTCATCTGTTTAGATAAGAGGGAGGAAGTAAAGGAAAGGGGTGAAGGAGCCTAGTAGGCCCAGAATTTGGTAAAACGTGGGTGGGGATGGGGTTTGCAAGGGCAAGATTCGATCAGTACTGTGTTGGGTGAACTACTGGAAATGAATTATATTGAGAGGGCAAGAGAACTCAAGGGACCAATAGTACCAAATGCAGGAAATTTAAAGAAAACTAAGGGATATATATCCCTTTAAATTTATTTATATAAACATATTTAAAGCCTTTGTCAAGAAAACCCAGAGGTTGGATGCCAGGAGTCAGCACTGACTCAACAACACACACATATACATCACAAGCATTTCTAGGCAGGAACCCTTTAACAGCAAATCTTAGCTATTAAAACACCTATTTCAAACACAAAATAGTCATGTTAAGAATAAATACAATAAAATGAAGTACATGACCTCTTCAAAACTACCACCACCTTTTCAAACCCTTAAATAACCACTTTCAGGTAGTAATATTAATGGCAAATTACATCACTAGCAAATTTTGTTGTGAGGATTATAAAGATCTACATGAGACATGGATTTAGAGCAGTCTGCAAATAGTGGCATTACCTTGCTGAGACTTAAAAAATGTAACCAGGATTTTTTTTTTAATTTTAAATTTATGCAATTGAAACAAATTAACCAAGAAATTCATCTTGTACAGAAAACGAGCAATATTACAAAACTTAAGCAAAAGTACTGTGAAAATACCAAAATATTCCCCCCAGTCACTTAAGAAATGCTCGCAAGCCCACAAAGGGGTCAAACGTCAAGAACATATAAACTCTACAAAACAAAAGCTGCAAGAAAAACATTGCTAAGTTAACAACAGACACTAACACATTACTTGCAGACCACTGGAGAGTTCATGGAGATCTCCAGACGACAAGCATTCATGAAGGCCAGCAGCTGAGAGGGCTCATAAAAAACATAAGAAATTTACTGAAACATAATCAAACATTTGCAAGGGTGCTTAAGAAAAAAAAGAGCTCTCCCATCTGCTGAATCCCTGGTTGAAGGAGGAGAAACTCACACCACCACTTGTGTCTCTTTTGACAAGTCAGGATAAATTCTAATCATTAAACCACAAAACAATACATTTCTCATTTTATAAAATAACTTTAACAGCCATTCTTTATCTGAAAGTAACGCAAAAGTCACTAACAATGTAGATGGTAACACCAACTCTGAACCAGATTTTTCCAAAAGGTCTGTAACATTTAAAAAGCCCAAATGCTGATCACCAATACCATCAATGGTTTCTTCTTCCCTGTAGGTAGATAATACAATCTTACCAGTGGCGAATGCGATTCTCCCAAGATTGCAGAAACTTTGATAAGATATTCTCTAAACATTTCATGTGCTGAAATCATTGCACACCGGGAAAAATTAATTATCCTCAGATTCACCACTCTCAAAGCATTTTCCAAATATTCAATCTTGGCCTGCACAGCCAAAGAACTCTTAATATTGGCTTGAACCTGATTCTCCAAAATTTCTGTTTTTTGTTACAGCTAAGAAAGAGAAGTCTGTATTAAAGTGACTTGAGTCTTAATAAGTTCAATTGCGGTAGAATTAGATGTAACTTTAACTGCCAGAGATATTTATGGCAACAAAGCATTGCCCAAGGAGACTATGGTAGCCCAGATGGTCTCCAGCATAAAAGTTCTGAGGCACCACTGATGCATCCCTATTCTAGAACAGAACCTGAGGCAATTGCCTGTTCTGAGGGAGTGGTGAATAAATCTATCGAAGGTGTGCCCATTCTCAAAAAATGATCTGAGCCACTTCCTGGTTCAGGGTCCATTCATAAGTTTGAATGACATGGCTGAAATTCTCATGTTCAGATGTGCCAAGGGAGTTTGAGCTGTCGAGGCGATGTGACCCAACAATCCCAACATGTTCCTCGCTGACGTCTGATGACTCTGTTGTACTATTTTCACAGTTACCACTAAACAGGTGACCTATAATTTTGGAAGGAAGGCTTTTGCCTGAGCTGTATCTAGCAGAGCACAAATTAGTTCCAATTTCTGTGACGGCCTCAAGTTTGACTTAGGGTAATTGATGAGGAATCCTAGTAGGCATTCAGTGAGGCATATAGATTCTTGAATCCCTTTCTGAGTGGTGCTCTTTATTTAGTTAATTGTCCAAGCAAGGAAACACATGCACGCCCAGTTTGCACAAAAACGCTGCCACTACTGCGAGATACTTTGTGAATACACATGAAGCAGATGCGAGGTTGAAAGTCAGTCCACAATACTGGATTTAGTGTTTCCCTACGACAAATCCCAGATACTTCCTGGGACTGGAATGTATCTGTATGTGGAAGTAAGAGTCCTTCTGATTCAGAGAACATAATCAATCCCCTCTTCTGACAAGACAGCTATCTAAAGACAGAGAACACTGGGATTTCTAGGGCACATATATATATGTGTAGAGATCCAATCAGCAGACGCTTTCTTCATGCCCAGTTAGGAAATCTAGCAGGAAACTAATCCATTAATGATACCACATATGGAAAAGAAAAGCAGTACGAAAAAGGCAGGGAAAAGCTGAGCTCTCTTCTTATTTAGGGCCTGGTTGCTACAAGATAAGTGCATGACAGTACCCACCTCCCATGGAAGACCCTAGTACCTTGCCTACGATTAGAACTATTATGAAATTGGTGGAGAATCTGACTGGCATGAATATCAGGAGCCAGAATTCTTTAGCAGGGAACACACACACACTTGCTGCCCATATCCCACCCACTCACACAGATATCGCAAAAAATTCAGACAGCGCAGATAATTCACTGTACTATCTGTTACTGCACGCCAATACAATGTGTTAACAGGTGGCACAGCTTAGTAACTATGAAGCACATTTCACAATGAGTCGTCCAAGTGTAATCTGGGACGTCAAAGCCAGAACGTATGGGGAAAAAAAAACCAGGAACATGCAAGTTCAGGCACGATTTCGGAAACGTGGACATGTCCAATATGCACATATATGAAACTTTTATATAGACGTCCCCAGGATAGCATTTCAGAACCAAGATGTCTAATAGCATAATGGTTATAGTAGTGGCCAGGGTTCAAATCCCAGTGAGGGCCTTTCTGATCTAAGGCTACTCACTTAATTCCCTATCTTCTCTACATTCTGGATGTTTTAAGGTGAAAACAAGCACTTTCCTGCATGTCTATTCATGCCTGGAGCAGGTATAGACATGCAGACATCTCTGACGTTTCTGAGATCAAACAGGGACATGTAGGTCCATTGCTCCATCCCAAATACGCCTCCGCCACATCCCCATGTCTACTTGGATCAGAGACATAAGAACATAAGATATGCCATACTGGGTCAGATCAAGGTCCATCAAGCCCAGTATTCTGTTTCCAACAGTGGCCAATCTAGGTCATATGTACCTAGCAGTTTCCCCAAGAGACACAAGTTCCACAATGCTTGTACTGGATCAAGCATTGATATCTTTGGTCACTTCTTAATAATGGTTTATGGACCTTTCCTCCAGGAACTTGTCCAAACCTTTTTTAAACCCAGCTACACTAACAGCCTTTACTACATCCTCCGGTAACAAATTCCAGAGTTTGATTACACGTTAAGTGAAAAAATATTTTCTTTTATTAGTCTTAAATAGCTTACCCTGTAGCTTCATTGCATGTCCCCTAGTCTTTCTATATTCTGATAACGTAAACAATCAATCTACGTTTACCCGTTCCACTCTGTTCATTAATTTATAGACTTCTATCATATCTCCCCTCAGCCGTCTCTTTTCCAGGTTAAAGAGCCCTAACCTTTTTAGCCTTTCTTCATAGGAGTATCCTTCCATCCCCTTTACCATTTTGGTGGCTCTTCTCTGAACCTTTTCTAAAATCGCTATATCCTTTTTAAGATACGGCGACCAGAATTGCACACAATATTCAAGGTGCGGTCTCACCATGGAACAATATAGAGGCATTATAATATCTTTTGTTTTATTTTCCATTCCTTTCCTTATCATACCTAGCATTCTATTTTCTCTCTTGGCCGCCATCTGCGAATGTAATTTCTGGAATAGCTATGGAATGTGTCTGTGATTTCAATGTCAACGTGCACATCTTCAGACATCCAAGTCACAACTAAACCTTTTAAAAGGACCCTCTATGCATCTAAACATTTTTATTATGATTTTTGTCTCTATGGCAAGCTTCTTTTACATTTTTTTCTTTTGGCCTGCCTTATCACAGCTTTACTTCTATCTTGCCTGTGCTTATTCTTTTTCATAATTTCTTCTTCGATCTGCTTTCCATTTTTTGAAAATTACTCTTGACAATCCAACATGGACGCATCTTAACCGTGTCATGTGGTTCAGGCTCTGGTGTGTTGCTTGTGAGTTTTGTTTCCTTGTTTCAGCACTTACCTTATCGTCATGGCAAAAAGAAAAGAGTTCACCATTAATGTCAGAATCTTGCCAGGCTTCTCTTCTCACATATTTGATTAAGCAGGAGTCTCTGGGGGAAGTACAGGAACTCTGGGGAAGGCTCAAGCTCTGGAAGGCAGTTCTCCTGGACTGTCTCTGGCGCCAGTCTGGAAGTATGGCAAGAAAACTAAGTTTCTCCAAACTGCAGGAAGTGAATCGTAGGGTCTGCAGGGCTCGCTGAGCCCCCCCTCCCCACCCGCATATGGGTCGATCAGCTGTTCAGCATCAGATGAGGAACTATTGTTACTCACTCAAGCATATGAGAAGGGGGGAGTCCTGCCCTGCAATCCCTCATTCACCCTTGTCCGAACAGAAAACATCTCCCTGGGGAACTTGTTAGGTCTCCTGTGTCTGCTAAATCCAGTTCCTTTTCTGCTCCCCCATCTACTGTGATTCTGGGCATGAATTCCTCTGTTTTGGCAGTGACCTTTGATAGACGTTCATCCTTAAGTGTGGGATCTCCAGGGGCTCCCTTCTGTGGGCAAAGGTAAAAGAGGATCATCTTTGAATAAAGAAGCAATGTTGCATATTCTGAATTCAGTTCCTTCTATGCCAACGGATAGAGGACCTGTTCAGGATCTTGGTCCTAATTTGATTACCTTACAACCCTCTACTCAGCAAGCCTTGTTTTCTTCTACGCAAAATGACCCCGTGCAGTTAATCTTGCATGCTTTTGCTCGGTTGGAATCTGTTGTGCTTATGAAGCTTGAGTTACAGCATAACACTGTCGTAAAGTTTGCAGAGAGAACTGAACTTTGTGAGAAGACAGACAAGCAAATTGGAGGTAAAGTAGTGGAACTTGTTTCCAATGTCTCCTCTATTCAGGAAAACTACCATCAAGTGGTCATGGCACTGGGTTTTTCTCGCCGTTTGGAAAGTATTGAAAACATGGCCAGGAGGAGGACGGTGAGGTTACCTAATTTTCCTAAGGGTGTTATAGTAGCCTCTAAGGACATGTTTTGCAACTATCTAAAGGAATCCTTGGAGGTTCTAGATTCCACTATTCCACCAGTTGTATCTGCTTATTATTTGCCTGCTAGAACTCCGATTAAGAAAGACTTTAAGTCATCTAGTTTGACTGCCCAGAAAGGTAGTAGTGGGGCTAAGAAGTCCTTAGATGAGTCCCTCGCTTTACTGCCTGAAAATTCAGACTTAGTCACACTAATAGTTAGGTTTCTTATTGAATTTGATCAAGATTGGCTGTTTAAATTTTTTTTCTAAATGTGATTGTAAATTCCTTGGTTTCAATTGAGCAAATTTATCCTGATTGAGCTTGGGAAATTCAAAGCCGCAGGAGATTTCTGGCATTTAGGTCTGAGATCCTCAGATTGGGGAAACCTTGTACTCATATCCTTGCAGATATAGGATTACCTACCAAGGAAAAATTTATGTTTTTACTCAGCCTGAACAATTGTCTGAATTTATTAGTCCTCTTTTGCAGGACGTAGAACATTTGAGGATGAGGGTAATTCAAATTAATTAATTATTATTATTTTTTTTTATGTTTCTTTTATACCGCTATTCATATCATCATAGCAGTTTACATAGAACTCAACTATATAGTACATAGAACTCTGTGTCAGTAACATGAAACTATATACATTGCAATTAACATGATTTAAATGTAATTTGTAACCATTAACTGAGATTACACATAAGCTAATATTATGTATTTAGTTATGGGAATGATAGTTATTAGGATTTATGGATATGAATATGAATTATAGTTACTATGGATTTATGGGGAAGGTTGAGCATGTAATTTACAGTGTGGTAGGAGTAAGTTTGAACATGCAATGTATGGGTATCTGACATAGGCAGTAGGTTGCTTGGACAGTCTATATGATATTTTGATAGGCTTCTCTGAAGAGATATGTTTTTAGCTTTTTTCGGAAACATTTAAGTCTTGGATGGACCTTACAGTGGGTGACAATATGTTCCAATTTGTAGGGCCATAAAAGGAAAAAGCTCTTTGATAGAGCAATTGTGAACTTTTTGTTTTTAGAGCTGGGATAGCGAGCAGGTTTTGGTGGTTTTGTCAAGGCTTAGTTACCTGTTTAGCTTTTCTGTATCCTAGCTCTGTGAACTACTGGCCGTTAGGGGTCTCCTATGTTTATTTTACCTTGTTATTTACATATTTCTTCTTGGATCTCTTCTTGATGATCTTTTCTCTTTTTTCTTTTTGCTTTACTTTGTTATTTATTTAAAAGGATTTATAGCCCGCACAATAACATACACATTCTATCAAAACATACTAATAAACTCATACAAATGAATTAAAATAAAAATAAAGCAATGTAAAAATATAAAGTACCATTTAAAACACTTACATACTTGTCTTTATTGTGATTGTATATGTTAATACACTTCATAAAAAGAAAATTTAAAAAAAAATTACTCTTTTGACTTTAATAGCATCTTTTACTTTACATTTTACCATTATAGCAATCAGTTGTTCTGTCTTTTAACTTTTCTAATGCATGGAATACATCTAGTCTGGGCTTCCAGGATGTTATTTTTCAACGCCTTCTTGTATACTTTTGACCTATGCAACTGCTCCTTTTACTTTTTGTTTCTAATTTCTCATTCTATAATACGCTCCCTTTTTTGAAATAAATGCTATAGCAATATAGTTTTCTTTAGTGACTTATAATCAGTAATTATTACAAATTTGATCACATTATGATCACTTTACCAAACCACCCCACCAGTTACCCCTGGCATCAGATCCTATATTCATTAAGGACCAGATCGTCCAGGACCAGCTGCTTCAGGAAGCTGTCATTTATGGTATCTAAAAACTTTGCCTCCCTAGTTTGTCCAGATGAGAAGTCTATCCCACTAGTTTTGGGTTAGCTGAACTCTCCCATTATGATTGTACTGCCAAATTTGTTAACCTTCCTAATTTTTCTTAGAAATTTGCTGTCTCTTCATCCTGTCTAGATGGACAAGAGTATACCCACATCACTATAATAAAAATCTAATTAAAAATACAAACACAAACAATAAAATCAAAATAAGTTAAAATCCAAAGAAAAAGAAAAGAAAAAGGCAGAAAAAAATGATACCTTTTATTTATTTATTTATATTCTCTAATATACCGCGCTATTCTGCATCAGTGCGGTTTACATTGAACAAACTGAAATTACATTGAACAGGGCATTATAACTTGGACATAACTATTTTACAGGGAACATGGGCTATGGAGGGTTAAGTGGCTTGCCCAAGACCACAAGGAGCACCTGTGGGACTAGAAACCCCAGTCCTTCCGGCCCAAGGTTGCTGTCCTCTAGTGGGATTTGAACCCCCGACCTTCCGGCCTGAAGTACCTTGCCCCAACCACTAGGCCACTCCTCCACTCATTACTGCCCCTGGACCAGTCCCTCACATTAATCAATCAATCTCTAAATGCCTAAGAGAAAAATAAAGTCTTCAAACAAATCTTTAAAAATGAAGACTGCATCTGTAACTGCTGGGCATAGAATGACTTAATAAAACTGAATGTTGGGTACATTCTAAGCGTGATCGGGCAGAGATGGGGAAAAACTAAAAATTTGTTGGATTGGGAACAAGCAGCCCTTGATAGAACAAACCATATTAGTGAATTAAATAAATAAGCCTGAAAATCAGAGTAAAGGGTTCCTTGAGAGAGAATCAAGTTTAAGATCTTGTGGTATAAATTTTATTTTATTAAGTGCCATCAAGTCAATACTGACTCCTGATGACCCAGCAGCCCCTGGGTTTTCTTGACAAGGTATGATGAAAATTGACTGCCAGGCCAAATTGAACCCTGATCTCTTAGGTACTAGGCTGTTGCTCTACCCACTAGGCTACTCCTCCACTCTATAGGTAAATGATAACCAGTGAAGTTCAAACAACATGGTAATAATATAATCAAATATTTTTGCCTAACAAAGGAGTCTGACTGCTGCCTCGTTTTAGACAATTTACAGCCTTTTTAAGGTAGAAATCTTGGCACCATTGTATAATTACAATAATTTAGACAATTTATTATGAATCATGGATTACTGCATATAAGGCATCCTTTTCCAGAAGGGTCATACAGTTTGAATCCAATGAAGATTGTAAAAACTCATTTTAACAAAAAAAAGATACTCTATCATTCAATATAATCTGTACCCTAGTATCAGAGTGCCCCATTGGCTATCCTCTTTACTTCAGGTCTCTGAGATAACAATTATATCTATATCTTCATTTGGTGGCCTATTTACTCAAATGCAGTAAGAACTTTCAGTTACAGAACCAAAATTATCATGTGGTAACCACAAAGCCTCTACATTAACTGTGGAGGCTTTCTCAGCATCATCCAATACAGTTCAGGCAGAGAATTTCTTTACATCATGTCATCTGCCACATTAACAATTGACACACAGTTAATTACATTTATATTTTGGATGCATTTAAATGTCTCTTTCATATTTCCCCTTTTCCATCTTTCCACCAAAGTACGCATATTGAGATCTTTAAGTCTATCCCCATATGCTTTATGATGAAGACCACTGACCATTTTGGTAACCACACACTGCACCAACTCCATCCTATGTATATCATTTCGAAGGTGTGGTATCCAGAATTGTAAAAAGTATTCACTAGAGGCTTACAGAAATACACTACCACCTCTGTTTCTCTGCTGGCCAATGCTCTTCCTATGCACCCAAGCATCCTTTTGGTCTTTGCTGTCACCTTTTCTGTTTAGCCATCTTAATATCAATGTAATTATCTCCATGTCCTCGTTCTTTTGTGCACTAAAGTATTTCACCTCCTATACTGCATACTCTCCCTTGGGTTTTTGCAACCCAACTGCATGATCTTGTATTATTTTAGATTTAAAACTTAACTGCCAAATTCTAGACCATTCTTCTTATTTTTAATTTTATTGAATTTATATATTATCATCAAGACATTAGTCTCGTACAGAAAAGAGAAAACTCAAAGAAAATTACAATTGCAAATACAATTGAAAATCTTACATAAAAAACTCAAAAGAGTTCCTTATAGCCCGCAATATACTAGTGGGAGTGGAAGAAAGAATTCAGACAGGAGGAATAACCCCAAAAACATCAAAGATAAATACTAAGAAAGAGACAGCTGCCAGGCGGCCCAAGACTAAATACATTATAACACAGCTATGTCACCTCTAACAAGCCAGCAATATTTGATGACATCGGCACCCTGGCATTGAGAAAAGCAGCTAAATCAGTTGGTTGGAAAAAAAATATTTTACAGATTTAAACAATATTAAATATTTACAAGGAAATCTTAAATGAAATGAAGTTCCCAGCTGTAACAGCCCTGGTCTAAGTGAGAGGAACTGCTTACAATGCTTTTGCATTTCCCTTGCAGTATCAGGAAGTATTGAAATAGATAAACCACAGAAAGGTACAGATCTTTTCTTGAAATACAGTTTTAGGATGCAGCCTCTATCTTCCACCAGAGCACAGACAACCAGCAAAGTAGCAGGCTTATAAATGTCATGCCCCAATACATCCAAAAGTTCTGAAACATTCAAAAACTCCATATCAGGATTTGTTACTTGAATAAATGTTATAAAACCTTATGAAGGTGGATTTGTGGACAGCAACAATTCATGCATTCATTCTGCATGGCTGCTCTCTGGCACTCTTGACATACAGGCTTTTAAGACAGTGGATGTACCTCTTGGTCAAATCACAATTATCAAACTGTAATATTTTATATGTGGGCCTAACTGCAAGGCTGATATATAAATTGTAGATATAAAATATTGCAAATAGGTCGGTACTGGGTAGAACTAGTTGGAAAATGCTACCATTTTATTGCACACTTTGCATTAGCTTCCTGTGGTGACCAGGCTAAATTTGAGGTCCCAGCTTCAGCCTTCCAGATCCTGAAGAGAAATAGGTCAATTTACTTATTTAAAAAAGCCTCCTTGGTATAGAGCTGTTCAAGAACTTAAATCAAGCCAGGGAGCTATTCTATGAATTCCATTTTTACAAGAGGTGCTCAGCTTGCCACATATTTTTTTAATTTAATATTTATTGAATTTTTGAAATACATTCAAACAATTGAATGAAGGAAAAATGGTAACGAGGAAATAACATTCCAAAATATAAACAAAGTAAACAATATACATCAATACATTACCATAAACAGTCCACAATCTTTAGAAGAGGCATCAGGAAATTACTTACATATAATGTAGGAAAAACATAAATAAATAAAAAAGCAGTGCAAGACTTATACATCAGCCGTATGAGAATCAAAATTCACAATTCATTCCTCCCTAGCTATCAGGAACTCCAGCAGCTGGTGGGGCTCAAAAAACGTATATAATTTTTCTTTATACGAAACACAACACCTAGCAGGAAATTTCAACAAGAATGTCCCGCCGAGGGAGAGTACTCTGGGCTTAAAGCCCAGAAATTTCTTCCTCCTCAGCTGGGTACCTCTAGCTAAATCAGGAAAAATGCGTACATATGAGCCCATAAACTGCTCATTGAAATTCCGAAAATACAAACGAAAAATTAAAGCTTTATTGGTCTCAAGGGCCAATGTAATAAGGAGGGTAGTACGAGCAGTAACCAACTCCAGGGAGCTCTCTAGAAATCCCATAAGATCCCCAGGAACCCCCAGAGAAGCACTATTAACTCCCTGAATACCCCGACCCATAGTTAGATACTGAACTCTGGTTAATGGTGGGAGATCCTCCCTGGAGATCTTCAAGACCTCCTGGAAGTATCTACGAATCATTTTAGAAAGCATGGGAGACCTAGGAAAGTTAAACAGTCTTAAATTGTTCTTCCGGACTTGGTTCTCCAGATATTCCAACTTCCTAATCCTTCACATGGGCATGGTGTAATTCTTGGAGCCGCTCCAGATCTCCACTCAGCTGTGCAAGTTTCCCCTCCTGTTCCTTTTGCACCTTAGAAACCTCCTGCAAATCAACCCTTAAAGTCTTAATCTCAGTACTGTGATAAGGAAGTTTATCATAGTTCAGGAAGAAATAATACAAGAGGCTCTGAATTGGCTCTGAATAAGCAACCTGTGCTGGCTGGTAAAAGCACTAAAACAGAGTTTTTTCCTAAAAGACTACCAGACCCAGAATGCACTGGTTTAAAGAAAGCCTCTAGGAGAGCTGGAATAGGGAAATGTGTGCCTAATCAGAGGAGCAATGATGTAATCCCTAATCACCCATCTCCTAGGGCAGGGCTTGATTCAGAACACCTGGACTGTGCTAGGGTGGAGTGTCCATCTAGGCACTTCAAAAGAGAAAGAGCAGGAGCAATGGTGGCAAAGACGGCAAGAGAAGGAAAGACGGAGCTTGAACAAAAGGAAGAACAGCAAGACGTCCAGGAGGTCTAAGAAAGGAGCCCAAGGCAGTACGTATGCTGGGAGAGATTCCTGGGGCAAGCATTCTTCATTGGACTGGAAAAAACCAGAGGCTTGGAGATATACAGCCAGGAACCCTCAGACAGCACTTGTAAAGGAAACGGCTGCATCTACAGAAAGAAGGAGCTCTAATACCTATTTAAGGAGGTATCGGAAAAGAGACCTGAAGTCCAGGGATTCTGACTGGAGAGCTGGGCACAGAAGCTTTGCTACCTACTGGCCAAAATACCCAGAGAGGAAACCTAATGACAACGTGATCTCAGGTATGAAATCTGATCTGTTCCCTAGCTTTGCACAGGGAAGACAGCAGGGAAACAATTTCTATCCTGGTAGAGATCAGTTAGAGAATTCCTCTGAGCCAGTGTATGAAAGTGGTCCTATGATATTTCAAGAGCAAGGGGAAATATCAAGTGAGAAAGTGGAATGCATGGATTGCTCTCTTTCTAAGCTGCTGTTCTAAAGTAATCCTTAGTTAAGCATCAAACACCAAAAGGAACTGTACTGTTTTTTTAGCTTCCCAGAAAAGTTTCTTTGAGAGAAAGCTTTGGGGAAAGTTGGAGCCACGTGGAGAGTGGACCAGCAATGGTTTGCAGCTGGTTAAGCACCTGTGATTAGAGCAAGGCACAAGTGCACGTGGGACTTTGGAAAGAAAACTTCTTCACTGTGTGAAAGGAAGAAAGTTGTTTTTTTTGATAAAGAGAATTTTCCTTTTGGGTTTATTTTTCATTCCAGCACTGCTAAGAAAGTTTATTAGCAGGGGCAAGAAGAAAGACCTTTTCTGTTCCCTCAAGGTCTTTACTAAGTTGTTGCATAAGTAATTCAGTTGCCTTATTTGTTTTGTTTCCTGAATACAATTCCTGAAGAAATTATCCTGTTGATGTTACCAAGCATATCTGTGCGAGGGAATAACACCCCATAAATAAAATCTGTTTTCTGCTTTACACTCAAGCAACTACAATTCATTATTCTTGTTGAACGGCTGGTTTTGTGTGATTGAACTACAACACCCACAATCCTTTGCAAGACAAGTAAATTCCTGTCTTTGCCAAGATTGTGGAACTTTCACAACAAGCACTCCCGTTTACAGTACTCACAGACACGGCAATTTTTTCCAAAGAAGAGTTCATTGTAGAAATGGCCTCCCATAGCACTTCAAGCATTATTTTGGCAGGCCTCACCAAACCGCCGACTCCTGTATTGACTATCGGGACCAAATTCTCCTGGGCAGGGCTGGTCAATACTCTCGACTCAGCCCCGATCCTCCCACAGCTCCAGGAGACCCACACGGAGCGTTTGCATATGCTATAGAGCCCTCCACAATCCCCTGCTTCGGCGTGCTGGTCACCACGCCAGCAGGAGACTCTTCTGCCAGAGAAACCGCTTCCGGGACAAGGTGGGGGGGGGGGCCCACTGCTCTGGGGACAAAAAAACCCGGATGTGCTCAGGTCTGGAAAGCCTGCCGAAGATGCCGCTCCGGACCTGCCGAAGATGCCGCTCGCTCCCCCGGCACTGAGAATCTGCACATCTGAAGCGTCTTTTGGTCCGCACCGATGGATCCAGCCTCACCCGAGGGAAGGTAGGCTTGTTTTCATTTCCGTCTGCCCATACCGGCTTCAGGAAAGGAGAAATGCCGACACCTACACGCTACAGGAACCAGACCTCAGACCAGGGGAATTACACTGCCGCCATCTTGCCTCTCCAGCTTGCCACATATTATTATATATATTATTGTCTTATATTAAAGGAAAATATCAAAACCAGTATTTCCCCAGGTCTTTGAGTCTCCTATGAAGGGTTGTAGACTTCACAACAGAGTTAACTGGAAAGCTGGAGGCATGCAAGGCAAAGAACTCTAAGAGACCAAGAAAATGTCCTCTATACCTAGTAAACTGAACTGGCCAAAGCTGAGCTAAAAGTAAACTGCTGGGGCCAAGAAAGAAATGTATTTATTTAGAAGTTGTTATATACCATCTTAGCGATTTTTGATAGCAACCAAGCTAGCCTAACTCTCTACTTGTTTCTCTGCAGTGAAGCTGCGCCTTGCTTCAAATTACATCTCCTCCTCCAAGTTCCTGTTCTGGCTCTAGTCTCTACCAAACCTCTATTCTGCTTCTTGCTTCAAGTTATGATAGTAGCTACAATTCCTGGTTTGAGTCCCTACCTGGTTCCAGTCTGTCAAGCTTCATTTCAGTCTCTGCTCCATGCTACCATTGAGTCATACTCTCCTCTAGCCCCTTGTTTTTGAGTCCCGTTCCAGTTCCAAGACCCACTTCCAGTGCATGGGGACTCTTCTCCCTGCCCCAGCCACAGCCTCCTACTATAAATACTGATATGGCAAGGAAACTTAACACCCTGAATGTTATTGGTCAGTAATTTGAATGGGTGTGTGTTAAGCTAAAAAGAGCTAATTGCAGATTTTCTGGTTGGTTGATGTCATGGTGGGGGTGGGGATAGAATGGTTGCAGGCCACTTAAATAGCTTATTATTACAGGTCATAAACTGTGTAATTACTTAGATTTGGCAGACTTATGAGCATGTTTCCTAAGCTGGGCTAATGGTTAGCACGCTCTATTTGTAACCAGGTCCCAAATTATTCAATGGGACCTAGTTACAAATAGCACATGCTGTAAGCCCAGCTTAGCAAACATGCCTCTTAGTGTGAACTGAGGTATTTTGGAAGGTTTTCAGGTTGAGTAAAGTGTAGTTACTCATCTGTAACAGGTGTTCTCCAAGGACAGCAGGAATCAGTCCTCACATATGGGTGAAGTCTGCACCGACGGAGCCCGCACAGAGCATTTGCAAATGCCAACATGCATGCGTGGTCCCCTTCCCACCCAAAGGTGCCATCTTACTCAGTCAAGTGCCATGGCTATAGCCCCTCCAAGAAGATGGCAAAAATATACAGCAACTCCAAGGGGAGGAGGGAGGGTTGTGAGGACTGATTCCTGCTGTCCCTGGAGAACACCTGTTACAGGTGAGCAACTGCTTTCTCCAGGAACAAGCAGGAAGTCAGTCCTCACATATGGGACTCCCTAGCTACAGGCTACCAAGGACCTGTAGGAAAAAGCACGGCAATGCTATGAGCAGTGGCCAGTGAAAGCCGAAGGCAGCCCGAGGACCCCGTGTCCATTAATGTCCATGTTCCTGGTAGCCGGAACAAGAAAGTTCGGAAGGCAGGAGTTGCTTAAACCCCAAGCAGATTACAGAGTACAGCCTGGCCGAAGGCAGTGTCCCGATGGGACTCCCTCTCCAGGCAGTGGCCCAGCAGGCTAGCGACCGACATCGCCATCATTCGGACATAGTGAACTGTGATTCGGTGGTCCAGGAGAAACCCGGCCTGGGCCAAGGCGATGCAGTCTGCCACCCAGATGGACAAGGTATACTTGGTGACCGCCAGCCTCAGATGGCTGGGATCGAAGGAAAAGAAGAGTTGCCCAGATCTGCAGAGGTCCCGAGTCCACTGCAGGTAGAAGGAGAGCCCTCTTATAATCCAGGGTGTGGAGAATCACCGATGCCCGGTCGATGTGAGGCTTTGGGAAGAAGGCGGGCAGCACTATCTCTTGACTGAGATGAAAATCCGAGACAATCTTTGGGAGGAACTTGGGGTGGGTCGGCAGGACCACCCTGTTCCTATAAAACCTCGTGTACGGTGCCTCAACCATCAGTGACTGGAGTTCGCTGACCCTCTGTGTGGAGGAGATAGCCACCAGGAAGGCCACCTTCCACGACAGATGCTGCAGTGGGCAGGTAGCCAAGGGCTGAAAGGGCAGCTTGGTCAGCTTCATGTGGACCATGTTAAGGTCCCAATCCACCAGAGGAGGGTGGATAGGAGCCCTGGAAAGGAGTAGGCCTCGCATGAAATAAGAGACAAGCAGTTGCCCCGAAAGAGGTTTGCCCTCGATGGGGTGGTGGTTCGCTGAGATGGCACTCAGGTGAACCCTGACCCGAGTTCAGACTGCGAGAGATGGAGCAGATACTGCAAGACCAAACTGGTAGGATATGAAAATGGGTTCGCACGGAGCTCCAAGCACCACACCGAGAACCAATGCCACTTGAAGGTGTAAGCCCATCTGGTCCTTTTGTGAGGCCAAAAGAATGTCCTCGATCTCCATGGGGAGATGGTAGAGGGCTAGAACGACCTGCTCAGCCACCAAGCTGTGAGGGACAGGGGACCTCAGATTGGGGTGAAAAAGCAGACCCTACTCCTGCGTCAGCAGCTCCGGGGAGAACCCGAGCGGGACCGGGATCCTGTCGAGAGATGGAGCAGCAGGGGAAACCAAGGCTGCCTGGGCCACCTCGGGGCTATAAGGATCATCAAGGCCCTGTCCTGCTGGACCTTGAGAAGGGTCCAGGCAATGAGGGGCATGGGATGAAGGCATATAGGAGGCCTGTTTACCATGAGATGAGGAAGGCATCGGGGGCCACCCTGTCCGGGTGCAGGAGGGGACCACAGAGCCGGGGGAGTTGCGAGTTCGCAGGACTGGCAAAGAGGTCCAGGTCTGGAGTCCCCCAATGCTGGAAGAGCCGCTGCACCATTCGGGTACACAGGCGCCACTAGTGCGGCCAGAGGACTCTGCTGAGCCGGTCCACCAATGCATTGTCCTGAACCGGGAGGTGTGGCCCGGATGATCATGCCCTGGCTCACTGCAAACGAGCACAGGTCTGTCGCCTCCGAACAGAGGCTGTAGGAGCAGGTACCTCCCCATTTGTTCACATAGAACATTGTGACCTGGTTGTCCGTCTGGACCAGCACCACTTGGTGCTGCAGGCGGTCCCTGAAAACCTTGAGAGCGAAGCGAATGGCCCAGAGCTCCAGCAGGTTGATCTGCTTCCAGGACTCCTCGAGGGACCAGGTCCCTTGAGTGTGCCATCCTTCGCAGTTTGCGCCCCAGCCTGCCAGGGAAGCGTCTGTCGTTAAAACCACCTGATGCACCAGAGCTTGGAAGAGCATACCTTGAAGCAGGTTTTGAAACTCCTGCCACCAAGCCAGAAACTCCGCCGCAGTGGGAGAGACCGAAATGGGGTCTTGGGAGAGGCCGGTCGACTGCACCCATTGCGCTCAGAGACAACACTGTGCCACCTGCATGTTGAAACGGGCATTGGGCATGACATAGACCATAGAGGCCATGTGGCCGAGAAAGCGAAGCATTGTCCAGGCCGAATCAGAGCTGCGACTCTACAGTTTGGACGCCAGGGAGATGAGGTGGTCCGCCCTGTCCTGAGAAAGAAAAGCCATGGCCCGGAGGGTGTCCAAGTGGGCCACGATGAACTTCAGGGACTGAACTGGAGAAAGGTGGGACTTTAGGTAATGGATCACAAACCCCAGATGCTCCAGGAGGCAAATGATGTGGTCCATGGCTTGCCTGGCTTCGGAGGCCATGCCACCTGTTACGAGCCAGTCGTCTAGATATAGAAAGACAAAGGTGCCCTGCAGCCATAGGTGGGTCGCAGTCACAGACAGGCACTTTGTGAAGACCCACGGAGCAGACGCGAGGCAGGAGGGAAGTACCCTGTACTGGTAATGGTTTCCCTGAACCATGAAGCAGAGGTACTTTCTGTGCTTGGGATGGACGAGGATGTGAGTGTAAGCATCCTTTAAGTCCAAGGAGCATAGCCAATCACCCTGCTGAAGGTAGGGCAGTAACATTTCAAGGGAGAGCATCTTGAACTTCTCCTGCTTCGGGATGAGGAAGTATCGGGAGTAAAACCCACATCTTCGGAAGTGCGGTGGGACTGGTTCTACTGGGCTGTCCTCGAGGAGGCCTGCGAGTTCCTGACTCAGGAGGGCCTGATGCTGGGGAAGCCGACGTGGCTCCCCAGGGAAGTATGAAGGAGAGAGCTGGTCCAGATGGAGAAGATAACCCTCCAGAAAGACCTGGAGTACCCAGGCATCGGTGGAGATGGACTCCCACCTGTGGGAGAAATGGACCAGACACCCCCGACAGACAGCCGCCCTGCTAGAGGACGAGAGTCTATGCCGATAGCGTCAAATCCCAGAGGGTGGCCGAGCTGGCACTGGGGGTTGGGTCTTGGGACCCTTTGACTTATGAGGGCCCTGACCGCCCTGAACAGGGGTTGATGTCGGCCGATAGGCCAGGTAGCCCCCTGTAAGGGAGCTCCTTCTGATGGAAGAAAGAGTTCTTGCTTTGCTGCTTCTTCCTGGTGAGGGAGGACATTTTCCGGAAAAAGAGAGTATGAATCACATACTCCATCTCAATCTCCTCCGCCTTGTCCTCCATGGGCTTGTCAAATAGCTGCTCCCAGAGGCAAGGGACGTCCAGCAGCTTCTCCTGGACCCACTGTTCTGAGGACTGGAGCCAAGCCTGCCAGCAGGCTACGATGCCCACCACCCTGGCGGAAGACTCAAAGCCATCGTACGTTGCTTGCGAGAGGTACTTCGAGCATCTCCGATGGACTTTGAGAGGTCCTGAAAACACCAAAGATAATCTCCGGCAAAGCCTCCAAGTTCTCTAGCAAGGTCATGGAGGAACACCCCAATGTATAATTGGTAAACTTGGATGCAGCATGACAGCATAGAGCCTTGATAAGTCTTGCGCCCAAGGACGTTGAGGATACGAGACTCTCTCCCTGGCGGGACCAACAAATGAGTCTTTGGGCTCGTTAGCTTCCGCATGGCCGATTCGACCACCATCGAGGTGTGGGGTAGCTGGGCTTTCTGAAACCCCGGGCCTCGATGAACCCTATACATAGCATCCAGGCACTTGCTCACGATCGGGACAGATGCCGGGGTCTCCCTCAAAAGAGACTGCTACTGAAGAAAAGAAATCTGCATTTGTAAGTATTTACCTGCTAGGAAATTCTCTAAATAACAACAATTATGATTATGATTATTATTATTATTAATAAACATTTATGAAGCACAGCGCTGTACAAACAAAGATAAAGACAGTCCCTATATCTTGGGGGAAACAGGAATTCTTTGGGTTAAAGCTGGTAAACTTGCGTATTTTAGAATTCAGTGTTTTTCTTGTTAGTCAGGGCTTAGTACCAACAGAGAACTTTTCATCTAAATCAAATCAGAGCTTAGAATAGAAGGTAGAATAGGGTAAATATTCTGAGTAGAAAGAAATAATTTGTTTCTAGAGAACTTTACAAAGAGGTCATCCAGTTAGGCAGTAAGAGACCTGTGAAATTGTTTTAAATAGGTATTAAAGCCAAGAGACAGATCAAAGGGACAATTTGAAAGGCTCCCTCTATCAAACCAAGGGCTGTGTGAATTACCAAGGAAATTGTTAAGAGACAACCTTAGAAGCACAGTTCAGGGCACTGTGTAGCAAACCAGCTCATACTAAGTGTTTCTTTTCCTCCCATCCACCCCAGGGACAATCATAGATTTATAGGCTCTTAAACTTATGAAAAGGAAATAGGTGGTCAAATTCGCTTTCAGGTTCAGCTGGTTATACTCATCAGGAATAGATTAATTAAGGCCCAGAAATTAATTAGTCTTGAGGTGAACAAAGTCACTTAAACCTATTAGGTATAGTTGTATTGGTACAAGTACCTCTAGCAACTTTAAGTAAACAAACAACTTAAATATCTAAAATACTTAAAACTAAGATGCAGACAGCAGTCCAGCAGCGAGATGAGGGCTATCCAGTCTTTTGTATTCAGTGTCGCATGTATGATTATCACCCTGTTAGTGAGGGGTCTTAAATGTGCATTAGGGAGAAGGACTTCTTTGTTCTCAGGTAACGAGTCCAATCTCTGGAAGCTAGAGTTGCCGACTTGAAGGAGCTAGTGAAGATAAAGAGGTATACAGATCAGACTTACAGGGATGTAGTACTGAAGTCCCACCTCCAGTCTAGCAGCTTCTCACCATTGAAGAGAGAGGTCACGTGAAAGAGGAGCATTACTTTGGTGTGGCAGAAAGTGATCCTGTAGCTAGAACCTGTCTTCCACGTGATATAAAACCCTCTAGCACCGAGGTGGTTTCTCCAGTGCCATGTGCCCATGAGGAAAGGGTTAGGACAGCCGTTATAGTTGGCGATTCGATCATTAGGCATGTTGAAAGCTGCATGGCTGGTGGACCTGACGATCGCCTGCTAACATGCCTGAAAAGGTAATTGACCTGACGTGCCACCTAGACAAGGTTTCATATAGTGATGGGGAAGAGCCTGTTATTTTGGTACATGTTGGTACCAATTACATAGGAAAATGTGGGAGGGAGATTCTGGAAGCCGATTATATGTTTTTAGGTAGGAAGTTGAAATCCAGAACTTCCAGGGTAGCATTCTCAGAAATGATTCCCGCTCCACGCACAGGACCCAAAAAACAGGCAGAGCTCTGGAGTCTCAATGTGGGGATTGGACCATGGTGCAAGGAACAAGGTTTTAGATTTGTTGGAAATTGGGCAACATTCTGGGGAAAGGAGGGGCTTTTCCAAAAGGATGGGCTCCACTTTAACCAGAGTAGAACCAGGCTGCTGGTATTAACCCTTAAAAAGAAGATTGAGCAGCTTTTAAACTAGATAATAGGGGAAAGCCAACATTCGTCCAAGCGCACATGGTTCAGAAGGATGTATCCTTGAAGGATACCAGCATCCTGATAGGGAGGTTCCAATAAAGATAAAAGTAATCCAGATGCCATTAAACACAAAGCAGATAAAGCTGAAAGATTCCAAATTACCCTTGTCGACTGATAACAAGATTGTTAATATGAATAAAATGCATCCCCTAAAATGCTTGTATGTAAATGCTAGAAGTCTAAAAAATAGGATGGGAGAGCTAGAATATATAGCACTAAATGAAAGGTTAGATATAATTTGGCATCTCAGAGACCTGGAGGAAGGAGAACAACCAATTGGATACCGTGATACCAGGATTCAAATTATATCGCAATGACAGGGTAGATCAAATTGGTGAAGGGGTTGCCTTCCATGTTAGAGAGAGCATTGAGTCACACAGGATAAAAGTTTTTCAGGAAACAAAACACACTGTAGAATCTCTATCGATAGAAACGCCATGTAAAAAGAGGAATGCAATAGCAGTGGGGGTGTACTACCGTACATCTGGCCAAAATGAACAGATGGATGATAAAATGCTAAAAGGAATAAGGGAAGCTAACAAAACTTACAATAAAGTAATAATTTTGGGTGATTTCAATCACAACGGTATTGACTGGGTCAATGTCACAGCAGGACATGCTAGGGAGATAAAGTTTCTAGAGGACTGTTGTAATGGTTGATATTGGAAGGACAGACTAGATAGGCTATGTGATCTTTTTCTGTCGTCATGTTTCTATGTTTCTAGATGAAATAAATGACTGCTTCTTGGAGCAGCTGGTCCATGAACCTTCAAGAAGGTAAG
This sequence comes from Ichthyophis bannanicus, assembly GCA_033557465.1. NCBI lineage: Eukaryota > Metazoa > Chordata > Amphibia > Gymnophiona > Ichthyophiidae > Ichthyophis > Ichthyophis bannanicus. The sequence goes on along the minus strand of CM066038.1, from coordinate 122,152,012 downwards.
CTATTTTGGACCTCGTCCTTAGTGAAAACAGAATCTGGTGCAAGAGATATCGGTGTTAGGGTCACTTGGCAATAGTGATCATAGCATGATCCCATTTGATTTAACAAATGAAGAGAGGATGGCAAGGAAATCCACAGTACTCTCTTTTCACTTTCAAAAGGGAGACTATCATAAAATGAGGAAAATAGTTAAGAACTAATTAAAAGCAGCAGCTACAAAAGTTAAAGGTTTACATCAAGCATGGGCTTTGCTTAAAAATACTATCTTGGAAGCTCAGACCAAATGTATTCCATGCTTCAAGAAAGGTGAAAGGAAGGCAAAAAACTGCCAGCGTGGTTTAAAGGTGAGGCAAAGAGAGAATTTGAAAAAAATCTTTCTGTGAAGCAATAACGCACAATAAAAACTTTTTCAAGTGCGTTTGTAGCAAAAAAAAAACCTGCAAGAGAATCAGTTGGACCATTAGATGATAGAGTATAAAAGGGATGCTAAGGGAGGAAAAGGTCATAACGGAGAGACTGAATGAATTCTTTGCTTCGATCTTTACTGAAGATGATGTAGGGAAGTTACCCATGCCTGAAATGGTATATAAAAGGTGATGTCTCAGAAGAATTCAAACAAATTTTGATAAATCTGGAAGATGTATTACAACTATTTGATAAACTAAAGAGTACTAAATCACCTGGACCAGGTGGTATACATCCGAGTTTGCAGATCTACTATTAGTAATCTGTGAACAAACATTAAAATAATCTGTAGTACCTGAAGATTGGAGAATGGTTAGCCTGATGTCTGTACCAGGCAAAATGATAGAAACCATTATAAAGAATAAAATTACCTAACATGTAGATAGTTATCGTTTAATAGGAGAAAGCCAACATGGATTTAGCCAAGGAAAGTCGTGTCTTCCTAATCTGTTATATTTTCTTGAAGGTATGAATAAGCAGGTAGACCAAGGTGAGCGGTTGATGTAGTGTGTATCTGGATGTTCAGAAAGCCTTTGACAAGGTATCTCATGAGAAACTCTTGGCAAAATTAAAAAGTCATGGGATTGAAGGAAGTACTATTGTGGATTAGGAAATGGTTAAAAGACAGAAAGCAGACAGTAGGGCTAAATGGCCAATTTTCTCAATGGAGAAAGGTGTACAGTAGAGTACTCCAGGGATCTGTTTTAGGGCCGCTGCTTTCTAACATGTGTTTATTATTTTTATTTAACTAGGCTTATATACCACTTTTCTACCAGTCAAAGTGGTATACTATATATATTTTTCCCTTATCCCCGAAGGGCTCACAATCTGTTTTTGTATCTGAGGCAACAGAGGGTTAAGTGGTTTGCCCAAGGCCACAAGGAGCACCTGTGGGACTAAAAACCCCAGTCCTTCCAGACCAAGATTGCTGTCCTCTAGCAGGATTCAAACCCCTGGCCCTCCAGCCTGAGGTAACTTGCCCCAACTATTAGGCCTCTCCTCCCTTCATAAATGACCTGGAAATGGGAATAATGAGTGAGGTGATCAAATTTGCAGATGACACAAAATTATTCAAAGTTATTAAAACACAAGAGGATTGTACAAAATTGCAAGAGGACCTTGATAAATTGGAAGACTGGACATCCAAATGGCAGATGAAATTGAATGTGGACAAATGCAAAGTTATGTACTTAGGAAAAAACAACCCAAACTTTGGTTATGCAATGCAAGGTACCACCTTAGAAACCACCACCCAGGAAAAAGATTTAGGCGTCACCATGAATAATATGTTGAAACTCTCCACCCAGTGTGCAGCGACAGCCAAGAAAGCAAATAGAATACTAAGAATCATATGGAAAGGAATGGAGAATAAAACCAAGGATATTATATTTTCTCTGTATCATTCCATGGTTCGACTATACCTTGAATATTGTGTGCAATTCTGTTCGCCATATCTTAAAAAGGATATAGCAGAATTAGAAAGGGTACAGAGAAGAGTGATCAAAATGTTAAAAAGGATATGGAAACATATCCCTATGAGGAAAGGCTTAAAAGGTTAGAGCTCTTCAACGTGGAAAACAGATGGCTGAGTGGAGATATGATAGAGGTTTATGAATTAATAAATGGAGTAGAACAGGTAAACGTAGATCGGTTGCTTACTCCATTAAAAAGTAGAAAGACTAGGTGACACAGAATAAAGCTACGCTGTAACCCATTTAAGACTAAGAGAAAATATGTTTTCACTCAACGAGTAATCAAACTCTGGAATTCGTTACCGGAGGATGTAGTAAAAGTTGTCAGTGTAGCTGGGTTTAAAAAAAAAGAGTTTGGACAAGTTCCTGGAGAAAAGGTCCATAAACCATTATTAAAGAGGACCCAGAAAATCCACTGCTTACCCTGTGAAAAGCAGTGTGGAACCTATGTACCTTTATGGGAACCTGCCAGGTACTTGTGATTGGCCACTGTTGGAAACAGGATACTGGGCTTGATGGACCTTGGTCTGACCCACTATGGGCTTTCTTATGTTCTTTTGTCTCCAATATGCATTGCTTTTTTTTCTTCCATTTAACAGATCGTTCAATTATATATAGCAAATATGTGAAAGTGGTAATTACAGATAGTCATCCGTCATAAAAAATGCTTCATCATTTTTCCTTGATATTATGCCCATAGTTTGAAACACTTTCCCAATGTCTCTGTGGTAGTGTGTCGTGCGGTGGAAAAGGCTTTCTTTACAACATAGGCCAGACAGCAGCTCAGGGAAAACAAAAGCAGTTTTTATTCTGTCCCAGCTTGTTAAGCTGCACAAGCTGGTTCTTCCGGCCCTTCCTCCAGCCCCAGTTAAAGTTGCTACAGTACTTCAGAGCTTCTTTACACGGCTTGCCTTGGATGGACGTCTGGTCCAAGGGCCTATCTCCCTCCTGCAGCCTGCTGGGATCATATCTTCTCCCTGTGAGCCAATCCCCTTCAGCCCTGAACTCCAGGCAGCAGGGGACTCTTATAATCCCTTTGTAGAGGGACGGGTAACAATCTATAGACCCCATCGCAGTCTAATACATAAACAAATAATATTAGTCTAGGTCAGGGGTCGGCAACCCGCGGCTCCGGAGCCGCATGCGGCTCTTTCTCACCTTTGCCGCGGCTCCGGAGCACACTGCCCGCCCGGTATTTATGGCGTTATGGGCTCCCTCCCTTCTTCTGCAGCCGCGGTTCCCTGCCTCTTAGGGAACCGCGGCTGTGCTTTTAAAATCAACTCGGAGCCCGTCCTGTCTTGACGGGCTCCGTGCAGCATTGTCCCGCCTCTACAGGAAGTTGTTTACCACTTCCTTTGGAGGCGGGACAATGCTGCACGGAGCCCGTCAAGACAGGAAGGGCTCCGAGATGATTTTAAAAGCACAGCCGCGGTTCCCTAAGAGGCAGAGAGCCGCGGCTGCAGAAGAAGGGAGGGAGCTGACAGGGAGGGAGCAGATATGGATGGATGGAGGGGGCTGACATGGAGGGATGGATGGAGGGAGGGAGGGAGGGAGGGAGGCTGACATGGAGGGAGGGAGGGAGGGAGCAGATATGGATGGATGGAGGGAGGGGGGCTGACATGGAGGGAGGGGGGCTGACATGGATGGATGGATGGAGGGAGGGAGCAGATATGGATGGAGGGAGGGAGGGAGCTGATATGGATGGAGGGAGGGAGGGGGGCTGACATGGAGGGAGGGAGCGAGCAGATATGGATGGATGGATGGAGGGAGGGGGGGGCTGACATGGTGGGTGGGAGCAGATATGGATGGTTGGATGGAGGGAGGGGGGCTGACATGGAGGGAGGGAGCAGATATGGATGGATGGATGGATGGATGGTTGGAGGGAGGGAGGGGGCTGACATGGAGGGAGGGGGGCTGACATGGATGGATGGAGGGAGGGGGGCTGACATGGAGGGACGGAGGGGGCTGACATGGATGGAGGGAGCTGATATGGAGGGAGGGAGGGGGGCTGACATGGAGGGAGGGAGGGAGCGAGCAGATATGGATGGATGGATGGATGGAGGGAGGGGGGATGACATGGAGGGAGGGAGCAGATATGGATGGATGGAGGGCGGGGGGCTGACATGGAGGGATGGAGGGGGCTGACATGGATGGAGGGAGCTGATATGGATGGAGGGAGGGGGGCTGACATGGAGGGAGGGAGGGAGGGAGCGAGCAGATATGGATGGATGGATGGATGGAGGGAGGGGGACTGACATGGAGGGAGGGAGCAGATATGGATGGATGGAGGGAGGGGGCTGACATGGAGGGATGGAGGGGGCTGACATGGATGGAGGGGGCTGACATGGATGGAGGGAGGGGGGCTGACATGGAGGGGGCTGACATGGAGGGATGGAGGGAGGGAGGGATGGAGGGAGGGAGGGAGGGAGGGATGGAGCACTGGTAATGGGGTTGAGGGGACGAGCACTGGAAATGAGCTGATTAGGGGAGGCTAGGACTGGTAATGAGCTGATGGGGGGTAGGACTGGTATTGGGCTGATTAGGGGAGGCTAGCACTGGTAATGGGGTTGAGGGGGGATTAGCACTGGAAGGTACTGGGAGTGAGGACTGGAAAGGGGCTGATATTGGGGAGGGTTACTGGGACTGGAAATAGGCTGATGGAAAGAAGTGAAGAAAACGAAAGAAGAGATAAGAAATGGCAGATGGACCATAGACCACAGAAAGAGAGCTAAGAGAAGACAGGAAAGCAGAAGCCTCAGATCGGGACCAGCATGATCAAAGAATAAATTGGTCAGACAACAAAGGTAGAAAAAATAATTTTATTTCATATTAGTGATTTGACTACAAAATCATCATAATTTTGAAATCAAATATTGTTACTTGTTGTTGTGATATTTTCTGGCGTTTTTTTTTTTGGTGTGTGAAGGAAGAGGGGTAGTCTTATACGGCGAGTATAGGCCAAACACCTATATTTTAACAGGAAAAGTAGGGGGTCGTATATAGCATTAAGGTAAGAAACAATATATGCAGTGTTAGATTTGTTTTAAATGTCGCAATGGTTTTGCGGCTCCCAGTTTTTTTTTTTCCCTTCGGAAACGGGTCCAAGTGGCTCTTTACGTCTTAAAGGTTGCAGACCCCTGGTCTAGGTCAATTCTGGAGTCAGAAGGTCTCCCACTGCAGTGTAGCCATTCCAGGTTCTGTGCATATCAAAAATGATCCTGAAAAATGTTCCTTTTTATTTCCTGGGTCATTCCAATCATATTGGAGATTTTGCCATTGACATAAATCATCACTATGGTTTTCTTTTATTTAGTTTTGTAGTTCTCAGTTTTACCTCTGATATACTTATCATCAATAACTGGCAATATAGAATGTACATCCAATTCAGCTTGAAAATGCAGCCTTTACTTCTGTATATTCTCTCGCATTCTGGTTTAGTATTAACTTATGAACTCCACAGAGCAATGGAATAGGCAGGCTTCCCATTCTTTCATAAAGTATTGTGTCTCAGAGATGGACTACTAAGGCGTTTCAATCCCTGGGGTATGTGCTTCACTTTCATACATTCACTAGGCATGAAATGCATTTATAACTACAACAAATTACATTTCTTATGCAAAGTACTTTCATCCCTTGTACCTGCTACCGACAGGCCATAAAACTTTGATCTATACCAAGACTTTGACTATTATCATGTTCTATGCACCACAACAGCCATTCTAACACAACACAAAGCAAAATCATCAGCATATTTTCTTTCTTACTGCTTAAATACAGTATTTCCTTTATAAGAAGGCCCCTCTTTTTATATATTTTTTAAATAACATTTTTCCATTGACAGTTTCTCAGCTTGTCTAGATTTAATGAATGCATTTCTTTGAATCCACTTCAACTTTAAACTTGTGATAAGCTCATACTCATGCTATTTTTAAGAAAGATTACATAACAAATTACTGTAATACTTACACCTTTGCCTTCCTAAAGCTAGAAGAGTTTTACAAACACATACTGTAGGCAAAACAAATGCTTAAGCTTCATACACTAAAAACTATCAAAATTCCTGTTAATCAAATCTGATTTTGACCGATTTCTACTAAACAGAAGGCTAGGTAACTAAGCAAACTTATTTCCTAAGGAGGATCTTCTTCAAAGTGTTTGAAATTAAAGTAATTAGCCAAAAGACATTTGTGCTGTAATGGGTTTGCACCACTCCAAGAAGACAGAGTGCCAAAAGTAATCCACCACCATCCAGTGTACGGTAAAGCGAAGTTAATCACCTGTAATTAGCAGGAATCAGTCTTCACATATGGATAACGTTGGCACCAACAGAGCCCGCATGGGAATGCACCCCAGCATCCAATAGGAAAGCTTTTGGGAGCCCTCCACTGCACCTGCGTACTTACCTTCCTGCTTTCCCAACCCCTATCCTCAGTTAAGTTTGTAGCTGAGAAGAACAGGAAAAAATGAGGAATCCTACAACTCCTAAGGGAGGAAGAAGGGTTGTGAAGACTGATTCCTGCTGTTCCCGGAGATCAGCTGTTACAGGTAAGTAACTACGCTATCTCCAGGAACGCAGTCTTCACATAAGGGACTCATTAGCTCACCAAAACCAGACAGGTATGGGGGTGGACCAGTACAATCCCTGAGGCCAAAAGATTGCAGCCGAAGAGTATGGAATAGTTGTGGGTCTTGGACTCGATTCCAGCAAGCGAGAACCCCCCCTAACGGCAGTCTGGTTTCTTGCAGAAGTCTGGGACGGAGGGTAGGAGTTGAGATTAAGTCCCAAAGAGGTACTGGAGTACAGCTTGGCCAAAGACAGTCTCCCGATGGGAGTCTCTGTCCAGGCAATAGAGAGCAGCAAAAGTGTGGATGGAGGACCAGGTAGCTGCCTGGCAGATCTCCTCAAAGGATACCGAACAGAGATTGGCTACAGAGTTTGCTATAGCCCATACATTATGAGCAGTAGCGTGACCCTCCAGGGAGAGACCTGCCTGTGCATAAGCAAAGAAATGCAATCTGCTATCCACCTGGATAGAGTATGTTTTGTCACTGAGGAACCCAGGTGACTAGGATCGAAAAAGATAAATAATTCAGAGGATCTTCGGTGATCCTTAGTTCTACTCAAATAGTTACCCAGCACTCACTTGCAGTCTAAAGTATGAAGCACTGCTTCCGCTCGAGATGCATGTGGTCTAGGGAAGAAAATAGGTAGGATACAGACTGGTTCAAATGGAAAAAAGAAACAACCTTCGGAAGATGAGGATGGGTCCGGAGAACTACCTTGTCATGGTGGAACTTGTGGGGTCCGCCACCAGAGCTTGCAGTTCACTAATGTGGCGAGCTGACGTGAGGACAATGAGGAAGAGTACCTGCCATGATAGAAACTTCAGTGAAGTGGTGGCTAATGGCTCGAAAGGAGGCTTTAGTAGTTGCGTAAAAACCACATTGAGATCCCAGGCTACCAAAAGTGGTTTAATGGGCGGCTTGGACAGCAGAAGACCCCACATGAAGCACGCTACTAAGGGGTGTGAGGAAATAGGCTGTCCCTGCAGTGGCTCATAATGAGCCGCAATGGCACTAAGGTGCACTCTGAGTTAGTCTTAAGGCCCAGTAAGGATAAGTGGAGGAGATATTTTAAAATGAACTCCACCAAGCAAAGAAAGGAGCCAATGCCCTGTTCTTCTCAGCTACACCACTTAAAAGCATAAGATCATCTGGCAGTCTTTGCGTGATGCAAGGAGTATATTCTTGACATCCTGTTGCAGTTCGAGGTTAGCGAGCAATAGCCCTTCAGCAGCCATGCCATCAGGCAGAGGGAGTGGATGTTGGGATGGAGGAGCATCCCATTATCCTGAGAGAGGAGGTCAGGCACTATCCCAGGTTGAGTGGCTGAGTCTGCACAAGGCGAAGAAGCAGAGGAAACCACGGTTGATGGGGCCAAAAGGGGGCAATGATAATCACAGAGCCCTTGTCAGCCTGTAGCTCTGCCCACCTCATTGAACTGACAGAGCACCTGCAAAAGCAGACTCACGTCACAGCTCGAGAGATGCTACGTCTCTATACGCCTCTATAGCCCATGTCATCCCCTATGCTTAATTGCACAAGCATCAGGCCCAATGGATTCTATCTTCCCAACTGATGCAGGCACAGTGGCATCTCGGAGACAAGATCCACAGCACCCTACAGCTGATCAAGTCCCTTCAGTGATGGTGTTTCCCTCAAAACCTACTCGTCGGGTCACCTTTTCAGATGCCTCCACCTCAATGCACCATGATGATGGAAGCTTCCAAGCTGGGTTGGGGAGCCCATTTCAACGACTTAACCACACAGCAAGAATCTGCCATACAGATCAATTTCCTAGAATTATGAGCATTGACAAATGCTCTTTGGGTTTTTCAGCCCCAATTTTTGGGGCATCCTGTTCTAGTCAGCATGGACAATCAAGTTTTCATGTTCTACATGAACAAGCAGGGAGGACGGGGTCCCGTCCACTTTGCGAAGAAGCAAACTCAGTGTCCTTGTGGACAGCCTCAGCCATATCCTTCATCCACATGAATGGAACTTGCATCAATAGATGGCTGCTCAGATGTGGGGAACCCCACTCAGATCTTTTTGCCTCTCCTCAGAACACACAACTTCTGCTCCAGTGTTCAGTCGCTACATTGTCAGGCTCCGGATGTCTTCCTTCTACACTGTGGAAAGGGTCTGCTTTATGCATTTATTTATTTTATTTTATTTATTTATTTACAGTCTCTTTTATACCTCTGGGAAATGTAGTCTTTGTTTAGCTGTATGGGTGCATCAGGCAAAAAGTTGTAGTTAGGCTCAAAGAGGTAAGGCAAATGACAGAAATTTATTTTGTACACAATGGTTCGTTCGTACCACATACAGGATTAGTTGTTCAGGACTCTTTGAAGTAGAGCATTGTCCAAAAACAAACGCAAACACAAAAATGCTGTTTAAAGGTTCTCTAGTTCAGGATACACAGTCTTTAACAGCAAGGATATTGCATTCCCTTTTTAGCCTTGCTGGCTAAAGCACAAAAACAAAATCACATTTAAAGTCTGTGGTAGTTTAGCTTCTATTCAGCTTCAAACCCTTCTTGGTTACCTTCCAAGTAACAAATATAATCCAGGGGCAAAATAAAGCTTTGTTATAATAGCTACTTTAGCTTACCCCAGTGTCCTCATTCCAGCAGCAGGTGATTAACAAGCTTATCACAGTTCCAGGCTTGCTCCTTAGTCCCCGTAAACTTCCCCTTTACAAACACGAGGGAAGCACGGCCACCCTGCTTGTGGACTACGAGTACCTTTTTCTTGGAAGACTTCCTTTCAAGACTGGCTTGCTTTATCTACGTTCCTAGGTTTAAAGCTTGGCAAAAGGAACAGTCCATGGGAGCGTCCTCATCATTCAGCTTCACCTCAGGCTCTCCCAGCTGCATGGGTTCTGACTCCCCGTCCTGCTCACAGTGCTCAGCTAACAGCCTCCCAGGGAATCTTGGAGTCTCTCTTGTTCCTGTCTCCAAACTCTCCTGCAGACGTGCTATATGCCAATTAGCACTTTCTCCTCCTGGAAGCTCAGTTCCTCTGCTCTGTTAAGCTTCCCTTGCTTGTGTCTGTGCCTCTGCTCGTGTCAGCCTGGCTTCCTGCTTCTCTTCCCCCTCTCTCATACTCTGGCCTAGGTTTATACTTCCAGGGCTTTAGCTCCAACTCCTCCCTACCCAGGTGATGGCAATCAGCCTGACTTTGGGCACCTGAGTGCTTGGAGCATTCACTGCCTAAGGGGTTCTGGGCCCTGTATCCTCTCCCCTTCCTTCCACTAGGGGGAGCATGAAATGTTGGCCACGTGGACGTTTTCTGATTCCTGGAGGTGTTTGTGGCTTTCCTACCCTGATTTGGGGAAAGGGGGCCCTTTACTAGGGTGAATTCCCTGTCTCTTTGTCCTCCCCCAGACTCCGGATAGGCCTCCTTGCCACAACATACACCTGCACTAATTTATATGCACAAATGACATTTCGGAAAATCCATGAAGCCTCGAGTATTTTATTTCAGAAAATTAAAATATGCAGGGCCCGATATTCAGAGGCATATACAGACCTACAAACCATATAAATAACGCTTAGCAGGATATTCAGCAGCACTAACATGGTTAGTGCCACTACATGCCCCGATGTTAAGTGGTTAGCATTGTGGTATTCCAGGGGAGAACAAGCTAAAGACTTATTTACAAAATTGTCAAGCTCAGAGCTAGAAAATTGATGAAAATTTTTTAAAAACTATTCACAGACATTTAAAAACAATCCAATACCAAACTGGTAAACAGTGAAGTGTTAGCTAACAGGTGTTATATGAGAATGCCAGAGGCTGCCCATTACACGGACTATAGCATTTTGTGCAAGTTGACTTAATTGATGCTTAACATAGGCCCATGCATATAATCTATATATAAGACAGGACAGAGGCCTCGTGAAAGAACGACAAGTTTTATTGTGTATCCTGGAGGTCACCCTACACATGTTTCAACCTAAGCCTTCTTCAAGGGTATAAAGACCTCTCTAAAACAACATATAACAAAATTAAAAGTCAAAAAACCAATTATATAATAAATAAAAATAGAAATAAAAGAAAGTAGATAAAGACATCATACAAAAAAAATAAGCAGATACAAAATCAAATAATAAGTCATACATTAAGGACCTGAGATTAATTAAGCTTCAGGTGAACAAGGTAGATTAAACATAATGCAAATGCAATGTGTGCCTTCGAGTCAGTCCTGACTCCTGGCGACCCAGAAGCTCCTGGGTTTTCTTGGCAGTGTCACCGGAAGTAGATTGCCAGACCTTTCTTCCGAAGCAATGGAGGGTTAAGTGACTTGCCCAAGGCCACAAGGAGTGCTAGTGGGAATTGAACCATACACTTTTATTAGTATAAGCATCCACACCAACCCTTAGTAAGTAAAAGAACTTAAAGATTTAAACACAAGCTTAAAACTAAGATGCAGACAGCAGTCCAGCAGCGAGATGGGGGCTTTCCAATCTTTTGCACATGAATGATTTTTTTCTAGTTGGTGAGAGGTCTTACGTGTGCACTAGGTTCAAGGAGCTCTTTGCTCTCAGGGAACGAGTCCGTTCTCTAGAGGCTAGAGTAGCAGACTTAGAAGACATAAGAAAGACAGAAGGTACATAGACGAGACCTACAGGGATATAGTCCTGAAGTCCCACCTCCAGTCTGGCAGCATCCCTGTTGCCACAGAGAAGAGAGGTCACGTGACAGGACAGCATCACCCTGGTGTGGCAGGAAGTGATCCTGTAACTAGGACCTGTCCTCCAGGTGATGTAAAACCCTCTCGCACCAAGGAGGTTTCTCCAGGGCCATCTGCTCATGAGTGAAGGGTTAGGACAGCCGTTATAGTTGGTGATTTGATCACTAGGCATGTAGATAGCTGGGTGGCTGGTGGGCATGAGAATCGCATGGTAACATGCCAGCCTGGTGCGAAGGTAGTGGACCTCACGCGCCACCTAGATATAAGGTCTTAGATAGTGCTGGGGAGGAGTCTGTTGTCTTGGTACATGTCGGTACCAATGATACAGGAAAATGTGGTAGGGAGGGTCTGGAGGCTAAATTTAGGCTTTTAGGTAGGAAGTTGAATCCAGAACTTCCAGGATAGCGTTCTCCGAAATGCTTCCCGTTCCACGCGCAGGACTCAAAAGGCAGGGGAACATTCTGGGGAAAGGAGGGGCTCTTCCGAAGGGATGGGCTTCACCTTAACCGGGATGGAACCAGGCTGCTGGCATTAACCTTTAAAAAGGAGATAGAGCAGCTTTTAAACTAGATAATAAGGGAAAGCCGAGAGTCTCCCAAGAGCGCATGGTTCGGAAGAAGGTATCCTTGAAGGATACTACCAAAAGAAGAGAGGTTCCAAAAAAAAGTACATTAGCCCAAATGCCCTTGAGTATGGTACAGACAGAGCTTAAAGATTCCAAATTACCCATGCCTACCAATAGCCAGATTAATATGAATAAAATACAGTTTCTAAAATGCTTGTATGCAAATGCTAGAAGTCTAAAAAATAAGATGGGAGAGTTAGAATATATAGCACTAAATGAGAGGTTAGATATGATTGGAATCTCAAAGACATGGTGGAAGGAGGACAACCAGTGGGAAACTGTGATACCTGGGTACAAACTATATCGTAATGATAGAACTGATCAAATTGGTGGAGGGGTTGCACTCTATGTTAGAGAGGGCACTGAGTCAGAAAGGATTAAAGTTTTGCAGGAAACAAAATTTGCTGTAGAATCTCTATAGATTGAAATTCCATGTAAGAAGGGGAAGGTGATGGCAGTGGGGGTGTACTATCGACCGCCTGGCCAGAATGAACAAATGCATGATGAAATGCTCAAAGAAATCAAGGAAGCTAACAAAAGTTACAGCACAGTAATAATAATGGGTGATTTCAATTACCCCAGTATCGACTAGGTCAGTGTCACAGCAGGACATGCTAAGGAGATAAAGTTCCTAGATAAAATAAATGACTGCTTCGTGGAGCAGCTGGTTCATAAACCGACCAGAGGGGCAGCCATATTGGACCTAGTCCTTAGTGGAACACCAGATCTGGTGCAAGAGATAAGGGTGTTGGGGCCACTTGGCAATAGTGATCATAGCATGATCGCGTCTGATTTAATTAGTAGAGGAGGGATGGTAAGGAAAGAGTAGCTACTCTTTCTCCAGGACCAAGCAGGAAGTCAGTCCTCACATATGGGTGACTCCCTAGCTCTGGGCTACCAGGAACCCAGGCTGTAAAATAGAGCCCCCTCTAGAGCCTCAGCAACAGTGAGAGAATCTTCTCTGAGACCACACCTGAACGGTAGCCCAACACCAGGGCCGGAGGGTAGGAGTTGCCTAAACCTCAAAGAGATTACGGAGTACCACTTGCCCGAAAGCACTATCCCTATGGGACTCCCTCTCAAGGCAGTAGTGGTCCGCAAAAGTCTGGCTTGAAGACCAAGTAGCGGCCCGGCAGATGTCTGCCAACGGAACAGAGCGGAAGTGAGCTACTGATGCGGCCTTCGCCCTAACTCGGTGGGCCGTGACTCGACCCTCCAGGGAGAGGCCAGCTGCCCTGTACGCCCAGGTGATACACTGCCACTCAGATGGACAACATACGCTTAGTGACAGGCAATCCCAATTTATTAGGGTCAAAGGAAATGAGCTGAGAAGCCCTTCTATGTCCCTGCATATGTTCAAGGTAAAAGGACAGCGCCCTTCTACAATCCAGGGTATGCAAGACAGTCTCTGCCCTACTGGCGTGCGGACTGGAAAGAACATTGGAAGTACCACCTCCTGGTTGAGGTGGAAGGAGGACACCACCTTTGGAAGGAACTTAGGATGAGTCCGCAAGACTACCCTGTTCCTATAGAACCTGGTATAAGGCCTATCCGAGACCAGGCCTGAAGCTCACTCACCCGCCTAGCTGAGGTGAGTGCCACAAGGAACAATACCTTCCAGGAGAGGAAATGTAAATGGCAGGTTGCCATCGGCTCAAAAGGTGAGCGAGTCAGCTGCTGCAAGACTACATTGAGATCCCAACTCAGGGGCAGGTGGACGAATAGGAGGCTTAAGCAGAAGCAGGCCTCTCAAAAAAAGGGACACCAGAGGGTGGCCTGAGAGAGATTGTCCATCCAAGTGGTGAGCCGAGAGGGCACTGAGGTGAACCCAGACAGAGTTGGACTGAAGTCCAAGGTTGGAAAGGTGGAGCAGGTATTGAAGCACCACCTGGACAGAGCAGGAGAAAGGGTCCTCATGCTGTTGAGGACACCAAGTAGAGAACCTACGCCACTTAAGAGCATAGGCCTTCCTGGTGGAATGTTTCCTGGAGGCCAACACCACCTCTTCTACCTCCCTAGATAGGAGCAAGGGAGCAAGGACTAGCCTTTCAGCAGCCAAGCCATCAAACTGAGAGACTTGAGGTTGGGATGCAAGAGGGACCCCTGGTCCTGAGTCAGAAGATCGGGTTGCAACCCCAGAGGAAGTGGAGTATCCACCGCCAACTGCAGAAGAAGAGGGAACCACGGCTGCCTGGGCCACCTGGGGGCTATCAGGATCACCGTGGCTCGGTCCTGCTGGATTTTGAATAGAGTCCGGGCCACCAGAGGTGTGGGAGGAAAAGCATACAGCAGGCCCCCTGACCAAGGGATCAGGAATGCATCTGGCGCTGTCCTCAAGGGATGCGGTTGCCTGGAACAGAACTGGGGTAGTTGCCTGTTGAGCGGACTGGCAAAAAGATCCATGGTCAGAAGACCCCAATTCAGAAAAATATTTTGCACTACCAGAGGATCCAATTGCCACTCGTGAGGCTGCAGGAGTCTGATGAGTCTGTCCGCCAGGCAGTTTTCCTGGCCTGGGAGGTAGACTGCCTTGAGGGTCATGCCCTCGGTGACAGCCCAGGAGCAGAGAGCTTGTGCTTTCAAGCATAGAAGCCTGGATCCCGGGCCTCCCTGCTTGTTGACTTAGAACATAGCCACCTGGTTGTCCATCTGAACTAGGACAGACTGGTGAGACAGGACCTGAGAGAAAGTCCGCAAGGCCAGCCGAATGGCCCTCAATTCCAACAGGTTGATCTGCTGGGCGGCCTCCCATGGGGACCACAGGCCTTGGGTGCAGGCTCCCTGGCAGTGAGCCCCCCAGCCCTGCAGGGAAGCAATGGTTGTCAGTACCTGAGTGTGTGGGGAGGCCTGAAAAGGAACACCCCTGACCAGATTTGGGAGATGCCACCACCAGCGTAAGGAGTCCACCAAGGGTTTGGACACCTTTATTCTGTCTGACAACTTTCCTGTGGCCTGCAGCCACTTCATCCTGAGGTGCCACTGAGCCGGCCTCATGTGTAGCCGGGCATGTGGGGTGACATGCACTGTGGAAGCCATGTGACCTAAGAGCCGGAGGAAGTCTCTGGCCGAGACCAGAGGGTTTGCCCAAAAGTGACCGGCCAACTATCAGCCTGTGAGCTCTGTCCACAGGCAAAAAGGCCTTTGTTTGGAGGGTATCCAACCTGGCCCCTATGAATTCCACGTCTTGTGAGGGGACCAAAGTGGACTTTGGGAAGTTTATAACGAACCCCAGGTGCTGAAGCAGGGATATGGTCCTGCAGGTGGCCTGCCTGGCCTCTTGTGGAAACCGGCCTCTGATTAGCCAGTCATCCAGGTAAGGGAACACAAAGATCCCCTGGTTCCTGAGGTAGGCCGCAACCACCGCCAGGCATTTTGTAAAAACCCTGGGGGTGGAGGTGAGGCTAAAAGGAAGCACTCTGTACTGGAAGTGCTTTCCTCCCACCACAAATCTGAGAAATTGTCTGTGGCTTGGATGGATGAGGATGTGAGTATAAGCATCCTTCAGGTCTAAGGAGCATAGCCAATCTCCCTGCCGGAGGTAGGGCAGTAAGAATCCAAAGGTAAGCATCTTGAACTTCTTCCTCTCCAGAAACTTGTTCAGATTTCGCAGGTCGAGGATGGGTCTGAGGCCTCCTGTTCTTTTTCATACCAGGAAGTACCTGGAGTAGAAGCCTTGCCCTTCCAGGTGGTGAGGCACCGGTTCCACCGCCTGGTCCCTTAGTAGACCTTCCAACTCCTGAAGGAGTAAATTTCTGTGCAGAGGGGGTCTTGGAGGCTCCCCTGGAAAGTAGGAGGGGGGTATCTGGGTGAAGTGGAGCAGATAGCCCCTTTCGATGATACTTAACACCCAAGTAAGTACTGCGCTGATGGAAAAGAGTGCGGTATAGAAGAACTATAAATAAATAAATAAATAAAATAAGTATCCCCTGTGATGGCTGGCCACCTGTCTGCGTACAGGGTCAGCTGACCTCCTGTGCCCTGGAGAGGAGGAGAGGCTATGCTGGCATAGTCAAAAAACCCCTCCCTGCTGAGCAGGAGCCAGGGTAGGAGGCTTGGGGGCCTTCTGCCTACGGGGCCCATGACCCTGACCCTTCGCCTGCTGGCCCTGTTGGGGAGCTGCAGAGGCCTGGTAGGTTTTATAGGCAGAGGTCTTCCTCGGGTAAAAGGTCTTTTTCCCCGAGCCCTTCTTTTTCTGAGAAGGGGCAGAGGTCTTCCTGGACAGTCTTGTCCGGGTAAGAGTCTCGGTCTCAAGTTATTTATTTTATTATTTATTTATTTATAGACTCTTATATACCGCACTATTATTATTATTATTTCAGTAGCAAGGTTGTTGATGAGTAATAAGCTCTGGAATGTCTGTGGTGTTAACTCTTTCTGAGGGCTTTTAGTAATATGATGTTATTAAGTACCCTGACTGTGTACACAGCCCTGTACAGACAAGCTTCCTTTCAGAAAGAAGAGACCACTTTCGGAAGGAACTTGGGGTGGGTGAGGAGAACCACCCTGTTCCTATAAAACCGCGTGTACAGTTTATCAGATACGAGAGCTTGTAGCTCACTCACATGTCTGGCTGATGTGAGTGCCACCAGGAAGAGAACCTTCCAGGAGAGGAAGCGCAGATGGCAAGTGGACATCGGCTCAAAAGGTAGGCGAGTAAGCTGCTCTAAGACCATATTCAAATCCCACTCAGTTGCCGGAGGGCAAACTTGTGCCTTCAGCAGAAGCAGGCCTCTGAGGAATATGGACACCAGGGGGGTGAGCCGAAAGAGACTGTCCCTCCATTGCTGAGTGGTTTGCTGACAAAGCACTCAGGTGGACCCTGACAGAGTTAGACTTCAGACCCAATTCTGAGAGGTGAAGCAAGTACTGCAACACCACTGGTACAAGGCAAGAGAAAGGGTTCTCGTTGTGCTGAGTACACCACATCTCAAATCTACGTCACTTGAAGGCATAGGATTTCCTAGTGGACTGCCTCCTTGAGGCCATTAACACGTCTTCTACATTCTTAGGTAGTAGAAGAGAAGCTAACACTATCCTTTCAGCAGCCATGCCATCAGGTTGAGGGTCCTGAGGTTGGGGTGCAAGAGAGAGCCCAAACTTGTTCTTTAATCTACTCAGAAAAGCTCCTGAAGCAGGATTTGACCCACAGTAGAAAGCAAGCCAGCTAAGGGGTTTCAGCTGGATAACTACTAGCAATTGAGCCTTACCTAATTGCTTGTGAGCTAGGAGAGAATCACTTCTGAATCTATGTGGGAAGTTATCAGAAGTTAACCTGAAAAGAACAGTTTTTTTCTTTCTTTGTGGCTTTTTGTTTGTTGTTTGATATATGCTAAGAAAACATTAGCTAATGCCTGACAAGTTTGAATGTTGTTTTCCTGATTTTTATTTTGATTGGACCTTTACTCCAGGAACTTGTCCAAACCTTTTTTAAACCCAGCTACACTAACAGCCTTTACTACATCCTCCGGTAACAAATTCCAGAGTTTGATTACACGTTGAGTGAAAAAATATTTTCTTTTATTAGTCTTAAATAGTTTACCCTGTAGCTTCATTGCATGTCCCCTAGTCTTTCTATATTCTGATAAGGTAAACAATTGATCTATGTTTACCCGTTCCACTCCGTTCATTAATTTATAGACTTCTATCATATCTCCCCTCAGCCGTCTCTTTTCCAGGTTAAAGAGCCCCAACCTTTTTAGCCTTTCTTCATAGGAGTAGCCTTCCATCCCCTTTACCATTTTGGTGGCTCTTCTCTGAACCTTTTCTAAAATCGCTATAAATAGTTATAACATGTTTTTCCCCATGTGCATTTTTTTAAATTGCTACTCCCGCTGGACATGGGGAGCCATCAATGTGCAGTCCTGTACTGATTTTACAAGAGGCTCTGTGTTTGGTGCAGCCTCTTGTAAAATACTGTGGAAATTTTCCACATCATGAACTGGAAGTATAAATTGCCTTCTCCACATTCTATATAAAATAATCCTTCACAGGTAGCAATGGAGGGTGAGTGAGCAAATGGATGGAGAGATAATTAGTGGTGGACAGCTGACTGACTGAATGGGTACAGAGGTGATGAATGGCTTGGGGTGGAGGGCTGAGAGGCTGATTTAATGGGGGTTATATAATGGCAGAAGAGTGAATGGGTGTGGGAATGATAATGCCAGGGGGCAAAGGAACTGAGCATGTGAGGAGCCATGAGTGGCAGAGAGGTGATGGTGATGCCGAGTAACTAAGTAGATGCAAAGGTTATGAACCGCAAAGTGAATAGATTGTGGGTATCAGAGGAAGAGTGAATGGATGGTAGTGGGCTTGTCCATGCAGGGGAAGTTAAAAGAGCAGTGCAGAGAACTATGAGTGAATGGGGGATGGAGAGGAAGGAGTAATTTCTGAGTTAGTAGGTAGGTTTCAGTACTGGGGATCTACAATTTCCCATAGGCTAGTCTTCCCCTCTGACACAATACTCGCCTCACCTGTAACATAGTAAATTATGGCAGATAGAGACCAGTATGGTGCATCTAGTCTGCCCAGCGAGGTGGTAAGTATAGGTGCATCTGCCGCTCCATGCATCTGCCTTTGTTTGGGCGTGTATCCACCGTTCCGTGTAGGTCACCCCTATTTGTTGAGATATAAGAGAGAGTTATGTTTATTTTGATTTTATCCTGTTGCTATAAAAGGATCCACTGTGTCTCTTCCATGCCATTCTGAATTCTGTCACTGTATTTGCCCTGTATTTTTCAGTGAAAATGTATTTCCTGATGTTACCTTTAAGTTTACCCCCTTGCAGCCTCATGTTATGCCCTCTAGTTTTATTGCTTCCCCGTCTTTGGAAGAGGTTTGTTTGTCCATTAATACTCATATCTCCCCTGTTCCTCCTCTCCTCCAGAGTGTACATATTTAGGTCTTCAAGTCTCTTCGCATAAGTCTTCTGAAGCAGGCTCCAAATCATTTTGGTCACCTTCCTCTGAACCGCTTCCAGCTTTTTTATATCCTTTGCGAAATAAGGCCTCCAAAACTGAACACAATATTCCAAGTGTGGCCTCACCAGCGGCTTGTACAGTGGCATTAGTACCTATTCCTTTCTGCTGGTAATTCCTCTCTGTATGCAACCCAGCATCCTTCTGGCTTTTGCCACTGCCCTGTCACACTGTTTCATCACCTTGAGATCGTCAGAAACAATCATTCCGAGGTCCTTCTCCTGGTCCATGCACACCAATCTCTTGCCCCCTATTGCATACAATTCCCTTGGATTTCTACTTCCTAAGTGCATGACAGTGCACTTCTTCACATTAAATCTTAACTGCCAAGCATTAGACCATTCTTCCAGCTTTTGTAGATATTTCCTCATGTTCTCCCCTCCCTCAGGGAAGTCCACTGTTACAAAATTTGGTGTCATCTGCAAAAAGTCAGAATTTTCCATTCAGTCCTTCGGCAATATCACTTATGAATATATTGAACAGTACCAGTCCCAGGACCGAACCCTGGGGCACACCGCTAATCACCTTCCTTTCATCTGAATGAGTTTCGTTTATCATCACCTTCTGTCGTCGCCACACTTCATATTTTTAGCCATCTTTTCTTCTGCCTTTGATTTTGCTATCCTTATTTCTCTTTTTTCCCTTTTAGTTTGGTCTTGCATTCTTTTCTGTGTTCCTCTGTTTGCGAGCTTTTGAATTTGTGAAAGCCATGCTTTTTACCTTTATTTGTGCAGCCACTTCTTTGGAGAACGAAATAGGTTTTACTTTCCTTACGTATGTATCTGTTGCACCTTTTATTGTCTCCTTTAGTTTAGCCCATTGCAATTCCACTTCCCTTATCCCCTCTCACTCTACCAACTCCTCTTTCAGGTACTTGGCCATTTTACTGAAGTCAGCGTTTTTGAAGTCTAGGACTTTGAGCTTGCTGAGATTGGATTCCACCTTGGCTTTTATCTCAAACCACACTGTGTGATGATCGCTGCTGCTCACATGGGCATCCACCCGGATATTCAACATGCTATTACCGTTGGTGAGTACTAAATCCAGCACGGAGCTCTCCCTGGTCGGTTCCAACACCATTTGTTTAAGTAACGCATCTTGGAAGGCATCCACAAATTTTTTACTTCTTTCCAGATTTGCAGAAGGAACACTCCAATCCACATTGGGTAGATTAAAGTCACCCAATATGATCACTTTCCCCTTCATGGCTATCTTTGCAATATCAACAATCAATTTGCAATCCATTTCTTCGGTTTGAGTTGGAAGCCTGTAGACCACACCAGTATGGATGACAGTGCCATCTCCCCTTTCCAACACAATCCAGAACGCTTCTTCTTTTCCCCATGTCCCCTGCATTTCAGCAGCTTTAATACTGCTTTTAACATATAGGGCTACTCCTTCTCCTTTTCTACCCTCTCTATCTATTGTAAATGGATTATAGCCAGCTATTGCTATATCCCATTCATGTGACTCGTTAAACCATGTTTCTGTAATGGCCACAATGTCCAAGTCTATTTCCACCATTAGGGCTTCCAGATCAGGAACTTTGTTGGCTAGACTTTGAGCATTTGTAATCATTGCTTTCCAGCATTTGTTGAATGACTTGCCTGCCTTTTGCATGGAATTTGGTCTACATGTCGATTCCCACTTACCATTGATGTGTTGTTCAAAAGCATGGCTGTTTCCAGTGTTTTGCTTTTGCTGGGAGTGATGTACTGAACTTGTCCTTCTCCCATCAGTCACCCCCTTTCCCTAGTTTAAATGCCTGTCCACATAATGCCAGAATTTCTCACTTAGGATCCTTTTCCCTGCGGCGTAGAAATGTAGTCCATCAGTACAGTATAGTCTTTTGTTGAACCATATGTTTCCCTAGTCACCTATATATCTAAATCCATGATGTATAGGGTGTTTCTGTGTTACAGGTTGCAACCTACCAGAGCCCATTGTGATCAATTTGTTCCTGGGCTGTGGTGGTGGATTTTGTTTAGTTTGTACCCTAGAGGAGGTGTGTTTAATTGCAGCTAATTCTTCCTTTAGTAGAGTCAATTCTTTATACATAGCAGCTAACTTAAGGCATGTAGGGCAAGCTCTTAGGTGCCAAATGATTCTTTTCAGAATGAAAGCACCACAGTCATTGCATTGAATACATGACATTCTGACTTAGCTGTCCTAGGAGGAGAAGAGGAGAAAAAGTGGGGTTAACACCTAATTAAAGGACAAATGTCAATGTATATGATGACCATATAGGCAATGCAACCCAGGGGTGGGTGGGGTGAGGGGTGGGGTGGGTGGGAACGTAAATGTCTCTGGCCAGTAAGCTTTCAATGAACTGAGGACAGACTCAGATATCAGATTTAAAGGCTATGCAAGGAATGTAGGCAGGCTGAAGATTCCTAAAAACCTATATTCAACAGGTAAAGTTTATCAAAAGTGGACAATGGAAACATCTGAAAGCCTTAGCTGAGTGTGTAGTCTCTTGAAGTTCTGATGAGCAGACTGGTTCAGTTATTTGGTCAGTAGCAGAACAGCTTTAATTCAAATTAGTCCCACCTTGTAAGGCAGGTTTGCAACAGACAAAAGAAACTGAATATTCAAACTGAAATCCCACTGCTATGTATCAGCCTACTAAGCAAAGGTCCCTGTAACCTTAAAATTATACCTCTGCTGCAAAATTAAGACTCGCAGCTAGACCTAAGCAGAAGACCAGGTCTAGCTGCGAGTCTAAAAGCAATGTATATTTCTGTTCCAAGTAGCTATATATCACAAGTGTCCCTGGCCAGTAGGCATTCAGTGAACTGAGGGCACACTCAGATATCTGTAGCATCTCATATTTGTCAGGTGGGTCCATCCTCTCCCCCATCTGCTTCAATTTCAGTGCTACCATAGTCCTCTCTCCTTTTTCTGTGGGGAGACCCAAACTCCACATCTACGCCAATGCTAAGCTCTGCTGCCGTCCACTCTCTTGTTTAGCAGGCTGTCTTGCCATCTCTGCCTGTCTTACTTCTATGCTGATGTGGGTCCCCCTCTTTTCTTAGGCATATTGGGATGACTTCCCCTTCCCAAATGCGACCCATCCAACTTCTTCAGCGGGCAGGCTAGGATCCCTGCCTGCCCCAGTGCTCAATTCTTGTACAGCAGGACCCCTTCTCTTTACTGCTACAGTCAAACATATCCATCAGCAGTGCTTCAGGGAGGCTGGCAGAATTCTGTGCACAAACACAGCTTTGCGTATGAACAGACACACAAACAGGATGACATACCTAACAAGCAAGAACTATAAACACATAGCTACTATTCAGACAGCAATTTATAATCACAGATATAATGTATTTCAAACTTAGTTTAAAAATATGTGAATAAAAGTATCATATTACAATAAATCTGACAATGTACATTTTTTATATTTTAATGCACTTAACTATGACACGTAACCAAAACTCATTCCATTGTGCTTCAATGAATTTAAAGCTCTACAATAAATATATCCTGATTTTTGTAATAAGCACAATAGGCTATTGTAACCTAAAGTTTCATACCATCAACCTAATATACAGACAATTGTTTATCACTTGGGCCTACAATGTAAGTTGGTGGTAAAGTAGTTAAGACAAACTTATTTACCACATTAATTAAATGGTCTATTTAACAAGGAATATCAATTCTCTAATCACATCTCAGTTGAACTTCTTATTTCAATTAACAACTCTAAGTCTACCAACAGAGATCCTACTGCTCTAAGATCATTAAGAACATTTTCATTATCTGTCAAATGAGGGAGTAAGAGGCAAAAACTGCAAGCACTCTCAGGAGTGGGCCTCTACTCTACTTAAGAGATGATTAGGGAGTAAACAGCAGTAGTTCTCATTAGTTGCTTAGCAATGAAAAGACCTATGAAATAAGACATGTTAACAGAAGAAGAAAGGTGTTGCCATGTAAATCAGTAAACGGACAGGCTTTCATCCACTCAAGGGTAATCTATCTGTCTCTATTAATTCTAATAATGCGAAATTATGACATTGATGTATATATAAAGCAGCATCAAGAGGAAGCTGAAAATGTAGAAAGAATCAATTTCAAATAAAAAGCTGTGTAGAACTCTAGCAGCTGTAAGTATTTGTAGCTTCTGCTACTATTTAAGGGCAAATTTCAAAGCAAGCATGTATATGTAAGTCTGCAGATAGTTTTTACCGATAGACTTTACATCAATTTTCTTTCTAAGAGAAAAACATGGAAACTGACTCAGGAAAAATACAGTCACAAATCTGCATATACTATTTCTGCATGTACGTTTTACCATGAAAACATACAGGCATACTTTTGAAAATCCAAAAGTATGTGTGTAAATGTATTCTCCGCCCTTACCAACATAAGTGCGTATGTATTGGGCAGTTTTCAAAAGCCTCATTTCCGCCCATAAAATCATTTGAAAACTGTCCTCTAAAGAACCAACAAAAATTCATTATAGTAAATGAGCTTTCAAGACCTTGCAGGCCTTACTTGCATGCATCGGACCCAAGCATTCAAAGCATGTTTTACTATTCTTTCATTAAAGCACAGCATCATGGAGCAAGTTTTTATTCTGATCTAGATATTACACACATTTCAAAATAAGCAGATTAAAAGTGTCTGGAACAACAAGGCTAAATTGTTGCAGTATTACTGAAAACAACTCATACTTCACTTCTTTAAGAGACCAAGGAAGAGGTCATTGGAAAAAACAAGATGCAAAGAGTGAAAAAATGAATTTGTGACACGTAAAGCCATGGGTTAGATGGATAGAAGCCTACAGTCTACAATTCTCCAAAGTTAATTAAATCGGCTCCAGCAGATTAGTAGTGACCTGGGCTGACTAGTAAGGCCACAGGAACATAGGTGACCAAATGTTCAGCCAGCAACCTCATTATTTCCATAGATGTTTAAACTACTACAAAGGTTGGTGGTAAGAAATTTGGCACAGGAGACATTAGGTACTGGATGAAGTATGGGAATTTGCATACTTGTATATCTACAAGTGGCAGCACCAACATATTTTTAGAAGCATAAACCAAAATAACGGCAGATTGGATATTGACTGATTTTTATTTCTATCATACAACATATCATGAAATTTGTATTTAGTAAAATCCCAAATATAAATGACCCGACGTGACCCATATTTTGGCTAATCGCTGGCATTAGGGGTACCATAAAGTTTCAAAAACATCACAACAACATCTAAAGCAGCTAAAAACCTTCCTCTTTACAGACCATTACAATGGACTCACCTAACCTGAATACAATGGACCTCATCAAACTCTGGAATGGATAAACCCATTCAACTTACATCATTGTATATATATTCTTTGTACATAAGTTATGCTTTATTACTTCCACCTGCATGTCCCTCCCCCCCCCCCCCACACACACTTCCTCCCCACCCTAGCTCCTTCATAAGTTAATGTAACTAAAGGTTTCATAAGTTCTCCGTAAACCGCTTTGATTTAACGATAAGGTGGTATATAAAAACTGTTAAATTAATTAATTATCCAAAAAGCAGATGGGCAGATGTAGTTTCAATTTATATAGTGTCCTCTCTATATATATATTTATGTAAACAGATATAGATAGATATTGGAAAAGAGTAGCTACTCACCTGTAACAGGTGTTCTCCAGGAGCAGCAGGAATCAGTCCTCACATATGGGTGACATCGACGTCGATGGAGCCCCTGCGGAGCATTTCTCCAGCTTTCTATCAAAGCCTTTGGGAATGCAGGCACGCATGCGCGGTCCCCTTCCCGCCTAAAGGTGCCATCTTGCTCAGTCAAATGACATAGCTAAGAAAACAGCACACAAAAATGTAAAAATTAAACTATGTACAACTGCAACTCCCAGGGGAGGAGGGAGGGTTGTGAGGACTGATTCCTGCTGCTCCTGGAGAACACCTGTTACAGGTGAGTAACTACTCTTTCTCCAGGACCAAGCAGGAAGTCAGTCCTCACATATGGGTGACTCGATAGCTCTGGGCTACCAGGAACCCAGGCTGAACAAGAGAACTCCCTCTAGTCCCAGCATCAAAGAAAGGCTTTTCACTGACAGAACCTCCACCGGTAGCCCAACGGAGGGCAGGAGTTGCCTAAACCTCAAAGAGATTCCGGAGTACTGCCTGGCCAAAAGCACTGTCCCTACGGGACTCCCTCTCCAGACAGTAATGGGCCGCAAAAGTCTGGCTTGAAGACCAAGTTGCAGCCCTGCAGATGTCTACCAACGGTACAGAGCGGAGATGAGCCACTGAGCCAGCCATTGCCCTGACACGATGGGCCGTGACCCAACCCTGAAAAGGAAGGTCAGCCGCCCTGTAAGCCCAGGTGATAGAGTCAGCCACCCAAATGGACAAGGTACGCTTGGACACAGCTATCCCCAAATTATTAGGGTCAAAAGATATGAACAGCTGAGTAGCCCTTCTATGCTCCTGCGTACGGTCAAGGTAGAAGGATAAGGCCCTCCTACAGTCCAGGGTATGCAGAACAGCTTCAGCCTGGCTTGCATGAGGCCTAGGGAAGAATGTCGGAAGAACCACCTCCTGGTTGAGGTGGAAAGAGGAGACAACCTTAGGGAGGAACTTTGGATGAGTCCTAAGGACTACCCTGTTCCTACAGAAGCGAGTGTAAGGCCTGTCACAGACCACGGCCTGGAGCTCGCTCACTCGCATGGCCGAGGTTAGGGCTATCAAGAAGAGTGTCTTCCAGGACAGGAAGCGGAGAGGACAAGAAGCCATCAGCTCAAAAGGTGGGCGAGTCAGTTGCTGCAAGACCACATTCAATTCCCACTCAGGAGATGGAGGGCGGATTGGAGGCTTTGGCAAGAGCAAGCCTCTAAGAAACCTGGGCACCAAGGGGTGAACCGACAGAGAATGTCCTTCCACCAGTGAGTGGTGAGCTGCTAGAGCTGAGAGGTGGACCCGAACAGAATTGGACTTAAGTCCTTGATTGGATAAGTGCAGCAGGTACTGAAGCACTACTGGTACAGCACAGGAGAAAGGATCTTCTGTACGTAGCTGACACCACACAGAAAACCTTTTCCATTTTAGGGCATAGGTTTTCCTAGTAGACTGCTTTCTAGAGGCTAGGACAACCTCCTCAACTTCTTGAGGTAGGCCCCAGGGAGCCAAAACTACCCTTGCAGCCTCCATGCCATCAAATTGAGAGCTCTGAGATTTGGGTGCAGAAGGGAACCCTGATCCTGAGAGAGAAGGTCAGACTGCAACCCCAGAGGCAGTGGGGGATCCACTGCCAGTTGAAGCAGAAGTGGGAACCAAGGCTGTCTTGGCCATCTGGGAGCTACCAGCAGGACCGAGGCCTTGTCCTGTAGAATTTTGAATAGGGTTTGGGCCACCAGAGGAGTGAGAGGAAACGCATACAGTAGGCCCTGGGACCAGGAAATCAGAAAAGCATCTGCTGCTAGCCGCAGAGGATGCGGTTGCCTGGAGCAGAACCTTGGCAGCTGTTTGTTCCATGGACTGGCAAACAGATCTATGGATGGAAGTCCCCATTTCAGGAAAATCTTCTGAACCACTAAGGGATGGAGCTGCCATTCGTGGGGCTGCAGAATCCTGCTCAACCATTCTGCCAGGTAGTTTTCCTGGCCAGGGAGATACACAGCCTTGAGGAACATATTGTGCCTGAGAGCAAACAAGCAAAGGTCCTGAGCCTCCTGACAAAGGAGCCTGGATCCCGTGCCGCCCTGCTTGTTCACATAAAACATGGCTACTTGGTTGTCTGTTTGAACTAAGACAGACTGATGAGCCAGGGTTTGAGAGAAAGTCTTGAGGGCTAAACGAATAGCCCTGAGTTCCAGTAGATTGATCTGCTGCATGGCCTCCCAGGGAGACCACAGGCCCTGGGTGCACTTGCCCAGACAATGAGCCCCCCAGCCTTGCAGGGAGGCATCTGTGGTCAACACCACTGTGAACCCAGGAATCTGAAAAGGCACCCCTCGCAATAGATTGAGTGGGTGCAGCCACCAGCGGAGGGAGTTCAGGAATGGTCTGGACACCCTTACTCTGTCTCTGAGGCTCCCTGTGGCCTGTGACCACTGAGTTCTGAGGCACCACTGTGCAGGCCTCATATGGAGCCGGGCATTGAATGTGGCCAAGAAGCCTCAGGCAGAGTCTGGCGGAGACCAGTGACTTGCTGAGAAACTGATTTGCCAAGTTTATCAGTCTTTGGGCTCTGTCTGCTGGCAAGAAAGCCTTCTCCAGCAGAGAGTCCAGCCTTGCTCCTATGAACTCTAAGTTCTGGGAGGGGAGCAAAGTGGACTTTGCGAAGTTTATGACAAAACCCAGGTTTTGAAGAAGAGCAATAGTCCGGAGGGTGGCTTGTCTGGCCTCCAGACACGTCTGATCCCTGATGAGCCAGTCGTCCAGATAGGGGAAGACAAAGATACCCTGATTTCTCAGGTAGGCCGCCACCACTGCCAGGCATTTGGTAAAGACCCTGGGGGCGGAGGTGAGGCCAAAAGGCAGTACTCTGTACTGATAATGGTTTCCTCCCACAATGAACCTGAGGTACTTTCTGTGGTCTGGATGAATGAGGATGTGAGTGTACGCATCCTTTAAATCTAAGGAGCATAGCCAATCTCCCTGCTGGAGGTAGGGCAGAAGTGTTCCAAGAGTAAGCATCTTGAATTTTTCTTTCTCTAGGAACTTGTTGAGATTTCTGAGAATAGGCCAGAGGCCACCAGTTCATTTTGGTACGAGAAAGTACCTGGAGTAGAACCCTTGACCTTGGAGGTGGGGAGGCACAGGCTCCACTGCCTTGTCTCGCAACAGACTTTGAAGTTCCTGAAGGAGAAGATCTGTGTGTAGGGGAGGCCTTGAAGGCTCCCCTGGGAAGTATGGAGGGGGCAGCTGCTGGAAGTTTAGCATATAGCCCTTGTGGACGATGCTTAACACCCAACTGTCCCCAGTGATGAGTGGCCACCTGTGGGCAAACAGGGTAAATCGACCTCCTGTGCAGGGTTGGGAGAGCAGGGACGGAGAGGCTATGCTTAAGGAGTCAAAAACCACCACCCTGCTGAGTGGGAGCAGGGGCCGGAGGCTTGGGGGTCCTCTGCCTACGGGGCCCATTCCCCTGCCCCTTGGCCTGCTGACCCTGTGGGGGAGCTTGGGAGGCCTGGTACTATGGGGTACTGTTTGTAGGCAGTGCCCTTCCTCGGGTAAAAGGGCTTTTTACCCGAGCCCTTCTTCTTTTGAGAAGGGGCAGAAGTCTTTCTAGACAGCTTTGTCCTCGTGAGGTGCTCAGTTTCGAGCAGTGCGGCCTTCTCGGTCATGGGCTTGCCAAAAAGGTTCTCACCTCAGCAATGGACATCGACCAACTTGTCCTGAACCCAAGGCTCGAGGTCCGATGACTGCAAACACGCCTGGCGTCGAGCCGCGATGCCGGCTGCCGCAACACGGGCCGAAGCCTCGAAGCCATCGTAGGCAGCGCGGGACATAAACTTAGAGCATTCTCGTATCCCCGAGGACAAGGACTTGAACGTCTGCAAGAGTTCCCCGGAGAGACCAGCAGAGAACCTGGCCAGCTCCTTGGCCAGGTCTCGCAAGTACATGCCCATGTACAGCTGGTAAGACTGGACACGGCAAGCATGCATCGAGCCCTGGAAGCACTTTCTACTAAAACCATCCAGGTTCCGAGCCTCCCTGCCAGGGGGCACCGCGGAGTGCATCTTCTGACTTCTTAGACGATGCATGGTCGATTCCACCACCATGGAATGGTGTGGTAGCTGCGCCTTTTGAAACCCCAGGCTCTTCCGGAGTCGATATATGGAATCAACCCGCTTGCTTAGAACCGGCGCCGAGGCCAGTGACTCCCACATCCGGAAGAGAAGCCGTTCCAGCATCAGAGGAACCGGAACAGTAAAGGCCTCCTTCGGAGGAGAGTCATACTGGAGGGCCTCGAGCTCTTCAGCTTGAGGCTCCTCCTCAGGCTCCGCAGGGATAGCCAACGCAGCGGCCATATCCCAAACAAACTCCGAGAACCGTGTATCCTCCGGAGGGGGTCTACTCCGGGGCTCGGACTGCGGTGAGTCTGACGGGACGCACCGAGTCAGGAAGGTATCGGGGGACTCCTCGTCCTCTGTCTCCCAGGCGGACTCGTCTGATGAGGAATCGTGGTCAGACCGCACGGGGCCTGTGAGCACCCGCCCCGATGCCGAAGGCACTGGCGTCGACACCCTCGGTCCCGAACGGGAGGTCGAGGGTGACTGCGACCGAGGTCGACCTCGAGCATCGGCTCGGTCTCAGGGGTCGACGTCAATGTCCCGGTGGTCGGGGCAAATGCGCCAGACAGGCTGGCCATCAGCGCCCGCTGCTGCTCCATGAAGGCAGACAATCTGCACTCCAAGGCTGTCATCCTGAGACCCAGCTCAGGAGACTCAGCAGCCACAGACTCGGGCCCCGGCGGTTCCGGGCCTAACGTCGGCTCTCTGGGAGGAGAGTCCACAAGGACTACAGGACTTACGTGTCCAGCAGACTCCGGATTCACACAAGGTACTTTTGGCGGCTTCTCCTGTTCCATGGGCCCGGGACGGCGATCGGGGGTCCGAGACCTAGCTCTCGAGGAGCCAGGGACCTCCTCTGACGCCACCCTCACACGCCGCTTCTTCCTCTTTCATTCCCGGTTGGGGGACCCCCTGTCCGAGGAGCCCTGACGGTGCTCGGGATCAGATTCCCGAGATGTCGAGGCCTCAGACGAGGTGCGGGCCCGGCCGGAGGCCGAGTCGGAGAAAAGCCTTTCCTTTTGGTGCTGACGACTTCGAAGCGCCTTGGTGGACATTTTTCCACATGGTCCACAGGTCTTAGGATCGTGGTCCGGACCCAGGCACCGAAGACAGCAGTCGTGTGCGTCGGTGAGAGACATTAGTTTCTTGCACCGATCACACTTCTTGAACCCACTGGAAGCCATCGGGGAAAAAAGAGTCCCCGCGAGGTCAAAGGACCGGCCTTCCAGGGAAAAAGAAAAAAGGGCGCAAACGCCAGCCACGAAGGGCAAAAACCAAAAAAAGAAGATCGGGCTCGATACCGGTGTACCGAACCCAGCGGGAGGGGAACCGGCGTCGAACCAGAGAAAAAATAGCGAAGGAATCGCAAAAAAAAAATCCAACTATTTTCCGGGAGGACAAGGACAAACGTCCGATGGGCTTCACGGAAAAAGAGAGACTGAGCAAGATGGCACCTTTAGGCAGGAAGGGGACCGTGCATGCGTGCCTGCATTCCGAAAGGCTTTCATAGAAAGCTGGGGAAATGCTCCGCAGGGGCTTCCATCGACGTCGATGTCACCCATATGTGAGGACTGACTTCCTGCTTGGTCCTGGAGAAACTTAATATACCTAAACAATTATGTCCACCCAGTTGCAAAAGCATACTGCTTAACACCTTTTGTGAAGAAAGCATTGTTACTCATGTGTAACAGGTGATCTCCGGGTACAGCAGCAATCAGTCTTCACATATGGGTATCGTCGGTACCGACGGAGCCTGCGTGGGAACACTCCCCAGTGTCCAATTAGAAAGCTTTTGGGAGCAATCCACTGCACCTGTGCATCTGCTTTCCAAGTTCTCTCCTCAGCTGAGTTTGTAACTGAAAAAAAGAGGTAAAAAGAATACTCTACAACTCCTAGAGTAGGAGGGCATGTTGTGAAGACTGATTCCTGCTGTTCCAGGAGATCACCTGTTACAGGTAACAATGCTATCTCCAGGAAAAAAACAGGAATGCAGTCTTCACATATGAGCTCACTAGCTCCCAGGTACCAGACTGGAGTTGGTCGCAATGGTATTCCGGAGGCTAAAGGATAGAACCAAGAAGGTGTGGATGCAAAGTAGTCCCATTAGACTCGATTGCAGTTGGCAGACCATTGACAGGGGAGTCTGGTGCCAGAAAAAGTCTGAGACAGAGGGTATGAGTTACAGTTAAGCCCCAAAAAGGTGCTGGGGGATAGCCTGGCCAAAGACAGCATCCCGACGAGAATCCATGTCTAAGCAGTAGTGCGCAATGAAGGTATGAATGGAGTACCAGGTAGATGTTTGACAGATTTCATCAATGGAGACGGAACAAAGGTTGGCAATTGAGGCTGCCATGGTTTTCACTTTGTGAGCAGTGACGTGACCTTCTAGTGATAGTCCCGCTTGCAATCCAGTAGGATAGGATGCGCTTCGATACTGGAAGTCCAAGGTGACTTGGATCAAAGGAAATGAATAATTGAGAGGATTTCCTGTGATTCTCGGTTCTAGCCAGGATGCGCTTGCAATCCAAAGTGTGGAGCGCTGCTTCAGCCCCAGAGGCGTGCAGTCTGGGGAAGAAGACCGGTAGCATGACCGATTGGTTGAGATGGAAGCTGAGACCACCTTCAGTAGAAAGTATGGATGTGTACGGAGAACCACCTTAACATGGTGGAACCGGGTGTATGGAGGATCTGACACCAAAGCCTGTAGTTCGCTGATACAACGAGCTGAGGTGAGGGTGATGAGAAAGCTTACTTTCCAAGAGAGAAATTTTAAAGAAGTAGTTGCTAAAGGCTAGAAAGGAGGCTTTAGAAGATGCATTAGGATCACGTTAAACTCCCGGGCCACCGGTGGGTGATTTGATCGGTGGCTTGGATAGTAGGAGACCCCGTATGAATCATACCAAGAGGTGTGAAGAAATAGAATGATTGTCCATTGGCCTGTGATAGGCTGAGATGGATGCAGTGTGCAATGGAGAAGAACCAGAGTTGAAGGGCTTCTTGGTAGAGGGGATAAGATCCCATTCCCTCCCCCCTTGTTCACATAGAAGCATTCAAGCAAGGATCAGTTTCAAGACCTTACTGCTAACATTCAAAGCGGCTAAGGGGCTCACCTCTTCCTCTCTCTCTCCAACCTCATACAACCACTTGCAACAAACAGGCCACGAAGAACAGCAGAATTAAACACACTAGTTATCCCAAATGACACCACAAGATGCACTAGATCAACAGCCAACAGAGCCTTCCAATTCTGCGCCCCATCTCTATGGAACACCTTACTAGCACAAATCAGAGCAATACCTAATCTAAGTCAGTTCAGAAAGGCTTTAAAGCATTTCCTCTTCCTTAAATATCTCAATGACAGCTCCGAACATAACCCCCAGGTGAATAGCAGAAGTGGTCAAACAGATAGACCCCGCAACAGACCAACTTCACAATGTAAATAACAAGTTGTTCCATATACTATTGTACCACTGTTGTATATAGTTAACCAGGATATCCTTTATCAGATAACCCTGCATTGTATTTAGTTTCCCCTATTTCGCCAAGTTATACTTCCTGTTAAATGTAACGACCAGACATGTGTAAACTGTCGGATGTTTTCTGTTCAATGTAAACCGCGCTGATGTCTAATACTGCGGTATATAAGAATTGTTAATAAATAAATAAATAAAATAGAACATGACCACCTGATTGTCTATTCAGACTAAGATCTGTTTGCCCAAAAGTTGAGTTTGAAAAACCCGAAGGGCATTCGTGAGGACACTAAGGTCTAAGAGGTTGATCTACAACTGAGATTCCTATTGTGTCCACTGCCCCTGGGTAGTGAGATTGTCAAGAAGTGCTCCCCATTCTAGTTTGGAAAAATCAGTTGTCTGGGTGCACTGAGGTGGAGGCATCTGAAAAGGTGACCTTCCGAGTAGATTCTGAGGAGAGCACCACTACAGAAGGGAGTTGACAAGAGGAGGGGCGATACAAATCTTGTCTGAGAGATGCCCGGTTGCTTGGGTCCATTGAGAAGAAAACGTTCATTGGGCTTGCCCATGTGCAGCCAAACATAGGGGACAACATGGACTGTGGAGGCCATGTGTCCAAGAAGGCGTTGCATCTCTCGAGCTGTCACAGAACTGTCGAGAAGTGCCCTGATGAAGTCAAGCCTCTGGGATGGCACCAGGTACAATTTCGGAACTTTGAGATGAATCCCAGATTTTGGAGCACAGTGACAGTGCGATAAAGAGCTAGTTTTACCTCTTCTGGGGAGTCGCCCCTGATTAGCCAATCATCTAAGTAGGGGAAGACAAAGATCCCTAAGGTACGCAGGTAGGCGGCAATTTTGTGAACAATCAGGGTGCTGAGACTAACTCAAAGAGCAGCACCCCATATTGGTAGTGGGTTTGCTGGAACCAAAAATACAGATACTGTCTGTGTTGAGGATGGATCATCAAGTGTGTGTATGCCGCGCCTTGAGATCTAAGAACATATAAGAACATAAGATATGCCATACTGGGTCAGACCAAGGTCCATCAAGCCCAGTATCCTGTTTCCAACAGTGGCCAATCTAGGTCATACGTACCTAGCAGTTTCCCCAAAAGACACAGGTTCCGCAATGCTTGTACTGGGTCAAGCATTGATATCCTGGATCCCTTCTTAATAATGGTTTATGGACCTTTCCTCCAGGAACTTGTCCAAACCTTTTTTAAACCCAGCTACACTAACAGCCTTTAATACATCCGGTAACAAATTCCAGAGTTTGATTACATGTTGAGTGAAAAAATATTTTCTTTTATTAGTCTTAAATAGTTTACCCTGTAGCTTCATTGCATGTCCCCTAGTCTGTCTATATTCTGATAACGTAAACAATCGATCTACATTTACCAGTTCCACTCTGTTCATTAATTTATAGACTTCTATCATATCTCCCCTCAGCCGTCTCTTTTCCAGGTTAAAGAGCCCTAACCTTTTTAACCTTTCTTCATAGGAGTATCCTTCCATCCCCTTTACCATTTTGGTGGCTCTTCTCTGAACCTTTTCTAATAACGCTACATCCTTTTTAAGATACGGCAACCAGACTTGCACACAATATTCAAGGTGCGGTCTCACCATGGAACGATATAGAGGCATTATAATATCTTTTGTTTTATTTTCCATTCCTTTCCTTATGATACCTAGCATTCTATGTGCTCTCCTGGCCGCCACAGCACACTGGGACGAGGGTTTTAACATGTTATCCACAATGACGCCTAATTCTTTTTCCTGGGTGGTGGTTCCTAATGTGGAACCTTGCATCGTGTAACCATAGTTTGGGTTGTACTTCCCAACTTTGCACTTGTCCACATTAAATTTCATCTGCCATTTTGATGCCCAGTCTTCCAATTTATCAAGATCCTCTTGCAATTTTCCACAATCCTCTTGGGTTTTAAAAACTTTAGTTTTGTGTCATCTGCAAATTTGATAACCTCACTCGTTATTCCACTTTCCAGGTCATTTATTTATTTATTTATTTATTTATTTAACAGTTTTTATATACCGTCTTTCTACAATTCAAGACGGTTTACATGTAACATAACTGACAGTATTATACAACTGTTTACACAGAACATAGAACAAGGTAACAGGTTACATAGAACGAGAATAAGTGGCTATATAAGTAACATAAGAACTAGGGAACTAATAATATGAATATGTCAAAAAGCAGCGGACCCAGCAAAGATCCCTGGGGTACACCACTATTCACCTTTCTCCATTGGGAAAATTGGCCATTTAGCCCAACCCTCTGCTTTCTATCTTTTAAGCAGTTCTTGATCCACAGTAGTACACTGCCTCCTATCCCATGACTCTTTAGTTTTGCCAAAAGTCTCTGATGAGGGACCTTGTCAAAGGCTTTCTGAAAGTCCAGATACACTATATCAACCGATTCACCTTTGTCCACCTGTTTATTGACACTTTCAAAAAAACATAACAGATTATTAAGACAAGATCTTCCTTGTCTAAAGCCATGTTGGCTGTCTCCCATTAGGCCATGACTATCTACATGCTGAGTAATTTTATTCTTTATGATGGTTTCTACCATTTTTCCCAGTACTGACGTCAGGCTCACCGGTCTGTAGTTTCTCGGATCACCCCTAGATCCCTTTTTAAAAATTGGTGTTACATTGGCGATCCTCCAATCTTCAGGTATTACAGATGATTTTAATGATAGTTCACAGATTACTAATAGCAGGTCTGCAATCTCATATTTCAGTTCTTTCAACACCCTTGATGTATACCATCCAGCCCAGGTGATTTGCTACTCTTCAGTTTATCTAATAGTTGTAATACATCTTCCCGATGTATCGATATTTCCTTCAATTCTTCCGCACCTTTAAATACCACTTCAGTCATGGGTAACATCCATACATCTTCCTCAGTAAAGACCGAAGCAAAGAATTCATTCAGTCTCTCCGCTATCGCCTTGTCGCCTCTTAGTGCCCCTTTAACTCCTCTATCATCCAATGGACCAACTGACTCTCTCACAGGTTTTTTGCTATGAATGTACTTGAAAAAATCTTTATTTCGCGTTTTTGCTTCCGCAGCAAGCTTCTTCTCAAATTCTCCCTTTGCCTGCTTTATCAATGCCTTGCACTTGACTTGCCAGTGCTTGTGCTGTTTCCAGGTTTCATCGTTTGGCTCTTTTTTCCATTTCCTGAAAGATGCTTTTTTGGCAACAACAGCCTCTCTGACCTCACCTTTAAACCATGCTGGCAGTTTTTTGGACTTCCTTCCTCTTTTCTTAAAGCATGGAATACAGCTGGTCAGGGCTTCCAAGATAGTGTTTTTCAACACCATCCAAGCTTGATGTAAGTCTTTAACCTTTGCAACTGCTCCTTTTAGCTTTTTCTTAACTATTTTCCTCATTTTATCATAGTCTCCCTTTCGAAAGTTAAAAGGTAGTACTGTGGATTTCCTTACTATCCTTCCTCCACTAATTAAATCAAAGGCAATCATGCTATGATCACTACTGCCAAGTGGCCCCAAAACCCTTATCTCTTGCACTAGGATCTGGTGTTCCACTAAGGACTAGGTCTAAATATGGCTTCCCCTCAGGTCGATTCATGAACCAGCTGCTCCAAGAAGCAGTCATTTATGTCATCTAGGAACTTTATCTCCCCAGCATGTCCTGCCGTGACACTGACCCAGTCGATACCGGGGTAATTGAAATCACCCATTATTACTGCGCTGTAACTTTTGTTAGCTTCCTTGATTTCTTTGAGCATTTCATCATCCATTTGTTCATTCTGGCCAGGCAGTCGATAGCACACCCCCACTGCCATCACCTTCCCCTTTTTACATGGAATTGCAATCCATAGAGATTCTACAGTAAATTTTGTTTCCTGCAAAACTTTAATCCTTTCTGACTCAATGCCCTCTCTAACATAGAGCACAACCCCTCCACCAATTTGATCAGCTCTATCATTACGATATCGTTTCTACCCAGGTATCACAGTGTCCCACTGGTTGTCCTCCTTCCACCATGTCGCTGATATTCCAATCATATCTAACCTCTCATTTAGTGCTATATATTCTAACTCTCCCATCTTATTTTTTAGACTTCTAGCATTTGCATACAAGCATTTTAGAGACTGTATTTTATTCATATTAATTTGGCTATTGGTAGACATGGGCAATTTGGGATCTTTAAGCTCTGTCTGATCCATACTCAAGGGCATTTGGGCAACTTTACTCTTTTTTGGAACCTCTCTGCTTTTGGTAGTATCCTTCAATGATACATTCTTCCGAACCATCCACTCTTGGGCAACTGTCAGCGTTCCCCTATTATCTAGTTTAAAAGCTGCTCTATCTCCTTTTTAAAGGTTAATGCCAGCAGCCTGGTTCCATCCCGGTTAAGGTGAAGCCCATTCCTTCGGAAGAGCCCCTTCTTTCCCCAGAATGTTCTCCAGGTCCTAATAAATCCAAAACCCTCATCTCTGCACCACTGTCTCATCCACTCATTGAGACTCCGGAGCTCTGCCTGCCTTTTGGGTCCTGCACGTGGAACGGGAAGCATTTCGGAGAACACTACCCTGGAAGTTCTGGATTTCAACTTCCTACCTAAAAGCCTAGAGAACATAGCCAATCGTTTCTCTGAAAGTATCGGAGAAGTGTACACAGGAATAACATTTTGAATTTTTCTCGAACGTTCTCTCTCAAAACCTCCGTATTAACTTTAAAAAAACAGAGGTTCTAATAATCACAAGGAATAAATCTTTCTCCCCTCCATCAATTCTAAAAGTCAGAGATGCTGATCTCCTAGTCAAATCAAATATTCGATATCTAGGAGTAATTCTGGATCAAAGGTTAGACTTCAAGGAACATATAAAACGCACCGTAAAGGCAGTTTACTTCAAGATAAAAACTCTTCGTCATCTGAGACCTATGATGAAGTCTGATGACTTCCGCACCATCTTTCAAGCTCTAGTCACACCGCACTTTGATTATGCTAACATAATACTCCATGGCTTACCAAATATAACTATTAATCCTCTACAATTAGCCATGAACGCAGCTGCTCGTGTACTCTGCGGATCATCAAAGTGTGAGCATATTTCCCCCATTCTAGAGAAGCTTCATTGGTTACCAATAAACTGTAGAATCCAATATAAGGCCATCCTTACCACCTTTAGGGCCTTCAATAATATTTCTCCAGATTCCATCTCTGATCTCATCATACACACAACAAATAACAGGTCCAGGAGATCTCCAGCTGTTGACACACTACTTATACCAAAAGTTTCCTTAAAAGCTAATCAATCATCCATCAATAGGGCTTTTTCGAATTATGCTCCTAGATGTTGGAACAAACTCCCTCCCAATATCAGAGCAATTAAAGACATCAAACAATTCAAAAAAGCCCTTAAACACCACCTTTTCATCGCACACTTCAAACACCTAAACACCCCTTCCCCTCCCCCATCCTTTTAACCTCATACCTACCCTAACTAACTGTATAGATTTTATATATCTCCAACATGTATTTTCTAGAAATATAAATGATTTCCCTGTTTACTTCCATGTTAATTTTCCTGTTACTTGTAATAGGTCTGTTATATCTGACCAATTGTTGTATTGTTTCAATGTAAACCGCACTGATGACAAATAGCGCGGTATATAAGAAAATTAAATAAATAAATAAATCCCTTAGATCTAGAATGGGCCTGAACACTGCTGTCTTCTTTGGGATAAGGAAGTCAGAACAGTAGAAACCCCTGCCCTCTTTGGTGGGAGGAACTCTTTCTACAGCCCCCTGAGCTAACAGGTTGGCAACCTCTACTGATAGGAGATTGGTCTGCAAGGGGTTTGCAGGATAATCCCTTGTGGAGGTGGTGGAGGGTAAGCTTTTGAAGGGAAGCAGATAGCCCCTTTGGATGATGTTGAGAGTCCACTGCTCTGTGATGAGATGCTACCTGTGGGCATAGGAAAAGAGTTTGCCTGGGGGCAGTGTCTCCAAATGGGTTCGTTTTGCGCATAAATACCCTTAAAGATCTACAAAGATAAAAATTTTTTACAAATATACCAAATAACTACTACTAATATAATTAAAGTATAGAAGAGTTATGACCCATGATGTGAAGTCTGTCATTCAACCCTATGGTGATGTATTTCGGGGAAAGGCTATCCTGAGGTCATGTATACTTTCATGAATTATGTGGTAGTTATTTGGTAGATTTGTAAAAAAATTTTATCTTTGTAGATTGGTGTCTTTAAGGGTATTTATACATATATTATTTGAGTTTACTCTTTGGCAGTAGGTTCTAGTAATTTAGTTTTGTGCATACCATGACAGTCGTGAACCTCACTTCTAAGCCTGGGCATGGGGAATATAATCTCAGTCTCTCAAATTTACTGCTAAGGCTCGGCGTAGTACTTGCATTGTGCCAAAGAGAGCCTCCTGCTGGAGTTCGCAAGATGTAACATGTACGGGTAGTTTAACAGGATGGGCTTGGAAAGTCTTCTTTATCAAGCCTGTGGCACCCAACAAGATGGGAAATATTTCTGTATCTTTCTATCACATTTTCTTGGTCTCTGACTGCATTTCCTGGTACTTTAGGATCTTCTGCCTCTCCACGCGATTCATTGAGTAGTCGCTTGGAACTGACACGCCTGTTATCAATGTCGTTCTGATGGTTTTCTCCTTAACCACTATATCCGGCCTCCTCACATCCAGTGGTCGGGAGTATCCCAGGGGATAACTTCCTCATTCTCTGTAATTCTCTTAGGGTCATTTTCCCAGTGCTTTTCGGGCACAATGTTGTTGCAATGCTTACAGAGTTTCCAATAGATGGGACGCGCTACTTTATTATGTCTTTCTGTATTAAAATTTTCTGCCATCAGAACTTCACAGCCAGCTATGAGGTGAGTCACCGTTTCCAGATCTTCCTTACAGAATCAACATATGTCTATGTTGGCAGTTTTTTCTATGCTCGCTGTAAACCATCTCGCCCGTAAGCTGCTGTCCTGGGCTGCAACTATCAACTTCCCATCCTTCGGTTTCAGCTCACCCCTCCTTAACCAATCATGTGTCTGTTCTTGATCTCCAAAAGGTTCCTGGAGTAACATTCTGTATTTACCACTGTATTTGTGCATCTAGTAACATAGTATATGACAGCATCTAAATCCAAAAAGGCATGGGATAAGCACAGAGGCTCTCTAAAGGAAAAAAAGAGGACTCTTGTAGTAGGTAATATGGAAGGACAGACTAAATAGGCCATGTGGTCTTTTTCTGCCATCATGTTTCTATGTTTCTGTGTAGCTTTACATTCATTTTAGCATATTCTTTTTCTTTTTTACTTTATTTCAGATTTAGCACACAGTTTTAACTATTATGTATTAAACATCAAATGCAAAAATTAACACTAAAGTAAAAAAGTCAGAGTTTAAAATTTTTCAGCACATTCTCATTATCTCAACTCCAATGTGACAAAAAATGATGGTGAGATAGTCCAAATAAAAAAATTGTGCTGTAATGGCATAACGAATATGAAATCCAGTCTGCATCAGTTAGTAGTTTTCTAAATAAACTTTACAGACTCCAAATTTGATAAAAGAGCAGAACTGCTATCACTTTAAATGTAATATATTAAAATAATATAACTGAAAACTTACCTATATAGTCACCCATGAATACAACAAAGAAAGGTATAGCAAGATCATTTATGCCCTGAACATATCCACTGGCTGGATGGCGTATCGCCCAAATGAACAAAATTCGTTCAAAAATCTGGAAGGAAAATAAAAAGGAGGCGTGTATGACATGTTTATGAAAGAATCAAATATCTAGAAGCAAGTTTACTAAACCGTGCTAACGGTTAGCACAGGGTTTATCTGTGCTAAGCACGTCACGCAGTTAACACAGGGCGACACAGTAAAAGTACTGTGCTGAACCTTAGATCAGGAAGGGGCAATGACTAGGTGGATTAGGGGTGGAGTGTGGGCACTGACGGCACATCACAGTTAGAACACCCATCACTGGCATGCCTCCTTAATGACTGGAGGTAAGTACACTCATGTTAGATGTGCTGACTGCTTGCGCTACTCCTGACCAGGCTCACCAAATAGAAAAATCCAACCTTGGCTCTTTGACTCTAATTCTCTAAATTCAAGTAAGGAATGAAATGAAAACATACACATACACAGAGAATTATATCAATAACAGTACTACTTTAGGCCTTAGGGGAGAGACTCACAGGCCTGCTGACTTGAGCAATCTCCTGTAAATCCCACTCAAGCTAGGCCGCAGTACCTTCTTTTATTAAGAAAAAAACTGCTACATTCTACAATTTCATTTTATCACTCTGTGTCATGCTTCTGGCCTTACAGATTAAGCTAAACACTACATTTTTCAGGTCAAACTAGGCACAGACATTGCTCATACATTATCAGGACAAACAAAAACATCCTGTCTCCATAAGAATTCTCTCTCACAAAACAATTTCATCTGCAAACTGCTACAGATCAAGCTTCAGGTTGTCAGCAAAATTCCAAGCCATTCACCTTATTAACCCTTTCAGAAGGCCTACTTCGAGTTCCTCTCAACAGTCCCCCCTCTGATTTTGGACAGAATGGTAGCTCAACCATATCCAAGTCCAGAATAAATCTGCTACAGTTGGGAACGTGTCCTAGGCACATCTGCTACATAGGTGAACTTCATCTTGCTGACTGGAAAAGTCTTTATAAATACACTTTATTTGACAATATAGAAAAAGAATTACAATCATCCTGCAAATTAACCAAAGTCATGTGAGACTATTTGCCCTTGCTAGATCTCAATAAAAATGTATACAGAGAGTTTGGTTTGCAGCTTGTCATGCTATGAGGGCTTGAGTGCAAGCAGCAGAATGGGATGGTGTTGTAAGCGGAGGATCATATTTCGGTGACAAATGCAACACTGGGATTAACTGCACGGAAGAAAGGCTTGGCAAATCTACTTCTGTATCATACCTTGAAAATCTAATGGATAGTGACAAAACAAATTGCACTATAGTGCTGGAAGATGAACCCCCCAGGTTGGAAGGCACTCAAATGGCTACTGGGGATGAGCTGAAGACTTCTCAGCATAAAGCCAGCATTTATGATGTGGTTGGATCTGTTGATGTAGCTGCGAATGAAAAGAGTCAGAAGTTGCAAAGATATCCTACATATTGGGAAGTTGGAGGTGGTCAAGAATGAAATGGAATGTGTACAGCTCGATCTGTTGGGTGTCAGTGTACTGAGATGGACTGGATTGGGCACTTTGCATCTGATGATCATATGGTTTACTATGATGGAAAAGAAAGACAAAGAAGAAATGGTGTTGCATTTATAGTTAAAAAGAAACTTGAAAGAACTGTAATGAAATACAATGCAGTCAATGAATGCTTAACTATTCGACTACAAGGAAAGCCCATCAACACAACTATAATTCGGGTATATGCCCCAACAACAAATGCAGAAGAGGAAGATGTTGATGAGTTCTATGAACAAGTACAAGCTGAAATTGACAGAACATGCAAACAGGATATCCCAATAATCCCAATAAAGTTGGCAACAAAGAAGGCAAAGTGGTTGGAAAATATGGACTTGGCATCAGAAACGAAGCTGGAGAAAGATTGATAGAATTCTGCAAGACCAATGATCTATTCATCTCAAACATCTTCTTCCAGCAACAGAAGCGCCGACTGTACACGCGTACTTTACCAATGGATTATACAGAAATCAAAATGACTACCTCTTTGGAAGACAACGATAGAAAAGCTTGATACCATCAACAAAGACAAAACCTGGAGCTGACTGTGGTACAGATCACCAACTACTAGCATGCAAACTTAAGCTAAAGTTGAAAAAGAGCAAGCCATTCATAAATGTAGCAAAATATAACCTTGAGAATATACCACTGGAATTTAAGGACTGTTTGAGAAATCGATTTGCTACTTTGGATACAAAGAAAAGAGTTCCAGAAGAGTTATGGGATGACATCAAGAAGGTTGGAAGAAAGCGATAAGTTTCTACATAAGGTGAAAAAGCAAAAAAACAGCCAAAATGGATGACTGAAGAAACTCTGAAAATTGTCCAGAAACACAGAGAAGCTAAAGCAAGAAGAGAAAGAGAGGCAATCACAGAACTCAACAAAGATTTCCAATGTGCAGCAAGAAAAGACAAGGAAAAGTACTACTATGACACATGCAAGGAAAGAGAAGCAGAAGCTATTAGAGGAAGAACAAGATCTGCTTTTCTAAAGCTACAAGAGTTAAAGAAAAAATTCCAGCCTCAAATTGGATCCATTTTGAATGATGCTGAGAAGAAAAGATGGAAAGAATATACAGAGTCATTATAACATAAAGATCAAGTGGACCAACAGCCATTTCAACCTATACTTTATGATCAGGAACCATTGATGATGACAGAGGTAGTCGAAGCAGCATTGAAAGCCTTATCAAAGAACAAAGCACCAGACATTGATGGCATTCCCAATGAAGTATTACAGCAATTGGATGAAGCTGTTACCATACTTACAAGGCTCTGCAAGGAAATTTGGAAGACAACTTCATGGCCAACTGACTGCAAAATGTCTGTGTTTATACCAATACTGAAGAAAGGTGACACGACTGACTGTGGAAATGATCACACAATCACTCTGAACCCACATGTCAGCAAGATTCTATTCAAGTTCATTCAGCAGAGACTACAACCATACCTGGAACGAGAAATGCCTGAAGTGCAAGCCGGGTTCAGGAAAGGGCAAGGAATGAGACATTATTGCGGATGTGAGATAGATTCTTGAAAAGAATACCAAAAAGGTATCCATGTGTTTTATTGACTACAGAAAGGCTTTTGACTGTGTAAACCATGAGAAACTTTGGGACACATTAAGAAGCATGTGTATAACAGAAAACGTAGTTACTCACCTGTAACAGGTGTTCTCCATGAGATAGGAGTCCCAGGGCGGTCCCCAAGGGGATGGGGCCTCCA
The DNA here is from genome assembly GCA_033557465.1 of Ichthyophis bannanicus. Classification (NCBI taxonomy): domain Eukaryota; kingdom Metazoa; phylum Chordata; class Amphibia; order Gymnophiona; family Ichthyophiidae; genus Ichthyophis; species Ichthyophis bannanicus. Next base: position 122,108,982 of record CM066038.1, on the reverse strand, counting down.
CCATCAACTGTAGAAGCAGCGGGAACCACAGTTGCCTGGGCCACCAAAGGGCTATCAGGATGAGCGAGGCCCTGTCGTGGAGGGTCCTCAAAAAGGTCTTGGCGATCAGCGGCGTTGGCAGGAAGACGTACATAAGGCCTCCCGACCATGAGACCAGGAATGGGTCCGCTCCCATCCTGGAGGGGTGGGCCTGCCGGGAGCACAAGCGGGGCAACTGAAAGTTATCTGGGCTGGCGAACAGGTCCATCATGGGTTCCCGCAAGAGCCTGAAAAGATGGCCGGCTACCCTGGGGTCCAGCTGCCACTCATGCAGCTGGAGAACTCTGCTGAGTCTGTCAGCCAGCAGGTTGTCCTGGCCTGGCAGGTACACTGCCCGCAGGAGGATACCCTGTTTGGATTGTGTACGAACAGAGGACCAGTGCCTCCTGACAGACAGCATGAGGCCCTGTGCCCCCCTGTTTGTTCACGTAGAATATCGCCGCCTAGGTGTCCATCTGGACCAGCACTGGCTGGTGACACAAGTGGTGATAGAAGACCCTCAGGGCTAGGTATATGGCTTGGAGCTCCAGGAGGTTGATCTGCTGAGTGCTCTTGTCTGGTGACCAGTTGCCCTGAGTGCGCAGATCTCTGCAGTGGGATCCCCAGCCGAACAGGAAGGCATCCATGGTGAGAACCCTCGAGGGGCTTGGGGCCTGAAAAGGCATGTCCGCCTCGAGATGCTGGGCAACTGCCACCGGACCAGGGAGTCTGCCAATTGGTGGGTCACAGAGACTTTGTCTCAGAGGCGGCCCGCAGCCTGATACCATGGATCCCAGAGACACCACTGCCCTGCCCTAATGTGGAGGCAAACGTCTGGGGTGATGTGGACAGTGGAGGCCATGTGCCCAAGGAGGCGTAGGAGAAGCCAGGTGGGCACCGAGGGACGGTACTGTACTTCCCAAGCTAAAGAACTGAGACAATCGGCTCAGTCCCTGGGCAAGAAAGCCTTTGACTGGAGAGTGTTGATCTTTGCCCCATTGAACTCCAGACACTGTGTCGGGAAGAGGTGAGACTTGAGGTAGTTTATGACAAAGCCCAAGTGCTGCAGAACCTGGATGGTGCGTGCGGTAGCTTGCTGCACCTCTGAGGCTGTCCTCCCTTTATGAGCCAGTCGTCCAGGTAGGGAAAGATGAAGACCCCCTGGAGCCGGAGGAATGCATCCACTACTGCCGGGCATTTTCTGAAGACTCTTGGGGCAGAGGCTAGGCCAAAGGGGAGCACCCTTTATTGAAAGTGCCTGGCCCCCACCATGAACCGCAAGTACTGCCTATGGTTGGGGTGGATGAGGATGTGGGTATAAGCATCCTTGAGGTCTAAGGAGCATAGCCAGTCTCCCCTGCTGGAGGTATGGCAGCAATGTTCCAAGGAAGAGCATCTTCAACTTTTCCCTCACTAGGAATTTGTTGAGGTTGCGCAGGTCGAGAATGGGTCTTAGGCCCCCTGTCCTCTTTGGCATGAGGAAAAACCTGAAGTAGAACCCCTTGCCCTTGAGGTGGTGGGGCAACAGTTCCACCGCTTTGTCCATGAGAAGACCTGCCAAGTCCTTCAGAAGAAGGTCCCAGCGGAGGTGAGACCTGAGGAGGCTCTCCCGGGAAATAAGGGGGAGATGTCTGATCCAGGTGGGGAGGTAACCCTCCCTGACTACCCTTAGTGCCCAGGTATTGGTGGTGATGGTCACCCATCTCTGGGCATACAGGGCCAGACACCCCCTATGGGCTGCTGATCTCCTTGGGGTAGAAAGGCTATGCTCAAGGAGTCAAAAACTCCCCCCTGGCTGGGCTGGAGCTGGTGCCTGGGTTTTTGGAGCCTTCTGCTTACGTGGGCCATGCCCATATCCCTTGGCCTGCTGACCCTGTTGGGGAGCTGGGGAGGCCTGAAGGGCTTTTTACCAGAGCCCTTCCACTGGGGAGGGACAGTGGTCTTTTTAGAGAGCCTGGTCCAAGTCATAAACTCGGTCTCCAGCTCGGCAGCCTTGTCGGTCATGGGTTTGCCAAAGAGGTTCTCTCCTTGGCAGGGGACATCGACCAATTTGTCCTGAACCCACTGCTCGAAGTCGGACAACTGTAGCCAAGCCTGGAGGAGTGCACTGATGCCAGCCGCTGCTACTCGGGCTGCCAACTCAAACCCATCATAGGACGCCCAAGACATGAATGTCGAGCATTCACGGACTGCTTTGGCCAGGTTCTTGAACTGCTGCAAAGATTCCTTGGAGAGACCAGCTGAGAACCTGGTGAGTTCCTTCGCCAGATCTCTCAGGTACATGCCCATGTACAGCTGGGTAGGCCTGGATGTGGCTGATGAGCATTGAGCCCTGGTAGCACTTCCTGCCGAGGGCTTCCAGGGTGCGGGCCTCCCTGCCAGGGGACACCGAAGAGTGTGTCTTCTGGCTTTTCAGCCGACACATGGCCGACTCCACCACCATGATGTTATGCAGCAGTTGTGATTTTTGGAAGCCCGAGCTCTGGCGAACTCGATACATCGAGTCGAGCCATTTGCTCACCACTGGCACCGAAGCCGGTGTCTCCCACATTCGGAGCATCAGCCATCCCAGGATGGGAGGGATGGGCACCTTGAGTGATTCTTGCAGAGGGGCCTCGTACTAAAGGATTTCCAACTCATCCAACTCTGTCAGGCATGCCAAAGCCTTGGACATGTCCTTGACAAAATCAAGGAAGCCCATATCCTCGGGTGGAGACCGCCATCGAGGCTCCGAGACGGGCGAGTCAGATGGGAAGTCGCTGTGACGACAGGTATCGGGGGACTCCTCATCCTCCATCTCCCATTTGGCGTCTCCATGGAGGACTCATAAGAGGGCTGCTCTTCGGGCTTCGGGACTGCCTTTGCCCTGCAGCCAGTGCCCTGCAGCCTTGCCGGGGATGACTGCGGTCCCGTCAAGCGGGTCTCAGATCATGACCTCGGCCGAGGATTGACTAGGACCTCGAGGATCAGCTTGGTCTCTGGGGACATCTTGAATGACGAGGGCCCGGTGGTCAAGGGAGATGAACAGGTCGTGCTGGACAACAGCATTCACTGTTGATCCATGAAGGCAGACAAACTGTGCTCCAGGGCCGCCATTCTGGATTCCAGACCAGAAGGCTCTGAAACCTTCGGCGCGGGCACCGAGAGACTTGGGCCTGATACCGGCTCCCCCGAAGGGGAATCTTTGACGAGGATAGTGTCTGGGGACCGAGGCTGGTCAGCGGTCGGATCCTTCCGAGGGACCTTCACAGGCCGCTCTTACACCAATGCTTCGGGCGTGAATCTCGGACTGCGGGACAGGGACTGGGGGGCACCCGGGCAGTCGGAGCCATCCAAGGACATCGCCTTTGAGGGTTTCTTCTTCTTCCTGGGTTCCCTCAAGGGGGACCTCTTTCCGAGGACCCACGATGAGTATCAGGTTCCACCCAAGATATCAGGGCCTTGGACAAGGCCCTGGCCTTCGGAGGCACTGGGGACTCGGGGAAAAACTTATCATGCTGCTGCTGGCGACTCTTGAGGGCCTTACTGGACATCCTCTTGCAGAGACCGCAGGCTGCCGGGTCGTGATCTGGCCCCAGGCAGCAGAGACAGCAGTCATGTGTGTCGGTCAAGGACATAATTTTAGAGCACCGATCACACTTCTTAAAGCCACTGGTAGCCATGGGGGGGGGGGGGGGGAAAGCACCCCTGCGAGGTTGAAGACTCTCTGGGCTGCCAGTGGGCGGAAAAAAGACACAAAGATGCCAAGCAACGAGTTCGGCAGGTGGGAAGAGTACCGGTGCGATACCGGAGGTGAGTATGAAACTCAGAGAAGAAAAAAATCAACTTTTTCAGGGGACAAGCCAGACGAGCATCTGAAGGGCTCTGCAGAAAAAGAGGACTGAGCAAGATGGCACCCTTGGGCAGGAAGGGGACCACACATGTGTGGTAGCATCTTCCAAAGGTTTTCTTTGAAATCTGGGGGGATGCTTCCGCGAGGGCTCCATCGATGCCATCATCACCGACATGTGAGGACTGACTTCTTGCTTGTTCCCGGAGAAAGAAAAAGGATTACAATCACTCTGCAAATTAACCAAAGCTATGTGATACAGTTTGCCCTTGCTAGGTCTCAGTAAGAATGTGCATAGCGAGTAAGGCTCTACCAATTATTCTTGCAAGCACTATCTGCTGGCAGTGGCCAACTGTCTCCATATCTTTCAGTACTTCAAATGTTTGCACCCACATTCACATCTGGACACTGGTCACAACTCCAAATTCTTCAGCAGTATTCTTTTTCACTCTGGGCTGCACTATGCAAATGTTGGACAGAGTTTCAGTGACTATCCACCCAGGCTTCATAGCTGCATATATATCTTTCAGCAATCTTGCTGCAATTGCTGATCTTTGCTCCGATTTGGCTTTCAGTAGCATTGCAGACTTCATTTACAGTAGTCGTCGTCTTAGGCCCACAGGATTCAGAGCATGCAATATATAATTTGCAAAACCAAAATTCAGTACTACCACACTCCTCTGATTCCTCATAATTGCAAATAAATACCACTGCTTTCATCTAATAGCAATACAGAATCATTGAACAGAATTATATAATGCTAATTAATTACAATACATCTCCTGCTATCACTATATTATTACAAATTATTTAACTATATGGAGACCAAACTAGCTTGTAGCATACTTCTATTCTGCATCTACATTCCTTAAATTATTCTGTTTATCTATCAAAGACTCTAGGCCACATACTGACTGACATACCTCTCTTGTCAGACGTACAACTATACAAGATATAGTTATAATTGAATTACTTAGAGGGGTAACAAGCATAAAAACATAACTGGCAGTTTAAGGCAATTAAATTAAACTCATTTCAACTGTTTTACCAAAAATTCTTAGGAAGGTTCTCTTATCTTAAGCAATGGTTTGACTCACATTGCTTTGAATATAGTCAGTAATATATCTAATTAGCATAGACATCTCAGCCCACAAAGGAAGGAACATTTACATAAGTCATAGATAGTACTAAGAATTGTGCTCAAGAAAAAATAATGCTTTCATAACCATAAAACTTTTAAAAATATAGAATTTGAAGCAATTAAAAATCCAACTGTCATTGTTTACAACTTCTCTTTGTTGACACTTTATTCAGTACAAAACAGCATAACAATAAAGGATCAATTAATCTCTTGCACAAAGTAAATTTATTTACATCTTGCATCTATCTCAATCAGTGATACTAATTTAGTTAATCAGTCTTGGTGTTTGTTTTATTAGGAGGCAATATCTGTTTTACCTATTTCACTAGCTATAAGACACCTGTTTCACACTTCCAGTCAACATCAGTTCTGTAGGGGTCATTTCATAATAACAAACAAACACACAACATGTGAATTTAAGATCCAATAGACTCTTGCAGGTGGCTTAAAATAAATTGGGACATTGCTACTCTAATCTCTTACACTTTCATGGATGTGATGTGTATCAAGCTTTTCAGTTAATCTACTAACATAAAAGAAAACATTATAACACACATTTACCACTATCATTTAATTACTTAATTCACTTGCTAGAATACAGTTATATCCCTCTTTCTTTGTAATTTGTAAAAGCTAAATCCCTATTCCTACATCTTTTCTTTAAATATTACACATATCACTATGTTGCTTGCATAATAAGAAAAAAATATTAAGAGATATCAATATTATTAATCAGAAATCATGAAATGGCCTAGTGGTTGGGGCAAGTTGCCTAAGGCCAGGGGTTCGAATCCCGCTGGAGAACAGCAACCTCGGGCCAGAGGGACTGGCTTTCTAGTCCCACAGGCGATCCTTGTGGCCTTGGGCAAGCCACTTAACCCTCCGTTGCCTCAGATACAAAACTCAGATTGTGAGCCCTTCGGGGACAAGGGAAATATATACCATACCTGAATTTACACCGCTTTGATCCAGTGAAAAGTGGTAAATAAGCATTGCTAAATAAAATCTTCATGATAAGCACTATGACATAAATGCACATGACAGAATCTATACCCACAGACTGAATTCACATTATGCCTTTCTTTTTAATTTTCTTTTCCTTTTTTTTTTTACCTTTTTTTAAATCCCCTTTAATCAAACAAACTTGCTTTGACTTTGATAAACAATTCCGTTTTAATTTGTATCTGCATCTCCTTTATAATTTTTCTTAGTCTTTGTTGCATCATGTGAATTCATACAACTTATCAGTCATCTAAAACACTACTGGAAGATCTTCCCATTCATTCATAAAATAGGATACATAGAATGAAATCAGCAGACAAATTCTCCCTTAACGAGGATACACTTAGACCCCTAACCTAAAAAACAAAACTCCCCCCCCCCCATCACAATTGTCAAATCCAGGATCCCTGTAAAATAATCTTAACCATAATAAAATTACAATCATGAGGATTTATTTCTCAATAATACTGCTGCCAATTGGAGTCAGAGGTTTTTCTTGTCATATATACAGGAACTAGCAACATTCATGCTTTACTTTAACTTCTTATTCTTAAAAGAAACTTCTCACAAAGCTTGCTGTGCAGAGCTACTATAAACACACAAAGCCCTGCCAAGCTGCTGTTGTCCGTGCTGTCTTCTTCTATCAAGCTATTACTGAAGTGTACACTACATTTCCCAATCCACTGACTCAGAGAATCCATTCCATACTACAGTACAACCCATACAGATAGCAAAGAAAAAAAACACTAGCTGTGCAAACACACTACTGCTGCAAATCAAACATAGAATTTAATTAAACTGACACATTACTTCACATCATTAGACCACCCTCATAGTAAAGAAGCAAACAAATATAAAAGAAAAGTAAAAAGACCAGTATTACAAAGATAAGTCAGAAGGGGAATGAAACCACTGACTCAGAGAATAATTGAGAAGGTAGCACAACAACAGATACAGCAACACACTGACACGGAAGCACCTCTAGACCAAGCCCAACACGGATTTAGGGAAGAGCATGGTGTGGAAACCCTCCTCGTAACCCTCTTCAATACACTAATCTCAGGAATTGATAATGCACGACAGGGCTTTATCCTCATATTCATGGATATTGCAGCTGCGTTCGATTCCGTAAGCCATCCAATACTTATCGAACGTCTTAAGGAGAAAGGAATTGAAGGCTCTGCCCTAAAATGGTGCAAATCATTCCTATCTAATAGATGGCAATATGTAAGAACTTGCACCGCAACTTCTGAACCATTCATGCAGACACAAGGGGTACCCCAAGGATCATCCCTCTCTGCACTGATGTTTAACATCTACATGCAACCTATCTGCTCCCTAATACGCTCGTTCAACATCCAATGTCTAGCATATGCAGACGATATCCTTTTATTTATGCCATTTACAATCCAACAACCAGATTTCTCCCCAATAACAAAATGCTTTGACGCAATAGCGGACTGGTTACACACGCAAAACCTCCGGATCGATCACTCCAAAACAGACGTCCTCTTCGTTACAAAGAACCAAGCCTTCATCCCCCCCAACAACGTTAAAAGTCAAGAACGCAGAATTGACAACCAAATCCTCAATCCGCTACCTTGGGATCACCCTAGACCAGAGACTAGACATGAAAGCACATATAACGAACATGGTAAAAACAATATATCACAAAATATGGACCCTCCATCAGCTCCAACCACTTTTAGACCCCAGCGACTTCCGAACAATTTATCAGGCATTGGTCCTCCCTCATTTCGACTATGCTAATAGTATCATATACGGGCTCCCGAAGGCAACTCTCCACCCACTCCAAATGGCAATGAACTCCGCAGTAAGAATACTAGCCGGGGCACCACGAATGAACCACATCACCCCTATTCTGATGAACCTACACTGGCTGCCCATTCACGCAAGATTCTTATACAAGATTCTAATCAATACTTTCAAAGCCCTGAACAACCAATCTTCCCCATCTATTAAAGAACTGATCCACTTTACACACTCAAATAGAACCAAACGATCAGTAATGGCCAACACTTTGCTGGTTCCTAAAGAAATGACCACTTGCACAAAAACTACCTCTAACAGAGCTTTCTCAATCTGCGCTCCCATAGCCTGGAATGCCCTCCCTGTGGACATGCGTACCATTCCCAACCAATCCCAATTCCGAAGGGCCCTCAAGCATTACCTTTTTGTGAGACACTACTCTGTCTCTAACAATGAACGCCAAATAACCATCGAACCACGTAAACTACCCAGCCCAGCCCAGCATAGAACAGAAAGGAATAGCTGGCCTGAGCCGGCCCATGCCGAATAACATTGGGCCTAAACCAATACACAAGTCACACTGTATATATTGCTGTAAATAATGCTGTAGATATGTTATTCCCTGTTGAATCCAAGTTTTGACCCTTGTTTAATGTAATTCTATGTGGTCCACCCGCATAGTAATATGTTGTTTTATTGTAAACCGCACTGATATGTAATAGCGCGATATATAACAGAAGTTAAATAAATAAATAACCACATCAGAGAATGTGGCAGGATTAAAAGGAAAGTAATAAGAACATAAGATATGCCATACTGGGTCAGACCAAGGTCCATCAAGCCCAGTATCCTGTTTCCAACAGTGGTCAATCTAGGTCATACGTAACTAGCAGTTTCCCCAAAAGACACAGGTTCCACAATGCTTGTATTGGGTCAAGCATTGATATCCTTTTTAATAATGGTTTATGAACCTTTCCTCCAGGAACTTGTCCAAACCTTTTCTCCAGGAACTTGTCCAAACCTTTTTTAAACCCAGCTACACTAACAACCTTTACTACATCCTCCGGTAACAAATTTCAAAGTTTGATTACACGTTGAGTGAAAAAATATTTTCTCTTATTTGTCTTAAATAGTTTACCCTATAGCTTCATTGCATGCCCCCTTGTCTTTCTAAATTCTGATAACGTAAACAATCGATCTACGTTTACCCATTCCACTCAATTCATTAATTTATAGACCTCTATCATATCTCCCTTCAGCCGTCTCTTTTCCAGGTTGAAGAGCCCTAACCTTTTTAGCCTCTCTTCATAGGAGTAGCCTTCCATCCCCTTTACCATTTTGGTGGCTCTTCTCTGTACCTTTTCTAATAACGCTATATCCTTTTTAAGATACGGCGACCAGAATTGCACACAATATTCAAGATGCAGTTGCACCATGGAATGATACAGAGACATTATAATATCCTTTGTTTTATTTTCCATTCCTTTCTTTATGATACCTAGCATTCTATTTGCTCTCTTGGCCACCGCTGCACACTGGGCGGAGGGTTTAATCTTATTCTTATTTCTAACACCAATATGGGCTTCATGAAGTTTAAAAATATATTCCATCAGCCATCTGCCTCTAAGTATTTTTACTTGCTCAGGTATAACAGAATTCATTGGACAAAAATTTTAATTATTTCCTAGGTTCCACGTTCTTAAAATTCCCATTATAAAACAATAATTTCAGTCATCATTTCTATTATCAAAATTCATATTTCACATACTGCTACGGGAGCAGCCTTCTTAAAGAGTTCATTCTATTGTCAGTCATGTGATCTCGGAACCAATCAAAATCCTACTATATACAACTACCATAAATATAAATAAAACTCAGCGCTACTTTTAAATGAACTGCAGGTAGACGATATATATTTATTTTTGCTCATTCCGAATGACAACTCTCTACGTTTGTCCTAATTAGCATATAACTAAATAATCCCTATGGTATGAAAATTATTCCTTCAGAACATTTTAGAACAATCATCTCAATTATAAAGTCAAGAAGTACAACACATTGAATACTAATGATATCAGGTAACAGAGCACCTCCAATAGCTTCAGAAAAAAATACCTGAGCTGGAAATCCGCTATCATTCACAATATTGAAATGATTATTTTCAACTAAGGATTGCTAAAACAAAAACAAAAAACACCACACTACATTTATCTCTATGTTTTGTTTTTTTAATTAAACTGAGATCAGGAAAACTTTCAAAACAAAATGCACCTCTTATCTGGAAACCAAAATGTACCTCAAATACAGAAAAGCAACTGAAATTACCTTAAGACCCAAGAATGAAACCAACAAAACAAATCTGCTGATAATGATAAGAGAAGAGGCATTTCAAATATCAACTTGCAAGTCTGGTGAAAAACGGCTGAGATCTGACTTACTAAAGAAAAAAAATCAGCATATGAGAAATGGAAATTACACTTACCTGGTAATTGATGTTCCTTGAGGGAGTACAGTTCAGTCCTCCACCACTGGGTAGTGCACCTCCTCCTGCAACATGGAGACTGGACAAGTCAAACTTGTGACATCACCGGGTATATCCTGCTGGTCTTCTCCCATGATCCCCCAGTGACCTACTGTCAAAGCAGACTCAAAGGAGCAAACAAACAACCAGTTAAAGTACTAAATACAAAGCTATGCTCAAACTTCAACTTTAAAATCACAGGGCCCCAAAAAGAAAGGCCGAAAACACCCTCCTCCGTGCCCCTGTCCCCCTGCGCACCAAACAGCGGAAGACAGAGAGCTAGAAGGAAGGAGAACTAAGGAAGAGTAGAGGCAGAAAAGGTTGCTCTCGCGCGAGTACCGGCCAATCAGAGCCCGTTGCCGACTCTAGGATCCGAAAGCATACTCGGAACTGACGCCTCGCGTCTGAAACATCCATCCCCGGGCGGGAATGAGGACTGAACTGTACTCCCTCAAGGAACATCAATTACCAGGTAAGTGTAATTTCCATTTCCTTATCGGTCCTACAGTTCAGTCCACCACCACTGGGATGTACCAGAGCAGTAATCATTGGGAGGGACCTATTCAGTCGGCTCGGCCCTAAACGAACAGAGCAGGCACCGACCCCAGCCCGCTCCTCACATCAACAGGCGGTAAGCCAACCAGGAAGACACGATCGAGAGCCCACTTGGATCCTCTTCACTGGTGAAAACAGCACAGAACTCTGCCCCAAGCAGCGCTAGTGCTTCAGAAAGACAAACTCGCCATCGCAAACACACTGAATGCCCTAGAAACAGACCTACTGAGAAGGCTACCGGAGCTCCGCCTCAAAAAATCCGCTTGAGCTCCCCCTTGGCTCTCGACCCCACCAGGGTGTCAAGTGTTAGCAACCGCTGCTCTCTCGCAGAACCCGCCTCCACGGAGGGACAGGCAGTAAAGAGACCTCCCAGAAAGCGACGGAACCTCACCTAAGGTCCAAGGAACGCAGGTTACAAGCAAAGTGTTCTTGCGTAAGTCCCAAACCGACAACTAAACAGGCACAGCCGGATTCCACGAGGGAGAACGGAACCGAGGTCCATCCAGACAGAGGTGGGAAGCAAAATGAGGGAAATGGAAAAACCACCAGCGTCAAACACCCTATTTGTCACACCTCTTAAGGGCTTTATTCTTTGCAACACAAAGTAGTTCTACAGCTATGTCCTGGATCAGTTGGAGTCTTTTTAATTGAGAATGTGGAATGCAGCTAAGCAATGAGTTGCAATAAACCAAGCGTGATCCACCAAGGGCATATAAGAGGGTGTCAAGTGCCCCAGAGTCCAGCGTTGTTTCAGAAGATGTGGAGTCTTACATGGTGTGACAAAAGAAAAGAGACTCTGGTAGCCACGCCCACGACGCAATGCCAGTAGGCCAACCGCTTACATCACCTGGATATGCCCTCCGGAATTGGAGGAACCATGCAGAAGTAGCAATCGCCAACGTGATCCATGGGCCCTCTCCAGATCATTGGAACCGCAAAAGACTTTGATGGTCTTTTCTCATCCATCCACAGCCTGAGATCTGCTACACATGTATTGCAGCAAATGTGTGGCGCCTAGCTTTTATCCTGATCTTTTATTCTGCAGCCAAAATATAAATTGTAGGCTTTCTGAACCGCCACAGTCATATGCCATTTTTGTGATGTAAAAGTCACATCACCACAACTAGAGCAGAAATTATCTGCATGATTAACACCAGGACGAGGAATCGCCAAATATGCTGTGAGTGACCTATCGGTATAAAATAAATATGTCTTTTTTTTTTTTTTTTTTTTTTTACTGTCAAGCGAGGCAAATTTAAGTAGTGACTGCATCAACTGGTTTTGGACAGTTATTTCGATTGGTTGCAAGTAAAGATTATGCAAGCTCACGCAAATGTTGCAGAATACACTGGTAATGGTCCCCACTGACTAATGAAGAGCACATATCTTAGCAACCAGACCCAGTCGGCCATTTTCACTATGACCTCTGAAAGGCATAGAATGGACCGGGCCACGGCCCCGTACCAATGCGTCGACGCTATCCAGTAGCCTCATATGTCCTCTGCTAAACATCGACCCGTCGCCGCAGACTGACAGGTCGCCATGAGGTCCAATATGGGCTGACCGCATCTGAGCACACGCGGCGCGCACACCGCCTGATGCAATCTCACTCCTCCGGCAAACACTCGGACCCCGCTAAGGACATTAGCCACCACAGTGTCCCCACCGAAACGCAGGCTACCAAGGCTTCAACCGCGCACGCTGTCCCTTCGCTCGGGCCACCCTGACCACCCGACCGACTCCACCCTGCCGATCGAAATAGGCCACCATCCCGGAGATCTCAGACAGCACCTACAGCGCTCGATCCGCTACCGTGTCCGTGAATGCCTGCCACGGCTGACGTACCGTGTACCGTTCCAGTCAGACGATGGAACACTGGGCGTGCTGCGTACACGAAAACGCCTTGTACATAAAGGATCCCCAAAATGTAGCTGAGTCTAACCACGCTCCGGCCAAGCTCCCGGAAGAAAGGGACAGAACCTTATAAAAAAGAAGTGGGGACAATTAGGAAGGCTTTCCTGTTTGATTATTCTTTTTTTTTTTTTTTTTTGATTTTTTTTTTTTTTTTTTACTTTTTACAACTCCATAAGGGCCACAAGGCACACAACCAAACAGGGCATTGTCCAGAGAACGCAAGGCCCCTCCTCCAGGCTGACTCCACAGCCTAAACCGGCAGTCACCTTGGCTGATGCCGAGCAGCGCGGAAGCCAACTTGTAAGCCCAGCATATGAAGTATGCCTACTAGTACAGCATTCCACAATGGAGGGACATGTAACCGGACGGCTTTGAATATGAAACTACAGATATACCGCGCTTGCTCCAAGACAAGCACTGTGCAGCCTACTGGTCTTCTCGGAGCACCGCCACGACCCGAAGACCTAAACCGGCCAGCAAAAGACGACGTACACTGGGCCCGAAGGAACCTGGTTGAACGGATCCCAGCACTCCCTGTATCGTTAGGATCGGAGCCTCCCCCCAAGGACTCAGCCCTGGCTGGAACCGGCTGAGCATAACTCCAGGCCCTGTGGCGAGCCCCCACGAAGAAGTGGGACGCAACGATGCCTTGAGGAAAGGGAAGGCCCAATGGGTGAAGCAAGTTGCTAGCCGACCAAGGGAGTAAACCCCACACGCGCACCTCAACGGAAGGTCGGAAGAACCGAGGATTCTGGTCCCACAGGTGCGCCTGCTAGCCTTTAACAACATACACCTCCGCAGGTACAAAAAACTTAAATTGTGAGCACCTTCAGGGGTAAGGGGAATAGACGACAGCCTCCGACTGTTGACCACCTTGTCTTGCACAACAGACAGCAGCACCCCACCAAACAAATGATTGGGAATATACGACCTCAGAACCCCAAGACAGAGGTAAAACAGTAGAACGTGCAGTGGACGTGAATTTCCAGATCTGCCAGCCCCCTGCCCACATTGAGAAGAGGCAGAGAAGAACTGGACCGGCGGATCTGGAGGGGTGCCTCCTGGACAGCCGAGCCACCGAAGGGAAAGCTGATGACTGAGGCCCAAACTCCTCAGGATGGCCCCGTCTTGCATTGGCAACCCCATGCAACACCATGACAACCCCGCTCACGATATCCCAAGCGATCTCTGTCATTGCTGCAACAATCACCTGAGCATGAGATCACAGACGGAACACGGACATGCAGACGCACTCAAGGAGAGTGTACCTAAGAAGTATGAGCCTATCTAACATCCAGCACCACATGTCCAGGTGTCCCACTCCTGTCACCCAAAACACAGGACGCTTGAACCTAGGTGACCGTCATAGCAAAGACAGGGAGGCCTGACTGCCGCTATCAACCCTTCCAGGACCCTGGAACACTAAGCCCCGGACTGTGCCATCCAGCAACACTTCTCACGATCCCCAGCAGGGGCCTTTCCCCAGATGGCCCAGATGGGCAGTGTTCCCGCCAAATGGGCAAGCTGCGCTCTTGATAACATAGTGCAGAAAACCAAATCAAAGTGTCTTAACCAAGCTAATTTTTGTCTAATAGTGATCATTCATAATATCAGCCGGGCTCAATCATAACATTAGTATTAATGATCTCTAAAGATTGAAGAGTTACTAATGTAACACTAATTGGTTTTTTTTTGTTTTTTTTTAAGAGCTTCAAAGGCGATCTTGGAAACTACAGACCAATGAATCTGAGTTCAGTGCCAGTTAAATGATAGAACTTGTTCTGAAAAGCAGCACCAAGCTGTCTTTTCAAAGGGTTAATAAACATGTGAGTAAGCCAAATGATATGTATCTGGATGTTTTAGAAGGTACTTGACAAAGCCCCTTATGAACCTCTCCTGAGGAAGGAGATGATGTGCTATTATAGAATGGGAAATGGATCAAAAACAGGAACACAATAGGACTAAATGACCAGTTTTCTCACAGGAGACCCGTAAATAGTGGAATGTCTCGGGATCTGCACTGGAACTGGCATCTGGTAACATCTACTGCACTGAAATGATCTGAAAAAGAGATCAGCAAGCATGGCGATCAAATTTGCAGATGGCATAACGACATTTAGAGGCTGTCTGCACAATTTCCAAGCGTATAAACATGGAAATAGCATCCTTATGTAAATGACAATTTCAGAAAGGGCTCAATTTGTAGGTGGTTGTGCCACCGATGACCCTGAATGGCCAAATCCTAGCACGGAAACCTGCTGCTGACAGACGTCGCAAACTGCCAGAATGCAGACAAAGGTAAAGGCACCCCCCAAGAAGTAAAACCCAAACCAATCACATTGCATTCAAAGAACTATAAACTATCATGAAATTCAAAGGAAATTAAAATTAAAAGGAAATTAAAATTAGAATTAAAATTAAAAGTAACAGCAAAAGGAAGTCCTTATCTGGGTGTAGCCGCATGGAACAGCGTCGTCTGCTCAAACGCGGGGCTGCTCCGCTCTCCGCCACGAGGCCTCAGCCCTGCCGAGAAAATGGCGCCAATCCGAAGCAGGCCCGTTTGGCGCCTAACACCACAGAGGCGGCAAGAGCTCAGAGCCCCTCCATGCGGACTCGAGAGACTCCCTTGTGGCGTCGGGATGCAGCAGTTACCCCGCTGTAGCTGCGGGGTGAAGAGCTGTCCAGACACGCTGCTGCCTCGCGCCACCAGAAGTAGCAGACACTGCGAGCCCCGGCCCACCGGCTAAAGAACCTCGAACGGCCTGAGGCTCCCGCCGCGATGGGAATCTGCCGCATGGACACTGCCAAAATGCAGGTGTTCCACAGAGCTCTCCCCCGTACAGTCCTGGGGGAGAGATCATCACCGGGCACAGAGACCGAAGAATCCCAAGCAGAGAGGCTAGCTGGCAGCGTGAACTTTGAAAAGGGACAGAACCCCCCTTTACACTAAGGCAGACTAGGTGAAAATAAATAAAGTAAAAGTAAATGAAATTAAATGAAAATGAAAATGAATTCGGAGGCGGAGCCTGATGTCCAGCGGGATGGTCGCATAACGCTGAGGCTCCCGAGAGGCCTACTCAGAATCCTGAATTAACACCATACATACTTGGAACTTCTACTCTGATCTTGCAGGGGCACATTGGTGAGATGGCGGGGACCAAACCCACGCGCCTGGAATTTGGATCTCCAGCGGCTTCTCACGGCAAACGTTCCAAAACTGAACCCCCGTCCCCGCAGAAGGGGCTGGCCTTGCGTGAGGGCCCCGAAATGCAGCAGGAAATCCTCGCAGAGATTAGAGGGGTCAAGGACCTCGTGCAGTCAAACGGTGAAGCACTCCGAGCGCTGCGGGAAGATCTTGGTGTACTGCAGGGCAAGCTAGAGGGGCTCTCTTCGCGTCAGGACAAAATGGAGAGCATATTGGACTCCCATGCGGCCCGGTTGTCCAAACTCGACAAAGTTGAACGTCAGGTACGGGCCTTGCAGAAAGAAGTGGAAGATGGCAATAATAGAGCGCGCCGCAACAACATACGACTCGTGGGCATACCGGAGGGAGCGGAATCGGGAGACATGAAAGAGTTTTTATGTAAAATCCTCCCTTCCCTGCTCCAAATCACCTTTACCAAAGATTTGGAGATCGATCGCGCTCATCGTGTACCCTCAAGCATAACGCTCAACAGGAAGACCCCGCGGCCTATCATTTTTCGACTTTTGAGATATCAACACGTGGAGCAAATTCTCAGTGCCTCTCGGGCAAAGGGCCATATGGAGTTTGAGAGCCACAAGATCTCCTTCTATCCTGACTTGGCTAAACCCACGGTCGACCGCCGAAAGCGCTTTCTGGAATTCCGACCGAGGCTTCAACAACTACAAGCACGCTATGGCCTGATGTACCCGGCCAAGCTCCGAGTCACGCTTCACAATCAGACAAGAACATTTGAGGACCCTGATCTACTAGCGGAGTTTTTGGATTCCAAAGAAGCCGACTTGATGCGCTGACTTCCAGAATATTCCTGCCAGCATTCCCATATCCGCTGTACCTTCCATACTGGATCTGTCGCAGCCCAGCACAGAGTCAGGCGTGGGCAGTTTGTTTGCCTTACTTTTGATGATATCTGTGACCCGACTCCATCTACCCACAGTAGCCTCGATGAGTATCAGAGACAGTGTTAATTATGGACTCTGGTGTTTCTTTTCTTTTTTCATGTCTTTCTATCGCCTCTCTAGGGCCTCCTCCCGCAGACATATGGTCGCCATATTCATTGGGGGTTTTGCTTCTTCTCTAAGATACGTTGGTACATGCTTTTCAATATGGGGTGTATTAGCCAGCATACTCGGTGATTATGTCATTGTTGCACAGATTCTGATTATGTTGTATGTTTTCAAGTGCCCTTACCTAAAATGTCTATTACCGATTGATGGCACCATGTAAGCTTTTCTCATTGAACGTAAAAGGAATCAATAATCCGATAAAACGGAAGAAAATCCTAAGCTACCTAAGTCAGGAAGCTGCTGATCTGATTTTTCTCCAAGAAACGCATTTAAATTCGAAGGAAACTCTTAAACTCAATATTAAACCTTACATGGTGGCCGCCTATTCCCCAGCCGTTTCTAAGAAATGTGGGGTTGCCATACTGGTTAGGAAATCTTTGCATGCTACTATTATTGCGACTAGCTCAGATACAGAAGGTAGATGGTCCAGAGTTCACCTCAAGATAGGTAGCCTTGAAGTTACATGTATATGCCTTTACGCTCCTAATGTGGATGATCCTGCCTTTTTTGCTACCATTGCTCAGGTTGCGCAGGCCTCTGCTAATACTTCATTGATAATTGGGGGGGATTTCAATTTAGTCCTTGATCCCCTGATTGACAAACAGCCGCCTAGGACAAGTGGTCCCCCCAAGAGTCACACCACGCTTACCTCTTTGATCAAAGATCTTGCTTTAGTTGATCTATGGAGGTTACTACACCCCAATGAGCTTGACTTCACCTTCTTCTCTTCCCCTCACAAATCCCAGTCTCGCATAGATTTCTTTCTAATATCAAAACTGTTAGTTCCTCAGGTGGACACTGCAAAGATTCACTCCCAACATATTTCAGATCATGCTGCTATTTCCTTTCAATTACACACTACTGCACCCCAAGGGAATTCGGGGGCCTGGTTCTTTGATAGAGCCCTGTTAACTCAGCCAGAGTTCCAGTTAGAAATTCGAGCAGCCATACAGGATTACTTCCATTTTAATCTACCCCAGGATACTGCGAATTGGGCTTGGTGGGAGGGCTTCAAAGCGGCCATTCGAGCAACGATCACTAGCTATCAAATCCGCCTGCGGAAACAACGCAAGCAGCAGCTACTCATACTAGACCAACAAATTAAAGCAGGCGAACGAGTTCTAACTTCACGTACTGATCCATGTGTATTAATTCGATTACAGCGTCTCCGTTTTCAATATAATTCAATCCTCTCAACTGCAGCTTCTAAGAGTATTGAGCTTCAACGAGGGACATATTATCGTGAAAATAACCGAGCCGGTCGACTCTTAGCCAACGCCTTGAAAGGTCAAAAAGAAGCCAAACGTGTAGCGGCCCTTCGAGCCCCACAGGGAGGGGGCATATTGACCACAGACTCCGACATTGTAGAACTCTTTCGGGATTTCTATACCCGCCTATATCAATCTGAATGTGAGTTCTCGTCAGAGACATTCGAGCGACTGCTTTCTGGCATTCAGCGGCCGACCCTCTCTGAAGATGATAGGGATGCGATGGATGAACCCTTCTCTACTTCAGAGATCCAATCTGCCCTAAAACGAACAGCCTCGGGCCGTGCCGCAGGGCCCGATGGTCTCCCGACCGAATTCTACAGAACGTTTAGTGCAGATTTAGTTCCCTATTTAAAACTCTATTTTTCTGCCCTTGCGGTAGATACATCCTCTTTGGGATCCTTTTCTGCAGCTAATGTGGTAGTATTTGAGAAAGAAGGCAGAGACCCGCTGCTAACCGCCAACTACCGCCCAATCTCCCTACTTAATGCCGATTATAAGATCTTCGCAACGATCTTGGCCACCCGGCTATCTGACAGGATGGCCACCCTAATCCACCCCGACCAATGCGGTTTTATACCCGGCCGATCCACCGCTGACAATGCTTGGACCTTGTGCCATGTGCTATCCAGTGCTGCCACTCTAGATCATCCATGGGTGGGTCTTTCCCTAGATGCCGAAAAAGCCTTTGATCGCCTAGAATGGCCCTTCTTATTTGCAGTTCTCCGATGGTATGGCTTTGGGGAGGGCTTCCTCCGATATCTCCAAGTCATGTATACTCAACCCGTCGCCAGTATTTGTGTAAATGCCATCAAGTCTCAGCCATTTAATCTCCAAAGAGGCACGCGTCAAGGTTGCCCCCTATCACCAATGCTCTTTGATCTAGCTCTTGAACCCCTAGCCCTCCTTATTAGGCAGTCCGCACGTATTCGAGGTGTCCCCTTCAGTCATAGAGAGATTAAACTCTCTGCATATGCAGATGACCTTATGCTTTTCGTATCCCTTGATTCGGTTCCAGCTGTCTTGGATCTGATTGACGGATACTCGCAATTATCGGGCTATAAAATTAACTGGACCAAATCTGTAGCATTCCCACTGAACCGCTGGGTA
The DNA here is from genome assembly GCA_033557465.1 of Ichthyophis bannanicus. NCBI lineage: Eukaryota > Metazoa > Chordata > Amphibia > Gymnophiona > Ichthyophiidae > Ichthyophis > Ichthyophis bannanicus. Next base: position 122,089,585 of record CM066038.1, on the reverse strand, counting down.
CATGAGGCTGACATGCAGGCCTTTCCCTTCCTTTGGCAATCCCGCATGGTGAAGTATCTCGGGGTCCATTACTGTTCTCCTTTAGAAGACACTATCAGTTTTAATGCCAAAGAGGTAGTCTCCAAAGTCCGTGAGCTTACAAATCGTTGGTCTCCCTTATCTCTTACATGGTGGGGTCGCCTAGAAACTGTGAAAATGATGATAGTCCCCAAAGTGAACTACATTTTAGAAATGCTGCCATGCTTACTCCCGTTACATACTTATAAAGATATTGAGGGCCTTCTCGTCCGTTATCTCTGGCAGGGCAAGCCACCAAGGATAGCTAAACAAAAACTACAGTCTGCAAAGGAAATAGGGGGTACCAGATTTCCTGATTTTCTTAGATATCATCAAGCCTTCCTACTTAAGCAAGGTGCCCGATGGCTAGATGCCCCAACAGACAGCAGACCAGTTTGGCTTGACATAGAAGAGGAGCTTAGTAGCCCAATTCCGTTGACCCATCTCCCCGGTATGTCCTATCAAGTAGACACCCGCCATCCACCAATGATTGTCGATACTCTTGCGGCCTTTAAACACTCTCATTCTATCACTGGGTCCGAACGTATGTCCTCAGGACGGACTCCCGCTATGGAATAACCCCAGAATTCAAGTCCTAAATAGAACGATAGCATGGAAACCCTGGTACTCAAGGGGGATCTGGACACCCCAACAGCTTTTTCTGCAGCTCGTTGGAAAACCTTTTCTGATTTACAAAAGGAATTTGCGTTACCAGCGAAACACTACTTTCAATTGATGCAGCTTCAACACTGCCTCAAAAGTGTTCAAATCATGCCGCCCTCTGCCCCTACTGAGGACGGGCTATCAGAGATAGTTCACTCTATTAGTAGTACACATGGGGTAGCCTCTAACTTTTATAAAACATTATGTCAGGGTACAGACACTGCCACTTTTAGAGCTCAACAAGCCTGGGAGCGCGAACTGCAAACCACTTTAACCCCTGTGCAATGGAGCGTTTTCTGGAGCAAAGTAGTGCGGGTTTCCCGGTCCGCCTCTGTTACCCAAACTCTCTTCTTCTTTGCACACAGATGCTTTTATACCCCAGAAAAAATAGCCAAATGGAACACAACTGCTAGGGACCAGTGTTGGTCTTGCCATGCTGCTGTGGGAACCCTCGCTCATGTTATTTATGAATGCCCTCAACTACAGGTTTATTGGAGGCGGGTTTGGGGTTGTATTCAATTTATCTTACACCTTCACGAACCTCTCTCTTGGAAGATCGTGGGACTCCGCTCTGTGGCGGAGGTCCCCTCTCTTCCTAAGAAGGGTCGCTTTCTCCTTGATTTCATGCTGGGTCTAGCCATATGCTTAATCACGAGGAATTGGAAGGATAGCTCTCGACTTACTGTCAATGAATGGTGGAACCTCGTCTGCTTATATAGTAAATATGAGCAGATACCTCGGAGAGCTATTCCCCATGCCCAAACTCACTCTCGCTTGTCTAAATGGCAGATGCTCAATGATTATGTACAATCTGCTCATTGTTCCGACATGCCTGTTTAATGTGCACTCATCATGTTTCAGATCACCGTTAGGTTTTGTAACACAATAATGTAAGTACACGCCCGCTTCGGGAATGATTAGTTTTCTAGAGAAGAAGCAGGGGGGAGGGGGGTGGCAGGGGTTTACTTTGATGTATGTATCACACTTTATGTATCTGTCTCTTAGCTGTATGTCTTCCTTTTCCTTTGTTGTTATAAAACGAAAATAAAGAATTTAAAAAAAAAAAAAAAAAAGAAAATGAATTCAATTTATAGGATTACACCTGAAGAAGGGCAAAAGAAATGCAAGGTAAATCAAATCCTGACTAACTGCTCCTAAACTGCTTCTCAAGTGAGCCCAGCACCTAGGCTCACTACGTCCTCATGCTGCATGGAGACTGGACACACTGGGGGATCATGGGAGAAGACCAGCAGGATATACCCGGTGATGTCACAAGTTTGACTTGTCCAGTCTCCATGTTGCAGGAGGAGGTGCACTACCCAGTGGTGGAGGACTGAACTGTAGGACCGATAAGGAACATAGCAATTAATTATCAAATTAAAGCCAGGCTTTTTAAATCTTTTACAACTAGAAAACGTCCTTTTAAAACATGATGTCAGAAAAGCAAACAAATGAATCATACACTTTTTCTTCTAATACAAATAACTTATGTTTTTCTCTTCAATTATTCACATGTAGGACGATCCACTCAGGACTAGTGGGCAACCCCCATAAATCAATGACAGCCATTTTACATGTCAAACATCAAAGCTTCTCTGAAAAACTCCCTCCTAAAGGAAACAGTTTATGCTTCACTTCCACTAATCACTGAATGCCATTGTGCTTCAGAGTTTTGCAATATCACACTGTTTACACACATACATTAAGATGGACTGCCACTCTTAAATGTTAAAGCCCAGGACACAGACAGTCTGTCTGTACTCCATACTCACAATCCTCCCCATCCTCTCTGCCTTGCCTTGAATGAAAAGAAGATCCTGGCAAGGCACCAACTGACCAGGTAGCAAAATTCAACCTCAGCTCTTTGGCTCCAATTCTCTAAATTCAAATGCAAATAGAGTGAGGAATAAAATAAAAACAAAACACACAATAAAAAGAGACAACAGTACTACTTAAGGCCTTAAGGGAGAGACTCAGGCCTGCTAACTTGAGCAGTGTCCTGTAATCCCTCAACTTAGCTAAGCCATAGCACTTCACTTATTTAGAAGGAAACTGCTACATGGTACAAATTCAGCTCTACATCAAGCTTTGTTATCTACTTGTCATAGGTCAAACTAGACACTACCTGTTACAGGTCAAAGCACAGACATATTGCCCAGCTTAATCAAAACAAAAGCTCCCTGTCTTACAAGATGTAACCTTGAGTGTCTCTCTCTTATTCATAAACACTACCTTGTAATACTGATAGAAATATTCAGAGCTATTTTTCACACTTTATATTAACTCTTTCAAAAGGCCCTGGTATCCCACTTCAAGTCCCTATCAACAGTAATAATCTCACAATTTCAGTGTGCAAGAGAAACTCTTTGGAAAAAAAAGGAATGCCAAATACTGATAAACAAAGGGAAATAGTAAACATCAAAGTACCAGTCAGACACATTATTCTAAAGCATCTCTAGTGCCAAAGTATTTTTTAAAAGAAAAAAAAAAAGAGAAAATGTAGTTCCTCACCTGTAGCAGGTGTTCTCCGTGGACAGAAGGAATTAGTCCTCATCTATGGACAATATCTCCATTGGAGCCCCGCGAGGGAACGCTCCCCAGCTTCTACTGGAAGCTTTTAGGAGGCTCCACTGTACCTGCACACCTCCTGCCTGCCGCCATGCTGCCATCTTGATTCAGTCTGATAATATAGCTGTAGCAGAAGACAACTTCTCGGGTTGTGAGGATTAATTCCTGCTGTCCACGGAGAACACCTGCTACAGGTGAGTAACTATCTTTTCTCCATGGACAAGCAAGAATGAGTCCTCACATATGGGACTCCCAAGTTACAGGCTACCGAAAACAGAGGAGGCCACCGAGAAGCCCAACAGGGGCAAAACTCAACTGCAGCATGGCAACAGGCCTGATGGCCAACTATGTACAATAGCAGTGATTCTCTCTTCCCTTCTTTTTTGGTAGCTTGGACAGAATAGAATGGGCCTACAGGGGATGGAGTTGGATTCTAATTCCCAAACAGATTCCTGAGGACAGATTGGCCGAAGTTGCTGTAACATCACAAATCCCCATCTAGGCAGCAATAAGATGTGAATGTGTGGACTGAAGAGCACATTGCAGCCTCGCAGATCTCTTCCACGGAGGCCCAGTGCAAGTTGGCCATTGACAAAGCCACAGCTCTGACATTATGAGCAGTGATACAACTATTAAGGCTCAAGGCCTGCCTGGGTATAAGCGAGAGATGCAGTCTGCTAGCCAAATTGAAAGAGAGCATTTGGAAACAGCAGCAACTAAGCTTTCTGGGATCAAAAGAAACAAAAAGTTGGATGGACTTTCTATGGACTTGTGTCCGCTCCAAGTAGAAAGCTAAGGCTCGCTTGAAGTCCAACAGGTGCATTGCAGCTCCCCTCTGTGTGCATGAGGTCTCGGGAAAAATGTTGGAAGAACAACTGACTGATTAAGATAGAAACTGGATACCACTTTTGGAAGGAATTTAGGATGAGTATGAAGGACCAGTCTATTATGGTGGAATTTGGTGCAAGGCAGAAGAACCACTAAAACCCGAAGCTCACTCACTCTGCGTGCTGAAATGACCCCCACCAGAAATACTACCTTCCAGGTCAAGAACTTCAGAGGACAGGAACTGAACAGCTTAAAGGGAGCTTTCATGAGCTGTGCAAGAACCACATTGAGGTCCCAAGACACTGCAGGAGGCTTACAGGGAGGATTCAAGAGAAGCAAGTCCCTCATAAAGCAAACATAAAAAAGGCTGTACTGGGATGGACTTGCCTTCCAAGCCTCAATGGTAAGCTCCAATTGCACTGAGGTGGACCCTGACAGAGTTAGACTTGGAGAGATGTAGAAGATATTCAAGCAATTTTGGTGTGGAACAAATGAAAGGATCTAGGGCCAGGCCCTCACACCAGACAGCAAACCTCTTCCACTTGCAAGAGTAAGACTTTCTTGTAGAGACCTTCCTGTAGGCCAAAAAGACTTCAGTTAAACCATCCGGCAGGTTGAACTGAGACATTAGCCTCTCAACATCCACACCGTGACAGTCAAAGACCAGATGCTGGGGTGCTACATCATCCTGCTCTCTTCTGTTATTAAATTGTACGTGTGGCTAAGTTGTAGCGGCTCTAGACTGGAGAATTGCAGCAGGAGGGGAAACCAAGGCTATCTGGGCCAGTAGGAAGTGATGAGAATCATTGTGCCGCTGTTTTGAGCTTCAGGAGGGTCTTTGCAATGAGAAGTATTGGAGGATAAGTGTACAGAAGACCCTTCCCCCAGTGAAGGATGAAAGAATCTGATGCTAGTCTGCTGTGTGATCTTACTCTGGAGCAGAACTGATTCACCTGGGCATTCTGCGAGATGGCAAACAGATTTATCGAGGGGGTGCCCCGCTCTCGAAATATGCGAGTCGCAACTTCCCTGTCCAGCATCCACTCCTGCGGCTGGAAGACAACTCAATCTGTCTGCCAGAGTGTTTTGCTTGCCTGGCAGGAACATGGCTCTCAAGTCCAAACTAAGCGTGATGGCAAACTTCCACAACCTGACTTCTTCCCAACCGAGGAGGTACGAACCAGTTCCTCCCTGCTTATTGATATAGAAAATGGCAACCTGATTGGTCTGAATCAGATCAATTTGGTTGGCCAGTCGATCTCGAAAAGCCCTTAGAGTGTTTGCCACTGCTCTTAGTTCCAAGAAGTTGATCTGATGGAGACTTTCTTGGATGGACCAATAATCCTGGGTGTGCAACCCATCAAGATAAGCTCCCCACCCCAGCTTGGATGTGTCTGTCATCAGATCTTTTTGGGGTGGAGTAATTTGGAATGGAAGACCTTTGACCAAAATGTGATGGACTGTAAAATTGTGATGGATTGTCCACCAGTGTAATGACTGAAAGAGAGGGGCAGTGACACATAAATGATCCAAGTTGACCCATGGCCTGGGTCCATTGAGTCCTCAACCACTGAGCCTGCCTCATCTAGAGGCATGCCAAGGTCGTGACATGCACTATATAGGCCATGTTGCCTAGTACAGTCAACATTTTGTGAGCTGTTACCTGCTGACTCAATTGAGCCTTCTGCACAAGTGCTGTCAATGTGAGAAGTCGGTCATGCAGCAGGAAGGCTCTCGCCTGAGTCATGTCGAGCAGGGCTCAGATGAATTCCAAATGTTGGGTGGGCTGAAGGTGGGACCTGGGGTAATTTACAATGAACTCTAGTAGTTCAACATCTGAATGGTCAATCGTGTTGATTCTTAGACTCTGTCCAGAGTAGTACTCTTGATCAGCCAAACATCCAAACAGGGGAAGACAAACACTTCTAGCATCTGGAGGTAAGCAGCTACTACTGCAAGGCACTTTGTGAAGACACGGAGGTGCTGAGGCCAGGCCAAATGGTAACACTTGGTACTGGAAGTGTTGTCCACCTAAGACAAATCTGAGATACTTCCTGTGAGCGGGATACATCTGTATGTGGGTATACACATCCCTCATATCCAGGGAGCATAGTCAAGTTCCTTTTTGAAGGTAAGAAAGCAGGGTACCTAGAGAAATCGTTCTGAACATTTCTCTTACCAAGTACATTTTCAGGTCTCTTAGGTCTATGATGGGACCTTATCCCATTTTCTTGAGGATTAGGAAGTATCTGGAATAAAACCACCAACCTCTTTGCTCTGGTGGCCTAAGCTCGATCGCAAGATCTTACAAAAGGGTGGTGATTTCTCTCTGAAACAGTTTCTGATGCAGAAGGCCAAGATAACATACCCTCGGGGGCGATTTGGTGGTAGCTGCAATAAATGTAGTTGGTAACCGCTTTTGATGATCTGTAGAACCCATGAGTCTGAGGTCATGAGGGGTCACCTTTATGCAAAACGAGTGACTTCCCTCAACCAGAAGGTTTTATCCTACGGTCACTGGAAAATTGGCTATGTTTCGCAGGAACCAGTCAAAACCCTACCCCAGGTTTTAGCCGACAAGCCTTTTGAGGCTTCTCAGGACACTGCTGTTAGTGAGGGGCCTGCTTGGGTTGGAAGGTCTGGGGTCCAGAAAGTACCTGTACCTGCGAGAGTAATAGGTCTTTTTCTGGTTTCTACCTTGGTACCTTCCTACAATAGGAGTTGTGCTCAGACATCTGCCTGGACAGCCTGGTAAGAATCACATGCTGCTTTTCAATATAGCCAGCCTGCTCTTCAATCTGTTCCCCGAAGAGATTCTCTCCATGGCACTGGACCTCCGCCAGCTTATTTAACACTGAGTGTTCCGGGTTTGACAACAGGAGCCAAACGAATCTCCAGGTGCCAATACTTATGGCATCATTTCTGGATGCCATCTCGAAGATAACATAGGTAGCTCGAACCATGAATTTCGAGCAGTCCTTGCTGAGGTACACTAGGGAACAATACTGAGCCAATTTCTCCGTAGAAAGAGATTGGGCCAGATCAGCCAAGAACATGATGTTCTTCAAGAACATTCCCATGTAGAATTGGTAAGCGGCCATGTGGGCTACGAGCATGGAACTCTGAAAATACCTTCTCCCTTAAGAGTCCAATGTCTGAGCCTCCCTCCCTGAAGGCGCTGAAGAATGAGTCTTGGTACTCATGATTCTCTTTAGGGCGGATTTGACTACCAAGGAATGGTGAGAAAGCTGAAGTTTCTCGAACCCGGGAGCCTTCTGAACTCTATACATGGAGAGAAGCCTTCTACTAACCGGAGGTATAGTGAAGAAGTTCTCCCACATTCCTATCTGTACCCTCTGCAGTATGTGGTGCAGGGGCACTGTCACTGCCTTCTTAAGGGCCAAGGAGTACTGCAGGATCTCCAACTCTTCTGCCCTTGGTTCATCCTCAGTCTCCAAAGAAAATGGAATAGCCTTAGCCATATCTCTCACAAACTCTTGAAAGGTCATGTCCTCAGGAGACTTGAGCCGCTCATGAGGTGAAGAAAGGTCCGACAGGTGCTCAAAGGACCTGCCCTCTGATAAGTCCTCTGATTCCATGTTAATGACCCAGCCTTCTGAGTCAGACTCAGTGAGGAAGCCGAAGTACTTCTGAGTCTCTGCCTGAATCTCCCTCCTGCTTTGAGGGGATCAGGAGTTCCTTCAAGAATGATGATGCACTGATGCCCTAGATTCTGAGGCCACATCAGACCCTGAGACCCTAGATATGGATATTGGCCAGGCAAGCACCGGTGTCAGCATCCTTTGATGCCCCAATGTAGATGCTTCTCCCACAGGCAGTTCGTGCTTCTCTAGGAATGGCTGCATGGTGGCCAGTGTCGATGGAGCTGACATCAAGGCCCCGGCATGCTGCTTCGCTAGCAGTGCCGCGATGCATTCCTTAAACATTTGCAGAATGCGCTTCTCTATGACTGCTGATTCCTAAGACTGTGGGGCCTGAGCAATTTCAACCAGTCTACCCAGTATGTGTACAGGGATAATCGGCAGCTGTGTCTTGGCTGTCGATAGGCTGTCGGTGCCCCTCCATGTCCTGGAGGATGAGCTCTCCTCCCTTTGGGGCTGCTCATATGGACCCCCCATTGCTCTTGATGCCGTGCCTCGATAGGTTCTGATGCTGATGCACCAGAGTTTTCACCCGATGTTCAACATGGTAACTCCTAGACATCGATGAAGACATGGTTGAATCCTTCATCTTCGGGTCAAGATCGATCGATGGTCGCTGCTCTGGGGCACTATGGGTGCTCAGCTCTGATTGAGCACAAGAACTCCTCAGTGTTGATGCACCGATAGCATCTGATGCAGCTCTGGAAGCCATAGATATCAACACTGTCGATGCCAATGTCGCTTGATTGGACTTCTATACACCAAAAAGTAAATCATGCTGCTTCTCAACCTTTGAATCCTCTTTTTGTCATCTGCAAACACAAATTACAAGAAGGCTGATGACTGGGTGGTCATGAGGCACCAATTATGAGTATTCATGATGGATATGATCCTAGAGCACTTGGAACATTTCTTAAATTCACTGGTGGGGTTCTAGGACATGCCACCTGGAAAAGTAGCTGCAGCAAAGTCAAATGGCTCAAAGACGAAGAATGAGGTCTGCCAGAGCACTGGCAACAGAGGGGCTGAAGCGCTACAGCAAGAATAAAAATACACAATCGGAGGATGGACAAGTAAGGGGAGGAGAGAACTGCTATGGCAGGTGATTAGGTTGAAAAATCCAAGGCGAAAACTATATTGGGGAAAAAGAAGTTTACCAAATGGAGGATGTCCGGAACATGTCTGTGGGGCTCCACAGAAAATGAAAGACTGAATTAAGATGGCACCATGGCAGCAGGTGGGAAGGAGGCACGGTGGAGCCTCCTAAAAGCTTTCAATAGAAGTTGGGGAGCTTTCTTGAGCAGGGCTCCATCAGGAACGTCACCCATACGTGAGGACTCATTCTTGCTTGTCCACAGAGACAGCAATAATTTCACTAGCAAGGTCAAATAAGCAGAGAACAAAAGCATTCAAGATATCAAAGTGTTAAAAGAAGACTAAAGAAATTAAGGCAAAAAAACACATAAGGAGAATGGTGTGCTAATATACTACAGTCATCTCAAGAAATTAAGTGGGCATATGTCAAGCATTCCAAGATACTTACCCACAGATACTTATAGCATTAGAACATACTTGAAATACCATTTAATCTTAAAGAATACTATCCAGACAGTGCTGCAGATATTTAAAGTAAAAGAACAAGCACAAAAGCAAAAAGAAATCCAAATGATATTGAGTTCAATAAAGTGTGAAAGCACCATAAAAACCATCATGCAAAAACAATCCAGAACAGACTACAGAAACCACGCATCAGACACGCCTGCTGATTTAACATCTCAAACTATTGAGTACATTATGAAATGCTAAGTACTATAGAGGGATCACACTTTCAGTGCCAGAACACCAAAAATGACTTCAATGGCATTAAGGTAGCAGAGTTCCATTAATAAAATGTCATTGTGCTGATATTCTCAAGTCATAGAAGCATATAGCAAGATGTCAGGATACTCAAACTATCAAAGCACGCTTGAAAAACTAGTTCACAAAGACATTCCAGAAGCATTCCAGCACATTCAAGATATTCAAGGGAGGAGTGGCCTAGTGGTTGGGGCAAGTTACCTCAGGCTGGAAGGTCAGGGGTTCAAATCCCACTAGAGGACAGCAACCCTGGGCCGGAAGGACTGGGGTTTCTAGTCCCACAGGTGCTCCTTGTGGTCTTGGGCAAGCCACTTAACCTTCCATTGCCCATGTTCCCTGTAAAATAGTTATCTGCAAGTTATAATGCCCTGTTCAATGTAATTTCAGTTTGTTCAATGTAAACCGCCTTGATATTTATTTATTTATTTACATTCTCTTATATACCGCGCTATTCTGCATCAGTGCGGTTTACATTGAACAAACTGAAATTACATTGAACAGGGCATTATAACTTGGAGATAATTATTTTACAGGGAACATGGGCTATGGAGGGTTAAGTGGCTTGCCCAAGACCACAAGGAGCACCTGTGGGACTAGAAACCCCAGTCTTTCCGGCCCAAGGTTGCTGTCCTCTAGTGGGATTTGAACCTCCGACCTTCCGGTCTGAAGTACCTTGCCCCAACCACTAGGCCACTCCTCCACTCCATATCATGAAAGGCGGTATATAAGAAATGTTAAATAAATAAATAAATAAAATTAAATAAAATAAATATTCAGGAGCTTTGAAGTGCTGAAGCACTTATAAGGTTTTGCTCGCTGAAGTACTCTGAAGTCACTCCGAAGACACAACAGTACCCTCAAGTAAATTGTAAAGGGGAGATTCAAAAGCACTGGAACATGTTTGAAGCACCAACTACCTCTTAAGGGCATTGATAATAGAAGCGTCAATACAGAGTGATTATTCTTTGAAGTGCGTGGAAAAACAGAAGATCCTGAAGTACCAAGAAATGCAGTCAGAGACAAAGAAAATGTAGCAGAAAGATACAGAAATCTTGCCCATTGTAGTGGGAGTGACAGGCTTGATAAAGAAGAATTTCCAAGCACATCTTGACAAACTGTTACATCTTACGAACTCTAGAAGGAAGCTCTCTTTGGCACGATGCAAGTATTACACCGAGCATTGGCAGTAAATTTGAGAGACTAAGATCATATTCCATATACCCTGGCTTAGAAGTAAGGTTTACAACTATCATGGTATCCACAAAATTAACCCATTTGGGTAAACTGCCCCGAATAAAACCTTGATTAAGCACTATTCACTGAATCAAATCAGAGCATCCATATACTCATGAGATGTCAAGCTACCTTCAAGGTGCAAAAGCACTACAAGACACGCAAGATGTACAGAATAGCAAATGAAGCGCAAAGGCTACCTCAAAATACTAAAGCATTCTCAGGACACTTAAGACCACTGCTAAGACACCATCCCTGGGCGGGAATGAGGACTAAACTGGAGTCACTCAAGGAACCACAATTACCAGAAGTGTAATTCCTATTTCCTTATCGTTCCTCCAGTTTAGTCCTCAACCTCTGGGATGTATCAGAGCAGTAATCATTGGGAGGGATCTTTCCAGCCGGATCTCGACACTGCCTCCATGAAAATGGCATCCTTAGCCGCCAGAACATCTAGGCGGTACTGCTTACTGAAATTATGGAGAGACAACCAAGAGGCCTCCCTATAGATGTCCACTGGCGGAACCAAACTGTGCTCCGTCCAAGAAGACGCTTGCACTCTGGTAGAGTGAGCTCGTAAGCTCCCTGGGACTCTACAGTCCCGTAGAAGATAAGCCGACGCACTCGCCACTCCAATCCATCCAGAAATGGACTCCTTCACCGCTGCTTCCCTTTACAGGGCCCTCCGAACACCCCGAAGAGAAACTATCCGCCTTGCGAAAGTTTCGGAAACTTTTAAACACTGCCGCAGCACTCTCTTGACGTCCAAACAGCGCAAGCTATGGTTCAATACGCTCCCCTCCACCGCACCTAGTGCTGGAAGAGAGACCATTTTATTAGGTGAACATAGAAACCACCTTTGACAACAACGATGGAACCAGCCGCCAGGCCACCTTCTGTCTGGAGACAGACAAAAAACGATTTCTGACAGGACAATGCCTGCAACTCCGAAAATCGCCTCGCCGAACACATGACCATCAAACATACCGTCTTCAAGGCAAAACCCTTAACCTACGCCTGTTGCAAGGGCCTCAATGACACGCTAGCTAACACTCCTAAAACCAACTTGAGCTTCCCCAGTGAAATTAATATCCTACGAGATGGCTACAGTCTGGTAACCGCCTGAGAAAGCATACCACATCGACCTGTGCATGACAGCCACTCCCTGTCCTTTGCCCCTATAGAAAGACAGAGCTGCTAACTGAACTCTCCAGGACCTGCCCTTACTAAACCCGCCCTGCAGAAAACTTAACACCAAGGGAATTGACACTGTTGCCACGTGAGCGTGCCTCCGTGAGCACCCGTCCTCAAAGATGCGCCATATACGCACATATGCAAGGGACGTAGACTTTTTTTTTTTTTGCGGCAAGGTGGCAAAGACTGCTGCCGAGCAACTCTTTTTCCTTAAGCTTGCCCTTTCAATGGCCACCCCGTAAGCGAAAACCGATGCAACTGAGGCATTCGAAGGGAACTCTGTAGCAACAGAATCTCTAATGTCGGAAACCTCCATGGATTCCCATCGAGCAACCATATGAGGCAGGCATACCACGGGCGCCTCGGCCAGTCCGAGGCCCCCAACCACACGTTTCCCCGAAGCGCTTTGATACGCAGAACCACTCGACCTATGAGTGCCCCCGGTGGAAAGACATAGAGAAGACCGGACGACGGCCGCTGTTGAAACAGTGCGCCAATGCCTTCCGACCTTCTTTCGCGTCGTCTGCTGAAGAAGCGACCCGTTTACACACAGTGAAATGCCGCCATGAGGTCCATTACTGTCTGTCCCCATATGCGACCGATCTGTGCGAACACCTCCGGATGCCACTCCCATTCTCCGGCATCTACTCGGACCCAGCTGAGGAAATCCGCCGTCACAATGTCCTTACCCGCATCATGCGCCACCAAAAACACTGGCAGCCAAAGCTCTATCCCCACACACAGACCCTTCTGCCGCGGCCTCTATGGCCACACTTCCGGTTCTGCCCTGCCGATTGATGTAGGCCACCGCCGCGGAGTTGGAGGACAGTACTTGCACCGCTCGACCTGTCACCGAAGCTTCGAACGCCTGCAACGCCCGGCGTACCGCTCACATTTCCAGTTGGTTGATTGACCACTGGGTCTCCTGTGTACTCCAAGAGCCTTGCACGAAACGATCTCTGAACGTAGCGGATTTTAACAAAGCTTTTGGCCAAGATCCCGGAGGAAAGGTCCATAACCTTTTATTAGAGAGAAGCTGGAAAATTATTAATTTTTTTTTTTATACCAACTTTCACCAATTCAAGATATTCTACACGGCAAACAACCCAACAGAGCGTCATATCTGTTGTACATGCAACGGAACCCTTAAAATATGAGCATACATGAATCCACCGCTTGCCCCGATACAAGCATTGAGTAGTCTATTCATCTTTTTGGAAACCAGCCAGGTCCTTAAGACCTGGATTGGCTACCCTAGGAAACAGGATACTGGACCTGAAAGAGCTTGGTCTGACCCAGTATGGCATTTCTCGTATCCTTATGAACGGAACACCTCCCCAAGGTCTCTGCCTTGGAAGTAACAGGCTGTGCCTAGCCCTATGGCTAGCTCACACGGAACAGTGCGGCCTAGTGGTTGAGGCAATTTGCCAGAGGACCAAGGGTTTGAATTCCAATCGAGACCACCAACCTTGGGACATAAAAACTGGGGTTTCTGGTCCCACCGGTGGTCCTTCTGGCCTTCGTTAAGCGACTTAATCCTCTGCCTCAGGTACCAAAACATAAATTGTGAGCCCTTCAGGGACAAGGGAAATAGAAATATTGCAATCAACTGTATGCCACCCTGACCTGTAGGCAATCAGTATATTCAAATAAATAACTGACTGGGAATATGTGACCATAGCAAACATTGGCAGTGGAGAGAAAGAGCTGGTGCTGTATCCTGGTCTTCCTTTCTCGCTCTCCCAGTCCTTCTGCCAGCATTGAGAAAAGGCTGAGAATAGATTCTCCAGTGGGCCGGGGACCTTGCGTCCTGGACATCAGAGAGAAAGAGGGGCTAGGATCTGGGAGCAAAGCCCAAAGAGAAAGGGAAACTGGTGACTGACATTGTAGCTCCTCCGGACGGCTCACTCCACAGCAGATCCCACGACTGCATCATCTCCAACCCCATGTAACACCATGAGGACCTCACGCACTTTATTACAATCGACATCCCCCCATTACTGAAGAAATGACATTAGCCTGATAATACAGTTTGAGCAAAGAAATGCAGTCTCACTCTGCAAAGAGTGCACCCAAAAATCACGCCTAAGCAATTGTGAGCACATACAAAATGCACATCTACATATACGAGTGACCCAGCACCTGTCACCCAAACACAGTGCAGCGAGCACGATTGAACATAAGCTGAATGCATGGAGCAGACACAGAGTATTGACTTCTGCTATGAAACCTTCCAGTGCCCTGGAGATCTAAGCCCCAGAGTGTGCTACCTAGACGTCCTTTTCTTCACCCTCAGCACAGGCCCTTTAACAAGATGGCAAGATGGGTCAGTGCCCCTGCTAAGTGCTTAAAGCCCTGCTCTGACAGCACAGGCTCTAGAAATAGATGAGAATTTCCTGGGAAGGGCTTGCTAAGTGGAGCTATGAAACACACAGGCACCCCCCCCCTCCCCCCCCCCGGCCTTCCTGCAGTCAGAGAAATAGCAGTGGGATACACCGACAACCTTGCAAGCGGAGGTCTTAGAGGTTGCTGCCTGTGTGAACCTGATGAAGAATACAATTTCGTATTTTACAAATCCCCCAAGGGATGGGGCCACTGAATACTATATGTGATTCATGAGCAGCGCTGCCATCCAGTGGCTTTTAGGGCACCAGAGCCCAACAAATGATACAGACATTAAGAGCTTTAAATCTTGGTCATATAATCTTGATTTGCAGAACATTACAGTTGCTTATTTAGTCACTAACCCCTGAGTGCCCATGAGGTGGCCCTGTGGTTATTTCTTCCCTGACTTGCAGAGATCAATCTGAAGATGGCTGCATACACATGGTCACAGAGAGGCACTATTCAGTGTACCAGCTGCCCTCTGGTGGCCATAGACCGTAGCACAGGCACTTCTTGGTTGACAGTTTAACTGTTATTACGATTATATATATTTTTTTTTTTTATATCCTAAGGTTTCCTAAACCTGTCCCTGTGAAACCACAGACGTTTGCGAATACAAAAAAAAAGCTAATGTCTCAAGCACACTTCCACCTCTCCCTCCTTCCAACTACAAGTTAGGGCTCTGCTCTTGAACCTAAAAGCTGGCAATTTGCCTAATATCCCGGGACTTAACAGATGCTCCTCAGAGACATGATTAGGAGGGAGAGAACATGTGGCATCAGAGATCAATGCCAAAACTGCTGTCCTATAAAACTAAGAATAAACTTAAAAATAAAGAGGACTGACGACAGCCCCCTTAAGGCTGAGGAACAGCCTCAAAAAACCTACAAACAAAAGAAAGAAACACTAGACCTAAAATTCTAGCTATTCTGCCTGTCGTCTTCCTCACACAGGCAGCTCGCTGCAAATACCTAGAGAGAAAATGGCCGCCCCTTTGCCAACGAATTTTGGCGCCAAGAACAGCCGCTGCAAAAAAGGAGGCCTACCACCTTGAATTCATCCGATCCTCAAGCCGCGCTGTCGCACCAGGCAGCCGTGGCGAGGACCACTCAGCCAGTTCCACAGAGTAAAATTAAAATCCCGCAGCAACGGAGAGGCTCTGTCTCACACAGCTTCAGTGTGGCTGTACGGGTCCCGGAGCTCTCTCCCATACCGTCAAGGGAGAGAGATCTGCACCGGCGAAGGCCTGCAGCAAGTGAAAATAACTGACAAGGAGGGAAGGCAAGAGCTCTTAATAATTTAAAGACCAAGGCTCAAATTTAAAATTACTTTAAATCTAAGGAAATTTGCTCCTAACAACTAAAGGGAACTAATCCCTGATTGCCAATTAACCAAAGGTAACTGAATTAAAAGTAAAATTAAAAGTAAAATTAAAGGTAAATATCAAAAGTAAAATCAGAATAGAATTTGTCACACTAAATGCTCCTTATCTGTTCCCCCAAGTGAGCCCAGAAGCTAGGCTCACTACGTCCTCCTGCTGCATGGAAACTGGACACACTGGGGGTTGATGGGAGAGACCAGCAGGCTATATCCAGTGATGTCATGAATTTGACATGCCCACTCTCCAAGCTGCAGGAGGAGGTTCACTACCCAGAGGTTGAGGACTAAACTGGGAGAACGATAAGGAACTTAAGTTAATATCTATTGTTGAAAGTCTGTGCTAAGTACCTAACTTTTTCTCCTGCCTTAAGTCTGTCAGCATAGCCACCTACATTTTAGATTCTCATTATCAAAGTTACACATCTAAGCTCTTTGAAAATTGGATGCATGCTTTTCTTAAGGATAATGAGAATAACAGATCTTCATACACCCAAACAATATGCTCAGATGGTCTTTTACACCAAAACTATTCTTGAGGCATTCAAGAACGATGATGATTAGGCATTACTCAGCTACAATGAACATTTTAGAGACAAAATGGAGCAGAAGTCTTACATGTAAAAGGCAGAAAGGAATGATGTAGAAAACACATGTAAAAGCCAGCACATCTACAGTCTAAATGTGTGCTACTATCACACAGACATTTGCTTGCATTACAACAAGGCCACATGTTTCATTCAGGACTGATGCTAAGCTTGTGTCTTACGGTATATGCTGTTCATCACTCAGTTGCCAAACACCCCAAGAAAACCACCATATCTCTTGTCAATCTCAAATTACTCCATACTATCCAGGGCCCTCTCTCCAGTGAAATAAAGGAACTATGGCTAAGCACTATTCCAACTGTCATGCAACTGAAACACTATTTTACTGTTTTACTTTTGTTTTTGTGATTCCATACACTGGGGACATAAGTATCCACACAAAGATGCACACTCAGTATCTCAATTCAGCCAAATAATCTGGCAAAAAATAAAAGCTTAGGATGTATGGCATTCACAAAGACACACTTTTCTAGAATTTTTGCTTCCTTAACAAATCTTGCAAAAAAGATACTAGACAAGTTCCCCCTCATTCACAACTTATCTTATGCAGCAGATGCATCCGTCAACAACTTCCTACCTAATGAAGAATGTTCAGTTCAATATCCCTTTCATAAGAGATTGTAGGTATCAAAAACTCAGGGCAAAAGCTGAATCTCAACCACCTTTCTGCCTTATACACATCAGCCAGATAGCTTCCCCCTTTTAGGTATTGTCATAAGAACATAAGATATGCCATACTGGGTCAGACCAAGGTCCATCAAGCCCAGTATCCTGTTTCCAACAGTGGCCAATCTAGGTTATACGTACCTAGCAGTTTCCCCAAAAGACACAGGTTCCACAATGCTTGTACTGGGTCAAGCATTGATATCCTGGGTCCCTTCTTAATAATGGTTTATGGACCTTTCCTCCAGGAACTTGTCCAAACCTTTTTTAAACCCAACTACACTAACGGCCTTTACTACATCCTACGGTAACAAATTGTCTTCCAAAATCAATACTGTTTTGCAAATACAGGCACCTAGGCTCCACCATCTCATGCTCCTACTTTGAAATGTGTAATTTATTTGTTCATTGGATCATGGCCCTGGTTATAGGATCTGTCATTCACTCCCTTAACAATTTTAAGATTAATCCGCCTCTATTTTACCATCCTCTGCCATTATTATGATTCCCCTCCTTGGGCTGCCACCATCACTTCAGCACTCTAACTCTCTTTCCCACTCACCCAAAACTACTAGCACCACAACCTTTCTTCTCCCTTCCTGGGGATAAAATTATCACTCCTCCTGTCCATCCCCAACCCTCCACCACCTTGATTTCTCCTTTATCTCATCCCACTGCTATCACTCCTTGCTTTTACACCTGTTAAACCAGCCGTTCCATTATTTCTCCTCTCCCTTTCCACTGCTCCATCCTCACTCCCAGGCCACCAACATTCCTGCTCATCCTTTTGGGCCAATATCTTCATTGTTCTTCCTGTACTCCAACCAGGGAACCCTTCTTCACCCGTATTCCATCTATTTCCCCAGCCACAGAGCCATCACTCCTCCTCTTCCCCTCAGAAAGTCATCATTGACCACAGTTCAATTTCAATAGCAAACAGATTTCATCTTCTCATATTTGTTCAAACTACATTTTTTTTCAATATTTTTGGGCAACTCTAAACAATGGCATGGGAAGGGGTGACCTGCACAGAGTGGCAGGTGCACCTACTCTTGCCACCATGCTGGGCAGACTACATGGACCATACTGGTCTTTATCTGCCGTCATATACTATGTTACTATTACCTCTAAACTGGATTTAGCTCACGCTTTTCTCAAAGTTCAAGGCACAGTAGGTATTTTGTTAACCATTACTGATGATGAACTTATGGCTTATGCGAAAGTTCCATTATAACTGCACATTAAAAAATAAATGTTTCTTTCATTTTCTGGTTTTTATAAATACAACTGTTTCATTGTAGCAACTTTATTTCCTTTAAATAATTTAAAACAGTGATAATCTCCTCTTCAAGTGTGGTTATATTAATGGTATATCCCTATAATGGGCCACATAAAATTGGTGTGGATACTATAGAAAATATGGAAACATAGCAAATATGGCATAGAAGTGAAGGAATGTGTGATACATTTCAAGATTACAAAACATAATCATGCTTTATGTTTGACAACTGTACACTACAAATGGTAAAACGAAAAAAGTTAAAACACAAGTCATGCATTCAAACAACCCTAGTTATTATTCTGATAAAAAATTCTTACCTCTTTTACTGTTGGTTGTAATATTAAAGACTCGGGGCTCATACGCGGAATATCTATGAGTATCTGATGACAAAAAAAGAGAGAGCTATTTATTTCAAGGAAAAAGTCACACATAAAAATGTAATGTATGCTGCTCTAAATATTAGCACCATATATTTTATATGTACAGAATAAAGAGTCAGGCTTAACGTATTTTTTGGAGAAGTCAGAAAAATGTTAAAAGAAGCTAGCTTATTTTATCCGTTTTAATGTTGACCTTATTCCTCAAATGTGCAAGTAGAGCATAATTTCACAAATAGGCCCCATATACAATTTCGACTGTATGTATATGGGGCCTATTTTATAAAGTGAAGTAGATGCTTCAATTTAGTTGCAGCAGTTCTGTCTACTCTAAGACAGGCATAAATGCCCATGCCAAGATTTTTCAAAAACGCATCTAAGTTATAGTATTTTTTTTAACTTACATATATAAATGTGCACCATATCTTTGCTCCGCTTAAATTCCTTCCCTGTGCATACCCAAACTGAAAGTGCAAACAGGACTTCCATCCATGGGCTTAGAGAATAGTGACCACCTAATGCATGCATGTAAGTGCCCATTCATAAATATAAGCCCTTTAAAATAAGAACTTGAACATCTAGGAACATAGAAACATGACGGCAGAAAAAGACCACATGACTTATCTAGTCTGCCTTCCATATCAAATACTATAGTCCCTTCTTTTCCATTAGAGATCTTCTATGTTTGCACTATGCTTTTCTGAATTCAGATACTGTCCTTGTCTCTACTACCTCCACTGGGAGACTATTCTATGCATCTACCGCACTTTCCGTAAAGAAATATTTACGCATATTACTCCTGAGTCTGTCCCCTTTCACCTTCATCCTATGTCCCCTCATAGTAGAGCTTGCTTTCAACAAAAAGAGGCTCTCCCTATTGTGAATTTATGTCATGGAGGTATTAAACGTCTCTATCGTATCTCTTCCATCCTGCCTTTCCTTTAACGTATACATATTCAGATCTTTAAGTCTATTCTCATATGCTTTATAACGAAGACCACTAACCATTTTAATAGCCACCCTCTGCACAGACTCCATCCTGTTTATGTCCTTTTGAAGGTGTTGTCTCCAGAACTGAATACAATACTCCAAATGAGATCACTCCAGAAACTTATACAATGGCACTATCACCTCCTTTTTTTCTGCTGGCCATTACTCTCCATATGCACCCAAGCATTCTTCTGGCTTTTGCCATCACTTTTTCTACCTATCTAGCCACCATCAGAAACAGTCATGCCCAGGTCCCGCTCTTCTTTCATTGGTAGAAGTACTACGCTCCCTACATTGTACCGCTCCCTTGGATTTTTGCAGCCTAAATGCATGACCTTGCATTTTTTAGCATTAAATCTCAGCTGCCAAATTCTTGACCTTTCTTCAAGCTTAGCTATAGTAGATCCCTCCTCATGTTATCTACTCCTTCCTGAGAGTCTACTCTATTGCAGAATTTGGTATCATCCGCAAAGAGGCAAACCTTACCCAACAGCCCTTCTGCAATATTACTAACAAAGGTGTTAAAAAGAATTGGACCAAGGACAGATCCCTGCGACAAACCACTGATAACCACCTTCTCCTCAGAATGAGCTCCATTTACCTGTACCCTTTGTCGCCTCCCACTCAGTCACTTTAGGGTCCATCCATAGAGTGCTCAGTTTGTTTATAAGTTGCCTATGCGGAAACGGTGTTAAAGGCTTTACTGAAATCTAAGTACACCACATCTAGGGCTCTCCCTCAGTCTAACACACTAGTCACCCAGTCAAAGAATTCAATCAGACTTGTCTGACAAGACCTGCCCCTGGAAAGACCCATGATGCCTTGGATCCTGTAATCCACTGGACTCCATTCCCGATTCGAAAGAAGAATTGAAAAGGTCAGTCAGTGGAGCCGCTAGAATGTCCCCAAGTTCCTTCAATATTCTAGGATGTATCCCATCCAGTCCCATCACTTTGTCTAAATTTAGTTTAGCTAGTTCCTCATGAACACCGTCTTCTGAAAATCATTCAAGATCCCCATCACTTCTGTTCCTAATTGTGGGTGTTTTCTGATGTCCTGCTCCTGGCCCTTCATCTGTGAACACAGAACAGTAATATTTGTTAAACACCTCACTGGGCATCCAGTCTGGTCAGCAGATGGATGCCTCAGTACACCTCAGAAGAGAGTCATCAATTACCACTACCCTTCACTTCCTTGTGGTCACCAATTCTGCAACTTTGGGGTGCTCAAGCTCTGGTTCTTCCCTTTCCTGGGATGTTTTCAACTCCTCCACTTCCAGGGCTGCATACCATTTTTTCAGTTCAAGGGCTGGTGGAGTTGGATTTTGGATTCTGCAGGCTCTGGCGACTCTTGTCCAGCTATCTTCATTCTGTAGCCTCCCATCTTCACTTCTGCTGGACAGCTTAGATGTTTTAATAAGCATCTCATCAACGTACGTCTCGCTGTCTCAAATTCTTCTCAGCCTCACCACCTCTTCTCTGAGCTTCTCCACTTGTTTCATGAGGGCTTCAGCTTGCAGGCATCCTGCACATGGAATCAGTTCATCAACTAGCATCGGGCTCTCTGTCTGGACAGAGGCAGAAGCTTTAACGGGGCAACAGTTTTGGCAATATGATTTTTCCTAGCCATCTTTCAGTTGGTGGAGCTTTGGTACCTGTTGAAGTAAATAAGAGAGACCTACCAAAGCCCCTAACTTTTCCTCAGCTGTTCCTTAAGAGAAAAAGCAATTAAGCTTGTTTATGTGTGTGCTAACAGCACTGTTCTATGTCCCTGTGTGTAACTAATTGGGGAGTTGCCCTATAAAGCGAGAATTCTCACAAGGGGTAGGTGGGAGCTGGGGTGGGTATGGAGGGATCTAACACCTGATGAGGTCAGTGGCTTTCAAGAGCTCGCTCTGAATGGAAAGTTGGAAAAAGAAAACAATGAACTCTAACAGGCAGAGATTTACCCAACACCACAAAAAAATTCCCCTTTTGCAATACAGAAAAAGATAGCTTGTATTTAAAAGTCATGCAGTATTACTTTGCTTGCAGTGGAGAATCTGTTAGGAATGTAAATGCACACATCAGGAGGCATCAGAGGGACCCGAGACTCACGTCGGGAGATGCTGAGGGAGCGCTGTTCTAGCTGCACCTTATTGGACTATTGCTCCTTCTTCCTCTATGTTGGGGGCATTTAAACTGGTGTGCACTGCAGCTCACTGAGGCATCAGCGGGTCCTGAGATTCGCATCAGTAGATGCTGAGGGAGCATTGTTCCAGCTGCACCCTATTGGACTATTGCTCCTCCTTCTTTTACGTTGGGGGCATTTAAACTGGTGTGCATCGCAGTATGCGACCGCATGGCCATAGGCATGTGCCCGAAGGGGCGTGGCGTAAGGGGAACATCTTCCCCTTAGGAGCTCCTTGGGAGCGCCATAGTGAACAGACTAGGCTCTGTTGCTAAAATGGGTAAGCATTTATTTATTTGTTACATTTTTTTATACCGCCCCTTCCAGAGATCAGGGACAAAGGTTTACATATAGCTAACATTTTACATAGAACAGTTGTTTTTAGAACTATTTGCATAAAACTTAAAAACTTGCATACATTTAACAGTTTAACATATTATTTAGAACTATGTATAAGCATAAAGGTAGAACTAAGCATAAAGGTAAAGCCAAAGGGGCAGAAGGACAGTTGGGAGTTAAAGGCCCCATGGACCAACATGTGGTTTGCGTTGCACAACCCAGGACATCTGTTGGGGCGGTGGGAGATTTGTCTGTTCCTACTGACGCTTCCTTAAGTTTGGGGGTTGTTCCCCTCCCCTCCCCAACCAAGTGGATTTAATTCTAGGTAGTCAATGAGTCCTTGTTTAGCCAAAGAGGGGCAGCCTCTGTCGACTTCAGCTCCTGTTCTCAAGGTTGGTTCTGGGCCTTTGGACTCTTCTCAGTTATGCACTATTGAATTACCCTTCCCCAGTGGCCCTTCCAGTAAATTTAGGAGTGCTGGCTTCTGTAAGCCCCATGGATTCTGCTGCTTCACTGAAGGATGTTCTGGTTGAAGTTCAATGTACTGAGCAGGGTCTTTTGGGCTCTCTCTCCCAATTATGCAATTTCACTCATTTACTATGGGAGTTCTGTGCAGTCATGGTGATTCTCTTGTCTCTTTTGGAGCTCAGGCCCAGAGGTTAGAGGACTGTTTTGGTTCCTCTCAGGATCTGATTGCTTCCTTTATGAAAGACCGGTTATTGCTTTATACTAAATGTGAAAATTTGGAAAACTCCCTTAGATCCCATAACCTGCGGCTGTTAAATTTTCCGGTTGTCCATCTTCTGACCCCCTTAGAGTTATTTAAAAAGTATGTTAAAGAAGTTTTGTTATGTGATTCTTTTGATGTTGCTGGTATTTCCTCTCTTTATTATTTGTCTCGCTCTAGGCCTCGGGGATAGAGGATGGACAATCTGAATTTTCAGCTGATTTTGATTTAACAGTTCCTGGAGACCTCTTTAGATGGTCTCTCAGAGAGCCACTTTTTTAGTAACTTTTCTTATGGAGCGTGACAAAATGGCTATTATGTGTCTTTATTTTTCTAAGAAAAAGATACCTTTTTTGGGTCAACCATTGACTATTTTTCTTGATGTTACTAAGGTTACTCAGCTACATCGGAAAAGCATAGTTACTCACCTGTAACAGGTGTTCTCCAGGGACAGCAAGAATCAGTCCTTACACATGGGTGACATGGGGGCCAACAAAGCCCGTGCGGAGCATTTCCCCAACTTTCACAGAAAGCCTTTCGGAATGCTACCACGCATACGTGGTCCCCTTCCCACCCAAGGGTGCCAACTTGCTCAGTCAGATGACATAGCAAAAGGAACTTAAAACAATGCAGAGAGGCAACTCCAAGGGGAGGAGGGAGGGTAGTGAGGACTGATTCCTGCTGTCCCTGGAGAACACCTGTTACAGGTGAGTAACTATGCTTTCTCCAGGAACAAGCAGGAAGTCAGTCCTCATGTATGGGGCTCCCTAGCTCCAGGCTGCCGAGGACCGAACCACGACAGTACCACCAGTGATCCATCAGGTGGCCGTAAGCTGAAGAAGGTGAGTCCCTACAGAGAGACTCTACAAGACCCTCATGTCCAGCGACACTATCACTCCAGTAGCCTGAACACAGAAGGGTCAGAGGGCAGGAGTTGCCTACACTCTGAGAATATTACAGAGTACTGTCTGCCCGAAGACCATGTGGTGGGCCCTGCAGATTTCTATGACAAGCACTGAGCGGAGGTTAGCTACTGACGTGGCCAGAGCCCACACGCAATGTGTAGTGATACGGTGCTTAAGGGAAAGGCCAGCTCGCTCATAGGCAAGGGCAATGCAGTCCACCACCCAAGAGTTTGCTTCGTTACCGGGAGCCCCAGCCTACTGGGGTCATATGACACAAAGAACTGAGGAGCTTTGCGATGGGCCTGGGTCTGCTGCAGGTAGGAGGACAGGGCCCGCTTACAGTCCAGTGTATGCAGTATGAGTTCCTCCCTCCTGGCAGGCCATGGGAAGAAGGTGGGAAGGACCACCTCCTGATTGAGGTGGAAGGGGGATACCACTTTGGGAAGGAATTTGGGATGTGTATGGAGAACCACTCTTTTCTTAGAGAACCTTGTAAATGATGGATCCGCCACCAAGGCCTGGAGTTCACTCACTCTCCGAGCAGACGTGACGGCCACCAGAAAAAAACACTTTCCAGGATAGGTGTCATAAATGGCAAGTGGCCAGGGGCTCGAACGGCGGTCTGGTGAGTTGGGAGAGCACTACATTCAGGTCCCATTCTGCCGCAAGGGGGCAGAAAGGGAGCTTTGATAGCAAGCGATCCCGCAGGAACCTGGAGAACAGGGGCTGGCTTGAAAGGGATTTTCCCTCTATAGCACTCAGATGTACCCTCACGAATTTGACTTCAGACCAGCATGCGAGAGGTGCAGTAGGTACTGCAGTACTAGTTGCACGTGACAGGAAAAGGGATTCTCTTCTCTTTCTGCACACCAGACAGAGAATCTTCTCCATTTGAAGGCATGCACCCATCTGGTGGAAGGTTTTCAGGAGGCCAGCAGGATCTCTTCAACTTCCCCCGGGAGATTGAAAGGGGCCAGGGCTACCCTTTCAGCAGCCATGCTGTCGCTAGCGACCCCAGGTTGGTGTGCAAGAGGGAGCCCTCCTCCTGGGACAGGAGGTCCGGGTCCCGACCCACTGGAACTGGGAGTGCCACCGACAAGGAGAGCAGCAGATGGAACCAGGGTTGCCGGGGCCATTTAGGGGGGTGATCAGAATCAATGATGCCTGCTCGTTCTAGACCTTGAAGAGGGTCTTGGCCACTAGGGAGTCAGTGGGAAGGCATAGAGGAGGCATCAGAAAGGCATCTGCTGCCACTCTCCCCGGGTGCGGCTGGCGTGAGCAGAAGAGGGGTAGCTGCGTGTTGTCCGGGGAGTGAACAGGTCCATCATGGGCCTGTCCCAGAGGGGAAGAGCCTTTACGCCACCCTGGTGTTCAGACACCATTTGTGCGGGCACAGGACTCTGCTGAGCTTGTCCAATATGCGATTGTCCTGACCTGGGAGATATATTGCTCACAGGAACATTCCGTGGTGCACAGTGAAGGACAGCAGAGCCACCGCCTCCTGGCAGAGGGAGTGCAAGCCCTTGCCCCCTGCTTGTTTACATAAACATAGCGACCTGGCTGTCTGTCTGGATCAACATAGGGCGGTTGCACAGAAGGTGGTGGAACGCTTTCAGGGCCAGGAAGATGGCCTTGAGTTCCAGGAGGTTGATTTGTAAGAGCAACTCCTCTTGAGCTCAGCTGCCTTGAATGCTGAGGTCTCTGAAGTGTGTCCCCCAACCCAGGAGGGAGGGGTCCATGGTCAGGACCCTCTGTGGCACAGGCACTTGGAATGGCATCCCTGCTTGGAGGTGGCATTGGGACCGCCACCAGTTGAGGGAGTCTGGCAGCTGGTGGATGACCCTGACTGTCCCGCAACCTGCCCGTGGCCTGAGTTCACTGAGAACAGAGGTACCACTGGGCAGCCCGCATGTGCAAGCAGGCTAGGGGCGTGACATGGACTGCTGAGGTAATATGGCCCAGTAGGTGGAGGCAGTGGCGAGCCAGTACCAACCGGTGACTCTGCACTTCTCCTGCCAGTTGAACAAGATGATGTACCCTCTCCTTGGGAGGAAGGCCTTGACCTGTAATGTGTCCAACTGGCCTCCTATGAACTCCAGATTTTGGGCTATACAGAGGTGTGATTTTGACGACAAACCCTAGGTGCTGCAGGAGGTGGATTGTTTGCCCTGCAGCCTGGCTGGCCTGGGGGGCCGTGCTGTTTCTGATGAGCCAGTTGTCCAAGTAGGGGACGACAAAGGCCCCTTGCAGACACATGTAGGCGGCCATGGCTGCCAGGCACTTTGCAAAGACTCTTGGCGAGGAGGCCAGGCCGAATGGAAGTACCCTGTACTGGTAGTGCTCTCCTCCCAACACAAACCTTAGGTATTGTCTGTGGGATGGAGGGATCAGGATGTGGGTATATTCATCCTTCAGGTCTAAGGAGCACAGCCAATCTCCCTGTGGAGGTAGGACAGCAGTGTTCCAAGGGAGAGCATCTTCAACTTCTCCCTCACAAGAAACTTGTTCAGGTTTCGCAGGTCTAGAATGGGCTTGAGGCCCCCAGTTCTTTTGGGGACAAGGAAATACCTGGAGTAGAAACAGTTTCCCCATAGATGTCTGGGTACAGGCCTGAGAGCTCTGAGAGGAGCAAGGTCCTGTGAAGGAGAGGCCGCATCAGCTCTCCTGGGAAGAATCCTGGGGGTCTTTGCTGGAACCGGAGGAGAAAGCCCTCCTTTAACACCTGTAGAACCCACTGATCCATGATGACCTCGGCCCATCTGCAGGCGAAGAGCGCCAGGAGACCCCCTGTGGGCAGGGGAGGGTCTTCCAGGGGAAAGGAGGCCCTGCCCGGGGAGTCAAAAGCTCCCCCAGATTGGGTGAGAGCTGAAGCTTCTGAGTCTTTGACTTAATCGGCCCGTGGCCCTGATTCTTGGGCTGAGGGCCCTGCTGTTGCTTCCCCGAGAAGGGTTGGTAATGGCCCTGGTGAAAAGACCCCTTTTTCCTTGGGAAAGGTGGT
Source organism: Ichthyophis bannanicus (assembly GCA_033557465.1). NCBI lineage: Eukaryota > Metazoa > Chordata > Amphibia > Gymnophiona > Ichthyophiidae > Ichthyophis > Ichthyophis bannanicus. Next base: position 122,062,703 of record CM066038.1, on the reverse strand, counting down.
CTTTTCCCTGATGGTTTCTTTCGGAGGAGATTCGAGGTCTTCCTCGAGAGCCTCTGCCTGTTCACGACTTCTGCCTCAATCTCGGCCACCTTGTCGGCCATGGGTTTGCCAAACAAGTTTTCCCTGGTGTAGGGGATGTCTAGCAGTTTTTCTTGCACCCAATGCTTGAAGTCGGAGGTTGTTACACAAACAACTGGTCAATTACCGAACGATGAACTCACAGCTCAAACAATCGAAAGAATCGTTCATGTATTAAAGGGTAATATAAAATTATCAATCACTATAATTAATGAATTTCCAATTTCTTAAACATCAGAGGTCTCAGACTAATTTGGCTCTGCCACCAGGACTCACGTCCGTTCTTACAGCAGATTGCCCGTTTGCATCAACGACCTCTCAAATTGGGCAAGTTAAGTAACACAGTCACTGAATCCAAGCAGCTTTGCTGGTATCATAAACACTATACTTATCTGTGTTATCAAAACAGCCCGCCCTAGTGGATCGAGCAAAGATCCCGACGCCTTTCGCAGGTACCAGTCATGCGTTTCATGACTCAAGCTTTCTTCAGGGGATCACTCCAACACTCTCATCCAACAAAATATCACTAACACAAACAACCCATAAACACCTCAGACAAACCCCAGAAATCCAGTTCCCACCATAAAAGTTATAGAGAAAAACCTCACCCTTCACTCATTTGAGGCTGCCCACGTTTTTTTTTTCTCTATAACTTTTATGGTGGGAACTGGATTTCTGGGGTTTGTCTGAGGTGTTTATGGGTTGTTTGTGTTAGTGATATTTTGTTTTTCTGTTGGTTTGTTTGTTGGTGTATACAATGTTGGATGAGAGTGTTGGAGCGATCCCGTGAAGAAAGCTTGAGTCATGAAACACATGACTGGTACCTGCGAAAGGCGTCGGGATCTTTGCTCGATCCACTAGGGCGGGCTGTTTTGATAACACAGATAAGTATAGTGTTTTATGATACCAGCAAAGCTGCTTGGATTCAGTGACTGTGTTACTTAACTTGCCCAATTTGAGAGGTCGTTGATGCAAACGGGCAATCTGCTGTAAGAACGGAGGTGAGTCCTGGTGGCAGAGCCAAATTAGTCTGAGACCTCTGATGTTTAAGAAATTGGAAATTCATTAATTATAGTGATTGATAATTTATATTACCCTTTAATACATGAACGATTCTTTTGATTGTTTGAGCTGTGAAGTCGGAGGTTTGCAACCAGGCTTGGCACTGGGTACCGATGCTCACTGCTGCTACTCGGGCTGCTGACTCAAAGCCGTCTGACTGCAGTGGTCACATTTATTAAACTACCAGGAGACATGGTGGGAGACACCCAGATGGGATCAACAACGCCTGGGAGAAAAAGGGCACGAATGCCAGTCGAGGCTAGCCTCATCAAAAAAGAAGGGAGAGAGTCGAGAACAGCGCTGGGGGAGTCGAGAACAGCGCTGGGGAAGGCGCCAGCTTGAGGCGAGAAGAGGAACTGGTACGCAAACCTGGAAAAAACAAATTTTTAAGGATAATTGTTTGAGGATTTTTCCAGGGAAACAGGATAAGGGTCCATTGGGCTGAGCGAAAAAAAGGAGACTGAGCAAGATGGCACCCTTGGGCGGGAAGGGGGCCACACATGCGTGGTAGGATTTCCAAAGGCTTTCTGTGAAAGCTGGGGAAATGCTCCAGGCAGGATCCGTCAGCGCCGACATCACCCATATGTGAAAACTGACTTCCTGCTTGTTCCTGGAGAATCTTTTTAACAATTGAACCCAAAGGTGATCAAGTTTGGGGAACGTTCTATTTTAAATTTCCTTATAAATGTTACATTTCCTATGAGGATAATAGGTATGTCTTTCTTGAGTTATCACAGTGGGAAAAAAATTTTAGTGGACAAGGTTTCTCTGACATAAGCTTTGCTCCTTTCTTTTCTGGTGGTTGGGATGTTAATTGGGGGTTGTAATATCGGATTGTTGTCCTGCTATTGCCTTCTTGATGTGGACTTCAGTGTGGTTAGTGTATTGTTTTTCCTATGTAAGTTGCTTGTTTTGTTTTCTTGTACACTACCACATTTTCTTTGATATGTTTGTATCTACACGTAATACATTAAAAATTCCAGAAACTGTAAAAAAAATGCACATCTCTTTACATGGCTCCCTTATGAAATCAGCCCCATGAAGGGTAATCTTAAAAGGGGGAATCTAGTTAAAATGCTTTTTAAGGCACCCATGGTATACATTTACTCGATTTTTTTTAAATAGGCTTAAGAGGCAGAAATCGCACCTTAAGTTAAGGTGCGGACATTTATGCCAGCCTTAGAGCTGGTATAAAAGCCCATGCCTAGATTTTAGCAAACACACACATAAATTACATATTTTATAATCTATGCCAAAATTCCATCCATGAGCATGACTAGCAGTAAAATATACGCCATCAAGCAACATAGATCTTTAACGACTCTTTTAAACTGCTATATCTACAAGTCAAAGCAGTATACAATAAATTTGGTAAAGACGATTTACATAGAACTTAAACAGTGGTTTAACTTATATTAGAGAGCCTTTACAGATAATAAGAACTAAACTGAGTTTCAACTTACACAAATACTTTTATGTTAGTCTATATTTTATAATAGGTCATTAATATGCATATGTGGCTACATACTAAGCCTTAATGACTAAAATAACACCCACTTAGACATGTACTTGATGCCCAAAAGTCTATACACTGTCAGGTGTACCTTACCTCAACCCTGGCTGTCTTCAACAACCCGTTAATTACATTCCTATGCCCACTCAACTGAGTGTCTTTGGCTTAAATCACATACCCTTGCTTACTTCCTACATTTCAAATTCATGCTAACCTCTTTCCAGTCAGCCATAGCACTCGCCAAGCAAGAGTATCTATGTCTATCTGACTAGCTCTCTTGCCTCTAACCCTCGCCATCTCTTTGCTAAGCTCAACTCTCTCAAGATCCCTCCTCCCCCAATCCCACCTTCACTTTCTACCCAGACTTTGGCTGACTATTTCCATGACAAAGTCCAGAAGTCTTCAATTCTCCACAGGGTAACCTTCCTTCTCTTCAATCCCAAATCCTTCCCTCAACTTCTGTTACCCTTTCTTCCTTTTTTAAAATCAGAGGCGGTAACTGCAAATCTTCTTTCCTACTCCAAACTATCTGCTTCTCTGACCCCATCCCCACCCATTTACTAAGCCCTATATCTTACACTGTTATCCCTTCAATCTATCATAGCCTTAACCTATCGCTTTCCACTGCAAATGTTCCTATGACCTTCAAAGAGGCTGTGATTACACCTCTCCTCAAAAAGCCTTCATTAAACCCTATCTGTCAGTTATCAGCCTCTCTCTCTCTCTTCCCCTTTGCTACAAAACTACTTGAACCACAGCTGTCTTGCCTTTCTTTCATTTCAAGCCCTTCTGGATCTACTGCATTCTGCCTTTCGTCCTCTACATTCCACAGAAACGGCTCTTGCCAAGATCTCCAGCAACTTGTTCCTTGCCAAATCCAAGGGCCTTTACTTGATCCTCATCCTTCTTGATCTTAAGAGGGAAAGAGAAATCTATTTGCATTGGCGTGATATACAGACCTCACTCACAAGAGGAAGACGTGGACAGAGTGTTAATTGAAGACATACGCAGTATTGCTAGGAAAGCGTAGTTACTCACCTGTAACAGGTGTTATTTATTTATTTTATTTTATTTATTTAACATCTCTTATATACCGCACTATTATCATCAGCGCGGTTTACATGGAACCAAACATATACATACAGAAAAACTGTAGTGCATTTTACAAGTAACAGGAATTTGAACTTGGTAATAAAGGGAAACTATGTACATTATGTAACTATATACAGTAGTCTATACACATTAGTCACAGTTGAAGTTGTCTTGACCTGAGTATGGATGTAGTATTTCTCTTGTGCAAAACTAAATTGGGAAATAGCTTAAGAAGAGGTGGTGTTTGAGACTTTTTCTGAATTGTGTTAGGCTGGTTATGGCTCGCAGTTCTGGTGGGAGTGCATTCCAAGCTATTGGGGCATGAATGCTGAAGGCTCTTTGAGATGTTTCCTTAGTGTATCTGATTGTTTGTCTTGGGATTGTTAATGAGTTTATAGCAGTTGATCTTCTGGATCTATTGGGAGTCTGTGTGTGTAAAAGGTTGGTGATCGTTGATGGTGCTTGATTGTTTAGGGCTTTGAAAGTAATGACTAGTGTCTTGTAGTGGATTCTTGCGTTGGTTGGTAACCAGTGGAGGCTTTTTAGAATTGGGGTTATGTGGTCTGTCTTTGATATTCCTTCGAGAACTCTAGCAGCGGTGTTCATCGCCAATTGTAGGGGATTTAAAGTTGATTGTGGGAGACCATGTAGAATTGCATTTGCAAAGTCAAGATGAGGCATTACCAAGGCTTGGTAGACAGTTCTGAAATCTGTGGGTTCAAGTAAAGGTCTTAAGTGGCGTAGTGTGCGTATCTTGTGATATATTAGTTTTGTTATGTTTTTTATGTGGGTCTTCATATTAAGGCGCTGGTCAAGGGTAATACCTAGGTATCGTATCGTAGGTTTTACTGTCAATTCCTTGTCCTTTATCTTTAAGGTAGTGGGAGGTGTGAAGTTTTGATCCCTTGTGATAAACATAACATCGGTCTTGCTATGGTTGATTCTTAGGTTCTGTGAGAGGAGCCAGTCTTCTACTGATTCAAAGCATTTTATCAAAGGTGTAAAATCAGGGTGGTTGATGGAGAATGGCATGTATAGGAGAATGTCATCTGCATATGCTAGGCAGGTAACATTAAAAGAGCGGATGAGGTCACAGATTGGTTGCATGTATATGTTAAACATTAGTGCTGAAAGAGAGGATCCTTGTGGTACCCCTTGATCTTGCAGAAATGGTTCAGATGTTTTTTCCTCAATTTTTACTTGTTGCCAACGGTTATTTAGGTAGGATATACACCAGTCAAGTGCGGTTCCAAGTATTCCTTTTTCCTTAAGGCGATGGATAAGTATTTGATGGCTTACTGAATCAAACGCAGCTGAGATGTCCATGAATATAAGGATAAATCCTTGGTGGATATTATCTATTCCTGTGATTAATGTATTGAATAGAGTGATGAGTAGGGTCTCAACTCCGTGGGCTTCTCTAAAACCGTGTTGTGCAATGTCCAGTGAAGCTTCAGTGTCTATGTGTTGTTGTATTTGACGTTGTACCACTTTCTCAATTATTTTCGCTAACAGCGGGATGCTGGATATTGGCCTATAGGATTCTACTTTTAGGGGGTCTAATTTGTTATTTTTCAGTAATGGTCTAATTGAGGTTTGTTTAAGGCACTGAGGAAAGGTTCCGGTTGAGAAAGATTGTTCAAGGATATTGTGTATGAAGAAGCTTACTTCATATCTAATGTTTTTTATCCAGGCCGCTGGACATGGATCATTTGCTGCAGTGGTAGCATTTATTGATGCGATGGTGTTTTCAATTTCTTTGGTTGATAATGCGTTAAACTTGGTTAGTGTGTTTGACTGTGATAGCTTGTCTATATTTGTTGGTTCTGTGATGTAGATGTTGGTTGTTTTCTTCATTTTTGATTTTAAATAGTCAGCATAATCTTGTGGCTGTATCGTTTGAGTGTGTTGGGGAGTAGGTTCCTTTGCCATTGTCTTTACAATGTTGAAGAGGTCATGGTGTTTATTTAATGATTGTTTTAGGAGATTAGTATGGAATTGTTTCCTTCGATCTGCTATTTCCTGGCGATGCTTTTTTAGGTGCTTGCAGTAGGCTGTGTAGGCGTCGGTAGAGTGGGATCGTCTCCAGCGTTTTTCGAGTCTACGAAGATGGAGGAGGGATGTTCTCAGTTCATTAGAATACCAAGCAACATGTGTCCGATGGTTGGGCTTTCTTGACATATTTGTTGTTTGGGAGTTAGTTCTAAGAGTGTGGTCCCAAGTGTTGATTAGGCTATCCAAATCAGGTTCAGAGGTGTGTAGTATTGGAAGAATATTCTTGAGTACTTCGTCTTTGTCAAATGGGCGGAACCTCCTAGTTGTTGGTTTGGCGAGGGTGGATTTGGAGTTAATGGCCTTGGAGGAGTTGGGAATTTGGAATAAGATTAGGCTGTGGTCCGACCATGGTACTGGTATTATGGAAATATCATAATTGTGGTCGGTTTCTGAGGTGGCTTGTGGAACGAATATCAGATCGAGGGTATTTCCCATAGTATGAGTAGGTTCCTTGACTATCTGGTTGTATCCAAGGTTGTCAATCGCTTCTATAAATGCTGCGATTTGAGTATCATGTAGAGAGGGGAGGTTGAAATCTCCTAATATCCAATTAGATAATTGTGGTTTTTCCGTATTGCAGGCCCGGTCAACTATCGTTGGCAGATCATCAGCTGACGTTGTTGGAGATCTATAGACTAGGTTGATTGAATGCTCATTGTTTGATATGTTGAGTATGTTTAGGTGGGTTGTGCTAATACTGTTGTCTATCTGAAATTGTAGCTGGCTTTTAGAGATGATGAGTACTCCACCTCCTCTTTGTTTGGTCCTGTGACACGTGTATATTGAGAAGCCAGGGGGGAGCATCTGATTGAGGATTATATTATCAGAGTCAGATAGCCAGGTTTCTGTGATCATCAAAATGTCAAGGTTGTGCGTTGTTATGAGATCAGGTATCAAAGGCCACTTTGTGCGGATGGATCTAATATTGATAAGGGCGCAATGCAGTGGTGGTTGGTATTGTCGTTTAGGTTGAGATTTTTTGGTGAGCTGAAGAGCAACGTGGATTAAATGAGAGTGGTGGGTATGGGTAGGGTTAGGGTCTGTTTGTGTCTTGTTTGACCATCTCTTCCAATTATTTCTTAATATTGGTATGGAGTTTTGGTCGCCATTAAAGGCGTTTGAGTATCCAGCTAGTGCAGTGAGGAGGTAGGTAATGATGAGGGTTACCAGTGTATGCATCATTAATGAGGGCATTGTGTATTAAGCGAGTATGATTACTGACAACAGTATATTTAGTTACTGGGAGATAGTACTTGCAATTAATGGTTACTGACAACAGTATATTTAGCTACTGGGAGACAGTACTTGCAATTAATGGTTACTGACAACAGTATATTTAGCTACTGGGAGACAGTACTTGCAATTAATGGTTACTGACAACAGTATATTTAGCTACTGGGAGACAGTACTTGCAATTAATGGTTACTGACAACAGTATATTTAGCTACTGGGAGACAGTACTTGCAATTAATGGTTACTGACAACAGTATATTTAGCTACTGGGAGACAGTACTTGCAAAACAGCATGTCGATTCACCCACCCACACTAAGGGTGGTAAACTAGACCTCATTTTCGCACCTCTCTCCAACGACTCAATACCCCTAACTCTCGCATTATCGGTAATACCAGTACCCTGGTCGGACCACAGTCTTCTCAGTTTCAATATACCACAAAAGCCGAAAGTCCCCTAACACATCTGGATCCCACTCAACCCGCTTTAGACCACTCAACCAGAGCATAGTCCTAGAGAATCTCAGACCTCTCATGGCCAACACAACCATGGACTTAGATGATCTCATATCCAAATGGGATGAAAACCTGAGAGCTGCCTCCTGCCCATCACTCACCGAAAAGAAAATTCGAAAACGTGAACATACTCCATGGTTCTCCACAGACCTTCGTTCATCCCTCCACCATTTACGCAAACTCGAGCGACAGTGGCGACGAACTCACTCCCCCGAGGCGCTGGTAGCATACAGCTCATACCTAACTACCCACCGAGCAAAGATATCACAGAGCAGGAAAACTTATCACTCAGGATTAATAAAACGCTCCATCAACAAACCACATGCTTTGTTCAGCATAGTAAAGTCCATAACAGGTGAACCGGTCTCAGCTCAACCCCCTATGCCGCAGCCGCAGAACTACGCAAACTACCTGCAGTCAAAGATGATAAAAACCAACACAGACATAAATGCCAATAACGCCCCCACTTCACCTAAGACATCCCATGCTATGCCACTTCACAACTTCTCCACTGTATCAAATAGCGAGGTTGTGAACATTATTGCCTCAATCAACCCCAGTACAGCTCCTAATGACCCGTGTCCAGCCAGCTGGATCAAGGACATGCGACATGACCTCAGTCAAATATTGAGCAAAATACTGAACCAGTCTTTCTCATCAGGTTCATTCCCGCAGAGCCTAACACACACTTCCATCAAGCCCCTACTGAAGAATAATAGACTGGACCCATCCAAGGTTGATTCCTTCAGACCTATCTCGAGCATCCCTCAGCTTGCAAAAATCATTGAGAAGGCCGCCCAACAACAAATCCAACATCATATTGACACTGAAGCACCACTAGATCCATCGCAACATGGCTTCAGGGAAGCACATGGAGTTGACACAGTCCTTACAACACTATTCAATGTTCTAGTAACAGGAATAAACAACATACAACAGGGTTTCGTCCTCATCTTCCTAGACATCTCCGCTGCTTTCGACTCTGTGAGTCATGATATACTCCTACAACGCTTGAAAGATAAGGGGATTCAAAGCACAGCACTCGAGTGGTGTAAATCCTACCTATCTAACAGGTGGCAACAAGTAAAAACAGGCCACGCATCCTCAGAACCATTCCTGCAATCACAGGGTGTACCCCAAGGATCGTCCTTATCGGCACTAATGTTTAATATCTACATGCAGCCGATATGTGACTTGATCAGATCCTTTAATGTACAATGTCTCGCTTACGCAGATGACATCCTCCTATATATGCCGTTCACAATTGAACATCCAGTATTCTCCCCAATAATCAAATGTTTTGAAGCTGTAGCTGAATGGTTGCTATCACAAAACCTTCGGATAAACCACAGCAAAACCGACGTTCTTTTTGTCACAAGGAACCGTAAGTTCATACCGCCTCCATCACTACTCGTCAACAACATAGAGTTGAAATCAAAAGCTACCATCCGTTACCTCGGCATCACATTGGATCAGCACTTAGATATGACAACTCATGTCAAGAACATCACAAAAAATGTATATTATAAGATCAAATCGCTACGTCACCTCCGCTCCCTACTAGATCCCACAGACTTCCGAACAACCTTCCAAGCATTAGTCCTCCCACACCTGGATTTTGCCAACATCATCCTACATGGCCTCCCTCAATCAACTTTAAACCCGCTCCGCCTAGCCATGAATACAGCCGCCAGAGTCCTCTCCGGCTCATCAAGATCTGACCATATAACACCCATCATGAAAGAACTGCATTGGTTACCATTACATGCCAGAATCCAGTATAAGTCTTTAGTCCTTACTTTCAAGGCACTAAATAACTACCCCCCTACGCCAATCAGCAAGCTCATCCATGGCACCCTGGAAAACAGAAAAAGGAGAACCACATCAATGAACACCTTAATTGTCCCGAAGATAATAACGAAGTGTACTAAGGCCACCTCCAACAGGGCCTTCTCCTTATTTGCTCCTCTAAACTGGAATGCACTACCTCACGAAATCCGTGCTATCAAAAACCTAGTCCTATTCAGAAAAGCATTGAAATACCACCTGTTCACAAAATGCTACCCAGAAGTCAACCTAGTCACCAACAAATCTACCACCTCAATACAACCTGAAAAGGGCTAGTTGGTCAACCTTTCTCTCTAGTCTTATTAGTAAACCACATTGTAACATCCAATCGAGTTTGATATTACTGTATATACCATTAAGTTAATCTGTACATAGTTCCCCCGGTTGTCCTATTGTTGAAGTTCCCTGTTCAATGTAAAACTCAATGTTACTTGTATGCATTGTAGTATGTTCTTGTTCTATGTACACCGCACTGATTATAATAGCGCGGTATAAAAGAATTGTTAAATAATAAATAATAATAATACTGACAACAGTATATTTAGCTACTGGGAGACAGTACTTGCAATTAATGGTTACTGACAACAGTATATTGAGGAATCAGTCCTCACATATGGGTGACATCGGCGCCGACGGAGCCCTCGCGGAGCAATTTTCCCCAGCTTTCAAAGAAAGCCTTTGGGAATTGCAGCGCGCATGCGCGGTCCTCTTCCCGCCCAAGGGTGCCATCTTGCTCAGTCAGATGACATAGCTAAAAGACAGCAAAAAATTAGCAAAAAAACGAAAGCATAGAACTGCAACTCCAAGGGGAGGAGGGAGGGTTGTGAGGACTGATTCCTGCTGCTCCTGGAGAACACCTGTTACAGGTGAGTAACTACGCTTTCTCCAGGACCAAGCAGGAAGTCAGTCCTCACATATGGGACTCCCAAGCTTAAGGCTACCGGAGACCCTAAGCGCAAAAATGAGCTCCCTCAAGCTCAGCAGCCCAGAAGGAAGGAATCTTCTCTGAATACGTCTCCAACCGGTAGCCCAACATCCGGGATGGAGGGTAGGAGTTGCCTATACCTCGAAGAGGTTACGGAGGACTGCCTGTCCGAAAGCACTGTCCCTGCGGAACTCCCTCTCCAGGCAGTAATGGGCCGCAAAAGTCTGGCTTGAAGACCAAGTAGCGGCCCGGCAGATGTCTGCCAATGGAACAGAGCGGAGGTAAGCCACTAACGTAGCCTTCGCCCGGACACGATGGGCCGTGACTCGACTTTCCAACGAGAGGCCGGCTGCCTCGTAAGCCCAAGCGATACAGTCAGCAATTCAGATGGACAGGGTACGCTTGGAGACAGGGAGCCCCAACTTATTGGGGTCATAAGAGACGAAGAGCTGAACAGCCCTTCTGTGCTCCCGCGTACGGTCAAGGTAGAAGGTTAACGCCCTTCTACAGTCCAGGGTATGCAGGACCGTTTCAGCTCGGCTGGAGTGTGGCCTGGGAAAGTAGGTCGGAAGTACCACCTCCTGGTTGATGTGAAAGGGGGAAACCACTTTGGGAAGAAACTTAGGGTGAGTCCGTAGGACTACCCGGTTCTTGTAGAACCTAGTGTACGGAGGATCAGACACCAGGGCCTGCAGTTCACTAACACGTCTAGCAGAAGTGAGGGCTACCAAGAACAAGGTTTTCCAAGAAAGAAAACGAAGAGGACAGGTAGCCATAGGTTCGAAAGGCAGACAGGTAATCCGCTGTAAAACCACATTGAGATCCCAGTCCGGGGCTGGGGGGCACAAGGGTGGTTTAAGGAGAAGGAGGCCTCTGAGAAAACGAGCCACCAGAGGGTGGCTAGAAAGAGGTCTGCCATCCACCGGCATGTGATGCGCAGAAAGAGCACTGAGGTGGACCTTGACCGAGTTGGACTTAAGTCCAAGATTGGAGAGGGAAAGCAAGTACTGCAAGACCACTGATGCTGAACAGCAGAAGGGATCTTGAGATTGCTGAGCACACCAGGCGGAGAACCGACGCCACTTAAGAGCGTAGGACGTCCGGGTGGAGGGCCGCCTGGAGGCCAAGACGACCTCCTCTACCTCTGGAGGCAGGCAGAGGGGAGCAAGGACTACCCTTTCAGCAGCCAGGCCATCAGATGAAGGGACCGGAAGTTGGGGTGCAGGATAGTCCCCTGATCCTGTGACAGGAGGTCGGGCTGAAACCCCAGAGGAAGAGGGGTGTCCACCGCCAGCTGCATTAGAAGTGGGAACCAAGGTTGTCTCGGCCACCGAGGAGCCACTAGGATCATCGAGGCTTTGTCTCTGAGAACCTTGAAGAGTGTCCGAGACACCAGCGGCATGGGAGGAAAGGCATATAAGAGGCCTGTGGACCATGGAATCAGAAAAGCATCCGCCGCTACTCTGAGAGGATGTGGTTGTCGAGAGCAGAATCGGGGAAGTTGCCTGTTCAGAGGACTGGCAAACAGATCCATGGTGGGGAGGCCCCACTTGAGAAAGATTTGCTGAACCACCATCGGATCCAGCCTCCACTCGTGCGGCTGGAGGATCCTGCTCAGCTTGTCGGCCAGGTAATTTTCTTGACCTGGGAGATAGACAGCTTTGAGGATAATTCCGTGGTGGACAGCCCAAGAGCATAGTTTTTGTGCCTCCTGACAGAGAAGGAAGGAGCCTGTCCCGCCTTGCTTGTTCACATAGAACATTGCAACCTGATTGTCTGTCTGTATCAGCACCGACTGATGGGAAATCAGGTGAGAGAAGGCTTTGAGCGCTAGGCGGATGGCTCTGAGCTCCAGGAAGTTTATCTGTTGAGCAGATTCCCAAGGAGTCCAGAGACCCTGAGTACATGTCCCTTGGCAGTGTGCTCCCCAACCCAGGAGAGAAGCATTGGTCGTCAGGACCTGAGAAGGTGGAGGGGGCTGAAAAGTCACTCCTAATACTAGGTTGGGCAGATGAAGCCACCATTGCAGAGAAGAGACCAGCCGGTCGGAGATCTGTACGGAGTCCGCTAGGCTCCCAGTGGCCTGATGCCATTGTGTGCGAAGGCACCATTGAGCAGGTCGCATGTTCAGGCGGGCATTGGGGGTCACATGGACCGTGGAAGCCATATGGCCGAGCAGTCTCAGAAATTGCCTGGCCGAGACCAGGGAATTGCTGTGAAAGTGGCTGGCGAGATCCATGAGCCTTTGGGCCCTGTCCAGAGGCAGGAAGGCCCGCGCCTGAAGAGTGTCCAACCTGGCGCCGATGAATTCAAGATCTTGAGAGGGGAGCAAAGTGGACTTTGCGAAGTTTATGACAAATCCCAAGTGCTGGAGTAGAGTCACAGTGCGATGAGTGGCTTGAATGGCTTCGTGGGAAGACTGGGCTCTGATGAGCCAGTCGTCCAGGTAGAGAAACACAAAAAGGCTTTGAAGTCTTAGATAGGCCGCCACCACTGCCAGGCATTTGGTAAACACCCTGGGGGCAGAGGACAGGCCAAAGGGCAGTACTCTGTACTGGTAATGATTTCCCCCACCACAAACCTGAGATATTGTCAGTGGTCTGGATGAATAAGGATATGAGTATATGCATCCTTTAGATCCAAGGAGCATAGCCAGTCTCCCTGCTGGAGGTAGGGCAGCAGGATTCCAAGGGTAAGCATCTTGAACTTTTCCTTTGCAAGGAACTTGTTGAGGTTTCGCAAGTCCAGGATAGGTCTGAGGCCTCCTGTTCTTTTTGGTATCAGAAAGTACCTGGAGTAAAACCCCTGACCTTTCAGGTGGTGGGGCACCGGTTCCACAGCCTGTTCCTGAAGAAGACTCGCTAACTCCTGAAGGAGTAAGTCCCTGTGCAGAGGGAGTCTCGGAGGCTCCCCTGGAAAATAGGAGGGAGGTACATGGTGAAAGTGAAGAAGATAGCCCTTCCGAACTATGTGAAGCACCCAGGTATCTGTGGTGATGTTGGACCATCTTTGGGCAAAGTGGACCAGCCGGCCTCCTGTGCTGAGAGAAACCAGCTGAGGGGGAGAGGCTATGCTGATGAAGTCAAAAACCCCCACCCTGCTGAGCAGGGGCCGGTGGTGCAGGCTTGGGGGCTTGCTGCCTACGGGACCCATTACCCCGTCCCTTGGCCTGCTTACCCTGAGGGGGAGCTGGTGAGGCCTGATACTGAGGGTAGTATTTATAGGCAGCCGCCTTCCTCGGGTAAAAGGGCTTTTTCCCCGAGCCCTTCTTCTTTTGAGAAGGGGCAGAGGTCTTCCTGGAGAGACGAGTCCTGGTGAGAGTCTCGGTCTCGATCTGTGCAGCCTTCTCATCCACGGGCTTGCCAAAGAGGTTATCACCTCTGCAGGGGACATCGACCAACTTGTCCTGCACCCATGGCTCGAGGTCGGACGTCTGAAGCCAAGCCTGGCGGCGTCCACCGATGCCGGCTGCGGCTACTCGAGCCGATGCCTCAAAACCATCGTAGGCTGCTCGAGAGATAAACTTTGAGCACTCTCGAATACCAGTTGACAAGGTTTGGAACCTCTGCAAAGGTTCGTCGGAGAGACCAGCAGAGAACCCGGCAATTTCTTTAGCCAGGTCTCGTAGATACATGCCCATATAGAGCTGGTAGGTCTGGACTCGACAAGCAAGCATAGAGCCCTGGAAACACTTCCTACCGAGGGCATCCAGGCTTCGGGCCTCCCTACCGGGGGGCACCGAGGAGTGCATTTTTTGACTCTTAAGTCTATGCATGGCCGATTCCACCACCATGGAATGGTGCGGCAGTTGTGCCTTTTGGAACCCGGGGCTCTTGCGGACTCGATAAATGGAATCGACCCGCTTGCTTAACACCGGCGACGACGCCGGGCTCTCCCACATGCGGAAGAGAAGTCGTTCCAGCATCGGAGGAACCGGTACAATAAAGGCCTCCTTCGGGGGAGAGTCATATTGGAGGGCATCGAGTTCCTCGACTCGAGGCTCCTCCTCGGGATCCGCGGGGAAGGCCAAGGCCTTGGCCATATCCCGCACGAAGTCCGAGAACCGGGTATCCTCCGGGGGGGACCGTCTCCGAGGTTCGGACTCGGGGGAGTCCGATGGGACACACCGAGTCCGAAAGGAACCAGGTGACTCTTCGTCCTCGGATTCCCAGGCCGATTCCTCGGAGGAGTCGTCGAGCGGCTCCGGTCGGGCGGGCATCGATGCCGTCCAACCCGATGCCGAGGGAGTCGGCGTCGACGACCTCGGTCCCGAACGGGAGGCCGAAGGAGACCGCAACCGAGGATCGACTCGAGCCCTCATGGACTCGAGGATCGGCTCGGTCTCCGGGGTCGACTTGGAGGTCGACGTCCCGGCGGTCAGGGCAGAAGCACCGGCGAGGCCAGCGATCAATACCCACTGCTGGTCCATGAAGGCAGTCAGACTGCTCTCCAAGGCCGTCAACCTGAGTCCGAGCTCAGGAGACCCAGCAGCCCCAGACTCGGGCCCCGACGGCGTCGGGCCCGACGTCGGATCCTTCGGAGGCGAGTCTATTAGGACAACAGTACTCACGTGAGCGGGCAAGTCCATCTTGAGTCGAGGATGTTTTGAAGGCCTCTTCACCTCCGAGGACCCGGGACGGGAATCGGGGCTATGCGACCTGGCCCTCGAGGAACCAGGAGCGTCCACCGATCCCGCCCTCGCGGGTTTCTTCTTCCGATGATGTTCCCGGGTAGGAGACCCCCTTTCAGAGGAACTCCGACGATGCTCAGGACCAGAGCCCCGAGACGTCGAAGCCTCTGACGAGGTCCGAGCCCGGCCGGAGTCAGAGAAGATACGTTCCCGCTGATGCTGCCGACTCCTCAATGCTTTAGAGGACATTTTGCCACACGGACCACAGATCATCTGGTCATGATCGGGTCCGAGGCAGCGGAGGCAGAAGTCGTGCGTGTCTGTAAGAGACATGAGTTTCTTACAGAGGTCACACTTTTTAAAGCCGCTGGCAACCATCGGGGGAAAAAGGGCCCCTGCGAGGTCGAAAGACCGGGCTGCCAGTGAAAAAGTAAAAAGGCGCGAAATCTGTCACGAAGGACAAAAAAACGAAAAATAAAGAACGGACTCGCAACCGGCGTCGCGAGTCCGGGCGGGAAAAGAACCGGCGTCGAACCGAAGAAAAAAGAGAAATAAAGAGAAAAAATCAACTTTTCGGCGGGTATTCACAGACAACGTCTGTAGGGCTCCGCGGAAAAAAGAAGACTGAGCAAGATGGCACCCTTGGGCGGGAAGAGGACCGCGCATGCGCGCTGCAATTCCCAAAGGCTTTCTTTGAAAGCTGGGGAAAATTGCTCCGCGAGGGCTCCGTCGGCGCCGACGTCACCCATATGTGAGAACTGATTTCCTGCTTGGTCCTGGAGAAAGGGGAAGTGCTACTGATAGGGGATTTCAATATGCCAGATGTTCATTGGCACATTCCTGCTGCAGTATCATCTAGAAGTAAAGAGATCCTGGATTCTCTACAGGGAGAACTATTCAAACAATTGGTAACAGACCCCACACGTGAAAGGGCCATATTGAACTTGGTGCTTACCAATGGTGAAAGTGTTTCTGATGTTATAGTGGGAGATCATTTTGCATCCAGTGATCACCAGATGGTGTGGTTCAGTACTAGGACTATGGCTGTTAGAATCCATTCAAAGGTGAGGGTCTTAGACTTTAGGAAGACTAACTTTGCCAGGATGGGCCAATACCTCAGGGAGTCGTTAGTGGGATGGGAACAGCTGAGGGATGTAGAAAAACAGTGGGCAAAACTGAAAGGGGATATTTTAAGGGCAACAAACCTTTTTGTTAAAATGGTAAATAAAGGTAAAAGGAAAAGGAGACCGCTATGGCTTTCGAAAGAAGTAGCTGAAAAAGTGAAGAAAAAGAGGGAGGCCTTCATGAAATACAAGAGATCACAGAGAGAGGAAGATAGGCATCTATATTTGGAAAAACTTAAGAGAAGCTAGCAAAGTAGTCAGGATAGCAGAGTCAAAAAGAGGAGGAAATAGACAATGCAATAAAATGGGGGGATAAGACATTTTTCAGATATGTTAGTGAGAGGAGGAAGGGCAAAAGTGGTATTGTCAGACTCAAGGGTGAAGGGAAGGAATATGTAGAAGCTGATGAGAATAAAGCGGAATTGCTTAACAAATATTCCTGTTCTGTGTTCACAAATGAAGAACCAGGAGCAGGACCTGAGAAAACACCCACAAACAGGAACAGAAGCGAGGGACATCTTGAACAATTTTCAGAAGACTGTGTTCATGAGAAACTAGCTCAACTTAAAGTAGACAAAGCGATGGGACTGGATGGGATACACCCTAGAATACTGAGGGGACTAGGGCACGTTCTAGCAGCTCCACTGACTGACCTATTCAATGCCTCATTGGAGTCGGGAGTGGTGCCAAAGGACTGGAAAGAGGCTCATGTGGTGCCTTTACACGAAAGCGTAGGTAAGGATGTGGTTGAAAACTACAGGCCAGTTAGTTTAACTTTGGTGGTGAGTAAATTATTGGAAACGCTTCTGAAAGAGAAAATAGTGAGGTTTCTGGAGTCCAGCAGATTACAGGATCCGAGGCAGCACAGATTCACCAGAGGCAGGTCTTGTCAGACAAATATGATTGATTTCTTTGACTGGGTGACCAGGGAGTTGGACCGAGGGAGAGCCCTAGATGTGGTGTATTTAGAGTTCAGTAAAGCCTTTGACACTGTTCCTCACAGGCGACCCTAGGGATGGACCCTATAGTTAATGCTTGGGTTAGAAATTGGTTAGGTGGGAGGCGACAAAGAGTACAGCTAAATGGAGCTCACTCTGAGGAGAAGGATGTTACCAGTGGTGTGCCCCAGGGATCTTTCCTTGGTCCAATTATTTTTAACATCTTTCTTAGTGATATAGTGGAAGGGCTGTCGGGTAAGGTTTGCCTCCTTGCGGAAGATACCAAAATCTGCAATAGAGTAGACACCCAGGAAGGTGTAGAAAACATGAGGAGGGATCTAGCTAAGCTTGAAGAATGTTAAAAAATGTAAGGTCATGCATTTGGGCTGCAGCAATCCAAGGGAGCAATATAATATAAGGAGGAAGTACTTTTGTCCACTAAAGAAGAGCGGGACCTAGGCGTGGTTGTGTCTGATGATCTTAAAGTAGCTAAACAGGTAGAAAAGGCGACGGCAAAAGCTAGAAGGATGCTTGGGTGCATACGGAGAGGAATGGCTAGCAGAAAAAAGGAGGTGATAGTGCCTCTGTATAAGTCTTTGGTGCAACCTCATTTGGAGTATAGCGTGCAATTCTGGAGACCACACCTTCAAAAGGATGTGAACAGAATGGAGTCGGTGCAGAGGGTGGCTACTAAAATGGTTAGTGGTCTTCATTATAAAGCATATGAGGACATATCACCTCTATCCCGCCTTTCCTCTATGGTCTACATATCTCACTTAATATGTACACCTCAGAGGAAAGGCGGGATAGAGGTGATATGACTGAGATGTTTAAATACCTCCGTGGCATAAATGTTCAGAGGGAGAGCCTCTTTCAATTGAAAGCAAGTTCTGCTACGAGGGGACATGGGATGAGGTTGATGGGGGATAGATTCAGGAGTGATATGCGGAAATATTTCTTTACGGAAAGAGCGGTGGATCCATGGAATAGTCTCCCAGTGGAGGTGGTAGAGATGAGGACAGTAACTGAATTCAAAAAAGCATGGGACAAACACAGAGGATCTCTAAAGGAAAAAAGGGGACTGTTGTAGTTGTTGATATGGAAGGACAGACTAGATAGGCCATGTGGTCTTTTTCTGTCATCATATTTCTATGTTTCTATGCCTTTGACACTGTTCATCACCACCTTCCCTTTGATATCCTGTTCTCACTTGGATTTAGGGCCTCTGTTCTGTCCTGTTTTCTCCTCTCTCCCATTGCACTTTTAGTGTATGTTCTGGTGGATCCTTCTCTACTGCCATCCCGCTTTCAGTTGGTGTACCTCAGGGATCTATCTTGGGACCTCTCCTTTTTCTCCTTCTTACTTAGTCCCTTGGTGCACTTATTTCCTCTCATGGTTTTCAGTACCATCTTTATGCTGACAACTCTCAGATCTCGGTTTCTGCACCTGAAATCTCTCCAGGAATCCAGTCCCAGATCTCTGCCAGCTTATCTGACATTGCTGCCTGGATGGCTCAACACCATGTGAAACGGAAATTGGCAAAAACTGAGCTCCTTATCTTTCAAACTAAACCCACTTCCCCCTTCCTCCCTTCTCTATTTCTGTGGATAACACTACACTCCTCCCTGGGCTGCTTTTGGATCCTGATCTGCTTAGTATCCAATATGTTAACTTATCATTCCCCAGATGTATCCTTGTCCTCAGCTGTTGTGCTGTCTTGACTAGATTATAATCTCTGATGAGCAGGGACTGTCTTTTACATGTGTTTGTATAGCGCTGCATATGCCTTGTAGCGCTATACAAATGATCAACAGTAGTAGCAGCTCAAAACCTTGGGGTCATCTTTGACTCTACTCTCTTCTTCTTTGCACACATCCAACAGATAGCTAAAACCTGTCACTTTTTCTCTATAACATCAGCCAAATTCATCACTTCCTTTCTACACACACTACTAAGACCCTTATTCACTCTCTAGTCACCTCCCGTTTTGATGATTGTAACCTGCTCCTCACTGGTCTCCCATTGAATCATCTCTCTCCCCTTCAATCTGTTCAAAACTCGGCTTCACAGCTCATCTTCCGCCAGTCTTGCTACGCTCATATAACTCTTCTCAAGCCACTTCACTGGCTCCCTATCAGTTTCCACATGCAGTGCAAGCTTCTCCTACTAATCTTACAAGTGCATTCATTCCACGGTCCTCAATAACTTTCCTCTTATCTCACTCTACCCACCTCCTTGAGAACTCCACTCCTCTGGCAAATCCCTTTTATCTGTGCCCTTCTCTGCCACTGCCAATTCCAGACTTCATTCATTCTACCTTGCTGTTCCATATGGCTGGAACAAATTACCTGAATCAGTGTGTCAGGTTCCTTCTCTAGCCCTATTCAAATGTGGGCTAAAAAAACCATCTCTTTGAGGCTGCTTTTGGATCCTGAAACTCCTTACTCTCTTGTTCACTACTTATGTGTATCTTACTGTACTCTTGTCTCCAATTTTATGATGTTTTTTGTCTTCATTAGATTGTAAGCTCTTATGAGCAGAGACTGTGACTTACATCTATATGTACAGTGCTACATATGCCTTGTAGTACTATAAAAATTATTAGTAGTAGTAGTAGTTCCCCCTTATAAAATTACTCCCATAGAGTACAAAAAAAACAAATCCTTTCCTGCGAATAGGATCTCTGGAACAGGAAGTCATATTATAAGGCTGCAAGGAGATAGAGACTTAAGAATAACATCATAAATAGTACATCATGGTGATTAATGTATGGAGCAAATTCTAGAGGAAATAAGGGAAGTAATAGTAGGAGGAAATTTAGTGAAGGGTGGAATAGATCATCTTTAGCCATTAAGAAAAGTCTAAGAGCAAGTGAGATCTATGGCAAGCAAAAATAAGTAAATTGGGCAAACTAGATAAGCCCCATAGTCCTTATTTTCCATCAAATTCTAAGTTCTAAGTTTTGGTAGGAGGAAGGAAAGTCCCTCTCTCTTATATTCTGCCGTCATTAAGAACTCTGCCTACATTTAAAAGATGAGAACAAGACACATGGGGGTGTCTACTAAACTGTGTTAGTTTTAGCTGCTAACATGGTGTGTTCGCAGCCAAAACCACACGGTAAGTAGGAAACCTCCATAGTATCTGAAGGGGGTGTTCCCAGGAGAGGTCCTGCAGATACCGCTGAGGTTTGGCTTTCCCACAGAGACCCCGCGTTACATGCCTTGGCAGATACTGCAAGAAAAGTCCCACAATGCCTGTTGAAACAGGTACTGCAGGTCCCCAAGGTAAATCCATGGAGAGAGATAATAGCGAATGGATGCACAGAGCAGTCAGCAGCTCTGTGCCCTGATCGCTACCATGCCCCCATAACTGACGTGATCGGGCTGCCCCACAATATTGTTGGGGCCATAGTACTGCGATCCGTGGCACCATCAATATATAAAATAAAAAAGTGTTGGCTCCCCTTCAGCACTGATTCCCCTGAACAGCTCCCGATCCTCATCAGGAGCTGCCCGGGAGGCAATGGTGCACCCCCCAGAAGTTAAGTGTGTTCCAGCTAGTCTGTCAGGCTAAGCCCCTTTCCCCCCTCCCCGATGCATACTTGAAAGTGTTGAGGGCCCCATGGTCCCCTCCCTCCTTCTGGTAAGTAAACATTCCAACTAGCCAGCTGGAAAGGGAGATCCATGCCCCCCCAGCATATTACCTTAAATTCCTGGTGGTTTAGTGGTAGAACATGGCAGGAGTCACCAGACCTATGGAAGGTACTACTAGAGTATCCCAGGGTGAAATCAAGGATTCTTAAGGAGGGCTTGCACCCTCACATTTCGATTACCTGCAGCTCCATACCACCAGAGTGGTCATTCTCTTTCACTGCCATTATCAGGGCAACCATACTAGGGACTCCAAGATTGTTCCATTCCTCTTGCAGAAGAGAATACAACCAAACCAAGACTAAAGTGCCTCTCAGTCCCAGCTCAAGTGCCCCCTTTAGAGGACATAAGCTTTTGCAAAGACCCACAAATGGGAAGCAACTGGAAGGATAACTCCAACCCTCTAGTCTAGGGTCCATTTGTGGAATCACGGCCAAAGGAGATTCAGTAGAGTGCAGAGTCGTCCAGATATTCTGAACAAAAGTGGAGATCTCCTCTCTGTGAGATACAGTAACTTCAATAGAGCCTTTTCATTTGCCAGGGGAATCTCCCCTTCCCTCGTATACACAACCATCAAAGGAATGGATAAGCAGTAAAGCAGGATAGGGTGCTGAACCCCCAAGCTGCCAGAGGAGGATATCCCAAAGGGCCCCAAATCCCCCATGAAGGGGCTGCCATGCAGCTATTAAAGACTGAAAATAGCCCATGAGCTGTTTCAGGAGCTGCTGCTTAAGTTAGCTAAAAAAAAAGGTTCTGGTGCCCTGGAGGGACCACTGGGCTTGAGGCCGAGGCTGCACTACCATGCTCCCCTCTGCAGGGGACTACACAACCATCTAAGATGTCCACTGTGCTTGCCTGTGAGAAAAATGGGGAAGATGCAGTAGAGAAAGAAAAATCAGTATTGGGTCCTTAACACCAAAAAAATGTGCTCTGAGGCTTTTCAATGCTCTCGGAGCAAAAAAAACTTCAACCGCATAAATAAATCACCGGGGGGCCATAAGCTGCATTGGGCTGTGCAGCTCAGCACTACAGCAGCTAAACAAAAAAGCCATGAAGAAAAAATCCCAACAAAAAGGAAAATTGCAGCAAAAATGGAATCTCTCATCAGTAAAGGAATCCTTGGAACCTGTCAGCCAGGCCAGAGAAACCCAAGGAGAGCTGCTCTAGCCACTCACACAAGTCTGGCTGCATTAGATTTTTTTGAAGCTGCTTTATTCAAGCAGCAAAACAGAGAGCCCATTAAAAACAAAAAAATGGCAAAGAAAGGAATCAAAGCTTGTATATAGAGAGGTATCGAGAGGTAAGGGGGGGGGGTCTGGGCCCCGACTTATCAGCCCCCCTCAGGGACCCTGTAGGGTCACAACATAGTGTATGACGGCAAATAAAGGTGACTAGAGTAAGCGTTCCCACCGCTCTGTGCAGGTCACCTCCTCTATGCCTTTGTTTAGGGGTGTACCCGCCTCTCCATGCAGGTCACCCCCCTCTATGCCTTTGTTTAGGGTTGAACACACTGCGCCGTGCAGGTCACCCCCTCTATTTATTTAATTTATTTAACAAAATTGAATATACTGCTTTTCTACAAGTCAAAGCGGTTTGCAAAGAACTTCTTTCTTATAATGAACAAGTTATGAACAGCATTAGAACTATTACAATTAACATTTTGTGAAATGGAAAACAAGTGAAACTATATACAAAAGGGATGAGTGGTTGGTGTGTAGAGGGGCGTGAGTCATAGGGGCTTCATGAGGTGGGGGGAGTGAGGTCATAGGGGTTTCATGAGGGTGGGATGTGGAGGATGTCGGTGCAAGGACGGAAGCTGTGAGTACAACAATAGAAACTGTGTGTTCTGTTGAGTGGCAAAAAGGTCTATGAGTGGAGTTCCAAGTTCCAAGCAGCCATCTCCCGATGTAGAGTCCACTTGTGTGGATGAAAAATATGGCTGAGCCTGTCCACAAGAACACCGAGTTCACCCAGGAGGTATACCTCTCTGAGGTGAATATGGTGTGCAATTGCAAAAAAACAGAGGCAAAGTGCTTCATGACATAGGGGATAGGATCCTGTCCCCCCTATTTGCTCACATAGAACATGGCCACCTGGTTGTCTGTTCTAATACCTGTTGGCCTGAAAGTGGGGGTTGAAAAACCAGAAGGGCATTTGTTAGGGCACGCAGCTCCAGGAAGTTTATCTGCAGTACAGATTCCTGTGGCGTCCAGAGACCCCGTGTGGTCAGGTCATTCAGATGTATTTCCCCACCTAATTTGGAGGCATCCGTTGTCAGTGTGTATCAAGGTGGAAGCATTTGAAAAGGTGACCCACTGAGTAGGTTCTGTGGGAAACACCACCAGTGAAGAGACCTGAGTAATTGAGGGGTGATGTGTATCTTGTCTTTGAGATGCCCCTTAGCTTGGGTCTATTGAGAAGACAGAGTCCATTGGGCTTGCCGCATGTGCAGACAAACATAGGGGACTACATGGACTGCCGAGGCCATGTGCCCCAAGAGGCATAGCATCTCTGGAGCTATTACCAGACTTTGTTGCTGTTATGTGTTTTATGAGCTTGATGAGGTGAGCAGAGCGATCCTGTGGAAGAAAAGCTCGGGGCTGGTGAGTGTCCAAGAGTGCTGCGATGAACTCAAGCCTTTGTGTTAGAATGAAGTGCAACTTTGGGAAAATTTAAAACAAATCCTAGATGATAGAGCACGATAATGGTGCAATGCAGGGAGGCATTTACCTCCTGAGGGGAGTCTCCCCTGATTAGCCAGTCATCTAAGTAAGGGAAGACAAAGATTCCCAAAGTGCAGAGAGAGGCAGCAACAGCTGCCATGCCTTTTGTGAATACTCGCAGTGCGGAGGCTAAGACAAAGGGCAGCATACGGTATTGGTAGTGTTTTCCTGAAACCTTAAATGCAGATACTGTCTGTGCTGAAGATGGATCAGTAAGTGGGTGTACGACTCCTTTAGGTCTAGAGAACATAGTCAATCGTACCTCTGGAGTTATGGGAGAAGAGTTCCTAGGGAAATCATTTAGAATTTTTCTAGGACCAGGAATTTGTTTAGGTCCCTGGGATCCAGGTTGGGCCTGAATCTCCTGTTTTCTTTGTAATAAGAAAATATGGAGAGTAGAAGCCCAATTCTTCCTGATGGGGAGGAACTCTTCCTATGGCACCCTGAGATAACAAGATTGACAACTCTTTCTTCAAGACTGTGCTCTGAAAGGAGTTTGTGGAATAGTCCCCTGTCAAGTCGGTGGGGGGTAAATTTTCAAAGTGAAGTAGATACCCACTTTGCACGATTTTGAAAGTCCACTGTTCTGAAGTGATGAGGCTTGTCATATGTGTAGGCGAGCATAGGAGACTACATAGGAACAGTCTGCCTGCTAAGTTCAGGGGCTGGGGACCCTGTAGATGCAGAGTGGCAAGGTCTCTAGGAAGCAATAAAAAACTAGGTGCAGGTTGTGCCTGCACCACTGGTTGAGGCTTAGGAGCTTTGGGTTTCTTGGGTTGGTGAGGGCCCTGCTGGCGCTGCTGTTGCTGCTGAGGCTAGTAAGCAGCTGCAGTGTGTAGGAAAGATGATATCTCTTCTTCTTAGAGTAGAAAGGTTTCTTTGGAAGAGCCTTCCCTTCTGGAGAGGTCAGCCATCTTCCTGGAAAGGCGCTGGAGGGTGAGATCATCTATCTTAATCTCATCGGTCTTTTCTCTCCAACCCTTTCCAAAAAGGTTCTCTCCAGCACATTTATTTTAGACAGTTTTGTATACCGCCTTATCCTTCAATCAAAGCGGTCACAACACAATTGGGGGATACATTTAACACGTGGGGATAGGAGACACATACACTAATACTTACAGGGAACATGGGCAATGGAGGGTTAAGTGGCTTTCCCACGACCACAAGGAGCATCTGTGGGACTAGAAACCCCAGTCCTTCCGGCCCAAGGTTGCTGTCCTCTAGTGGGATTTGAACCCCCGACCTTCCAGCTTGAAGTACCTTGCTCCAACCACTAGGCGACTCCTCCCTCCCTACATGGGATATTAGCTAACTTGTTCTGGTATTTAAAGGTGCGGAAGAATTGAAGGAAATATCGATACATCAGGAAGTTGTATTACAACTATTAGATAAACTGAAGAGTAGCAAATCACCTGGGCCAGATGATATACATCCAAGGGCGTTGAAAGAACTGAAATATGAGATTGCAGATCTGCTATTAGTAATCTGTGAAATATCATTAAAATCATCTGTAATACCTGAAGATTGGAGGATAGCGAACGTAACACCAATTTTTAAAAAGGGTTCCAGGGGTGATCCGGGAAACTACAGACCGGTGAGCCTGACGTCAGTACCAGGAAAAATGGTAGAAACCATCATAAAGAACAAAATTGCTGAACATGTAGATAGTCATGGCTTAATGGGAGACAGCCAACATGGCTTTAGACAAGGAAGATCTTGTCTTACTAATCTGTTATGTTTTTTTGAAGGTGTGAATAAACAAGTAGACAAAGGTGAGCCAGCTGATATAGTGCATTTGCACTTTCAGAAAGCCTTTGACAAAGTCCCTCATCAGAGACATCTGGCAAAAATAAAGAGTCATGGGATAGGAGTCAGTGTACTATTGTGGATCAGGAACTGGTTAAAAGATAGAAAGCAGAGGGTAGGGCTAAATGGCCAGTTTTCCCAATGGAGAAAGGTGAATAGTGGGTGTACCCCAGGGATCTGTGCTGGGTCCGCTGCTTTTTGACATATTCATAAATGACCTGGAAAAGGGAATAACGAGTGAGGTTATCAAATTTGCAGATGACACAAAACTATTTAAAGTTATTAAAACCCAAGAGGATTGTGGAAAATTTCAAGAGGAACTTGATAAATTGGAAGACTGGGCATCAAAATGGCAGATGAAATTTAATGTGGACAAGTGCAAAGTTATGCACCTAGGGAAGAACAACCCAAACTATGGTTACACGATGCAAGGTTCCACATTAGGAACCACCACCCAGGAAAAAGATTTAGGCGTCATTATGGATAACATGTTAAAACCCTCAGCCCAGTGTGCAGCGGCAAATAGAATGCTAGGTATCATAAGGAAAGGAATGGAAAATAAAACAAAGGATAATATAGTACCTCTATATCATTCCATGGTGAGACCGCACCTTGAATATTGTGTGCAATTCTGGTCACCGTATCTTAAAAAGGATATAGCGTTATTAGAAAAGGTTCAGAGAAGAGCCACCAAAATGGTAAAGGGGATGGAAGGATACCCCTATGAAGAAAGGCTAAAAAGGTTAGGGCTCTTTAACCTGGAAAAGAGACGGCTGAGGGGAGATATGATAGAAGTCTATATATTAATGAATGGAGTTAAAACGGGTAAACGTAGATCGATTGTTTACGTTATCAGAATATAGAAAGACTAGGGGACATGCAATGAAGCTACAGGGTAAACTATTTAAGATTAATAAAAGAAAATATTTTTTCACTCAACATGTAATCAAACTCTGGAATTTGTTACCGGAGGATGTAGTAAAGGCTGTTAGTGTAGCTGGGTTTAAAAAAGGTTTGGACAAGTTCCTGGAAGAAAAGTCCATAAACCATTATTAAGAAGGGACCCAGGATATCAAAGTTTGACCCAATACAAGCATTGTGGAACCTGTGTCTTTTGGGGAAATTGTTAGGTACATATGACCTAGACTGGCCACTGTTGGAAACAGGATACTGGGTTTGATGGACCTTGGTCTGACCCAGTATGGCATATCTTATGTTCTTATGTTCTGTTCGAGATCTGATGCCTGTAACCAGGCCATCCTTTTAGCCCCAATGCAGTCAAAAGATGCCCTGGTAAGAAATTTTGAGGTATTTTGACCTTGTCTGATAAGCGCTTGGAATGCACTCTGCTTATCGTCCGGAATGGTGGGGTAAACATCTCCAGATCTCTGGTGACAACCTTCAGGAACATGCACATGTATAGCATGTAGGAGGTAAATCACTCAACTCAAGATGCATGCCTGAAAACATCGATGCCCAAAGGCATCAACTGTCTTCAAGTCCCTAAATGGAGGCATGGAACAGTGATTCTTTGAACTCTTTATTTGGCACATGACCTATTCCACCATCATTGAGTGGTGAGGGAGCTGAGGCTTCTTAAAGCCTGGACACTCTGGAACCTGGTACATGGTATCGAGCCTTTTCCTGACTGGCAGAATAGTGAGAGGAGCCTCCCACATGAGGAGCGTAAGATCCTGTAAGATACGATGCATCGGTAAAGTAGCCACCTCTTTATGAGTAGGAGAGTATTGGAGTATCATGAGTTCCTCTGCCCTCGGGTCCTTCTCAGAGGCCATGGTGATCTGCAGCCCTGCTGCCATATCCTGAATGAATTCTTGAAAAGACATGTCTTCTGGTGGGGACCGCCGCCACTCTTGAGGAGGGGATGGGTCCAGAAGAATATCTGGAAGGTCTTGGAAATCCTGAGATTCCTCGTCAGAATTGAAGAAGTGGAGTCAGAGTCTGACAAGAAGTCAAAGTATCGGCGGTCTTGCTTTTGACCTCTATACTTGGTCGATGTTGAGAGTTGATGCCACTACCGATGGTCCGAGGTCAGGGCACTGGTAGCTATAGCTGTGTTAGTCTGCTGGGTACCGTTGTTGTTGGTCGGTCCCAACTGAGGCATTGGTTGCAAGACGTCCACCGATGTAGGCTCAAGGGCTGGCATTGGGGCCAATACTGTTGGCTGTAAGCAGGGTGCCAAAGCCTGCACTGCTGGAACCGTCGATACCATTGGTACAGAGAGTGCCAGAAATACAGCCAAACTCCTCTCGAGAGCCAGCATGTTCTGGTCCAGGGAGATGGCCGATCCGATGTCTGGGTGGAGTCACCTACAGGGCTTGGAGTCACTGTCCTAGAACACAGAACCGGTAGCTCTCCAGAAGTCGATGCCTTGGGAGCAATGTTCCCTCTAATTTTCTGTAGGCTGTGTGCACATAAAATATCAGCTGTGTGCAGCTTTTGAAGGAAGGTTAAATTTTTGTGTGCCATAACACGACACTCGGAGTTATATACTTTAAAATTTGACTACACGTCAGAATACAGTATGTACACCACATTGATTTTAATCAAATTAAATGAAAATAGACGATTACAAAATGAAGCGGGAAATTTCTAGTAATTACAATCATAACTTTTACATTTTAAGACATCTGTGTTGTTTTCTATCAGAATCAGAGCCGTAATTTTTGTGCGCTCTGTTGTAAAGTATGTGCGCTCGTTCGGCGAGGTGTGTGCACGCGCACACGCACACAGCTTAGAGGGAACAGTGCTTGGGAGCGTTCCAGAGCCCCTCTTGTGCTTTGGAGAACATGTCCTCCCACCAGAATTGTTTGGCTGGCCAGTCTGCATCAGAAGCACCCTTCGGTGAGTTTCAATGCCAATCGTAGGATTTTCCTCGACTCAGTATTGGTCTTCGATGCCAATGTCTTAGACTTACTCTTGTTTGGATTTTGATGAGACCTGAGACCCATGCAATGAGGTTGATGTCCTTGATGATGTGGAAGCCACTGAAATAGAGTCCGGGCAAAATAGTGAACCATATTGTCTGGCTCTATTCTATGGGCCTTTCTTAGTCATTTGTTGGCAAATGGTCAGAGCCCAAACATTTTAAACCCCAGTCGTGTTTATCTGTGACTGATATTGTACCGGAACATTTGGTACTTTTTTTTTAAACCACTGATGAGTTTTTCCATGTTTGAGGTTCTCTTCAGGAATGAAGAGAAAAATGTAGGTTGAAAGCCTAGTTGGTGGTGAACATTGCTGAGAAAGAAGAGAGAAAAAATTTTGAAATTAAATGAAAAAGATATCGGGCCGGTGTCAGACTAACGGAACCAGCATAGACGGAAAGGCAGAGCACGATATTAAACCAAAAAAATAAATGTTTTTCGGCAGAGACAGGAATGTACAACCTGCCGGCTCCACTGAAAACAAAGAACTGAGGAGAGGATTTGGGAAGGCAGATGCACAGGCGCAATGGACTGCTCCCAAAGGCTTTCCTATTGGACGCTGAGGAGCATTCCTGCATGGGCTCCATCTGTACCAACGTCACCCATATGTGAAGACTGCATTCCTGCTTGTTCCTGGAGATTCCCCTCAAATACATCCTCTTTAGTCCCGACTCACATCCCTTTCTAATCTCAACCCACACCATTCCAATTTCCTCATTCTTTGCCCCTTCTCCAGTCTCTTCACTCAGCATCTTCCTATGCCCTGCAGTCCCATCAAACACTTTCTCCTCCACTCAGGCCCATCACCCATGCCCCTATTCTTTCTTCCCCACCCCCCTCTGATCCCCTCACTCTTAACCCATTTTTTCACTCACTTTCCCCATTCCCTAATTTACTCTCCCCTTGGTACCCCTTCTAATCCTTTCTACCCCTGAAACCCACTTAAAATCTTCTCACTTCTCCCACCTCCCAACCCAGCTTGGTGCTTAGACATTAGTGGCAGCACAGACGTTTCATACCACATTCTTTCCCCTCTGTTGCTAAGATTGTTGTCACACTTTGAATTAAAGATGTCCTATGTGATTTAAGGCGCAACATTGGCCCTGGCAGCAGAGAAGAATGCAGCTCAAGGCACCACTCTGCATTTTCATTGCTGATTCAACTTCCATAGAAGTATATAAAAGTTGGGTTTTGTTGAACTCAGGAGTGGGTTGTACCTTGTATTTAAGATCTAGTTTCTTAATGCTGGTTAAGCAATCACTGAGATTTGTCACATATGCACTTATTGATTATGGAGCAAATCTTGGATTAAACCAGGGGGGGTCCTCAACCCAGTTCTCGGGACACACCTTACCAGTCAAGTTTTCAGGATAACTACAATGAATATGCATGAAAGAGATTTGCAGACAATAGAGGCAATGCATGCATATCTCTTCATGAATATTCATTGTAGTTATCCTGAAAACTGGACTGGCTAGGTGTGTCCCAAGGACTGGGTTGAGAACTCCTAAACTAAACTGTCACTTTGAACTTTGAAGCTTCTACAAATTGTAAAAGTTTGGAAACATCAGCACTAGGTTCTGAATCCTGCCAAAACAAGACATCTTTTATACAAATCTTGGTAAGAGATAACTTCTTAAGGGGAGGAGTTCCTCATATGTAGTAGGAAAGGATCTGACAGAATTCCTGTGAAGAGATCCTCCCTTTAAGGGAAGGAGACTTCTGGTATGTAGTGGAGAACTGTATAGTCTTCTATGTGAGTCTGAAAAACCGGAGAGCATGGAGAAGGAGAGGTAAAGAGTGGGCCTCCTGCAAATCGGAATATAAAACAGAAAAAAGAGAAATGCTTGGATCCTGAGAAAACTGAGGCTTGCTCTGCATAGAAGTGCTGTGGACAGAGGGCTGCGGCTTTGTGTGATCCTGATATTCCACCCCAGGGATATCCTTGCAAACAGCCACTGAAAAAGCTTTGGACCATTTTTTTGCAAAGATGAATGGGACTGCTCTGATAAAGACAGAAAAACTGAAAATCTGGGTTGAAGTTGGTAGTTTTTCACATAATTTATTTAGCTGTATTTTATTTAGCTGTATTTATATCCCGCTTTTCACCGGGTCAAAGCGGTCAATTGGGGGATACATTTAACATGAGGGGATATGAGACACATACACTAATACTTACAGGGAACATGGGCAATGGAGGGTTAAGTGGCTTGCCCAAGACCACAAGGAGTGCCTACAGGACTAGAAATCCCAGTCCCTCCAGCCTGAGATTGCTGTCCCCAGGTGGGACTTGAACCCCCGGCCCTCCGGCCTGAAGTACCTTGTCCTAACCACTAGACCACTCCTCCCTCTAAAGATTGAGTTGTTAAAGCATCTGGCTCAATGGTGGTCTGCTGAGCAGGCAGTGAAAATGCAGAACCCTGTACCCTTATAGATAAAGAAGAGGATATCTGCAACGGCTCTGTACTGGAATTTTCTCTGTGCAGAAGAGCTGGGTGTGCATGCCTGAGCAGAGATTGGTCTGTGCTGAAACACTAACTATGTTGAAACTATGACTTCCAATTTCCTGCAATTTGGTGAAGAACTATGGTTATGGTCATCTTTAGCAAAATGATGGCATTTTGCAAACTTCTTTGAACCATGAGACTTAGCAAATTCTCCCTGCTCAGACCTGTGCAACTACAAAGATGTCTGCACTTTAGCTCAAGAAGTTTCAGCCAAGACTGGCACTGACTTCAAAATGTTATGGCACTACCCTTTCACAAGAGAAATTTTGAAGTCACTGTGTGAAAGAAGGGAAGCAACATCAAAGGAGAATCTGTGGGGCTGTGCAGTATCAGCCAAACTCTATGCCAATGATTTTTAATTTCTGCTTCAAGAGCCTCTTCTCTGTCTCATAATGCTGTTGGAACCAACTGCGGCAGTTCTTAAAGACTTGCAGAGACACCTGCAGTCCTTGCATTCCTTTTGTTGATGCTTGAAGTGCAGACAAATGATAAGTCTACAGATGTCATAATTTGCAATCTTTCTTCCGCAAGTTGGGTAGGCCCTGAAGCCATAATTTATCTGCCCCCCATGGTCCTATGGTGACTCAGGAATGAATTAAATCAGCAAAAATGAATTCTTTTTTCATAAAATAAAGAAAATAGGTGTGATGAAAAATGACAGAATAATGGAAGTCAAAACTCTGAAAAATATCAGGAAAACTTTATTTCACATCCATTTGGCAAAGTGGAAAAACAAACTAAGAGGAATGATAAGATTGCTCTGTGCAGGAAGGGCCACACATGCTCACACCTTTACACTAGTTCTGAGAGAGCCGTTTCTCCTGGTGTCATCAGATTGTGTCATCCATTTGTGTGCCAGAGTAAATAATAAATCTTCATATTCAAACAAAGAAATGTGTGATCCTTATTTTCTTCTTTGGTACAGGAATTTGTAATATGATATATCTATCAGTCAGAAGCCATGCAGCTTTCAAATTGATCAGTTACCAAATTGTAGGCCATATTCTATGACATCACAACTTGCTCTGACCATCCTAAGATTATAACTGAACAGAATTTGCCTAATTCACCGTTAAAAGAAACTAAGGTAAAAACAATCAACAGCAATTCTACGTGCAGGGTGTGTCAGAGGTCACTGAGCATTCAACTATCTCTGGCAGAAACGGGATGAAATTGAATTAAAATAAGTATGCATGCATTAGATACATAATAAAAAAAAAGGTGGAAACTGGATGAATGGTTCCACAGCTAGTAGCACAGGAAAGACAAGAGGGAGAACACAAAAGACTTGCATGATGATTTTCTAAGGCCAGTTTCCTAGTAGGAAACTAAGCAAAAACTTTCCAGCTACATTTCATATTGAAATGCACCTGTATATTTAGAGAACTTGACTAGTCTGTGTGCAGGCATGGGTTATATACACTGTTCCCTCTAAGCTGTGCGCGTGTGCGCGCGCACACACCTCGCCGAGTGAGCGCACATACTTTACAACAGAGCGCACAAAAATTACAGTTCTGATTCTGATAGAAAACAACACAAACGTTCTTAAAATTGAAAAGTTGTTGTGTATTTATGGTTTTTACAAGTCCTACAATATTTTCTAGTGCAATCAATGTGGTGTACATACTGTATTCTGACGTGTAGTCAAATTTTAAAGTATATAACTTCGAGTGTCGTTATGTGGCGCACAAAAATTTAACCTTCCTTCAAAAGCTGCACAGCTGATATTTTATGCGCACACAGCCTACAGAAAATTAGAGGGAACATTGGTTATATATAGCTCTGCATTTTATGGACTTTTATTTTATTTATTTATTTTATTTTATTTATTTATTTTTTATACCGTGCTATTTAGAATCAGTGTGGTTTACATGTATACTAACAGGTACTATTTATTCCCTTCTCCCCGAAGGGCTCACAATCTAAGTGTACCTGGATACCAAAAATATTAATCCTAGTGACTATACTTAAGTATTTAAATTCCACCTTTCAGATTAATTAATCAAAGTGGCTTACAGAAATAAAAATAAATCATCAAATACAGACATAACTAAAATAAATTAAAATTGGCCCATTAACACACAAAATCCAATCGATTCAAAGAGATGACAAAATTAAACCCTCAGTAACCGGCTTAAAAATTAAACCCTCAGTAACAGACTTAAAAAGCAGAGGAAAACAGCCAGGTTTTCAACAGTTTCTTAAAAATTGAATAGTCCTTGGCCTGGCATAATTCACCATACCAACATGCTTTCTGTTGGAGTTAATGTGTTTTCAATATAATCATTCTCTATGAAGATCATAAGCTCTTTACTACAAGAGCATTTCAATCTTCAGCTGCAATGAGAGACTTCACCTCCAGTATTGTTTTATGTGTAGTGCAAATAATAATAATTTTAAAAATTCTACTACCTGTCGGTATGTGCCTTGATTAGCATCGTCATTCCTGGAGTCATAATATTGTTCAATAAATGCAAAGTATTCTTTCTGTTTTCTCTGTAGTGTGCCTTCCCTTCGTTCTACATTTGCTGGAAGATAACCCTTGAAAAGCAAAGAAAAAATATATGTAAGCAATATAAAGTAAGCACACAAAAGGAAAGAAAGCTTAGGAATGTGTACAAACTACATTGATTTGTCCAATGGTAAGAGGCCACTTCAGAGGCACCAGATATAGCTAATCTATATGTAGCTAAAATTGAGACATCCTTTCTTGACGTTTTTTCCATTTTCACCTTATGTCATCTCTTGGAAAAGGTTAACTGATGACATTTTCATTCTATGGAAAGATAATAGTAATCAGCTGACCGAATTTTATACCAATCTCAAGTTTAAAACACAGTTTAGTTTAAAAGAAATCTCATTTCTTCATTTCAAATCTCATTCAAATCACTTGGTTTGCAGCTTGTCGTGCTGTGAGGGCTTGTGTGAATCAGTGATGCTGAGAGCTAAACTATCGGTAGTTTAACCACCGGCAGGGTCTCCCAAGATGGACAGGTCTCAGCTGAGGTGCCAGACCAAGATAAACCACCCATCTGGGCAGCAGCAGAATGGGATAGTGTTGACGGCGGAGGATCACATTTCTGTGACAACAGCAACACCACCAAACTTAAACTGCGCGGAGGAAAGGCCCAGTAATCTACTTCTATATCTTGCCATGAAAACCCAATGCATAGTTACAACAAAACAAATTGTGCTATAGTGCTGGAAGATGAGACCCCCAGGTAGGAAGGCACTCAGCTAGCTACTGGGGAAGAGCTGAAGACATTTTCAGAGTAAAGTCAGCATTTATGATGTGGTTGGATAAAAGCCCTCGGGACATCTGACTGCTGATGTAGCTTGTCAGACGGCTGCCTAGGGTGAGAACTTATACAATCTTGACGATGCATATATTCATATGATTCTTGCAAGGTATTGTGGGTATTGTAGTTCATTCACTCCCAAACACAGCTGATGACAATAATTTGAGTTGTGAAACCAAGTGGTAAGATCAATAAAATACTTCTTTTATTGATGGGGTTTAATTCACCCAGCACATGTATGCTTGATAGCACTATAAATGAGGTTACTTGCTTGCAGTGTTTAAAGGGATAACAAAAAGTCACAAAGTAAACCAGAAAACAACCTTCAGCTTGTCAGGCAATTAGCTAATGTTTTCTTAGCAAGTAATTACCAAATACAAAGGCACAAAGTAAAGAATAAACTTTGCTGGTTAGGTTAACTTCTGCTTATTTTCCACGCCGATCTCAGCAGTGATTCTCCCTTGCTCACACACACAATCAGGTGCAGCCCTAATTACTATCAATGGACCAGCTGAAAGCCTTTAGCTGGCTGGCTGCTACTGTGTGAGCCCAAATCCTGCTTTAAGAGCTGTTTGCAGTGGAAATAAAGAACAAAGTTAGGTTTCTTTGTGATGGCTGATGTGTTTGCTCACGGAAAACTAGCAATAGCATTTAGATAGAGAACAGTCCATATAAATAGTTTCATTTGCTGTATCTCCCTCTTCATCAATCAGCATATGGTCACTATCATACATTGGCACAGACGAGTCTTTCATTAAGGCATTATCATGAGAATGCTTATTCCCTGGCTGCCATTCTCTGTTATAGATAGGGTCTGGATCAGTGTTCATACCTGAGCCTCTCCTGCTATCATTATTCCTCTCTGTATAGGCTGGCCAATATGTAACCCAATTCTGATGTCCAGCCTTCCAATCTTGATCCCTGGACACTGGATCTTCTCTCACATACCTTCTGGCCTTGGTCTGAAAGTCCCTTCCACATGCAGTCTTCTCTCTTCCAGGTAGCCACTGGTGATTCCTATCTCTGCCACTCCATTCCTCTGGCTGAATCCAGTCCAATGGACTCTGCTGGCTTTTGGAATACCTCCCAGTATGAGTACTGCCTTGGAATCTCCCAGACCTTCCAATGGCCTTTCTTCTCTTCCTTCCAGAGAGTTTCCTTCTCTCTCTATCTGCTTGGCTTGGCTTCTGTTTCTCCAGGTGATACTGGTGCTTGTAGCCGTTGCTGAAGCTCTCCCCTCTGTATCTCTTCCTGAAGCTGTTCTTGAGACTGTTATCTGAAGAATAAGCTCTATTCTTATCCTGTTCTAATGTGTGCTGCTCCCTAACACAGCGCAGCTGTCTTGAATCAGGCCCTGCCCTTTGAGATGAGTGCTTAGGGATTACCTCATAGCTCTCTTGATTGCACACACATTTTCTCTCTTCAGCCTCCCCTCATGGCTGCTGGAAACCTGGTGCATTCTGGGACTGGTAGTCTTTTATGTGAAAACTCTGTTTTCTTGCTTCTACCAGAACTGACAGGTTGCTTGTTCAGAGTCACATCATCTTTTCTATAGCTCCTACCTGAGCGATAAGCTTCCTTATCACAAGCTGCACATGAAATGAGAGTCAGAAGCTGTAAAGATGTCTTACACATTGGAACATGGAACATACGAAGCATGAACCAAGGGAAGTTGGAGGTAGTCAAGAATGAAATGGAACGTGTACAACTTGATCTGTTGGGTGTCAGCGAACCAAAATGCACTGGCATCGGGCACTTTGCATCAGATGATCACATGGTCTACTATGCTGGAAATGAAAGACAAAGAAGAAATGGTGTTGCATTTATAATAAAGAAGAAACTTGCAAGAACTGTAATGAAATACAATGCAGTCAGCGAACGCTTAATCTCTATTCGTCTACGAGGAATGCCTATCAACACAACTATAATTCAAGTATATGCCCCAACAACAGATGCAGAAGAGAATGAAATTGAAGAGTTCGATGAACAAGTACAAGCTGAAACATGCAAACAGGATATCCTGATAGTCATGGGTGACTGGAACGCAAAAGTTGGCAACAAAGAAGGCGGCAAAGTAGTTGGAAAATATGGACTTGGCAACAGAAATGAAGCTGGAGAAAGACTGATAGAATTCTGCAAGACCAACAATCTATTCATCTCAAAACCTTCTTCCAGCAACACAAGCGGCGACTGTACACATGGACTTCACCCAATGGATTGTATAAAAATCAAATTGACTACATCTGTGGAAGTCAATGAAGGAAAAGCTCTGTAACATCAACAAAGACAAAACCTGGAGCTGACTGTGGTACAGATCATCAGCTACTAGTATGCAAACTCAAGCTAAAGTTGAAAAAGAGCAAACCACTCAAGAATGCAGCAAAATATGACCTTAAGAATATACCACTGGAATTTAAAGACTGCCTGCAAAATCGATTTGCTGCTTTAGATACAGATGACAGAGCTCCAGAAGAGTTATGGAATGACATCAAGAAGGTTGTGTTGGAAGAAAGCGAGAAGTCTCCACAAAAGGTAAAAAAGCAAAAACGGCCAAAATGGATGACTGAAGAAACTCTGAAAATTGCCCAGAAACGCAGAGAAGCTAAAGCCTGAGAAGAAAGAAAGACAATCGCAGAACTCAACAGAGATTTCCAACGTGCAGCAAGACAGGACAAGGAAAAGTACTGCAATGACGCGTGCAAGGAAATAGAAGCAGAAACTATTAGAGGAAGAACAAGATCGGCTTTCCTAAAGCTACGAGAGTTAAAGAAAAAGTTCCAGCCTCGAATTGGAATGTTACAAGATGCTCAAGGTTCTATGTTGAATGATGCTGAGAAGATCAAGAAAAGGAGGAAGGAATATACAGAGTTTTTATATGATAAAGATCAAGTGGCCCAACAGCCGTTTCAACCTGTACCTTATGATCGGGAACCACTGGTGATGAAAGAAGAAGTTGAAGCAGCATTGAAAGCCTTATCAAAGAACAAAGCACCAGGCATTCATAGCATTCCCATAGAAGTATTACAGCAATCTGATGCAGCTGTTACCATACTTACAAGGCTCTGCCAAGAAATATGGAAGACAACATCATGGCCAACTGACTGGAAAAGATCTGTATTTATACCAATACTAAAGAAAGGTGATCCAACTGACTGTGGAAATTATCGCACAATCGCTCTGATCCCACATGCCAGCAAGATTCTACTGAAGATTATTCCAAAGAGACTACAACCATACCTGGAACAACAACTACCTGAAGTGCAAGCAGGGTTCAGGAAAGGGCGAGGAACGAGAGACATCATTGTGGATATGAGATGGATCCTTGAAAATACTAAAGAATGCCAAAAGGATATCTATTTGTGCTTTATCAACTATAGCAAGGCCTTTGACTGTGTAAACCATGAGAAACTCTGGGCCACATTAAGAAGCATGGGTATACCAGAACACCTGATTGTTCTCTTGCACAATCTGTACATTGATCAAGAAGCAGCAGTTCGAACAGAACAAGGAGAAACAGAATGGTTTAAAATAAGCAAAGGTGTAAGACAAGGCTGCATACTTTCCCCCTGCCTGTTTAATTTATATGCAGAACAAATCATCAGAGAAGCAGGATTGTATGAAGACAACAGAGGTGTGAAGATTGGTGGAAGACTCATCAACAACCTTCGCTATGCTGATGATACCACATTACTGGCTGAAAGTGAAGATGATCTGAAACATTTGCTTCTCACAATCAAAGAACATAGTCTCAAAATGGGCCTGCACCTTAATGTAAAGAAGACAAAGATCATGACAACTGGCATAATCAACAGGTTCATTGTCGAAGGAGAAGAAATTGAAATCATGAACAACTTTAACCTACTTGGATCAACTATCAATAAAGAAGCAACAAGCAGTCAAGAAATCAGACGACGCATTGCTCTTGGCAGAATGGCTATGAAAGACCTAGATAAGATTCTCAAGAGCAGAGATGTCTCTCTCCATACAAAGATTCGACTTGTTCAAGCCATGGTATTTTCAATAACATCATATGGATGTGAAAGCTGGACAGTGAAAAAGATAGACAGGAAGAAAAATGATGCCTTTGAATTATGATGCTGGCGGCGAATACTGTGTATACCATGGACTGCCCGAAGAACAAACCAGTCGGTACTAGAGGAGATCAAACCTAAGCTTTCTTTAGAAGCTCAGATGACAAGATTTCGACTTTCATACTTTGGACACATCATGCGAAGAGAGAGATCAGTAGAGAAAGACATCATGCTTGGCAAGATAGAAAGTCAATGCAAAAGAGGAAGGCCAGCAATGAAATGGATCAATACAATAACAGCAGCTACGGGTACCAGTCTGTCAACAATGAGCCGCCTGACTGAAGACCGAACCCAATTTAGGATAGCTATCCAGAGGGTCGCCATGAGTCGACTCCAACTCGACGGCACTTAACACCACATTAAAAATATCACCATCTGTTTTTTGTACCACTATTTTCCATAAACCCATAGATCGTAATAAGCTTCTTAAGTACGACAGATTTCACAGTAGTAAACTCAAAAAGAACCTACCAGTCTCACAGTTTTTAAGACTTCGTAGATTTTGTACTGATCTCAGAGTTTAACAGCCAGTCCTGTGATATGGCTAAGAGATTTTCTGTAAGGGGCTACCCTATTGATTGTACTAAAAAGGGATATAGTCGTGCTGAGTTTACTTCAAGATGTGACTTGCTTCTATCTAAAGACAAGACTTCTGATGAAAAATTTGTTGGTATTATCCGATTTTCATACCTGTCGTCACGTATTCAGAAAGTTTTGAAGAACCAATGGCATATCCTACAGACATGCCCATGTTTTTCTAACAAACATCTGGTCATTGCTTTTACTAGGGAACGCAATCTAGCAGATACACTAGTCTCTTCCTTTATGCCACCAGTATGCGCCAATCAACAACAGAAAAGAGGGCATTATAGATGTGGTAGTTGCTCCATCTGTAATCATGCCATGGTTCTTAACAGTTGTTTCGTACATCCACGTACTAAAAAAAGAGTATAAGTTAAGAGACTGGACAGATTGTCGTTCTACACATGTAGTATATATTATCATCTGTCCCTGCTCTCTACTTTACTTAGGAAAAACTGTTAGAGCGGTTAAGAAGCGGGTTCAAGAGCATAAAAGTTGTATTAAAAGACAAGTTTTGACAGCCCCACTGGTGGAATACTGACTCCAATTTCAGCACACTCTTGATGATCTAAAAATGTTTTGTTATTAAGAAGGTTCTTCCCTCCCCTCGGGGCGGTGACCTCGATCATGCGCTGATTAATGAAGAGCAAAGGCTCATTTTTGAGCTAAACACGGTTCACCCTGGAGTGCTGAATAAGCAGACTACATTGTCTTTTTATGATGCCCATTGTCCCTCCAATGCAGTTCTTGTATCCTTCTGACTTCAATTTTTTTAGGCTGTAAACATTTATATTTTGCATTTCTGATTTTTATGAGGAACCTACACATTGTACAGCTTTTTACTTCTCTGGTTCACTTTTTGATTGTATCTCAAGTTTATATCTTATGTTATTTTTCTATACCACATACTTTGCTACATGTCTCTTCAATATTCTATGTTTAACAGTTTGCTTATTAGTTTCCGATTATATGCTTTCCATTTTTATGGTGGGTTCCAATTACCCTCAGTAATATTTAATTTTTATTCACAGAACAATCTATGTCCCTTATTTTTTCTCCACATAGAATATTTTTCCCCACATAAAATATTTTCTTCTCCCTCGTTACCGTATGGTCTGGTTTTAACTTTTTGTTTTTTGTTTCTGTTTTCTCACAGCATTTCATACATATTTACCACTATAATTACAACTCCTTTGCTCAGAGCACCTTTTATAAGTTTCCCTCTGTTAAGCAATTGCATCAGTGGGAGGAGTTTTCGCATATTTAAAAGTGCCCTTTGCTTCTGCGCGGCGTTTTTTCCCTGTGGTTGAACACATCACCAGGTACTGTTTCTCCGTTTGCAGCAATCTTATCTTTTACCTACCTTTATATATTTTCATGCTTGTATGACATGTTTTCAAGTATAGTTGGCACAGTGCCCCGTCAGGTTTGCAATCTTTAGCTTTTGATGTTTGTGCATGGTGACAAACCAAATATAATGTTCTTGCTGATCTTGCGCTTTCTGTCACATAAATAAGAAGCTGTTTTAACTATTTGTCCCCACAAGCTGTTTTGACTATTTGTACCCACATACCGATCACACTTTTAAAGCTATTATCTTTTGTATTTTTGATCTGACTCCTGTACTGGTTACTCATACAGTTATCTTAATTCTATGTATCATTTTAAAAGTACTTCAGTGCTGGTTTCCTATGTGACTCATCTAACATATGGAGCCGGTCCAACGGTCCCCTTTTAATGTTTTCAGTCAGCATGTCAGCTTACCATCTATTTAGTTCTTTTTATTGCCTTATTACAGTGTCAAAATTTTAAGTAGCTCCTTATTTTGTTTTTACAGCCTGACAGTATGCTTTTTTTTTTTTTTTTTAAAGGTGAGCAGTGTTTTCGGTTTATCAGTTTTTTACCTCACTATGATTGCTCTGCATTTGTTTCTATAGCGTCTGTTTATGCATAATAAGCGCTGTATTTTCATTTCCCTACTAGCACTAGAGTGTTTTTTCTTTTGTCTGTATTTTTATTAGACTTTTATATTTATTTAGACAGATTTGTATACCACCTTTTCCTTCAATCAATATATGTATGCTTTTTCTCTGAAGGTGTGATGTGTAATTCCTATGTTGTTCCTTTCTTGCTCCTCCTTCCCTCCCCCCTCCTCCTCTTTCTTCCTTCCCTTTTCCCCCCTTTTTTCCCCCTTCTCCCCCACCCCTTTCCCTCTTTCCCCTTCCCCCCTCAACTCCCCCCTTCTCTTCCTCCCCCTCCCTACCCCCCTCCTTCTCCTCTCTCTCTTTTTTCTTTCCTTTCTCTTCCTCCTCTTCTTCTTTTTACACACATATATTGTAATATAATCTGTGTATGTACATTTATTTGGTTTATCTGTTCCCTCAAATTGGGAAGGGTGATATAGCACCGCCCTGCGGGACGGGCACTATGCACATTCTGTTACATTCCTTTGGTAATGTATTTTAGTTTTAATGTTTGTATCTTTTAATTGTGATGTTTTAGTACCTTCATTTTTATAATTTTTAATTTTTATTATATTTTAACCTTATATATTTGTGTGTCCGTTTTTAAACCCCTGATGAAGGCTTAATACCGAAACTTTTTAAGTTGGGTCCTCAATAAATAAATACCTCCCGTTCAACTCACATAGTGTGGCCGTGGTTTGTGCCCTCCGCTCCTTCTTTGGGTTTTTGTTTCTGCGGAAGGTGAAATCCTCCCTTCAATCCCTTAACCACAATTCTTATACAATCAGCTTGGTTATAGTCAGAGCCTAGACAAATCAAACATTTGGCATAGGTATCAAAGTTCTAGATCTTTCTCCCACAATGTAGGAAGGAGTGGAATCCTGACTTCAACTGTGACATGTCACAGGAATTATGAAAAAAAACGAACTAAAAAAAAAAAAAAAAAAGAGTAGTTACTCACCTGTAACAGGTGTTCTCCAGGAGCAGCAGGAATCAGTCCCCACATATGGGTGACGTCGGCACCGACGGAGCCCTCGTGCGGAGCATTTCCCCAGCTTTAATAGAAAGCCTTTGGGAATGCAGCACGCATACGCGGTCCCCTTCCCGCCCAAGGGTGCCATCTTGCTCAGTCTGATGACATAGCTAAAAGACAGCAAAAATAACAAAATGAATCATATGACTGCAACTCCAAGGGGAGGAGGGAGGGTCGTGAGGACTGATTCCTGCTGCTCCTGGAGAACACCTGTTACAGGTGAGTAACTACTCTTTCTCCAGGACCAAGCAGGAAGTCAGTCCTCACATATGGGACTACCCAGCTTCAGGCTACTGGGAACCCAAAGCTGAAAAATAGCTCCCTCTAGAGCCTCAGCATCCGTGAAAGAATCTTCTCTGAGAACGCCCCCATAAGGTAGCCTAACACAAGGGCCAGAGGGTGGGAGTTGCCTAAACCTCAAAACGATTATGGAGTACCGCCTGTCTGAAAGCACTGTCCCTGCGGGACTCCCTCTCGAGGCAGTAGTGGGCCGCAAAAGTCTGGCTTGAAGACCAGGTAGCGACCCGGCAGATGTCTGCCAACGGAACAGAGCGTAGGTGGGCTACTGACGCGGCCTTCGCCCTAACACCCTGCAAGGAGAGACCGGCTGCCCTGTACGCCCAGGCGATACAGTCTGCTACCCAAATAGACAAGGTAACCCCAGCTTATTAGGGTCAAAAGATACGAAGAGCTGAACAGTCCTTCGATGCCCCTGCGTACGGTCAATGTACAAGGACAACGCCCTCCTACAGTCCAGGGTATGCAGCACCATTTCAGCCCGGCTGGCATGCGGCCTGGGAAAGAAGGTCGGAAGAACCACCTCCTGATTGAGGTGGAAAGAGGAGACAACCTTTGGAAGGAACTTAGGATGAGTCCGTAAGACCACCCTGTTCCTATAGAACCGCGTGTACGGTCTATCAGAAACCAGAGCCTGTAGTTCACTCACACGCCTGGCCAAGGTAAGAGCTACCAAGAACAATGCCTTCCAGGAAAGGAAGCGTAAATGACAGGTACCCATCGGCTCAAACAGTGGGCGAGTAAGTTGCTGCAAGACCACATTCAAATCCCACTCAGGTGCTGGTGGACGAATCGGAGGCTTGAGCAAAAGTAGCCCTCTGAGGAAGCAGGCCACTAAGGGGTGGATCGACAGAGACTGGCCCTCCACTGGGGAGTGGTGCACTGACAGAGCACTGAGGTGGACCCGAACAGAGTTGGATTTAAGGCCTAGGTCCAACAGGTGAAGCAGATACTGCAGCACCACTGGCACCAGGCACGAAAAAGGATCCTCTTGACACTGAGCACACCAGGTGGAGAACCTTCGCCACTTGAGGGCATAAGATTTCCGGGTGGATTGTCTCCTAGAGGCCAGAACCACCTCCTCCACTTCCCTAGGTAGAAGCAAGGGGGCTAGAACTATCCTTTCAGCAGCCAGGCCATCAGATTGAGGGACTGGAGGTTGGGGTGCAGGAGAGATCCCTGATCCTGAAAAGGAGATCGGGTTGCATCCCCAGAGGGAGTGGAGTGTCCGCCGCCAATTGCAGAAGGAGTGGAAACCACGGCTGCCTCGGCCATCTGGGGGCTACCAGGATCAGCGAGGCCTTGTCGTGAAGAACCTTGAATAGGGTTCAGGCCACTAGAGGCGTAGGGGGAAACGCATACAGTAGGCCCGTAGACCAAGATATGAGGAAGGCATCCGCTGCTATTCGCAGAGGATGCGGTTGTCTGTAGCAGAACCTGGGTAGCTGATGGTTCAATGGACTGGCAAAGAGATCAATGGTTGGAAGACCCCATTTTAGGAAGATCTGCTGAACCACTAGGGGATTCAAATGCCATTCGTGAGGCTGTAGAATCCTGCTCAACCTGTCTGCCAGGTAATTTTCTTGGCCAGGTAGATAAACTGCCTTGAGAAACATGCCCTGCTTGACTGCCAAGGCGTACAGGGCCTGTGCTTCCTGACACAGAAGCCTGGATCCTGTGCCTCCTTATTTGTTCACATAGAACATCGCTACTTGGTTGTCTGTCTGAATCAAGACAGACTGGTGAGAGAGGACATGAGAGAAAGTCTGTAGAGCCAAGCAAATAGCTCGCAACTCCAACAGATTGATTTGCTGTGTGGCCTCCCAAGGGGACCAGAGGCCCTGAGTACATGCCCCCTGGCAATGTGCACCCCAACCCTGAAGAGAAGCATCTGTTGTCAGCACCTGTGTGTGTGGCGGTGCCTGGAAAGGCACCCCTTTGACCAGGTTCGGGAGATGCAGCCACCACTGCAGGGAGGTTGCTAGTAACTTGGACACACTTACTTTTTTTCTCTTAAGTCTCCTGTGGCCTGCAGCCACTGAGCTCTGAGGCACCATTGAGCAGGCCGCATATGCAGATGGGCATTTGGAGTTACATGGACCGTGCAAGCCATGTGGCCCAAAAGCCTCAAGAAATGTCTGACAGAGACCAGAGACCCACTGCGAAACTGCTGGGCCAGAGCCTTCA
Organism: Ichthyophis bannanicus; assembly: GCA_033557465.1. Lineage (NCBI taxonomy): Eukaryota > Metazoa > Chordata > Amphibia > Gymnophiona > Ichthyophiidae > Ichthyophis > Ichthyophis bannanicus. The sequence continues at coordinate 122,018,604 of CM066038.1, read as the reverse complement.
GTCTGTGGGCCCTGTCCTCGGGCAAATAAGCCATTGCTTACAAGGTATCCAACCTTGCCCCTATGAACTCTACATCCTGTGAAGGGAGCAAAGTGGACTTTGCGAAGTTTATTAGGAAGCCCAGGTGCTGGAGAAGAGAGACAGTGCGGAGAGTGGCTTGTCTGGTCTCCTGCGGAGACTGACCCCTGATGAGCCAGTCATCCAGGTATGGAAAGACAAAGATGCCCTGGCTTCTGAGATAGGCCGCCACCACCGCCAGGCATTTGGTTAAAACCCTGGGTGCAGAGGTCAGGCCAAATGGAAGTACTCTGTACTGAAAATGATTTCCTCCCACTACAAATCTGAGATATTGTCTGTGGTCTGGATGAATGAGGATGTGAGTATAAGCATCCTTTAGGTCTAAGGAGCATAGCCAATTTCCCTGCTGGAGGTAGGGCAGCAGTATTCCAAGGGTAAGCATCTTGAACTTTTTCCTCTCCAGGAACTTGTTGAGATTTTGCAAGTCTAGGATGGGCCTGAGGCCTCTTGTCCTTTTTGGTACTAGAAAGTACCTGGAATAGAAGCCTCGTCCTATCAGGTGGTGAGGCACCGGTTCCACCGTCTGCACCTGCAGAAGACTTGCCAACTCCTGAAGGAGGAGGTTCCTGTGCAGAGGGAGTCTTGGAGGCTCCCCTGGAAAATAGGAGGGAGGTAACTGGTTGAAGTGGAGCAAGTAGCCCTTTTGGACTGCTCAGTACCCAGGTGTCCCCTGTTATAGTTGACCATCTGTGGGCGTACAGTGTCAGCCGGCCTCCTGTGCTGAGTGGAGCCAGCTGTGGGGGAGAGGCTATGCAGTGGGAGTCAAAACCCCGCTCCCTGCGGTGCAGGAGCCGGAGCTGGCGGCTTGGGGCCCATGTCCCTGCCCCTTGGCCTGCTGACTAGACTTGAAGGACTAGAAAGGGGGGCTGTTACTTCTGAAGAGAAATCTGAAATTGTGAGTATATACTTCTGGGAATTTTTCTGAAAGGAATTTTTTTCTTTTAAAGCTAATTAATCTGTGAACCCACTATTTTTTGTTAAATCAGTCAGGACCTAGTAGCAACAGTTTAAGATTCAATTTAAAACACAGAAGAGAACTTTCTGGTTACCTTTCATACCCAGTAGAGAGCTGTAGTTTAAATTTCATAGTCACACAGGGCCTAGCATCAGCAAAGTACTTTTAGTTTCAAATTAAAACACAGAAGAGAGCTTTCTGGTTAACTTTAGAATCCAGCAGAGAGCTTGTGGTTTAAATTTCATAGTCACTCAGGGCCTAGCATCAGCAAAGTACTTTTAGTTTCAAATTAAAACACAGAAGAGAGCTTTCTGGTTAACTTTAGAATCCAGCAGACAGCTTGTAGTTTAAATTTCATAATAGGTTAGGGCCTAGCATCAGCAAAGTACTTTTAGTTTCAAATTAAAACACAGAAGAGAGCTTTATGGTTAAATTTAGAATCCAGCAGAGAGCTTGTAGTTTAAATTTCATAACAGGTTAGAGCCTAGCAGCAGCAAAGAGCTATAATTTAAATCAAATCAGAATATAGCTTACCTCAGCAGCACAGGACAGGGTACTGTGTAGCAGCCCTCTTTTAATAAGTGTTAAAGACGTACATCAAGCTTGGATGTTGTTGAAAAATACTATCTTGGAAGCCCAGACCAGCTGTATTCCACGCTTTAAGAAAAGTGGAAGGAAGCCCAAAAAACTGCCAGCATGGTTTAAAGGTGAGGTCAGAGAGGCTGTTGTTGCCAAAAAAGCATCTTTCAGGAAATGGAAAAAAGAGCCAAATGACGAAACCTGGAAACAACACAAGCACTGGCAAGTCAAATGCAAGGCATTGATAAGGCAGGCAAAGAGACAATTTGAGAAGAAGCTTGCTGCGGAAGCAAAAACACGAAATAAAGACCTTTTCAAGTACATTCGTAGCAAAAAACCTGTGAGAGAGTCAGTTGGTCCATTAGATGATAAAGGGGTTAAAGGAGCACTAAGAGGCGAAAAGGCGATAGCGGAGAGACTGAATGAATTCTTTGCTTCAGTCTTTACTGAAGAAGATGTAGGGATGTTACCCATGACTGAAGTGGTATTTAAAGGTGCGGAAGAATTGAAGGAAATATCGATACATCGGGAAGATGTATTACAACTATTAGATAAACTGAAGAGTAGCAAATAACCTGGGCCGGATGGTATACATCCAAGAGTGTTGAAAGAACTGAAATATGAGATTGCAGACCTGCTATTAGTAATCTGTGAACTATCATTAAAATCATCTCTAATACCTGAAGATTGGAGGATCGCCAATGTAACACCAATTTTTAAAAAGGGTTCCAGGGGTGATCCGGGAAACTACAGACCGGTGAGCCTGACGTCAGTACCGGGAAAAATGGTAGAAACCATCATAAAGAATAAAATTACTCAGCATGTAGATAGTCACGACCTAATGGGAGACAGCCAACATGGCTTTAGACAAGGAAGATCTTGTCTTACTAATCTGTTATCTTTTTTGAAGGAGTGAATAAACAGGTGGACAAAGGTGAGTCGGTTGATATTGTGTATCTGGACTTTCAGAAAGCCTTTGACAAGGTCCCTCATCAGAGACTTTTGGCAAAACTAAAGAGTCATGGGATAGGAGGCAGTGTACTATTGTGGATCGGGAACTGGTTAAAAGATAGAAAGCAGTGGATGGGGCGAGGGGAGAGAGGGGCAGTACTACAGGCCCACCCTTATGTGAGCCATGTGCTCCGCGAGTGGGATAGGATTAGGGGGACTGAGGGAGAGGGTGGGGGGAAGCACTTTTCCCTGATGAGGGAGCTTTGCCATACCGTGGAGTTTCGAGCTGGGAAGGAGGGGGGTTTTATCTCCGGTGGGCCCGAGGGGGGCTGAAGTGTTTCTACCAGTTTGTTGATGGGGGGGGAGTTGGTGCCATTTGAGGGGCTGCAGGAGACTTATGGGCTCCGGGACGGGGACCGTTTTCATTATAGTCAGGTGGTGACCTTCCTGTGGAAGAAACTGGGGAGAGTCGGGCTGGAGCGGGACTATACTCTGTTGGAGGTGGTCTGGTATGGGAAGAAGACCTCTCCGGGGCTCATCTCGGTGCTCTACAAGGCCATCCAAGGGCCCCTAAGGGGGAAGCACAGGTATATGCGGGAATGGGAGGAGGACCTGGGCAAAGCCTTGGAGGAGGGCCACTGGAAGAATGTGTTTGACCAGATGCAGTTGTTACCACTGTCCATAGCGGTCTGGGAGAATTGGTGCAAAGTGGCTATGCGGTGGTACTATACCCCGGCCCGTTTGCATCGAATGTTCCCTCGCGTGTCCAGCCAGTGCTGGCGGGGTTGTGGGGAGGAGGGTACCTTTTTTCATATATGGTGGACATGCCCCAGCATCCAGCAGTTTTGGAGGGCGATACGGGACTGGATGAGGGAGGTGGTGGGGAAGGAGGTGGCCTTAGACCCCCGTGGGTACTTGTTAGGGTGGTGGAAGGAAGGGGGGCCGGCCCAAGATAAACGACAGGTCATGGCGTGCCTGAGTGCGGCCCGCTGTGAGCTAGCGTATCGCTGGAAACAACAGGAGGCGCCGCGGGTAGAACACTGTGTGATACGCCTCCGGCAGGTGTACCTAATGGAAAAGCTCACCGCAGCCCGTAGGCAGAAGGTGGACAGATTTGAGAAACAGTGGGACAAGGTATTGCTCTATTTGCGAAAGGATACCACACACTGAAGGGATGTTACTATAATTAGGGGGGGGGATCAGGGCAGTTTAGAATAAGGGGGGTAGGTAGAGGTGGGGGGGGGGGGTCTGGGGGGGGGAGCTGGGCATTGGCGAGGGCGGGGGGGGGTGTTTAGGGTAGTTAAGGGGGAGGGGGGTGGGGGGGGATAAAAAATGCTGGTAGATGTGCCCGGGGTAGTTGAGGACCCCTACATCTGTCCCACCCTCTCCATATAGGGGAGGGTTGGGAGGACGCTCCGCACATTCTAGGGCAAAGATGGCCCTTTTTACATCCCTATGGACACGGAGCGGGACATTCTTTGTGGGGACCTTGAGGGCGGTGGTGGTTGCTAGGGATGTTCTAGAGCGGGCGGATGCAGAGTGGATTTGATGTTGCAATGGGATAGAACCCTTGTGTCTAGCGGGGGTACTGCTTCCCAATGTGCTGTTGTAATGTGTGATGTTGAAGTTATACAAAATATTTTGGAGTTTGTATTGGAATTGCTGTTAATAAAAATATTAAATACAAAAAAAAAAAAAAGATAGAAAGCAGAGGGTAGGGCTAAATGGCCAATTTTCGCAATGGAGAAAGGTGAATAGTGGAGTACCCCAGGGATCTGTGCTGGGTCCGCTGCTTTTTGACATATTCATAAATGACCTGGAAAGTGGAATAACGAGTGAGGTTATCAATTTTGCAGATGACACAAAACTATTTAAAGTTGTTAAAACCCAAGAGGATTGTGAAAAATTGCAAGAGGATCTTGATAAATTGGAAGACTGGGCATCAAAATGGCAGATGAAATTTAATGTGGACAAGTGCAAGGTTATGCACCTAGGGAAGAACAACCCAAACTATGGTTACACGATGCAAGGTTCCACATTAGGAACCACCACCCAGGAAAAAGATTTAGGCGTCATTGTGGATACCATGTTAAAACCCTCGGCCCAGTGTGCAGCGGCAGCCAAGAAAGCAAATAGAATGCTAGGTATGATAAGGAAAGGAATGGAAAATAAAACAAAAGATATTATAATGCCTCTATATCGTTCCATGGTGAGACAGCACCTTGAATATTGTGTGCAATTCTGGTCACCGTATCTTAAAAAGGATATAGCGATTTTAGAAAAGGTTCAGAGAAGAGCCACCAAAATGGTAAAGGGGATGGAAGGATACTCCTATGAGGAAAGGCTAAAAAGGTTAGGGCTCTTTAACCTGGAAAAGAGACGGCTGAGGGGAGATATGATAGAAGTCTATAAATTAATGAACGGAGTGGAACGGGTAAACGTAGATCGATTGTTTACGTTATCAGAATATAGAAAGACTAGGGGACATGCAATGAAGCTACAGGGTAAACTATTTAAGACTAATAAAAGAAAATATTTTTTCACTCAACGTGTAATCAAACTCTGGAATTTGTTACCGGAGGATGTAGTAAAGGCTGTTAGTGTAGCTGGGTTTAAAAAAGGTTTGGACAAGTTCCTGGAGGAAAGGTCCATAAACCATTATTAAGAAGTGACTGAAGATATCAATGCTTGACCCAGTACAAGCATTGTGGAACTTGTGTCTCTTGGGGAAACTGCTAGGTACATATGACCTAGATTGGCCACTGTTGGAAACAGAATACTGGGCTTGATGGACCTTGGTCTGACCCAGTATGGCATATCTTATGCTCTTATGACCCTGTTGGGGAGCTGTAGAGGCCTGGAATTGAGGGTAGGATTTGTAGGCAGAAGCCTTCCTCGGGTAAATTTATTTAGTTTATTTATTTATTTAGCTGCATTTATATCCCGCTTTTCACCGGGTCAAAGCGGTTGGGGGATACATTTAACACGAGGGGATATAAGACACATACACTAATACTTACAGGGAACATGGGCAATGGAGGGTTAAGTGGCTTGCCCAAGACCACAAGGAGCACCTGTGGGACTAGAAACCCCGGTCCTTCCGGCCCAAGGTTGCTGTCCTCTAGTGGGATTTGAACCACTGACCTTCCGGCCTGTGGTACCTTGCCCCAACCACTAGGCCACTCCTTCTGAGAAGGGGCAGAAGTCTTCCTGGACAGCCTTGTCCTGGTGAGAGTCTCAGTCTCGATTTCTGCAGCCTTTTCAGCCATGGGTTTGCCAAAGAGGTTCTCACTCCGGCAAGGGACATCGACCAACTTGTCCTGGACCTATGGCTCGAGGTCCGATGACTGCAGCCAGGTCTGACGGCGTGCACCGATGCCGGCAGCTGCTACTCGGGACGAACCTTCAAAGCCATCATAAGCTGCTCGAGATATAAACTTCGAGCACTCTCGAATCCCCGATAACAAAGCCTTAAACCTCTGCAAAGGTTCCTCGGAGAGGCCAGCAGAGAACCCAGCAATCTCTTTTGCCAGGTCCCGGAGGTACATGCCCATGTACAGCTGGTAAGTCTGGACACAGCAAGCCAGCATAGAGCCCTGGAAGCATTTTCTACCGAGGGCATCCAGGTTCTGGGCCTCCCTGCCGGGGGGCACTGAGGAGTGCATCTTCTGACTCTTCAGACGATGTATGGCCGATTCCACAACCATGGAGTGGTGCGGTAGCTGTGCCTTCTGGAACCCAGGGCTCTTACGGATTCGATAGATGGAATCGACCCGTTTGCTGAAAACCGGCACCGAGGCCGATGCCTACCACATGCGGAAGAGCAGCCGTTCCAACATCGGAGGAACCGGTACAGTAAAGGCCTCCTTAGGCGGAGAGTCATACCGGAGGGCCTCGAGCTCCTCGGCTCGAGACTCCTCCTCGGGATCTGCGGGGAAGGCCAAGGCTTTGGCCATGTCTCTCATGAAGTCCGAGAACTGGGTATCCTCCTGGGGGGACCTTCTCCCAGGCTCGGACTCCAGTGAGTCCAATGGGACGCACCAGGTCCAGAAAGTGTCCGGGGACTCCTCGTCCTCTGTCTCTCACTCCGATCCCTCCGAGGAAGAATTGAGCAGCTCCGGTCGGGCGGGCACCGATGCCATCCGCCCCGACGCCAAGGGTACCGGCGTCGACAACCTCAGCCCCGCACGGAAGGTCGAGGGAGACCTTGGCTGAGGATCAACTCGAGACCGCATCAACTCGAGGATCGGCTCGGCCTCCGGGGTCGACTTGGACGTCAAGGTCCCGGTGGTCAGGGCAGATGCACCGATCAGACCAGCGATCAGCAGCTGCTGCTGCTCCATGAAGGCAGCCAAGCTGCTCTCCAAGGCCGTCAACCTGAGTCCGAGCTCAAGAGACTCAGCAGCCCCTGACTCGGGCCCGACGTCGGCTCCCCCGGAGGAGAGTCCACAAGGACAACAACACTCACATGACTCGGGGACTCCAGTTCAACACGAGGCAACTTGGCAGGCCTCTCTGACTCCGAAGACCCGGGACTGCTGTCAGGGCTATGCGACCTGGCCCTCGAGGAGCCAAGAGCGTGCACCGACGCCGCCCTCGCGGGTTTCTTCTTCCTTCTGTGTTCTCGTGAGGGAGACCCCCTCTCAGAGGAGCCTCGACGGTGCTCGGGGGTCAGACTCCCGAGACCTCTGACGAAGTCCGGGTCCAGCCGGACGTGGAGTCAGAGAAGATCCTTTCCCGTTGATGTTGACGGCTCCTCAGCACCTTAGAGGACATCTTGCCACACGGGCCACAGATCATCGGGTCATGATCGGGCCCGAGGTACTGGAGGCAGCAGTCGTGTGTGTCGGTAAGACACATCAGTTTCTTACACCAATCACACTTCTTGAACCCGCTGGCAGCCATCGGGGGAAAAAAATACCCTGCAAGGTCAAAAGACCGGGCTTCCAGTGAAAAAGAGAAAAAAAGCACGAACACTAGTCTCGAAGGACAAAAAACGAAAAAGAAGCTCCGGGCTCGATGTACCGTGCCCAGGCGGGAAGGGGAACCGGCATCGAACTGGCCAAAAACCATGAATCCATTTAGGAAAAATCAACTTTTAAGCGGGTGACAAGGACACACGTCCGTCGGGCTCTGCGAAAAAAAGAAGACTGAGCAAGATGGCACCCTTGGGCGGGAAGGGGACCCTGCGGAAGCTGTGATTTCTGGAAGCCCAGGCTTCAGCGGACTCGATACATCAATTTGAGGTGCATGCTCACCATTGGCACCGATGCCGGTGTCTCCCACATACAGAGCGTTAGCCGTTCCAGGATGGGAGGGATGGGCACCATAAGCAATTTTCTCGGAGGGGCCTCATACTGGAGGATTTCCAACTCCTTCACCCAAGGATCCTCCTCCAATTCAGTTGGGAATGCTAGGAGCTTGAACATGTCCCTGACAAAGTCAAGGAAAGCGTAGTTACTCACCTGTAACAGGTGTTCTTCAGGAGCAGCAGGAATCAGTCCTCACATATGGGTGACGTCAGTGCCAATGGAGCCCTCGTGCGGAGCATTTCCCTATCTTTCAAAGAAAGCCTTTGGGAATGCAGCACGCCTGCATGGTCCCCTTCCCGCCCAAGGTTGCCATCTTGCTCAGTCTGATGACATAGCTAAAAGACAGCAAAAAACCCCAAAATGAAGTATATGACTGCAACTCCAGGGGAGGAGGGAGGGTCGTGAGGACTGATTCCTGCTGCTCCTGGAGAACACCTGTTATAGGTAAGTATGCTTTCTCCAGGATCAAGCAGGAAGTCAGTCCTCACATATGGGGACTCCACAGCTCTAGGCTACCGTGAACCCAGAGCTGAAAAAATGGCTCCCTCTCAAGAGCCTCAGCATCCGTGAAAAGAATTTTATCTGAGAACAGAGCCCATACGGTAGCCCAACACAAAGAGCTGGAGGGTAGGAGTTGCCTAAACCTCAAAGAGATTACGGAGTACCGACTGGCCGAAAACACTGTCCTGCTGGGACTCTCTCTCCAGGCAGTAATGGGCTGCAAAAGTCTGGCTTGAAGACCAAGTTGCAGCCCGGCAGATGTCTGCCAACGGAACAGAGCGGAGATGAGCTACCGATGGGGCCTTCACCCTGACACGGTGGGCCGTGACCCGACCCTGCAAGGGTAGGTCGGCTGCCCTGTATGCCAAGGCGATGCAATCTGCTACCCAAGTGGACAATGTACATTTGGAGACAGGTAACCCCATCCTATTAGGGTTAAACGAGAGGAAGAGCTGAGTAGCCCTTCGATGCTCCTGCGTACTTTGTATGTAAAAGGACAATGCCCTTTTACAGTCCAGGGTATGCAAGACTGTTTCAGCCCGGCTGGTATGCGGCCTGGGAAAAAAGGTCGGAAGAACCACCTCCTGACTGGAGGTGGAAAGAGGAGACCACTTTTGGAAGGAACTTGGGATGGGTCCTTAGGACCACCCTGTTCCTATAGAACCACGTGTACGGTCTATCAAAAACCAGAGCTTGTAGTTCACTCACGCGTCTGGCCGAGGTAAGAGCCACCAGGAAGAGCGCTTTTCAAGAGAGGAAACGCAAATGGCAAGTAGCCATTGGCTCAAACGGTGGGGGAGTAAGTTGCTGCAAGACCACGTTCAAATCCCACTCAGTCGCTGGTGTACAAACCGGAGGCTTGAGTAGAAGCAGACCTGTGAGAAATCGGGACACCAAGGGGTGAACCAACAGAGACTGTCCGTCCACCAGTGAGTGGTGCACTGACAAAGCACTGAGGTGGACACAGACAGAGTTAGACTTAAGGCCTAGGTCTGAAAGGTAAAGTAGATACTGCAGTACTACTGGCACAAGGCAAGAGAAAGGATCCTCATTGCGCTGAGCACACCATACCATAAATCTACGCCACTTGAGGGCATAGGATTTTCTGGTGGATTGCCTCCTAGAGGCTAAGACCACCTCCTCAACCTCCTTAGACAGAAGTAAGGGAGCTAGCACTATCCTTTCAGCAGCCAGGCCATCAGATTGAGGGACCTGAGATTGGGGTGCAGAAGGGAACCCTGCTCTTGAGACAGGAGATCGTGTTGCAGCCCCAGAGGGAACGGAGCTTCCACTGCTAACTGCAGAAGAAGTGGAAACGACGGCTGTCTCGGCCATCTGGGAGCTACCAGAATCATCGAGGCCTTGTCCCGGAGGATCTTGAACAAAGTTCGGGTCACCAGGGGCGTGGGAGGAAACGCATACAGGAGGCCCATAGACCAAGAGATCAGAAAAGCATCTGCTGCCATTCTCAGGGGATGCGGCTGTCTGGAGCAAAACCTGGACTACTGACAATTCAGTGGACTTGCAAAGAGATTGATGGATGGAAGTCCCCATCATAGGAAGATCTGCTGGACCACCAATGGATTCAACTGCCATTCGTGGGGCTGGAGAATCCTGCTTAACTTGTCTGTTAAGACGTTCTCCTGACAAGGTAGATAAACTGCTTTGAGAAACATGCCTTGTCTGACCGCAAAGGAGCAAAGGTCCAGTGCCTCTTGACATAGGAGCCTGGACACTGTGCCCCCTTATTTGTTCACATAGAACACTGCCACCTGATTGTCCGTCTGAACTAGGACAGACTGTTGAAAAAGAGCATGGCAGAAAGTTTGCAGAGCTAAGCGGAATGCTCGTAGCTCGAAAAGGTTGATCTGCTGTGTGGCCTCCCGAGGGGACCACAAGTCTTGGGTGCATGTGCCCTGGCAATGTGCTCCCCAGCCCTTTAAGGATGCATCTGTCGTTAGCACCCTGGTGTGTGCTGGAGCCTGAAAAGGTACGCCCTTGAGAAGGTTTGGCAGATGTAACCACCACTGTAAGGAGTTCAGAAGTCGTCTGGACACCTTTATCTGTCTCGAAGGTGGCTGGTGGCTCGTGTCCACTGATCTCTGAGACACCATTGAGCAACCCGCATGTGCAGGCAGGCATTCGGGGTCACATGTACAGTGGATGCCATGTGGCCCATAAGCCGCAGGTAGTGCCTGGCGGAAACCTGAGAATTGCTTTCGAACTGGTTTGCCAACTCTATCAATCTGTGGGCCCTGTCCTTGGGCAAGTAAGCCCTTGCCTGAAGGGTGTCCAGTCTCGCCCCTATAAACTCCAGGTTCTGAGAGGGGAACAAAGTGGACTTTGCATAGTTTATGACAAAGCCCAGATGTTGAAGAAGAGGAGAAACAGTCCGAAGAGTGGCCTGTCAGGCCTCCTGGAATGACTGGGCCCCTGATTAGCCAGTCGTCCAGGTATGGGAAGACAAAAATCCCCTGATTTCTGAGAAAAGCTGCCATCACCACCAGGCATTTCGTGAAAACCCTGGGGGCAGAGGTCAGGCCAAAGGGAAGTACCCTGTACTGAAAATGGTTTACTCCCACCACAAATCTGAGATATTGTCTGTGGTCTGGATGGATGAGGATGTGAGTATAAGCATCCTTTAGGTCTAAGGAGCATAGCCAGTCTCCCTGCTGGAGGTAGAGCAGCTGTATCCCAAGGGTAAGCATCTTGAACTTTTCCCGCTCCAGAAACTTGTGCAGATTTCGCAAGTCTAGGATAGGTCTGAGGCCTCCTGTTCTCTTTGCTACTAGGAAGTACCTGGAGTAGAAGCCTTGCCCTTCCAGGTTGTGTGGCACCAGTTCCACTGCCTGTTCCTTTAAAAGACTTGCCAACTCCTGAAGGAGGAGGTTCCTGTGCAGAGGGAGTCTTGGAGGCTCCCCTGGATAGTAGAATGGGGGTAGCTGGTGGAAATGGAGCATATAGCCCTTCTGGACTATGCTCAGTACCCAGGTATCCCCTGTGATGGCTAGCCACCTGTAGGCGTACAGGGTCAGCCGACCCCCAGTGCTGAGTGGAGCCACCGGCGGAGGAGAGGCTATGCTGTGGGAGTCAAAACCCCGCTCCCTGCTGTGCAGGAGCCGGAGCTGGCGGCTTGGGGGTCTTCTGCCTACGGAGCCCATGCCCCTGCTGGCCCTGTTGGGGAGCTGGAGAGACCCGATACTGAGGGTAGGTTTTGTAAGCAGCACCCTTCCTCGGGAAAAAGGGCTTCTTCCCCGAGCCCTTCTTTTTGTGAGAAGGGGCAGAAGTCTTTCTGAACAGCCTTGTCCTGGTGAGAGTCTCGGTATCGATTTCTGCAGCCTTCTCAGTCATGGGTTTGCCGAATAGGTTGTCACCTCGGCAGGGGACATCGACCAACCTGTCCTGTACCCATGACTCCAGGTCCGATGACTGTAGCCAGGCCTGAAGGCATGCCCCGATGCCGGCCGCAGCTACCCGGGCCGAAGCCTCGAAGCCGTCATAGGCTGCTCGAGATATAAACTTCGAGCACTCCCAGATCCCTGAAGACAAGGCTTTGAACCTCTGCAAGGGTTCCTCGGAGAGGCCAGCCGAGAACCCACCACAAACAATTACCTCCCTCTAATTAATTTCTGAGATTATGATTTCTGTTAATCACTTCTTTTACACTTCTGAGCATTTAACTGGGGTACCCTGAGAGTGTAATCCAACAGGCTTACAAACGTGCATTATATAATAATAGACAATTATTGTTGCACCCTTGTAACAATATTCGACCCCCGGTTGATGATGAGAATATCAATTTAATTACTAAGTTTTCACCATTTAGTGGTCGGATCAAACGTATCATTAAAAGACATCAAAATGTTTTGAACATTCTTCCGGGATTGCAGAATAAGACCATATGATGTGTTTGGACACGGCAGCAAAATCTTAAAGAGAAATTAAGTCCAACAGTGTTACGATCTATTAGCGACGATAAAACAAGTGAAAGTCGTGGCCATAAGAAATGTGGTTACTGCAACATTTGTTCAATAACTGATGATATCACTGAATTTGAATATCATGGCAGAATTTATGGTCTACGAAAATCAACTTTATGTGCATCTGAATTTGTGGTGTATGGAATCAAATGCCCATGTGGCTTGATGTATGTAGGTAAAGCCATAAGGCAGTTTAGAGTACGCATTAATGAACATCGAAGTTGATTGAAATGCAAAGTACAAGAAGCTCCTTTGGTAGCCCATTGTTTACATGAACATCATGTGTTTGAGCAGCTAAAATGTTTCTGTGTTGATACCGTATCAGCAGGGCAATATGGTAAATCAAGAGAACAAACGTTATTGATTCAAGAACAAAAGTGGATATATCGATTACAAACAGTAACTCCAGGGGGATTAAACAATTCAGTAGAGTGGGGGGCATGCATTTAAATAATTTCCAATGCATTTTACTCATCAGTAATGCATCAGTCCAGCGTGTCCCAGTGAGGTCGAAGGATGAGGTATTCTCTTCTTTAAATAGGGTAGGGGTAGTCAGTTCGCATGCGCGGCGTTTTTGTGAAAGCCGGTAGGCTTTAGAAGGTACGCTTGAGGTAACGCGCTGTACAATATATGTAAGGTATGAAATACAATACTCATCTGACGGTTACTGAGGGGATAGTGTGCTGTGTGGTGGCATATTAACAGCTATAATCTTTTTGCAGATAGTGCTGATTTTGAGAAAAACCCTCTGAAGAAGAGCTGAAATGCAAGGACGGTACCTGAATGGTGGCGTTGGGGTATACATCAAGAAGAGCTGAAGATAAGCACTTTTTCACTTGTTTGATAAAACTTGAGTGATTCAGGATAATCTCACATTATTGTTACTCTTTGGAAATAATGGATTGATAAAGGATTGGCAAAGAAATCAGTTTAAGAGCAGTACGGGTCGTTGATGCTAAGAAGGCTCACTACTTGTTAAGAAATCTGCGAGTAGAGCCGTTGTATGTCTGAGACCCAGTGCTCTAAACCATTCTGATACAATCCATTAAATGCTAAGAAGTGTAAAAGAAGTGATTAACAGAAATCAAAATCTCAGAAATTAATTAGAGGGAGGTAACTGTTTGTGGTGGATATTTACCCTCTGTGAGTGGACCAACGTATTTATGTGTTACTACACAGCCAAGAACCCGCCAATTTCCTTTCCCTGATCCCGTAAGTAGATGCCCATGTACAGCTGGTAAGTCTGGACATGGCAAGAGAGCATAGAGCTCTGGAAGCACTTTCTACCGAGGGCATCCAGGTTCCGGGCCTCACGGCCAGGAGGCACCAAGGAGTGCATCTTCTGACTTTTCAGTCTGTGCATGGCCGATTCCACAACCATGGAGTTGTGCGGTAGCTGCGCCTTCTGGAACCCAGGGCTCTTATGGACTTGATAAATGAAATCGACCCACTTGCTCAGAACCGGCGCCGAGGCCGGTGCTTCCCACATACGGAAGAGCAGCTGTTCCAGCATCGGAGGAACCGGAACAGTAAAGGCTTCCTTCGGAGGAAAATCGTACTGGAGGGCATCGAGCTCCTCGGCTTGAGTCTCCTCCTCGGCGTCCGCCGGGAATGCCAAAGCCTTGGCCCTGTCCCTGATGAAATCTGAGAACTGGGTATCCTCTGGGGGGGACCTTCTCCGAGGCTCGGACTCTGAGGAGTCCGACGGGACACATCGGGTCTGGAAGATGTCAGGAGACTCTTCATCCTCCGTCTCCCACGCCGACTCCTCCGAGGAGTCGTCGAGCGGCTCCAGCCATGTGGGCCTTGATGCCACCCGCCCCAACGCAGAGGGCACCGGTGTCGACGACCTCGGCCCCGATTGGGAGGTCGAGGGAGACCGTGGCCAAGGATCGACTCGAGACTTGATTGACTCGAGGATCGGCTTGGCCTCTGGGGTCGACTTAGACGTTGAGATTTATTTATTTAACAAGTTTTTATACCGCCTTTTCCTTCAATCAAAGCGGTCACAAGAAATACAAGGTATAAACAAGGGAAACATAAACAGTATAGACATGACAGCATATGGTAATGTAGGAAAAATAACAAGGGTTAACAATTTAGTAGATTATTTATAAAATATATACAATAGATGATATCTTAATCAATTGTTGATCCATAGTGCTCAATGAAAAGTATAGTTTTTAATTGCTTACGAAAGTCACTTAAAACATCAATTGAACGTAAGTCAGGAGGGAGAGAGTTCCAAATCAAAGGGGCAGCCAAAGAAATTGCTCGTTGTGATGTACATTTGCGTGATTTAGCGAAGTTTCTTGGGGTATTGAGGGTGTTTGAGGTGGATAATCTTCTGGGTCTGTTGCTGGTATCACGGGATAAGAGGGCATTGAGGCTGGTTGCAGAACTGTTGTGTTTCATTTTGAAGATGTTTATGATTAACTTATACTTTATGCGAAGGGTTATCGGGAGCCAGTGGAGATCTTTAAGGATGGGGGTAATGTGGTCATGATTAGTGGATCCATTAATTATTCTGGCTGCTGTATTCTGTGCCATTTGAAGAGGTTTTAGAGCATGTTTTGACAGCCCATTGTAGATAGGGTTGCAAAAATCCAGAATGGGGTAATAAGTGCCTGGCAGACTGTACGAAAGTGTTCATAAGAGATAAGAGGCTTGAGGCGTCTAATTATTTTCATTCGGTAATAAGCGCTTTTAACAGTTTTCTTTATGTGAGATCGTAGGTCTAGCTTCTTATCGAGGGTTACCCCGAGGTATCTTACTTCATCCTTAATTGGAATCTCAGTACTGTTGCATGTGATGTATGGTGGGGGATTAAATTGGTGTTTCTAGTGACAATAAGTGCTTCAGTCTTGTTCAAATTTATTGCAAGGTTGTTATTTGACAGCCAAATGGAAATGCTGGTAATGCAGTTTGAAATCTTGTTGTAATTTGGGCAGTTGATATCAATTGGAGTGTAGATCATAATATCATCTGCATAAATCGTGTAGTCTATTTGATGAGTTGATATTATGTGACAGATTGGTTGGATAAAGAGGTTAAAAAGAAGTGATGAGAGTGCAGATCCCTGCGGTACGCCTTGTTTGATAACTGTATGATGTGAAGTGTTTAGACCGACTTTAACTTGGAACTGTCTACCAATTAGGTAGGACTCAAACCAGTTTAGGACGGTGCCAGTTAAACCGATGTTCTTTAGTCTGGCTAAAAGGATTGAATGGTCCACTGAATCAAAGGCCACTGAAATATCTAAGAAAATCATTAAGGTTCCTTTATTATAGTTGTCTATGGTTTGAGTGATATCATTGAATAAATAAAGTAGCAGCGTCTCAACTCCATGGTTCGGGCGGAAGCCATGCTGATGTAAGTCAAGTGGCGCATGCTCATCAATATGGTCTTGGAGCTGTAGTTGTACTACCTTCTCAATAATTTTTGCCAGGAGTGGTAAGCTGGAAATTGGTCTATATGCAGCTGGATTGTTTTTTTCAAGGTTAGTTTTCTTAAGGATAGGCCTGATTGTGGCTAATTTCAGCTGTTCTGGCATGATTCCTTGATTTAGGGAGTTGGTTACGAGGTGGTGTATAAAATTAATGAAGTTTGACTTAGTAGCTTTGACCCAAGGTACTGGGCAAGGATCTGTGGGTGCGGTACTTGTGTTAAGTGCAGCAATGATGTCTGAAAGCTGCTTAGTTGAGGGAATATGAAACTTGTTCCAAATTGTACTTGGTAAAATAAGATTGTTTTTTTCAGATTGTTTTAAAGGTGGAGTTTGACCTATTTTTTCTCGAAGATAATCTGCAAACACTTGAGGATTGATCTCGATGTCTTTATCAGAACAAGGTTCATTAACTAGGTATTTTACTATCTCAAAAAGTTCTCTAGGTTTGTTATAAGCTTTCTGAATAGTGCTTGTGTGGTGTTCTTTTTTTGATTTGTTGATGAGATCATTATAATTCTTTTGCTGAATTAAATATAAATCCTGAGAGGTGGTAGATTTGGATCGTCTCCATTGGCGTTCTAACTTCCTTAATTCTCTCTTAGCATCGCGTATGTTATTTGAATACCATGGTGCGTGATGTCTCCTTTTGATCTTTTTTGAGTCTGTTATAGCCTTGGCTGCAGTGCTGATGGTATCATACCAATTGTTTACTTGTTTGTTCAAATCAAGTTCAGCTGAGTTAAGGTGAGGTATTGTGTCTAGTAAGAATTGTTCTCTATTGAAAGCTTTGAACCTTCTTGGGGTAAACGTAGTAGCTTTTATTTTATCGAGCTTGTCAAACGTGCTTTTGAATTCTATTTTAATTCTATGGTGATCTGACCATGGAACTGGGGTAATTATGGGTGATGAGAAGTTGCCATTATTTATGATGTGGTTGGGGGCAAAGATGAGATCTGGCATGGATCCGTGTTTGTGCGTGGGAGCGTTTATTAATTGGGTATATTGTAAGGAGTCCATAGCTTGCAAGAAGGTTTCCTTATCTATATTGGAAGAGGAGTTGAGGTTGAAGTCTCCTAGTAAAATTAGAGGTTTATGGTGAGAGTTGACTGCACAGACGGTTTCTAAAATGGAGGTTAGCTCTTCAGCTGGGGCATGAGGTGCTCTATATAGTAGGCTGATGGCTAAGTGTTTGTTACCCACTGTGATAGTGCTGGATTCGTCAGAGGAATTAGAGGCTATATTTTGTAGATGTAAAGATTTTTTTGCGATGATCAAAACTCCGCCTCCTCTTCTCTGAGAGCGAGGGTTGTTAAAGACAGAATATGAAGGTGGGACCAGTTGGTTGAGGAGGACGCTGTCAGTGGGAGTTAGCCAGGATTCAGTGATACATAGGAAATCTGGCTGTTGGTCACTGATATGGTCTCTGATTGTGTGAATTTTGTTTCTTACTGACCTTGTGTTCATTAGTTCGATTGAAATTGTATTTGGAGTATAATACCTCTTGTGATGAATCTTTGGATTTGTTTGCTGGTGTTGATTAAAGTCGTTGTATTTGTATATTGATGTTATATGTGAACTTAGTGAGTTGAGGAATATATGGTATATTGGCATGAAAGTAGGTAACCAAATATAAAGGGGTTGTAAAAAAGGATCTGCACCTTGAAGAATGTAATGTTGAGTGGGTAAAAGAAAGACAGGATGGTAGGCTGGAGTAGCCATAGTAGTTAAGCATGAAAGGAATATATCTTTAGCACTTAATGTCTGTGTGTGCTAGCTTTAAAAGGATATCTACAGTAGGATGAGTAATAAAAATATAACCAATTATTAAGAGAAGGCAATAAGAATTTAACTACTTCATGTGCACATCATGTGTGATTTCTCTGCTAGAGCACAGTCCGCTGTACAGGAAAGTTCTAATTAGTAACTTTACTCACTTTATCTGTTTCGGTTATTTCCCGTCTGATAGTATATCCTCCTTTCGTGCCCCTCCTAAGGGCCACGCCAAAGGGCCCTCTTGCGAGGCCCTCAGGCGCGGGCGCGCCTCAGTAGTGGCGGTTTTTCAGTGTTAAGCAGGGCTCTGATTGGCAGCCTGGATTCTGATGTGCAATACACTTTAAAGCTAAACAGCTGATGCTCTCCGGTTTTCCCCGATCGCACTCTTGAGCCTCAGTAGTGGCGGCTTTTCAGTGTTAAGCAGGGCTCTGATTGGCAGCCTGGATTCTGATGTGCAATACACTTTAAAGCTGGTCGGCGATCAGTACCCGCTGCTGCTCCATGAAGGCAGCCAGGCTACTCTCTAGGTCCGTCAGCCTTAGTCCGAGCTCAGAGAACTCCGCAGCCCCCAACTCGGGCCCCGACGTCGGTTCTCCCGGGGGAAGAGTCCACGAGGACAACAGAAGTTACCTGACTCAGGGACTCCGGCTCTAGGCGAGGATGCTAGGTCGGCCTCTCTGACTCCGAGAGCCTGGGGCAGTGGTCTGGGCTCCGCGACCTGACCCTCGAGGATCCAGGTGCCTCCACCGATGCCACCCTCACAAGCTTCTTCTTCCTTTTGTGCTCCAAGGTGGGCGACCCCCTCTCAGAGGACCCACGACGCCGCTCGGGGTCAGACTCCAGAGATGTCGAGGCCTCTGACAAAGTCCAGGCCCGGCCGGACGCAGACTCCGAAAAAATTCTTTCACGCTGATGCTGACGGCTCCGAAGCACCTTCGATGACATCTTGCCACACGGGCCACAGACCAGGGGGTCATGGTCGGGCCCGAGGCATCGGAGGCAGCAGTCATGTGTGTCGGTGAGAGACATAAGCTTCTTACACAGATCATATTTTTTGAACCCGCTGGCAGCCATTGGGGGAAAAAGGGCCCCTGCAAGGTCAAAAGACCGGGCTGCCAGTGAAAATAACAGAAAAAGCGCAAACGCTAGTCACAAAGGACAAAAACCGAAAAAGAAGTTCCGGACTTGATACCAGTGTGCCCAGGCGGGAAGGGGAACCGGCATCAAACCGGAGAAAGAAGAGCGAAAATCGCAAAAAAAAAAAATCAACTTTTTCCTGGGTGACACGAACTACGTCCGTTAGGCTCCGCAGAAGGAAAAAGAAAGACTGAGCAAGATGGCACCCTTGGGCAGGAAGGGGACTACGCAGGCGCACTGCATTCCCAAAGGCTTTCTTTGAAAGCTGGGGAAATGCTCCGCACGAGGGCTCCATTGGCGCCGACGTTACCCATATGCGAGGACTGATTTCCTGCTTGGTCCTGGAGAACACCATGTTCTCTGGCAGAGACCGCCGCTGGGGCTCTGAAGTGGGAGAGTCCAAGGGGACATCGCAATGCTGGGGCTCTGAAGTGGGAGAGTCCAAGGGGACATCGCAATGGGTGTCAGGCGACTCCTCGTTCTTCGTCTCCCACTCGGAGTAGTCTGTTGAGGACTCGATGGAAGGATGGTCTGTGGGCCCTGGGGCTGACCCTGGCACACAGTCCTCCAAGGCCCTGCAGCTGGCGCCAAGCGCACTGGCTGGGGACAATGACCACCCCATCGAGCAAGAACCAGATCGAGACACCAGCTGAGGATTAACTCGAGGCTGAAGGGTCTCGAGGATCATTTCGGCCTTCAGGGATGCCTTTACATCGAGGGCCCAGTGGTCAGGCCAGAGGAACTGGTCGTACTGGTCAACAGCGCCCACTGCTGTTACATGAAGGCAGACAAACTGTGCTCCATGGCCATCATTCTGGACTCCAGGCCAGAAGGCTCCGAAGCCATCAGCACGGGCACCGAAGGAATTGGGCCAGACGCTGGTTTCCCCGAAGAGGAATCCTCGATGATGATGGTGTCTGGTGACCGAGGCCAGTCCGAGGTCAAGTCTTTCGGAGAACCTTTGCAGGCTGCTCCCTCTCCGATCCCTCGGACAAGTGTCTCGGACTGCGGGACTTGGCTCGGGATGCACCTGGCCTGTCAGATCTATCCAGGTCGTCTTCTTCTTGGGTTCCCTCAAGGGAGTACCCCTCTCCAAAGAACCAAGGTGCTGCTCGGGTTCCATAGAGCTGCCCTGAGGTGCAAAAATTCAAATGAGGCCCTGGCCTTCGGAGGTAAAAGGGATTCAGTGAAAAACGTATCGTGCAACTGCTGGCGGCTCTTGAGGGCCTTGCTGAACATCTTTTTGCAGAGACCGCATGCTGTGAGGTCGTGGTCTGGCCCAAGACAGTGAAGGCAGCAGTCGTGTGTCTCTGTCAAAGACATAATTTTGGCACACCGATCACACTTTTTAAAACCACTGATAGCCATGGGGGGGAAAAAAGTACCCCAGTGAGGTCAAAGATCTGCCGAGCTGCCATTTGGAAAAAAGGCGCGAAGACAGCAAGGATGAAAAAAACTACAAAAAAGGCCCCAAACTCAATGCCGAGACAGCGAGGTTGGAAATATAAGTTGAAGAGGTAGGTACTTCTTGTGTTTGGTGGTAGAGGCTGGAGATGTTTGTTTCCACTTTTATCTGCTAGTGAGATAGGAAGGGAACCATTTGAGTACTGTGTTCTGGACTTCTGTAGCTTACAGATGGAGGAGGATTTTATGGTTGATGGTGTCAATGGCTCCCCTGGATAGTAGGAGGGGGGTAGCTGGTGGAAATGGAGCATATAGCAGGTATCCACTATGATGGCTGGCCACTGTAGGCGTACAGGGTCAGTCGACCTCCTGTGCTGAGAGGGGCCACCGGCAGAGGAGAGGCTATGCCTTGGGAGTCAAAAACCCCCTCCCTGCGATGCAGGAGCTGGAGGCTTGGGGGGTATCTGCCTACAGGGCCCATGGCCCCTGCCCCTTGGCCTGCTGACCCTGTTGGGGAGCTGGAGAGGCCTGATTTTGAGGGTAGGTTTTGTAGGCAGCACCCTTCCTCGGGAAAAAGGGCTTCTTCCCCGAGCCCTTCTTTTTGTGAGAAGGGGCAGAAGTCTTTCTGGACAGCCTTGTCCTGGTGAGAGTCTCAGTCTCGATTTCTGCAGCCTTCTCAGTCATGGGTTTGCCAAACAGGTTCTCACCTCGGCACAGGACATCGACCAACCTATCCTGTATCCATGACTCCAGGTCCAACGACTGTAGCCAGGCCTGACGGCGTGCACTGATGCGGCCACGGATACCCGGGCCGAAGCCTCGAAGCAGTCATACGCTGCTCGAGATATAAACTTCGAGCACTCTCGGATCCCTGTAGACAAGGCCTTGGAGAGGCCAGCCGAGAACCCGGCAATCTCCTTTGCCAGGTCCCGCAAGTACATGCCCATGTTCAGCTGGTAAGTCTGGACACGGCAACACAGTATCAAGCCCTAAAGCACTTTCTACTGAGGGCATCCAGGTTCCGGGCCTCCCGGCCGGGAGGCACCGAGGAGTGCATCTTCTGGCTTTTCAACCTGTGCATGGCTGATTCCACAACCATGGAGCTGTGCAGTAGCTGCGCCTTCTGGAACCAAGGGCTCTTACAAACTCGATAGATAGAATCGACCCGCTTGCTAAGAACCAGCACCGAGGCCGGTGCTTCCCACATACAGAAAAGCAGCTGTTCCAGCATCGGAGGAACCGGTATAGTAAAGGCTTCCTTGGGAGGAAAGTCATACTGGAGGGCTTCTAGCTCTTCGGCTCAAGGCTCCTCCTCGGCATCCGCCGGGAATGCCAAAGCCTTGGCCATGTCCCTGATGAAATCCGAGAACCGGGTATCCTCCGGCGGGGGGGGGGGGGGGGAACTTGTCCGAGGCTTGGACTCCAGTGAGTCCGAAGGGACACACCAGGTCCGGAAGGTGTCAGGAGACTCCTCGTCCTCTGTTTCCCATGCCGACACCTCTGAGGAGGAGTCGGGCGGCTCCGGCCATGTGAGCCTCGATGCCACGGGCACCGGCGTCGATGACCTCGGCCCCAAACAGGAGGTCGAGGCAGACCTTGGCCGAGGATCAACTCGAGACTTGATTGACTCGAGGATCGGCTCGGCCTCCGGGGTTGACAGATGTCGAGGTCCTGGTGGCCGGGGCAGATGCACCAGTCAGACCGGCAATCAGTACCCGCTGCTGCTCCATGAAGGCAGCCAGGCTGCTCTCCAGGGCCGTCAACCTGAGTCCAAGCTCAGGAGACTCTGCAGCCCCTGACTCAACGTCAGTTCTCCAGGAGGAGAGTCCATGAGGACAACAGGTGTTACCTGACTCAGCGACACCAGCTCCATTCGAGGTAGTTTGGCGGCCTCTCCGACTCCGAGAGAATTGGATGGCGGTCAGGGCTCCGCGACCTGGCCCCAGAAGACCCAGGTGCCTCCACAAATGCCGCCCTCACAAGCTTTTTCTTCTTTCTGTGCTCCCGGGCTGGAGACCCCCTTTCAGAGGACCCACGACGGTGCTCGGAGTCAGACTCCCGAGATGTCGAGGCCTCTGACGAAGTCCGGGCCCGGCCAGCCGCGGACTCCGAAAAAATTCTTTCACGTTGATGCTGATGGCTCCAAAGTACCTTCAACGATATCTTGCCGCACGGGCCACAGACCAGCGGGTCATGGTCAGGCCCGAGGCATCGGAGGCAGCAGTTGTGTGTGTTGGTGAGAGACATAAGTTTCTTGCACCAATCACACTTTTTGAACCCGCTGGCAGCCATCGGGGGAAAAAGGGACCCTGCAAGGTCAAAAGACAGGGCTGCCAGTGAAAATAAATAAAAAAGCACGAACGCTAGTCACAAAGGACAAAAAACAAAAAAGAAACTCCGGGCTCGATACCGGTAAAAAGAAACTCCGGGCTCGATACCGGTGTACCGAGCCGAGGCGGGAGGGGAACCGGCATCGAACCGGATAAAGAAACGCGAAAAATCGCAGAAAAACACACAACTTTTCCCGGGTGACATGAACTACGTCTGTTGGGCTCCGCAGAAAAAGAAAGACTGAGCAAGACTGCACCCTTGGGCAGGAAGGGGACCGTGCATGCGTGCTGCATTCCCAAAGGCTATGTGAGGACTGACTTCCTGCTTGGTCCTGGAGAACCTGCGTACGCTGCAGGTAGAAGGAAAGAGCCCTCCTACAATCAAGGGTATGGAGATCCGCTGACATCCAGTCGGTGTGGGGCCTCGGGAAGAAAGTCGGCAGCACTATCTCCTGTTTGAGGTGGAAATCCGAGACAACTTTTGAGATAAACTTGGAATGTGTTTGGAGAACCACTTGGTTCCTGTAGAATCTTGTGAAGGGTGCGTTGGCCATCAAGCCCTGAAGCTCATTGACCCTCCGGGCCAAAGTGAGGGCCACCAAAAATCTACCTTCCAGGAAAGGTGCCGAAGTGAGAAGGATACCATCGACTCGAAGGGTGGCTGGGTTAGTCGCATGAGGACAACATTGAGATCCCACTCCGCCAGAGGTGGCTGAATGGGGGGCTTGGAAAAAAGCAGCCCACACATGAAGCGGGAAACCAGCGGCTGACCCAAGAGGGGTCTGCTCCTGAATGGGTGGTGGTTGGTCGAGATAGCGCTCAGGTGGACTTTGACAGAGCTGGACTTCAGGTCCACCTGCGAGAGATGGAGAAGGTACTGCAGGACTAAGTGGGTAGGGCAAGAGAACAGGTCGGCCTGTAACTCCTAGCACCACACCGAGAACCGATGCCATTTAAAGGCGTAAGCCCTCCTAGTCGGTCCTTGCGAAAGGCCAGCAATGTTCTTGATCTCCACCAGGAGATGAAGAGGGGCTAGAGCGACCCTCTCAGCCACCAAGCCTTAGGGGATAAGGACCTCAAGTTTGGGTGAAGTAGCAGACCCTCCTCCTGTATCAACAAGCCCAGTGCGCTGCCGAGGGGAACCGGAGGCTCCGATGAGAGGCGGAGCAGCAGCAGGAACCAGGGCTGCCAAGGCCACTGAGGGGCTACAAAAATTACCGAGGTCCCGTCCCGCTGTATCTTGAGGAGAGTTTGTGCTATGAGCGGAGTAGGGGGAAATGCATACAGGAGGCCGTGCATCAATGACAGCAGGAAGGCATCGGGGGCTTCCCTGTTCGGGTAGGGAACTGGGCCGCAGAATTGTGGGAGCTGCGAATTCGCTGGGCTGGCAAAGAGGTCTAAGGCCAGAGACCCCCAACATCAGAACAGCCACTGCACTGTCAGCGGGCAGAGGCACCACTCTTGTAGCTGAAGGATCCAGCTTAGCCTGTCTGCCAGGACGTTGTCCTGGCCAGGAGATAGGTGGCCCATACGGTTATGCCTTGGCGAATCGCAAAGGACCACAGGGCTACCGCCTCCAGGCAGAGGCTGTAAGCAGTAGTGCCCCCCTGCTTGTTTATATAGAACATTGCCACTCGGTTGTCCGTCTGGACAAGCACCACCCGGTGGTGAACGGGATACCTGAGTGCCTAGAGGACCGCCTGGAGTTCGAGAAGGTTCATTGGCTGTCAGGACTCCTCTAGGTACTAAGTCGCCTGCGTGTGGAGCTCGCTGTAATGTACTCCCCCAGCCCATGAGGCAGGCATCCATGGTCAAAACCACGTCGTGCTGTGGAACCTGGAATGGCATGCCTCGAAGCAGGTTCCAGGCATCCTGCCACCACTCGAGGGACTCGGTCAGTAGAGGAGTTGACCGACACGGTGTCTTGAAGATGACCCATTGCCTGAACCCACTGAGCTCGAAGGCACCACTGTGCCGCTCGTATGTGCAGCCGGGCATCGGAACAACGTGAACCGTATGGCCGAGCAGATGGAGCATTGCTTGGGCCAATACTATGTCACGGCATCTGACTGCGAATGCCAAAGCAATGAGGCAGTCTGCCATGACCTGGGGAAGAGAGGCTGTCACCCGCTGAGTGTTGAGGCACGCACCGATGAACTCCAGGGATTGGACTGGAGTGAAGTGAGACTTCGGATAACTGACCACGAAGCCGAGGTGCTCGAGGAGGTTGATGGTGCAGACCATGGCCCGCTGTGCCTCGTTGGCCCTCTCCCCTGTAACGAGCCAGTCATCTAGATAAGGGTAGACGAAGGTGCCTTGCATCCAAAGGTGGGCTGCAGCTACCGCAAGGCATTTGGTGAACATTCGCAGGGCGGACACGAGGCCTAAGGGGAGCACCCTGTATTGGTAACAGTTCCCTTGTACCCTGAAGCACAGGTATTTCTTGTGTTTGGGATGGATGAGGATGTGAGCGTATGCATCCCGAAAGTCCAAGAAGCACAGCCAGTTACCCTGCAGAAGGAAGGGCAGCAAGACACCAAGGGAGAGCATTCCGAATTTCTTCCGCACCAGGTATTTGTTGAGATTTCTTAAATCGAGGATGGGTCGGAAACCGCCCATCTGCTTTGGCAGAAGGAAGTAGCGGGAGTAGAACCTGCGAACTCTGAGGTAAGATGGGACCACTTCCACTGCTCGTTCAAGGAGGTTGGCAAGCTCCTACACAAGACCACCTGGTGCACGGGAAACCAAGGGGGTTCCATGGGCAAAAGGGTGGAGGAAGCCAGTCCAGTTGAAGGAGGTAGTCCTCCCGAATGATCTGGAGGATCCAGAAATCTGAGGTGACAGACTCCCATCGGGGATCAAAGTGGACCAGGTGCCCTCCCACCGTTAGCTGGGTCATTAGAGGGTGGGCGGCTATGCATCTGGCATCAAAAACCCGTGGGGGACTGGGTCGGTGCCAGGGTCTGGCTTTTGGATCCCTTTGGCTGACATGGGCCCTGGGGGCCGCTCTTGCTCTGTTTGGCTTGGGGAGAAGCTGGAGCCGGAGTGTAAGATGGGTAGCCTCAGTAGGGAGACCCTTCCTCTGAAAGCAGGGCTTTTTGCCCAGCTGCTATTTCCGTGGGAGGGAGGGAGGAAGGAAGTCTTGCGAGAGAGACAGGTGTGAGTGATGAACTCCGTCTCAATCTCCGCTGCTTTGTCCTCCATCGGTTTGCCGAACAATTGCTCGCCTAGGCATGGTACATCGAGCAGTTTCTCCTGGACCCATTGGTCGAGATAGAGGACTGGAGCCAGGCCTGCCGCCTGGCCTTGATACCAGCAGCAGCTACCCAAGCAGTGTACTCAAAGCTGTCATATGCAACACAAAAAAGGTACTTTTAATAGTCCCCCACTGACTTTAGGAGGGACTGGAAAAGGCGGAGGTAATTGCCGTCGAGGCCCGCCTGGAAACCTCCAAGCTCCTTCATAAGGTCACAAAGGAATGTACCTATGTATAGCTGGCAAGCCTGGATGCGGCACACCAGCCTGGAGCCTGGTAGGCTTTATGCCTGAGGGCGTCAAGGGCTCAATATTTCCTACCCGCCGGGACTGAAGAGTGAGTTTTTGAGCTCTTTTGTTTCCATGCCACACCATCGAGGTGGAGGAAGCTGGGTGTTCCGGAAGCCGGACCCTTATTGGACCCTATACATGGTGTCCAGGTACTTGCTGACAATGGGGATAGACTCAGGTGTCTCCCATATGCGGAGGAGCAGCTGGGCTAGGATGTGCGGGACTGGGACCAGGACCATGAGGGATTCCCTCGGCGGAGCCTTATATTGTAAAATATCAAGTTCCTCCACACAGGGCTCCTCATCGGACTGCGTAGATAGTGCTAGGGATCGAGCCATGTCCTGCACAAATTCCAAAAAGGAGGTGTCTTCAGGGGGAGACTGCCGCTTTTGAACTGGTGGGGAAGATCCAAGGGGAGGTCCTGATGAGCCCCGGATTCAGGGGAAATGTTCCCGTCAGACTCCCAATCCAAAAAAGCTGAGGAAAACACGGAGCTAAGCTGCTCGAGCAGAGCCTGTACCTTGCACTGGGCTCTTGAGGCCGAAGCCTGCCTGGAGCCGGAGGAGCTAGCTTGAGAAGATCTCGCATCTGAAGACCGGGATGGAGATCGAGACCTCTGCCAGGATCCTTCATGAGGCCCTTGGCTTTTGGGGGTTGTCTCGGTGGTCTGGGGAGCCATCGCAGATGTCGCCCTCGAGGTCTCAGGTCACATGTCAGCAGGGCCTGGCATCAGCGCCTGCTGGGCAGCAAGGAAGGCAGAAATGCTGCACTCCAGTGTCAGCATTCAGGCCTCCCACTCAGGAGTGGGTCCTGCAACGCCGACACCGGGAGACCGGGCACCATCACTGGAGGACAGCAGGAATCAGTTCTCACTTATGGGTGACGTCGGCATCGACGGAGCCCGTGCAGAGCAGTTCCCCAGCTTTCAAAGAAAGCCTTTGGGATTGCTACCACGTAGGCATGGTCCTCTTCCTGCCCTAGAGGGAAGAAAAGGAAAAATGGCATCTCTTAAGGGGGGGTGGAAGGGTAGTGAGGACTGATTCCTGCTGTCCCTGGAGAGCACCTATTACAGGTGAGTAATTACGCTTTCTCCAGGAAAAGGCAGGAAGTCAATCCTCACTTATGGGATTTCCCAGCAACAGGCTACCGAACCTGTAAGCCAAAAATGCCTCCGCGAGGTCGTGAGCAGAAGCTGATGCCTAAAGGAGCCCGAGTCCTCGGGCCTTCGGGGCAAGCTCTTGGTAGCTGCAGGAGGATTGGAGAGCAGGAGTTGTTTATACCCCAAACAGATTACAGAGTGCAGCCTGGCTGAAAGTGCTGTCCAGGCGGGACTCCCTCTCCAGGCAGTAGTGCAAAGTGAAGGTATTTGCTGAAGACCAGTTCGCAGCCCGGCAGATCTTCGTCAGAGGCACTGAGCACAGCGAAGCCACCGATGTTGCCTTGGCACAGACTCTCTGCGTGGTGAACCAATGGTCCAGTGGAGCGCCCGCCTTTGCTGGGCGAAGGCGATGCAGTCCGCCACCCAGATGGAGAGGGTGCACTTCGTGACTGCCAGCCCTAGGCGGTTGGGATCGTAGGCGATTAAGAGCCGGTCGGACTTGCGATGAACCTGGGTACACTGCAGGTAGAAGGCGAGAGCCTCTTGCAGTCGAGTGTATGCAGGACCTCCGATGCCTGTTCGGCATGAGGTCTCAGGAAGAAAGTCGGCAAAACCACCTCCTGGTTGAGGTGGAAATCTGAGACAACCTTGGGTAGGAACTTGGGGTGGGTGCGAAGGACCAACCCTGTTCCTTTAAAACCTGGTTTAGGGGGCATCGGTCATGAGGGTTTTGAAGTTCACTGACTTGCCGCGCCGAAGTCAGTGCCACCAGGAAAACCACCTTCAAGGAGAGGTGCCGGAGTGAGCACATCACCATCGGCTCAAAGGGTGGCCGCGTCAGCTGCATGAGCACGATGTTCAGGTCCCATTCCACTGGTGGAGGCCAGATGGGGGCTTTGGAAAGCATGAAACCCCGCATGAAGCGGGAGACCAGAGGCTGGCCAAAGAGGGGATTACCTTCGATAGGGAAGTGGTTGGCCGAGATGGCACTCAGGTGAACCCTGACCGAGTTGGACCTTCAGCACCACCTGCGAGAGGAGGAGAAGGTACTGGAGAACCCAATGGGTGGAGCAGAAGAATTTATTTATTTTATTTACATTTATATACTGAGATTTCCTACAGATCAATTGCGGTTTATAATGAACAACAATGGATTGCACAGAAGTGCAAATTCAGTTTACATGTAACGGTATTAACTATGTACAACAATACAATAACAATTAGTCTAACCAATAACTATATACAAAGGATACGTGTCATTATGTTTATGGTGTATTCTTCTAGGGTATGTAGATCAGGCGAGTGAGGTGTCAAGTTAGAGTTCTGAGGTTATGTTATAGAACCGAAGTGTTGAATAGATGTGTTTTAAGTTTTTTTCTAAAGGAAGATAGGTCTTTTCTCTCTCTTAGACTGTCTGGAAGTGTGTTCCAAAGGGTAGGTGCGCAGTGTGAAAATGCTCCGTTTGTGATCTTTTTAGCTTTACTGTATTCTGGCGCTGTTATCAGTTTGTTTTAATTGCAGTTTCTTTGGTTGTGAGAGGTCTTTTCATTAGAGATGAGGGAAGATACATAGGATGGTGATATGTCATTGGTTAGCTTGAAAGTGGTTACAATTATTTTGAATTGGGTGCGTGAATTTATCGGGAGCCAGTGCAATTTAAATAGAATCGGTGTAATATGGTCTTATGGGTTGGCTTTGCTGTTATTCTGGCGGCAATAATTTGTGCAATTTGTAGTGGCCGAATTGTTTGCTTAGGCAGACCTTGGAGTAATGAGTTTGCATAGTCAAAGTGTGGGGTAACAATTGCTTTGAGTACTGATTTAAAGTCGCTGGGGTGGAACAATGGGTGAAGTTGTTTTAGTAATCTCAGTTTGTAGTAAATTTTTCTTGTGTTTTTTATGAATGTAGACATGTCCAGGGTACATAGTAACATAGTAAATGATGGCAGATAAAGACCTGTATGGTCCTTCTAGTCTGCCCAGTAAGATGGCAAGAGTAGGTACAACCTGCTGCTCCATGCAGGCCACCCCTCCCCATGTCTTTGTTTAGGGGTGAACCCACTGCTCCGTGTAGGACACCTCTGTTTGTTGAGAAATTAGATAGTTAAGTTTATTTTGATTTATCCTGTTGCTGTAAAGGGATCCACTGTGTCTATCCCATGCCATTTTGAATTCTGTCACTGTATTTGCCCCCACCACTTCCATCGGGAGGGCATTCCAAGCATCCACCACTCTTTCAGTGAAAAAGTATTTCCTGACATTGCCTTTCAATTTACCCCCTTGCAGCTTCATGTTATGCCCTCTAGATTTACAGCTTCCCCGTCTTTGGAAGAGGTTTGTTTGTTCATACGATCTAGGATTACTCCAAGATATTTTATCTCTTCTTTGACAGCTATAGTTGTGTCTTGAATTTTAATGTTTGGTGGTGGTGTGAAGTTTTGGTTTTGTGTCACGTAGAGGGCCTTGGTTTTATTGAAATTAATCTTTAAATTGCAGTCAGCAAGCCAGTTGAGTAATTCAGTGAAACAGCTATTGATTTGTTGGATTGGGGGTTTATTAATTTTAAATGGAAGATATATTATTATATCGTCCGCATATATGTGGTATAGTAAGTTGAATTTTTTAAGTATGGAGCAGATGGGTTGCAGGTAAATGTTAAATAATAGTGCAGAGAGTGCGGAGCCCTGCGGGAGACCTTGTTCTTGGTTATATGTTTTGGAGGTGGCATTTCCTATTTTAACTTGCTGGGTTCTTTCTGGCAGGTAAGATTTGAACCATTGTAATACTGTGTTATTGATGCCTCTATGTTGTAGTCTGGATAGCATGATGTGATGGTTTACACTATCAAAAGCTGCGGAGATGTCTAGGAATATGAGGAGGAACACATTTTCAGTGTTATCAATATCGCGTATACGGTCAATTAGAACAGCTACGAGCATCTCTACACCATGGTATGGCCTAAAACCATATTGTTGATCGTCTAGAGGGGCATATATGTCAATATGGTCTTGCAGTTGGATAAGGTTAGCTTTTTCAATTAGTTTAGCTAGTAGCGGGAGGCTGGAAATTGGCCTGTATGAGGTGGGGTTGTTTTTGTCCATTGTACTGTTCTTAAGGATTGGGCGTATGTTGGCATGTTTAAGGGCAGGAGGCATGTAGGCAAGTTGCTGGGATGTGTTGATGATGTGGAGAATGAGGGGGGTGAATTCTGTTTTTGTGGCCTTTATCCAGTTTACTGGACAGGGGTCGAGATATGAGGTAGTTGTATTTACTTTTGTGATGATGTTTTCGAGGACTTTCATGGCAGTCATGGAGAATGTGGATCATGTATGATGTACTGTAGAATGGATTGATCTGGAGCTCGGAGCACCAGATCGAAAAACACTGCCACTTTAGGGCGTAGGCCCACCTCATTGAGTCCTTCCTCGACGTGAGGAGAACTTCCTCGATCTCCACTGGGAGCTGCAGCAAGGCTAAAGAGACCCGTTCAGCTTCCAGGCTGTCAGGGATAGCGAGACCAAGTTCAGGTGAAGCACCCGTCCCTCCTCCTGCGCCAGCAAACCTGGGGTACTGCCCCAGGGGGATCAGAGGTTCCGACGAGAGCCAGAGTAGAAGCAGGAACCAAGGCTGTCGAGGCCACGAAGGAGCCAAAAGAATCACTAAGGCTCGGCCCTGCTGAATCTTGTGGAGGGTCCTCGCAAGGAGAGGAGTGGAAGGGAATGCATACAGAAGCCCGGAGGTCCAGCTCAGGAGGAACGCATCTGGGGCCACCCTGCTTGGGTGCGGTATCGACCCACATAATCGGGGAAACCGCGTTCGCCAGGCTGGTGAACAGGTCTATGGATGGAGTCCCCCAGTGGCAGAACAGATGGAGAACCACCTCTGGACTCAGGCGCTACTCGTGTGGGTGAAGAAGCCTACTGAGTCTGTCTGCGAGGAGGTTGTCCTGGCCTGGGAGGTAGACCACTCTCAGTATCATGCCCCTGCATACGGCGAAGGAGCAGAGGAGGACTGCCTCCCAACTAAGGAGGCTTGGAGCCCGTGCCCCCCTCCTTGTTTATGTAGACATTGCGACTCTGTTGTTGGTCAGTACAAGCACTGACTTGCCCTTCAGGTGGTACTTGAAGACCATCAGGGCCAACTGGACCACTCAAAGCTCGAGCAGGTTGATTTGCTGCTGGGACTCTGGGTGACCACCGCCCCTGGGTGCAGAGGTGGCTGCAGTGACTGTATAAATAGTCAAAAAATGTTACCAGATAACCACATAGAAAGTGTAAGGAGCACGTCTATGGGGTGGAGAAACCACTCTTCACAATCTAAAACATAGTAAAAATACAAACATGGATAACAAAATAACACAAGAAATATATATATATATTTGAAGAGAACAGTGATCTATATAAGAGACAATGGAACATATGTATACAAAATAATTGAAAACCTTATAAATAAGAACATTGATAAATAAAACATGAATAATAATTAAAATCTTATATGTAAAAAACCTTATATGTAGATAAAAAAGGAAAACAAACATATTATGCGAACATATATAAAGGACATCATGCAAAAAAACTTTATGCAAAAAAGTTTTAAGCAAGGACACATGGCGTGATAACTTAAAGTGTCAAAACATCAAAATCAGGTAATGACATGAAAATATCTAAACATTAAAAATATTAAAGGTATAATAAACATTTGCATTTGGCAGAAACAAAACATGCCAAGGGCTTGTATAGGCTCTTATATATTTGGAAGGTGAAAAGAACAATGGATCTAATAAAGTACCGCTGACTTAAATGATCATCCATGAAGTGTATTACAAAGATAACAAATGCGTGATGAAAGTGCCGAGTGCATTAGACAAAATTGTGCACCAGCCCTAACTAAAAAAATAATAAAATAAAACGATTTATAGATAGATAGATAGATACTGACTATATGCTTGACCAAAAAAACAAACAAGAATTAGATAGAAGAGAGGCTGTGACTTAGAAAGAAAACAAAATGAAAATAAAAGCCTCACGTGAATGTACCAAGACAATTAAAAATCAATTGAGAGAAATTATGCTTTGCACGCATCCTGACTGTATGTTTAACCAAAAGCAGACTACTAATAGGTGAAGCGTTAGCTGTGTCTTAAAGAAGAAGAAAATAAAATCGCATATGAATGTACCAATGAGAGGAATTGTGCTATGTACGCTATATCTCTACATAAGCTATGAGAGACGGAAAAAAGCCACCTTAGCAACGAATAAATGAAATACAGAAGAGAAAACAAACGATGTGCCATCTTTTGAAGTTGCACTAGTATGCAGCGGATAACACATGCTACAAACTATATACTTAACCAAAAAAAATATATCGAGAATTAGATAAAACGTTGGCTGTGTCTTAAAAAAAGAAAAGAAGAGAAAAAAAAAACCCTCAAATGAAGGTACCAGAACAATTAGAGATCAATGAGAGGAGTTGTGCCTTTGGCCAAAACTTGTACAGTTGGGTCCTGCATCTGTACTACTCATAATGATTATATCCCACATAACTTGTATATGTATTTAATAATATAATGTTAATGTACATAATGTATATAGTGTTGCACTGTTCAGTGCTATCTGTTCAACATTTCTGTTTACTGTACATTGGTTATAGTTATATGACGTTATATGTAAAACAAATCCATGATTTGTTGCCTGTTGTTATTTGTGAACCGCAGCTGATCTTAGGAAGCTGCGGTATATAAGAGATTGTTAAATAAATAAATAAATAAATAAAATAATAAAGATTTTAACCAATAATCTTGGTAGGCCGTGGTTAATTGCCCTCCGCTGTACCTCTTGCCTTTAATACTTTGGGACAGTGACAGTTTTGGACCAGATTCAGCCAGCGTTTATACTAACTTAGCAGATTTTGCTTTCTTACATCCAGCCACCCCAGTATAACAAAGATGAGTGTTCCAAAGAAGAGCAAAACCTACCACTTTCGTGATGAATGGGAAATGGACTACTTCATCATGGTGAAAGACAAGTGTTGTTGTCTAATTTGTAACGCCCCAGTATCCTTGCCCAAAAAGGGTAATCTGGAATGTCATTATAAGACTCTGCATAGAATAAGTTTGATGCTGATTTTCCAACCAAAAGTGAAATTCATAAACTGAAGCTCAAAGAACTTACATAGAAAGTGGCTACTCAACAACAGTTGATGGCGAAGCAAGGTCACATTCGGTCAATGCAACCATAGCCTCCTTCAAGGTCAGCAACCTGATCGCAAAGAAATGCAAACCTTTCACTGAAGGGGAATTTGTAAAAGATTGTTTTCTTGAAGCAGCTGACAATCTTTTTGAAGGATTTAAAAATAAGAAAGAGATCATAGCTGCTATTCAAGATGTGCAATTGTCAAGAAACACCGTCGTGCGGCGAATAGAAAAGATGTGTGGAGACACAACTTAACAATTGTTGGAGGATGTTTCAAATTGTGTTGCTTTCTCACTCCAACTGGATGAATCTACAGACATAAGAGACATAGCCTTGCTTGACCCAGTACAAGCATTGTGGAACTTGTGTCTCTTGGGGAAACTGCTAGGTACATATGACCTAGATTGGCCACTGTTGGAAACAGAATACTGGGCTTGATGGACCTTGGTCTGACCCAGTATGGCATATCTTATGTTCTTATGTAGCCCAGTTACTAGTCTTTATCCGGATGGTTTTTGAAGACTTCAGTGCTAAAGAAGAACTACTTGGAATGATTTCTTTAAAAGGGAGAACTACCGGTCAGAAAATATTCAGTTCTTTCCATTCTTTTGTGACAAAGTGTAATCTTCCATTGCACAGACTTGTTTCCATCACTAGTGATGGAGCAAGAGCAATGACAGGTGAGGTTAACAGTTTCATAGCCCTCTGTAGACAGCATGATGACTTCCCAGATTTCCTTTCTTACCACTGCATCATTCACCGGCAAGTTTTGGCAAGCAAGAGACTCAATACAAAGACTATCATGGACATCACTTTCAAAATTGTAAATTCAGTTCGTGGAAGATCACTTCAAAGATGGCTTTTCAATCTTACTCTTGATGAAGGGGCAGCGGAAATCATTTTTCACACAGATGTAAGGTGGCTAAGTAGGCACACATTTCTGCAAAGATTTTGTGATTTGCTGAATGAAATAAAAACTTTTTTGGAGGAGAGGGGAGATGACCAAACAGAGTTGGAAGATGAGGAGTGGTTATGTGATCTGGCATTTCTCGCTGACTTTACAGGCGAACTAAGTGATATGAACTTTGAACTACAAGGTAAAAACAAATGCATTGGCGAGATGATGAGTACAGTTTCATCCTACAAGAACAAATTTGAGCTAATGATGACTGACCTTGCAAACAACACTTTTGATCATTTTCCTAATATGCAGGACCATCTGGGACAATATCCAAATTTTGTTTTTCAGAAGGAGAAGTATGTGACAGAAATCTGTTCTATTATCCAGGAATTCGAAAATAGATTCTGTGACTTCCAAAAAATTGGAACAGTTGTGGAGTACTTGTCATACCCATTCAAAGTAGATGTGGACATTAAAGAAACTGCAGCTGCTATCAGTAAAAATTACTCATTGAACAAGCCATCTCTTGAAAACGAAATATTAACCCTTAAAAATGACATTTTTCTCAAGACCCGTGCTGAACAAGAATCGTTTTGGAAGCTAGTGCCTAGAAACAAATTTCACAACTTGAGAAGATGCACTGAAGCTGTACACTCCTGTTTCAGTTCAACTTATCTGTGTGAATCTGCGTTTTCCCATCTGAAAATGACAGAGTACACAACGTTCCAACATGACAGATGAACATCTCCAGGATTCCCTGAGACTGGCCCTCACACAATATTCACCCAACTTCAAAAAGCTGGTGGATGAAATGCAGGCTCAGATGTCTCACTAATGAGCAAGAGCAAAATATTAAAGATTGTGCAAGATCAGCCTGGATCAATACTCAACCTAAATTAAACACAAATTACTCAATAAAAGTTAAAAGAAAGTTATTACTCAATAAAACTTTAAGAAAAAAATGTGCTTTCCATTTCCCCTCGTAGTTCTTACAGGATCTTCGTCTCTCTGTTTTGTTTTTGCTTAATTTGCTTAACAGCTGATCACATCCAAGTAAATGACAGGTGGTTCATTAAAAAATGGGGGGAGGGGAATCCTCCAACTTTATTGGGTTAAAATTTAATTTGAAACTAATTTGAAACTTAATTTTCATGGTGGTAGATCACCGGCACTTTTTGCCAGAAAAAGTAGATCACGACCTGTTCAAAGTTGGACATGCCTGGTGTAGAAGATGGAATTACTTCTTCTTCAGAAATGTGCTTTGAACCATTTTTTGGGGGGATGGGGGAGGGAAGAACCTTAATGTCTCTGGAATCCATGGCCCAGTAAGGCCCAATTTTGAATATGTGTCTTTTCACCGGTTTTCATCCCATACCAAACTTGCTCTCATTTCCTTAAATTCTTTTTTAGAGACAGATAAACATTCGAAACCCCTTCCGTATAATCTCTCCAACATCTGCTTGGCTTGAGAAAATAAAGCATTATTCTGAATACGGTTCAAGAATAAACATCATGAATACTGGACAAGTTATCAAATAGGGTCTGAGCCCCCAAGTATCACAGGAAAGTCAAAAGCACAGACCTATGACAAAGTAAGTCACACCACGCATCAGCTAGCTAAAAACTGATAAAGCTTTTTGACATCTCTGAAGGATCACTGTACTAAACATTATCTCTCATGTTTTATCTATGGAAGAAATGCCTTAGTACATCTTACTGCATATGTTTTAATCCCAAATTGTCCTAATAAAACAAAATACAAAGTAACTACATGGATGATTACTACATGGGCAAGCCACTTAACCCTCCATTGCCCATGTTTCCTGTAAAATAGTTATCTCCAAGTTATAATGCCCTGTTCAATGTAAACTGCCTTGATATCATGAAAGGTGGTATATAAGAAATGTTAAA
The DNA here is from genome assembly GCA_033557465.1 of Ichthyophis bannanicus. NCBI lineage: Eukaryota > Metazoa > Chordata > Amphibia > Gymnophiona > Ichthyophiidae > Ichthyophis > Ichthyophis bannanicus. The sequence continues at coordinate 121,982,509 of CM066038.1, read as the reverse complement.
TACATTAATTAATTAATTAAATAAATAAATGATTATGATTGTTGAATAGAGACATGAGGGCCTTTCCATGAAGAATTTTAGCACAGGATTTAGTACACCAAGTTACTCACCTGTGTCAGGTGTTCCCCACAAACAGCAGGATAAGTCCTCACATATTTATGGCATCACGGACAGAATCCCACACAGGAACCTCTCCCAACTCCTTTGAGAAGCTTTGGATTGGTTTCTCCATCTACCACTATCACACCTCATCTCCTCACTGTGGTTACAAGATACTTGGGTGGACTGGGACCCAGGAGGCAGGCAAAGATAACCAGGGCAATTAGACCACCACACCAAGTGCTGCCATCCTAGGCAACTGCCTAGTTCACTTGATAATATGCTTGGCCCCGAGTACTTCATCCCCTATACTGTAGTACTCCCTTGGGTTTTTGAAGCCCAAATGCATGACCCTGCATCTTTTGAATTAAATCTCGGTTGCCAAATTCTAGACCATTCTTCAAACTTTACTAGGTCCTCCTCACGTTATCTACACCCCCAAGAATGACTACCCTATTACAGATTTTGATATTATCTGCAAAGAGGCAAACCTTACCCAACAGCCCTTCTGAAATATCACTTTCTTTTTTAAAAAAATTACCAGACCAAGGACCAATCCCTCTGGCATACCAATGGTAACTTCTTTATCTTCAGAATGAACTGCATTTACCACCACCTCCCACTCAACCCGTTTCTAATCCAGTCAGTCACTTTAGAATCCATCCTAAGGGCATTCAGTTCATTTACAGTATATGCTACCTATGTGAAACAGTGTCAAGGGCTTTGCTGAATCTAAGCACACCAATTTTAGTACTCTCCCTTGGTCCAACTCTCAGGTCACTCAAGCAAAGAAATTAATCAGATTCATCTGATAAGACCTGCCTCTTCTAAAGCATAGTTACTCACCTGTAACAGGAGATCTCCGGGAACAGCAGGAATTTAGTCTTCACATATGGGTATCGTAGGTACCGACTGAGCCTGCGCGGGAACGCTCCCCAATGTCCAATAGGAAAGCTTCTGGGAGCATCCCACAGCGCCTGCGTGCTGCCTTCCCACCTTTCCCAACTGTCCCTATCCAGTTGAGTTTAAAGCTGAGACAAAGAGAGAGGGAAAGAGAGAAAGAGAGAGAGATAGAGAGATACAACTCCTAGGGGAGGTGGGTGGGTTGTGAAGACTAAATTCCTGCTGTTCCTGGAGATCACCTGTTACAGGTGAGTAACTATGCTATCTCCAGGAACAAGCAGGAATGTAGTCTTCACATATGGGGACTCCCTAGCTGCAAATGCCAGGGAGAAGGCCCCAGAAGTTGTGTGCCCTTGTGAAAGGGCTCCACTTCCCCCCATTGATCTCTGGCATGGGATGGTGGGTAGGCGTTGATTAAGTATGGAACAGGTGTTGAAGAACAGCCTGACCAAACAAGGCATCCCGGCGGGAATCCTTGTCTAAGCAGTAATGGGCTGTGAAGGTATGAACTGAAGCCCAAGTAGCTGCTCGACAGATGTCGTCGATAGACACAGAGTGAAGATGAGCCATAGAGGCTGCCATGGCTCTCACATTGTGAGCTGTGACATGGCCTTCAAGAGGAAGGTTTGTACTCATAGGCAAAAGATATACACTGTGCAATCCAGCTGGACAGTGTTCTTTTGGAGACTGGAAGTCCCAAATGACTAGGATCAAAAGCAACAAAGAGTTGAGAGGACTTTATATGTTGCTGTGTCCTTTGCAAGTAAAAGGCCAAAGCCCTTTTACAGTCCAAAGTATGAAGATTCCTTACTGCATTTGAGGCGTGAGGCCTTGGGAAGAATACAGGAAGTTAAACCGCTTGGTTTAAATGAAAAGGTGACACCACCTTTGGTATAAAGTGTGGATGAATCCTAAGGACTACCTTATCATGATGGAACGTTGTATAAGGAGGATGAGCCACCAACGCTTGCAATTCACTGATGCGACGTGCTGATGTGATTGCAATAAGAAAGATGACCTTCCAGGAAAGGAATTTCAAAGAGGTAGTGGCTAATGGTTCAAAGGGCAGTTTCATGAGCTGCCCAAGAACCAGATTTAAGTCCCATGCCACCAGTGGTGGCTTAATGGGAGGCTTAGTTAAAAGAAGGCCTCTCATAAATTTCGCTATGAGAGGATGAGAGGAAATAGGTTGTCCATTTAGAGGCTTGAAAGAAGCTGCAATAGCACTCAAATGAACTCTCCCCTAAATGGTCTTAAGCTCTCCATTTGATAAATGAAGGAGATACTCCAGTAATGATTCCAGAGGTATCGCAAGAGGGTTAAGACCGTTCTGCAAGCACCATATGGTAAACCTTTTCCACTTAAATGCATAAGAGCGTCTTGTGGAAGGCTGCCTGGAAGCATAAAGGATATCCTTTACCTGCTGGGAAAGGTTAAGACCATGAAGTTCTAAGCTTTCAGCAACCAGGCCCTGAGATGCAGAGACTGGGGATTGGGATGCCACAGCATCCCATCCTCTTGAGAAAGGAGATTTGGAGTAGATCCTAACTCCAGAGGCGGAGCTTGAGAGAGATGTAGGAGCAGAGGGTACCACATTTGCCGTGGCCAACGTGGAGCTATGAGAATCATATGACCTCTGTCTCTCTGAAGTTTGAACAGGGTTTTGGGAATTAGGGGAATGGGTGGAAAGGCATACAGGAAGTCCTGACCCCAATGGAGGAGGAAAGCATCCCTGGCCTGACAACCCTGAGCCGGAATTCTGGAACAGAACCGAGGAAGTTTGGCATTCAGCGGACTTGCAAAGAGGTCTATATCCAGGTTTCCCAAATTTGAAAAATTTTGGCCACCTGGTCTGCATGGAGAGACTATTCGTGTGGAAGCAGAACTCGACTGAGTCTGTCTGCCCAAGAGTTTTGAATGCCTGGAAGATACACCGCAAGGAGATGAATCTGATGCTCTCTGGCGAGGGCCCATAGTCGCAAAGCTTCATTGCAGAGCGACAGAGAGCCTGTTCCGCCCTGCTTGTTCACATAGAACATGGCTACTTGATTGTCCGTTTGGACTAGGACTGTCTTGTAGCTGAGCTGGGTGTGGAATACTCGAAGAGCAAGGAAGATTGCTTTGAGTTCCAGGAGATTGATGTGGAGATAGGCCTCCTGTGGAGTCCAGGTACCCTGAGTAGAGAGGCCTTGCAGATGGGCTCCCCAACCCACCTGTGAAGCATCTGTTGTCAGAGTGGCTTGGGGTGTGGGTTGCTGAAAAGAAGACCCCATCAAAAGTTTTTGGGGTGACTGCCACCATTGGAGGGACAAAATAAGGCGATCTGAGTTTGCTATTTTGTCTGACAGGCAACCTGACGCCTGAGTCCACTGAGTGGATAAAGTCCACTGGGCTGCCCTCATATGGAGGCGAGCATAAGGAACCACATGCACGGTGGATACCATGTGGCCTAGCAACTGTAACATTTCCTGAGCAATGAGGTGAGGTTTTAGCACTGCTTGGGAAGCTAACTGCACAATGCGAAGGCAGCGGGGCTGTGGAAGGTAGGCCCTTGTCTGTCTGGTATCCAGCAGAGCTCCTATAAACTCTAGGGACTAAGTGGGAGCAAGGTTGGATTTTGGGAAGTTTATGATAAGTCCCAAATACTGAAGGATGCGCATTGTGCGAGAGAGCGCAACCCTGGCCTCTGGCTCTGAAGGGGCTCGAATGAGTCAGTCATCTAAGTAAGGGAAGACAAATATTCCCAGGGTGCGGAGAAATGCTGCCACCACAGCCATGCATTTTGTGAACACCCTTGGTGCAGAGGCCAGGCCAAAGGGAAAAACCCTGTATTGGTAGTGCTTCCCTGGAAATAGAAAACGAAGGAACTTTCGGCGAGTTGGATGGATGAGAACATGAGTGTACACATCCTTGATATCTAGAGAACAAAGCCAATCCTGACTCTGAAGGTATGGCAGCAGAGTTTCTAGAGAAATCATTTTGAACTTCTCTTTGAACAGGAATTTGTTCAATTCTCTGAGGTCTAAAATGGGTCTGTGTCCTCCTGTTTTCTTTGGAATAAGGAAATAGGGGGAGTAAAACCCTGTACCCCATTGGGGAATGGGTACCTCTTCTATTGCCCTTGAGCAAGGAGCACAGTGACCTCTTGACCTAACTGGTTGTTGAGAGAGGTCTGAGAATTAAACTGTCTTACCATTGTAGGAGGGGGCATGCTGAGGAAATGAAGCTTGTACCCCTCTCTTACAATAGACAGAGTTCAATTTTCTGCTGTTATCTGACCCCATCTGGGGGCAAAATGACATAACCTTCCTGGGATGGTGGAGGGTTCTGGGCCGTTCAGGGCCAGGAAGGCAAAGTTCTCTAGATAGGAATCAACGCCCCTGTGGAGGCTGAGTCTGCTGAGCCGGTTGAGGCTTTGCTGCTTTTGTCTTTCTTGCAGGATCAGCTGTAGATTTAGACAATCTATCCAAAGTGATATTGTCAGCATCTATCTCATTAGCTTTTTCCTGCCAATTCTTGCCAAAGAGATTCTCTCCTGTGCAAGGAATATTCCCTAGTTTATCCTGTACCCAAATTTCCAAGTCAGATACCTGGAGCCATGCAATCCTACGTGCACCTATGGCAATGGCAGAGGTTCTGCTTATGCGCTCAAAGCAGTCAAAGGCTGCACGATTCACAAACTTAGAAACATCCTGAGCATGTTTGACAAGGGCAAGGTAATCTTGCCTCTTATCATCAGGAAGGAGGGCTCATAAGCTCTAAATCTCCTGTGACCTCCTTAAGGAACATTCCCATATATAAGATATAGGAACTGATCCTAGCAGAAAGCATGGAAGCCTGGAAGGTTCGACGTCCAAAGGCGTCAAGAGTCCTACACTCACGTCCTGGAGGATTAGATGCATGCCTTTTTACACTCTTTATCCTTCTCATAGCTTATACCACCACCATGAAATGGTGTAGTAATTGAGTCTTCTGAAACCCAGGACAAGGAGGAACTCGATACATGGTGTCGAGTCTTCGAGAGTGAGGAGATGTGGTTAGAGGTGTTTCCCACATCCTTAACATGAGATCATGCAGGATCTCATGAATAGGTAAGGTAGCTGCCTCCTTGGGAGCTTTAGGGTATTGTAGGATTTCTAATTCCTTTGCCGTAGGCTCTTTTTCAGGAGCCACTATGATGGAAAGACCTCGGGCCACATCTCGGATAAAGTTCTGAAAGGACATATCCTCTGGTGGAGACATCCTAAGCTGAGGAGAAGAAGAATCCTCAGGAAGAAGTACTCTGGTATCGGCAGAGCTTTCAGAGTCTTCAGACTCATCCGAGGATTCGAAGTATCTCCGACCCGGGTGATCGTGCAAGGCACGATACCGGTACCGATCGAAGTTGGCATCAGAGTGGTCCGGTACCGACTTGTCGATGCCGGATAGACACGCATGACTCGGTCCTGGTAGAATACCTGCCGATGTCGATGCAGTCGGTGCCGTCACTGGGGTCAGTGCCGGTACCGGTTGAATTGTCTGAAGCGGTTTCAGGGGCATCGAGGCCGTGAGAAGAGCCGCCAGACTGCATTCAATAGCCAAGAATCTCTGGTCTATCGACGCTGCCAATGCTTGGGTATCGGTACCGGATGAAGCGGCCGGCACCCCAGAGCATGGCACCAGTAGTTCTGCTGAGGTTGAAGCCTCAAGAACATCCTGGAGCCCCATTAGTGCTTTGGAAGCCGGAAGCCTCCCGCCGGGGCAATTTTGCCAGGGAAAGTCCCTCAAGGGCAACGCCAGAGGCATCTCGATGTCTAGAAGGAGATCTACCCTTTGAGGACCGGCTAGATTTATATTTAGTTACCTGAGATCTATGGGAGGAAGACGAAGCCCTGGAAGACGTCGATGCCACGGAGGCTGCATCGGAGGGAAAAAGGGCGCTAAGTTTAGCAGCTCGGTTTTGCCGGTCCCTTTTCGACATCATCCCTCAGGCAACACACTCTGAAATAGAGTGGTCAGGACCTAAACATTTAAAGCACCACTCATGGGTGTCGGTGACGGAGATGGTACCGCAACACTTAGAACACTTTTTAAAAACTGAAGCAGGTTTTTCCATTTTAAAGGAAAAGTTGGGCCTACTGCCCAAAATGGCGTGTGGCACCTGAAGAGAAAATTACTGGAAAGACTCCAGAAAGAAAGTTTGTTTGTTTTTTTTAAGAAAAAAAGAAAGAACAACCGGCGGTACCGATGTAGCGTCGAGGGAAGGCAGACGCGACCACAAAAAAGAAGAATAGAAGGGATTTTTTTCTGCAGTGAAGATGTGCGACCTGTCGGCTCCGTGGAAAACGAAGAACTGGAGAGGGACAGTTGGATAAGGTGGGAAGGCAGCACGCAGGCGCTGTGGGATGCTCCCAAAAGCTTTCCTACTGGACACTGGGGAGCATTCCTGTGCAGGCTCCGTCGGTACCGATGATACTCATATGTGAAAACTACATTCCTGCTTGTTCCTGGAGATTACCATGCTTCTTGGATCATGCAGTCTAATGGATTCCAGAAAAAGTAGTTACTCACCTGTAACAGGTGTTCTCCAGGAGCAGCAGGAATTGGTCCTCACTTATGGGTGACATCGGCGCCGATGGAGCCCCCATGCGGAGCATTTCCCCAGCTTTCTAAGAAAGCCTTTGGAAATACTGCACGCATGCGCGGTCCCCTTCCTGCCTAAAGGTGCCATCTTGCTCAGTCAAATGACATAGCTAAAAAACAGCACACAAAAATGTAAAAATGAACTACTGTGATAAGGAAGCTTATCAGGGCCTAGAAGAGAGGGGTAAAAAGAAGGATTTTACCATAATAAAGGGACCCATTTTAAAAGGTCCAGGACTTAAAACTCCATTTGCTCCTAGAAAGCAGGTAATTCCTGGCTACAATAAGGAACAGAGTGCCCCTAGTGGTGGAAAGGAGAGGGAATACAGGCCCAGGGTAAGAAACCCTTACGTCACTGCATCCCCTAATCCATAGGTGTCAAACTCTGGCCCGCGGGCCAAATTTGGCCCGTAGTGTAATTATATTTGGCCCGCGAGGCTATACCAAATGACTACTAGAGCTAGCCCGCCGGTATTATACAGCGCATTCATTCATCGCTAATACTACAAATCCCATAATGCCTTGCTGTTGTTTTGGCGCATCAATCAGGACAGGTCCCAGAAACGCCCTCTCCTGTGTGACAGAAGTCATAGCGATCTCAAGCTACAACTGTCACTGTGGAACCCCTTCCCAAAAATGGCAAAAAGAAAGGCAGACAACAGGAACTTTCTGGACAGGTGGGAGACAGAATATTTGTTTACATATGTAAAAGACAGACCTGTTTGTCTGATTTGTGGAGTCAACGTGGCTATAACTAAGGAGTATAACATTCGACGACACTATGAAACAAAACACCATGACAAGTACAAGGACCTGGACATGACTCAAAGGAGCCAGAAAGTGGAGGAGATGAAAAGAAGTTTGGTTTCACAACAGAATATGTTCAAAAAAGCCACATCACAAAGTGAGGCTGCTGTAAAGGCTAGTTATATTGTGGCAGCAGAGATCGCAAAATCAGCCCGGCCCTTTAATGAGGGAGAGTTTGTGAAAAAGTGCATGTTGAAAGTTTGTGAAATCATGTGCCCGGAGAAAAAGCAAGCCTTTTCAAACGCGAGCCTGAGCAGAAACACAGTAGCTGATCGCACATGTGATCTTGCCACCAATCTGTATGACCAGCTTTTGGAAAAGGGAAAAGATTTCGTTGCATTCTCCCTTGCTGTGGATGAGAGCAGCGACGCATCTGATACTGCTCAGCTGTCAGTCTTCATCCGTGGAGTGGACTCAAATATGTGTGTTACGGAGGAGCTATTGGGATTCAAATCAATGCATGGCACAACCACAGGAAAGGAAATTTTTGAGGAGGTTTCCAAATGCGTAACTGAAATAAAGCTGCCGTGGGATAAACTCGTGGGATTAACAACAGATGGTGCGCCAGCGATGTGCGGTAAAACAAGTGGACTGGTGGGCAGGGTCCGGGAGAAGATGCAGGAAGAGAACTGTGCAGGTGAACTAACTGTTTATCACTGCATCATACATCAGGAATCATTGTGTGGCAAAGCCCTAAAGATGGAACATGTTATGACCACAGTAACACAAGTAGTTAACTTTATAAGAGCCAAAGGTCTGAATCACCGCCAGTTTAAGTCTTTTCTGGAGGAGTGTGGTTCGGAATACGCAGACGTGCCGTATCACACAGAGGTGAGATGGTTAAGCCGAGGAAAAGTACTGAATAGATGTTTTGAGCTGCATGAGGAAATATGTCAGTTTCTGGAAAGCAAAGGGAAGGACACAGCAGAGCTTCGGGAGAAAAAGTTTCTGTGTGAGCTGGCCTTTCTGTGTGACATCTCGAGCCATCTCGATGCGCTGAACCTGCAGCTTCAGGGGCGGGGGGCGCATCATCACAGACATGTACGCTGCAGTGAGGGCTTTTAAAACTAAACTGTGCCTGTGGGAGAATCAGATGCTGCAAGGAAACCTTGGCCATTTTCCCTGCTGCCAAACCATGAAAACGCAGTTCTTTACCAACTTGTTCCCATGCGCACAGTTTGCTGAAAAACTCAGTGTACTCGGCGCTGAGTTTAGCCGGCGATTTGCCGACTTTGATGTCCAGAAATGTAGGTTTGAACTGCTCAGTAATCCCTTTGCAGTTAATGTGGAAAACGCACCAACCAACCTCCAAATGGAGCTAATTGAACTCCAGTGTAATGACACGCTGAAGTCAAAGTATGATGCTGTGGGCGCCGCCCAGTTTCCACAGTTCATCCCTGACACAATGCCTCAGCTCCGCACCCAAGCTGCTCAGATGCTCTCCATGTTCGGCAGCACTTATCTATGTGAGCAACTTTTCTCCTCGATGAAGATGACCAAAACATCTCACAGGAGACGTTTGACTGATGAACACCTTCGCTCGATACTGAGGATTTCCTCAGCTCAAAGCCTGAGCCCAGACATTGATGAACTATCATCCAAGAAGAGATGCCAGGTATCTGGCTTGGGCACATCAGATTAGATCAGTGTGCAGCAAACTGAGCAATAATTAACGTTTTCTTTATGCACTTTTTCTTGCTACTCCAAGACATGGGCTTGAATGGTTGATTAATTTTATTATTGTTATTTTATTTTAAAAATTATTATTTATTATTATTTAAATCTTATTTAATAAATGAATGTCATTGATGTTTTTTTTTATTTGAAATTGGTTTTTGCATATCTGAACTATTAAGTTATAAATTGTATAGTAATAAGTGTTGCTTCATATTCAATGTTAAAGCAAATCTTGTTTGGGTCCATATTAAAAGGTTCATTTGTTCAATGCTGGCCCGCGACTTTGTTCAAGTTTTACATTTTGGCCCACTGTGTATTTGAGTTTGACACCCCTGCCCTAATCACTCAGCTGCCACGAGGGAGTTTGATCTCTCTCACCTGAGAGGGGAGAGGGTGGAGCAGGAGCCTGAGGGGTTTAAGTTTAGCTCAGTGAAACCAGAAAGCAGACGAGGACGGACAAGCAGACCAGGGACAAGCAGAGCATGTGGAGAGGAACTGGAAGGACTCCTGAGACCTGAGAGTGCTGCAACTGCTGACCAGAGAGAGAGAGAGAGAGAGAGAGCAGAAGTTTTGTCTACTCAAGAAGGAATGGAGCAGTAAGAGCCAGGAGCACTAATTGGAGAACAGGATGTGCTGGATGGTGGCCAGAGCATGTAAGAAGTGAAGCTACTACAGGCTTTGATCAAGGTATGAGCCCCAGAAGCTTAGCTAATAAGGAGCACTACGTATTTGCCAGAGACAGCTTTAACCATAACAGAAGGCAGTCAAGTAAGCTATCTGAATCTGAGCCAGAGAGTGAACCCATGGAATTGGGGGAGCCAGATTTATCTTGTGAAGAAGAGGTCTCATACATGGACTGATCTGCATGCCAGTCTGCCAATTAAGAAGGGTTGCAAGGGATGGCAACCATAAAGAGAAGCCTCCAGTGTCCAAAGCCCTAAGAGCTGTGTTAGCTTGTTAATGTTCTAAGTTCAGGAGAAGTGTGACGCAGTGCAAAGCTGAATCTTCCTGATTATCGTTTGAGAAACAGCTGTGAGCAGTGCTGAGCTCAGTTTTGATGCCGTTTCAACTGAGGAAGTAAGAAATGCTTTTGTTTGTCTAATTACTGAGAAATCCTTGAAAAGAGTTTATCTGCTTGTCTGAATTGGACTATCTGTATGAAGTGCTGTGTTTAAGCATACAAGACAGCCAGGTATTTGTTCTGGACTGGAAAGGGAAAGAAAACCTGGTTTAAAGTTTCTTTCTGTATGTTTTGGACTGCACGGCAAGCTCTGCTAGGAAGCAGGTGCTGTTAAGGCTGAGGAAAGCTGTTTTGTTTCGGTTCAAGTTATCCTGTAATGAGTTACAAGAATTCCTGGTGAAATATCTAAAAAGGTGGATCGGTGAACCTAGCGTGTCTTTCTTTTTTTTTTTTGTATGAATAAATTCTTGTCAATGCACCTACTCAACCCAACTACAATGAAGGTGTTTTTTTTCATCTGAGCCCAAATAATATCTAACTGAACTACCTTTCCCATAATGCATTTAAAGGCATCCAGTTAGAAAAAAGGCCAGAAAGTTGAAGCACCCGGATGGCAAAAAACAAAACCACGCCCCTCCATACCAATGTAAGGGGCTAAGGGTGTGATACTATGTACAACTGCAACCCCCAGGGGAGGAGGGAGGGTTGTGAGGACTGATTCCTGCTGCTCCTGGAGAACACCTGTTATAGGTGAGCAACTACTCTTTCTCCAGGACCAAGCAGGAAGTCAGTCCTCACTTATGGGACTCCCCAACTTCAGGCTACCGGGGACCCAGAGCTGAAAAATTAGCTCCCTCTAGCCTCAGCATCGGAGAAAGGATTTCACTGAAACACCCCCCACCGGTAGCCCAACCAGAGGGCTGGAGGGTAGGAGTTGCCTAAACCTCAAAGAGATTCCGGAGCACTGCCTGACCGAAAGCACTGTCCCTACGGGACTCCTTCTCCAGGCAGTAATGGGCGCAAAGGTCTGGCTTGAGGACCAAGTTGCAGCCCTGCAGATGTCTGCCAACGGTACAGAGCGGAGATAAGCTACTGAGGCAGCCATTGCCCTAACACGGTGGGCCATGACCAATGTTCCCTCTAAGCTGTGCGCGTGTGCGCGCGCACACACCTCGCCGAGCGAGCGCACATACTTTACAACAGAGTGCACAAAAATTACGGTTCTGATTCTGATAGAAAACACAGAAGTCTTAAAATTTAAAAGTTGTGATTGTAATTACTAGAAATTTTCTGTTTCATTTAGTAATCGTCTATTTTCATTTAATTTGATTAAAATCAATGTGGTGTACATACTGTATTCTGACGTGTAGTCAAATTTTAAAGTATATAACTCTGAGTGTCGTTATGTGGCGCACAAAAGTTTAACCTTCCTTCAAAAGCTGCACAGCTGATATTTTATGCGCACACAGCCTACAGAAAATTAGAGGGAACATTGGCCATGACCCGACCCTGCAAAGGAAGGTCAGCTGCCCTGTAAGCCCAGGGTCAGCCACCCAGATGGACAAGGTACGCTTGGAGACAGGTACCCCCAAGTTATTGGGGTCAAAAGATACGTAGAGCTGAGCAGCCCTCCTATGCCCCTGCGTACGCTCCAGGTAGAAGGATAAGGCCCTCCTACAGTCCAGGGTATGCAGGACTGTCTCAGCCCAGCTGGCAAGGGGCCTAGGGAAGAATATTCGAAGAACCACCTCCTGCTTGAGGTGGAAAGAGGAGACAACCTTGGGGAGGAACTTAGGATGAGTCCGAAGGACTACCCTGTTCCTATAGAAGCGAGTGTAGGGTCTGTCACAGACCAGGGCTTGAAGTTCACTCACTTGCCTGGCCGAGTTCAAGGCCACTAGAAATAAAGTCTTCCAGGAAAGGAAGCGTAGAGGACATGTAGCCATTGGTTCAAAAGGTGGGTGAGTCAGTTGCTGCAAGACCACATTCAATTCCCACTCAGGGGCCGGTGGACGGAGAGGAGGCTTGAGCAATAGCAAGCCTCTGAGAAACCTGGACACCAAGGGGTGAACTGACAAAGAGTGTCCCTCCACCATGGAGTGGTGAGCTGCCAGAGCAGAGAGGTGGACCCGAACAGAATTGGACTTAAGGCCCTGATTGGACAAGTGCAGAAGGTACTGGAGCACTACTGGCACAGTGCAGCCGAAAGGATCTTCCTGGCGTTGCTGACACCACAAGGAGAACCTCCTCCAGGGCATATGTTTTCCTGGTGGATTGCTTTCTAGAGGCCAAGACCACCTCTTCTACTTCCTGAGGCAGGCCCCAGGGAGCCAAGACTACCCTTGCAGCCTCCAGGCCATCAGATTGAGAGATTTGAGATTGGGGTGCAGAAGGGAACCTGATCCTGAGAAAGAAGGTCGGGTTGGAACCCCAGAGGCAGTGGTGTCTCCACTGTCAGTTGAAGCAGCAGTGGGAACCAGGCCTGCATCGGCCACCTGGGAGCAACCAGAAGTACCGAGGCCTTGTCCCTGAGAATCTTGAACAAGGTTCGGGCCACCAGAGGCATGGGAGGAAACGCATACAGTAGGCCCTGGGACCAGGAAATCAGGAAGGCATCCGCTGCCACCCTTATGGGATGCGGTTGCCTGGAACAAAACCTGGGCAGTTGGTGATTCAGGGGGCTGGCAAAGAGATCCATGGATGGAAGTCCCCATTTCAGGAAAATCTTTTGAACCACCAAAGGATGCAGCTGCCACTCGTGGAGCTGCAGAATTCTGCTTAATCCGTCCGCCAGAAAGTTCTCCTGGCCAGGAAGATAAACAGCCCTCAGCAACATCTGGTGTCTGAGGGCAAAGGGGCAAAGGAGCAAAGGGCCTGTGCTTCCAGGCATAGGGGCCTGGACCCAGTGCCGCCCTGTTTGTTCACATAGAACATGGCTACTTGATTGTCCGTCTGAACTAGTACAGACTGGTGAACCAAAGTATGAGAAAAAGCCTTGAGGGCTAAGCGAATAGCCCGCAACTCCAGAAGGTTGATCTGTTGCGTGGCTTCCCAGGGGGACCAGAGGCCCTGAGTGCAGCTCCCCTGACAGTGTGCACCCCAACCCTGTAAGGAGGCATCTGTTGTCAAAACCACTGTGGGGACAGGCACCTGAAAAGGTACCCCCTGAAGCAAGTTGGGGGGGTGTAGCCACCACTGAAGGGAAGTCAGGAAGGGTTTTGACACCCTGACTTTGTCTGCTAGGTTCCCAGTGGCTTGTTTCCACTGAGTTCTGAGGCACCACTGTGCAGGCCTCATGTGGAGGCGAGCATTGGGGGTGACATGTACAGTCGATGCCATGTGTCCTAGGAGCTGCAGACAGAGCCTGGCAGGAACCCTTGGCAGACTGAGAAACCGGGATGCCAACTCCATGAGCCTTTGAGCTCTGTCCTCTGGCAAGTAAGCTGTTGCTTGCAGAGTCCACCAGGCCCCTATGAACTCTAGGTTCTGGGAAGGGAGCAAAGTGGACTTTGCGAAGTTTATGACAAAGCCTAGGTCTTGAAGGAGTGACACAGTCCTGAAGGTAGCCTGCCTGGCCTCCTGGTAAGTCTGACCTCGGATGAGCCAGTCGTCTAGATAGGGGAAGACAAAAACACCTTGAGTCCTCAAGTAGGCCGCCACCACCGCAAGGCACTTTGTAAAGACTCGTGGGGCGGAAGTTAGGCCAAAAGGCAGCACTCTGTACTGGTAATGGTTTCCTCCCACCATGAACCTGAGGTATTTTCTGTGGTCTGAATGAATGAGGATGTGAGTATATGCATCCTTTTAGATCTAAGACGCGGGCAGCGTCTCAAGCACTCTCCTCCTGTATTGACGTTACCTGTGCTGCTTTCCCATTCACAGCTCCACCCCGGAAGTAGCGTGATTGCGTCCAACGCGATCGCGCACGCGCCCAGAGCGGGCCTTTACTTAAAGACGCGGCCAGCGTCTCAAGCACGCTCCTCCTGTATTGACGTTACCGTATGTAACTCGCTGCCTGTACTTCTCTCCCCTTGTGCCTACTGTCTATTTATTTAAGAGTATTATTATTTGGACTGGTCCTCCTTTCCTTTGTATTACGTCTACATTTAATTGTAACTCATTTGTATTACGTCTGCATTTAATTGTACATTCAATTGTACTCATACTATTTATTTGCCTGTTTGTACTATTTATTTGCCTGCCTGTTAGGCTCTTGTCCTGTTTCCCTCTCTCATTGCCTCTCCTCTTATTTTTTCTAGTGTGCTGCTTTCCCACTCACAGCTCCACCCCGGAAGTAGCGTGATTGCGTCCAACGCGATCGCGCACGCGCCCAGAGCGGGCCTTTACTTAAAGACGCTCCTTGGGGCGACGACGAGGGCGACCCCACGACCTGTGCTCGTCACTCCCCTACCTCATTTTCCAGCGTTCCTGTCACGAGCTATCCCCCCCATCCTCCTATCGTTAGGGACAAGCTCTGCTTCTCTTCCAAGCGTTCCCTCTCCACTCCGGGGCTAGGCTCCTTTCTTCCTACTGCCTTCAGTCCCTGCTCTGTCTTCTCTGTGCTCTTGCTTGGGTTACTCTTCATGTCGGTCATACCTGTAGTTTGGGGCCGTAGGCCCGTCCATCTTTCCGCAGTACGGCCTCGCTACCAGTTGCCCTCTCGGATCTTTTTGCGCTCGCTTGCCGCAACCTCATCTTCTCAATCACCTACCTTCGCTTACCTTCCTTCGCCCCCTGCGCCTGTATCATCGGCACCCCTCCAACTATGCCTCCTCAACTGTCGATCTCTTCGGTCAAAGACTACCCTTATTTATGACCTCATTGAGCGGGAGCGCCTTGACATCCTTTTCCTGGTAGAAACATGGCTCAAAGAAGGGGAGGATCCCCTTCTTACCCGTTGCCTCCCTCCTGATTTTGAGGCCATCTCTGTTCCACGCATTACAAGAGCAGGTGGCGGGGTTGCGGTTATTTACCGCTCTTCGGTTCCTCTCTCTAGAATTTCCTCTGCCTCCCTTTGTTACCCTGAATCCCTTCTTCTTCAGCTAAATAGCCTGCCCGCCCTCCAATTTCTTTTAATCTATTATCCTCCATCCTCCCCGCCCTCTCTCTGGGACTCTCTTCTTGCCTCTATTTCTGATCTGACTCTTCAATTTCCACAGCTTCTTATACTCGGTGATTTCAACGTACATTTTGACGCTCCTACCTTGTCTAGAGACATGACTTTCTCTGCGCTGCTACAGGATCTCTCTTTGACTCAGCATGTGACTCTTCCTACCCACACTGCTGGTCATACTTTGGATTTGGTTATCTCCTCCATGCACTCTCCCTTTCAAATCTCGTCACTCACCTCAGTACCGCTTCCCTGGTCAGACCATTTCTCTATTGTATTTACCCTTCAATCTATACCCCCCATCCCTTCTCCCCCCCCCCATCTCCCATTCGTCTGTCCCGCAACCTTAACTCGACAACCTTGCATTGTTTCCTTAGTGCGTACTGCCCCCCCCCCCCCCTCCTGATTTCTCATCCTTATCACCATCGTCCCAGGTCACCTTCTGGAATACTCAACTCTTACAAACTCTCGATCAAGTCGCCCCTGCCAGGCCTTCTAATTCTCGACGTCGTGCCCGCCACCCCTGGTTCCACGCAGGACTTCGTCTTTACCGCTCCCAGCTGCGGAGAGCTGAACATCTCTGGCGAAAATCCCGTTCTACAGCTGCCTATCAACTCTTTAAGTCCAGTCATGCCCACTATGGGTCCTGTATCAATCAGGCCAAATGTTCCTTCTACTCCACCTCCATTGCCTCAGCCCCCAATAAGTCGCGGTATCTTTTTGCCACCTTGAACACACTCTCCCAACTACATTCCCCCTCTTCTCAAAACTCCCAGTCATCCACGCAAGCCCCTAGCCCTGCCAGCTTGGCTTCGTTTTTTTCCTCTAAGGTCCATGACCTTCGTTCTTCCCTTCCCCTTTGTCCCCAGGCCCTGACCTCCCCTCCTCCTGTCTCACCCCCACCGTCCCCGCTGTTATCTCATACTTGGGCCAAATTTTACCCTATCACATCTCCGGAACTCATCCAGCTACTATCTACTACTCACAAAACTACTTGCCCTCTGGACCCCATTCCCTCCTCATGGTTTTCAAAGCCTCCCGCTGAGCTGCTTCAACCTCTCCTGACCATCATTAACTCCAGCCTGTTATGTGGCACCTTTCCTCTTCCTTGGAAACATGCTGTAGTCCGCCCCCTTCTGAAGTGTCCCTCACTTGACCCTTCCGTACCCGCAAACTATCGTCCAGTGTCCAACCTCCCTTTCGCTTCTAAACCTTTGGAGAAGGTAGTCTTTTCACAACTCTCACACCATCTAGACTCCACCCACTTTCTGCACCCCCGACAATCCGGATTTCGTCCCGGATACAGTGTCGAGACTACTATTGCAGCGGTCATGAATGAAGTCCATACTTCCCACGACCAAGGCAACATCACGGTGGCAGTATCCCTTGATCTTTCGGCCGCCTTCGATCTAGTAGACCACTCTCTTCTTCTTTCTCGTTTGCGGGATGCAGGCATTCGTGGTGCTATCACTGGTTTCACTCCTTCTTATTCTCCAGGTCTTTTGCAGTCACATCCACTTGTTCTACTACAGACCCTCTTCCCCTCACTTGTGGTGTCCCACAAGGTTCCATTCTAGCCCCCTTACTGTTCAATGTCTTCTTGGTCCCCTTGGCTGTACTCATTCAGCAATTTGGGATTTCAGGCTACTACTATGCCGACGATATCTTTCTCTTGCACCACACTTCATCGTCCCACCCAGATATCACTCCATTAGAAATGTCTGTCTGTCTTCAATCTCCTCCTGGCTCGCCTCCAACTGTCTAGTACTCAATATTGCTAAGACCGCTGCAATCTGGTTCCCCCACAGCTCCCCTGTTCCGTCGCTTACTCCCTCTTTTTCAGGCACCCGTATCTCTTTAGTCTCCAAACTCCGCTACCTTGGTGTCATTCTCGATAGCAACCTTACCTTCCATGATCACATCTCCCACATTTCTCGACGCTCTTTCTTCTGTCTCAGACAAATTCGGGCCATTTGACCATTCTTATCCCCTCAAGCCCTTACTACCCTTCTACTTTCCCTGGTCATCACTAGATTGGATTTTTGTAACATCATCTATGCTGGTATCCCCCAATATCAACGACACCGATTACAGCTAATACAAAACACAGCCGCCCGGATGATATTACACGCCTCCCCTCGCAATCATATTACCCCGCTGCTGCAACATCTCCACTGGCTACCACTCGCATTCCGGATTTCTTTCAAGACCCTTACATTAGTGCACCGCGCCATCTATCTTTCCCGACCTCAGTACCTCTCCGATTTACTTACTTTCCATACTCCCACTCGCAGCCTTTGGTCCATCCATGTCAACCGTCTTCACCTCCCAGCTCCCTCCAAAGCTCACTTACAATCTACCCGGAAATCAGCCTTCTTCTATTTGGGCCCCTCCCTCTGGAACTCCCTTCCCACTTCCCTCCGATTAGAAGAATCCTACACCAAATTTCGCTCCCTTCTTAAAACCCATCTTTTCTCCTTAGCTTTTAATGTTTCTCTATAAATTTCCTCTGACCCCCCTCTTCTCTCCCTATTGCTGTCCTTTCCTGTCTCCTGTACCTCTCGGATTATTGTAACCTCCTTTTCCTTTTCCATTTCAAATTTAATTTGTACTGTAAACCGCCCCGATGTAATGGGGGGGCGGTATATCAAATGTAAATAAACAATAAGGAGCATAGCCAATCTCCCTGCTGGAGGTAGGGCAGAAGTGTTCCAAGAGTAAGCATCTTGAACTTTTCTTTCTCCAAGAACTTGTTGAGGTTCCTGAGGTCTAGGATAGGCCTTAGGCCCCCGGTTCTCTTTGGCACCAGAAAGTACCTGGAGTAGAACCCGTATCCCTGTAGGCGAGGAGGTACAGGCTCCACCGCCTTGTCCAGAAGCAGACTTTGAAGTTCTTGGAGGAGGGATGTGTGCGGGGGAGGCCTTAGAGGCTCTCCTGGGAAGTAGATGAAACTAGATTCGTTGGGGATAGGTGAAGAAAGCCCCCAGGTAAGTGAAAGCCCCTAGGTAGGTGATACATTAAATACCTTTATGGAAATGGGTAACAGGGGTAACATATGGAAAGCAGTGTGTATAAATGCCCGTAGCATGGGAAATAAGATCCCTGATGTTGAAGCTTTGGTGGGAATGGCCGACTTGGATTTAGTGGCAGTTACAGAAACATGGTTCACAGAAAACCATGACTGGGATGTAACTATACCTGGCTATACTTTATTCAAAAAGGACAGGGTAGGAAGAAGGGGAGGAGGAGTGGCACTATATGTAAAAACTACTATTAAAGCTTTGGAATTACAAAGCTTAAAAGAGAGAGAGGAGGCATTGTGGGTTAAACTAGAAAGAGGGAAAGAGAAATCTATTTCCATTGGTGTGATATATAGACCTCCCTCACAAGAGGGAGAGGTGGACATAGAGTTAATTGAAGACATACGCAGCATTGCTAGGAAAGGGGAAGTGCTACTGACAGGAGATTTCAATATGCCAGATGTTGATTGGCACATTCCTGCTGCAGTATCATCTAGAAGTAAGGAGATGCTGGATTCTCTCCTGGGAGAACTATTCAGGCAATTGGTAACAGACCCCACACGAGAAGGGACCATACTGGACTTGGTGCTTACCAATGGTGAAAGTGTTTCTGATGTTGTAGTGGGAGATCATTTTGCATCCAGTGATCACCAGATGGTGTGGTTCAGTATTAGGACTTCGGCTGTTAGAATCAAGTAAGATCAAGATCAACAAAATCGGAGCCCTTCCACCAAGATCAGGGTGTTCCTCAAGGCTCATCATTATCATCTCTCATGTTTAACATTTACGTACAACCTGTCTGCAACATCATCAGATCTTTCAATGTCCAATGTCAGATATACGCCGATGATATCCTTCTTTACATGCCATTCTCCACAAAGCAAATGGACCTCTCACCTCTCATTGAATGTTTTGATGCAGTATCAGAATGGTTTCTATCTCAAAACCTCCGTATTCAACATAAGAAAACGGAGGTACTCTTCATCACAAGAAATCCGAATTTTACCCCACCACCTCATATAAAAGTGAGAGAAGCTGAACTCCAAACAAAGTCTACAATTCGATACTTAGGAATTACTCTAGATCAACACTTGGACATGAAGCTTCACATATCCTACATTGTCAAAGCCGTATATTTCAAGATCCGGACACTCAAACACCTCAGATCTTTATTGGACCCAAGTGACTTCCGGACTGTATACCAAGCTCTTATCCTACCCCACTTTGATTTCGCCAACGCCATTTTCCAAGGCCTCCCACAGTCTACTCTGAACCCCCTTCAGCTAGCCATGAACGCCGCTGCTAGAGTTCTTTCTGGAGCATCGAGATTTGACCACATCACACCCATCTTAATTCAACTCCACTGGCTCCCAACACACGGAAGAATACTATTCAAGACTCTGACGCTTACCTTTAAAGCCATCAACGGCATAACCGCTTCACAACTAGTAGATCTAATTCAGCCCACCCCACCTAACAGATCCAGAAGATCCACATCAGCAAACACTCTAACTATCCCAAGTGCATCAACAAAATGCACACTAACAACGTCAAACAGGGCTTTCAGTCTTTATGCTCCCAAGTGTTGGAACATATTACCACCAGCAATCCGAGCCATCACCGATCTCACACAATTCAGGAAAGCACTAAAACATTACTTATTTATACAACATTACCAGATCAACCATACTCCACCATAGCCACATCTTCCTTCCAGAAACCTCTGCATATTAGTCCCTATACTTAATATCTCTGTAGGTTCATAACCCACTATGCAAAGATTACTGCTACATATGTAAATAGCTGATGTGCATGTTTCCCTAAGTTATCCAAGTTGTATTTCCTTGTTCTCTGTAAAACTAACGTTTGTTCATTATGTTTCACTGTTCCATGTAAACCGCGCTGATACTAAATAGTGCGGTATATAAGAAACTAAAATAAATAAATAAATAAATTCCAAGGTGAGGATCTTAGACTTTAGGAAGACTAACTTTGCGAAGATGGGCCAATACCTCAGGGAGTCATTAGTGGGACGGAAACAGCTGGGGGATGTAGAAAAAGAGTGGGCAAAACTGAAAGGGGATATTTAAAGGGCAACTAACCTTTTTGTTAAAATGGTAAATAAAGGCAAAAGGAAAAGGAGACCGCTATGGTTTTCGAATGAAGTAGCTGAAAAAGTGAAGAAAAAGAAGGAGGCCTTCATGAAATACAAGAGATCACAGAGAGAGGAAGACAGGCATCTGTATTTGGAAAAACTTAGAGAAGCTAGCAAAGTAGTCAAGAAGGCAAAGATTCAAAAGGAGGAGGAAATAGCCAATGCAATAAAATGGGGGGACAAGACATTTTTCAGATATATTAGTGAGAAGAGGAAGGGCAAGAGTGGTATTGTCAGACTCAAGGGTGCAGGGGGGGAATATGTAGAAGCTGATAAAGAAAAAGTGGAATTGCTTAACAAATATTTTTGATCTGTGTTCACAGATGAAGAACCAGGAGCAGGACCTCAGAAAACACCCACAAATAGGAACAGAAGCAAGGGACATCTTGAACAATTTTCAGAAGACTGTGTTCGTGAGAAACAAGCTCAACGTAAAGTAGACAAAGCGATGGGAACGGATGGGATACACCCTAGAATACTGAGGGAACTTGGGGACGTTCTAGCAACTCCACTGACTGACCTTTTCAAAGCCTCGGAGTCAGGAGTGGTGCCAAAGGACTGGAGAGAGGCTCATGTGGTGCCTTTACACAAAAGCGGAAGTAAGGATGTGGTTGAAAACTACAAGCCAGTTAGTTTAACTTCGGTGGTGAGTAAATTATTGGAACCGCTGCTGAAAGAGAAAATAGTGAGGTTTCTGGAGTCCAGCGGATTACAGGATCCGAGGCAGCATGGATTCACCAGAGGCAGGTCTTGTCAGACAAATCTGATTGATTTCTTTGACTGGGTGACCAGGGAGTTGGACCGGGGGAGAGCTCTAGATGTGGTGTATTTAGATTTCAGTAAAGCCTTTGACACTGTTCCTCACAGGCGACTTATAAACAAACTGAGCACCCTAGGGATGGACCCTAAAGTTACTGCTTGGGTTAGAAATTGGTTGGGTGGGAGGCGACAAAGAGTACAAGTAAATGGAGCTCACTCCGAGGAGAAGGATGTTACCAGTGGTGTGCCCCAGGGATCTGTCCTTGGTCCGATTCTTTTTAACATCTTTGTTAGTGATATAGCGGAAGGGCTGTCGGGTAAGGTTTGCCTCATTGCAGATGATACCAAAATCTGCAATAGAGTAGACACCCAGGAAGGTGTAGATAACATGAGGAGGGATCTAGCTAAGCTTGAAGAATGGTATAGAATTTGGCAGCTGGGATTTAATGTTAAAAAATGTAAGGTCATGCATTTGGGCTGCAGCAATCCAAGGGAGCAATACAGTATAGGAGGTGAAGTACTTTTGTCCACTAAAGAAGAGCGGGACCTAGGCGTGGTTGTGTCTGATGATCTTAAAGTAGCTAAACAGGTAGAAAAGGCGACGGCAAAAGCTAGAAGGATGCTTGGGTGCATACGGAGAGGAATGGCTAGCAGAAAAAAGGAGGTGATAATGCCTCTGTATAAGTCTTTGGTGCAACCTCATTTGGAGTATAGTGTGCAATTCTGGAGACCGCACCTTCAAAAGGATGTGAACAGGAGTCAGTGCAGAGGGTGGCTACTAAAATGATTAGTGGGCTTCATTATAAAACATATGAGGACAGACTTAAGGATCTTAATATGTACACCTTAGAGGAAAGGCGGGATAGAGGTGATATGATTGAGATGTTTAAATACCTCCGTGGCATAAATGTTCAGGGAGAGAGCCTCTTTCAATTGAAAGCAAGTTCTGCTACGAGGGGACATGGGATGAGGGTGAAGTGAGATAGATTCAGGAGTGATATGCGGAAATATTTCATTACGGAAAGAGTAGTGGATCCGTGGAATAGTCTCCCAGTGGAGGTGGTAGAGATGAGGACAGTAACTGAATTCAAAAAAGCATGGGACCAACACAGAGGATCTCTAAAGGTAAAAAGTGGACTGTTGTAGTTGTTGATATGAAAGGACAGACTAGATAGGCCATGTGGTCTTTTTCTGTCATTATGTTTCTATGTAGACAGGAGGTAACTGCTGGAAATGAAGCATATAGCCCATGTGGACTATGCTTAAAACCCAAGCATCCCCTGTAATGGATGGCCACCTGTGGGCAAACAGGGCTAGGCGACCTCCTGTGCAGGAATGGGGCAGCAGAGGTGGAAAGGCTATGCTGTGGGAGTCAAAAAACCCCTCCCTGCTGGGTAGGAGCAGGAGCCGGAGGCTTGGGGGTCTTCTGCCTACGGGGCCCATGTCCCTGCCCCTTGGCCTGCTGCCCCTGTTGGGGAGCTGGGGAGGCCTGGTACTGAGGGAAAGGTTTGTAGACAGCCGCCTTTCTCGGGTAAAAGGACTTTTTACCCGAGCCCTTCTTTTTGTGAGAAGGGGCAGAAGTCTTTCTGGACAGCTTTGTCCTGGTCTGGTGCTCGGTTTCGAGCTCAGCCGCCTTCTCGGCCATGGGCTTGCCAAAAAGGTTTTCACCTCGGCAAGGGACATCGACCAACCTGTCCTGCATCCAGGGCTCGATGTCCGATGACTGCAGCCATGCCTGGCGTCGGGCTCCGATGCCAGCTGCCGCTACACGAGCCGAAGCCTCGAAGCCATCGTAGGCCGCTCGGGACATGAACTTGGAACAGTCCCGGATTCCTGAGGACAAAGTCTGGAACCTCTGCAAAGGTTCCCCGGAGAGGCCAGCAGACAACCCGGCAAGCTCTTTCGCCAGGTCTCGTAAGTACATGCCCATGTACAGCTGGTAGGACTGGACACGGCAAGCAAGCATCGAGCCCTGGAAGCAATTTCTGCCAAAAGCATCCAGGTTCTGGGCCTCCCTGCCGGGGGGCACCGCAGACTGCATCTTCTGGCTCTTCAGACGATGTATAGCTGATTCCACCACCATGGAATGGTGCAGCAGCTGCGCCTTCTGGAAGCCAGGGCTCTTCCGGAGTCGATAGATGGAATCGAACTGCTTGATTAAGACCAGCGCCGAGGCCGGTGCCTCCCACATCCGGAAGAGGAGCCGTTCCAGCATCGGAGGAACCGGCACAGTAAAGGCCTCCTTCGGAGGAGAGCCATACTGGAGGGCCTCGAGCTCTTTGGTTCGAGGCTCCTCCTCGGGGTCCGCGGGAATCGCCAATGCCTTGGCCATGTCCTGCACGCACTCCGAGAACCGGGTGTCCTCCGGGGGGGGACCTACTCCGGGGCTCAGACTGCGGTGAGTCCGAAGGGACGCAGCGAGTCCGAAAGGTGTCGGGGGACTCCTCGTCCTCAGTCTCCCACGCTGACTCATCCAAAGAGGAGTCGAGGGGCTCTGACCGAGCGGGTCGAGGTGGCACCCGCCCCGACACCGAAGGCACCGGCATCGACGGCCTCAGGCTCTGAGCGGGAGGTCGAGGGGGACCTTGACCGAGGACGACTTCGAGCCTTCATGGTCTCGAGTATCGGCTCGGTCTCCGGGGTCGACTTCGACGTCGATGTCCCGGTGGTCGGGGCAGATGCACCAGTGAGGCTGGCCATCAGTACCCGCTGCTGATCCATGAAGGCAGACAATCTGCACTCCAAGGCTGTCAGCCTGAGTCCAAGCTCAGGAGACTCAGCAGCCACCGACTCGGGCCCCGGCGGCGCCAGGCCCGACGTCGGCTCCCTCGGAGGAGAGTCCACGAGGACTACAGGATTTACGTGCCCGACGGTCTCCGGCTTTTCCTGCTCCAAAGGTCCGGGACGGCGGTCGGGGGTCTTATACCTGGCCCTCGGGGAACCAGAGACCTCTTCCGACGCCGCCCTCACGAGACGCTTCTTCCTCTTGCGTTCCCGGTCGGGGGACCCCGGCGATGCTCAAGATCACACTCCCGAGACGTCGAGGCCTCAGAAGAGGTCCGGGCCCGGCCGGAGGCAGAATCTGAGAAAATCCTTTCTTTCTGGTGCTGACGGCTTCGAAGTGCCTTGGTGGACATTTTGCCACACGGGCCACAGATCATTGGATCATGATCTGGGCCGAGGCACTAAAGGCAGCAGCCGTGTGTATCGGTGAGAGACATTAGTTTCTTGTACAGATCACACTTCTTGAAACCACTGGAAGCCATCAGGGAAAAAAGGGCCCCCGCAAGGTCAAAGGACCGGCCTTCCAGGGAAAACAGAAAAAAGGGCGCAAACACAAGCCATGAAGGGCAAAAACCGAAAAACAGCAGACGGGCTCGATACCGGTGTACCGAACCCGGCGGGAAGGGGAACTGGCATCGAACTCAGAGAAAAAGCGAGATAATCGTTGAAAAAAACGTCAACTTTTCCGGGTGACTCGGACCAACGTCCGATGGGCTCCATGGAAAAAGAGAGACTGAGCAAGATGGCACCTTTAGGCAGGAAGGGGACCGCGCATGCGTGCAGTATAGAGTAATTACTCACCTGTAACAGGTGTTCTCCAGGAGCAGCAGGAATCAGTCCTCACATATGGGTGACGTCGGCGCCGACGGAGCCCTCGTGCGGAGCATTTCCCCAGATTTCAAAGAAAGCCTTTGGGAATTGCGCACGCATGCGCGGTCCCCTTCCCGCCCAAGGATGCCATCTTGCTCATTCTGATGACATAGCTAAAAGACAGCAAAAAATTAGCAAAAATAAATCATATGACTGCAACTCCAAGGGGAGGAGGGAGGGTTGTGAGGACTGATTCCTGCTGCTCCTGGAGAACACCTGTTACAGGTGAGTAACTACTCTTTCTCCAGGACCAAGCAGGAAGTCAGTCCTCACATATGGGACTCCCTAGCTTAAGGCTACTGGAGACCTCAAGTGGAAAAATGAGCTCCCTCTAGCTCGTCAGCACAGAAGGAAGGAATCTTCTCTGAGAACGCCCCCGACCGGTAGCCCAACACCAGGGCCGGAGGGTAGGAGTTGCCTAAACCCTAAAGAGATTATGGAGTACTGCCTGTCCAAAAGCACTGTCCCTGCGGGACTCCCTCTCAAGGCAGTAATGGGCCTCAAAAGTCTGGCTTGAGGACCAAGTAGCGGCCCGGCAGATGTCTGCCAACGGAACAGAGCGGAGATGAGCCACTGACACAGCCTTCGCCCTGACATGATGAGCCGTGACATGACCCTCCAACGAGAGGCCGGCTGCCCCATAAGCCCAGGCGATACAGTCAGCGACCCATATGGACAACGTACGCTTGGAGACAGGGAGCCCCAACTTATTTGGGTCAAAAGAAACGAAAAGCTGAACAGCCTTCCGATGCTCCCGCGTACGGTCAAGGTAGAAGGATAACGCCCTTCTACAGTCCAGGGTATGCAAGACCATCTCAGCCCAGCTGGCATGCGGCCTGGGAAAGAAGGTCGGAAGAACCACCTCCTGATTGAGGTGAAAAGGTGAGACAACTTTAGGAAGAAACTTAGGGTGAGTCCGTAAGACTACCCTATTCCTGTAGAACCTAGTGTAAGAAGGATCAGACACTAGGGCCTGTAGTTCACTTACTCGCCTAGCAGAGGTGAGAGCTACCAGAAATAAAGTTTTCCAGGAGAGAAAACGGAGAGGGCAGGTAGCCATAGGTTCAAAAGGCGGACAAGTAAGCCGCTGCAAGACCACATTCAGATCCCACTCAGGGGCCGGTGGACGCAAAGGAGGCTTAAGCAGAAGGAGGCCTCTGAGGAAACGAGCCACCAAAGGGTGGTTGGAAAGAGGCCTGCCGTCCACCGGCTTGTGGTGTGCTGAGAGAGCACTAAGGTGAACTCTGACAGTTAGACTTAAGGCCCAGATTGGAGAGGTAGAGCAAATATTGCAATACTACCGCTACCAAGCACGAGAAGGGATTCTCGCTGTGCTGAGCACACCATGCGGAGAATCTACGCCACTTAAGAGCGTAGGATTTCCTGGTGGATTGACGCCGAGAGGCCAAGACTACATCTTCCACCTCTCGAGGCAGTAGTAGGGGAGCTAGGACTACCCTTTCAGCAACAAGGCCATCAGATGAAAGGACTGGAGGTTGGGGTGCAAGAGAGTCCCCTGATCCTGAGACAGGAGATCGTGTTGAAACCCCAGAGGAATAGGTGTGTCAACCGCCAGCTGTAGCAGAAGGGGGAACCACGGTTGCCTCGGCCACCTGGGGGCTATGAGAATCAATGAAACCCCGTCCCTGAGGACTTTGAACAGCTTTCTGGACACTAGTGGTGTGGGAGGAAACGCATACAGTAGGGCTGTGGACCACGAGATCAGAAACGTATCCGCTGCTACTCTGAGAGGATGCGGTTGTCTGGAGCAAAATCTCGGGAGTTGCCGGTTCAGAGGACTGGCGAAAAGATCCATGGTGGGGAGTCCCCACTTGAGAAAGACCTGCTGAACCACCAATGGGTTCAATCTCCATTCGTGTGGTTGCAGGATCCTGCTCAGTCTGTCTGCCAGGCAATTTTCCTGACCTGGGAGGTAGAGAGCCTTGAGAAGGATTCCGCGATGGACAGCCCAAGAGCACAGTCGTTGTGCCCCCTGACAAAGAAGGAAGGAGCCTGTGCCTCCTTATTTGTTTACATAGAACATGGCAACTTGATTGTCCGTCTGGACCAGTACAGACTGGTGAGAGGCGAGGTGGGAGAAGGCTCTCAGAGCTAGGCGTATCGCCCGCAGCTCCAGGAACTTTATTTGTTGAGTAGCCTCCCAAGGGGTCCAGAGACCCTGAGTACATGTCCCTTGGCAATGTGCTCCCCAACCGAGAAGAGAAGCATCTGTTGTCAGCACCTGAGAATGCGGAGGGGATTGAAAAACCACGCCGAGCACCAGATTCGGAAGATGAAGCTACCATTGCAGAAAGGAGACCAGGAGGTCGGATATCTTTACTGAGTCCGCTAGGCTCCCTGTGGCTTGATGCCACTGAGTGCGAAGGCTCCATTGAGCAGGCCGCATGTGCAGGCGGGCATTGGGGGTGACATGAACTGTGGAAGCCATATGGCCGAGTAGTCTCAGGAATTGCCTGGCAGAGACCAGGGAATTGCTGCGAAACTGGCTGGCCAGATCCATTAGCCTGTGGGCCCTGTCCAGAGGCAGAAAAGCCTTTGCTTGAAGAGTGTCTAGCCTGGCCCCTATGAACTCTAAGTTCTGGGATGGGAGCAAAGTGGACTTTGCGAAATTTATGACAAACCCCAAGGGCTGAAGCAGAGCCACAGTGCGAAGGGTGGCCTGGTTGGCCTCTTGGGAAGATTGGCCCCTTATGAGCCAGTCGTCCAGGTACTGAAACACAAAAAGACCCTGAAGACTCAGGTAGGCCGCCACCACTGCCAGGCACTTGGTGAACACCCTGGGAGCGGAGGACAGGCCAAAGGGTAGTACTCTGTACTGATAGTGGTTTCCTCCCACAACAAACCTGAGATATTGTCTGTGGTCTGGATGAATAAGGATGTGAGTATACGCATCCTTTAGATCTAAGGAGCATAGCCAGTCTCCCTGCTGGAGGTAGGGCAGCAGGATTCCAAGGGTAAGCATCTTGAACTTTTCCCTCTCCAGGAACTTGTTGAGGTTTCGCAAGTCTAGGATGGGTCTGAGGCCTCCTGTTCTTTTTGGTACCAGAAAGTACCTGGAATAAAAGCCGTGACCTCTCAGGTGGTGGGGCACCGGTTCCACAGCCTGATCCTTTAGCAGACTTGCTAACTCCTGAAGGAGTAGGTCCCTGTGCAAAGGGGGTCGTGGAGGCTCTCCTGGAAAGTAGAAGGGAGGTACCTGGTGAAAATGGAGAAGATAGCCCTTTTGGACTATGTGAAGAACCCAGGTATCTGATGTGACGGCTGACCACCTGTGGGCAAAGTGGGCCAGCCAGCCTCCTGTGCTGAGAGAAGCCAGCTGATGAGAAGAGGCTATGCTGTTTGAGTCAAAAAACCCCACCCTGCTGAGCAGGGGCCGGTGTTGGTGGCTTGGGGGCCTTCTGCCTACGGGGCCCTTGACCCTGCCCCTTGGCCTGCTGACCTTGTTGGGGAGCTGCAGAGGGCTGATAATGAGGGTATTGTTTATAGGCAAATGACTTCCTCGGGTAAAAGGACTTTTTCCCCGAGCCCTTCTTTTTCTGAGACGGGGCAGAGGTTTTCCTGGAAAGCCTAGTCCTGGTCAGAGTCTCGGTCTCGAGTTCTGCAGCCTTTTCAGCCATGGGCTTGCCAAAGAGGTTTTCACCTCGGCAGGGGACATCGACCAACTTGTCCTGGACCCATGGCTCGAGGTCGGATGACTGTAGCCAAGCCTGTCAGCGGGCACTGATGCCGGCCCCGGCTACTCGGGCTGAAGCCTCAAAGCCATAGTAGGCTGCTCGAGAGATAAACTTCGAGCACTCTCGAATACCGGTGGACAAGGCCTGGAACCTCTGCAAAGGTTCCTCGGAGAGACCAGCAGAGAACCCAGCAATCTCCTTTGCCAGGTCTCGGAGGTACATGCCCATGTAGAGCTGGTAAGTCTGGACATGGCAAGCAAGCATAGAGCCCTGGAAGCACTTCTTACCGAGGGCGTCCAGGTTCCAGGCATCCCGGCTGGGAGGCACCAAGGAGTGCATCTTCTGACTTTTCAGTCGATGCATGGCCGATTCCACAACCATGGAGTGGTGCGGTAATTGTGCCTTCTGGAACCCGGGGCTCTTGCGGACTCGATAGATGTTATCGACCCGCTTGCTTAACACCGGCGTCGAGGCCGGGGTCTCCCACATGCGGAAGAGCAGCCGCTCCAGCATCGGAGGAACCGGAACAGTAAAGGCCTCCTTCGGGGGAGAGTCATACTGGAGGGCCTCGAGCTCCTCGGCTCGAGGCTCCTCCTCGGGATCCGCAGGGAAGGCCAAGGCCTTGGCCATATCCCGCACAAAGTCCGAGAACCGGGTATCCTCCGGTGGGGACCGTCTCCGAGGTTCGGACTCGGGCGAGTCCGATGGGACACACCGAGTCCGATGAGTGTCGGGTGACTCTTCGTCCTCCGTCTCCCAGCCCGACTCCTCGGAGGAGGAATCAAGCGGCTCCAGTCGGGCGGGCACCGATGCCCTCCGCCCCGACGCTGAGGGTATCAGCGTCGACGACCTCGGCCCCGAACGGGAGGTCGAGGGAGACCGTGGCTGAGGATCGACTCGAGCCCACATGGACTCGAGGATCGGCTCGGCCTCCGGGGTCGACTTGGACGTCGAGGTCCCGGTGGTCGGGGCTGATGCACCGGTGAGACCGGCGATCAATGCCCGCTGCTGTTCCATGAAGGCAGCGAAGCTGCTCTCCAAGGCCGTCAACCTGAGTCCGAGCTCAGGAGACCCAGCAGCCCCCGACTCAGGCCCCGACGGCGTCAGGCCCGACGTCGGCTCCCTCGGAGGAGAGTCAACGAGGACAACAGCACTTATGTGTCCAGGAGACTCCATCTCGACACGAGGATGCTTGGCAGGCCTCTCCGACTCCGAAGACCCAGGACGGCTATCGGGGCTATGCGACCTGGCCCTCGAGGAACCAGGAGCATCCACCAACGCCGCCCTCACGGGTTTCTTCTTCCTTCGATGTTCCCGCGAAGGAGACCCCCGCTCAGAGGAACCCCGACGCTGCTCGGGGCCGGAGACCCGAGACGTTGAGGCCTCTGACAAGGTCCGGGCCCGGCCGGACGCGGAGTCAGAAAAAATCCTATCCTTCTGGTGCTGCCGACTCCTCAACGCCTTCGAGGACATTTTGCCACACGGACCACAGATCATCGGGTCATGATCGGGTCCGAGGCAACGGAGGCAGCAGTCATGTGTGTCGGTAAGAGACATAAGTTTCTTACACTGATCACATTTCTTAAACCCGCTGGTAGTCATCGGGGGAAAAAGGGGCCCTGCTAGGTCAAAAGACCGGGCTGCCAGGGAAAAAAGAAAAAAGGCGCGAACGCCAGTCACAAAGGACAAAAACCGAAAAAGAGAGAAAAGGACTCGATACCGGCGTATCGGTCCGAGCGGGAAAAGGATCTGGCGTCAAACCGGAGAAAAAAGAGAAAAACAGGGAAAATCAACTTTTTCCTCGGGGAAAAAAGAAGACTGAGCAAGATGGCACCCTTGGGCGGGAAGGGGACTGCGCATGCGCGCGCAATTCCCAAAGGCTTTCTTTGAAAGCTGGGGAAATGCTCCGCACGAGGGCTCCGTCGTCACCCATATGTGAGGACTGACTTCCTGCTTGGTCCTGGAGAATCCCAAAGGCTTTCTTAGAAAGCTGGGGAAATGCTCCGCACGGGGGCTCCATCAGCGCTGATGTCACCTATAAGTGAGGACTGACTTCCTGCTTGGTCCTGGAGAAACTGCACTTTCCTTTGTTTGGTCAGCAACTTTGGGCAGCATTGTTATAATGGTCGCTGTGGAAGTATTGTTGTTGGATGTTCCTTGCTCTGTTTCTTTTAAGAGTAACCCCTGAAGCAAGGTCAGTTTATGGGCCTGAAACATTAATTCATTTTGGTTGAAAATTTTAAAAAGTACAGTAAAAAATATTTTCAATGAAACCAATAATGGTGTTTTGGGCTGTTTGAGAGTGTTTTTACAGTATTAGCACACTCTAAGGGTCTCTTAAATATTTTTGTTTTGTGCTTTAGCCAGATTGATTTGGGTTTTTCATAAGTGACATTTTTCAGGAACCTTATTGTATCGTATTTCTATTATTCATTTGGAGGTTTCCTGCTTGAGATTGGAATTTCGAGTGTAGTGTACTATCCTTTGTTTTAACAGCATTTCTATCAACTTACTCACCCACAGAGGTCACACTAGCCAGCCTCCTCCTTGCCTCCGCTTTTACTTATCTGGACCATATCTACCCATCTTCAGTTCCACTCCTGACTCTAAAGAAGCACTGAAAAGGCCAGACAGAAGAGCTGCCGGAATATTCCTAAGATCCATCAATACTCTCAAACGTATCCCATCCAGCCCCATTGCTTTGTCTACTTTTAGTTTAGCTAGCTCCTTATAAACATAGTCTTCTGAAAAGTTTTCCAAGATCTGTCTCAATTGCATTCCTATTTGTGTGTGTTTTCTGAGATCCCAATCCTGGCCCTTTATTGTTAAGCAATTCTGCTTTATCCTCATCAGCTTCTAAATATTCCTCCCCTTCACCCTTGATTTTGACAATATCACTTTTGAATTTCATCCTGTCAGTAATAGATCCAAAAAAAATCCCCATTTTACTACACTGGCTATTTTTTTTTTTTGCAATTTATATCATTGCTTTCCTGACTACTTTCAAAGCTACTCTTAATTTTTCAAAATATTGTTACTCGTCTTCCTCGTTCTGTGATCTCTTGTAGTTTATGAAGGCTGTTTTTCCCTCACCTTTTCAGCTACTTCTTTTGAGAACTATAGTGGCCTTCGTTTTATTTACTTTTCTAACAAAATAGTTTGCTGCTCTTAAAATATTCCTTTTCAGTTTTGCCCACTACTTTTGTACATCCCCCAGATGTTCTCATCCAGCAAACAATTCACAGCTCACTGACCAATCAATAAAACTACTCCCAGAAAAGGTACAGAACAGAATTAGAATGCTTCACACTTTGCTATTCAACATACAAAAAAAGTTCTATTCAAATTCTGGTGTGATATCGGTAACAGCAATACAAACTCCTTCCACTGTCAGACACTGTGAGAGGTAATACAAAACCCTGCAAATGGACATTCAGAAGCTTACCATGCCATACCAGTGCTAACTGCAAGAAATCAAAATGCACTAACCCTACTTATGAATAGAAAGCAATGCAAATATTCTAGGACTGCAATATAGTTTGAGTTCGGAAAAGAGAACCAGCTGCACTGCTGCAGATTCCCATCCGGAACTTGCAAATTAACAAAATCCCTCACCTCGGTTACCCAGGCAAAACACAGAAAGACCATCAACTCGGTTACCCAGGCAAAACACAGAAAGACCATAAAAGGAGATTACAAATATGTAGGCAAAAAATGAAACGGAAAACCCAAGAAACACTAAAGAAACAGAAATGCAGTTCCTCCTGTACTGACCAAAATACAAAGACATCATAAACGAATGTCTTCAAAACTACCATATTTCATTCTCTAAAAACTGACATTTTTTATTCCTATCTTTGTTGTCTACTCATTTTATTTTTCCACTTAGGTTGGTTCTGCTATCTCTTTACCACTTCTCTGTTTGATCTCCTAAGTTCTTTTTCATAGGGTCTCCCATTGTCTGTTTCTTTATGCTCCCGGTTTTTTTCCTTTCCTCCCCTACATCTGATAGTGATCCTCCTGTTGCATCATTTTTCTCCATTTCTCTCATTTCCCTTTTTAGTTATCTGTAGCTAGATTTTATTCATCCTTCTTCCTTCATTCAGTCCTCAGTCCCCCTCTTATCACCTTTGACCTACTTACAGTACCAGCTTTCTGTTTCTTACTCTAGCCTCCCTAGTCATCACATTCCCCTTCTGTTTTTCACCCACT
Organism: Ichthyophis bannanicus; assembly: GCA_033557465.1. Classification (NCBI taxonomy): domain Eukaryota; kingdom Metazoa; phylum Chordata; class Amphibia; order Gymnophiona; family Ichthyophiidae; genus Ichthyophis; species Ichthyophis bannanicus. Next base: position 121,949,835 of record CM066038.1, on the reverse strand, counting down.
TTCTAGACCCCAATTACCACCATTTGTACTTATCATCTGGGACCCTTCTCCAGCTTCATTTACCTCCTTGTGCCTCTTATCCTCTCACCAGCCCCAGCTCCTTCCCTATCATCAATCATTCCCACTCCACTTCTAGTACCATGGGCTGCCCAAAGAACAAATCAATCAGTACTAGAGGAGATCAAACCTAAGCTTTCCTTAGCAGCTTAAATGACAAAACTTCATACCTTTGACACATCATGCAAAGAGAATGATCATTAGAGAAGGCTATCATAATAGGCAAAGTTGAAGGTTAGTGCAAAAGAAGACGACTAGCAATACGATGGATGGATCAATACAATGACAGCAGCTATGGATGCCACTCTATCAACAATTAGCCACCTGACTGAATACTAAACACCATTTAGGACAACTATCCACAGGGTGACAATGAGTAAAGATCAACTGAATGCAACTCAATGGCAATTAACACCCCCCCCCCCCCAGCCATCCAGGCTCCACTTCCCTCATTTACCCCCCTATTTCCACCCCCTTCACCTCCCTCAAGAATTTGTCCCATTCCTTTGTCACCCTTTCAATATCATCTTTCTCTTTCAACTTCCTCCCAATCTCTCCCCAAACTTTCCAGGTACTTCAAAATATCTCCCTTCCTTAACTTTCTGCAATCAGTCTCACAGCCCTACTTTTATCCGTCAGTCATTCACTTAGTCCCTTTGTTCTAATAACTACTCAATTTCTCAGTCTCTACACTCTCAGCCTACCCAATCCCTGAGTCCCCACATACATTCTCAAAACTCATTCTCCCATCCAACTTGTGCTTCCACCTAAGTGTAAATCCCTATCATGCCCCCCCTCCCCCGCCCCAATTTCCCATATTCACAAAATCTACCTTCTGGAATCTTTCTCCATCATCCATTCTTCACTACCTTATTCTCTTATTCCCCAGCAAACACCCACCTACCTCTTTCTTCAGTATTCCATTACACCGTCTTTCCTTCTCCTTAACCCAGCATATATTCCTCTTCTCCACACACTGTACCTTACCCTGCACATGCTTTCTCCTCTCCTCTCACAGAATCTGTCTTACTCTCCCCTTCTCACTCCTCCAAAATCTACAAGGATCATTCCCTCACCCCCAGCAACTACTTCTACTAATCATTTATAAAGCACTACAAGGCAAAGGCAGTGCTGTTCAAACATAGATAAATCATAAATTTAAATATAAGACTTCAGCAAATCTAAACACTTTGCAAACATTTTAAACATAGCCCGCGAGTGCAGGGGCGGCCCAAGGGGGGTGCGGGGCCATGTGCGGAGACTCGGTGCGGGGCCTCATTTGCATAAGGGGCCTCATTTGCATAAATATTTGCATAATGTTACCATACACGAACTTTTAGTAAACATGCCTCTTAATGAGTGTATGAATAAAGAAAGACTAAAAGACTTCTACATTACTATAATCCAATACCAACCGCCAGGCACATTAGGAACTACTACAAACACTGCCCATTTAGAACCCATAGCAAACCCGCCGTATCCTAACAGCACTACCAGGACTCATAAAGCACCATACCCTAACTATCAAAAGGAAACGCTGCAAATATTAAACCAATACATTTCAGAGAACAACAATACATGACCTACTGGGGAAAGAGAACAAGTGGCAATGTCAAATAGGAATTACATAAACAGAATACCTCAGCTCAGTTACACATGCAGAACATAGACCATCACCAAACAAGGAATCACAATTTAGAAACAGGAAGACAATAATTAAACTGGGAATCCCAAAAGCCAAACTTGGAATGTACAACACTGTAGAAATAAAACTATACATTAATTTGCTCTTGTACTAAACAAAGCGCAGACGTTAATGATGCACATTTCCCAGAGCTGACATATTCCAATTAATAAATTCAAAATAAAGAGATATTTTTCTACCTTTTGTGCATTTTTTTTCAGCTGCAATTGCTCCAGCCACTTTCTTCTGGTTTCTTCGTGTCTTCCGCTAATTCTTCATCGTCTGCTGTCCATTTGTCTTTTCTTCTCTCTTCTAGTTTTTTTCCATTCTCTCTCTACATCTGCTTTAACATACTAATCTTTCTCCTTTTTGCTCTTTCCTCATTCCTATTTCATCCACTCAAATTTTACCCCTCCATCCTCAATCCCCACCTACTCTCCCAATATCCGGACAATTGTAGATTTGTCTTCCCTCCCACACAAAATATTTTTCCCTCTCCATTTCACTCTCCCAGCTCCATCCCATTCTAATCCTCCCCCAACATCAGCTCCATTCTAGTTCCAGTCCCACCCAGCATCCGCTCCCTTCTAGTCCCCGCATCAGCCCATTTCCAGTCCTAGCCCCCCATAAGCCCATTTCCAGTCCTAGCTCCCCCATCTATTTGCAGTCCCATCCAAGTCCCTCCATCAGCTCATTTCCAATCCCAGCCCCCCATGAGCCCATTTCTAGTCCTTTCCTAGCCCCACCATCAGCCCATGTCAAATCCTAGCTCCCCTCCACTCAGCCCATTTCCAATCCAAGCCCCCCATGAGCCTACTTCCAGTTCTAGCCCCTTCATGAGTCCATTTCAATCCAAACCCCCACCACAGCCCATTTCCAATCTTAGCACCCCCCAACAGCCAATTTCCAGTCCTATTCTAGCCCATCAGCCCATTTCCTGTCCTAGCCCCCCCCTCACCCATTTCCAGTCCTAGCTCCCTCCCCCTCACAACCCATTTCCATTCCAAGCCCCCGTCCCCATCAGCTATTTGCAGTTCAAGCCCTCCTTCCACTCAGCCCATTTCCAGTCCTAGCCTCCTCATAGCCCATTACTAGTCCTAACCCCCCATCAGCCCATTACGTCCTAACCCCCCATCACCCTATTTCCAGTCCTAGCCCACCATCAGCCTATTTCCAGTCTTAGCCCCCCTCCCATAGCCAATTACCAGTCCTACCCCCCCATCAGCCCATTTCCAGTCTTAGCCCCCCATAGCCCATTACCAGTCCTAACCCCCCATCACCCTATTTCCAGTCCTAGCCCCCCATCAGCCCATTTCCAGTCTTAGCCCCCCATAGCCCATTACCAGTCCTAACCCCCCCTCACCCTATTTCCAGTCCTAGCCCCCCCATCAGCCTATTTCCAGTCTTAGCCCCCCCCCCATAGCCAATTACCAGTCCTACCCCCCCCATCAGCCCACTTCCAGTCTTAGCCTCCCCCCCCATGGCCCATTACCAGTCCTAGCCTCCCCCCCCCATGGCCCATTACCAGTCCTAACACCCCCCCATGGCCCATTTCCAGTCCTCCCCCACCCCCCGGCCCCTTTCCCGTCCTTACACCCCCCCCCCATCAGCCCACTTCCAGTCTTAGCCCCCCCATAGCCCATTACCAGTCCTAACCCCCCCATCAGCCCATTTCCAGTCCTACCCCCCCACTTCCAGCCTTAGCCCCCTCCCCATAGTCAATTACCAGTCCTAACCCCCCCCATCAGCCCATTTCCAGTCCTACCCCCCCACTTCCAGCCTTAGCCCCCTCCCCATAGCCCATTACCAGTCCAAACCCCCCCATCAGCCCACTTAGCCCCCCCATAGCCCATTACCAGTCCTAACCCCCCCCATCAGCCCACTTAGCCCCCCCCATAGCCCATTACCAGTCCTAACCCCCCCCCCCTCCGCCCACTTCCTCTCTTAGCCTCCCCCCCATGGCCCATTACCAGGCCTAACCACCCCCCCCCCCCCCCGGCCCATTACCAGTCCTAACCACCCCACCCCCCTGGCCCATTACCAGTCCTCACCACCCCCCCCCCATCAGCCCACTTCCAGTTTAGCCTCCCCCTCCCATCAGCCTACTTCCAGTTTAGCCTCCCCCCCTCCCATAGCCCATTACCAGTCCTAACCACCCCCCCTCCCCCCCCCCCTACTATCATTCCAAATTAAAATTAAAAAAAACCCAAACCGGCTGCTTCTGCCGCGGCAGCTTCAAGAGCTCTGCCGCGGCAGCTTCAAGAGCTCTGCCGCGGGGCCCCCCCCTGCCCGGCAGAGCCTCCGTGCATCTTCAGCTCTTCACGTCCAAAACGCGGGCTTTTTTCAGAGCCGCGAGAGTTTCTTTTCTCGCGGCTCTGTTAATCCCGCCGAGGGTGATGGGAAATCCCATCAGCCCCGCGGGATTAAGAGAGCCGCGAGAAAAGAAACTCTCGCGGCTCTGAAAGAAGCCCGCGTTTTGGACGTGAAGAGCTGAAGATGCACGGAGGCTCTGCCGGGCAGGGGGGGGCCCCGCGGCAGAGCTCTTGAAGCTGCCGCGGCAGAGCTCTTGAAGCTGCCGCGGCAGAAGCAGCCGGTTTGTTTTTTTTTTTTTTTAACTTGGGATGCTTAAGAATGTTTTTTGCGCGGGGCCCCCTGAAACGCGGGGCCCTGTGCAAAAAACATTCTTGCTCAATGGACGGGCCGGCCCTGCGCGAGTGAGAGCCTCAGAATACACTCACTGATAACACCAAATCAGGAGTTGTAATAACATCAATGGTTCTCACTCGCTATACACCCTCATCCTGATTCACGACATATATCATACACAATTATCCAGCAAAAACACAGTGTACCATCACAGCTCTCAATTTTTAAGATACCACCAAATGTACAAATTGTGAATCAAGATGAGATTGAGTGCCCCCGACGCCTTTTCAAGACATCTTATGTTAGCGTTTCGCTAGTGCTGTATCAAGAGGATCCAACTCTAAAAAATAAAATAAAAATAGCTTACTATAATGCCGCAACCCATAAAAACTCCTTATATATACTGCAACAAGATCTTAAACGCTTACCAAAAATTACTTTAAATCCCAGCTAGATATCTCAAGACTGCTCACCGCCACTCATCAGAACTAGGCTTCAAAACCGCCATTCTCCTTCATGCATCAACGCTGGTTTCAGAACAGCGTGTGCTTCCAGACACGTGATATATACCCAGAACTCCTACCCAGCTATCACACATAGCTAAAATCGTAATTAAGCAGGCTAGACAACTGATCACACTAGATAAATCAATTAAGAAACAGAAACTCACTCCCCTTCAACATTCCTAGCAAGCACAGGCACGACTCATAATGAGCCCGAACTTAACTTCCCCAATCAATGTTCCCTCTAATTTTCTGTAGGCTGTGTGCGCACAAAATATCAGCTGTGCAGCTTTTGAAGGAAGGTTAAATTTTTGTGTGCCACATAACGACACTCGAAGTTATATACTTTAAAATTTAACTACACTTCAGAATACAGTATGTACACCACATTGATTTTAATCAAATTAAATGAAAAAAGACGATTACTAAATGAAGCGGAAAATTTCTAGTAATTACAATCAAAACTTTTGAATTTTAAGATGTCTGTGTTTTCAATCAGAACTGTAATTTTTGTGTGCTCTGCTGTAAAGTATGTGCGCTCATTCGGCGAGGTGTGTGCGCGCGCACACGCGCACAGCTTAGAGGGAACAGTGTCCCCAATAGACAAATCACAAACAAACTCCCCATTCAATACAAGAATTTAAGCCATTAGGAGAGACCGTTTTTAAATGAAAAATCCACCATTGCTCCCTATACAAAAGTAACCGATCACGTGACATGCCCTTCGAACCATTCCGGATATGTTGAATCACAAAACATTGAAAATCACTAAATTTATGCTGGAAATTTAAACAATGTTCAACCATTGGTGCTTCCTTACGTTGACAATGGAGCTTACTTTTATGTTCAAGTAACCGAATACGAAAACTCCTAACTGTCTTACCTATGTAAAGAAGCCTTCACGGGCAAAGAATCCCGTAAATCACAAAATCTGAATTACATCATCACCCCACATTTTGATTTTGCAAACACAATACTTAATGGCATTTCAAAACAAAATATTAAAAAGATACAAATAACTCAGAACATAGCTGCTAGGATGATTATGAATATAAGCCCACTTGAACATGTTACACCAATTTTGGCTGAACTTCATTGGCTACCTATTTACTCCCGAATCAAATATAAAATTCTTGTCACTACATTTAAACTTATAAATAATCTTGCACCATCGGCACTCAATACACTGATTAATATAGACATCGATAAACGATCTCAAAGAAGCAGAAACTTAAATACCTTAACAATACCAAAAGATTTCACAAAAGCCAGAAAACAAACAAATAAGAGAGCTTTCTCACACTCTGCTCCAATTCTTTGGAACAATCTACCTGACAACATTCGCCTGCTGTCTGATATAAAAGAATTTAGAAAAAAATTAAAAACTCACTTATTCATATTACACTACAATACACCCTCAGAACAGAATACTCAAATAGATACAGGCTAACATTTATACATTATTATTACATACTCTATTTTCAAAATAAATGTCACTAATACACTATTTACCATACCACACTCTCATTCACATGATGATTATAGATTTAAACTAACAATGTATATATCTTCTAATATGTTATATCTGTAATGTTACAACATTCCTTGTAAATTATAATTATCTGTTCTATGTAAACTGACTTGGTATATTACATACCAATTAACATACTGTTCCATGTAAACCGCACTTGATACTAGGGAAAGAGCGGTATATAAATAACTGTTAAATAAATAAATAAATAAATAAATACATGAAGTATTATCTTTCAAGTAAATCTGCTGACCATTATAAACAAACCTATCAGTCTCCCACATCACATCACAACAAGAACACTCTCCACATTTTCTATGTCCTGAACTATCAGAAATTATAGGAGATACAGATCGTAAGAAAGAGGGACTCAAAATGTCCTTCAAATTTGGATTACGTTGCCATACACAGCGCAGTTGTTTAGACTCCAGCCCAGGAACTATACTCAAAACATGGCTATATTTTTGTAGAATTGATTGAATCTGTCTACTATGAGGGGAATAACAATAAATCAAATTCACACGATCACTATCAGGTTGTGCCTTCGGTCTGGGGGATAGCAACCAGGATCTATCATTATATAGTGCCCTTTTATAGGCTTGATTTACTACCTTATCCTTAAAAAAATTTTCGCAGAGGAAGGCAATAGTTTTTCTCACAGGGAGGAAGGGGTTCCTTTAGGTCCTCAAGATACGGGTACGTTTGGGCGGGTTGCCCTTCCATTTCGGTCTACCTGGCTTCCGCCAGGCCCAGTGCATCCCAATATTACAGTATTTAAGCAGTTAGTTTTACACAACATTAGTGAAATGGAAGATCATAGAAAATTTTCCACTCGTAATGCTTTTTTGCGGGTGGAATATGAGGCATTGAAGGATTTAAGAAATAATCATGAGATAGTTCTTAAACGCGCAGATAAAGGGGGAGCTATCGTGGTTTTAAATCAAACTGATTATTTATGGGAAGCTCATCGACAGTTATCTGATGAGACAAATTACATTAAATTGTTATCAGATCCTACACAGGAGTTACAAAATCAGATTAAAGTTTTAACAAAGCAAGCTTATCAGTCACATATTATTTCTAAAAAAGAACAACAATTTTTGAATAGTATTTCTCCTTCGATCCCACATTTTTATTTGTTACCTAAAATACATAAAAGTCTGGTCAGGCCTCCTGGACAGCCTATTGTTTCCACACGGGGGTCCGTATTGGAGCCGTTGTCACAGTTCATCGACTCTTTTTTGCGTCCATTACTAATAACTATTCCCTCATACCTCCGTGATACGATGCATTTCTTACAGATTCTAGCTGAAGCCTCTGTTTGGGCAAATAATGATTCTGTAATTTTGGTAACGCTTGATGTCATAGCGTTATACACGAGCATCCCACAGGAGGAGGCGTTACAAGTTATCAAGGAAGGTCTATTACAACGGGGTGATGTAAATGATGCTATGCTAGAGTTCTTAATGGCATGTGCAAATTTGGCCCTCTGTCGTAATTATTTTACATTTAATGGTGAGTTGTTCCAACAGATAGGCGGTGTTGCTATGGGGGCGTCTTTTGCCCCCTCTGTTGCTAACCTTTTTATGGGTTTCTATGAACAAAAGTGGTTACAATCCTCTGGAGTATCAGTCTCATATATTGATTTGGCGTCGTTATATTGACGATATATTTTTGTTGTGGGATGGTCCTCTCGATCTTCTATTAGATTTCTACACTTGGTTGAATACACTAGATTCTCATACACAATTTACAATTAATTATAGTTCTCAAGAAATAGTATTTTTGGATGTCAAAGTGTTTCGACAATCGGAGTCTTGGGGCACAACAGTTTTTCGTAAAACCACTGATAGAAATACATATTTACATTTTACCAGTGTACATCCCATAGGTTTATTGAAGGGGTTACCATTTTCCCAATTTATACGATTCAGACGCAATTGCTCTTCAATTGAGGATTATAAAGCTAACGCATTGCATTTAAAACAGGATTTCTTAGATCGTGGTTACCCTTTAAAGATAGTAAATCGAGCCTATAAAAGGGCACTATTATAATGATAGATCCTGGTTGCTATCCCCCAGACCGAAGGCACAACCTGATAGTGATCGTGTGAATCTGATTTCTTGTTATTCCCCTCATAGTAGACAGATTCAATCAATTCTACAAAAATATAGCCATGTTTTGAGTATAGTTCCTGGGCTGGAGTCTAAACAACTGCGCTGTGTATGGCAACGTAATCCAAATTTGAAGGACATTTTGAGTCCCTCTTTCTTACGATCTGTATCTCCTATAATTTCTGATAGTTCAGGACATAGAAAATGTGGAGAGTGTTCTTGTTGTGATGTGATGTGGGAGACTGATAGGTTTGTTTATAATGGTCAGCAGATTTACTTGAAAGATAATACTTCATGTAATTCAGATTTTGTGATTTACGGGATTCTTTGCCCGTGTAGGCTTCTTTACATAGGTAAGACAGTTAGGAGTTTTCGTATTCGGTTACTTGAACATAAAAGTAAGCTCCATTGTCAACGTAAGGAAGCACCAATGGTTGAACATTGTTTAAATTTCCAGCATAAATTTAGTGATTTTCAATGTTTTGTGATTCAACATATCCGGAATGGTTCGAAGGGCATGTCACGTGATCGGTTCTTTTTGTATAGGGAGCAATGGTGGATTTTTCATTTAAAAACGGTCTCTCCTAATGGCTTAAATTCTTGTATTGAATGGGGAGTTTGTTTGTGATTTGTCTATTGGGGAAGTTAAGTTCGGGCTCATTATGAGTCGTGCCTGTGCTTGCTAGGAACGTTGAAGGGGAGTGAGTTTCTGTTTAATTGATTTATCTAGTGTGATCAGTTGTCTAGCCTGCTTAATTACGATTTTAGCTATGTGTGATAGCTGGGTAGGAGTTCTGGGTATATATCACGTGTCCGGAAGTACACGCTGTTCTGAAACCAGCGTTGATGCATGAAGGAGAATGGCGGTTTTGAAGCCTAGCTCTGATGAGTGGCGGTGAGCAGTCTTGAGATATCTAGCTGGGATTTAAAGTAATTTTTGGTAAGCGTTTAAGATCTTGTTGCAGTATATATAAGGAGTTTTTATGGGTTGCGGCATTATAGTAAGCTATTTTTATTTTATTTTTTAGAGTTGGATCCCCTTGATACAGCGGTAGCGAAACGCTAACATAAGATGTCTTGAAAAGGCGTCGGGGGCACTCAATCTCATCTTGATTCACAATTTGTACATTTGGTGGTATCTTAAAAATTGAGAGCTGTGATGGTACACTGTGTTTTTGATGGATAATTGTGTATGATATATGTCGTGAATCAGGATGAGGGTGTATAGCGAGTGAGAACCGTTGATGTTATTACAACTCCTGATTTGGTGTTATCAGTGAGTGTATTCTGAGGCTCTCACTCGCGGGCTATGTTTAAAATGTTTGCAAAGTGTTTCGATTTGCTGAAGTCTTATATTTAAATTTATGAGGTATCATATGTAGGCTTCGATATAGGCTTTATAGTTTTGTCTCAAACATAGATAAAGACAGCTCCTGCTTGTGAGAGCTTACAATCTAATTAAAACAAACAAGACAAAGAATAGGAATAAGGGGAAAAGAAGGGTAAGGTGATACAAAGAAAAAAAGGGGTTCAGGATCCAAAAGCATCTTAGAGGTGAGCCTTTAACATGGACTTGAAAAGGGACAGAGATGAAACCTGACATACAGATTCAGGGAATTTGTTCCAGGCATAAAGAGCAGCAAGGTGAAATGATCGAAGTCTGCAGGTGGCAATGGAAGAAAGGGGCAAAGAGAGAAGCAAGCCAGAATAAGAGCAGAGTTCATGAGAAGGGGTGTAGAGAGAGAGGAGAAAGGAAAGGTAGAAAGGAGCAGAAGAGTGAATGCACTTATAGGTCAGAAGGAGAAGCTTGAATTGGATACAGAAACGGAAGAGAAGCCAATGAACTGATTTGAGAAGAGGGGTTAAATGATAATATCGAGGCTGGCGAAAAATTACTCACGCAGCAGAGTTCTGAACAGATTGAAGGGGAGAAAGGTGGCTAAGAGGGAGACCAGCAAGGCAGAGGTTGCAATAGTCAAAACGGGAAATAATTAGAGAGTGAACAAGTCTTTTAGTAGTGTGTTCAGAAAGGAAGGGGCAAATTTTGTTAATGTTATAGAGAAAGAAACGATAGGTTTTAGCTATCTGTTGGATATGTTATGAGAAGGTTGCGGACTGAGGGAACAGGAAGAGGAAAAGTGTTATCCACAGAGATTTATTTATTTATTTAGACAGATTTGTATGCCACCTTTTCCTTCAATCAAGGTGGTCACGTCACAACACAATTGGAGGGTTACATTTAACATTAGGGTACGTGTAAACATTTAGACAGTACAGTTATGTGACAGTATTTAGACAGTACAGTTGAGGTAACATTTAACATAAAGGCATTTACTAACGTGGGATGATAAATTTGTTTGTGTGAATGGGATGGGTATGTGTTTAGTTGGTGGTGATGTTAGTGTTGCTGTTTGGGTAAGGGATGTTGCTTGAATGCTCATAGGTTTCTATAAATAACCATGTTTTGAGGTCTTTGCGGAAGTCTGTGAGGTCTTCTAAAGCTCTCAGGCTCATTGGTAGGGAGTTCCAAATTGAGGATGCCAGTAGTGATGGTGCCCTTTTTGAGGTTGTTTGTTTGATTTTGTGATAGCCTGAAGGGGTGCTGATCATGTTGTTATTATTGGTTCTTCTTGGTCGTTTGCTGATGTCTCTTGTTGTAATGTTTTGGAGTACGTACGCTGAGAGATGGTGAATGACTTTGAAGATTATCATGATTGTTTTGTATTTAGCTCTTGCCACCATTGGGAGCCAGTGTAGTAGTTGTAGGACGGGAGTGATGTGCTCGGTCCTTGGGGTGTCTGTAATGATGCGTGCTGTGGTGTTTTGTACCATCTGTAGTGGGTGTAGTGTCTGGTGAGGAAGGCCTTGATATAGTGTGTTTCCATAATCAAGCAGTGGTGTGATGAGTGCTTGACATACTGTGCGGAAGTGGTCTTGACGGAGCATTGGTTTGATTTGTCTGACTGTTTTCAATCGATGATATGCTTTTTTTGCAGTTTTGTTGATGTGAGATTTTAAGTTCAGAGCTCTGTCTAGTGTTATGCCCAGATATTTAACTTCTTCTTTGACTACTGTCTGTCTGTCTAGGATGCTTATGGTTTGTGGGAGTGTGAATGTGGGGGTCCTGGTGACGAACATTGCCTCAGTTTTGTCGTAGTTGACTGTTAAGTTGTTGGCTATGAGCCAGTCATTCATGTCTTTGAGGCATTTTGTTATTGGTGTAGTGTTTAGTGCCAGTAAGTTGACTGGAGCGTACACCATGATGTCGTCAGCATAAATGTGGTACCATAGATTATGGTTCTTGATGATGTTGCATATGGGCTATATGTAGATGTCAAAGAGCATTGAAGATAGGGCTGAGCCTTGCGGTATTCCCTGCATGACGGGGAATTGTAGAGATTTCTTTGGATCACATTTGACTTGTTGCATTCGCCCTTCCAGGTATGATGTAAACTACTTTAGGGTATTCTTGCATAGTCTTATCTGTTGTAAGTGTTGCAGTAGCTTACGGTGTGACACGGTATCGAAGGCCGCCGAGATGTCCATGAACACTAGCAGGAAGCCGTTTTTTGTGTTGTCTATGCCTCTTAGGAGATTGTCAAAGAGGGAGGTGAGTAGTGTTTCCACGCCGTGTTGGGGGCTTGAATTCGTGCTGATGTATGTCCAGAGGGGCATTGATATCTATATGGTCCTGAAGTTGCCTTTGGACTGATTTTTCCACAACTTTAGCAAGGAACGGCAGGCTAGAGATGGGACGGTATGATTTTGGTTCGGATGGGCTCAGATTGCTATTTTTAAGTATTGGTCGTATCACTGCATGCTTTAGGGCTTGCGGCATGTCTCCTTGTTGGCATGAATCCTTGATGATTTTTTGAATGTGATGAGAAAGCTGGCTTTTTGTGGCTTTGATCCATGACACTGGACATGGGTCTGATGGTGAAGCTGTTCTGTTTAGACCAGATATAATGTCTTCTACTTGCTGTTTTGGTGGTATGTTGAAGCTCTCCCATGTTTGATGTTTCTTTCTTATTGTGTGATCATTTGTTTGTTGTGAGGCAGAGCTGGTTTGGCTTGTGTTTTTTGACTTCATGTAGTCTGCATATTTTTGTGGGTCAAGATGGTTGGTGCTTTGTTGTGTGTCATCCTTAGTGAGCTTTTGGATAATGCTAAAAAGTTCTCTTGGTCTATTGGTAGATTTCATGATTAGATTGGTATGGTGTTGCTGTTTGTGTTCATTTATTAGATTGTTATATTCCGTTGTTTGTCTCTGTATTGTGTTAGGAAGTTGTGTGACTTGTTCCATCTCCATTTTCGTTCTAGTTTTCTTAGTGTGCGCTTTGCAACTCTTATTTCTTGTGAATACCATGGGGTGTTGGATCTTTTACAAGTTTGTGTTTCATTGTTGGCTGGGGCAGATGCTGCATTGGCTATTATTGTGTTCCACTCTTCTATATTAAGATCCAGGGTGTCTTGTTCCTGTTGAAGTTGTGGACTGATTTCATTGATGAATGAGTCTCTGTCAAATGTTTTGAACCGTCTGATTATTCTTTCATCTTCTTTGCGTTGAGTGGGGTTATTCAGGGTCATGGTGAATTCAATTACATGGTGGTCTGACCAGGGAACTGGGGTGATTGTTGGTTTTGTAGTTTTGTTCTGTTCCACCAGTTGTGTTGTCATGAATATCATGTCCGGAGTTGTACCATGTTTGTGTGTTGGGGCGCTAATTGTCTGGCAGTATTTTAGTGACTCCATGGCTTTTAAGAATGTTGCAGTTTCTCTGGTGGGTGCAGATGTTAGGTTGAAGTATCCTAGTACAACTAGAGGTTTGTGTCTTCTGTTGTGTGCGCATATCGTTTCAATTACTGTGGATAGGTGTTCAGTTGTGGTTCCAGGTAGTCTGTATGTGAGGGAGATGGTTAGGTATTTGTTGGCTATAGTGAGTGTGTTGGATTTGATTGTGTTAGTGGAGGCGATTGTTTTGAATCTGAAATCCTTTCTGGTGAGTATTAGTTCTCCTCCTCCTCTCTTTTGTGCTCTGATGCAGTTGAATGCTGAGTATCCTGCTGGGATTACTTGATTTAATATGACCTGGTCTGAGTCGTCTAGCCAGGTCTCAGTGATGCATGTTATATCAAGCTTCTTGTCGTGGATTAGGTCAAGGATAGTATTTGGCTTGTTCCTGATAGATCTGGCGTTTAGTAGAGCACATCTGATGTTTGTTGATGTGATTGGGTTTGTATGTCTATTATTTGTGAGGTGAGAGGGTGTGTTACGTGTGTCCCTGTATGGTTTATGGGCTGTATTCTTTGCTTGTTGGCGTGCTTTGGGTATGTGTGATGGTGGTGTGCATTTAGATTGGGTGGTATGTGGGTTTATCAGGGGTATTTGTTCGTTTAGTCTGATGCTGTATGTGCAGAGTGCAAACATGTGGAGGAATGTGAGGTAGGCCATAAAGTAGTGGGTAGTGGAGTGCATTTTATAACGTGTATTTGCTGACCTGGGTTGTAGTTTGTTGAATGGGGTAGTAAGCTTGTGTAGCATGAGTTGTTTACGAACCAGGCTATGCAAATTGGATAGCAAGTTCTATGCAATTAATCTGAAAACAGTTGATTGTCCAAGGCAAGGTATCAGCATTAAATTCTAAGCAGTTGATCAATCTACAAGCAATTGGTTGTTAAGGCAAAGGTCTATGCAATTAATCTACAAGCAGGTGATTGTCCAGGCAGGGTATCATAATTAGGTTCTATGCAATTATTCAGCAAGCAGTGGATTCTTCAGGCAAGGTAAAAGTGTTATCTTATGCAAGCAATGGATTGTCCAGGCAGAGCATACAGCAGACTTAACTTACAATCGGTGAACTGTCTATGCAATGTACGGCAGCGGATTTAGCTTCAATGGATGATGGTTTGAGATGCTGTTATTTGGCCGCTGCTTGGTCCGCGCCTAAGGGCCACACCAAAGAGCCCTCTGGCGAGGCCCTCAGGCGCGAGCTCCCCCGGCACAGGTCCGCCTGGCGGCGGCACTCCTTTCAAGTTGTTTGCTCCTCCTCCCACAGCCCCGATTGGGCTGGAGTCCCTGAGCGGGAGGGCTTGCCGGCCCGCTCAGGTGCTCTACCCTGATCGGGGGAGCCTGGTGATGGCCGCAGGTTCTTTTCTTTTTCCCGCCGGCGGCAGAGCTCCTTTCAAGTTATTTGCTCCTCCTCCCATAGCCCCGATTGGGCTGGAGTCCCTGAGCAGGAGGGCTTGATAGAGAAAGGAGGGAGATAGAGAAAGGAGGAAGGGGAGGAATGTTTAGGGGGAAAAAATAAGAAGTTCCGTTTTGACCATGTTTTATTTTAAATGGTGGTGAGACATCCAAGTGGCGAAGTCAGACAAGCAGGAGAGATGAGAGACTGGAATGTCAAAAAAGATATCAGTTGTAGAAAGATAGATCAGAGATTCATCAGCATAAAGCGTAGTTAACTCACCTGTAACAGGTGATCTTTGGGAACAGCAGGAATTTAGTCTTCACATATGGGTATCGTCAGTACCGACGTAGCCTGCGCGGGAACGCTCCCCAGCGTCTAATAGGAAAGCTTTTGGGAGCATCCCACAATGCCTGCGTGTTGTCTTCCCGCCATTCCAACTCTCCCTCTTCAGTTGAGCTTATAGCTGAGACAAAGGAGAGAAAGAGAGAGATAGAGAAACAACTCCTAGGGGAGGTGGGTGGGTTGTGAAGACTAAATTTCTGCTATTCCCGGAGATCACCTGTTACAGGTGAGTTAACTACGCTATCTCCAGGAACAAGCAGGAATGTTGTCTTCACATATGGGGACTCCCCAGCTGAAAGATGCCAGGGAGATGGCCCCAGGAAGCTGCAAACCCATGGTGAGATGGGTCATGCTTCCTCCCATGGATCTCTGGCATCCAAACCCAGACGGCGGGTAGGAGTTGCATTAAGTCTGAAAGAGATTCTGAAGAACAGCTTGGCAAAACAAGGCATCCCGATGGGAGTCCTTGTCTAAACAGTAGTGGGCTGTAAAAGTGTGCACTGAAACCCAAGTAGCTGCTCTGCAAATGTCATCTATAGACACAGAATGAAGGTTAGCCATCGAGGCTGCCATGGCTCTCACATTGTGAGCTGTGACATGGCCCTCGAGAGGAAGTCCCCTACTCTCATAAGCGAAGGATATGCACTGTGTAAAACCAGTTAGAGAGAGTTCTTTTGGAAACTGGAAGTCCCAAATGACTAGAATCAAAAGCAACAAAAAGTTGAGATTTTCTATGTTGCTGCGTTCTTTGCAGGTAAAAGGCTAAGGCTCTTTTGCAGTCTAAGGTATGAAGGTTCCTTTCTGCATTGGAGGCATGAGGCTTCAGAAAGAATACAGGAAGGTAAACCGCTTGGTTTAACTGGAAAGGCGAGACCACCTTTGGCATAAAGTGAGGATGAGTCCTAAGAACAATCTTATGGTGAAATCTTGTATAAGGAGGATCAGCCACTAAAGCCTGTAACTCACTAACGCGTCATGTAGACGTGATTGCAATTAGGAATATTACCTTCCATGAAAGAAATTTTAGAGCTGTAGTGGCAAAAGACTCAAAGGGCGGTTTCATGAGCTGCCAGAGAACAAGGTTCAAATCCCATGCCACCAGTGGTGGTCTTATGGGAGGTTTTGTTAGTAGAAGACCTCTCATAAATCTTGCTATGAGTAGATGAGAGGAAATAGGTTGTCCATTTAGAGGCTTCTAAGAAGCTGCAATAGCACTAAGATGGACTCTTACTGAATTGGTCTTAAGACTAGAATTTGATAAATGAAGGAGATACTCCAGTAACGATTCCAAAGGTATCGCAAGAGGGTTAAATCCCTTTTGAGAACACCATATAGTAAAACGTTTCCACTTGAAGGCGTATGATCGCCTTGTGGAGGGTCTTCTGGAAGCCTGAAGGATATCCTTTACCTGTTGAGAAAGGTTGAGATCCTAAAGTTCTAGGCTTTCAGCAACCAGGCCCTGAGATGCAGGGACTGGGGATTCGGGTGAGAGTAGTTACTCACCTGTAGCAGGTGTTCTCCAGGAGCAGCAGGAATCAGTCCTCACATATGGGTGACATTGATGCCGATGGAGCCCTTGCGGAGCATTTCCCCAGCTTTCTATGAAAGCCTTTGGGAATACTGCACGCATGCGCGGTCCCCTTCCCGCCTAAAGGTACCATCTTGCTCAGTCAAATGACATAGCTAAAAAACAGCACACAAAAAGTAAAATAAACTATGTACAACTGCAACTCCCAGGGGAGGAGGGAGGGTTGTGAGGACCGATTCCTGCTGCTCCTGGAGAACACCTGTTACAGGTGAGTACCTACTCTTTCTCCAGGACCAAGCAGGAAGTCAGTCCTCACATATGGGTGACTCCCTAGCTCTGGGCTACCAGGGAACCCAGGCTGAACAAGAGAACTCCCTCTAGTCCCAGCATCAAAGAAAGGCTTTTCACTGAAAGAACCTCCACCAGTAGCCCAATGGAGGGCAGGAGTTGCCTAAACCTCAAAGAGATTCCGGAGTACTGCCTGGCCAAAAGCACTGTCCCTACGGGACTCCCTCTCCAGGCAGTAATGGGCCGCAAAAGTCTGGCTTGAGGACCAAGTTGCAGCCCTGCAGATGTCTGCCAACGGTACAGAGCGGAGATGAGCTACTGAGGCAGCCACTGCCCTGACACGATGGGCCGTGACCCGACCTTGCAAACGAAGGTCAGCCGCCCTGTAAGCCCAGGAGATACAGTCAGCTACCCAGACGGACAAGGTACGCTTGGACACAGCTAACCCCAAATTATTAGGGTCAAAAGTTATGAAGAGCTGAGTAGCCTTTCTATGTCCCTGCGTACAGTCAAGGTAAAAGGACAAGGCCCTCCTACAGTCCAGGGTATGCAGGACTGCTTCAGCCTGGCTTGCATGAGGCCTAGGGAAGAATGTCGGAAGAACCACCTCCTGGTTGAGGTGGAAAGAGGAGACAACTTTAGGAAGGAAATTAGGATGAGTCCTAAGGACTACCCTGTTCCTATAGAAGCGAGTGTAGGGCCTGTCACAGACCAGGGCCTGTAGCTCACTCACTAGCCTGGCCAAGGTTAAGGCTACCAGGAAGAGAGTCTTCCAGGAAAGGAAGCGGAGAGGACAAGTAGCCATCGGCTCAAAGGGTGGGCGAGTCAGTTGCTGCAAGACCACATTCAACTCCCACTCTGGTGCCAGAGGACGGACAGGAGGCCTGAGCAAGAGCAAACCTCTGAGGAACCGGGACACCAAAGGGTGCACCAACAAAGAGTGTCCGTCCACCAGTGAGTGGTGAGCTGCCATAGCTGAGAGGTGGACCCGAACAGAATTGGACTTGAGGCCCTGATTTGATAAATGCAGCAGGTACTGAAGTACTACTGGCACAGAGCAGGAGAAAGAATCTGCTGTGCGCTGCTGACACCACAAAGAGAACCTTCTCCATTTCAGGGCATAAATTTTCCTGGTGGATTGCTTTCTGGAGGCCAAGACCACGTCCTCCACTTCCTGAGGCAGGCCCCAGGGAGCCAAGACTACCCTTGCAGCCTCCAGGTCATCAAATTGAGAGATTTGAGATTGGGGTGGAGAAGGGAACCCTGATCCTGAGAGAGAAGATCGGGTTGCACCCCCAGAGGTAGAGGGGCGTCCACTGCCAGTTGAAGCAGAAGCGTAAACCAAGGCTGCCTCGGCCACCTGGGGGCTACCAGAAGAACAGAGGCCTTGTCCCTCAGAATCTTGAACAAGGTTCGGGCCACCAGAGGCATGGGAGGAAATGCATACAGGAGGCCCTGGGACCAGGAAATCAGGAAGGCATCCGCCGCCAACCTCATGGGATGCGGTTGCCTGGAACAGAACCTGGGCAGCTGCCGGTTCAGGGGACTGGCAAAGAGATCCACTGATGGAAGTCCTCATTTCAGGAAAATTTTCTGAACCACTAATGGGTGTAGCTGCCACTCGTGGGGCTGCAGAACTCTGCTTAATCTGTCTGCCAGGAAGTTCTCCTGGCCCGGGAGATAAACAGCCTTGAGAAACATGTTGTGTTTGAGCGCAAACACACAAAGGGCCTGTGCCTCCTGACACAGGAGCCTGGACCCAGTGCCGCCCTGTTTGTTCACATAGAACATGGCTACTTGGTTGTCAGTCTGCACTAAGACAGACTGGTGAGCCAGGGTTCGAGAGAAGGCCTTGAGGGCCAAGCGAATAGCCCTGAGTTCTAGTAGGTTGATCTGTTGCGTGGCCTCCCATGGAGACCACAGGCCCTGGGTGCACTTGTCCATACAATGTGCCCCCCAGCCCTGCAAGGAAGCATCGGTGGTCAACACCACTGTGAACACAGGTACCTGAAAAGGCACCCCCTGTAGTAAGTTGGTGGGGGTGCAGCCACCACCGTAGGGAGTTCAGGAATGGTTTGGACACCCGTACTCTGTCTCTGAGACCTCCAGTGGCTTGTGTCCACTAAGTTCTGAGGCACCACTGGGCAGGCCTCATGTGGAGTCGGGCATTTGGAGTCACATGCACTGTCGATGCCACGTGGCCCAGGAGTCTTAGACCGAGTCTGGCGGAAACCAGTGGCATGCTGAGAAACTGGTTTGCCAAGTCCATCAGTCTTTGGGCTCTGTCCTCTGGCAAGTAAGCCTTTGCTTGCAGAGAGTCTAGCCTTGCTCCTATGAACTCTAGGTTCTGGGAGGGGAGCAAAGTGGACTTTGCGAAGTTTATGACAAACCCTAGGTGTTGAAGTAGAGAGATAGTTCGGAGGGTGGCTTGTCTGGCCTCCAGACACGTCTGACCCCTGATGAGCCAGTCGTCCAGGTAGGGGAAGACAAAGATACCCTGATTTCGTAAGTAGGCCGCCACCACTGCCAGACACTTTGTAAAGACTCTGGGGGTGGAGGTTAGGCCAAAGGGCAGTACCCTGTACTGATAATGGTTTCCTCCCACAAGGAACCTGAGGTACTTTCTGTGGTCTGGATGAATGAGGATGTGAGTGTACGCATCCTTTAGATCCAAGGAGCATAGCCAATCTCCCTGCTGGAGGTAGGGCAGTAATGTTCCAAGAGAAAGCATCTTGAACTTTTCTTTCTCCAAGAACTTGTTTAGATTTCTGAGGTCAAGAATAGGCCTGAGGCCTCCGGTTCTCCTTTGTTCCAGGAAGTACCTGGAGTAGAAACCGTGACCTTGAAGGTGGGGAGGCACAGGCTCCACCGCCTTGTCTCGCAACAGACCCTGAAGCTCCTGCAGGAGGAGGGCTGTATGGAGAGGAGGCCGTGGAGGCTCTCCTGGGAAGTAGGGAGGAGGCAACTAATGAAAATGAAGCATGTAGCCCTTGTGGACTATGCTTAGGACCCAATTGTCTCCTGTAATGGGTGGCCACCGGTGGGCAAACAGGACTAGTCGACCTCCTGTACAGGGATGGGAAAGCAGAGACGGAGAGGCTATGCCTTGAGAGTGAAAACCCCCCACCCTGCTGAGTGGGAGCAGGAGCCGGAGGCTTGAGGGCCTTCTGCCTATGGGGCCCATGTCCCTGCCCCTTGGCCTGCTGACCCTGTGTGGGAGCGAGGGAGGCCTGGTAAGTTGGGAACTGTTTGTAGGCAGTCGCCTTACTCGGGTAAAAGGGCTTTTTACCCGAGCTCTTCTTCTTATGTGAAGGGGCAGAAGTCTTTCTAGACAGCCTTGTCCTCGTAAGGTTCTCGGTCTCGAGCTCAGCAGCCTCCTCGGCCATGGGCTAGCCAAAAAGGTTCTCACCTCAGCAAGGGACATCAACCAACTTGTCTTGTACCCATAGCTCGAGGTCAGATGACTGAAGCCATGCCTGGCGTCAAGCCGCTATGCCGGCTGCCGCAACATGGGCCGAAGCCTTGAAGCAATCGTAGGCTGCTCGGGACATGAACTTAGAGCATTCCCGGATCCCCGAAGACAAGGACTTGAACCTCTGCAAAGGTTCCCCGGAGAGACCAGCAGAGAACCCGGCAAGCTCCTTTGCCAGGTCCCGCAAGTACATGCCCATGTACAGCTGGTAAGACTGGACACGGCAAGCAAGCATCGAGCCCTGGAAGCACTTTCTACCAAACGCATCCAGGTTCCGGGCCTCCCATCCAGGAGGCACCGCGGAGTGCATCTTCTGGCTTTTCAGACGATGCATGGCCGATTCCACCACCATGGAATGGTGCGGTAGCTGCGCCTTCTGAAAACCAGGGCTCTTACGGAGTCGATAAATGGAATCGACCCGCTTGCTTAGAACCGGCGCCAAGGCCGGTGCCTCCCACATCCGGAAGAGGAGCCGTTCCAGCATCGGAGGAACCGGCACAGTAAAGGCCTCCTTCGGAGGAGAGTCATACTGGAGGGCCTCGAGCTCTTCGGCTCGAGGCTCCTCCTCGGGGTCCGCCGGGATTGCCAAAGCAGTGGCCATATCCCGAACAAACTCCGAGAACCGGGTATCCTCTGGAGGGGATCTACTCCTGGGCTCAGATTGCGGTGAGTCCGACGGGATGCACCGAGTCTTGAAGGTATCGGGGGACTCCTCGTCCTCCGTCTCCCAGGCGGACTCATCCGAAGAAGAGTTGGGCTCCGACCGCGCGGGGCCCGGCAGCACCCGCCCCGATGCCGAAGGCACCGGCGTCAACGCCCTTGGTCCCGACCGGGAGGTCAAGGGTGACCGCGACCGAGGACGACCTCGAGCCTTCATGGTCTCGAGTATCAGCTCGGTCTCCGGGGTCGACTTCGACGTCGATGTCCCGGTGGTAGGGGCAGATGCGTCAGCGAGGCTGGCCATCAGCACCCGCTGCTGATCCATGAAGGCAGACAGTCTGCACTCCAAGGCTGTCAGCCTGAGACCCAGCTCAGGAGACTCGGCAGCCACCGACTTGGGCCCCGGCGGCGCCGGGCCCGACGTCGGCTCCCTGGGAGGAGAGTCCTCGAGGACAACAGGACTTACGTGTCCAGCAGACTCTGGCTCCACATGAGGTACTTTTGACGGCTTCTCCTGTTCCACGGGCCCGGGACGGCGGTCGGGGGTCCGAGACCTAGCCCTCGAGAAGCCAAGGACCTCCTCCAATGCCGCCCTCGCAAGCTGCTTCTTCCTCTTTCGCTCCTGCTCGGGGGACTCCCTGTCCGAGGAACCCTGACGATGCTTGGGGTCAGACTCCCAAAACGTCGAGGCCTCAGACGAGGTTCGGGCCCGGCCGGAAGCCGAATCAGAGAAAAGCCTTTCCTTTTGGTGCTGACGACTTCGCAGTGCCGTAGTGGACATTTTTCCACACAGTCCACAGATTTTAGGATCATGATCAGGACCGAGGCACCAAAGGCAGCAGTCGTGTGTGTCGGTGAGAGACATTAATTTCTTGCACCTATCACACTTCTTAAAACCACTGGAAGCCATCGGGGAAAAAAGAGCCCCCGCGAGGTCAAAGGACCGGCCTTCCAGGGAAAAAGAAAAAAAGGGCACGAACGCCAGCCACGAAGGGCAAAAACCGAAAAAATAAGATCGGGCTCGATACCGGTGTACTGAACTCGGGGAGAAGGGGAACCGGCATCAAACCAGAGAAAAAACACAAAGGAATCACAGGAATTCGAAGAAAAATCTAACTATTTTCTGGGTGAACTAGGACAAACGTCCGACGGGCTCCACGGAAAAAGAGACGGAGTAAGATGGCACCTTTAGGCGGGAAGGGGAGTGCGCATGCGTGCAGTATTCCCAAAGGCTTTCATAGAAAGCTGGGGAAATGCTCCGCAGGGGCTCCATCGGCGTCAATGTCACCCATATGCGAGGACTGACTTCCTGCTTGGTCCTGGAGTATCATAGTGTCCCGTTCTCCTGGGAGAGAAGATCTGGAGCACATCCCAACTCCAGAGGTGTAGCCCGAGAGAGATGTAGAAGCAGAGGATACCACGTTTGCAGTGGCTAACGTGGAGCTATGAGTATCATATGACCTCTGTCTCTCTGAAGCTTGAACAGTGTTTTGGGGATGATGGGAATGGGTGGGAAGGCATAGAGGAAGTCTTGACCCCAATGAAGAAGGAAAGCATCCCTGGCCTGACAATTCTGAGCCAGAATTCTGGAACAGAACCGGGGAAGTTTGGCATTCTGTGGACTTGCAAAGAGGTCTATGTCTGGGGTTCCCCAGATTTGGAATACTCGGGCAATCTGGTCTGAGTGGAGAGACCATTCGTGTGGCAGCAGTACTCGGCTGAGTTTGTCTGCCAAAAGGTTTTGAATGCCTGTAAGATATACCACGAGGTGGTGAATTTGATGCTCTCTGGCAAGGGCCCATAGTTGTAAATCTTTGTTGCATAATGACAGAGAGCCTATTCCGCCCTGCTTGTTCATATAGAACATGGCTACTTGATTGTTGGTCTGGACTAGGACAGTGTTGTAGCTGAGCTGGGCTTGGAATACTCGAAGAGCAAGGAAGATTGCTCTGAGTTCTAGGTGGTTTATGTGAAGACACGCCTCCTCTGGGGTCCAGAGACCCTGGATGGAGAGATCGTGCAGGTGGGCCCCCCATCCCAACTGGGACGCATCTGTTAGAGTGGGCTGGAATAGGGGCTGCTGGAAAGGAAAGCCTATGAGTAGGTTTTCCAGCGATTGCCACCATTGGAGGGGTGAAATAAGACGTTCTGAGTTTCTTATTTTGTCCGACAGGCGACCTGAGGCCTGTGTCCACTGAGAGAATAGGGTCCACTGGGCTGCTCGCATGTGAAGACGAGCATAGGGAACCACATGTACAGTGGATGCCATATGTCCCAGTAGCTGAAGCATTTCTCGAGCAGTTAGGGAGGCTTTTACCGCTGCTTGGGAAGCTAGCTGCACTATACGAAGACAGCAGGGCTGTGGAAGGAAAACCCTTGATTGTCTGGTATCTAGGCGAGCTCCTATGAATTCTAGGGACTGAGAAGGAGAGAGATGGGATTTTGGAAGGTTTATGACCAATCCCAAGTAATATCTTGGAAATATCTTGGACCTTGTATTCGCCCCGCAAACCTCTCTTAACCCAGCCCAGGATCCCATAACCTCCATAACTTCTGTTCCTTGGTCAGATCACAAACTGATCATCATGCAGATTCCCTCTTACAAAGCCTACGCAAAAACCAACAAAATCCAAAGCAACACCGCAAGACCACCCTCTCGATCTTTCAAGCCTTACAACAGAGATCTTATCCTGGCCGAAACGCAGCAACTCATCTCTGAATCCACCCAGAACCTTGACGACCTAATTTCTCAATGGAACAATTGCCTCAGCTCAATTGCCCTACGTACAACATCCAACAGGCCTTCAGGTAAAAGAGTAAGTGCCCCATGGTACTCAGCTGATCTTAAAGCATCACTTAACCACTTACGGAAACTGGAGAAACGCTGGCGCCGATCTCACTCTTTAAATGACCTGTCAGCATACAACTGTCATCTGGCTGCACATCGCAACACAATCACCAACACGATGAAGCAGTACTACTCTGACACCTTAATGAGATCACTTAATAAACCACATGACCTCTTCGACCTTGTCAAGACTTTATCCAAGGAACCATCCTCTGGACCTCCATTTGAGCTACACCCACAAGATTTTGCAACCTATTTACAATCCAAGATATGTCAGACTAACAAAACCTCTACTATAGCCTCTACCACGGAGCAAAACTGCCAAACAACCCTAACCATGTTTTCCACCCCCTCCAAGAGAGGAATTGAAGAAACTATTGCAGCCCTTAACACTAGTACTGCTCAGACCGATCCATGCCCAGCCTTCTGGATCAAGGAGCTTCGCAGTCACTTCAGCTCAGTACTGGCCAAAATAACGAATCTCTCCTTCTCAACTGGCTCCTTCCCTTCAGCCCTTAAGCACACCTCTATCAGACCTCTGCTAAAAAACTGCAAGCTTGACCCCCAACAGGTGGAATCCTACAGACCCATATCTAGTATTCCACTACTCGCGAAAATCATCGAAAAGGAGGCCCAAAAGCAACTGCAGGACCACATTGACTCCGCTGCACCATTAGACCCCTGCCAACATGGTTTTAGGGAATTCCATGGAGTGGAAACCCTCCTTACCACCCTCTTCTGCAAAATAATCACTGGCATCGACGACATCCGTCAAGGATTTGCACTCATCTTTCTGGACATTGCTGCAGCTTTTGACTCAGTAAATCATGAGCTTCTACTAGGACGTCTGACTGACAAAGGCATTAATGGAAAAGCGCTTGAATGGTGCAGATCCTACCTGTCCGAAAGATGGCAGCATGTTCGTTCCGGAGGGATAAAGTCTGAACCTTTCCACCAAAGCCAAGGAGTTCCTCAAGGATCCTCCCTTTCTGCGCTCCTTTTCAATATTTACATGCAGCCAATTTGTAATATCATCTGGTCTTTCAAGGTTGACTGCATGTTATATGCAGACGATGTCCTGCTTTACATCCCCTTCTCTACTGAGCATCTGGACCTCTCCCCACTGACGAGTTGCTTCAATGCAATATCTGACTGGCTCCTGTCTCAAAACCTCAGAATACAACATAAGAAAACTGAAGTACTCTTCATAACAAGGAATCCCAATTTTACCCCCCCAAAATATCTTAAAGTAAAAGAAGCGGAGTTGCAATCTAAATCCTCAATACGATATTTGGGAGTCACACTAGATCAACGCCTAGACATGAAAGCCCACATAGGTAACATAGTCAGATCAGTTTACTACAAGATCCGCTCACTTAGACACCTACGTTCCATGCTTGATCCAACCGATTTCCGGACAATCTTCCAGGCGTTGGTTATACCCCATTTCGACTATGCCAACGTCATATTACAAGGTCTTCCCCAATCTACATTAAACCCGCTTCAGCTAGCCATGAATGCGGCTGCAAGAGTCATCCATGGAGCCTCCAGGTACGACCACGTTACGCCCCTGCTGATACAGTTGCATTGGCTCCCTATTCAAGCTAGAATAGTTTTCAAGACCTTGATAATTACTTTTAAAGCTGTCAATAATCTCACATCGGCATCCTTATCCTCACTCATCCATAGCACATCTCCTAATAGAACAAGGAGATCCATGGCTATAAACTCCCTCAAAATCCCGAAGGAACTTACCACTTGCACTAAATCGACAGCCAACAGAGCCTTCAGTCTCAGTGCCCCAATATGCTGGAACGCACTACCCCCTGATATCCGGGCTATTAGGAACCTGACACAGTTTAGGAAAGCCCTCAAATGCCACCTCTTCAACAAATATCTTATAGAACCCAATGGCGTCACCTAGAGCCTAACACCCACTGATACCAGTCCCAGATAAATCTAGGGTATATCAACAACTCACGAAGTGTGATATTCATTCCTACAGTGGGCTGGTTTTTCTATGTATCTTCTGTGTATATGATTCCATGTAGTATGTTTTGTAAATAGTTACCCCGGTTATCCAAGTTATTTATACCCTGTTACCTGTAAACTCATACGTGTTATATGTACTGAGCATTTTGTTCCATGTGAACCGCGCTGATGATGAATAGTGCGGTATATAAGAGACTGTAAATAAATAAATAAATAAATGCAGAACTCGCACTGTGCGAGAAAGAGCAGAGTTGGCTTCAGAAGTTGTGGGTGCTCGAATGAGCCAGTCGTCCAAGTAAGGGAAGACGAATATCCCCAGAGTCCGTAGGAATGCAGCTACTACTGCCATGCATTTTGTGAAAACTCTTGGGGCAGAAGCCAGACCGAAGGGAAGAACCCTGTATTGGAAGTGTCTTCCCTGGAAAGGAATTGAAGGAACTCCCTGTGATCTGGATGGATGAGCATATGATTATATGCATCCTTTAGATCTTGAGAACATAGCCAATCCTGTCTCTGAAGGTATGGCAGAAGTGTTCTGAGAGAGATCATTTTGAATTTTTCTTGGAACAGATATTTGTTCAATTCTCTGAGGTCCAAAATGGGTCTGTGTCCCCCTGTTTTCTTTGGGATGAGAAAATAGGGGGCGTAGAACCCTATACAGGTATGGGTACCTCTTCTATTGCTCCTTGAGCAAGAAGTATTGTGACCGCCTGACTCAGAAGATTGGCGACAGGGGTTTGAGAATTGAACTGTCTTATGATTGTAGGAGGGGGCATGCTGTGAAAATGAAGTCTGTACCACTCTCGTACAATGGACAGAGTCCAATTTTCTGATGTTATTTGGTGCCATCTGGTGGCAAACTGACATAATCTGCCGGGGATAGTAGAGGGTTCTGGACCCTGCAGGGGCAGGAAGGTTAACTTCTCTAGAAAAGAGTCAAAGCCCCTGAGGAGGTTGAGCCTGCTGAGCTCTTGGGACTTTTAGTTTCTTCTGCTGTCTAGTTTGTTGCTGTTGTCCCTTTTGGGCAGCATGAACTGGACAGTGACTCTGATGGGTATAAGAAGGATAAAACTTCTTTTTTCTTGTTGAAAAAGGGTTTTTTATTAGATCTTTTCTTTGCTGGGTTGGCTGTAGACTTTGACAACCTGTCCAAGGTAATATTGTCAGAGTCAATCTCATTAGCTTTTTCTTGCCAATTCTTGCCAAAGAGATTTTCTCCTGTGCAAGGAATGTTGCCCAGTTTATCTTGTAACCAAATTTCCAAGTCTGATGCCTGAAGCCAGGCAATACGACGTGCACCAATGGAGATAGAAGAGGTTCTGCATATGCATTCAAAGCAATCAAAGGCTGCACGGTTGACAAACTTGGAAACATCTTGGGCATGTCTGACCAGAGCAAGAAAATCCTGTCTTTTATCATCAGGAAGAAGGGGGCTCATAAGCTCCAAGTCTCCTGTAACCTCTTTGAGGAACATCCCCATGTATAGGATGTATGAGCTGATTCTAGCTGAGAGAATGGAAGCTTGGCAGCATCGACACCCAAAAGCATCGAGAGTCCTGGACTCATGGCCTGGAGGATTGGAAGAATGTCTTTTTGCACTCTTTATCCTACGCATGGCCAATTCCACTACCATTGAATGGTGTGGCAACTGAGTCTTCTGAAAACCAGGACAAGGTGGAACTCGGTACATGGTATAGAGTCTGCGAGAGTGTGGAAATGTGGTTAAAGGAGTCTCCCACATTCTCAGCATGAGATCATGAAGGATTTTATGAATGGGCGGAGTAGCTGCCTCTTTAGGAGCTTTAGGATACTGAAGAATCTCTAACTCTTCTGCCCTAGGCGCTTTTTCAGGAGCCACTGTGATTGCAAGGCCTCAAGCCACATCACAAATGAAATCCTGGAAGGACATGTCCTCTGGAGGAGACATTCTACGCTGAGGAGAAGGAGATGGATCCTCCGGAAGAAGTGCTCTGGTACTGGCAGAGACATCGGAGTCATCGGAATCGGAAGATTCAAAATATCTCTTATCCTGATGTTCGTGCAAGGCACGGTACCGGTATCGATCGAAGTCGGTATCGAGGTGTATCGGTACCGATCTTTCAATACCGGAGATGGACTCTAGACTCAGCATGGGGGGGTATACCTGCTGAGGCCGGTGGTACAGGTACCGATGTTGGTACCGGTGCCTGTTGAACGGTCTGAAGCGGTTTCAGCAATACCAAAGCCATTAGAAGAGGCGCTAGACTGCGTTCGATAGCGAGAAATCTTTGATCTATCGCTCCTGCCGATGCTTGGGTGTCGGTACCTGTAGAAGCAGCCGGGACCCCAGAGCATGGCACCAGTAGTTCTGCAGAGGTGGAAGCCTTGAGAACATCCTGGAGCCCCGTTAGTGCTTTGGAATCTGAAGCCTCCCGCCAGGGCTGTTTTGCTGGTGAAGTTTCCTCAAGGGCAATGCCGATGGCATCTCGATACTTTGAAGGAGATCTACCCTTTGAGGACCGGCTAGTCTTTGAAGACTTATGTTTAGTTACCTGAGATCCATGGGAGGAAGATGGAGCCCTGGAAGACGTCGATGCAACGGACATCACATCTGCGGCAAAAAGGGTACCGAGTTTTGCAGCTCTATTCTGCAGGCCCCTCCTGGTCATCTTTCTACAGGAGAGACAATCAAATGGAGAATGGTCAGGACCTAAACATTTGAGACACCAGTCATGGGTGTCGGTGACAGATATGGTACCGCCACACTTAGAACATTTTTTAAAACCACTAGCTGGTTTTTCCATTGTAAAAGAAAAATGAGCCTAGTGCCCAAAATGGCACCTAGCACCAAGAGGGAAAAGGCCTCTGAAGAAAGTACTTCAGAAAAGATATATATATATTTTTTTAGGAAAGAAGAAAAGAGAACCGGCGGTACCGGTAGGCGTCGAAAGAAGGCAGATGCGACCACAAAAAACAAAGAAGTAACAAAGAATTTTCTGCGGTGACACGGTATGCGACCTGTCGGCTCCGCGGAAAACGAAGAACTAAAGAGGGAGAGTTGGAATGGCGGGAAGGCAGCACTCAAGCACTGTGGGATGCTCCCAAAAGCTTTCCTATTGGATGCTGGGGAGCGTTCCCGCGCAGGCTCCGTCGGTACCGACGATACCCATATGTGAAGACTACATTCCTGCTTGTTCCTGGAGATGATACCGAAATCCATGGGAGGAGATGAGAGCACCAAGGGACTGGGTAAAGAGAGAGAAAAGAAGAGGGCCAATAATAGATCCCTGGTGTACACCAACTGAGAGTGGGATAGCAGTAGAGGAGGAAACTACCAGAACAAACACTTAAAGAGCGATGGGAGAGATAAGAGAACCAGGACAGGGCAGTGTCCTTAAAATCAAAAGATGAGAATGTGTCAAGGAGAAGGTGGTGGTCAACGGTGTCAAAAACAGCAGAAAGATCAAGGAGGATGAGGATAGAATAAAGGCCTTTGGATTTAGCCAAGAATAAGTCACTGAAGACTTTGGCACGTGCCATCTTGGTAGAATGAGAGGGATGAAAGCCAGATTGAAATGGATCCAATAGGGCTTGAGAGAAAATAAATTCAAGACAGTGGAGGACTGTGCGCTCAAGAAGTTTAGAAATGAAGGGAAGAAGGGATTTGGGTTGATAATTAGAAGGACAACTAAGGTCAAGTAAAGGTTTCTTAAGGAGAAATGCGACCACAGCATGATTGAAGGCTGAAGGGACCATGGCAGTAGACAGCGAGAAATTGAGAATATGCTAGATGGAATGGATGATAAAGGAGGAAACAGAACTAAGGAGAGGAGTGGGGATAGGATCAGAAAAGCAAGTAATAAGTTTAGAGGAGGAAAGTAGATGAGAGGTTTCCTCATCAGAGATCTTAGAGAAGAAAGGGTAACAGCAACTAGCAACATCAGTTCCATTCTCCCACCCACCCCAACATTTACTACTAGTACTACTATTTATCATTTGTATAGCGCTATAGGGCATATGTAGCGCTGTACATATAGATGTGACAGACAATCCCTGGTCATCAGAGCTTAAAATCTAACCAAGATGAGCAACATCATAAAACTGGGGACTAGAGTATAGTAAGATACACATATGTGATGAACAAGAGAGCAAGGACATGAGGATCCAAAAGCAGCCTCATAGAGGTTGTTTTTTTAGCTGAATTTGAATAAAGGAGCCGCCTGACATACTGACTCAGGTAGTCTGTTCCAGTCATATGAAGTAGCAAGGTGTAATGAATGAAGTCTGGAGCTGGCAGTGCAGAGAAGGCAATAAATAAAAGGGGATTGGGGGGGAGAAGCTTTCCTATGTTGTTTGCTTGCTACTTTGTTGCTCCCGATTGCCGCGGCTCGAGGAGGAGGAGAAGCTGTGCTGCCGGCATCATCCCCTGCCAGGTTTAAATCTCTGGCACACTGCGGGAGAATTGGGGAAGCCCTCCTATGTTGTTTGCTTGCTACTTTGTTGCTCTCGATTGCCGCAGCTGGAGGAGAAACTGTGCAGCCGGTGACATCCCCTGTGAGGTTTAAATCTCTGGCATGCTGCGGGAGAATCAAGGAAGCTCTCATCTACTTTGTTGTTCCTGATTGCCGTGGCTGGAGGAGGAGGAGGAGCTGAAGCTGTGCAGCTGGTTTCATCCCCTGTCAGCTTTAAATCTCTATTACCAATAATGAAAAGACTTCTCCAATCCCCACCTATATATTCATATACATAAGAGGATATAGATTCTACCTGAATAACTAAACAATATCTAGACCATAATTTTTTGTTGGATCGTTTGCCTTGAAAGATTACTCTCTCCTGTAGCAAACCCTCCGTTTTTCTCTTTTATAGAAGGAAAAACCCTCTACTTCACACTAAGGGACAACACAAGCCTTCCCCTAGATGTACTTATCTGAAGCAGCACCAGCGCAGTGGCCTGAAACACAGCTTTGTGTAGCAAAAAGCAGACTGGTTATGTCTGAATGAGCCCTTTAGTTATTGCAGCATGGATGTCATGGAAAATTGTTGTAATCGGCTGGCCTCTGCGTATGAGTTGGGTCATAGCCTTTAATATTACTATTGAAGAAATTCCCGTGACAACAATGGACATATGGACTCTGGTGCTACTTCAGATAAGTACATCTAGGGGAAGGCTTGTGTTGTCCCTTAGCGTGAAGTAGAGGGATTTTTCCTTCTATAAAAGAGAAAAACTGAGGGTTTGCTACAGGAGAGAGTAATCTTTCAAGGAAAACGATCCAACAAAAAATTATGGTCTAGATATTGTTTAGGTTTAAATCTCTGGCATGCCACAGGACATGGCCATTAAAGGGGCACATCTGTCCCTTTGGTGCCCGGAGGCATCTGGTGTTTGAGGAAGGCCTATATGGGGAAAAGAAAGAAGAAGGTGCAACTGGCAGTCTTGGCAAAGTCCATAAAAATTATCGGTCCGATGGAATGGCACCTTCAGCTGGCTGCCTTAGATGCTTCTATCCCAGGTACTGATTTATCTTTTGGAACTGTGAGTACTTTCTCGGATGTGTCCCCTCTGATGAATTTGGGTCTTACCCTGCCCAACCAGGAGGTAATTAAGGGTCTGGCTCCCCCTCAGCTATGTTGGGAGGGGAGGGAGTCATCTCCGGATTCCCGGACAGTGTCTTCTAAGCTGGACTTTGGTGCTAATGTCTCCACAGTTAAAATTCCTGAACCTCTATGTTTTTTGGCTCCCTTAGAGAAAATAAGACAGCCAAAGGACATTGCATTGTGGGTCATATGGGATGTTGTGATACACACTTAAGTTTCATTGTGGTCATCTCTATCCCAGATTTCACATTTTTCTACTTATGTGGTGATCAAGATTTCTGAACAAGACATTTGTCTCGCTAATTGTAATTCTGCCGTTTTGAAAATGGAGGGGCAAAGTGCTCTTGCCCAAGCTGCTCTCTCATCGTCTGTTTGTGATAGTTTGATGATTCACCATCATTTAGAATCGCTTGAGAATGCAGCTCAGGCAAAGAATTATGTTTATTAATTTCCCCTGTACTCATTACTTGTCTCTCCTTATTCTGTTTCAAAAGTACTTAAAAGAGATTTTGTTAATTAATGATGTGGAAATGATAAAACTTTCAAATCGTTATTATATACCCCAAGGCACAGGTTGATGATGAATTTGACCACTTTGTTTCTAAAGAGACTTTGGATGTCTCAGCCTTCTTAGAGTCTTTGGAGGATACTATTTCAACTCGCGCTACCTTAGCTGTTTCACTTATATCTTTGGTTGACAAAAATATGGTGATGTGATTATTACTAAGAAAAATACTCATTTTTGTGGTAAGGTGATTCAAGTGTTTCCAGATATTTGTAAAATCCCTCAAAAGTGCTGGAAGGCTTTCTTAAATCTAAAACCTCAGGTCTTGGCCCTCAGGCTTCTTTTTATTTAAAATATCCATGTAAGTGCCTTGTAAACTATGAGAATGACAAATATGTATTTTTTGGCCCAGTCCAACTTGAAGCTTTTCTCTCTGGGAAGAAATCGGATGGTTAAATTACTTATTTTATTTTTATTACCTAGGCCTCGTGGTTTAAGTTAATGTGAGTATTCTTATATGTTTGATAAGGAGTTCTGAGTTTTCTTGTTTATTTTCTTAAACTTATAAATGGTTTTGTGTTTCTTGCTGTAATTTTTTTAGCTTTTGTAATTATCAGGTGGACTTCCCTCTTGATGGGTACTTTGTGTATTTCTTATTTTATTATTAATAAAGCATTCTGAAATTTGAAAACAAAAAAGGGGATCTGCCAGAGAACTGGTGTTTCTGAGGAAGGTTGCAGGATAAGATAAGAGAAGAAAGGTAGTGAGGATCCACAGAATGAATACACTTATAAGTCAGTAGGAGAAGTTTGAACTAAATGCAGAAACAGATAAGGAGCCAATAAAGTGACCTGAGAAGAGGGGTTATATAAGCATAGCAACACTAGTGGAACATAAACGTACAGCTAAGTTTTGAACAGACTGAAGGGGAGAGAGATGATTTAGAGGGAGACCAGAAGGAGCAGGTTGCAGTAGTCAAGACAGGAGGTGATTAGATAATGGTCTTAGTAATACGTTCAGAAAGGAAGAGATGAATTTTGCTGTTATAGAGAAAGAAGTAACAGGTTTTAGATCTTGGATGTGTGCAGCAAGGTTGCAAGCTGAAGAAACAGAGAGGTGTATCATGTTATCCACAGAAATAGACATGGGATGAAGAGGGGAGATGGGTTTAGGGGGCAGGATAAGGAGCTCAATTTTGATCATGTTCAATTTCAGAGAGCAGTGAGATATCCAGGACCAATGTCAGATAAGCAGGCAGAAATAAAGGGCTGAATTCCTGAAGAGGTTTCAGGTGCAGAGAGATAGATCTGAGAATCGTCAGTATAAAAATAGTACTGAAAACTATTGGAGAAGATAAGTGCACCAAGGGACTGAGTGTAAAGAGAGAGAAGGCGAGGACCCAAGACAGAGACCCGAGGTACACCAACTGAAAGAAGGATGGCAATATAAGAGGATCCCCAGAATTTACACTAAACATGCGATGGAAGCGATAAGAAGAAAACCAGAACAGAAAGCATAGTTACTCACCTGTTACAGATGTTCTGCGGGGACAGCAGTAATCAGTTCTCATATATGGGTGACATTGGCACCAACGGAGTCCTTGCGGAAGCATCCTCCCAGCTTCTAAAGAAAGCCTTTGCGAGGTGCCACCACACATGCATGGTCCGCTTCCTGCCCAAGGGTGCCATCTTGCTCAGTCAAATGACATAGCTAAAAGATGGCAAAAAGAAAAGATGGTAAAGGAGCAACTCCAAGAGGAGGAGGGAGGGTTGTGAGGACTGATTCCTGCTGTCCTCAGAGAACACCTGTTACAGTTGAGTAACTATACTTTCTCCGGAAACAAGCAGGAAGTCAGGTGGGGACCTCCATAAAGGCTCCGAGATGGGAGAGCCGGATGGGACGTCGCGGTGGCGATGGATGTCAGGGGACTCCTCAACCTCCATCTACCACGCGGAGTAGTCCATCGAGGACTTGTAGGAGGGCTGCTCCGCGGGCCTCGGGGCACCCAATGCTCCACAACCGGTGCCTGGCATACTTGCCGGAGATGATCATGGTCCCATCGAGCGGGACTCGGATCAAGACCTCAGCCGAGGATCGACTCGAAGCCGAAGGACCTCAAGGATCAGCTCAGCCTCCGGGGACATCATGGACGTCTAGGGCCCGGTGGTAGGGGCAGATGAACCAGTCATGCCGCACAACAGTGCCCGCTGCTGGTCCATGAAGGCAGACAAATTGCACTCCAGGGCCACCATTTTGGACTCCAAGCCAGAAGGCTTGCAGCCTTCGGCGCAGGCACCAAGGGACTCGGGCCTAATGCCGGCTCCACCGAAGGGGAATCCTCGACGAGGATGGTGTCTGGGGATCAAGGCCAAATCGAGGTCGCATTCTTTCGGGGCACTTTTGGGGGCTGCTCCCTCTCCAAAGCCTCTGACGAACGTCTTGGACTGTGGGACCAGGCCCGGGGGGGGGGGGGCACCCAGCTTGTCCAAGGATGCCGTCTTTGGGGGTTTCTTCTTATTCCTGGGTGGGAGACCCCCTTTCTGAAGATTCACGACAGGGCTCAGGTTCGGAAGGTTCTATGAGGCACCGGGGACCATGGGGAAAAACTTATCATGCTGCTGCTGGGGGCTCTTGAGGGCCTTGCTGGACATCTATTTACAGAGACCGCAGACTGCCGGGTCATGGTCTGGCCTGAAGCAGCGGAGACAGCAGTCATGTGTGTCAGTCAAAGACATAATTTTGAAGCACCAATCATACTTCTTAAAGCTACTGGTAGCCATGAGGAAAAAAGTACCCCTGCGAGGTCGAAGACTCTCCAGGCTGCCAGTTGGAAAAAAGGCACGAAGATGCCAGAAAAAAAAGAACGAAAACTACAAAAATAGATCCGAACTCTACGCACCAAGGCAACGAGGTTGGGTGGTGGGAAGAGTACTGGTGCGATAACGGAGGCGAGAAAAATCAACTTTTTATGGGGATAAGCCAGATAACATCTGAAGGGCTCCGCGGAAAAACGGAGACTGAGCAAGATGGCACCCTTGGGCAGGAAGGGGACCATGCATGCATGGTGGCACCTCCCAAAGGCTTTCTTTGAAAGCTGGGGGGATGCTTCCGTGAGGGCTCCGCTTCCTGCTTGTTGCAGAAGAACAGAGCCTAAGTGCTTTGAGACTCTTCTTCACAGTAGCAGGATCTTATTCCTTTATACTCACACTATGCTGTTTTATCAGCGCACCCATGTCAGCACCACAAGGATGCTTGAAATACTGAATTTAGAGCATTTTCCCCACTTTCTGCTTATGTACCATTCTCCAGGAAAGACAAGGTTTTGAGAGAGAGAAATTTATAATTTTCATTTAAAGATAATGCTTTTTAATCCAGATTTATTGGTTTTAGGGAAATTAATGTACACGTGGATGATGCAAGCTGCCCAATAGCTATGCAGTTTCATGCCTCATTGTGAATCCTGGATTTAGTCTTATTGTCTTAATTCCCACCCAAATGCTGAATTTGTTATTATTAAAACATCTGAGAGACAGGCATATAATAGCAAGGGATAATGATATATCTGTTATTTGTTCAGATCTTGTTTTCTTGCTGTTTACATTCGTGCCATGCTTGAAAACAACACAGGGGATCAGACATCTACAGCTAGGTCTAAGGACAGGTGATATTAGTGAAGAGAAGTTTCAAACTTTGATGAACATAAAAACTAAAGAAGCTGTAGTCTGCCCATTATAGAAATTGATGGCTAAATGGAATGTTATGGCAAACAGTGGTTTGCAACCTTTCTGAGCAAGATATCCCATCGAGGGTCAACTAGATGCCCAGGTATCTCTTATGTATATATGCTAAGAAATCCTATTTTTCAGTTTTAACTGACATTTTTATGCATCTTCAAATGCTACACAAATTGACATACTGAAAACTGCAGCTCCTGAGGTACCCCTAACTGAGAATCACTCTGTTAGAAGAAAAAATCCCCCTGACACGAAAGGTTTAAGTAGCTAAATGTTCCTCTTTTCCCTTTCCTAAGAAAGCTAAAAATAAAAATAATGGAAGTGTGGCAGTGGGAGCATAAGTTGTGTAAGCTTGGTTTACAGGAAATTAAAGTGTTATGATATGGTTCATAAATAATTAATTTAATTTAATTGCTCGAACAGATAGCTAAGGATTTTGTTTTAGGAAAAAGATTTTACAGGCAGTAAAGGAGCCATATTTTAGTAAAGAATTATCACAAGGCCCTAGTGGAGAACATGTGAGGATGTCTTCCCACCTGTTGTCATGCTTTAGCGGCTTTGGTCTATAAAAAGATTCAGGAAATACAACAGGCTATTATTATTCCCTTACTAGGCAGGGACACTGTTAGATCAGAGGCGTTTGTAGTATCAGACAAAGATCATCTGAAGAATTTCCTTTGATTATTACCTTTTGCAAAACAGCAATCTATCAAATTTATTTATAGCTTGCCCATCTACAAGCTTCTGAGCAAGTAACAATATTACATACATAAACATGACAGACAACATTAAACACTTAAGTAATATTTCATGGTGTTGTAAGGCCATATCAAGTATGCCTGTTGAAATGTTTATCTCTTTTTGCCTTAATCTAATTACATAAGAGTATGTTTATCTTTAGAATATGGGATTTTACCTATTTCATCAAAGCAGGTAGCTGTTAAACCGCTTTTAAAGACAAGGAATTAGACCTTAGGGTTTTGTATGGACCTTTCCTCTCACAACTTCACAAGCTACGGAAGGGTATTAGACACATAGAATGCTCTCCCAGAGGTGGTGTATAAACAGCAGTGGTGGAATTCAAAAATGCATTAGCTATGCATATATTGTTGTCGCTAAGTGCTGTCAACTCTTGGCGACCCTGTGGATACTTAAGGATCCAAAAATGATAAAAAAAAATGGAAATCAAGCATTGGGCACTATAACACCAAAGAATAGGTAAATGGCTTTATGCACTTCTAAAAATAAAAAAATAAAAAATCATAGAGGGTTAAATGCAGAGAGTGGCAGTTACAATTCTAAACAACGTCATATAAGACAAAAATACATTAGAGGAACTTAAGGAGTGCCTGCACCTAAATACCATGCCCAGAGATGAACAATAAAAGTAGGGTTAAAATAAGGAATTTAAAGAAATTGAAGTAGCTTACCTGTACCAGGTGTTCCCCATAGACAGCAGGGAAATGCAGCCACACTTGCTTGGAGATGTCTCTAATGTTGCCAAGTAACCCAGAGCCCTCCTCTAGCTAATGAAATCTTTTGAGACTTCAGTGCACATGTGTTACCATGTTCCTACCAGCGATCCAAACGTCAGATAAAGCGTAGTTACTCACCTGTAACAGGTGATCTCCGGGAATAGCAGGAATTTAGTCTTCACATATGGGTATCGTCGGTACCGACGGAGCCTGCGTGGGAACGCTCCCCAGCGTCCAATAGGAACGCTTTTGGGAGCATGCCTCAGCACATGCGTGCTGCCTTCCCGCCTTTCCAATTGTCCCTCTTCAGTTAGGTTTGTAGCTGAGTGAAAGGATAGAGGGAGAGAGGAAAGAGACAAAGAGAGAGAGAGAGAGAACTCCTAGGGCAGGTGGGTGGGTTGTGAAGACTAAATTCCTGCTGTTCCCAGAGATCATCTGTTACAGGTAAGTAACTACGCTATTTCCAGGAACAAGCAGGAATGTAGTCTTCACATATGGGGACTCCCTAGCTGAAGATGCCAGGGAGATAGCCCCAGGAAGGTGCCACCCTAAGAAGGTAGGCATCCTTCCTCCCATGGATTTGTGGGTAGGAGTTGAATTACGTCTGAAAGAGATTTTGAAGAACAGCTTGGCCAAAGAAGGCATCCCAACGGGAGGCTTTATCCAGGCAGTAGTGGGCTGTGAAGTTGTGTACCGAAGCCCAGGTGGCTGCTCGACAAATGTCATCTATAGACACAGAGTGGAGATTAGCCATAGAAGCTGCCATTGCTCTCACATTATGAGTTGTGACATGGTCCTGAAGAGGAAGACCCTTACTCTCATAAGCAAAGGATATGCATTGGGCAATCCATTTAGATAAAGTTCTTTTGGAGACTAGAAGTCCCAAATGACTAGGGTCAAAAGCTATAAAAAGTTGTGAGGACTTTCTATATTGCTGTGTTCTTTGTATGTAAAAGGCTAAGGCCCTTTTACAATCCAAAGTATGAAGGTTTCTTTCTGCATTAGAGGCGTGAGGCCTCGGAAAAAATACAGGAAGATAACATAACATAAGATATGCCATACTGGGTCAGACCAAGGTCCATCAAGCCCAATATTCTATTTCCAACAGTGGCCAATCTAGGTCATACGTACCTAGCAGTTTCCCCAAGAGACACAGGTTCCACAATGCTCTTATTGGTTCAAGCATTCATATCCTGGGTCCCTTCTTAATAATGGTTTATGGACCTTTCCTCCAGGAACTTGTCCAAACCTTTTTTAAACCCAGCTACACTAACAGCCTTTACTACATCCTCCGGTAACAAATTCCAGAGTTTGATTACACGTTGAGTGAAAAAATATTTTCTTTTATTAGTCTTAAATAGTTTACCCTGTAGCTTCATTGCATGTCCCCTAGTCTTTCTATATTCTGATAAGGTAAACAATCGATCTACGTTTACCTGTTCCACTCCGTTCATTAATTTATAGACTTCTAGCATATCTCCCCTCAGCCGTCTCTTTTCCAGGTTAAAGAGCCCTAACCTTTTTAGCCTTTCTTCATAGGAGTATCCTTCCATCCTCTTCTCTGAACCTTTTCTGAAATCGCTATATCCTTTTTAAGATACGGCGACCAGAATTGCACACAATATTCAAGGTGCGGTCTCACCATGGAACGATATAGAGGCATTATAATATCTTTTGTTTTATTCTCCATTCCTTTCCTTATGATACCTAGCATTCTATTTGCTCTCTTGGCCGCCGCTGCACACTGGGCCGAGGGTTTTAACATCTTATCCACAATGACGCCTAAATCTTTTTCCTGGGTGGTGGTTCCTAATGTGGAACCTTGCATCGTGTAACCATAATTTGGGTTGTTCTTCCCTAGGTGCATAACCTTGCACTTGTCCACATTAAATTTCATCTGCCATTTTGATGCCCAGTCTTCCAATTTATCAAGATCCTCTTGCAATTTTCTACAATCCTCTTGGGTTTTAACAACTTTAAATAGTTTTGTGTCATCTGCAAATTTGATAACCTCACTCGTTATTCCACTTTTCAGGTCTTTTATGAATATGTCAAAAAGCAGCGGACCCAGCACAGATCCCTGGGGTACACCACTATTCAACTTTCTCCATTGGGAAAATTGGCCATTTAGCCCTACCCTCTGCTTTCTATCTTTTAACCAGTTCCTGATCCACAATAGTACACTGCTTCCTATCCCATGACTCTTTAGTTTTGCCAAAAGTCTCTGATGAGGGACCTTGTCAAAGGCTTTCTGAAAGTCCAGATACACTATATCAACCGAGTCACCTTTGTCCACCTGATTATTCACTCCTTCAAAAAAACATAACAGATTAGTAAGACAAGATCTTCCTTGTCTAAAGCCATGTTGGCTGCCTCCCATTAGGTCATGACTATCTACATGCTGAGTAATTTTATTCTTTATGATGGTTTCTACCATTTTTCCCAGTACTGATGTCAGGCTCACCGGTCTGTAGTTTCCCGGATCACCCCTGGAACCCTTTTTAAAAATTGGTGTTACATTGGCGATCCTCCAATCTTCAGGTATTAGAGATGATTTTAATGATAGTTCAGAGATTACTAATAGCAGGACTGCAATCTCATATTTCAGTTCTTTCAACACCCTTGGATGTATACCATCCGGCCCAGATGATTTGCTACTCTTCAGTTTATCTAATAGTTGTAATACATCTTCCCGATGTATCAATATTTCCTTCAATTCTTCCGCACCTTTAAATACCACTTCAATACCACTGGTTTAAATGAAAAGGCGAAACCACCTTTGGCATAAAGTGTGGGTGAGTTCGAAGAACAACCTTATCATGATGAAACCTAGTATAAGGAGGATCAGCCACTAAAGCTTGCAATTCACTAATGTGACGGGCAGAGGTGATTGCAATTAGGAAGATGACCTTCCAGGTCAAAATCTTAAGGGCTGTAGTGGCCAAAGATTCAAAAGGCGGCTTCATGAG
Source organism: Ichthyophis bannanicus (assembly GCA_033557465.1). NCBI lineage: Eukaryota > Metazoa > Chordata > Amphibia > Gymnophiona > Ichthyophiidae > Ichthyophis > Ichthyophis bannanicus. The sequence continues at coordinate 121,909,722 of CM066038.1, read as the reverse complement.
CTGCCCGAGAACTAGATTTAGATCCCATGCCACCGGTGGTGGCTTGATGGGAGGTTTAGTTAATAAAAGGCCTCTCATAATTCTTGATAGGAGTGGATGAGAGGAAATTGGTTGTCCATTATAAGAAGCTGCAATTGCACTAAGATGGACTCTTACCGAATTGGTCTTTAAACCAGAATTCGATAAATGAAGGAGATACTCTAGTATCGATTCTAAGGGTATGACTAGGGGGTTTAATCCCTTCTTGGAGCACCATATAGTAAAACGTTTCCACTTGAAGGCATACGATTTTCTTGTGGAAAGTTTCCTAGAAGCCTGAAGGATATCTTTTACCTGCTGGGACAGGTTGAAATCTTGGAGGTCTAAGCCTTCAGCAACCAGGCCGTGAGGTGCAGGGACCGGGGATTCGGGTGCCATAGTGTCCCGTTCTCCTGGGAAAGGAGATCTGGAGCATGCCCTAACTCCAGAGGTGCTGCTTGACAGAGATGTAGAAGTAGGGAATACCACGTTTGGCATGGCCATCGTGGCGCTAAGAGAATCATGCGACCCCTGTCTCTCTGAAGCTTGAAGAGTTTTAAAACATTGGGGATGAGGGGAATGGGTGGGAAGGCATAAAGGAAGTCCTGACCCCAGTGAAGGAGGAAGGCATCCCTTGCCTGACAGTTGTGAGCCAGAATCCTGGAACAGAACCGGGGAAGTTTGGCATTCAGTGGACTTGCAAAGAGGTCTATGTCTGGAGTGCCCCAGAGATGAAATATCTTTGCCACTTGGTCTAGGTGAAGGGACCACTCGTGAGGCAGCAGTACTCGACTGAGTTTGTCTGCCCAAAGGTTTTGAATGCCTGGAAGATATACCACTAGAAGGTGAATTTCATGCTTTCTGGCGAGGGCCCACGATCATAAAGCTTTGTTGCATAACGACAGAGAGCCTGTTCCGCCCTGCTTGTTCACATAGAACATGGCTACTTGATTGTCCGTCTGGACTAGGACTGTCTTGTAGCTGAGCTGGGCGTGGAACACTAAATAGATTGCTCTTAATTCCAGGAGGTTTATGTGTAAACCAACCTCCTGTGGAGTCCAGGTGCCCTGGGTAGAGAGATGATTCAGGTGTGCTCCCCAACCCACCTGTGATGCATCTGTTGTTAGGGTGGCCTGAAAAAGGGGTTGATGGAAAGGAGACCCCACTGTCAGATTTTTTAGTGATTGCCACCATTGGAGGGACAAAATTAGTCGTTGAGAGATTGTTATTTTGTCCAACAAATGACCCGTGGCCTGTGTTCACTGTATGGAGAGGGTCCACTGAGCTGCTCGCATGTGGAGGCGAGCATATGGGACTACATGAACTGTGGATGCCATATGTCCCAGTAACTGCAGTAGCTCCCGAGCAGTGAGGGAGGATTTGCCTGCTGCTTGAGAAGCCAGTTGCATTATGCAAAGACACTGGGCTTGTGGAAGGAAAGCCCTTGCCTGTCTGGTATCCAGACAGGCTCCTCTGAATTCTAGGCATTGGGAAGGAACTAGTTGAGATTTTGGGAAGTTTATTACCAAGCCCAAGTATTGGAGGATTTGCATTGCATGGGACAGTGCAGTGCTGGCCTCTGCAACTGTAGGGGCTCGAATGAGCCAGTCGTCTAAGTAGGGGAAGACGAAAATCCCCAGGGTTCGTAGAAATGCAGCTACTACTGCCATACATTTCGTGAATACCCTTGGTGCTGAAGCCAGACCAAAAGGAAAAACCCTGCACTGGAAATGTTTTCCCCTGAAAAGGAAACATAAAAATTTCCTGTGATCTGGATGGATGAGAATGTGAGTGTATGCATCCTTAAGTCTAGAGAGCAAAGCCAATCCTGGCTTTGAAGGTATGGCAGAAGAGTTCCTAGAGAAATCATTTTGAATTTCTCTCGAAACTGATATTTGTTCAATTCTATGAGGTCTAGAATGGGTCTGTGTCCTCCTGTTTTCTTTGGAATAAGAAAATAGGGGGAGTAGAACCCTGCACCCTGTTGAAGAATGGGTACTTCCTCTATTGTCCCTTGGGCAAGAAGTGTGGAGACCTCGTGATCTAGCAGATTGTCTGCAGAGGTTTGTGAATTGAATTGCTTTAGAATTGTAGGAGGGGGGGGGAGGAGATCGTGAGGCATCCGCAGGTCAGCGGAGCGGCAGGCTCTGGGCAGGACGGCCCCGTCGCCCTTGGGGGCTTAAAAGCAGCCGTGGCAGCATAGAGGAGCCGGGAGGAGATCGTGAGGCAGTCGCAGGTCAGCGGAGCGGCACAGGCTCTGGGCAGGACAGCCCCGTCACCCTTGGGGGCTTAAAAGCAGCCGTGGCAGCATAGAGGAGCCGGGAGGAGATCGTGAGGCAGCTGCAGGTCAGCAGAGCGGCAGACTCTGGGCAGGACGGCCCCGTCGCACTTAGTGGCTTAAAAGCAGCCGTGGCAGCATAGAGGAGCCAGGAGATCGTGAGGCAGCCGCAGGTCAGCGGAGCGGCAGGCTCTGGGCAGGACGGCCCCGTCGCACTTGGGGTCCTTCTCCCCTTTATTTCTTCCTCCTGCTCTTCCCTGCATGGGTGAGCGCACGCGGGTGGCGCGTATTAAAGGGGTGCATTACAAGGGGCTTATAGGCCCCTTGGGAGCCCCTTGGAGCACCGTTGTAGTAGTTTAAGACTCTGAAGTGGACTATCCATGGGAAAGAGGAAAAAGAAGATACCACCAGCAGTAACAGAGGGGGTGAAACCTTCTTCTATGGTGAGTGGTCCTATGGATAGGCATTTGACTCCTTTAGCTGGTGCTGTCACGCTTCATGCTGTGGGCTCCCCATTAGATGTATCTGGGGGAGCCTCCCTTAGCTCCATTGACCGTACTCCACCCCCTCCACCTATGGGATCTATGCCTGTGAATACCGCCTGTAACTCTCCGTTGGGACAGAACGCTTCCGTGCCTGTGTTGAGAGTGCTTAAACCAGTCTCCTGGTCTCCCCCTCCGGATGCAGCTTTGGAAATGCCTGATTCTCAGGTCTCCTTGGCTGATATCTGGAGGGTAGTGACACGCACGGAGCGTACTCTGGTGTCTACGGTGACTCAGCTCTGCTCTTTTACTCATGAAGCAGTAGCAGGGCTAGCTCAGGTGGGAAACCAGGTGGAATTGCTTAGTGCTCAAGTACCTAAATGTGAAGTTGTGTGTCAGTCATTGCAGGCAGGTCAGACAGCTGTTATGAAGGATAATTTATCGCTTAATCGTAAGTTAGAAATGTGTGAGAATGTTGTTAAATCTAAAAATATTAGATTTCTGAATTTTCCTAGGTGTCATTTGCTTTTATCAGAGATTTTAGTGCGTAAATATTTTCGTGAGGTATTGAAACTGTCAAATGCTGATACTATTTCCTTTTCTAAAATGTATCACCTCACAGGTCAGGGTAGTTCAGTTGGGTGGTCTGCTTCTGGTTCTCAGCAGCAGTTACCTCCTGAGCTTAACTTAACCGAATTTTTGGAGGATACTCAAGACAATATTTCTGCTCGGGCTACTTTACTTGTAACATTTGTTTCAGATAATGACAAGATCTCTGTATTTAAGGAATATTTTAAAAATAGAACTGTTTCCTTTTGTGGTGCCCCCATTCAATTTATTTATTTATTTATTTACATTCTCTTATATACCGCGCTATTCTGTATCAGTGCGGTTTACATTGAACAAACTGAAATTACATTGAACAGGGCATTATAACTTGGAGATAACTATTTTACAGGGAACATGGGCTATGGATGGTTAAGTGGCTTGCCCAAGACCACAAGGAGCACCTATGGGACTAGAAACCCCAGTCCTTCCGGCCCAAGGTTGCTGTCCTCTAGTGGGATTTGAACCCCCGACCTTCCGGCCTGAAGTACCTTGCCCCAACCACTAGGCCACTCCTCCACTCTTGACGTTTCTGACGTATCTAGAGCCACGCAAGCACGGAGGAAGGCCTTTTTGGCTCTTAGGCCTTGTGCTTTAGCTTTAGGTGTTTCCTTTTTTGTGAGATATCCTTGTAAGTGTTTAATATCTTATCAGGGGGTCAGATACATTTTCTTTGATTCACTTCAGCTAGAGAATTTTCTGTCTAGCAAGGAGGTCACGGCTGTATGAGGTTGAGTGGGTGGGTTTATTTGTTTGGGCTGTTATATGGAGATTATTCTCCTTGTGGTTACCTAATTTTGTATTATTTTTCTTTATAATTAGTGCCTCTCCTATTGTGGTCTATATTGTTATATTTGTGTTTTCTTATGATGTTAATATCTTTAGATTGTTTATTTTTGATTTATTCTTTTTGATTTCTTGTAATGATGAAACATTTTGGAAACCAAATAAAAAGATTATACCTAGAATAGTAGGAGGGGCATGCTGTGAAAACGAAGCTTGTACCCCTCTCCTACAATGGACAAAGTCCAATCTTCTGCTGTTATCTGATGCCATCTGTTGATAAAGTGGCATAACCTGCCCGGAATATTGGGGGGTTGGGGACCCCTCAGAGGCAGGGAGGCAAAGCTCTCTAGGAAGGAGTCAAAGCCCTTGAGGGGGCTGAACCTGGAGAGCTGGTTGGGCTCTCGGGTCTTTTGGCTTCTTTTGCTGTCTAGTTTGTCCCTTTTGGGCAACCTGACCTGGAGTTTGACTCTGCTGGGTATAGGAAGGACAAAACTTCCTCTTTTTGCTAAAAGAGGGTTTTTTATAAGGCTTCCTTTTGGCTGGAGTGGCTGTAGACTTTGACAATCTATTTAAGGTAGAATTGTCAGCATCTAATCTAGGACAGTGGTAGATGCATGGAATAGACTCCCAGTAGAGGTGGTAGAGATGAGGACAGTATCTGAATTCAAAAATGCATGGGACAAACAGAGGATCTCTAAAGGAAAAGAGGAGACTACTATAATAGTCGATATGGAAGGGCAGACTAGATAGGCCATGTGGTCTTTTTCTGCCATCATGTTTCTATGCTTTTGGATATCAGGAAGAATTTGGAATAGAACCTTTGTTCTCTTTGGCCTAGAGGAACTTCCTCTATCGCACTGTTATAAATCAATTTCTGGATTTCATTTCACAGAACCCCCTGATGTTCTAGAGGAAGACAAAGAAGTCTGAAGTATTTCAGTGAGTTCCTCGACCACTGAATTATCATCCTTCACTTGCGTGCCAGTCTCCCTTACCTTTGTACTAAAGAGACTATCCCATAGACAAGAAGCATCCAGTCTTTCATCATGGTGATCTTCTCAAACCCCAGGCGCTTGCAACCACACTGTCCTATGAGCTCTGGTAGCCAATGCTGTCACCTTGGCAATGGTATCATAGACGGTCCAAAATACAGAAAGCTACCATACCTGCAGAATACAATACAAAGTACAAAGGAGCAGGGCAATGAACCACACCGTGGAATGGATTGCAAAAAGATTTATTAGGTAGTGTTAAGCAAAGGGATCGGAGGTTGGGATGGAGAAGTGTTCCGTCGTTCTGAGAGAGGAGACCCGGTGAAGATTCCAGCGGGATTGGTTGAATTTGAGAGTGCTGAAGGAGAAGGGGGAACCAGGGTTGGCGAGCCCAGAAAGGGGCTATGAGAATCATGTACCCCTTGTCCTCTGAGAAGTGTTTTCAGGATCAGGGGTGTTGACGGAAATGCATAGAGAAGCCCCCAATTCCAAGAAATCATGAAGGCGTTGTTGGACAGACTGAGGTTTGTTGGCAGCTTCGAGCAATAGCCGGGAAGTTTGGCATTGTAATGAGCAGTAAATAGGTCTATCCATGGAGTTCCCCAGGTTTCTAACAGGAGGTTGGCTACCATCTGGTGTAGAGCCCATTCGAGAGGATGGAGCAGTCTGCTGAGTTTGTCTGCCTGCAAGTTGTCCTGATCTGGAATGTAGATTGCCCTGAGCAGTATGTGATGCTGAATGGCCTGGTCCCAGATCTGGCATGCCTCCGTGCAAAGGGGAAGCGAGTACGTACCCCCTTGTTTGTTGATATAGAACATGGCCACTTGATTACCCATTCTTACTAGGAGAGAACTGTTGGCAAGAATATGCTTGAAGACTTGGAGAGCCCTCGACACAGCCCGAAGTTCCAAGTGGTTTATCTTTTGTGTGGACTCGAGGATAGTCCAGTGGCCTTGCATGAAGAGAGTGTCCAAGTGAGCTACCCAGCTGAGTTTGGACACATCCGTTGTTAGGGTATGCTGAGGCTGGGGGGGGGGGGGTGGGGGGCGGGCGGAATGGTGATCCTTTGAGGAGATTTTCAGAGGATGTCCACCATTGGAGTGATTGTGTCATGGGTGGTGGGATGCTGATGGACGCATGCAGACCTTCGGTAGCTTGTGTCCATTGGGTTGACAGAGTCCACTGCGTTTGGCGCATGTGCAGCCTGGTATTTGGAACTACGTGTACAGTGGAGGCCATGTGGCCCAGCAGCTGTAGGAATGATCATACCGGATTCGACTGGCGTTGCCGCATGGTCTCTGCTAATAGTATGAGTCTCTGCATACAGTCTTGTGGGAGAAAGGCCTTGCAATGGACGGTTTCCAGGATGATTCCTATGAACTCCAGCCTTTGTGTCGGAACCAGCTGTGATTTTGGAAAGCTGATTACAAAGCCTAGAGACTGTAGGTGGTCTATGGTTTTGTGTTGTGCAGAGGAGAGCTCCCCAGGAGAGTCTGCCTTTATAAGCCAATCATCTAAGTAGGGGAAGGCGTAGAGGCAGTTGATCCGAAAATGAGCCGCCACGACAACCATGCACTTTGTGAAGATTCTTGGCGCTGAGGCGAAGCTGAAGGGGAGCACCCTGTATTGATAATGTCTCTCCTGGCACACGAATCATAGATACTGCCTGTGAGAAGGATGGATTAGAACGTGAGTGTAGGCCTCTTTGAGGTCTAGGAGAAAAGTCAGTCGTTTTGCTGCAGGTAAGAAAGGAGGGTCCCCAAGGAGATCATCTTGAATTTTTTTTTTACGAGGAACTTGTTGAGATCTCTGAGGTCTAGGATGGGCCTGAGGCCTCCTGATTCCTTTGGAATGAGGAAGTAGGGAGCGTAGAATCCCCTGCGATATTCTTTGTAGGGGGACCAGTTTGATGGCTCCTTGAGAGATGAGTGAGGCGATTCCTGATGTAAAAAGGTGTAGAGAGAGATTTTTTGGACAGGGCTTGTCCCCTGAAACAATGAGGAGGACGTTCTCTCAAGTTGAGACGGTATCCCTTGTGGACGATGGACAGTGTCCATTTTTCGGAAGTTATAGTCGTCCATTAAAAGATGAACTTTGAGAGCCTTCCTGGAATGCTATGGATGGGACTGGCCATGCTCCCCGTGTAAGAGTCAAAAAGATGGTGCTGAAGCAGCTGGTTGAGGTTGAGATGTTTGCTTGGTCAACCATGGTTTTTTGGCTTGCTTAGCTCCCTGTTTGTGTTATGGAGGGTAGGCTGGTTAGGAATAGGCTGAGTAGTATCTCCTCTTTTTTGGATAGAAGATCTTTTTTGTCTGAGCATTTTTTTTGGAGGGATCCAAAGTTTTTCTTGACAACCTTTTGAGGGTGGTGTCATCTGTTTCAAGTTCTCTCGCTTTTTCCCTCCAATTCTTTCCAAAGAGGTTTTCACTGGTACAGGGAATATTGGCCAACTTGTCCTGCACCCACTGTTCTAAGTCTGATGCCTGGAACCAAGCCAATCGTCTTGCTCCTAAGGCTATGGAGGAGGTTCTACTATTTGATTCAAAGGCGTCGAAAGCTGCTCTGTTGATGAACTTAGAGATGTTTTGACTGTGGGCGAGGACTGCCTGAAAGGCAGGGCACTTCTCTTCAGGGAGGAACGGCAAAAAGCCCTCTCAGTCTTTGTTCAACTCTTTAAGGAACATCCCCATATACAAGATATCGTAGTTACTGACCTATAACAGGTGTTCTCCAGGGACAGCAGGAATCAGTCCTCACTTATGGGTGATGTTGGCACTGATGGAGCCCACGCGGAGCAATTCCCCGGCTTTCAAAGAAAGCCTCTGGGATTGCTACCACGCATGCGTGGTCCTCTTCCCGCCCAAGGGTGCCATCTTGCTCAGTCAGGTCCCTTAGCTCGAGTCCTACCAAGCAGATGGCAAGGGAAGGATAAAAATCCAGCAACTTATCAGAGGAGGTGGGAGGGTAGTGAGAACTGATTCCTGCTGTCCTTGGAGAACAACTGTTACAGGTAACTATGCTTTCTCCAGGAACAAGCAGGAAGTCAGTCCTCGCTTATGGGACTCCTCAGCTACAGGCTACCGAACCTGTAACCAAAAAATGCCTCCGCGAGGTCGTGAGCAGAAGCTGATGCCCGCAGGAGCCCGATTCCTCGGGTCCTTGGGGCGAAGTCCTCAGTAGCTGTGAAGAAGGGTCAGAGGGCTGGAGTTGCTTATACCCCGAACAGATTACAGAGTACTGCCTAGCCGAAGGCGCTGTCCCAATGGGACTCCCTCTCCAAGCAGTAGTGTGCAGTGAAGGTGTTTGCTGAAGACCAGGTCGCCGCCCGGCAAATGTCCTGCAGGGGCACTGAACGTAGCGAGGCCACCAAAGCCACCTTGGCTCAGACACCATGCATGGTGACTCGTCAATCCAAAGGGGCACCCGCTTTTGTATCGGCGAAGGTGATGCAGTCCACCACCCAAATAGAGAGGGTGCGTTTGGTGACTGCCTGCTCCAGGCGATTGGGATCGTACGTCACAAAGAGTCGGCCAGATTTGTGATGAGCCTGGGTGCGCTGTAGATAGAAGGCAAGAGCCGTCTTGCAGTCGAGTGTATGCAAAGCTGCCGACACCTGGTCGACATGTGGTCTCAGGAAGAAGGTCGGTAAGATTATTTCCTAATTGAGATGGAAATCCGAGACAACTTTCGGCAGGAATTTGGGGTGAGTACAGATGACCACTATATTCTTATAGAATCTAGTATAAGGGGCTTCAGACATGACAGCCTGGAGCACACTGACTCAGCGGGCTGAGGTCAGAGCACCCAGGAAGACCACCTTCCAGGATAGGTGCTGAAGTGAAGATGTTGCCATTGGCTCGAAGGGCGAATGCGTAAGCTGCATGAGCACTATGTTCAGGTCCCATTCTGCCAGGGGCGGTCGAATGGGCAGTTTGGACAGTAAGAGACCAATGGCTGCCCCGAGAGGGGCTTTCCCTCGACGGGGAGGTGATTCGCCGAGATGGCGCTCAGATGCACCCTGACAGAGTTAGACTTCAGACCTTCCTTCGAGAGATGGAGGAAGTACTAAAGGACCCACCGAGTGGAGCAGGAGAAACGCCGCCACTTGAAGGCATAAGCTCACCTAGTCGAGGTCTTCCTCGACCTCCTCCGGGAGACCCAGCGGGGCTAGGGAAACCCGTTCAGCCGCCAGGCTGTGAGGGATAACAAGGCCAGGTTCGGGTGCCGCACCCATCTGTCCTCCTGCATTAGCAAGCTTGGGGCACAGCCCAGAGGGACTGGAGGCTCTGTCGACAACCAGAGCAGGAGCAGGAACCAGGGCTGTCAAGGCCATGAGGAAGCTATGAGGTTCATCGATGCCTGATCCCACTGAGCCTTCAGGAGGATCCTTGCAATGAGAGGAGTGAGAGGGAACGCATAGAGCAGGCTGGAGGACCAGCTCAGAAGGAAAGCATCCAGGCCCTCCCTGCTCGGGTGCGGCACCGGCCTGCAGAAGCAGGGGAGCTGTGCATTCAGCGGACTGGCAAATAGGTCCATAGCCGGAGTCCCCCACCGAAGAAACAGACAGACAGCCACCCCTGGATCCAGCCGCCATTCGTGACAGCGGAGGAATCTGCTGAGCCTGTCTGCTAGGACATTCTCCTGGCCGGGGAGGTAAACCGCCCTGTGGATCATCCCCCGACGGGAGGCGAAGGAGCAGAGGAGGACCGCTTCTCGGCAGAGGGAGTGTGATCCGGTCCCCCCTTCCTTGTTGACGTAGAACATCTCCACACGGTTTTTGGTATGTACGAGCACTGACCTCCCTTTGAGGTGGTCCTCGAAGGCCCTCAGGGCCCACCAAATCACCCAGAGCTCGAGCAAGTTTATCTGCTGCTGCGACTCCTCTGATGACCACTGCCCCTGCATGCATAATGCACCACAGTGGGCACCCCACCCCAGCAGGGAGACATCCGTTGTCAGCACCATGTCATGCTGCGGGGTCTGGAAGGGCAACCCCCAGAGAAGGTTGCAGGGGTTTTGCCACCAATCCAGGGACAGGCGAAGGCTGTGGGAGACCCTTATTGGGTCCCTCAGGTGGCCGATGGACAGACTCCACTGGGCGCTGAGGCACCACTGAGCTGTCCACATGTGCAGACGGGTGTGGGGAACCACATGGACAGTGGAGGCCATGTGGCCCAGGAGGAGCAGCATAGTTTGGGCTGTGACCTGGGGGGGGGTGCTCTGGACTCGAGCCGCCAGGGCTCGGAGGCGGTCAGCACGATCCACTGGTAGAAACGTGGTCGCCCACCGAGTATTGCCAGCAACACTTCCCTGGTGGCCAGTGGATGCCAGGGCAGGTGAGACATAAAAATATAAAGTTAAGATTTGAGAGTCGTTTACAAGGCCCAAATGGCTCCTGGTCTTTGTAGTTTCCTTGAGCTCCAAATCTTTAATGAAAAACTTAAGCAGAGTGGTGGGAAAAATAAGGCTTTTATTTCCCGTCTTTGCTGAGGTTCAAATTATTGGGTTACAACGTTAAAGCAAAAGTCCTTACTTCAGGTAGAATAACAAACTTAGGCTTTTCAAACAAAACTATCATACATTACAAAAAAATGGTGGTGCTTAAACAAGTCAAGAATGCTCTGTTGATACTTTGAACAGATCACAAGCCTGGCAGAGCTTCTAGACTTCCTGAAATACACAATGTACAATCCATGTCATGGTCAAATACATCTTCTATGGGATCCACTTGCATTTGCTCATAATCCGATACCTCTGATTCAGTGTCCCTGGTTTCATGCAAACCACACTCAGGAGTTTTATATATTTGCTCTAGCAAGTCCCAATGTCCTGGGCCTAACCTAGGGCGTCGGCCCTGTGCTATATTGAGCTTACAAGTATCCCTTCTTCTTGGAGGTTTTATATCAGCATTATATAAACCTTTATCCTTCACAACATTCCTCTTAGGCATATAATTTCCATACCTTTTATTGCAGCAGCCTGGTGATGCAAGGTTTTCTCCTTTGGCTTGCTTCCTCCCCTCAGAAGCTTCATGCCAATCCTTTCTCTGAAAGTTTGCTTTAGCTTTCAACCGTGGGAACAGCTCTCCTGGTAAATGCCTGCTCCTGCAACAGCCCAAATCCTGGCTTCCGTGCTCAGCCTGGCTTTTCCTTCCCAGCTGATTCCCACTTGCTTCTTGCTTGCAATCAATGTAAGGCTTTCTCCTCTGCCAGCCAACAGCTTTCCCACCAACCTGAGCCGGTCCTTCCTTGGCTCCTTGTGGCTTCCTGTTAGCTCCTGGAGATTCTCTGTTAGGTCCTTCAATGTAAGGCTTTCTCTGAATCCGACCTGGTCCTCTCTGGATCCAACCTGGTCCTCCCTGGATCCAACCTGGTCCTCTCTCCTGGACCTGACCCGGTCCTCTCTGGATCCGACCTGGTCCTGACCCGATCCTCCCGGGACCCGACCTGGTCCTCTCTCCTGGACCTGACTCGGTCCTCCCTGGATCCGACCTGGTCCTCTCTCTTTAGTTTGAGGCAGTTCTTCCTTATAAAGAACTCCTCTCCTTGAGGCATGTGAATTGTTTGTCATGTGCTCCTGACCAGCTGGGCGTGGCACTCCAGTCTCTCTGACTGCACTCCTGCTCCCTCTAGCTGGTCCCTGTGAACATTGCACTCTGTGCACATCTTTTCCTCTGCGTAAAACAGTTTCATTTCTCTCATCAGGGCTCTCCTCAGCCCCCGCTGCATCACAGTATCAAGGTGTGCTCCAATGAACTCTTAAAGCCTGCACCGGTTCGAGGTGGGACTTGGGGTAGTTGATCAAGAAACCCAGGCCCTCGAGCAGAAGAATCGTGCTTGATGCCGCCCGGCGAGTTTCCTCGACTGAGGATCCCGTGAAGAGCCAGTCGTCGAGGTAGGGGGAAGACTGGTACGCCCTGATGCCTGAGACAGGCAGCCACCGTGGAAAGGCATTTCGTGAAGACCCGTGGGGCGGATGCGAGACCAAATGGGAGCACCCTGTACTGGAAGTGCTATCCCCACACCTTGAAGTGCAGGTATTGCCTGTGCTGGGGGTGAATCAAAATGTGGGTGTAAGCATCCTTTAGATCCAAGAAGCATAGCCAGTCGCCCTGCTGGAGGAAGGGCAGCAAAATGCCAAGGGATAACATCTTGAACTTCTCCCGCACCAAGAACTTGTTTAACTTTTGGAGGTCAAGGATGGGCCGCAGACGCGCCCCCCCCCCCCCCGTCTTCTTCAGGACGAGGAAGTACCAGGAATAGAAGCCCCGACCTCGGAGGTGCGACGGCACCTTCTCAACTGCCCGTTGGGTGAGAAGGTTGACTAATTCCCACTAAAGGAAGGCCTGGTGCATGGGGAGTTGAGGAGACTCCACTGGGGAGAAGGGAGGGGGAAGCCTGTCCAAGTGGAGGCGATAGCCATTCCGGATGACCCAGAGGACCCAGGCATCCGAGGTGATGGAAGCCCACTGAGGGGCAAAAGAGGACAGGTGTCAACCCATCGGCTGCTGAGTCGCTGGAGGATGAGAGGCTATGCAGCTGGCGTCAAAACCCCTGTGCGGGTTGTGGCAGAGCTGGGGTCTGGGTTTTGGGCCCTTTTGGCTTGCGGTGACCCTGGCCAGACTTCCCTTGTGCCGGAGTGGTCAGTGCAGGGGTGGTCGGGTACGGCAGGTAGCCACAGTAAGGAAGGTCTTTCCTTGGGAAGAAAAGGCTTTTTGGCCTGTTGCTTCTTCCGAGGGAGGGTGGAGGTCTTGCGCGAGAGACAGGTTCTAGTGATGAACTCCATCTCTATTTCCGCGGCCTTACCTTCCATCGGCTTGCCGAAGAGCTGCTCACCGAGGCAAGGTACATCCAGGAGCTTCTCCTGCACCCACTGCTCCAAGTCTGAGGATTGGAGCCATGCCTGGCGACAAACCCCGATAGCCGCTACCCAAGCATAGGACTCAAAATCATCGTAGGCGGCATGGGAGAGGTATTTTGAGCAGTCCGCGACAGACTTCAGCAAGGTAGTGAACCTATTGAGAGGTTCGCCCTCAAGGCCTGCGGAGAAACCTCTGAGCTCCTTGGCCAGGTCGCGCAAGAACATGCCTATGTATAATTGGAATGCTTGAATGCGACAGGAGAGCATGGAGCCCTGGTAGGCCTTGTGGCCTAGGGCGTCAAGGGCTCTCGACTCCCAGCCCGGGGGGACTGAAGAGTGCAATTTTGGGCTCTCTTGCTTTCTCATGGCCAATTCCACCACCATGGAGGTGCGGGGGAGTTGGGTCTTTCTGAACCCAGGGCCACACTGTACCTTGTACATGGTGTCGAGGCACTTACTCATGATGGGGACCGAGGCGGGTGCCTTGCACATATGGAACAGCAGCCTGGACAGGATAGGAGAGAGAATGACAGCCAGAGACTCCCTAGGTGGGGGCTCGTACTGGAGGATGTCGAGCTCTTCAGCTTGAGGATCCTCCTTGGCCTGGGTGGCCAAGTTAAGAGCCCATGCCATGTCCCGAATGAACACCAGGAAGGAGGTGTCATCGGGCGGCGAGTGCCATTGAGATGCAGGCGGGGAGGGGTCCAATGGAAGGTCCCGGTGGGTATGGGTTTCAGGGGAGGTGTCCCCATCAGACTCCCAGTCCGAGAGCTCTGAGGAGGAATCTGAGCTGGGCAGGTCACCCTATCCAGCGGCCGAGGACCGCTTAGAGCCAGAGGCCCTGGATGATCTCACCCCCGAGGAATGGGAAGGCGAACAAGACTGACGTCGAGGACCCTCATGAGACCCGTGGCTCTCGGGGGTTTCCTGGATGGATTTCAGCATCCCACGCGAGGGAACTACAGTCTCTGGGCGCAAGTCAACGAAGCTGGCTGTGAGCACCTGCTGGGAAGCGATGAACGCAGAAACACCAGCATGTCGGATTCCCACGCAGCGTGGGGCCCTGTGATACTGACCCCAGGGTCGGACATTGAGGAGGAGAGGGTGTCATCACCGGGATGGCCATCGATGGTGGCACAGACATCGGCACTGAGCCGGCTTGCTTTCCTAATGTCGGTGGTGATGTAGTCTGCAGTGCCACCAGTACCAAGCCAGCTTTGTGTTCTTAATGTCAGTGCCGATGGTGTTAGGTGCACTGAGGCTGCTAGTAGGGCTGCTAGGGTGCATTCCAGAGTCAGCATGCATTGATTCAACGTCATCTCCAGTGCCTGGTCATCATATGGAGCAGGGTCAGCTGTCACCGGACCTGGACATGGCATCGAAGGCTCCACAGAGGTGGGCGCTCCAGATACCTCTCGACTCCCCACTGAGGCTTTGGAGAGGTCCTCCCACCAGGGATGCCTTGACCTATTACTGGAATCGGATGATGTCCAGGACGATTCCTGGCGAGCGCGGGAACGCTCCTGGGACCTCTCCCTTGACCACTCGCTCGAAGTCTTTGGCCTACCAGACTGGTCCTTCCGAGTCTCCGAGGGCTTCCAGGGCAGCAACTTCTCCTTGGGAGTGCGGGAAGGAGAGGATCTTTTCTCACCATGTCTGGAGTCTTCCGAATACTTGGAACCAGAGGAAGCCCTTGAGGAGGTTGAGGCCAAGGAGAGGGTGTCTGCTGGGAAGAGCTCTTCAAACTTCTTGGCTCAATTCCTGAGGCCTCGTTTTGTCATCTGCTTGCAGTGTGTGCACTCTGTGGGGACATGATTGGGGCAGAGGCATTTGAGGCACCAGTCATGTTTGTCGGTTATCGATATTGTGCTGGAGCATTTCATATATTTTTTAAACCCATGGCAGGTTTTTTCCATGTTGCCTCAGAGGGTAGGCCTGGTGAAGGCCTCAGGGTAAAAGAAAAGTCCAGAGAAAAAGTCCTGAGGGAAAGCTTTTTTATTTTTATTTTTTATTTTCTCAAAAAGGAAGTAGAAGATTAGAAATAGAATAAAATAAGAATGAGGAGTATTGGTGATACGGGTGAAGGCAGCAGTTCTTCAGCGGGTACAGGAGTGATCCTGTCGGCTCCCTCAGAAAAAAAGAGAATTGAGGAGAGTCCGTTAAAAAAGCGGGAAGGCAGCTGCAAAGGCTTTCCTATTGGTAGCTGGGGAGCTTCCCGCGTGGGCTCTGTCGGTACCCGATGTCACCCATACGTGAGGACTACATTCCTGCTTGTTCCTGGAGACGCATGCAGAAGCAAAATAAACAGTACTTAAAAATTACCACCACCTATGGCCCATTAGAAGCATCACATACTTTTGTGCAGGACATCTAGATGTTATCTTTTTGGCCCAATTTCACCTTGATCCATTAAAGCAGGGGTCACCAACCTGCGGCCCGCGGGCCGCATGCGGCCCACGAGGTCCCTTCGTGCGGCCCGCGAGGCTCTACCCCGGTTAACATTACGTGCGGCCCGCCAAGGATTCCCGTCATTGTATCTGCGGCCCGCGGCATGACTGTGAAGTGACTTTGCAAAAGTGCACTTTGTGCACAAAATATCTGCATTTAGGAACTTTTACAACGCGACCAATAGCCTATTTTTGAAAAGTACACAACTGCAGCATCTCCGCAATGCCACACACTGCACTTTTTTTCCACCAGCTGCACCAACCTATTTTAAGGACCTGCCTGCAGGTGGAGAGCTACCGAGAAAGGCGGGGCAAACCGTGCCGATTGGACCTATGGAGGCGGCTCGTTGACGCCAGGCGCCCTCTGATTGGTCATTCTTCCAGGATGCTCTAGAACTGGCAGCCTCTCCATTCTGGATGGTAGCAGAGGGTAGGGAACGAAAGATATGAAGACGGAGCAAGAGGGGAACGTGGGATAATGCCCCACTGCATTAGGAAAGTCGCTGGTGTGGGCGGTTGTCAGTGCCTGAAAGACGCCTCCCCCCTTTGCTCTTTTCAGCAGCGTTTGCAGGTAGATTTTTCTTCCCTCAATTTCACCCCCCTCCTCCTGCATCTGAGAAGGTCAGCTTGTCTGCTCCCACCCTCACTCGCCGCGTCGAAGATATGAAGGACGACGTCTTGGGCACCTTCGGCTGCTGCTGCTCGCCGTTACGCATCCACCATCCGTCATCTCAAGACGGAGTTTGAGGCTCGTTTCCAAGACTTCACCAAGCACTCGCAAGACTTTGCCCTCTTCAGTGCCCCCTTCGAGATGAACCCCACCGATGTGCCCTCTGACCTTCAAATGGACTTGATCGAACTGCAGTGTGACGACGCACAGAAGTCGCACTTCATGGCTATGGGCCCTGTCGCATTTTGGAAGACACAGGCGGCCACCCACCCGTCCATGGCCGCCAACGCACGCAAGGTCGCTGCTCTCTTCGGCTCAACCTACTGCTGCGAACAGCTGTTCAGCCGAATGAAATTGATAAAGTCATCCACGCGCTCGCAGCTCACCGACGACCACCTGCAAGCGTCCCTTCTCCTGTCAGTGTCATCTGTGAAGCCGGACTTTAACCGTTTGTCTGCTAGCATGAATCATCAGCCATCTCATTAAATTCAATAAAGGTGATCAGCCATTGTTTTCATAATTTTGCGTTTGTTGTTTTTTTTCGCGGGGGCGGGGAGAAGGGGGGTGCGGCCCGTGAGGCTCCCGGTAGTCGGCTGTGCGGCCCGCGGCCCTCTGGAGGTTGGTGACCCCAGCATTAAAGGAATGAAAGGAAACACAGAATTAGCACTCACAGACCATAAAGGCAGTGATGCCCACAGGCTGGCTCAAGAGCATTTGTGGCCGATTCCAAAGGAAGTTGTTACCCAAATTCTTCAGTCAGAGGGGTGATGCAGCACTACGCTAAACTGGAAATGAGTGGACAACAAGAAGAAAAACCCTGGCTACCATAGTTCACGACAGACTGTTCAACTTCTTCAAAGAGAATAATCAATGGTGTTAAAACATCCTAAGTGGGTGGGGAGCACAGGAGTTGAAAAGATAAACTAACTAAAGCAAAGCCATTATAATTTTAAGACATATTCTTTAATTGTATTCCAAAGAGACATCTATAATTTAGTATACATCCCTCCTCAAAAGAGTTCAGCCTTGAATATTCAAGGAAACAAAATAAAAGTAATAAAGGGCTTCACAAATAAATATTCACTGTGAAAAAAATGTATCAGTGTTCAGGGCTAGAAAGTATTAAGCTGTAAAGCACAGTTACTTACCTGTAACAGGTGATCTCTGGGAACAGCAGGAATAAGTCTTCACATATGGGTACGTCGGTACCGACGGAGCCTGCGTGGGAACGCTCCCCAGCGTCCCAAAAAAGGAAAGCTTTTAGGGCATCCCACAGCGCCTGCGCGCTGCCTTCCCGCCTTTCCTAACCGCCTCTCTCCAGTTCGAGTTTTAAACTGAGACAAAGAGAAAGAGAGGAAAGGAAAGATAGATAGAAAGATACAACTCCTAGGGGAGGTGGGAGGGTTGTGAAGACTTATTCCTGCTGTTCCCAGAGATCACCTGTTACAGGTAAGCAACTGTGCTATCTCCAGGAACAAGCAGGAATGAGTCTTCACATATGGGGACTCCCCAGCTAGAGATGCCTGGGAGATTCCCAAGGTCACGAGACCCTGGGAAGGGCTCTACCTCCTGCCATGGATCTCAGGCATCCAACCAGGGATGGAGGGTAGGAGTTGATTAAGCATGGAACAGGTGTTTGAGAACAGCCTGACCAAACAAGGCATCCCGGCGGGAGTCCTTGTCCAAACAGTAATGGGCTGTGAAGGTATGAACCGAGGCCCAAGTGGCCGCTCGACAGATCTGGTCGATGGACACAGAATTTAGATGAGCCATAGAGGTGGCCATGGCCCTCACATTATGAGCTGTGACATGGCCCTCCAGAGAAAGGTTCTTACTCTGGTAGGCGAAAGAAATACACTGAGCAATCCATTTGGACAGTGTCCTCTTAGAGACTGGAAGTCCCAAATGAGAGGGATCAAAAGCAACAAAGAGTTGAGAAGATTTTCTATGTTGCTGTGTCCTTTGTAAGTAAAAAGCAAGAGCCCTCTTACAATCCAGGGTATGAAGATTCCTCTCTGCACTTGATGAATGAGGACTTGGAAAAAAGACAGGTAAATACACCTCTTGGTTAAGATGAAAAGGTGAGACCACTTTAGGCATAAAGTGTGGATTGGTCCTAAGGACTACCTTATCATGATGGAACCTTGTATAAGGTGGATTAGCCACTAAGGCCTGCAGTTCACTGATGCGGCGAGCTGAGGTGACTGCAATAAGAAAGATAACCTTCCAGGAAAGAAATTTCAAGGAGGTGGTGGCTAAGGGTTCAAAGGGTGGCTTCATGAGCTGACCAAGAACCAGATTCAAGTCCCATGCCACTGGAGGTGGTCTAATGGGAGGTTTAGTTAAAAGGAGGCCTCTCATGAATCTTGCAATAAGAGGATGAGAGGAAACAGGTTGTCCATTGAGAGGTTTGAGAGATGCTCCAATAGCACTCAAATGGACCCTTACTGAATTCGTTTTGAGGCCTGCATGGGAAAGATGCAGGAGATAGTCTAGTAAAGAATTCAAAGGTATTGCTAGAGGGTTAATACCCTTCTCAGCACACCAAATGGTAAACCTTTTCCATTTAAAAGCATAGGAACGTCTAGTAGAAGGCTTTCTGGAAGCATGAAGGATATCCCTTACTTGCTGAGAAAGATGCCAATCTTGAAGGTCTAAGCCTTCAGCAACCAAGCCCTGAGATGGAGAGATTGGGGGTTTGGGTGCCACAACGTTCCCCCCTCCTGAGGCAGGAGATCTGGAGCAGACCCTAAGTCCAGGGAGGGAGCTTGGGAAAGATGCAGAAGTAGAGGGTACCACACTTGGCGTGGCCAACGTGGAGCTATGAGGATCATAGTCCCTCGATCTCTCTGAAGTTTGAACAGGGTCTTGGGAATTAGGGGAATGGGTGGAAAGGCGTACAGGAAGTCTTGACCCCAATGAAGGAGGAAGGCATCCCTGGCCTGAACTCCCTGACACGGAATTCTGGAACAGAATCGGGGAAGTTTGGCATTCCATGGACTTGCAAAGAGGTCTATGTCCGGGGTTCCCCAAATTCGAAAGATTCTGACTATCTGGTCCATATGAAGGGACCATTCATGTGGAAGCAGAACTCGACTGAGTCTGTCTGCCCAAGAGTTTTGAACTCCTGGAAGGTATACTGCCAGAAGATGAATTTGATGCTCTCTGGCGAAGGCCCACAATCTCAGAGCTTCGTTGCAAAGCGACAGAGAGCCAGTCCCTCCCTGCTTGTTCACATAGAACATGGCTACTTGGTTGTCCGTATGAATGAGGACTGTCTTGTAGCTGAGCAGGGTATAGAAGACTCTGAGAGCCAAGAAGATTGCTCTGAGCTCTAAGATGTTGAAATGTAGGGAGGTCTCCTGTGGGGACCAAATGCCCTGGGTGGAGAGGTCTTGAAGATGAGCTCCCCAACCCTTTGGAGAGGCATCTGTTGTAAGGATTGCTTGGGGTAACAACTGTTGGAAGGGGGACTCCAACAACAGATTTTGAGTGGACTTCCACCACTGGAGAGACCAAAAGAGGCGCCTGGAGGTTGCTATTTTGTCTGACAGACCCCCCTGATGCCTGGGTCCACTGGGTGGACAAAGTCCATTGAGCTGCCCTCATGTGAAGGCGAGCATAAGGGACCACATGCACAGTGGATGCCATGTGGCCTAGCAGTTGTAACATCTCTCGAGCAGTTAGATGGGTTTTTAACTGAATCTGAGAGGCTAACTGCACTAAACGTAGGCAACGGGCCTGGGGAAGATAGGCCCTTGCAGTTGTGGTATCCAGCAAGGCCCCTATGAACTCTAGAGATTGAGTAGGGGTGAGTTGGGACTTTGGAAAGTTTATCACCAGTCCCAGATACTGCAGAACACGCATTGTGCAGGCTAGGGAAGTCTGGGCCTCTGATTGGGATGAAGCTCGGATGAGCCAGTCGTCCAGATATGGGAATACGAATATTCCTAGAGTGCGTAGAAAGGCAGCTATTACTGCCATGCATTTTGTGAACACTCCTGGAGCAGAGGCCAGACCAAAGGGAAGCACCCTGTATTGGTAGTGCTTTCCCTGATAAAGGAACCGAAGGAACCTTCTGTGTGCTGGATGGATGAGTATATGTGTATATGCATCCTTGAGATCTAGAGAACAAAGCCAATCCTGACTCTGAAGGAATGGAAGGAGAGTACCTAGAGAAATCATCTTGAATTTCTCCTTGCATAGGAATTTGTTCAATTCTCTGAGATCTAATATGGGTCTGTAACCCCCTGTTTTCTTTGGAATTAGAAAGTAGGGGGAGTAGAACCCTGAGCCCTGTTGAAGAAGAGGTACTTCTACTGCCCCTTGGGCAAAAAGGGTAGAAATCTCTTGACCCAGAAGGTCGAGGAGAGATGTTGGAGAATTGAACTGTCTCACCATGGTGTAAGGAGGAAGGTTTGAGAAATGAAGTTTGTACCCTTCCCTTATGATGGAAAGGGTCCACTGCTCTGCTGTGATTTGCTCCCATCTGGGAGCAAAGTGAGCTAACCTTCCTGGAATGGTGAGAGACTCTGGTTCCTTTAGAGCCAGAAAGGCTAAGTTCTCTAGCTGCAAGTCAAAGGCCCTGAGGAGGCTGAGGCTGTTGGGCTACAGTAGGCCTTGCAGCCTTAAGCTTGGCCTGTTTAGGTTGTTGACGCTTTGTAGCAAAACGACCTGCAGAAGATGTCTGCTGACTATAAACAGGATAATATCTTCCCTTCTTGGGAAAATATGCCTTTTTGAACAACCTCTTCTGGACAGGATTAGAGGTAGACTTTGAAAGCCTATCCAAAACAGAATTTTCTGCATCCATTTGAGTGGCCTTTGCTTGCCAATCCTTGCCAAACAGGTTTTCACCTGTACAAGGAAGATTTCCTAATCCATCTTGGACCCAGGGTTCCAAATCAGAAGCTTGTAACCAAGCAATTCTGCGTGCACCTATGGCAATGGCCGAGGCTCTGCTGGCCCCCTCAAAAGAGTCAAAGGCTGCACGGTTAGAAAATTTGGAAACATCCTGGGCATGCTTAAGCCAGGTAAGAAAGTCTTCCCTTTTATCTTCTGGAAGAAAAGGGAGGAAAGTTTGCAGATGATCTGTAACTTCCTTCAGAAACATCCCCATATAGAGACTATAGGAGTTGATTCTGGCAACAAGCATACTGGCCTGGAAAAGTTTCCTGCCAAAAGCATCTAAGGTTCTACATTCTCTTCCTGGAGGAGCAGATGAGTGCCTCTTTGCACTCTAACTTTTTCATAGCAGACTCCACCACAATAGAATGGTGAGGAAGCTGAGTTTTATGAAATCCAGGACAAGGAGGGACACGATACATGGTATCCAACCTACGAGAATGAGAAGAGATGGTGAGAGGAGTCTCCCATATGCCTATCATGTGGTCATAAAGGATCTCATGAACTGGCAAAGTGGCTGCCTCTTTAGGAGCCTTGGGATATTGCAAAATATCCAATTTTTTGGCTCTAGGCTCTGTCTCAGGGGCTACTGGGATAGAAAGCCCCTTGGCCACTTCCCTTATGAAGTCTTGAAAAGACAAGTCTTCTGGAGGGGACATTCTTCTTTTTGGAGAAGGCGGCTCCTGAGGAAGAAGTACCGATGCTTCGACAGAGGCCTCCGATGCATCAGAGTCTTCGGAGGAATCGAAGTATCGCCTGTCTGGATGCTCCTGTAAAGCCTGATACACATACCGAGTGGTATCGACATCGGGAGTCATCGGTACCGATAGGCATCATCGGACAGGGTACCGCTGCAGTCGACACCGAAGCCGATGTCGATGCAACCGGTACTGGCACCGGAACCGATGTCGGAGCCGGTACCGACAACGAAGCTTGTTGCTGTACCAGCGGCGTCGCAGCTTGTATGAATGCCGTAACGGCACACTGCATGGTCAGAACATTCTGATCCATCGACGCCATGAATGTCTGGAGGTCGGTACCGGCGGATTCCACCGGTACCCCAGAACATTGCAACAGGTGATCGGTCGAGGCCGTGCCATCGATGTCAACCTGTGACCCCATAGGAGGAGCTTTGGAAGCCGGAGCTTCCCGCCGGGGTACTTTCGCCGGTGCAGGATCCTCGAGGGCAAGCCCGGAGGCATCCCGATGCTTAGAGGAGGATCTACCCTTTGAGGACCGGCTGGACTTATGTTTGGTTACCTGAGATCCATAGGATGACGAAGAAGCCCTGGAAGACGTCGATGCCACCGAAGCTGCATCAGAGGGAAACAGTGTACTGAGCTTGGCTGCTCGGTTCTGTAAACCTCTTTTAGACATCATGGAGCAGGACGCACAATCCGTGATGGAATGGTCAGGACCCAAACACTTAAGACACCAGTCATGGGTGTCGGTAACGGAGATGGCACCGCTGCACTTAGTGCATTTTTTAAACCCGGAGGCGGGCTTTTCCATGAGGAATTTTCTGTTAGGCCTAAGGCCCAACAAAGAAAAAATACACTGAAGTGGAACGGAAAGTATCCTTTTTTTTTTTTTTTTTTAAAGAAAAAGAAAGAAAAGACCGGCGGTACCGGTCCAATGTCGAAGAAGGCAGTCGCGCGACCAAAGAAATAAAATAAAATAAAGAACTTCTTCAGCGGTGACAGGAACACGACCTGCTGGCTCCGCGGAAAAGAAGAACTGGAGAGAGGCGGTTAGGAAAGGCGGGAAGGCAGCGCGCAGGCGCTGTGGGATGCCCCAAAAGCTTTCCTTTTTTGGGACGCTGGGGAGCGTTCCCGCACAGGCTCTGTCGGTACCGACGTACCCATATGTGAAGACTCATTCCTGCTTGTTCCTGGAAATATTTATTAAGTCTCATTAGCAAGGAGAGAGTCTTAACATTGAAAATCAGATCTACTCTGAAGTAAAAACGCAACATGCCCATGCTAGGGTTATTTTTTTCAGAAACAAGGAAATATTTCTGAGTCTTCTCTCAGAAAATTCAGCACTCTTATTACATGCAGAGCTGAGCATGCTAAATAGGTCAGTACATAAGGATCTTCAGACAAAGCCAATATAAGTTGTAATATCCTGTTAAAAGCTAGTATGTTAAAATTTTTCTCATTACTTAGACTCACAAAAGACTCATAGCTGTTTGTATCAGAAACTGTGAGATAACATGAACAGATAGGCCAATATTAAGCTTGCGCCAGCCATTGTTTTTTATATGCCAGCCACCAAGAGCAAAAGTGAAACTGGATATTCAGCGGAAGTGTCTAGGTATTAGTTTCTGCTGAATATCAGGTTTCAGTAGTGACCACTGTGAGCTATCTGAACAGCTGTGATATTTAACCACTAGCCAGACAGCCAAACCACAAAGTTAGGCCTGCTTTGTTCTGGCCTAACTTTATGCAATTTCTCATCTGGTTAGTGGACTGAAAATCATCACTAAATGGATTAGTATTTGCTGCACCCATTGCCTGTCCTAGCACTATCTGGATAGTGCCGTGGCAGTCTGAGGAAAATAGGCAGCATTATCCAGACAGTACCATTAATAGTACCACTGTCTCTGCTACCTGAGCAAGCGTTCTGATCCAGCATTTACTGCAAAGCTAAGTCTTTCTAAATTTTCTATTTTGGCTGGTTTTGATATAAATTTTCCTTGCCTATTTATTGCCTGTTTATATTATTTTAGATCTAAGTGTATCCTCAATTCATAGAAGGTCTACTGGCCAGGGACACAAATTCCCACCCACCCTACCCCTCATGCCACCCACCCCAGGGCTGCATTGCCTATATAGCTATCATAGAGACTGACATCTGTCTTCCAATTAGGTGTAACATCCACCTTTTTTCCTTGTCCTAGAACTGCTTTATGACCATTTTAATCAACATGTTGTTTATTCAATGCAATAGTTGTGGTGCCTTCATTCTAAGAAGAATCATTTGGCGCCTAAGAGCTTGCCTTATATGTCTCAAGTTATCTGCCATGCATAAAGAATTGATTATATTAAGGGAAGAATTAGCTGCAATTAAACACACCTTCTCTAATTTAAAAACTGAAAAAATCTACCACCACTCCCACAAAGAATCAAGCAGCCCAGCATCAAATGGATCCAGTGGGCTCTGGTAGGTTGCAACCTGTAACATGGAGACACCCTTACCATCAAGAGATATCCCTGCATAACACCTTCTCTGTGTCTTGGGAAATTTAAGTGCCCAATTAAGTGCCCTTAAACAAAAGGTTAATACCCAATCTACTAAAAATGTCATAAATATGTGGTACCTCTCCACAAAAATGGTAATAGGGAAGAAGTGACAAGCTACAGGCAAGTAAGCCTTACCTCGGTGGTGGGAAAAGTAATGGAGGCACTCCTGAAAGAGCGAATAGTGAACTTTCTCAAAACCAACAGGTTGCATGATCTGAGGCAAAATGATTTTACCAAAAGACGATCTTGCCAAACAAATCTGATTTGAGTTCTTTGACTGGGTGACGAGAGAACTAGATCAAGGGCATGCGATGGATGTGATCTACCTAGATTTCAGCAAAGCCTTTGATTGTTCCTCATAGGAGGCTTATCAATAAACTCAACAGCTTGGGGATGCGTCGCTAGGTGGTGAACTGGATCAGAAATTGGTCCACTGACAGACAACAGAAAGTGATGGTAAACTGAATTCACTGAGATGAAAAGAAGGTGATTAGCGGTGTGCCCCAGGGTTCAGTCCTAGCACCGGTACTGTTCAATGTATTTATGAGTGATATTGCTGAAGGACTGAATGGAAAAGTCTGTCTTATTGCAGATGACATGAAAATTTGCAACAGAGTAGACTCCTCTGAGGGAGTGGATAACATAAGGAAAGATCTACGAAAGCTGGAAGAATAAATCACAACTGCCAAGCATTAGACCAATGTGAAGAAGTGCAGTGTCATGCACTTGGGAAGCAGAAATCCAAGGAATTGTATGCAATAGGGGGCGAGAGGTTGGTGGGCACAGGCCTAGAGGAGGACCTTGGAGTGATTGTTTGAGGATCTCAAGGTGGCAAAACAGTGTGATAAGGCAGTGGCAAAAGCCAGAAAGAAGGATGCTTGGTTACATACAGAGAGGAATTACCAGCAGAAAGGAAGAGGTATTAATGCCACTGTACAAGTCGCTGGTGAGGCCTCACTTGGAATATTGTGTTCAGTTTTGGAGACCATATCTTGCAAAGGATATAAAAAGACTGGAAACGGTTCAGAGGAAGGTGACCAAAATGATTTGGAACCTGCGTCAGAAGTCTTATGAGAAGAGACTTGAAGACCTAAATATGTACACTCTGGAGGAGAAGAGGGACAGAGGAGATATGATTCAGACCTTTAAATACTTAAAGAGTATTAATGAACAAACAAACCTCTTCCGTAGGACATAAGATATGCCATATTGGGTCAGACCAAGGTCCATCAAGCTCAGTATCCTGTTTCCAATAGTGGCCAATCCAGGTCACAAGTACCTAGCAGTTTCCCCAAAGGTTACAGGTTCCACAATGCCTCTATTGTGGGTCAAGCATGATATCCTGGGTCCCTTTTAATAACGTTGGACCTTTCCTCCAGGAACTTGACCAAACCTTTTTTAAACCCAGCTACACCAACAGCTTTTACTACATCCTCCGGAAACAAATTACAGAGTTTGATTACACATTGAGTGAAAAAATATTTTCTCTTATTAGTCTTAAAGAGGTTACCCTGTAGCTTCATTGCATGTCCAAAGATGGGTAAGCTGTAAAACTAGAGGGCATAACATGAAGCTGCAAGGGGGTAAACTGAAAGGCAATGTCAGAAAATACTTTTACACTGAAAGGATGATGGATGCTTCGAATACCCTCCCGATGGAAGTGGTGGGGGCAAATACAGTGAAAGAATTCAAAATGGCATGGGACAGACACAGTGGATCCCTTTATAGTAATAGGATAAAATCAAAATAAACATAACTCTCTCTTATATCTCAACAAATAGGGGTGGCCTACACGGAGCGGTGGATACACCCCTAAACAAAGGCATGGGGAGAGGTTACCTGCACAGAGCGGCAGGTGCACCTACTCTTGCCGCCTTGCTGGGCAGACTAGATGTACCATACTGGTCTTTAACTGCCATCAGTTACTATGTTACTATGAATAATGGGCTCAGTGGATTTCATCTAGTTATCAGGACTTGCTAACTAGGAAAACCTTTCTGAATATTAAGCCCAATTTGTTAACTTACTACTTTACTTACATAACAGTTCAAGCCATTTGCCCCATGTTACTGACTAGAAAAGTAGCTCATAAACCTGTTCTCAAACATTAGCCATGATATCAGCAATGAAAATGCATGAAATATATATGCATGTACTGTCTGGGCAGACTAGATGGACTATGATGGTCTTTATCTGCTGTCATATACTATGTTACTATGTATATGGTGAAATTAGGTCTTGCCTGCTAATTGTCTTTCCTTGAGTTCTCTCCAGGCCAGTCCAGGTACAGATGGGTATTCAGCCCCCTCCAGCAGCTGATGACTGAACAAGACAGAGTCTTGTAGGTGTGATAGAAGAGCTCCCTCTACCACCACTTACTCTAGTCTCCTCTTGACAAAGCAGCAAAACCACTACTAACACTATCCTAAGAAAAAAACTCTCTCTTCAATCTTTAACACAACCCCCCTACCGAGAACAGGAAGCCTGCGAGCACTCCACCCCCCTTTTTACCCGAGTCTCTAACAGGACCCGTCTGCTCCAACTGGCCCTGCATACTCAGAAATACTCCCTTTCACTGGGATAAGGCCAATATAGAAAGGTCTGAACTGAAGAAATTGCCGAGTACATTCCTGTATGTCGGACGCATCTCCAAGAATGGACAGGTCCTGAACTTGCCTGGAGAGAACTCAAGAAAAGACAATTAGCAGGTAAGACCTAATTTCACCTTCCTTATCGTCTCTCCAGGTCAGTCCAGATTTGGATAGGACGTACCAAAGCAGTACCTAAACTCAGGAGGGATACGCTAGTCTGATCTGAAGCACCAAGGCTCCAACAACTGCATTGCTGGCTGCCTGCACATCCAGGTGATAATGCTTCACAAAAGTGTGAAGCGACGACCAAGTTGTGGCTCTACAGATGTCTACTGGAGTAACCAGACAATGCTCTGCCCAAGACATAGCCTGCGCCCTAGTCAAATGTGCCCTTAGCCCCACAGTTGGAACACTTCCACGAACCGTGTACGCCTCACAGCTTGCCATACCAATGAGCAATCGAGGCTTTGGAGGCTGCCTCACCTTTGCAAGGGCCTCCAAACAGAACAAACGGTCCATCCTCTGCACCGACTCTGTCCCCTTCAAATATCTCTTCAATACTCTATGGAGATCAGTTTACGAAGGGAACGATCACTAACTCTTGGAAAGGTGGGCAAAGATATAGACTGATTCACATGAAACTGAGACACCACCTTCGGCAGAAAGAATGGCACCAGCTGCAAAACCACCTTTTTCTCTGAAAACTGCAGAAAAGGTTCTCTACATGAGGGCGCCTGAAGATCGGAGACCCTCCACACTGAGGAGAGAGCCACCAGAAAAACCGTTTTCAGAGTAAAATCCCTCAAGAACGCCCCTGAGAGAGGCTCAAACAGAGCTTCCATCAGAGCCTCCAGGACCAATTTCAGATCCCACGGTGGAACCACCGGCTGCCAGGGTGGTCTGACGAGCTTCACCACCTATAGAAATTGAATGACATCCGGAGGCGTCGCCAGCGATCTATCCTGAATGTGGCCCTGATAGCAGGCCAGAGCTGCTACCTGAACCTTCAAGGAGCTAAGAGCTAAGCCTTTCTCCAGACTGTGCTGGAGGGTCAACAGAATGTCTGCGAGTGAACAGGCCTGGGGATGAACGTCCTGGATATTGCACCATCTCTCGAAGATGCGCCAAACCCGGACATACGCAAGAGTCGTTGATCCCTTCCTGAAACCTATCATGGTCGTAAAACCACTGCTGAGTAGCCACTGTGGCGCAGCTGCGCCTTCTAAAGAGCCAAGTCGTAAGCAAGAATCGATGTACCTGAGGCATCAGAATGTGTCCCTGTGCCAAAGATTGATCCTCATGGGGAGCATCCAAGGACACTCGACCAGGAGCCGAGTGAGGTTGGCATACCACGGCCTGCTTGGCCAATCCAGTGCTGTGAGCATCACTGGCCCGTCATGCCTCTCTATTTGAAGAAAGAGACAACCTATTAACGGCCATGGTGGAAAGACATACAAGAGACCTTCCGTTGGCCACAACTTCACCAATGCATTGAGCCCTTCAGCCATGTGCTCCCTGCGCCTGCTAAAAAACCTGGACACTGTGGTGCTTGCTAGGGTAGCCATGAGATCCATGACCGGCTGTACCCACCGGATCTCGATCTCGCAAAATACCGCTGCGTTGAGCTTCCACTCTCCAGGATCCAAGATGTGCTGGCTGAGGTAGTCTGCCTGCACATTGTCCCTGCTCGCTACATGTGCTGCTGATAGGGCGAGCAGATGAGCCTTTGCCCAAGATAGGAGCAGTTTGCTCTCCCGTACCAGGGTAGCACTGCCCATGCTGATGGTTGACACAGGCCATTGTCGCCACATTGTCGGAGAAGACTCACATGGCCTTCCTTTCCACCAGCTTCTGGAAGTGCTGTAATGCCTGAAGTACAGCTCGCATCTCAAGGCAATTGATGGACCAAGCGGCTTCCTCTGCGGACCAACTGCCCTATGCTACCTGCGAATGACAGTGAGCTCCCCAGCCGGAGAGGATGGACTCTATAGTCACTAGGATCCATGGCAGTTGATCCAAAAGGCATCCCTGCCCTCAAATGAGCAGGTTCCAGCCACCATTCCAGGCTGTCTTTCACCTCTTTCAGATATGGCAATTTCCAAGATAGGGAGTGTCTCTGCAGGAAGCACCTGCTGTAGTGGCTGCATATGCACTCTGGCCCACAGGTCCAGATCCAGTGCTGCCCCCATGGAGCCTAATAGTTGTATGTAGTACCAAGCGGGTGGCACCCCCATATGCAGGAACCTCCAGACCTGTCTCAAAAGCTTCTCTACCCTCTCTTCAGGCAGTGATACCCTTCCGGTCTCCGTGTCAGACAGAGCTCTGAGATACATCAGCCATTGCACTGGCCGCAACTGGCTCTTGGCATGATTGATTACCCAACTGAGCCATTGTAGAAACTCCATCATCTGCTGTGTGGCAGTGATGGCCTCTGCCTCGGACTTCACTCGGATGAGCCAATCATCCAGGTAGGGATGCACCAAGATCCCCTGCTGTCGCAGGGCCGCCACACTACCACCATAATCTTTGTAAAAGTACAGGGTGCGGTGGTCAGCCCAAATGGCAAGGCCTTAAACTGAAAATGCCCCAAGGGCACGGCGAACCGCAAGAACTACTGGGTGTTCCCGCCTGTTGGGATTATGGAGATAGGCCTCTGTGAGATCCAGGGCAGATAGAAATTCCCCCGTCTCATCCCCGAAATGACCGACCAGAGTTTCCATGCAGAAGTGCAGTAAGGACCGGTTCACTTGTTTGAGGTCGAGGATGGGCTGGAAAGATCCCTCCTTTTTTGGCACCACAAAGTAAATGGAGTATCGATCGGACCCATACTGGTCTGGAGGAACTGGAATGACCACCTCCAACTGGAATAAACGCCAAAGAGTGGAACGAATCACTGCCCTCTTCTCCGGAGTCCAGCAAAGCGACTGGATGAAAGCCTATGACAGCAGCCTTGCAAACTCCAGTGCATAGCCCTCATGGATTATCTCCAACACCTACTGGTCAGTTCTCATGGTGGTCCAGACGGAATAATACTGCTGTAACAGACCTCCATCTGGATCAGCGTGGCTTCATTGGGCATTCTTAGCCAGAGCCGACTGGGAAGCATAAAAGCCCCGGCCGAATCCTCAGACTCCACGAAAGGGCTGCCCCCGTGTTGAGTAGCGACCCCTCTGATTCGGAGCGAAACACGACGCCCGGAACCTCAGGAAATTCCTGGTTTGTCCTCTCTGTAGACTTCCCCGTTTCGGACCCTCTGGGCAAGCCTCTGGTAGGCGTCCTCCTTTGGAGTCACCCAAGTCCTTTACAATCTTATCCAAGGCTTCTCCAAAAAGTAGTTTACCCTTCTACAGCAGCTTGCTCGTCTGAACTTGGATGATGGATCTGCCGCCCAATTACAAAGCCAAAGAAACCGTCGTGCTGTGATCACTGATGCCATAGTCTTTGAAGTTATCCGCACCAAATCATAAAAGGCATCAGCCATGTATGCCGCAGCCAACTCCAACTTAGCTCCTTCCGCCCCCATTGGACTCTCCGGGTCCGAAGGGCTCGTGCCTTGGAGTCAGCAAATAGAAGCCCTAGACACAGACTCCACAAATGGATGCCTGTAGAGCCAAGGCACTAGAATTGAAGGCCTGTTTAAGGAGCGACTCCAGTCTCCTATCCAGTAGGCCCTTGAGAGTCACCCCACCTACTGGAATGGTAGTCTTCTTGGTGACCACCAAAATCACGGCATCCACCTTAGGCATACTCAAGAGGTCCCGCTCTTCCTGCGGAATCAGGGATAAATGGCTCAAACAGACTACCCCTCAAGGTAGCCTCTGGATACTCCCACACTGACTCAATCATCTTCTTCATTACTCTATGAACCGAGAAACACACCTTTGCCCCCCTGAACCCCTGAAGCAGGGGATCCTCCAGAGGCTCCTCCACCTGTGCAGCCTGTCCAATATTCAAGGCGGCGAGGGAATGGGTGATCCGTGGTTCTAGCTCCTCCCAATGGAAAACCCAAAAGATATTGGCGTCCTCTCCTGGGGAAATTTCCCCTTTTTTCAATTCCTGGGCCCAGGGATCCTCCCAGAGTTTGGCCATGGCTTCCTCCCCTTCTCCTAAGGCTTGCATTTATGGAGGATCCTCGCCGCACCAGCCATGAATGGCATCTTCCCCCTTTTCCACCCAGAAAGGCCTTTCGCCAGGATCCCCCCCCCCCCCTGCAAAAGTTCCTTTGCTGAGGTAAGCGGAAACTTGCTAGCAGAGCCTATCCCGTTTGTCTGGGATCTCCTAAGGCAGTACGCCTTGTGAAGGAACAGAATAAAATCTGGGAGAGAACTGGTTCTAACCCCTCCTGCAGTGCGTTGCTGTCTGCAGTGATGAAACTACTTCAGCCGGCTTCTTTGCCTTTGCCCTGCACTTCAACTTGCTCTTGGCTTTACACTTTTTCCCCTGCTGAAGCTGAGGGGAGGAAATGGCTGACGGTTGTAAAATGGCCGCAGATCCCACCAGAACCATGGGACCCTTAGGCCTAGCAATATCACTCCCGTGGGCTAAGCTTTACTCCTCCATGCTAACTACTGGGAACTCTCTATGCAAATACCAGTCTCGACGCTCACAGAAACGGCAAAGCCCTGTCGCACCTAAACCACAGCTGCCTCCACACACCAGACACGTTGCAGTAGTCGGGAGCATTCACACATGATTCTCCGCAACCACGTCACTGTCCCAGGGAACCCCAGTCTAGCCGCAAGATAAGAGTGAACAAGTGCCTCTCACTGACCTCGGCGGCACAATCCCCCCGACAACCACAAAGTGTTTGTTCCTTTTATTTTCTTTTTTTTACCTGGCATTTGCTGGCTTGGGGATAGCCTAAGGGCCCGCAGCACACGAGCTCCTGGCTGTCCCTCAGGGGAAGGGATCTGGGGCTCCCAGGTATATCACCCCCGGGCAGTTTCTGGTGCAATCAGCTCAGGTTGAGGCAGGTTCTGCCCCTGCTGCTTCCTGCGCTTCTGCACAAAGTGGAGCACTCCCAGCTTTCCCTGCTGTGTTCTACAGAAATAGCCCTGCTAGAGCAATTCAGTGGAACTTTTCTTTTTCTCTTTTTTTGTTCCTTTTTTTTTTTACCAGTGCCTAAGCACCTTTTCAGGGAGTCCACACCAAGAGCTTTTCCTTCAGTTGCCGAGGATTGAAAGACTGGAGTCAGTAGTGGTAGAAGAAGCTCTTATACCACATCTACAAGACTCTGTCTTGTCTTGTTCAGTCCTCAATTGCTGGAGGCGGCGGACTAACCATCCATTATTATTATTATTATGATTATTATTATTATTAAACACTTATATAGCGCCGCAACATATGAAGCACTGTACAAACATACAAGAGAGACAGTCCCTGCTCATCAGAGCTCACAATCTAATAAGACAGAATACAAAATAAGTTACAAAATACAGATAACAAAATTTACAGGACAAAATAAACAAACGTTGATGGAGAGATCAAGATAGGGTAAGACAGGAACGAAAAGTAGTAGTGAAGATGTGGGAT
Organism: Ichthyophis bannanicus; assembly: GCA_033557465.1. NCBI lineage: Eukaryota > Metazoa > Chordata > Amphibia > Gymnophiona > Ichthyophiidae > Ichthyophis > Ichthyophis bannanicus. Next base: position 121,877,310 of record CM066038.1, on the reverse strand, counting down.
TTGAGTCTGGACTTGAAAATGGGCAGGGAGGACGCCTGGCGCACAGAGATAGGAAGACTATTCCAAGCAAAGGGTGCTGCCAGTTGGAAGGAGCGAAGTCTGGAATTGGCAGTACGAGTAAAGGGCACAGATAAACAAACTGCCAGAATTGCCCTGGAGAGATGATAAGGAAATATCTAAACCATACATTGTGGATATCATGAAAACTCAACAGGTTTGAGGACAGGTTTGGGAGCCACTGGAATATAATATATTTTCAAATAATAGATGAAAAATATTGCTTTGAATTATTATTTATTCTTTTCTACCAACTTCATCAAACTAAGTTGAAAGCAGTAAGAAAGCACTGGATTTTTTTGTTCATTGAAAAGGTTCTGTTGTAACATAACAAAGATGTTTGTCATTCATAGCTCAAAATTAAATCAAAATAAATGAAAGGAACAAAAGAGGACATTATTGCACTATGATGTTAACTTACTGAAAGAAGCTTCCAAGTTATTGAACGAACTTGTCTTGGAATTCCAGACCAACTCAACTTCCGCAATTCATCTATTCAAAATATAAACAGCAGCAACATAATCAGGCAAAGTCAAACACTTTAATAATTTGAATATATCTGGAACATAATAAATTAAATGAATTTAAATTTGCATAAGCTGACAGCAATATACAATGTCAGAGTTAACTCAAGACTATTTGATAGTGCATAAAAAATTTAAAAGGGGTGAAATGATCTCAAGATCTTTCTCATTACAGGAAGAGTTGTATAACCTCCGTCAGAATTAAAAGTGAAACAGAATCCAATGGTGCTTTAATACAGCAGTTTCCAACCTGTGGTCCTCATACTCCTAAGTATCCACAAGATGGTCACCAAGGGTCGACCAGTAGGGATACAAACAAGGATAGCAAAGAGCAAGACTTATGGGACTTTCGTAAAGCCTTAAAGACACTCTCTTTTCGGAGTACTACGGACCAAAAGCAGAACCATCATGCGAAACATAGCCATTACAATAAAATCTGACCCCATCCATACCAACCAGTATCTACAACCTTCTCAAACCCTACCATACAATAAACAACATCCCCACAACCTGTAACAAGAAATCATGTAAATAATATTGTTAACACCCTTTTTCTCCAAGTTTAACGACCTTGTTCTATGTAATGTACCTTGTTTATTATTCAATGTAAACCGCTTTGAATACAAGAAAAGTGGTATAGAAAAATTGTTAAATAACTAAACAACATAAATCCCTGAGGAGCTCTATTCTAAGACTGCTGCTATTTTTGAGTGTTGAGTCACTACCAGATCCTATGCTGTCCATGCCAGAGGAAGAAAAGAAGTGTGCAGCCCACCATGCCCGCTGCCAGGAGTTCACTCCCAAACTGAGAAGAGGGGACGAGCGTGACCAATTGCCACCCCAAGGATTCCAAACCTGTACCAAGAGGAGGAGGGACGAGTGTAGTCATTCACCATGAAGACAACAAACCCATGATACGAAAAAGAAAAGCATGGCCACAAGAATGCCAATTCTAAGCCAAGAAGAGGGGAAGAGTGCAGCTATCAACAGTTCCAACTACTACTGCTGCACAAGAACATAAGAGCAGGAAAACAGGATGATTCCTCTAAAAGTAAGTAACATATTGACATAGCAGCTCCCCTCGACCCATGCCAGCATGGTTTTAGAGAATTGCATGGAATTGAATCACTGCTCACCTCCCTCACCAACACCCTGAATAGAGGAATCGACAACGCTGAAAATGGTTTCGCCCTCATCTTCCTTGATATCTCAGCCGCCTTCGACTCTGTCAATCATAACCAGCTACTCACCCGCCTCCTTGAAAAAGGAATTCACGGTCTTGCTTGGGAGTGGTGTAAATCTTATCTATCGGATCGCTGGCAACAAGTCCGGGTTGGGTCTGAAACTTCGACACCATTCCACCAGCAACAAGGTGTCCCGCAAGGTTCCTCCTTATCGGCTTTGCTGTTTAATATCTATATGCAGCCGATATGCAATATCATACAATCCTTCAATATCTCTGCCCTAATCTACACCGATGATGTTCTGCTATTTACCCCGTTCAAAGTCAACCACCCAGATTTCACCAACCTTGTCAACTGCTTCAACGCAATCACTGATTGGCTAACTTCCCAAAACCTCCACATTAATTTCAAGAAAACAGAGGTACTCTTCATATCAAGAAACAAAAGCTTCTCTCCTCCCCCCAACCTAAGAGTAAGAGATGCGGAGCTCCCAAGCCGCAATGCCATACGCTACCTCGGCATCACCATACACTCCCAAGCCGCAATGCCATACACTACCTCGGCATCACCATACGCTCCCAAGCCGCAATGCCATACGCTACCTCGACATCACCAGCACCTCGATTTTAAGGAACACAAAGAACATCACTAGGTCCATATATTACAAAATTAGAACACTGAGACACCTCAAACCCATGCTACCTGCAGTCGACTTCCGAACCATTTTCCAGGCCCTTATACTACCTCATTTAGATTATGCAAACTTAATCTTGTATGGCCTTCCAAAGAACACTCTCAATCCTCTCCAACAAGCGATGAATGCCGCCTCACGTGTCCTCTGTGGTCTAGCCAGATCAGACCATATTACACCTATACTCATGGATCTCCATTGGTTACCGATACACTCCAGGCTAACATATAAGATTCTTCTAATAACATTCAAGAACATCAACAACATCGCCCCCGATTCTCTCAAGGACCTCATCACACCTACTCCGAACACTAGAACCAGAAGGACGGCAACAGACAACACATTGATTATTCCTAAAGACTCAATAAAGTGCTTACAAACAACCAGGAGAAGAACATAAGAACATAAGATATGCCATACTGGGTCAGACCGAGGTCCATCAAGCCCAGTATCCTGTTTCCAACAGTGGCCAATCTAGGTCATACGTACCTAGCAGTATCCCCAAAAGACACAGGTTCCACAATGCTTGTACTGGGTCAAGCATTGATTATCCTGGGTCCCTTTTTAATAGTATTTTATGGACCTTTCCTCCAGGAACTTGTCCAAACCTTTTTTAAACCCAGCTATACTAACAGCCCTTACTACATCCTCCGGTAACAAATTCCAGAGTTTGATTACACGTTGAGTGAAAAAATATTTTCTCTTATTTGTCTTAAATAGTTTACCCTGTAGCTTCATTGCATATCCCCTAGTCTTTCTATATTCTGATAGCGTAAACAATTGATCCACGTTTACCTGCTCCACTCCATTCATTAATTTATAGACCCTTTGCCTACTTCGCACCAAAATGTTGGAATGACCTACCTCTGGAAATCAGAGCAACACGAGACCTGCTACAATTCCGGAAAGCAATAAAACACCACCTCTTTCTGCTTCATTTCACCCAAGTTGCCACCCCGGCCCTAAGAAACCATTCACCTTCCCCTACTAGAGCCCCCTACATAACTTAATGCTCTAGCCCCAAGCATTCTCTTTTCTACCCAGAAGCATTTCATGTACTTTCAGATCATGTATCATCTATTTTGTCATATCTTATGTATATAGTTTTATGGACTCCTCATCCATTCTGTTATATGTCAATATGTAAATAGTTTCCCTTGTTCTCCAAGTTCTATTCCCTGTTATAATGTAAATTCGATCAGTCTACTCTGATCTGAATACTCTTTGTTGAATGTAAACTGCACTGATAACAAATAGCGCGGTATATAAGAATTGTTAAATAAATAAAATAAATAAATAAATAAGGAGCATTTTCTGTCACTGCTTCATGTGCTGTAGCACTGCCTCTATTGGCCTTACTGGAAGGGATAGTGTAGGATATAATCTCTTTTGGTTTCAGTAAGTTTGTAGTTGATAATTAGTTTAAATGTTTGTTGTATGTATTGATTTTGTCACACGTGCTTTTTAATGTGTTTATTTTATAATTTTCTTTGAGGCAAGATATTTTAATTTCTATCTCACTTCAGTTAAAAGTAAATAAGATATGTGAGAAACAGGAAACCCCAAGGAAGTGGGTGAAGGGGCATGATGGAGCTCTCAAAATATCCCAGTACGGTATGGAGGGGAACTAAGAGGAGAACAGAGGTGGAAGTTGATTAGAGACCAAGTAAGTTGGGGGATGTGAACAAGCATCTCAAAGTGCTTGTTCCTTACTGGATATCAATGTAAAGATTGGATGAAGGAGTACCTGGACATAACTCATTTTGTTTTTTCTCAAGAAGCAGTAGAGAGATAGAAGCAGCCAATCTCAGAGATGGAAATTTATGGAGCTGTCAATGTCTTAGCTGCTGGAAAATGCCCAAGCTCTGATGGCTATCATTAGTTTTTAGGAAAAAAAAACCTTAAGTGGGAGCTGGCTCCTATACTAGTAGAACTGTTTGTTTCTAAGGTTGCATTCTTCTTCTGCTAAAGAGCATGCTGATGCTAGGATTATTCTTATACATAAGAGGTATAAGGAAGTTATTCATGTTAATTCTTATCTAGCCATCGCTAATGAGCAACTTTCAATGATGTTAACTTGGCATATCCTTTGGTACAGCACTAAGAAAAGCCAGTATGACACTTCCTAAGCAGTCAGACAAAATGAAAAACTCAGATAATATTAACAAACACAAACAGCTTTGCCATAAAGAGCATGAGCAAATACTTAGCTCTCTTATTATGAGGAAACTAGAGCCAGCCCACCAGACCGACCAGACCTTCCACGGCAGCTAGAACTTCCCAAACTTGTAGAAAGTCTCCCAGACAGTGACCACTAATGCGACCAAAAGGCAGCAGGCCTTCCAACCTGCAAAAGTTGTCTTCCAGGCTGGATCCCTGGCCTGATCTAGCAAGTAAAGGATATTATCGTATATGATTAAAATCTCTCCTTCCTTATCATCCTGCTAAACTAGTCCAAACAAGTACAATGAACCACAGCAGTCAGGACCAAGGTTGAAAGGAAGACAACATTCAAGACAGAATATCCTGTCAAAGGAATCATCCGAGTTACTTCCACAAGTGCCATGTAGTGCTTCACAAGGCAATGAATGAAGGCCAGCAAGCCTTAGAACTGTCCTCTAGGGATACCCAAGCGGACTCCACTTTCATTCCATGGCGTGAATTGTGATTCACTCCTGAATGTGCTTATCAGGCAGGATACACCCTGCCCCAAACAGTCTCCAGACGTGAACGGGCAATAGAGGACTTGATCTCTGCCAGCACTTTCCTTGAACTGCCTAAGACAGAGGTGGTCTAACTGGTGGAAGGAATGAGGAATTGCGAAGAACTTGAGCAGCACTATGCACCCATCTACTAGCTGCAATGAGTCTGTTTGAAGATCCTTCTCTACGAAGGAAGGCAGGACAATTCTGTCAGGATAAAAATGGAGGATGAAGCCTCTTTGAAGGACGGACGATAACAGCTTCATAGTGAAAGGAGTCATCTAAAGAAGCAGAAAGGTCTACAGAGACACCATTCAGTGAATGTCACAGTCCCCCGGAATAGATCATAAGGAACCGACCCACCAAGGAAGTCATACCCATGGACCCAAAGAAGAGTCTTTCAAGGGCTCTCTAACACAGGAGCCCACTGAGACTCAAAAGAACGCGCAGGCGGACAGAACTATTTTACACTCGCTGAAGGAGGCCATGTCAAGATACCTCAAAACGAATCCCTTGAAGGTGATTCTTGTAGCAAAACAGGCCAGCTACTCAAACCCTGAGTGTTCAGGGCCAAGATGCAGTAGATGTTGAACTGCTAAAAAGCTCTAACATCGGCTAAAGACATACAAACTCAGCAGGTCCCAAGCAGCGTGATTACCAAGCAGCTGAAACCTACCAGCATGTGCCTACATTAACCTTTAAAAAGGAGATAGAGCAACTTTTAAACTAGATATTAGGGGAGAGCCAACAGTCGCCCAAGAGCACATGGTTCGGAACAATGTATCCTTGAAGTATACTACCAAAAGAATGATGTTACGGCATATCAGCAGAGAGATTCCAATAAAGACAAAAATAACCCAAATGCCCTTGAGTACGGAGCAGACAGAGCTTAAAGATTCCAAATTACCCCTGCCTACCGATAGCCAGATTAATATGAATAAAATAGTCTCTAAAATGCTTGTATGCGAATACTAGAAGTGTAAAAAATAAGATGGCAGAGTTAGAATATATAACATTAAATGAGAGGTTAGATATGATTGGTATCTCAGAGACATGGTGGAAGGAGGACAACCAGTGGGACACTGATACCTGGGTACAAACTATATCGTAATGATAGAGCTGATCAAATTGATGGAGGGGTGGCGCTCTATGTTAGAGAAGGCATTGAGTTACAAAGGATTAAAGTTTTGCAGGAAACAAAATTTGCAGTAAAATCTCTATGGATTGAAATTCTATGTAAAAAGGGGAAGGTGATGGCAGTGGGGGTGTACTATCGACCGCCTAGCCAGAATGAACAAATGGATGATGAAATGCTCAAAGAAATCAGGGAAGCTAAAAAAGTTACAGCATAGTGATAATGGGTGATTTCAATTACCCCAGTATTCAATGGTCAGTGTCACGGCAGGACATGCCAGGGAGATAAAGTTTCTAGATGAAATAAATGACTTCTTCTTGGAGCAGCTGGTTCATGAACCGATCAGATGGGAAGCCATATTGGACCTAGTCCTTAGTGGAACACCAGACCTGGTGCAAGAGATAAGGGTGTTTGGGCCACTTGGCAATAGTGATCAGAGCATGATCACGTTTGATTTAATTAATGGAGGAGGGATGGTAAGGAAATCCACAGTACTACCTTTTAACTTTCAAAAGGGAGACTATGATAAAATGAGGAAAATATTTAAGAAAAAACTAAAAGGAGCAGTTACAAAGGTTAAAGATTTACATCAAGCTTGGGTGTTATTTAAAAATACTATCTTGGAAACCCAGAACAGCTGTATTCCATGCTTTAAGAAAAGTGGAAAGAAGTCCAAAAAACTGCCAGCATGTTTTAAAGGTGAGGTCAGAGAGGCTGTTGCCAAAAAAACATCTTTCAGGAAAAGGAAAAAAAGAGTCAAATGATTAAAACTGAAAACAGCACAAGCACAAGCACTGGCAAATTAAATGCAAGGTCATTGATAAGGCAGGCAAAAAGAGAATTTCAGAAGAAGCTTGCCGTGGAAGCAAAAACGTGTAAAAAACTTTTTCAAGTACATTCATAGCAAAAAACCTGTGAATGAGTCAGTTGAACCATCAGATGATAGAGGGGTAAAAGGGGCACTAAGAGGGGACAAGGTCATAACAGAGAGACTGAATGAATTATTTGCTTAGATCTTTACTGAGGAAGATGTAGGGATGTTACCCATGACTGAAGTGGAATTTAAAGGTGATACTGCAGAAGAATTGAAAGAAATATCGACACACCGGGAAGATGTATTGCAACTATTTGATAACCTGAAGAGTAGCAAATCACCTGGACCAGATGGTATACATCCAAGGGTGTTGAAAGACCTGAAATATGAGATTTCAGACCTGCTATTAGTAATCTGTGAACTATCATTAACATCATTTGTAATACCTGAAGATTGGAGGATGGCCAATGTAACGCCAATTTTTAAAAAGGTTTCCAAGGGTGATCCGGGAAACTACAGACCGGTGAGCCTGACGTCAGTACCAGGAAAAATGGTAGAAATCTTCATAAAGAACAAAATTACTGAACATGTAGACAGTCATGGCTTAATGGGAGACAGCCAACATGGCTTTAGACAAGGAAGACCGTGTCTTGCTAATCTGTTATGTTTTTTTTAAGGTGAATAAACAGGTAGACAAAGTCTTTGACAAGGTCCCTCATAAGAGAATTTTGGCAAAACTAAAAGGTCATGGGATAGGAGGCAGTGTACTACTGTGGATCAGCAACTGGTTAAAAGATAGAAAGCAGAGGGTAGGGCTAAATGGCCAGTTTTCCTAATGAAGAAAGGTGAATAGTAGAGTACCCCAGGGATCTCTGCTGGGTCTACTGCTTTTTAACATATTCATAAATGACCTGGAAATGGGAACAACAAGTGAAGTTATCAAATTTCCAGATGACACAAAACTATTTAAAGTTGTTAAAACCCATGAGGATTGTGGAAAATTGCAAGAAGATCTTGATAAATTGGAAGACTGGGCATACAAATGGCAGATGAAATTTAATCTGGACAAGTGCAAAGTTATGCACCTAGGAAAGAACAACCCAAAATATGGTTACATGATGCAAGGTTCCACATTAGGAACCAGCACCCAGGAAAAAGATTTAGGAGTCATCGTAAATAACATGTTAAAACCCTCCACCAGTGTGCAACGGCGGCCAAGAGAGCAAATAGAATGCTAGGTATCATAAGGAAAGGAATGGAAAATAAAACAATGGATATTATAATACCTCTGTATCGTTCCATGGTGTGACTGCACCTTGAATATTGTGTGCCATTCTGGTCCCCGTATCTTAAACAGGAAATAGCGTTATTAGAAAAGGTACAGAGAAGAGCCATCAAAATGGTAAAGGGGATGGAAGGATACCCCTATGAAGAGAGGCTAAAAAGGTTAGGGCTCTTCAATATGAAAAGAGATCGCTGAGGGGAGATATGATAGAGTTCTATAAATTAATGAATGGATTGGAATGGGTAAACGTAAACCGATTGTTTATGTCATCAGAATATAGAAAGACTAGGGGACATGCACTGAAGCTACTGGGTAACCTATTTAAACATTTTTTTTTCACTCATGTAATCAAACTCTGGAATTTGTTACCGGAGGATGTAGTAAAAGCTGTTAGTGTAGCTGGGTTTAAAAGGGGTTTGGACAAGTTCCTGGAGGAAAGGTCCATAAACCATTAAAGGCACCCAGTATATCACTGCTTGACCCAATACAAGAACTGTGGAACCTGTGTCTTTTGGGGAAACTGCTAGGTACTTATGACCTAGATTGGCCACTGTTGGAAACAGGATACTGGGCTTGATGGACCTTGGTCTCACCCAGTATGGCATATCTTATGTACAAGGGCCAGTCCCTAAGCGAAAAGGCACGGAAAACTGCCTAAACCAGAGCCCCCGCTTTGTTTCTCCTGTAGGCCCATATCTTAAGGGGAAAGGGAAAAGTCACCCCACTCAAGTGTCCATGAAACACATTGTGCAAATTCAATAAGGGCCCCTAGGATCACCACAAAAATAAGAAAAAATAGCAAAGATCAGATTAGAACAGCAAGAAGAAAGGGAAGCCTAGGCCAAACTTCCCAACCAATCCCGCCCCCCCCCCCCCCCCACCGCCGTGGCTCTCCTGCTCCTCTTTCAGCCCACAAGTGCTCGTAACCTCTGAAAAACAACATCAACACAGGGTGGCTGTCCACTCCTACAGACATGAATGTACCTGCACACTCAGCAACATTGAGGCCCTTCAGACTTAATCCAAGGTTTCTGCACCGTAGTGTAGACGAGAAGAGTCAGGCCTATCTTCACTGCTGTACCAGTTCACACCCCTTGCCGCCTGCTGGAGGCAGACAATACTGGCCTCTCTCAGTGCTTTACTAGAGGATATGATGACATTACTGAAAGTTGGTCAAGGTCTGCCTCCACCTGCTGGCTCAGGAGCATAATCTACTCATCTGGACTGGCCTAGCAGGATGATAAGAAAAAGGGTATTTGAAGCTATCTGGGACCTGTACTACATCGTATTTTGAACGAATATGGTGAGCTGTCAGGATATTCAACTAATAATTTATTTATTTAACTTTTCTTCCATACTGCTTTTCAGGTTATCAAAGCAGTTTACATTAAACTCAACTTACATATTTCTATAACTACAACTATGGTACATTGAACAGCTTATTAGAGGTTACATATAACAAAAGGGTGTGTCAAGGGGTATTATTAGTTATTTACAATAGGATCAAGGCTTAACATTTCCATGAGCATTTGACTGCAATGCTGGGATCAGTTGGGGGGTTAAGTGTCATGCTAAATCAGATATTTTTACGGTCAGGCCCAAAGCTAAGTGCCACCGTGCTTTAAAAGGCTTAAGTCGGCAGAAAAAGGCTTCACCTATTTCAGTGTTCATGTACCACCTGACTTGTGTAATCTTTTCAAGGTTAAATATGTTCCAGTAATATCCAAACTTTAGAAGGACTTAAAGGGATTGGATGGATTATCCCATATCATGGGCAGGAGTAGATACATTTATTTCAAACAAATACAGCTAAATACAGCTAAATAAATAAATATCCTCCCCAGGCTTTTGTATTTCTTTCAACATAACCCATGAAACATTCTCAGAGGAGTATTCAGTTCACTTAATGGTATATTATCTAGTTTTGTTTGGTATAAGATACCATATGTAAGTATGGAGACCCTTTGTACTCCAAAAGCCCAATCTTAAGCTTTTACACTAGATTGTCAACCAGATTGTCAGAATTGAAGGAATAGTTCAGGAATGCCACAGGACCCAACTGAGTGCAGCTAGAAAGCATGCAGTCAGAGGCACTGTTCCCTCTAAGCTGTGCGCGTGTGCGCGCGCACACACCTCGCCGAGCGAGCGCACACAACTTTTAAAGGAGCGCACAAAAATTACCGATTTCATGATGAGTTTTCAAACCTTGGGTCTTTTAAGGCCGCGGCTGCACCACCGATCTACTGCCATTTCGTCACTTCCGATTCCGAATCTCTCCTCTGTCTGCACTGAGTCCCCTGCCCCACTCCTCTCACATGTGACGACGATTGATGAATCATGACAGGCTAGAGGGAAATAAAAGGGAGGGGCAGCCAGCAAGCCAGCCTCTTTCTGCTCTTGTGCCTGCCTGCCAGCCACGCACCTCCTCTAATCCCTCCCTCAGCCAGCCTTCAGTGCCACGTGCGAGAGCGACACACCGCTCCGGGACTGCTGCCTGGGGACGGGCAGAATTATAGCATGCAGAGCACTATCTTACTATTAGTATATTTATTTGTGTGATTCTGTTTCTAATCCTCTCAGCACACCTCCGTGTGATTCTTCCTATGATACAGCCTCTGTTGTATGAGATATTGACTGCGACTTTGGTTAAATATATGGTTAGTAGATTTTATTATCTTTCTTTCTGCCAAATGCACTTATCATTAATTTTATACTTATTTTCAGAGATCTTTTAATGCCAAAAGTATTTATTATTTTTACTACATATGCTATCCATCACCATTTTTATTAGTGGTACTTTTTAGTCCCATTTGTTTCCCCCCCCCCCCTTTTCTTTTAAACAGATAGAGCTCTTACAATACAATGTCAGTTTCTTTTTCTTTTTTCTTTTCTTTTTCTTCCCCTTCCCCTTCCTTCCCCCCTTTCCTATCTCCCTTCCCCCTTCCTCCCCCCCCCCCATGTTATTGATGCTTGTTATCCCTCGGTCGTCGATTTTTAGTGTTCAGCTATTTTAATGTCATTTTAATGTTTTGACCTTTTGGTAAGTCACTACGCCATATGTTTTTTTGAGTTGCTTTACATAAAATCTTGGTGTGTGTTGTTTTTATACATGTACATACCTTATAGATGTGTTTTATGTGTTAATCCTGGCTATATCCATAGTTTTAAAATTAAGTCACTTTTCTGGATTTGTGTTAAACTGTTAATCCATGTAAGTAATACTGTGCCTTCTTTTTTACTATGTATTCTTTTTCTCTTTGTTACCACTATAACAATATTGTTATATTGCTTGCAGTTCCAACTTCCAGGCCCATCAGGCTTTGAATAATAAAGCACCTGCTGCGACCACCACACCACTTTTAAAATGTCAAAACCAATAGCAATGAGAGGTGCAAAACGTAAGAGAACGGCCAAAGCTTTTAAGCCTGAATGGCTTGAAGAAATTATTGAAACGGAGACAGCGAAATCTCGGGATAAAACGTGCGTTCAACTGCGTGAAATATTCACTTACGAGGATGGCGGAGTAGTCTGTTTATACTGCCGAGATGCAAAACCCATCGGAGAGTTTTCGAATGGCAAAATTTGGGATGATGTGTGGAAACTGGACTTTTTGAAACGACATCTGTCTAGTAAGACTCATACTGAAAGTGTTAAGAAACTTAGAGCTAAAAATCCAAATTTAAGAGGAGGATTATTTAACTTGTTGCTTGAGAGCACCACTGAAAAAGAGAAAAGGCAAATTAGTAATGAACGGAAGCGTTCTACACCAGAAGAAATTAAAATTCTAATTGATAGTGTTTTGCTGGCTGTTCGGATGAATATTTCCATGCTCTCTGTTCAAGATATTAATGAACACATGTCCAAGTACATAACCATACCTGAAAGCTGGAGAAGCAAAAACTATTCGTTTGAATTTCTTGAAATTATAAACATGAATGTCCAAGATAAGCTCATGGCAGATGTTGCATCAGCAGCGTATCATACATTAACTATTGATGAAAGCACAGACATTTCTGTCAACAAATACTTAATACTGTACTTCAAATATCGGCCAGTAAATTCATGTCTGTATAAAACTTCATTTGGTGGGATGCTACAGTTGGAAGCATGCGATGCTGCATCAATAGTCAGTGCACTCCGGGAATTCTATGGGAAATACAAGCTTGACCTTAACAAAATGGTCATGTTTACTTCGGATGGTGCCTCTGTCATGTCAGGCAGAATAAATGGTGTTGCTGCGCAGCTCAAACAAAATATTTTGCATTTAGTGCAGCAGCATTGTGTTGCCCATCGTGAAGATTTGGGGATCTCTGAATCATGGAAGGAAGTAAAGTTGATGAAAGAAGTTGAAACTTTCATGAGAACTGTTTACACAACGTTTTGTCGATCTTCTACTAAAAGGTCACAATTTAAAGAATTAGCAGATGCTTCTGAATGCGAGTCAATTGCTTTTAGACCTCTGAACGAAGTGCGGTGGTTATCTAGACATTTTGCTCTTCAAGCAATTATTCGAAATTATGATCCATTATTAAAATACTTTGAAGAAGAGAAGGATGATGATCCCATCGCAAAGTACTGTTATAAAAAGCTAAACAGCCATCAATTCCATATAACACTGCAAATTTTGAATGATGTTTTATCTGAACTAGCTTCATTAACAATGGCATTTCAGAAACGTGGGCTAACACCAATGGAAGCATATCATCTTGCACAGGGTAAGCTGAACAAAATCCGAATGCAATACTTGGGTGACACAGTAAAATGGACTGATAATGTTAAAAATCTTCTCGACAAGATACCTGGAGACGTTTCAGTGGATACTAGTTCCACACTTACTTTCATTAATATGCTGTGTCTGCATTTAGGGGAAAGATTTCCTGAAAATGAAATTGAGGAATGGTCTGCTTTTGACTTGACAGCAATAGCACAGTGTGATTATGAATTTGGAATTGAAAACGTCCGATCACTCTGTTTAAAGTATAAACAATTTCTTATGGAGGAACATATTGTTGTTCAGCAGTACAATGACTTCAAGTTTTTAGTCGCAGAAAAAATCAAAAGCAAACTGATAAACAGTTTTCCGGATATGGTGACTTTGGCATTTCAGAATGCTCAGTTTGCAGATTTAGCGAAACTGATCGATATTGGTGGAACATTTTTGGCTTCTAGTGCAGATTGTGAGCGGATTTCAGCTTGATGAACAGTTTAAAAACCAAAATAAGGAATCACTTACATTTAAAACATTTGGAAATGCTGATGCGTGTTAAGAGTCATCTTCAAGATGGCGGATCAGTAGACCTTGATAAAATTTATTCAGACTGGGTACATTTGAAAGATCGAAGAGAGAAATTTTGAGAACATAGTAAGTGACGGCAGATAAAGACCAGCATGGTCCATCTAGTCTGTCCAGCAAGATGGCAAGAGTAGGTGCACCTGTTGCTCTGTGCAGGCCACCTCTCCCCATGTCTTTGTTTAGGGGTGAACCCACCACTCCATGTAGGACACCGAACTCTTCTTCCATACATATATTATTTACATGGAATACCAATGGCTTTCAATAAAAATTAACTGAAATAATACCACATTTGTGATTGTAATTACTAGAAATTTTCCGCTTCATTTAGTAATCGTCTATTTTCATTTAATTTGATTAACATCAATGTGGTGGTACATACTGTATTCTAATGTGTAGTCAAATTTTAAAGTGTATAATTCCAAGTGTCGTTTATGTAGCGCACAAAAAATTTAACCTTCCTTCAAAAGCCGCACAGCTGATAGAAAATTAGAGGGAACATTGGTCAGAGGGTATTGAGTTTCTATTGCTGCTGTCAATATCCTATGATTCTCTATCAGTCAGAAAATTCTTAGGATGAACAGTATTATGGCACACACGGTCCAGATATGGAAGGAGGCTTCTGGTTATATTGGATCACCCCAAACTGAGCAACTTCCTATCTGTCCTGTTGCTAACACCCCAAAATTTCATTTTGTACTTTCTTCCCAAAGATGGGAAGCTGACAAGAGCAAGTATTACAATATGTTTGACAACTCTGGAAAATTGAACGGATAAATGTAGATCAGTTGTTTACTGTACTCCTTCAAAACATAGAGAGACTAGGGAACACGCATCAAAGCTACATTGTAGCACATTTAAGAATAATCAAAGAAAATATATTTTTCACAGCGCGTAATCAAACTCTGGAATTTGTTACCAAAGGATGCAGTAAAGGTTGTTAGTATAGCTGGGTTCAAAACAGATTTGGACAGGTTTTTGGAGAAAAAGTCCATAAACCCATTAAGAGTAGTTACTCACCTGTAACAGGTGTTCTCCAGGAGCAGCAGGAATCAGTCCTCACATATGGGTGACGTCGGCGCCGACAGAGCCCCCGTGCGGAGCATTTCCCCAGCTTTCAAAGAACGTCTTTGGGAATGCAGCGCACCTGCGCGGTCCCCTTCCCGCCCAAGGGTGCCATCTTGCTCAGTCTGATGACATAGCTAAAAGACAGCAAAAAACAAAATAAAATATATGACTGCAACTCCAGGGGAGGAGGGAGGTTCGTGAGGACTGATTCCTGCTGCTCCTGGAGAACACCTGTTACAGGTGAGTAATTACTCTTTCTCCAGGAACAAGCAAGAAGTCAGTACTCACATATGGGACTCCCCAGCTCTAGGCTGAGAACCCAAAGCTGAAAAAATGGCTCCCTCTACAGAGCCTCAGCATCCGTGATAAGAATAACCTCTGAGAACGCCCCCGTAGGTAGTCCAACACAAAGGCCGGAGGGTAGGAGTTGCCTAAACCTCAAAGAGAGTACGGAGTACCGCCTGTCCGAAAGCACTGTCCCTTTGGAACTCTCTCTCGACGCAGTAGTGGGCTGAAAAAGTCTGGCTTGAAGGCCAAGTAGCGGCCCGGAAGATGTCTGCCAACGGAACAGAGCAGAGATGAGCTACTGACGCGGCTTTCGCCCTGACACGGTGGGCCGTGACTCGACCCTGCAAGGAGAGGCCGGCTGCCTTGTACGCTCAGGCGATACAATCTGCTACCCAAATGGACAAGTTACACTTGGAGACAGGCAACCCCAGTTTATTAGGGTCAAAGGAGAAAAAGAGCTGAGTAGCCCTTCGGTGCCCCTGCGTACGTTCTACGTAAAAGGACAATGCCCTCTTACAGCCCAGGGTATGCAAGACTGTTTCAGCCCGGCTGGTATGCGGCCTCGGAAAGAATGTCGGAAGGACCACCTCCTGGTTGAGGTGGAAGGAGAAGACAACTTTTAGAAGGAACTTCGGATGGGTCCGTAGGACCACCCTGTTCCTATAGAACCATGTGTATGGTCTATCAAAAACTAGAGCTTGTAGTTCACTCACACGTCTGTCCGAGGTAACAGCTACCAGGAAGAGTGCCTTCCAAGAAAGGAAGCGTAAATGGCAAGTAGCCATCGGCTCAAACGGTGGGCGAGTAAGTTGCTGCAAGACCACGTTCAAATCCCACTCAGTGGTTGTAGGACAAATCGGAGGCTTGAGTAGAAGCAGGCCTCTGAGGAAGCGGGACAACTAGGGGTGAACCGACAGACTGACCCTCCACTGGTGAGTGGTGTGCTGATAGAGCACAGAGGTGAACCCGAACAGAGCTGAACTTAAGGCCGACGTCTGACAGGTGAAGCAGGTATTGTAGTACTACTGGCACAAGGCAGGAAAAAGGATCTTCATTGCGCTGAGCACACCATATTGAGAACCTACGCCACTTGAGGGCATAGGACTTTCTGGTGGACTGCCTCCTAGAGGCCAAGACCACCTCCTCAACTTCCCTAGGTAGAAGTAAGGGAGCTAGCACTATCCTTTCAGCAGCCAGGCCATCAGATTGAGGGATCTGAGATTAGGGTGCAGAAGGGAACCCTGATCCTGAGACAGGAGATCGGGTTGCAACCCCAGAGGGAATGGAGTTTCCACCACCAACTGCAGAAGAAGTGGAAACCACGGTTGTCTCGGACAACTGGGGCCTACCAGAATCACCGAGGCCTTGTCCCGTAGAATCTTCAACAGAGTTCGGGCCACCAGGGGTGTGGGAGGAAACGCATACAGAAGGCCCGTAGACCAAGAGATCAGAAATGCATCTGCTGCCATTCTCAGGGGATGTGGCTGTCTGGAGCAAAACCTGGGCAGCTGACGATTCAGTGGACTTGCAAAGAGATCGATTGATGGAAGTCCCCATCGTAGAAAGATCTGCTGAACCACCAGTGGATTCAACCGCCATTCGTGAGGCTGGAGAATCCTGCTTAGTTTGTCTGCCAAGAAGTTCTACTGACCAGGTAGAAAACTGCTTTGAGAAACATGCCATGTTTAACTGCAAAGGAGCAAAGGGCCTGCGCCTCCTGACATAGGAGTCTGGACCCTGTGCCCCCTTGCTTGTTCACATAGAACATTGCTACCTGATTGTCTGTCTGAACTAAGACAGACTGGTGAGAGAGGGCATGAGAAAAAGTCTGGAGAGCCAAGCGGACTGCTCGCAGCTCCAACAGATTGATCTGCTGTGTGGCCTCCCGAGGAGACCAGAGGCCTTGAGTGCACGTGCCCTGGCAATGTGCACCCCAGCCCTTTAAGGAAGCATCGGTCGTCAGCACCCTTGTGTGCGCTGGGGCCTGAAATGGTACCCCCCTGAGGTGGTTTGGGAGATGTAGCCACCACTGCAAGGAGTCCAAAAGTGGTTTGGACACCTTTACTCTGTCTTGGAGGTCGCCTGTGGCCTGCGCCCACTGAGCCCTGAGGCACCACTGAGCAGCCTGCATGTGCAGACGGGCATTTGGAGTCACATGTACCGTGGATGCCATGTAGCCCAGGAGGCGCAGGAAATGCCTGGCGGAGATCTGAGAATTCCTTTGGAACTGGTTGGCCAAGTCCCTCAGTCTGTGGGCCCTGTCCTCGGGCAAGTAAGCTCTTGCCTGCAGGGAGTCTAATCTTGCCCCTATAAACTCTAGGTTTTGTGAAGGGAGCAAAGTGGACTTTGCATAGTTTATGACAAAGCCCAGATGCTGAAGAAAAGAGACAGTGCGAAGTGTGGCTTGTCTGGCATCTTGGAGAGACTGGCCCCTGATGAGCCAGTCGTCCGGGTATGGGAAGACGAAAATTCCCTGATTCCTGAGATAGGCCGCCACCACCGCCAGGCATTTGGTGAAAACCTGGGGGCAGAAGTTAGGCCAAAGGGAAGTACTCTGCACTGGAAATGGTTTCCTCCCACCACAAATCTGAGATATTGTCTGTGGTCTGGATGGATGAGGATGTGAGTATAAGCATCCTTTAGATCTAAGGAGCATAGCCAATCTCCCCGCTGGAGGTAGGGCAGCAGTATCCCAAGGGTAAGCATCTTGAACTTTTCCCTCTCCAGAAACTTGCTTAAGTTTCGCAAGTCTAGGATAGGCCGGAGGCCTCCTGTCCTTTTTGGTACCAGGAAGTACCTGGAGTAGAAGCTTTACCCTTCCAGGTGGTGGGGCACCGGTTCCACCGCCTGTTCCTTTAGAAGACTTGCCAACTCCTGAAGGAGATTTCTGTGCAGAGGGAGTCTTGGAGACTCCCCTGGAAAGTAGGAGGGGGGTATCTGGTGGAAGTGGAGCAAGTAGCCCTTCTGGACTATGCTCAGTACCCAGGTATCCCCTGTGATGGCTGGCCACCTGTAGGGGTACAGGGTCAGCCGACCTCCTGTGCTGAGTGGAGCCAGCTGTGGAGAAGAGGTTATGCTGTGGGAGTCAAAACCCCGCTCCCTGATGTGCAGGAGCCAGAGCTGGCAGCTTGGGGGTCTTCTGCCTATGGGGCCCATGCCCTTGCCCCCTGGCCTGCTGGCCCTGTTGGGGAGCTGGAGAGGCCTGGTATTGAGGGTAGGATTTGTAGGCAGCACCCTTCCTCGGGAAAAAAGGGCTTCTTTCCCGAGCCCTTCTTTTTCTGAGAAGGGGCAGAAGTCTTCCTGGACAGCCTTGTCCTGGTGAGAGTCTCAGTCTTGATTTCCGCAGCCTTTTCAGTCATGGGCTTACCGAAAAGGTTTTCACCTCGGCAGGGGACATCGACCAACTTGTCCTGCACCCATGGCTCCAGGTCTGATGACTGTAGCCAGGCCTGACGGCGTCCACCAAAGCCGGCCGCAGCTACCCGGGCCGAAGCCTCGAAGCCATCATAGGCTGCCGAGATATAAACTTCGAGCACTCTCGAATCCCTGTTGACAAAGCCTTGAACCTCTGCAAAGGTTCCTTGGAGAGGCCAGCTGAGAACCCGGCAATCTCCTTTGCCAGGTCTCGTAGGTACATGCCCATGTACAGCTGGTAGGTCTGGATACGGCAAGATAGCACAGAGCCCGGGAAGCACTTTCTACCAAGGGCATCCAGGTTCCAGGCCTCCCGGCTGGGGGGCACCAAGGAGTGCATCTTTTGACTCTTCAGATGGTGCATGGCCGATTCCACAAACATGGAGTGGTGCAGTAGCTGTGCCTTTTGGAACCCAGGGCTCTTACGGACTCGATAAATGGAATCAACCCGTTTGCTAAGAACCGGCGCCGAAGCCAGTGCTTACCATATACGGAAGAGCAGCCATTCCAGCATCGTAGGAACCTGTACAGTAAAGGCTTCCTTCAGAGGAAAATCATACTGGAGGGCATCGAGCTCCTCGGCTCGAGGCTCCTCCTCGGCGTCTGCAGGGAAGGCCAAGGCTTTGGCCATGTCCCTCACAAAGTCTGAGAACCGGGTATCCTCCGAGGGGGGGGGGTGGGGGGGGGGACTGTCGCCAAGGCTCGGACTCCAGTGAGTCTGAAGAGATGCACCGGGTCCGGAAGGTGTCCGGGGACTCCTCGTCCTCCGTCTCCCACTCTGACTCCGAGGAGGAATCGAGCGTCTCCAGCCGTGTGGGCCTCGGTGCCACCCGCCCCGACACCAAGGGTATCGGCGTCGATGACCTCGGACCCGCACAGGAGGTCGAAGGGGACCTTGACCGAGGATCGACTCGAGACTTCATCGACTCGAGGATCGGCTCAGTCTCCAGGGTCGACTTAGACGTCGAGGTCCTGGTGGTCGGGGCAGATGCACCGGTCAGACCAGCGATCAGCACCCGCTGCTGTTCCTTGAAGGCAGCCAAGCTGCTCTCCAAGGCCGTCAACCTGAGTCCAAGCTCAGGAGAATCAGCAGCCCCCGATTCGGGCCCCGATGTCGGCTCCCCCGGAGGAGAGTCCACAAGGACAACTGCACTTACGTGACTCGGGGACTCCGGCTCCACACGAGTTAGCTTGGAAGGCCTCTCCGACTCCAAGATCCCGGGGTGGCGGTCAGGGCTATGCGACCTGGCCCTCGAGGAACCAGGAGCCTCCACCGACGACACCCTCGCAAGCTTTTCCTTCCTTCTGTGCTCCCGGGTGGGACACTCCCTTTCAGAGGAACCCCGACGGCGCTCGGGTCGGACTCCCAAGATGTCCAAGCCCCTGACAAAGTCCGGGCCCGGCTAGACGCGGAGTCAGAGAAAATTCTCTCATGTTGATGCTGACGGCTCCGAAGCGCCTTCGATGACATTTTGCCGCACGGGCCACAGTCCAGCGGGTCATGGTCGGGCCCGAGGCATTGGAGGCAGCTGTCATGTGTGTCGGTGAGAGACATACGTTTCTTGCACCGATCACACTTTTTGAACCCGTTGGCAGCCATCGAGGGAAAAAGGGCCCCTGCAAGGTCAAAAGACCGGGCTGCCAGTGAAATACAAAAGGAGTGCGAACACTAGTCACAAAGGACAAAAAACAAAAATCAAAACTCCGGACTCGATACTGGGAAGGGGAACCGGCGTCGAACCGGATAAGACAACGCGAATATCACAGAAAAAAATAAACTTTCCTGGGTGACATGAACTCACCTCCGTCGAGCTCCGCAGAAAAAGAAAGACTGAGCAAGATGGCACCCTTGGGTGGGAAGGGGACCGCGCAGGCGCGCTGCATTCCCAATGGCTTTCTTTGAAAGCTGGGGAAATGTTCCGCAAGCAGGCTCCGTCAGGGCCAACGTCACCCATATGTGAGGACTGATTCCTGCTTGGTCCTGGAGAATTAAAGAGGACTGGGGAAATCCACTGCTTACCCCTGGAACAAGCAGTATGGAATGTGTATACCTTTGCAACATGACAGGTAATTGAGACCTGGAATGGCCATTGTTGGAAACAGAATACAGGGTTTGATGGACCCTTGGCCTGACCCAGTATGGCATATCTTATGTTCTTCTTAGCTAAAAATGTGATCAACTGTACTTTATCTGGAATACAGCAAATTCCTTTTATCATTACAAGTAAAAGTATACTATAATGATTTAAAGGAGACTGACAGTATTTTATGTATTATTCATTCTAAGTCTGAAAACTTATTTTACTGATATTACTGTAAATCGTTATATGAAGAGCTGGCTTGCATGAACAATTAAATGATGGCTAGAATAAACCGGATTTATAAGCATTATGTTCTTATAGCAAATTTCTTAACAAGTTTAGCAACATAAGGCTAGAAAATTCTTTGCGGATTATACATATATGGAACTGTAGCTCCCCCAACAGCTGCAACCCAAAAACAAGCACCACAACAGAGAAATCTTTTAAAAAGGGGCTGGATATTAGTATGGTAACCACAGCAACTAGTTTTGAAAATGAATAATAGCTGTTAGGTACGTCATTAATTTTTTTCAGGCAAACACTATCCTCAATCTCCCCAAATAAGGGGAAAAACAGGAAGCACAGTATTTAAAATAGGTAATGAACAGACTGATTCAGAAATCATTCACAGACACACAAAATTACATATCAGATGCCAGTGAAAAGAAGACCATAAAAACCATGGTTTAAGAGCTAATAAAAACTATATTTAATAATTACAACAGCAAGACACTGGACAGTAATGTCACATACAGTTGATGAAAGAGAAATCACATATTACTGTAGTTCACCTTCTTTATCCTCTCTACGCAAAATATATTCCAATTCACATAAAAAACCAGAATTCAAATTACAGATTAACAGCTGTTCATCAAAACCACTGGTAATTTACAGAATTATGTGGTGTGCAAAGCATGAAGCAAGAACAAGACTTTTTTCTGCCTGCTCTTATTGCCAGCACCTTTTTTTTTCTCTGCATCAACTTTTGGGAAATGACGAGATATGGTGGGGTGAGATGGGCTGCTTTAAGGAGCAGAATAATTCTATTTTGTCTTTTTTACTCTCACCTGCTTCTCTCTCCTGATCTCTGCGGGCTGTTACCCGGGAGAAGATAGGCTGAACAAAGTAGGAAGCAGAGGGCTGTTGTCTGGCCAGCACTGACTTTTAGAGCTGAGCACTAGCACTGTGTGCTATGACCAGGGACAATACAGAACATCAGAGCTCTTTAACTGTCCATACTTTTGACCATTCTGTGTTTTGTAATTTTAATTACTCTTATTAGCACTATTATATATTGTTTTCTTCTTTTAAAAACTTTACATTGATTACTTTGACAACATATAGTGCGCCTTGCAAAATTCTTCACATACTTTTCACACAGAAACATAGTATATGATGGCAGATAAAGACCAATATGGCCCATCTGTATTAAAGGAGGATTTTCACTAATCTACTCAAGATTCTTTACTTTTAACGTGACACAAAATTATAGAAATAAAACTTCAAAAATGCAGTTGCAGACCTACTATTAGTAATCTGTGAACTATCATTGACATCATCTGTAGAAACTGAAGCTTGACCAGTGGCCAATGTAATGCCAATTTTTAAAAGGGTTCCAAGAGTGATCCAGAAAATACAGACTGGTGAGCCACATCAATGCCACGCAAAATGGTAGAAACCATCATAAAGGAAAAAATTACTGAACATATAGTCATGGTTTAATGGAACAAAGTCAACATGGATTTAGCCAAGGAAAGTCTTCATTATTTTTTGTGAATATCCAGGTAGATAAATGTGAGCCAGTTGATTTAAGGGGACCCTCTGTGTTGCGTTTAGCGGGGATGTACGTCCAGTTTGGACGTACATCCCCTCTAAATGCCAAGGATCCAATTCTGAACACAGAGCTCCCTGCACATACAGAGGAGATGTGCGGGGGAGCTCTGTATGGGGGCAGGAGGGGGCTGGCAGAAGGAGCAACGTGGGCAGGCCGGAGGTGGGACCCTGATCCAGACATACACGGCCGATTCCGGTCACAGCCCTGTATGTCCAGGCAGGAGGAGTTAGTCAGGGGATTTATTCCACCCTGGAGTGGAATAAGTTCCCCCGAAGTAGGTGTCAGCATGCCGTGACTCCCCAATCCAAGTGAGCAGAAGTGGTAGATTCCCCACAGCCCGGCCCCATTGGGGGTCAAGCAGCAGGGAAATGGGCAGGAGAGATGCTTTCTGGCAATCAATACTCCTGCAAGGCATCCTGGTGCCATGGCGATGGGACGCCACGGCACCAGGCTCCATACAGAAGCCCCAGGTGGGTAATATGGGGAGCGGTCTGGACATACAGAGGCCAAGAACCAGGGCACGTCCTATCTGTCCAGGCCAGCTGCACCCGATTCTGCTCCCGTGGGAATGTCTAGCCCCTGTGAGATCAGAATCTGGTACAAATCGGACCCATCCAGATTTTAGACGTTCAGATGGGTCAGACGTGCCCCGATTGGAATCGGGCACATAGTATATCTGGATTTTCAGAAAGCTTCTGACAATATCCCTCATGAGAAACTCTTGAGGAAATGAAAAAGTCATGGGTTAGAAGGCAGTGTACTATTGTAGATTGGGAACCAGTTAAAAGATAGAAAATAGACAGGGGGTGCTCCTGAGCCTGCAGCAGATGGACATGCAAGCTCTCGGCTCCCAGAGGGCCTGGTTATTAAGTAAAGGTTAGTGCTGCCTTTTAATATAGACACTGAAATTTTGCTCTTTGGTGACTCTCTCATCTTCGAGGATGTCTTTGAGTAAAGTAGTGAAGAGTGATCTGGCGTTTCTGTTACCATCTGCGGTGAAGCGGCTTAAACACAGCCCTGTCTCTCCAGAGAAAATGGCACCGCTCCTGCCATTGCTCCCATCAGATAAGGTGATTATGGCAGAAATGCAGAACCTGACTGTAATGATGAACTTCAACTTAGAAGGTACGGGAGAAATAAGGGCTGATCTAGCCACTGTGGCACAATTACTAACTACTTTTCAGGAGCGTCTATTGATCACTAAGAATCGAGTGGGAGCACTGGAAAACCGGGTTGCTGAGATGGAGCAGAAAATCATCACAGTGGATCGGCTGCAGGCATACATCGAAGATTTAGCAAATGGGACAGAAGAAATACCTTTTACATTCTTGGTCTGCCAGAGAGTCTGACGTGTTAAAATATTTGGAGGAAGCTATTCCTAAATGGGTGGGATCATGTTCCCTCCTGCTAGCTACCCAACAAGTCTGTGCCGTGGCCAGTTGAGGCCAAAATACTCAGCTTCCACCATGCCAGATCCTGCAAGTAGTCTGCGCTAAGACATCAGTGGGGGAACTAGGGCAGCGACTGCTCATAGTTCCTGATTTATCTAAAGCCACCACACATTGGCGCAAGCAGTTCCTCGATCTTCGGCTGTGACTGAAAGTAGCCGGTGCCATGTTTGGTCTCTTCTACCCTGCATGTATGAGCTACTCTCAACAATGTTACTAAAACCTTTGAGAATCCTACGAGCGACCTCTGTTAATTACTTTGTGGACATCAAGTGGGGAGCACAAGTTGTGGATGTTATGGAGTGAATGCTTGTTCTTCATGCTACAGCTGCTTGCTCTATTAACTATTCCTTGGACTTGACTCTGCCCATGTTCAGCCTTCTCCTACCATGTTTGGCATTGAGGACTTTACTCTATAAGTGGTGTGAGCCATACTGCATCTAATCAGCGGGAAGGCTTCTATATGGTGGTTTCATGGCTCTCCAGAGGTTTTCCTTCATCCTGTCATTGTGGACATCAGGACTCAAATTTGTTTCTTTATGGTTTGCTTCTATGTTTGGAAGCAAGTTCTGGTTGATTTTGTGCATACATGGGTGTATGGGTGGTTGTGTGCTACGTTTGGTTATGGTGTGTTGGGTACATGAAGACTGCTGTGTGCTACCACTGGTTTACTGAGAAGGACTTACTGGGGACTTACTGGTTATAGCAAATGATTTGCACATTGCTTCTTTGAATGTTAAAGACATTGGCCACCCTATTAAATATGTCAAAATACTACAAAACCTCAAACAGCTGCAGGCGGATATCTGCCTCCTGCAAGAAACACACCTCTCTGAGATTGGTCCTGTAAGCTACAGCAGGAGTGGGAGAATAAATGTGTTTATTCTCCAGCAGTGCGTAAGAAGAATGGAGATGCTATTTTCTGATTCATAAGTCATTGGATGCTAAGGCATTGACATCTTCCTCAGACTCTGTTGTCAGGTGGGCTAAGCTGCAATTAGATCATAAGAGTACAGTCTTTAATATTTGGTTGTATATATGCCCCTACTGGCGACTCTCCTGAATTTTTTTAAAGGTCTGGCTTTGGAGTGGTTGCTAATCCCTTCCCCGTTGATTATCGGGGGTGGGGGGAGCCTTTAGTCTGGTCCTAGATCCTTTTATGGATCATCAGTCCAGGGCTGGTCCTGCAAGGCTTAAGGCTTGTGAAGTTGTGCACTCTGTAGTCACTGAGCAAGGCCTGTCTGAATTCTGGCAGCTTCAGCACCCCACAGACAAAGAATACACCTTTTACTCAGCTCCACATGCTTCACATTCTTGCCTTGACTTTTTCTTAGTCAATAAGGGTGTTCTCTGCTGTATCTGATTCTAAGATTTACGACATTCTAATCTCCGACCATGCAGCAATTTCTGTCTGGATTAAGGGGGTAGGAAGTTGGAGTAAGAACCTCTTGTGGTGACTAAATCCAGTGCTTTTGGATGATCCAGGTTTTCAGCCCATGCTGTGAGAAACAGTGCATGACTTCCTTTGCATAACAACCATGAAGCCACTGTTCCCTCTAAGCTGTGCGCGAGTGCGCGCGCACACACCTCGCCGAGCGAGCGCACATACTTTACAACAGAGCGCACAAAAATTACAGTTCTGATTCTGATAGAAAACAACACAGATGTCTTAAAATTTTAAAGTTGTGATTGTAATTACTAGAAATTTTCCGCTTCATTTAGTAATCGTCTATTTTCATTTAATTTGATTAAAATCAATGTGGTGCACATACTGTATTCTGACCTGTAGTCACATTTTAAAGTATATAACTCCGAATATCGTTATGTGGCACACAAAAATTTAACCTTCCTTCAAAAGCTGCACAGCTGATATTTTATGCGCACACAGCCTACAAAAAATTAGGGGGAACATTGCATGAAGCCATGCCTTTTACTATGATATCAGATGCATTTAAGGTGGTCCTTACAGGCCATATAATTAACTTTACAGCTGCTAAAAGGAAGCGGGATGAGCTAAAATACTATTGTTAGAAAAGCAAATAGGTAATCTGTAACATTAGTTTACAGTGTCTGAATCTAACGCTTCTTTGATGGAGCTGCAGCACCTGAAACACCGATATAACTCACTGCTTTCTGAGAATGTCCTTGGGACAGTCTTTAGGCAAAAGGCTATGTATTATGAAATGGGGAACCGAGCTGGGCATATGCTAGCTGATGGGGAAGGCGAAGAGGCGCAGAGTGACTTCCCTTCAGGATTTTTATGCTGTCCTCTATGAGTCCAAGATTGATTCAAAGGATCCTTCCCTCAGCAACATTTTTTAGCTCCCTTTGTCTTCTGCAACTTGGTAAGTTGGACCGGGCAATCTTGGGCACTCCTATCTCTAAGTCGCAAATTACTCAAACCATTCAATCTCTATCTCTGGGTAAGGCCCCGGGACCCGATGGACTTCCACTTGAGTTTTTTTGATTGTCCCCTTGTTTATTTGTTCTGTACTTCCGAAAATGTTTTATGGACCTCCAAACCAGGCCTAGTGCAACCTCAGCCTATTTGGAGGCTATGGTTATAGTCATTGAAAAACATAGCAGGAATTCCTGTTAGCCACAGAACTATCTCCCTATATCTTTGTTGAAAGCGGATTATAAAATTTACACTAAGATTTTAGCTACCAGACTGGACAAGGTCATGAGCAATTTTATTAAAAAAGATCAAGTGGGTTTTATGAAGGGACGTTTGAGTTCGGATAATACTAGGCTGCTGGGGCCAGGTAATGCAATGGATGCATGCCTCCCCTGACCCTGCCTTTGCAAGTCTGTTGATGCCGAGAAGGCATTCAACAGGATCGAGTGGAAGTATCTGTTCTATGCCTTGTGGAAGTTTGGTTTCCTGGAGGAGTTTCTGCAGACTGTTCAGACCCTATATGTCAATCTCAAGGCCCATATTAGTGTGAATGGGGTGCTCTACCCATATTTTTCTCTTTGGAGAGACACCTGATAGGGCTGCCTCCTTTCTGTCTTTTTTAATCTGGCACTGAAGTCCCTGTTATGTGCTATCCGACAAGATGCTAATAGCGTAAGTATCCCTGTTATGAATGTTGAGGTTAAGGTCTCGGCATATGCTGATGACGTGCTAGTATATCTCTCTAAGCCATCTGTCTCCATTCCAACTCTTTTGCAAGTTTTCCGATCCTTTCTTCCATCTTTGGGTACAAAATTAATTGTGACAAGTTAGAAGTTCTCCTTTTAAATGTTAATTGTTTCAGGGAATATGTAGCTCCTTTTGCTTTTCAGTCTGCAACACGTCCCTTAGAATATCTGGGGGTATGGTTTGGGGTTGACTTAGATTAACACCTTGAAAGTTAATTTGGATTATGTTTTCACCAACATACAAGGCAGAGTGAATGACTGGCTTCCAATGATGTTAGATTGGAGACAATTAAGATGGTGCTGGTGCCTAAGGTTATTTACCTGCTTAGTATGCTTCCACTCATCATTCCTGCCAGTTTTTTTTTAATCCCTGGAATGCTGTCCGACTAAGTTTTTCTGGAATAACAATGGCAGAAAAAGACCACACAGCCAACCTAGTCTGCCTTTTCATATCAAATACTAAAGTCCCTTCTTTTCTTTTAGATTTTTTTTTAAATGCCATCAAGTCAATGCTGACTCCTGGCAACTCAGCAGCCTCTGGGTTTTCTTGGCAAGGTATGGACTAGAAGTATATTGCCAGGCCTTTTCTTCCAAGGCAATGGAGGGTAAAGTGACTTGCCCAAGGTCACAAGGAGTGCCAATGGGAATTGAACCCTGTTACCCTACCACTAGGCTACTCCTCCAACTCAAACATCCAGATGGTGCAGAGAAGATGGCACTCCATCATACCCAGTACTCAGCACAATGTCAATGATAGCAGTAGTCGGATTTGAACCCTGGCTGCCCTATTCCTAGCCCACTACTCTAATCATTAAGCTATCCTAGACGTTCTTTTAAGATATGCCATACTGGGTCAGAGCAACCCTTTACTTCACCCCACCCATACTCACATACTAAAAAAGAGAGAAAATATACACAGAAAGCCTTACTGTCCTAATGAGACAGACTATTATGTCTCCACATCACTGACTACCCCACAGATATCCATGAGTTTGCAAAGGGAGGAAGGGGAAACGTGACATTTTGACAACTTTTTTTTTTTTTTTTTTTAAGTGCCCCAAGTTTTCTTAGTAACTTATGACTGGAAGTAAATTGCCAGCCTTGCACAGAGAGTTCGGTGGACAACTGTTCATCTTCAGCAACCTGGGTTTTCGCAGTCTAACATTTGCTTGACTTGCAAAAGCTCTCCTGGTACATATCAGCATATATTGTATGCTTGTCCCAGCTTTTGGGCACAGGTCGGGCAAAGGACACAAGCTGTCTTAAGAGTAGATATTGCTGTTCCCTACAAAAGTTATTCTTCACTTGGTCTTTGTTAGAAAGTCACTGAGAACTCAACAGGCTGCAATGCTGGACATTTTGCTAATAGCAGTGTAATTACTATTCTTGAAAACTTGAAAAACATGAAACTGGTCAATGTTCACTTTTGGTGGAATTCTGTATGCTTAACTTCTCGCTATGAATTAATGCTCACCAAAAGCTTGCATCAGCTGACTATATTTCTTTGTAAATGGCAATTAAGCATCGCTACTCACCTGTAACAAGTGTTCTCCGGGGATGGCAGGAATAAGTCCTCACATATGGGTGACGCCGACAGAGATCTCATGGAAGCATCCCCCCAGCTTTCAAAGAAAGACTTTGGGAGATGCCATCATGCATGAATGGTGCCCTTCCTGCCCAAGGATTCCATCTTGCTCAGTCAGATGACAGCTAAAAGACGGCAAAAATAAAAGATGGTAAGGAAGCAACTCCAAGGGGAGGAGGGAGGGTTGTAAGGACCGATTCCTGCTGTTTCCGAAGAACAACTGGCACAACTGAGTAACTACGCTTTCTCCGGGAACAAGCAGGAAGTCGGTCCTCACATATGGGACTCCCTAGCTATAGGCTACGACAAGCCTGTAGAAAAAAACACGGTCGCCCCCCTAAGGGAGCTGTGATAAGCAGCAATTGAGTCTGCAGATACAGACTGCAGCAGGACCCATGTGTCCGAGG
The DNA here is from genome assembly GCA_033557465.1 of Ichthyophis bannanicus. Classification (NCBI taxonomy): domain Eukaryota; kingdom Metazoa; phylum Chordata; class Amphibia; order Gymnophiona; family Ichthyophiidae; genus Ichthyophis; species Ichthyophis bannanicus. The sequence goes on along the minus strand of CM066038.1, from coordinate 121,848,356 downwards.
GAAACCAACACTCCGGTAACCTGAACACAGAAGGATCGGAGGACAGGAGTTGCCTAGACTCTGAAAAGATTATGGAGCACGGCCTGGCTGAAGACACTGTCCCATTGGCACTCCCTTTCCAGGCAGTAATAAGCTGCAAAGGTGTGAACTGAAGACCAGATGGCAGCCCAGCACATGTCCAGCACAGGGATGGAGCACATGCTTGCCACAGAGGCCGCCATGACCCTGTCACAGTGTGCCATGACTCGGCCATACATGAGCCAATCCTGGTCATAGGTGAGGGTGATGCAGTCTGCCTCTCAGGTGGACAGTGTCAGTTTTGTTACTGCCTCCCCCAGCCAACTGGGGTCATAGGAAACAAAAAGCTGAGAGGCTTTCCGGTGGCCCTCGGTATACTGAATGTAGAAACATAGGGCCCTCTTACAGTCCAAGGTGTGAAGGACCATCTCCGCGCTGCTGGAGTGGGGCCTTGGGAAGAAGGTGGGCAGCACCACCTCCTGATTGAGGTGGAAAGGAGATACCACCTTCGGAAGGAATTTAGGGTATGTGCATAGCACAATCCTGTTCTTATAGAACCTGGTATACGGCGCCTCTGCCACTAGAGCTTGGAGCTTGTTGACCCTGCAAGCAGAGGTGAGCGTCTCCAGGAACGTCCTTGACATCATTGGCCCGGTGGTCTGAGCGAAGGAACCGGTGGTACCAGACAAGAGCACCCGCTGCTGACCCATGAAGGCAGACAGATTGCGTTCAAGGGCCACCATTCTGGTTTCAAGTCCAGAAGGCTCTGCAGCCATCGACGTGGACACAGAGGAACTCGAGCCCGGCACCGGTTCCCCCAAGGGGGATTCCTCAACGAGGATAGGTTCTGGTGTCTGAGGCCGATCTGTAGTCGATTCCTTCTAAGGAACCCTGGTAGGCCGCTCCCGCTCCGATCCCTCGGACGAGCGTCTAGGACTGCAGGACCTGGTTCGGATCTTACCCGACCAGTCAGAGCCATCCAGGGATACTACACCTTTGAGGTTTTCTTCTTCTTCTTGTGTTCACTCAAAGGAGAACCCCTCTCTGAGGAGCCACAGCATCGATCGGTGTCCACAAGGGTGCTCCGAGATTCCGCAGCTTCAGAGGAAGCCTTGGCCTTCAGAGGTAATGGAGATTCTGGGAAAAACATATTGTGCTGCTGCTACCAGCTCTTGAAGGCCTTGGTGGACATCTTTTTACAAAGACAGCATGTCGTGGGGTCATGGTCCGGCCCTAGGCAGTGCAGGCAGCAGTTATGTGTGTCAGTAAGGGACATGATTTTGGCACACCGACCACACTTCTTGAACCCACTGGAAGCCATGGGGGAAAAAAATTACCCCAGTAAGGTCAAAGACAAGCAATGTTGTCAGTTGGGAAAAGGGCGCGAAGATGCCAGAAAAGAAAAAAGGACAGAAAGTCAAGGCTCGATGCCGGAGACAGCAAGCTCGGGTGGTGGGAAGAGTACTAGTGCACAACCAGAGAGAGAATGAAACTCAGGTCGAGAAATATCAACTTTTTACGGGAGAAGACCAGACAGATGTCTGAAGGGCTCTGCGGAAAAAAAGGAGATGGAGCAAGATGGCACCCATGGGATAGGAGGCAGTGTACTATTGTGGATCAGGAACTGGTTAAAAGATAGAAAGCAGAGAATAGAGCGAAAAGGTCAATTTTCCCATTGGAGAAAAGTGAATAGTGGAGTACCCCAGGGATCTGTGCTGGGTATGCTGCTTTTTAATATATTCATAAATTACCTGGACATGGGAATAACAAATGAGGTAATCAAATTTGCAGATGATATACAATTATTCAAAGTTGTTAAAACCCATGAGGATTGTGGAAAATTGCATAAACTGGAAGACTGGGCTTCCAAATGGCAGATGAAATTTAATGTGGACAAGTGAAAAGTTATGCACCTAGGAAAGAACAACCCAAAATATGGTTACACGATGCAAGGTTCCACATTAGGAACCACCACCCAGGAAAAAGATTTAGGAATCATCATGGATAACATGTTGAAACCCTCTGGCCCAGTGTGCAGCAGTGGCCAAGAGAGCAAATAGAATGCTAGGTATCATAAGGAAAGGAATGGAGAATAAAACAAACGATATTATAATGCCTCTGTATTGTTCCATGGTGCGACCGCACCTTAAATATTGTGCGCAATTCTGGTCACCATATCTTAAAAAGGATATAGCATTATTAGAAAAGGTACAGAGAAGAGCCATCAGAATGGTAAAGGGGATGGAAGGATACCTCTATGAAGAGAGGCTAAAAAAGTTATGGCTCTTCAACCTGGAAAAGAGATGGCTGAGGGGAGATATGATAGAAGTCTATAAATTAATGAATGGAGTGGAACGGGTAAACACAAGTTGATTGTTTACCTCATCAGAATATAGAAAGACTAGTGGACATGCAATGAAGCTACAGGGTAACTTATTTAAGACTAATAAGAGAAAATGAAAATGAAATTGAAAAGTTCTATGAACAAGTACAAGCTGAAATTGACAGAACATGCAAACAGGATGTCCTGATAGTCATGGGTGACTGGAACGCAAAAGTTGGCAACAAAGAAGGCGGCAAAGTAGTTGGAAAATATGGACTTGGCAAGAGAAATGAAGCTGGAGAAAGACTGATAGAATTCTGCAAGACGAACAATCTATTCATCTCAAACACCTTCTTCCATCAACACAAGCGGCGACTGTACACATGGACTTCACCCAATGGATTGTATAAAAATCAAATTGACTACATTTGTGGAAGTCAACGATGGAAAAGTTCTATAACATCAACAAAGGCAAAACCTGGAGCTGACTGTGCTACAGATCATCAACTACTAGTATGCAAACTCAAGCTAAAGTTGAAAAAAAGCAAACCACTCATGAATGCAGCAAAATATGACCTTGAGAATATACCACTGGAATTTAAAGACTGCCTGCAAAATTGATTTGCTGCTTTAGATACAAATGACAGAGCTCCAGAAGAGTTATGGAATGACATCAAGAAGGTTGTGCTGGAAGAAAGCGAGAAGTCTCTACAAAAGGTGAAAAAGCAAAAACGGCCAAAATGGATGACGGAAGAAACTGAAAATTGCCCAGAAACGCAGAGAAGCTAAAGCCAGAGAAAAAAAGAAAGACAATAACAGAACTCAACAGAGATTTCCAATGTGTAGCAAGACAGGACAAGGAAAAGTACTACAACAATGCATGCAAGGAAATAGAAGCAGAAACTATTAGAGGAAGAACAAGATCGGCTTTCCTAAAGCTACGAGAGTTAAAGAAAAAGTTCCAGTCTCAAATTGGAATGTTACAAGATGCTCAAGGTTCTATGTTGAATGATGCTGAGAAGATCAAGAAAAGGTGGAAGGAATATACAGAGTTTTTATATGATAAAGATCAAGTGGACCAACAGCCGTTTCAACCTGTACCTTATGATCGGGAACCATTGGTGATGAAAATAGTTAAAGCAGCATTGAAAGCCTTATCAAAGAACAAAGCACCAGGCATTCATAGCATTCCCACAGAAGTGTTACAGCAATCTGATGCAGCTGTTACCGTACTTACAAGGCTCTGCCAAGAAATATGGAAGACAACATCATGGCCAACTGACTGGAAAAGATCTGTGTTTGTACCAATACTAAAGAAAGGTGATCCAACTGACTGGAAATTATCGCACAATCGCTCTGATCCCACATGCCAGCAAGATTCTACTGAAGATTATTCAAAAGAGACTACAACCATACCTGGAACAAGAACTACCTGAAGTGCAAGCAGGGTTCAGGAAAGGGCGAGGAACGAGAGACATCATTGCGGATGTGAGATGGATCCTTGAAAAGGCTAAATACCAAAAGGATATCTATTTGTGCTTTATCGACTATAGCAAGGCTTTTGACTGTGTAAACTATGAGAAACTCTGGGCCACATTAAGAAGCATGGGTATACCAGAACACCTAATCGTACTCTTGCACAATCTGTACATTGATCAAGAAGCAGCAGTTTGAACGGAACACGGACAAACAGAATGGTTTAAAATAAGCAAAGGTGTAAGACATGGCTGCATACTTTCCCCCTACCTGTTTAATTTATATGCAGAACAAATCATCAGAGAAGCAGGATTGTATGAAGACAACAGAGGTGTGAAGATTGGTGGAAGACTCATCAACAACCTTTGCTATGCTGATGATACCACATTACTGGCGGAAAGTGAAGATGATCTGAAACATTTGCTTCTCACAATCAAAGAACATAGTCTCAAAATGGGCCTGCACCTTAATGTAAAGAAGACAAAGATCATGACAACTGGCATAATCAACATGTTCATCGTTGAAGGAGAAGAAATTGAAATCGTGAACAACTTTAACCTACTTGGATCAACTATCAATAAAGAAGTAACAAGCAGTCAAGAAATCAGACAACGCATTGCTCTTGGCAGAATGGCTATGAAAGACCTAGATAAGATTCTCAAGAGCAGAGATGTCTCTCGCCATACAAAGATTCGACTTTTTCAAGCCATGGTTTGTTCAACAACATCATATGGATGTGAAAGTTGGACAGTGAAAAAGATAGACAGGAAGAAAATTGATGCCTTTGAATTATGATGCTGGCGGCGAATACTGTGTATACCATGGACTGCCCGAAGAACAAACCAGTCGGTACTAGAGGAGATCAAACCTAAGCTTTCTTTAGAAGCTCAGATGACAAGACTTCGACTTTCATACTTTGGACACATCATGCGAAGAGAGAGATCATTAGAGAAAGACATCATGCTTGGCAAGATAGAAGGTCAGCGCAAAAGAGTGGAGAAGTGGCCTAGTGGTTGGGGCAAGGTACTTCAGGCCAGAAGGTCAGGGGTTCAAATCCCACTAGAGGACAGCAACCTTGGACCGGAAGGACTAGGGTTTCTAGTCCCACAGGTGCTCCTTGTGGTCTTGGGCAAGCCACTTAACCCTCCATAGCCCATGTTCCCTGTAAAATAGTTATCTCCAAGTTATAATGCCCTGTTCAATGTAATTTCAGTTTGTTCAATGTAAACCGCACTGATGCAGAATATTTATTTATTTATTTATTTACAGTCTCTTATATACCGCACTATTCACCATCAGCGCGGTTCACATGGAACAAAATGCTCAGTACATTTAACACGTATGAGTTTACATGTAACAGGGCATAAAAACTTGGATAACCGGGGTAATAGCGTGGTATATAAGAGAATGTAAATAAATAAAAATAAAATAAATAAAAGAGGAAGGCCAGCAATGAGATGGATCGATACAACAACAGCAGCTACGGGTACCAGTCTGTCAACAATGAGCCACCTGACTCAAGACCGAACACAATTTAGGATAGCTATCCAGAGGGTCGCCATGAGTCGACTCCGACTCCGACTCGACGGCACTTAACAACAACAAGAGAAAATATTTTTTCACTCAACGTGTAATCAAACTCTGGAATTCATTACCAGAGGATGTAGTAAAAGTTGTTAGTGTAGCCGGGGTTTTAAAAAGGTTTGGACAAGTTCCTGGAGGAAAGGTCCATAAACCATTATTAAAGGGGATCTGGGATTTTCACTGCTTGCCCCAATACAAGCATTGTGGAACCTGTGTCTTTTATGGAAACTTCTAGGTACTTATGATCTAGATTGGCCACTGCTGGAAACAGGATACTGGGCTTGATGGACCTTGGTCTGACCCAGTATGTCATATCTTATGTTCGAAAGCTGGGGGGGTGCTTCTACGAGGGCTCTGTCGGTGTCAACGTCCCCCATGTGAGGACTGATTTTCTGCTTGTTCCCAGAAAGCTACTAGATTTTCTGGCCTCTTGAATGCTGTTCCTACATACCTATGATCTTTGTAACTCATGCACTTTGTTCGTGTTTTCTTTCTTTTATGTTTTTGTTTCCTTACGGTTTATCTTTTGAATAAAGCTTGTTAAATAAATGTGGAGTCCAATTCCAAAATATGAAAATCCAGCTCGCAGGCTTGTCCAAATCAAAAATGGGCCCAATTTAAAAGTTATGCCACAACCGTTGTTTTGGAATGGGGGACATAGATGTTTTTGGCAAAGCACAACAAAGCATTATGCAATATGAGACATGGCTATATGCAGCAAATGGCTTTGTATGTCCCTATGCTCACCGTATTCTGAAAAGATTGATGTTTTCGATCCCGCCATATACCTGCGAACAGCCACGACCCCATGTAAAACGTGTGTTTCCTAAGCTGCTCCTCTCACTGACAGTGTTGTGCTGGTACAAATTACACATGAATACTGATGATACATAAATGTTGGATGCAAACTAGACAATACATACCAGCCTACTGCATGCCCAGAACACTGCAAAGTAATCTAAGTACACTCTAAGACAGTATAAAAGCAGGAAGAAAGTAATGTGTTTGTCATGACATACCTTGCATCAGAACATACGTGGTAGTACAAGACATCATAAGAACATAAATGCCTTACTGGGTCAGACCAAGATCTATCAAGCCCAGTATGCTGTTTCCAACCGTGGCTAATCCAGGCCACAAGTACCCGGCAGGTTCCCAGAGAGGCACTCAGGTTCTACAATGCTTGTCCTGGGGGCAAGCAGTGGGTCCTCTTTAATAATGGTTTATGGACCTTTCCTCCAAGAACTTATCCAAACCTTTTTTAAACCCAGCTAAACTAATAGCTTTTATTACATCTTCCGGTAACAAATTCCAGAGTTTGATTATACATTGAGTAAAAAAATATTTTCTCTCCTTAGTCTTAAATGGGTTGCATTGTAGCTTCATTGTTTGTCCTCTAGTCTTTCTACGTTTTGATGGCAGAAACAATATATGCTTACCTGTTCCATTCCATTCATTAATTTATATATACCTCTATCATATCGCCACCTCTGCCGTGTCTTTTCCAAGTTGAAGAGCCCCAACCTTTTAAGGCTCTCCTCATAGCAGTATTCTTCCATTCCCTTTACCATTTTTGTCGCTCTGCTTTGTAATTCAGCTATATCCTTTTTAAGATATGGTGACCAGAATTGCAGACAATATTTAAGGTGCAGTCTCACCATGGAACAATACAGAGGCATTATAATATCCTTTGTTTCATTCTCCATTCCTTTCTTTATGATTCCTAGCATTCTATTTGCCTTCTTGGTTGCTGCTGCACACTGGGCAGAGGGTTTCAACCTGTTATCCACGATGACGCCTAAATCCTTTTTCCTGGGTGGTGGTTTCTAAGGTGATACTTTGCATCGTGTAACTATAGTTTGGGTTGTTGTTTCCCAGGTGCATAACTTTGCACTTGTCCACATTAAATTTCATCTGCCATTTGGATGCCCAGTCTTCCAATTTTTCAAGGTTCTCTTGGAATTTTTTGTAATCCTCTTGCATTTTAACAACTTTGAATAATTGTGTCATCTGCAAATTTGATCAGCTCACATGTTATTCGTATTTCCAGGTCATTTATGAATATGTTAAAAAGCAGCGGGCGCAGCACAGGTCCTTGGGATACTCCACTATTCATCTTTCTCCATTGAGAAAATTGGCCATTTAGCCCTACTCTCTGCTTTCTGTCTTTTAACCAGTTCCTGATCCACATTACTACACTGCCTCCATCCCATGACATTTTAATTTCGCCAAGAGTCTCTCATGAGGGACCTTGTCAAAGGCTTGGTGAAAATCCAGATATACTATATCAATTGTCTCACCTTTGTCTACCTGTTTATTCATAGCTTCAAAAAAATATAACAGATTGGTAAGACAAGACTTTCCTTGGCTAAATCCCTGTTAGTTTTCTCCCATTAAATCGTGGCTATCTATATCTTCAGTAATTTTATTCTTTACAACGGTTTCTACCATTTTGCCCAGTACTAAAGTCAGGCTCACTAGTCTGTAGTTTCCCGATCATCCCTGGAAACATTTTTAAAAACTGGAGCTACATTGGCCACTCTTCAGTCCTCAGGTATTACAAATGATTTTAATGATAGTTCACAGATTATTAAAAATAGGCCTGCAATCCCATATTTCAGTTCTTTCAACACTCTTCGATGTATACTATCCGGTCCAGGTGATTTGCTACTCTTCAGTTTATCAGGTGTCATACATCCTCTCAGTTAATCAATATTTCTTTCAATTCTTCTGCTATATCACCTTTATATACCCCCTTCAAGGCATGGGTAACTTCCCTACATCTTCTTCAGTAAGGACCAAAGCAAAGAATTCATTCAGTCTCTCCTCTATGGCCTTGCCCTCCCTCAGCGCCCCTTTTATCCCTCTATCATCCAGTGGCCCAACAGACTCTCTCACTGCAAACTTCTTTTCAAATTCTCTCTTTGCCTGCCTTATCAATGCTTTGTATCTAACTTGCCAATGCTTATGTTGTTTCCGGTGTTCGTCATTAGGCTCCTTTTTCCATTGCCTGAAATATGCTTTTTTGGCCACAACATACTCCTCATGCCACATGCCTTTAAACCATGCTGGCAGTTTTTTGGCCTTTTTTCCACTTTTATTAAAGCATGAAATACATCTGGTCTTGGCTGCCAAGACAGTACTTTTAAAGAACGCCCATGCTTGATGTAAATCTTCAACCTTTGCAGCTGCTCCTTTTAGTTTTTTCTTAATTATTTTACTCATTTTATCATAGTCTCCCTATTGAAAGTTAAAAGGTAGTACTGTAGATTTCCTTGCTATCTTTCTTCCATTTATTAAATCAAATGCGATCATGTTATATTAGTTATACTTGCACTAGTCATCTCTGAAAACAGGCTTATAATGCTAAGTATGGACCAGAAAAAATAATCAAGAAAGGTTCTCCAGAGCAAAATGTCAAAACATATCCCTGTCATAAGAAGGGATCCTCAGAATGGGAGCATTCAACAGGGCAAACAGCATTAATACATGCCCAAAGGCACCATCATCGTTCTCTATAAATGTGTATATGTTTAGAGACCAATGATGGTGCTTCTGGGCATGTCTTAATGCTATTTGCACTGTTGAATGCTCTCATTCTGAGGATCCCTGGTTAGCAACAGGGATATGTTTTGACATTTCGCTATAGAGCACTTGCTCTGATTTATTCTGCCCGATTACAATGGCACCTGGTGACACTGCAGCCATCCCTACGGTCCAGATATTGGTCAGGCATTCATGTTCCCCCAGATCTTCAGATGAGCACACCAGATCCTCCCTGTGCAACACTCAAACCACACACACACACTCATTTGCAGTCATAAATAATATACCTCTGCCAAAACCATGTCCTGCACCTATAAACAACTGCTGTGAAGACATAATGGCATGGCATCTCAGGACACTACATCTGTTCTGCATTTCTCAGCCAAACACGATTCTGCTCCATACTACTGCACATACCATCCCCATATCCATATTACCATTTTTCCTAACACTGGAATTGTTAGGGAAGCTGAGAATAGCCCCTTTAGCACAAACAGCAAACGACAGCATAGCCACAATAAAAACTATTGCAGTGTTTTATATTTCTGTAGGGTTGTTTTTGTTTTTTTTTATTGTTCCTTACAAACGTCCCTCACTTGTGCATTCTATTCTTTACAACTGCATCTTTTGCCCTCCCAGACAGCAGACACACCACTCCAATACAAACGTGTCACAGCCATTCATCTCTATGGGACGCATTGAAGATCAGAGCATACATTTTTCTATGTCCTGGTCTTAATACACATTGTCGGTGGTATAACTTAGGTGTCAACAGGAAACACTCAGGACGAACAAGGGCCTTTCATGAATATGCTTTCTACATCTCCATTGCTTGCCATGCCCCGTTCCACCCCCTCCCGCCCACATTTTGAGATCCCCGTTCTAGTGCCGTGTATGTGCAGGGCCGCATGGTTTCAAAATACGGTTCTAAACATTTTAATGAGAAAAATGTCTATCCTGCATGTCTAACCGGCTTATTCGTGTTCTGGAATGATCTACTACTACTACTATTAAACATTTATAAAATGTTACAAGTCATATGCAGCACTGTACAAACACAGATAGAGTGTAAGGAGACACAAGGAACAAGGGATTAAGATACAAAAGCAGCCTCAAAGAGATAAGCCTTTAGCATAGATATGAAAAGGGGCAGAGATGAAGCCTGACATACAAAGGAAGTCTGTTCCAGGCATAAGGAGCAGCAAGGTGAAAGGACCGAAGTCTGGAGTTAGCAGTGGAAGAAAAGAGCAAAGAAAGGAGCAAGCCGGTAGAAGAGCGGCGTTCACGAAGAGGAGTGTAGGGGGAGAGGAGAGAGGAAAAGTAGTGAGGAGTAGAAGAATGAATGCATTTAAAGGTCAGAAGGAGAAGTTTGAATAGGATACGGAAACGGAAGGGAAGCCAATGAAGTGACTTGAAAAGAGGGGTTATATAAGTATATTGAAGCTGTAGAAAGATTAGTCATGCAGCAGAGTTCTTAATAGTTTGAAGGGGAGAAAGATGACTCAAAGGGAGACCGGCAAGGAGGAGGTTGCAATAGTTGAGAAGGGAATTAGAGAGTGGACAAGTGTTTTAGTAGTGTGTTCAGAAAAGAAATGGAGAGTTTTGTTAATGTTAAAGAGAAAGAAATGACAGGTTTTAGCTATCTGTTGGACATGTGAGAAGGAAAGGGAAGAGTCAAAAATGACACCAATGGTTACGGACTGAGAAAACAGGAAGAAGACTAGTGTTAGCAACAAAGATAGAGAAAGGAGGAAGAGGAGAAGGTGGTTTAGGAGGAAAAATAAGAAGTTCAGTTTTGTCCATGTTTAGTTTCAAATGGCGGTGAGACATCCAGATGGCGATGTCAGAGAAACCAGCAGAGATACGGGCCTGGGGGGTCTGAGAAATATCAGATGAAGAAAGATAGATCAGAGAATCGTCAGCATAAAAATGATACTGAAATCCATGGGAGTAGATGAGAGCACCAAGGGACTGGGTGTAAAGAGAGAAAAGGAGAGGTCCCAATACAGACCCTTGGGATACACCAACTTCTTCGTCTGCAACGTGTCCAAAATACTGCTGTTCGTATTCAAACTCACACCTCACGCTTTGATCACATCACCCCCCTCTTAATACACCTGCACTGGCTTTCCATTGTTTTTCGGATACAGTTCAAATTTCTCATTTTTGTTCACAGGGCAATTCATTCAAGTACCCCTTTCTACCTCGCTGACCAGGTCCATCTCCACACCCCTCACCGTTTTCTCCGATCCATTCACATTAACTACATGTCCCTTCCCTCCCCAGGCTCACTTGGAATTCACCCGTTCCTCAGCTTTCTACTTCCTTGGTCCTAGATTCCGGAACTCACTCCCCCCTGCACTTCGCTTACAACCCTCCTTCAATTCTTTTAAAGCTAAACTGAAAACTCACCTCTTCTGCTCCATCTTTGACCTCCCTCCCCCACCTTCTCCCCTCTCCCCACCTCCTCGGTAAGATGCAGCCCTCCTGCCCCCTCCCCTCTCCGTACTCCCCTGATCACCTTCCCTCGCTAACATACATTGTCTGTCCATTTGTCTACCCCCCTCTCTTTACTATTGTATGCACTTTTTGCCTTTATTTCAGCTGTCCTTACTCTTTTCTGTCCCTTTTAAAGATTTTATGGCGTTCCTTTCCTTTCCTTTTCACAGCTTTTTAACTTTTGCTTGTAAACCGCCCAGATGCTTTTGTTTATGGGCGGTATATAAAGTTTTAAATAAACATAGACAAACTGAGAGTGGGATAGCAGTAGAGGAGGATTCTCCAGAATAAACACTGAAAGAGCAATGGGAGAAATAAGAAGAGAACTAGGACAGGACAGAGCCCCTAAAACCAAGTGTCAAGGAGAAGGTGGTGGTCAACAGTATCAAGAGGAGCAGCAAGGTCAAGAAGGATAAGGATAGAGTAAAGGTCTTTAGAGTTAGCCAGGAGCAAGTCATTGGAAACTTTGGCAAGTGCCATTTCAGTAGGATTTAAGGGGTGAAAGCCAGATTGAACAGGATCCAGAACGGTGGAGGACTGTGCGCTCAAGAAGTTTGAAAACGAAAGGAAGAAGGGAGATGAGAAAATAATTAGAAGAAGAGCTATGATCAAGAGAAGGTTTCATGAGCAAGGTTGTGACCACAGCATGCTTGAAGGCTGTAGGGATAGTAGCAGTGGAGAGCGAGAGGTTGAAAATATGTGAGATGGAAAGGATGACAGAAGAGGAAATGGAGTTAAGAAGATGGGTGGGGATAGGATCAGAAGAGCACATAGTAAGTTTGAAGGAGGAAAGAAGATGAGAGGTTTCATCTTCAGAGATCATGGAAAAGGATGAAAAGATAATAGAGATTGATGGGAAAAGTTGGTATTGAGGGGGGAAGAGGGGGTGAAGTTGCTCTAGTGGGGAACTGGAGAGTAATCTTGTGGATTTTGTTATGGATAAAGTCAGCTAGAGTTTGGGCAGAAAGAGAAGGGGAGGGGTTGGAGGGGGAGGCGCCTTGAGGAGAGAGTTAAGAGTAGAGAAAAGACGGCGGGGGTCAGTGCCAAGAGAATTAGTCAGGGGGATATATTATTTTTGCTTGGCAAGTGCAAAGGCTGACTTGGAAAGAGGTAAGTATGAATCTGAAGTGAAGAAAGTCAGAAAGGAAGCAAGATTAGAGTCAAATGGGCTAAGCTGAACGGGCACAGGAGCAGAGATAGTGGGTAGTTAAGGAAACCAGGGCTGGGGTGTAGTGCATCTCACAGAGCATGGGATGGGTGGAGCAAGAATATCTACAGCAGAGGAGAGCGCAGTATTATAAGAAACTATGACTTCATCAACAGACCTCCTTAGACTAAAAAACAAGATAGAAAACAGAGAGTAGAGTTAAATGGTCAATTTTCTCAATGGAGAAAGGTGAATAGTGAAGTACCCCAGGGATATGTGTTGGGCCCTCTGCTTTTTAACATATTCATAAATGGCCTGGAAATGGAAACAATGATAATGTGATCAAATTTGAGAAACTGGGAGACTAAGGGCCCGATTCTGGGATGGAGGTTGCAGGGCTGTACGCTCCACCTCGAAGGTGGAATAAGCAGCACCAACCTAACGATTGAGCCCAGGATCCCCTCCAGGGCCGAGGAGTTCCTATCACCTGATCCAGGCCCCAGTAGGCCAGCCGTGGGTCGGGCGGCAGGGAAGAGGTGGGGCCTAAGCCACAGGAGTCGGGGGCATCTGTGGGGAGGATGTCCCCGCAAGGAACAGAGGCACGCCGGGCCATCCACGGGCTATTCTGTTTACTGTGGGAATGTTTTGTTCTCGTGGTCCAGAATCGGGTCCTAACTGATCTTCCTCGGGGATGTCCAAATGGGCCAGATGGCCATCTCTCTGAATTGGGCTCCACGTGCCCAAATGGTAGAGGAAATTTAATGTGGACAATTGCAAAGTTATTCACTTACAGAAGAAGAACCCAAACTATGGTTACATGATGCAAGGTTCCACATTAGGAATCACCACCCAAGAAAAGGATCTAGGCATCATCATACATTGAAACTATCTGCCCGGTGTGCAGCAGAAGCCAATAAAGCAAACAAAATACTAGAAATCATAAGGAAAAGAATGGAGAATAAAAACCAAGGATATTATAATGCCTATGTATCAATCCTTAGTGCAATCACACCTCGAATATTGTGTGTGGTTGTGGTCACCATATCTTAAAAACGATATAATGGGTCAGAAAAGGTACAGAGAAGAGCAACTAAAATGATAATGGGGATGGAAGGATACCCCTATGAGGAAAGGCTTAAAAGGTTAGAGCTCTTCAGCTCCGAAAAGAGATGGCTGAGAGGCGATATGATCGAGGTCTATAAAATAATGAGTGGAGTGCAACAAGTAAACACAGATTGGTTGTCTACTCCTTCAAAAAGTAGAAAGACTAGGGGACATGCAACGAAGCTACAATATAGCACTTTTAAGACAAATCGGAGAAAATATTTTTTCACTTTACGTGTAATCAAACTCTGGGAGGCATTTTTACCGAAGGTTAATGTGTGTTAAGTGCTGCACTGTCCATTCATTTTTATGGGCCATTGCAGCGCTTAACATGGGTTAACTTTCATTAACGCGCATTAAGCTTTAGTAAACATGCCCCTGGAATTTGTTACCAGAGGATACAGTAAAAGCTGTTAGTGTAGCTGGGTTTAAAGAAGCTTGGACAAGTTACTGGAGGCAGGGGTGGCCCCCAAGGGGGGGGGCGGGGCCATGTGCAGAGACTCATTATGGGGCCTCATTTGCATAAATATTTGCATAATGTTAATGTGCACTAACCTTTAGTAAACATGCCTCTTAATGAGTGTATGGATAAAGAAAGACTACCAGATTTCTACATTACTATACTCCAGTGCCAACCGCCAGCACATTAGGAAATACTATAAACACTGCCCATTTAGAACCCATAGTAAACCAGTCATATCATAACAGCACTACCAGGACTCACAAAAGCACCATACCCTACCTATCAAAAGGCAACACTGTAAATATTAAACCAATACATCTCAGAGAATACCAACACATCTCCTACAGAGGAAAGAGAACAAGTGGCACTGTCAAATAGAAACTACATAAACAGAACACCTCAACTCAGTTACACATGCAGAACATAGACCGTCACCAAACAAAGAACATCTTTGTTAGTGATATAGCGGAAGGGCTGTCGGGTAAGGTTTGCCTCTTTGCGGATGATACCAAAATCTGCAATAGAGTAGACACCCAGGAAGTTGTAGATAACATGAGGAGGGATCTAGCTAAGCTTGAAGAATGGTCTAGAATTTGGCAGCTGGGATTTAATGTTAAAAAATGTAAGGTCATGCATTTGGGCTGCAGCAATCCAAGGGAGCAATACAGTATAGGAGGTGAAGTACTTTTGTCCACTAAAGAAGAGCGGGACCTAGGCGTGGTTGTGTCTGATGATCTTAAAGTAGCTAAACAGGTAGAAAAGGCGACGGCAAAAGCTAGAAGGATGCTTGGGTGCATACGGAGAGGAATGGCTAGCAGAAAAAAGGAGGTGATAATGCCTCTGTATAAGTCTTTGGTGCGACCTCATTTGGAGTATGGTGTGCAATTCTGGAGACCGCACCTTCAAAAGGATGTGAACAGGATGGAGTCGGTGCAGAGGGTTGCTACTAAAATGATTAATGGGCTTCATTATAAAGCATATGAGGACAGACTTAAGGATCTTAATATGTACACCTTAGAGGAAAGGCGGGATAGAGGTGATATGATTGAGATGTTTAAATACCTCCGTGGCATAAATGTTCAGGGAGAGAGCCTCTTTCAATTGAAAGCAAGTTCTGCTACGAGGGGACATGGGATGAGGGTGAAGGGAGATAGATTCAGGAGTGATATGCGGAAATATTTCTTTACGGAAAGAGTAGTGGATCCGTGGAATAGTCTCCCAGTGGAGGTGGTGGAGATGAGGACAGTAACTGAATTCAAAAAAGCATGGGACCAACACAGAGGATCTCTAAAGGTAAAAAGTGGACTGTTGTAGTTGTTGTTATGGAAGGACAGACTAGATGGGCCTTGTGGTCTTTTTCTGTCGTCATGTTTCTATGTTTCTAAGGGATCACAATTTAGAAATAGGAAGATAATAATTAAACTGGGAACCCCAAAAGCCAAACTTGGAATGTACAACAACACTGCAGAAATAAAGCTATAAATTAATTTCCTCTTTGTACTAAACAAAATGCAGATGTTAACGATGCTCATTTCCCAGAGTTGACATATTCCAATTAATAAATTCAAAATTAAAAAAGTATTTTTCTAGCTTTTGTTGTTTGTGCATTTTATTTTTCAGTTGCAATTGCTTCAGTCACTTTTTTCTGGTTTCTTCGTGTCTTCTGCTAACTCTCCATTGTCTGCTGTCCATTTGTCCTTTCTTCTCTCTTCTAGTTTTTTTCCATTCTCTTTCTACATCTGCTTTAACATACTGATATTTCCCCTTTTACTCTTTTCTCCATTTCTTTCTTTATTCCTTTTTCATCCACTTAAACTTCACCCCTCCATCCTCAATCCCCACTTACTCTCCCAATAACCCAGCTAATCGTAGATTTTTCTTCCCTCCCACATAAAATATATTATCCCCTCTCCATCCTCATTCCCCCAGCCCCATCATTCTCCCATCCTCCCCAATTTTCAATCCTAGCCCCACCCCCATCAGCCCATTTCCATCCTAGCCCCCATCAGCCCATTTCCATCCTAGCCCTCCCATCAGCCATTTTCAGTCCTATCCTAGCCCCTCCATCAGTCCATTTTCAATCCTAGGCCCCCATCAGCCATTTCCAGTCCCATCCTAGCCTCTCCATCAGCCAGTTTCCAGTCCTAGCTCCCCCCACTCAGCCCATTTCCAGTCCTAGCTCCCCTCACTCAGCCCACTTCCAGTCCTAGCTCCCCCCACTCAGCCCACTTCCAGTCCAAGCCCCCCTTCCCCATCAGCTATTTCCAGTCTTAGCCCCTCCTCCCAAAGAGCCCTATGACTGTCCAACAGGCCTTAGAGCAGGGGTTCTCAACCCTGTCCTCAGGACCCACCTAGCCAGTCGGGTTTTCAGGATAACCACAATGAATATGTATGAGAGAGATTTGCATACACTGCCTCCATTATATGCAAATCTCTCCCATGCATATTCATTGTGGTTTTCCTGAAAACCCGACTGGCTAGGTGGGTCCCGAGGACAGGGTTGAGAACCCCTGCCTTAGAGGGAGCCGGAGAGGCCCCAGCTCACCTCTGACAGCTATCGAAGTGAAGAGCAGCATTTTTCTTCACTTCGACAACAGTATTGTAGTATAGGCCTCTGGTGCACTGGAGGTCAAAGGGAATTTCCTGTTTCCCGGCACTCAGCGTGCCAGCTGCCTATATACAACACAGCTGCCAAAGTGAAGAAAAATGGCGCTCTTCACTTCGGCAGCTGTCAGAGGTGAGCCAGGGCCTCTCCAGCTCCTTCTAAAGCTGACCCTGCCGGTGCCAAATATGCAAAATGTTGTTGGCGCAGGGCCCTGTGCAAACAACATTCTCACACAATGGATGGGCCGGCCCTAACTGGACGAAAAGTCCATAAACCATTATTAAAGTGGACTGGAAAATCCATTGCTTACCCCTGAGATAAGCAGCATGAAATCTGTCTACTCTTTGGGAATCTGACAGTTACTTGGGACCTGTTGGTTGGAAATGGGATACTGTGCTCGATGGACCATTGGTCTAACCTAGTATGGTGTATCTTATTCAAAAAGTAAATAAGAAATCAAAAATTCTGACTGAAAACTTTGTGGAAACCCCTTGAGTCATTTAGGTTATGAGTCCACCAACTTTGCACAGCCAAAAGGGTGGGGGTGTATGTTCTGCCTATTCTTCTTGGAAGAATAGCTCAAGCTCTTTCAAGTTGGACTGCATTCTTCATGCCTTGCCATATATTTTCTATGGCAGTGGTTCCCAAACCTGTTCTAATGAACCCCAGTGAGGCTGCAATAAATATTAATGAGATAAATTTGCATGAACTATTTCCACTGCATGCAGATTTCTCTCATGCATGCAAAGCATAAGATATATATGATAGTCTAAGGTAGGATTTTTGTTTGTCTGGTTTCCTCTTTTCAAGCTGTTTGGATGAAGCTTCCACTGGCCACTATGGAGTCTATTCTGTCCCGTGAATAGCGGGGATGGACACCCCATTGGGACGTCCATCTCCGCTATTCACTCCCCTTCCATTCCCGGCAGAAGCCTCCCCATACAAACAAGGCATCAGGAGGGGGCATTGCGGAAGCAGAGTGAGGGTGGGCAGTGGACGACCTCAGACGTACAGGGCCGGTTCCGAAGTTGGCCCTGTACATCCGGGGTCAGCAAATTGGACAGGGGACATATTCCATCTCAGAGGTGGAATAAGTCCCCATGGACATCAGGGAATGACAGGCCCGGGCGGTGTCAAAAAGGTGAGGGGTGCAGGGGATTCCCTGCAGTCTGACCCTAGCCATGGAAGGCCAGATCGGGGGTCGGGCTGCAGGGAAAGAGGAATGTGGTCAGCGACCGGGGATCATGGCTCCTGAATGGAGCTGCGGTGTCATGGCAACACGACACCATGGCACCGCAGCTCCATTCAGGAGCCTGGCTGAGTTAGCCGGGCAGGGGTCTGCACATGCAAGCCAATTGGAATCGAGTCCCAGACTGCACATACAAACCCTAAACCCGATTCTGATCCCGCGGGGCATGTTTAGCCCACATGGGATCAGAATCGGGTCTGTCTCTCTAAGTCCTGTTCCGATTGGATGCACAGGGGCCTGGACGTGCTCTATGGAATGTGCCTCCACGGCTATAATCAATTGTTTGTATACAAGGATTACTGGTGACCTGTAGCGAATGAGGATCTGGTGTTACACAACACAACCTCATGAGTTGCTGTGGACTTGAAGATTAATTGCTATTGTAAACACTTTTACCTTCCTGGCATTGGATCGAGCTCCACAAGTGGAGGAGTTATTTTGTTTTTTACATTTTAAAGAATTTCTACCTTTTAAAGAATTTCCACCTTAATCATGTTTTGTATACATTTTATGTGATTGTTAGACTTACTCCCATTTAAAAAATGTTTTTTTGAGATATATTAAATAGTTTTTACGTCACCTTTGACTGAATCAATTTAAAAATGGGAAAACCAATCAGTTGATTGCATACAAGGTTTGGGGAAAGCAGACCACTGATTTACCACTGTGTATGAAGATATGATTGAGCTGTGCACATATTTAGATATTCTTCTATAGCAATGAGTGTCTGTAACAGCATAGTCTGACCACAGCTGCAATTCTTGAACCCACTGGGGGACATGGTGGGAGACACCCAGCTGGGGTCGACAACCCCCGGGCGAAAAAGGGTGTGAACGCCGGTCGAGGCAAGCCTTGTCAAAAGAGAAGGGAAAGCGAAGGACAGCATCAGGGATGGTGCCGGCTCAAGGTGGGAAGAGGAACCAGTAAGTAAACCGGGAAAAAAACAAGTTTTAAGGATAATTTTAGAGAATTTTTCTAGGGAAACAGGACGTGAATCCATTGGGCTCCACGGAAAAAAGGAGATTGAGCAAGATGGCACCCTTGAGAGCGAAGGGGACCATGCATGCGTGGCAGCATGTCGCAAAGGCTTTCTTTGAAAGCTAGGGAAATGCTCGTGAGCTCCGTCAGTGCCGACGTCACCCATATGTGAGGAATGACTTCCTGCTTATTCCTGGAGAACATCAGCTTAATTATGACGACAAGATATGGCCTTATAGGAATAGCCAATAGAAGATAGATAGTTTGTGCAACAGCATAAAACTGTTGCTCCTAAAATTATACTGTAAAACTAGACTAAGAAAGTTAAAGGAAGAGACTAGTGTACATCTACTCGTAACATCTGTCAAAGGATACCTTGACTTTTCTGTTCTTTTACCTTAGCTCTGTAATTCAAGTTTTGATGTTGCTAAGTTCCTATTTTTGACTTAGTAACTTAGTAAATGACGGCAGATAAAGACCAGTATGGTCCATCTAGTCTGCCCTGTGTGATGGCAAGAGTAGTTGCACCTGCCGCTCCGTGCAGGACACCCATCCCCACGTCTTTGTTTAGGGGTGAACCCACCACTCCATGTAAGACACCCCTATTTGTTGAGAATTTAGATGGTTCAATTTATTGTGATTTTATCCTGTAGCTGTAAAGGGATCCATTGTGTCTGTCCCATGCCATTTTGAACTCCGTCACCATGTTTGCCCCCACCACTTCCATCGGGAGGGCATTCCAAGCATCCACCACCCTTTCAGTGAAAAAGTATTTCCTGACATTGCCTTTCAATTTACCACCTTGCAGCTTCCTGTTATGCCCTCTAGTTTTACAGCTTCCCCGTCCTTGGAAGAGGTTTCTTTGACATATAAAAGATTAGCCTGATTAATAATAGAGAGTTGAATTATATCTGAATCCCCGCACGTTTTATCAATTTTCTCAGTTGCATAGTTTATATAATAAAGGCTCATTCTTACTATCCAAAAAACGTTTCTTTATTCCACATTTAGAGATAAATAGTTTGGGTGGAGCCAGGGTGGCATTACAATGTAAGAACATAAGATATGCCATACTGGGTCAGACCAAGGTCCATCAAGCCCAGTATCCTGTTTCCAACAGTGGCCAATCTAGGTCATACGTACCTAGCAGTTTCCCCAAAAGACACAGGTTCCGCAATGCTTGTACTGGGTCAAGCATTGATATCCTGGGTCCCTTCTTAATAATGGTTTATGGACCTTTCCTCCAGGAACTTGTCCAAACCTTTTTTAAATCCAGCTTCACTAACAGCCTTTACTGCATCCTCAGGTAACAAATTCCAGAGTTTGATTACACGTTGAGTGAAAAAATATTTTCTTTTATTAGTCTTAAAATAGTTTACCCTGTAGCTTCATTGCATGTCCCCTAGTCTTTCTATATTCTGATAACGTACACAATCGATCTACGTTTACCCGTTCCACTCCGTTCATTAATTTATAGACTTCTAGCATATCTCCCCTCAGCCGTCTCTTTTCCAGGTTAAAATATGGGTGTCAATACACAAATTCATGCCTTCCTTGGAATAGATGTAAATTTGTGAAAGTGTATGTGTGCACTACTGGAGCTGATTCTGGGTACCTATTTTATATAGTCACTTAAACGCCTATGTTGCCTTTATAAAATAGCACCTTTCTGGAATTTTGGCATATAATTGCAGGTACAGTTAATTTTATTTGATATACTGCCTAATACCAGCAGAGTGGAGGAGTAGCCTAGTGGTTAGAACACTGGCTCGGTAACCAAGCAACCAGGGTTCGACTCCCACTAGCAGTCCTTGTGGCCTTGGGCAAGTCACTTAACCCTCCACTGCCTCGGAAGAAAGGCCTGGCAATCTGCTTCCAGTGACACTGCCAAGAAAACCCAGGAGCTTCTGGGTCGCCAGGAGTCAGGACTGACTCGAAGGCACACATTGCATTTTTTACCAGTCTAGGTAATTAACAATAAAATAAAATTGCATGCCCCGTTTTAAAATTACTCTATTATTTATCGGAGAATATCACAAAATCATAAAGACTTTTCTACATTTTAAAGCCATTCTAAGGTTAATGTATTTAATTTTGTCATTTGATATACTTCCATTCAGCATAACAACGAAATTACAGTATATACGCCATAGAACAAGCACTGCAAACAAGAATAGACAAATTAAAACAAATTAGACCATGTAACACCGCCACAGCAGAACAGAGGAAAGATCATGAATTGCACATCATCAGTAGCCAAGAGGGAAAGGGAAAAAGAAAGCTTACCCAAATCTGCCAAATGGGGAGTAATTTAAGGATTGGGAAAGGAGAGATGCAATAACTATATTTTAATGCCTGACTTGAATTTTGTTTTTGAATTCTCAGCTTGCAAACTTGTGGAAGCCAAGATCCAAAATGAGAGTGTGAAATTACAGAAGGCAATATAATAAGAGGCCTCTAAACACAATTTAGAAAGCAGTGAAATGATCAAAAAGATTAGCCTGAGATGATCTTAGTGATTAACTGGGGCAACAGGGGGATAAGAAAAGAATCAAGATGGGACACATGAGAAAAAGGTACAATGAGCATCAGTACTTTAAATATTATTCTACTTGTGAATGGACACCAATGTTGTTCTACCAAATTAGGTATTATATGATCAAACCTCTTGGCATTGTATCTGCAGTATATCTTGTAATAACTGAATATTTATTTTTATTTATTTAAAAGGATTTATATTCAACACTATAATTCTAGGTGGATTACAATAAAAATGTACATCAAATCAATGACAAAGAAAGAAGCCAGACAAACACTGTACACACAGCGCATGGAAATCAACAAAACATTGACATCAGTATCTACCTGTTTTGATCTAGAGTTCATTGGGACATTAATATCAGCACTTACTTATTTTTGTCTTAAATACAAAATTAATATCCCTTCTATTCAACAAGAAGAGATTGATATGCCTGCTTGAACAAATACTTTTTCACTTGCTTTCTAAATAGTGTGATGGTGAAAGCCCTATGGAAAGCCTGAAAGGGAATGAAAATCCTGAAATCCCCATTGAAGGCAATGATAATGCACTGCTACAAGGAAAACTCAGCCTATGTCAGAGAAAAAGGCAGTTCCCTGTAGGAAGCAAACCACGCCCTAGTGCAAGGGTGGAGACTAACCCCCGTTCTGATTGGTCACAAGGAAGCAGGAAGCCAGGGTTAAAAACCACGGGCAGAGGGAAGGAAGGGAGACCTGAGGAGAGATCCGAAGGGAGACCTGAGGAGAGATCCGAAGGGAGACCTGAGGAGAGACCTGAGGAGGGACCCGAAGAGAGACCTGGAGACAGAACCGATTGGAGAACCGATTGGAGAACCCACAAAGAAGTTGGTCAGGGAAATATCCAGAGAGACAGTTGGAAGGCAAGAGAAAGCCAAGACCAGAGTCTGAAACCAGAGAGTCCAGGCAGAACAGCCTGGGTGAGAGAAGGTGCCAAGGGAAAGGCACGCTCTCAGACAAAGCCAGCATTCAAAGATAAAAGCACAGACAATTGGAGAAGCCGTGCAGGCCAGTCAAACAGTTGCTACAGCTGGGAGGATTGGAGAGGTGGAAAGAGCACCAGTGCTGACACAGAGAAACAGCCTCAAGGTAAAACTGACCATTTTATATCTGATAAATTGGCAAAAGAGATAAAGGCTAGTTTTATTGAGCAGGAGCTGGAACCCTCCCCCTCTACTGTGAAACGTTGGATTGAAAGCCTAGTACCTGCTGCAAACTCCAGACCAGATAACTCTGACGTTTGTGAAGCTTCTAAATTAGGGGCACTGCAGAGACTATTCTCTAGTGAGAGGATTCAAACCCCTAGTACCAAAACACCTGAAAAGGCTGACTTGCTGTGGGATCACTTCCACCAGTTTCTAAAGAGAGAAAAGCTAAAAGAAGTCCCCACATATGAGAAAGACTTTGGTAATTCTAATGGCATTGAGGAAATGCAGATAGAAATCACTGTGCCTGAATGTGATGATTTTCCTATACCAATGGACTGTTTGACTCACAAGAATACCGCAGTAAGAAAGTGAAACAGGAGAGAGTTTTAAAAGCCTTTTAATAAGGTAGCTTTTACCTGTGTCTCAGAAGAAAGCAGTGCTGTGCTGTATTCAGTGTTGAGAGTAACGGAGTTTGGGAAGATGTTTAGTGAAAGTGAAACCAGCTGTGTTTAATTCTGCTGCAGTATAGTGTGTGACCACACGGAGCAGTGCAGAGAACAGCAGAGAAGAAAAGTTTTGTTTTTCATTTCTCCTGGTTTTTCCTGTGTTCATCCTTTCATTTGGAGAAGTTATCCTAGTGCATTTGTTGTGTTTTGAACCTCCGCGTGCCTTTGAAAATCCCCATTGTATAAATAAAAATCTTGCAAAGCCTTACCACCTGCCTCAACTACAATTCATTCCTACAGAGTAAAGAACTTTTATTCTAAAGGACAGTAAGGCCGCCTATCAGCTGTCAGCCTCTTGGCCCAGCCGGTGGGTGTCGCAAGTTGGCGTAGTATTTAGGATTTTTTTTTCCACGCATGCGCAAAGATATTGCTTCAGGATTTCCACTGCAGGAGAAGCTTTGCTGAGGAGCCCAGCTGACGAGGGTCCAGAAAGCAGGTCCACAGTGCCCAGGAGACTACGGTTGACCATTGGAGGTGTTAAGCGCGAAGCTTCACCCACACCAGGTATTGGGTACCCAGCCGAGGGTCGGTTGAGGATACCAAGGGCACGGGTGTAAGCGCTAGCAGTAGTGTTAAAATAGCAAAAACCAAAGAGAGGGGAATACCTTCTTGTGTGTGTGGTCCCGCTCTTGGATTGTTTGTGTTTTGTAGGTAACCAAGATGGTGCTCCAGATACCAGACGTATTAAAATGAATGTCGCAGCAGTTTGAGCGCCAGGCTGATTTGTCCCTGGAGGCGCAGAGGCAGAGTGCTGCGCAGATACAGGCCCAACAACAGCCGCTGCTACAAATGTTGGAGGCTTACCTGGCCGAGCAGAAGAAGAAGACCGGACCAGAGACCACGTCATCCAGTTCCAGTACACCTGCTGCTTCTCTGAAGTTGGACTTGCAGGCTGGTGGGGCATTCAATATTGGACAACTTACACCAAGGGATGATATAGATGACTTTATTGAGGGATTTGAGAGGGTGGCGCACCTTAGTGGTTGGCCGCAGGAACAGTGGGCCATATGCCTGGCCGCATCCCTCACGGGGGAGGTCCTCGCTGCCTACCGGGCTATGCCACCCATGCTTGCTAGGGATTACAGGGAGCTCACTAAGGCAATTAGAGAGAGGTTGGGGCTCACTCCTCTAGTATACCATCGCCAATTGAGGGCTGTAAAATTGCAAGCAGGCGAGACGCCAAAGGCCCTATATCATAGAGTCCGAACCTTGCTGAATAAATGGCTGATTCCGGACGGTAAGACCGTGGAATCAATAATTGACAGTCTTATACTAGAACAGTACCTGGATGCTGTACCCCAACAATTAAAAACCTTCCTCATACTCCAGAACTGCAAGACCCCACAGGAGGCAGTAGCACTGTCATAGAGGTTTATGGAGGCAGAAATAAGTGCCCATAGTCACGACAGTACCTCCCCAGGTGGCAGTAGGAGGAGTATTAGAAAGGAGGAAAAGGAATACTGATAATGTGAAAGAAATGTAT
Organism: Ichthyophis bannanicus; assembly: GCA_033557465.1. Classification (NCBI taxonomy): domain Eukaryota; kingdom Metazoa; phylum Chordata; class Amphibia; order Gymnophiona; family Ichthyophiidae; genus Ichthyophis; species Ichthyophis bannanicus. Next base: position 121,823,671 of record CM066038.1, on the reverse strand, counting down.
AAACCCTTATCAAAAGGTTGTGTCTCTCATAGGAAATGCTATAAATGTGGGGAAGAAGGACATATCCAACGTAATTGCTTTGTGAGAACTGCATTGGTAGCGGAGAATCAGCCTAGGGAGAAAGAAAAATTCTTCCTGTCAGTGGAAGTACAGGGGATTGCAACCACTGCGCTTTTGGATTCGGGTGCTCAACATAGCATGCTATCCAAAGCGCTATGGTGAAAAACTGAGGCCCAAAGTGGGAACACAGCAATTCAGCCCATAACTCAGGTAAAAATCCGCTGTATACATGAAGGTATGTCCAGCTATCCAGTTTATAGTCTGAGAGTGAAAGGCTTAGGTGTGAGTAGACATATGCAAATAGCTGTGGTACCTAGGCTACCGCATGAATTGTTACTAGGGAAAGATTGGCCACAGTTAAGCAAAGGCCTGGGACAGGACTTGTTTAAAAAAGAGGCAGCTACCTCTAGGACGCCCCAAGTAGACGCCCTAGCACAATCAAAGGCGAAGATGAGCATGATTCCTAGCCCTTTGTTTGAAGCTCCTAGAAAACAAGAGCGTAAAACCTGTGCCCGGAATGAAGCGTCTACAGAGAAGCCAAAATGGGTGTTAAGATATGCTAAAATGAACCCCAACGCACGCACACCAAAAAGAGCCACTGCCAACGCTGCTGGGTACGATCTCTATAGCGCCGAGGATACGATTGTGCCAAAGCAAGGAAAAGCACTGGTAGACACAGCTTTACAGCTAGAACTCCCCATGGGTTGCTATGGACGCATAGCCCTGCGTTCTGGCCTTACCTGGAAATATTTCCTCGACATAGGAGCTGGAGTTATTGACCCAGACTTCAGGGGCACAGTGAAGGTGCTCATGTATAATTTTGGAAATCAAGATTTCAGGATTTCTACCGGAGACCGTATAGCGCAGATAATCTGCGAGAGGGTTGGTTTTCCCCCTCTAGAAGAGGTTCCCCACCTATCCACAACGACCCGGGGTGCCGGAAGCTTTGGCTCTACAGGAGGCACTAGCCTGGAGGGATTGTCGGCAGCAGTGGAGGAAAAGATGGAGGAAGACCTCGGACCCCAGTTAGAAAATTGTAAGGAGAATCCGAAATTGAGGTTCAAGGATAGCCTTTCATGGGCCCAGAAACAGGATTTGTTTCAACTGCTGGCTGGATTTCAGGAGGTGTTGACCTCAATGCCAGGGGAGGAGAATCTGGTTACCCAAGAGAAGATAAGGCCATCAGATGAAGTAAAGAAGCAATCACCTTGCAAGATAGCAGAATCTATGAGACATGAGTTCTGTCGGAGGGAAGATGGGAAAACCCATACACAACCCTATCCTCAGAGGGTGGTTGAGCTCAGGCAAGATAGAATGATGCTGACCCAGCTTACCATGGTAGATCCCGGAGCAGGGAGCATAGTGAGGACACATCAATCTACAGACCCCTCAGAAGGTATCACGACCTGTGCCAATATTATTGAGCCAGCCCGTGATATCTTAAGGGGGGGGGGGGATCTGTGATGGTGAAAGCCCTATGGAAAGCCTGAAAGGGGATGAAAATCCTGAAATCCCCATTGAAGGCAATGATAATGCACTGCTACAAGGAAAACTCAGCCTATGTCAGAGAAAAAGGCAGTTCCCTGTAGGAAGCAAACCACGCCCTAATGCAAGGGTGGAGACTAACCCCCATTCTGATTGGTCACAAGGAAGCAGGAAGCCAGGGTTAAAAACCACGGGCAGAGGGAAGGAAGGGAGACCTGAGGAGAGATCCGAAGGGAGACCTGAGGAGGGACCCGAAGAGAGACCTGGAGACAGAACCGATTGGAGAACCCACAAAGAAGTTGGTCAGGGAAATATCCAGAGAGCCAGTTGGAAGGCAAGAGAAAGCCAAGACCAGAGTCTGAAACCAGAGAGTCCAGGCAGAACAGCCTGGGTGAGAGAAGGTGCCAAGGGAAAGGCACGCTCTCAGACAAAGCCAGCATTCAAAGATAAAAGCACAGACAATTGGAGAAGCCGTGCAGGCCAGTCAAACAGTTGCTACAGCTGGGAGGATTGGAGAGGTGGAAAGAGCACCAGTGCTGACACAGAGAAACAGCCTCAAGGTAAAACTGACCATTTTATATCTGATAAATTGGCAAAAGAGATAAAGGCTAGTTTTATTGAGCAGGAGCTGGAACCCTCCCCCTCTACTGTGAAACGTTGGATTGAAAGCCTAGTACCTGCTGCAAACTCCAGACCAGATAACTCTGACGTTTGTGAAGCTTCTAAATTAGGGGCACTGCAGAGACTATTCTCTAGTGAGAGGATTCAAACCCCTAGTACCAAAACACCTGAAAAGGCTGACTTGCTGTGGGATCACTTCCACCAGTTTCTAAAGAGAGAAAAGCTAAAAGAAGACCCACATATGAGAAAGACTTTGGTAATTCTAATGGCATTGAGGAAATGCAGATAGAAACCACTGTGCCTGAATGTGATGATTTTCCTATACCAATGGACTGTTTGACTCACAAGAATACCGCAGTAAGAAAGTGAAACAGGAGAGAGTTTTAAAAGCCTTTTACTAAGGTAGCTATTACCTGTGTCTCAGAAGAAAGCAGTGCTGTGCTGTATTCAGTGTTGAGAGTAACGGAGTTTGGGAAGACGTTGTTTGGTGAAAGTGAAACCAGCTGTGTTTAATTCTGCTGCAGTATAGTGTGTGACCACATGGAGCAGTGCAGAGAACAGCAGAGAAGAAAAGTTTTGTTTTTCATTTCTCCTGGTTTTTCCTGTGTTCATCCTTTCATTTGGAGAAGTTATCCTAGTGCATTTGTTGTGTTTTGAACCTCCGCGTGCCTTTGAAAATCCCCATTGTATAAATAATAAAAATCTTGCAAAGCCTTACCACCTGCCTCAACTACAATTCATTCCTACAGAGTAAAGAACTTTTATTCTAAAGGACAGCAAGGCCGCCTATCAGCTGTCAGCCTCTTGGCCCAGCCGGTGGGTGTCGCAATAGAAGTTGAAGTTTTGTTCAATGTAAACAGTTAAACTCAACCGTTCATTGTAAATAGTTAAATCTAATTGTTCAATGTAAATGTATACATCTGTGTACAGTTGTTAAAATGTTCCCTGTAAACCGCCCTTGATCGCTGGAAGGGGCGGTATAGAAATATATACATAAATAAATAAATAAATAAATAAATATCCGGTATAATCCACAGTTCAGATGGCAATGAATTCCATAACCTGGGAGAAGTCACAGTAAAAATACACTCCCAAAGTTTATGAAAATGTACACATTGAAACAAGGGTATATCCATCAGGCTGGGAGGTGGTTGATAGACCTTTAAGACTGATGAGAGAATAAGTGGAGCTTTGTGGGTTAGAGACAAACTAGCATTTTATACGTGATACATCATTTGATTGGCAACCAATGCAAACTATATAGAATTGATGTACATGATCAAAATGGTTAAGTCCTGAAACTACACATGTAGCAGAGTTTTGGATGACCTGCAGTGTTTCATTGACATATGTAGCTAGTCCAAGATACAAACTGTTACAATAATCCAATTGTGAAATATGTTTAAGGTTACTCTGGTATACACCTGCTGAGAGTTGCAATAATCCAAACGATTAATAACTAAAGTATCAATCAAACTTGGCTTTAAAGCTTTAAAGTCCAAAAATGATTTGAGAGATCAAACCTTCTATAAGGCAGAAAATGATTTCCTCGCAACTAAGGAAATGAAAGAAGCAAAATAAAATTTACTTGTGACATAAGGGTGAATAATGGGAAAGGACCTGTTACTCGAACCAAATCACAGGGCCGGCTCAAAGAGCTGTGGCACTCTGAGCCAACTTTTGCTTTTGCACCCCGTCTTTGGGCCAGTCTTGCAGTTTGGGCAGCACAGATAGGGGTAATATTTAACCAGAACAGTATGCTGGCACCAGTATTTAACTTACTACATATCCAGTGTCCAAATATGCAACAGTGCCCATGCAAGATATTTTTTGAATGGCCCTCATTCTTCCCCTAACCCAGTGCACAAACAGATGGATACTGAATAACTCAAACAGCCCAGTATTTGATTATTTTGAACATACATGGATAGGCTAATTATTGAGTCACTGGCAAACAAATAATTGCATGGAACGTTCAAAGAACAGCCAATAATGAATGCAGAGAAGAAGCAGAATGTATCATTGTACAGCTCATCATATAAAATGATTCTTCTCAAATTCTACTGTCAGACCACTGATAGTAATAACCACCCTCCCCTCCATTGTCACACACTATGTGAAGTAGCACAAAACCCTTCAAATGGACACTCAAGTTCACCATACCACCACTAACCTTACCTATGAAAAGTCAGCACTGTAAATATTCTAGTACACCAATAGACTTCCAATTTAGTAAAGAAAACAAGCCAGACTGCTGAGGATTCCCACATAGAATCCATCACCTCAGTTACATATGAATAATAACTACAAATTATAAACAAACATGCATAAAAAACATGAAATGAAAAAAAAAAAAAAAAAACCTAACAAAACAACAACAAAAAAGATTCTTGTATGCAGTTAAACACTGAAGAAAAAAAACCCAGAAATGCATCTCAACTTTACTGAACAAACTATAAAGAAATCTCTAAAATCTGACAAATCCTTTTTGGTACCTTTGTTTTCTGATCATTTTATTTTTCAGAGTTAGTTTCTTTTACTACTTTCCTTCATTGGCTGTCTCCCAAGTCGCTTTCCAGGATCTCATTTACATTTTCTGTTTCTCCATGTCTTTTTCTCTTCTTCCCCTACAGCTATATCTGACGATGTTCCTTTAGTTTTATCTTTTCCCCCTATTCTCTTATCAATCTATAACTAGGTTTCATTACTCTTTCTCCCCTCTCCAGTTTTCAGTCTCCCACTTTTCATCTTTCACCTGTGTAGGAGCTTTCCATTTCCTAATCTTGCTTTCTTAGTCCTCCCATTCTCCACCTCTGTCTCATTCCTTTCCCATCCTCCAATGTTCCCCCTCCCACATCATTTATCACTTTCTAGTCTCTGCATTTCCACCGTCTGTATTCATTCCCTCCCCCAGCTCATTCCAGTTACTCATCCATTCCTCTTCTCTTATGTGTTACCCTTTATTAATGTGCCCATTCCCACCTTCTCACATTTCCTTCAAAGGTCTGTTCCCTGCCTTTGTCTCTTATTGTGTCCATTGCCTTCTGTAGCTTTAAACTGTCTCCCAACCCCCAAGCCTTTCAAATCATCTCCTCTTCCTATATTTCTTCACTTACTCACAGACCTACTCACACCCCTAACCTAGTCCCTGTTGTCCTCCTAATCCCTACTCAATTTCTCAGTCCCCAATATTCTGCCACTGAATCCCCAAGTCACTTCTCTTCCACTCTACCAAATCCCTGAATCCTCTCACTCACAAACCCAACCAAGTCTGGCGTCCCCACTTACACATCAAATACCCAGACAACCTTAGAGCCTGTCTTCTTCTGCTCTCCACGTCTAAGGCTGCATCCCTGTTCTACCACATCATCATGTCCCTTCTTGCCTCTTTCTCCCCGTTCCTCAGCATCAGTTATCCCAACTGCTCCCTTATACCAACTTTTCCCCTTCCCCAGCATCAACTCATCTACTTCAGTCTCCAGGATTCATTTACCCTACCTTCCCTCCTCCTTAGCCCAGCACCCTCTGTATTTAATGCACCAGCATTACTTTTTCTGATCACTACTGTAATTACTGTACAGTATCCTTTAAAAAAAAGATACTTACTTTGGTCTATTATTTGGTTCCTGATGCTCCTCACTTTCTTGTCCACTACTTATGTGTATCTTGCCATACTCTAATCCCCAGTTTCACTATGGGCCCGATTCAGCAAGGCAATTTGCGAGGCTGCACATCCCGACAGGAAGTGCAGCCCTGCAAGCCATCCTGCCCATATTCCCCCCCCCAGACTCTCCCCGTATGACCAGAGCAGCAGTATGGGGAGAGCCGGCGGGGGGGGAGGGGAGTAGGAGGGGGAAGAATGACAGCGGAGCAGAGGCGGGCCGAAGCGGCAGGGCGTACAAGGCTGATTCATGTCACAGCCCTGTAGTCCCACGGCTCAGAGGTGGATGTGCTGCTTATTCCACCTCCAAGGTGGAATAAGCAGCTAGGACTGCAGAGATCAGGGCCGGAATCCCCCTGAAGGCTGGAACAGGTAGTAGGTAGGTTCCCGCCGCCCGATCTGGACCCCTGCTGCCCAGCCTAGGGTCAGATGGCGGGGTAAAAGGGGGTTGGCACTGTGGGAGTTGAAAGGGCATGAGGGGAGGATTTCCCTGCCTGTATGCAGGGGCACGCTGGGCTGTCTCAGGGCCCGATCCTGCACCTGCAGAAATGTCTGGCTCCCACAGTGCAGAATCAGGTCCTAATGGGCCCGTCCTGCTCGGGGGTGCCCAGATGGCCCGGATATGCCCCTAATGGAATCAGGCTCCATGTGTTTTGTCTTGATTAGACTGTAAGCTCTGATAAGCAGGGACTGTGTCATCTATATGTACCGCGTTTACATAGCGCTATACAAATGAGTAGTAGTACCCTACCAGCTAACGTTTCATCTATAATGTACATCCTTTCTCGAATCCTTTTGTAAGCATATTTTCCCTTTCTTTCAAAATGTTATTTCCTTTCTTTCTCTCACACAATCATACTTGTACTATACACTTTCTAGATTTATCCACATTTTGTTTATTTCAAATTCTCATAAACTGAAACACACAAGACACTTTTTTGGCATACTATATCCACAGAACTGTGAGAAGATCACAAGAAAAATATAGTGTTATCATATAATCCATCTACATGGATAAATGGTAAAGGGACGCTACTATAGTGATAGCAAATTCCCTCCTTTCATAAACCTGGAAAGCATCACCCCTTTTGTACAACCATACTAGCCAACCCTGAACAGGGGATTCAAAGTCTGATTCCTTGTATTATATCACAAAGCACTATGACCTGAGCCATAGGGCCTACCCAAGCCCAGCAGATATCATGTTTAATATTTGCTTAAATGTCTTTCAACAGAACATTAAAGAAGTGTACATTATCCATCAGATAGTACACACAAGACAAAAATATAAAAATCCATCCCCCAACAACATAGCATATTTAAACCCCAGATTACAGGCTTTTCAGAAGTCAAGAAGTTCAACACACCAGCGCCAAACAAACTTTTTTTAGGCCTAATTCGTTAAAATGTAATCTGTACTATAAATAATGCATATCAAGGTAGGTTCGGGTCATTTAGGGATCAATGTATTAAAATAATGTTTGACCAAACAAAGCAACAAAAGTATCTGTAATACACGAGAGAACAAAAGAACAGATACCAAGACTGCCAGGTATTTCAGGTTTGACAAACCCCTTTTATTGTCTCCTACGCGTTTCGGCCTCCCGGTCTTCCTCAGGGGGATATATATTGAGGGAGCAAACCTCGAAAAAACATAATCAAGATTAAAACAAAAAATTAAAAACAATATAATTGATAAAACCAAATTATAAATAGATTATTAAATATAAAATCATACAAAAAGGAATAATAACCAAAACCGCCACTAACATAGTAAATACACATAAAAGTCATAAGGTATGAACATTTTTATCTTGTGGTTTGGTTATGTATTTACTTTTAATTAGTTCATATTTTAAATAATTATTGGTATAAATATATATGTCATTTATTTATTTATTCATTAGTATTAGTTATTTAACACTATTTATGTTTAATTTACTATTTATTTATTTGACCCGGTGAAAAGTGGGATATAAATACAGTTAAATAAATAAATAAATAAATTTCAGTGGCTTATGCCTTTTATCTGACAGAAGGTTTTTACAAAAGGTATTGATTGTAATATTTGTGTTTTATTCATGTTTTTTACCCTACTCCTGTCTATATGTTTCAATTAATACTATAAACGGTAATAGAAAATACATTATTTGTATGTTTTACATATGTCCTCCTCATCTCACTTCTATTCATATGATTGGTTATATATTTTTTGACACAACATTTGATACATTTATACATGTCATACCTTATGACTTATGTGTATTTACTATGTTAGTGGCTGCTTTGGTTATTATTCCTTTTTGCATGATTTTATATTTAATAATTCTATTTATCATTTGGTTTTATCTTTTGTTCTCTCTTAAAAGAATGTTTTCCATTTTGTGGCAGTGGAAAAAATGCTTAATAGATCTGCCTCGCATTTTTATTTGCCATTTTTTACTTTTGGTGGGAGAGAGGGGAGGAAGAGGGTCATTTTCTTGTTCAGTCTTGGGCATACACTCATACTTCCAAATGTTACCTGTTTTTATATCTCTCTTTACTTCATAATCAGATCTGTGTCGCCACTTTAATAAATGTTCAAATTTTTATCATCTTACCCTTGTAGTCTTTTGTTTGACACTATTTCTTGCCTTGAACATTGTAAAAGCTAATAGGATTATTTTTGTCCTTGCTTCTGGAACCCAGCCTGACATTTCTGTTCAGAGTTCTGCTAAGGAATACAGTGGCTACACCCCCTGAATGTTTGTCACATTTTGTTATCTCAGTGTGTCAGACTTATAGTAACATAGTGAATGATGGCAGATAAAGACCAGCATGGTACATTTAGTCTGTCCAATAAGGTGGCTAGAGTTGTACCTGATGCTACAGGCAGGTAACCCCTCTCTATTTAGAAGATATTTATGTTTGCTCTGATTCCATCCTCTTATTATGTAGTGATCCTTTGTGTCTGTTCTATGCCTTTTTTAATCCTGTCACTGTTTTTGTTCCTACCATCTCCTTCGGGAGGGCATTCCAGGCATCCACCACCCTTTCTGTGAAAAAGTATTTTCTGATGTTGCTTTTAAGTTTACCTCCTTGCAGCTTGCATGCATTTAAATGAGTTTTTCCACTCAACACACCATACACTACACCTTTCAGAAGAAAATGTTTTATTAGAGGGTCAAAGAATACATCTAACAGACATAACTCAAATGCAACAATTGGATCAGTTTCCAGTCCCGAGTCAATATTGGTGAAAGTAGGTTTGGCAACAATTACAGCTGTGAACCTGTTGTGAAAGTCTACACCAAATTTGCACATCTAGATTTCTAAATATTAAACTATTTTTTACCTTTCAGTTCCTTAGCCACTCCACTGTAGCTTTGGCTGTGCGATTCTGTTCATTGTCATGCTGAAATTCAGGCCAAAATAAGAACATAAGAACATAAGATATGCCATACTGGGTCAGACCAAGGTCCATCAAGCCCAGCATTCTGCTTCCAACAGTGGCCAATCCAGGTCATACGTACCTAGCAGTTTCCCCAAGGGACACAGGCTCCACAATGCTTGCATTGGTTCAAGCATTGATATCCTGGGTCCCTTCTTAATAATGGTTTATGGACCTTTCCTCCAGGAACCCGTCCAAACCCTTTCTAAACCCAGCTACACCAACAGCCTTTACCACATCCTCCGGTAACAAATTCCAGAGTTTGATTACACGTTGAGTGAAAAAATATTTTCTTTTATTAGTCTTAAATAGTTTACCCTGTAGCTTCAGTGCATGTCCCCTAGTCTTTCTATATTCTGATAAGGTAAACAATCGATCTACGTTTACCCGTTCCACTCCGTTCATTAATTTATAGACTTCTATCATATCTCCCCTCAGCCGTCTCTCCTCCAGGTTAAAGAGCCCCAACCTTTCTAGCCTTTCCTCATAGGAGTATCCTTCCATCCCCTCTACCATTTTGGTGGCTCTTCCCTGAACCTTCTCCAAAATCACTATATCCTTTTTAAGATACGGCGACCAGAATTGCACACAATATTCAAGGTGCGGTCTCACCATGGAACGATATAGAGGCATTATAATATCTTTTGTTTTATTTTCCATTCCTTTCCTTATCATACCTAGCATTCTATTTGCTCTCTTGGCCGCTGCTGCACACTGGGCCAAGGGTTTTAACATGGTATCCACAATGACGCCTAAATCTTTTTCCTGGGTGGTGGTTCCTAATGTGGAACCTTGCATCGTGTAACCATAGCTTGGGTTGCTCTTCCCTAGGTGCATAACCCTGCACTTGTCCACATTAAATTTCATCTGCCATTTTGATGCCCAGTCTTCCAATTTATCAAGATCCTCCTGCAATCCTCCACAATCCTCTTGGGTTCCAACAACTTTAAACAGTTTTGTGTCATCTGCAAATTTGATAACCTCACTCGCCATTCCACTTTCCAGGTCATTTATGAATATGTCAAAAAGCAGCGGACCCAGCAAAGATCCCTGGGGTACACCACCATTCACCTTTCTCCATTGGGAAAATTGGCCATTTAGCCCTACCCTCTGCTTTCTATCTTTTAACCAGTTCCTGATCCACAGTAGTACACTGCCTCCTATCCCATGACTCTGTAGGTTTGCCAAAAGTCTCTGATGAGGGACCTTGTCAAAGGCGTTCTGCAAGTCCAGATACACAATATCAACCGACTCACCTTTGTCCACCTGATTATTCACTCCTTCAAAAAAACATAACAGATTAGTAAGACAAGATCTTCCTTGTCTAAAGCCATGTTGGCTGTCTCCCATTAGGTCATGACTATCTGCATGCTGAGTAATTTTATTCTTTATGATGGTTTCTACCATTTTTCCCGGTACTGATGTCAGGCTCACCGGTCTGTAGTTTCCCGGATCACCCCTGGAACCCTTTTTAAAAATTGGTGTTACATTGGCGAACCTCCAGTCTTCAGGTATTAGAGATGATTTTAATGATAGTTCACAGATTACTAATAGCAGGTCTGCAATCTCGTATTTCAGTTCTTTCAACACCCTTGGATGTATACCATCCGGCCCAGGTGATCTGCTGCTCTTCAGTTTATCTAATAGTTGTAATACATCTTCCCGATGTATCGATATTTCCTTCAATTCTTCCGCACCTTTAAATACCACTTCAGTCATGGGTAACATCCCTACATCTTCCTCAGTAAAGACTGAAGCAAAGAATTCATTCAATCTCTCCACTATCACCTTGTCGCCTCTTAGTGTTCCTTTAACCCCTTTATCATCTAATGGACCAACTGACTCTCTCACAGGTTTTTTGCTACGAATGTACTTGAAAAGGTCTTTACTTCGCGTTTTTGCTTCCGCAGCAAGTTTCTTCTCAAATTCTCCCTTTGCCTGCCTTATCAATGCCTTGCATTTGACTTGCCAGTGCTTGTGCTGTTTCCAGGTTTCATCGTTTGGCTCTTTTTTCCATTTCCTGAAAGATGCTTTTTTGGCAACAATAGCCTCTCTGACCTCACCTTTAAACCATGCTGGCAGTTTTTTGGACTTCCTTCCACTTTTCTTAAAGCGTGGAATACAGCTGGTCTGGGCTTCCAAGATAGTATTTTTCAACAACAGCCAAGCCTGATGTACGTCTTTAACCTTTGCAATGTTCTATTGAAGTTTTGTCAGACCACTGAATCATATGCAACATGGCTACAGTATATCCCTGAGTGTTCCTCCGGCTTTCCCCCGTGCTACACAGGTCTCTATTCATTTGGTGAGATACAGAACACTGTCAGCATTACGGGCTAGCCTTTCCACATGCTTCAAAATTCATGCATTTGCTTCTTTATTTTTATTTTATTTTATTTAGCTAGATGTATATACCACTTTTCACCAGATCAAAGCAGTTTACAATGAACAGAAACCTCGGTTACAGAGAACATATAACAGTAAACTATGTAACATAGTAACAAAGTTTATGACGGCAGATAAATACCAGTATGGTCCTTCTAGTCTGCCCAGCCAGGCAGTAAGAGTAGGTGCCCCTGCCGCTCTGTGCAAGTCACCCTTCACCATGCCTTTGTTTAGGGGTGTACTCATCGCTCCATGTAGATCACCCTTATTTGTTGAGATATAAGAGAGTTATGATTATTTTGATTTTATCCTGTTGCTATAAAGGAATCCACTGTGTCTGTCCCAAGTCACTTTGAATTCCCTCACTGTATTTGCCCCCACCACTTCCTTCGGGAGGGCATTCCAAGCAACCACCACCCTTTCAGTGAAAAAGTATTTCCTGAAGTTGCCTTTCAGTTTACCCCCTTGCAGCTTCATGTTATGTCCTCTAGTTTTACAGCTTTCCCGTCTTTGTTCGTTAATACACTTTAAGAATTGTTTGTTCGTTAATACACTTTAAGAATTTAAAGGTCTGAATCATATCTCCCCTATCCCTCCTCTCCTCCAGAGTGTATATATTTAGGTCTTCAAGTCTCTTCTCATATGTCTTCTGACGCAGGCTCCAAATCATTTTGGTCGTCTTCCTCTGAACCGTTTCCAGTCTTTTTATATCATTTGCGAGATATGGTATCCAAAACTGAACAAAATATTTTAAGTGAGGCCTCACCAGCGACTTGTACAGTGGCATTAGTACCTCTTCCTTTCTGCTGGTAATTCCTCTCTGTATGCAATCCAGTATCCTTCTGGCTTTTGCCACCGCCTTGTCACACTGTTTCGTCACTTTGAGACCCTCTGAAACAATTACTCCGAGGTCCTTCTCCTGGTCCGTGCACACCAACCTCTCGCCCCCTATCGCATACAATTCCCTTGGGTTTCTGCTTCCCAAGTGCATGACACTGCATTTCTACACATTAAATCTTAACTGCCAAGCATTAGACCATTCTTCCAGCTTTTGTAGATCTTTCCTCATGTTATCCACTCTCTCTGGGGAGTTCACTCTGTTGCAAATTTCCATGTCATCTGCAAAAAGACAGACTTTTCCATTCAGTCCTTCAGCAATATCACTCACAGATACATTGAACAGTACTGGTCCCAGGACCGAACCCTGGGGCACACCGCTAATCACCTTCCTTTCATCCGAGTGAGCTCTGTTTACCATCACCTTCTGTCGTTTGTCAGTCAACCAATTTCTGATCCAGTTCACCACCTTGGGACCCATCCCCAAACTGTTGGGTTTATTGATAAGCCTCCTATGAGGAACAGTATCAAAGGCGTTGCTGAAATCTAGGTAGATCACATCCATCACATGCCCTTGATCTAATTCTCTGGTCACCCAGTCAAAGAACTCAATAAGATTTGTTTGGCAAGATCGTCCTTTGGTAAAACCACGTTGCCTCGGATAATGCAACCTGTTTATGAGAAAGTCCATTATTTGGTCTTTCAGGAGCGCCTCCATTACTTTTCTCATCACCAAGGTAAGGCTTACCAGCCTGTAGTTCGTCACTTCTTCTCTATCACCACTTTTGTAAAGAGGTACCACATCAACCCTTCTCTAGTCCTGTGGAACCTCTCCTGTCTCCAATGATTTATTAAAAACATCCTTTAACAGCCCTGCAAGAACCTCTTGGAGCTCTTTCAATATCCTGGGATGTATGCCATCCGGTCCCATGGCCTTTTCCACTTTCAGTTTTGCAAGCTGTTCTACCACATCATATTCTGTGAATGGTGTGGTATCTACTCCATTCCCATTTGTATACTTGTCAATCACAGGTAGACCTTCTCTAGGATTTTCTTTAGTAAAAACAGAACAGAAGTATTTGTTTAGCATTTGCGCTTTTTCAATGTCACTTTCCACTAATCCGTTCCCAGCACTTTTGAGTCCTGCAATTCCACTTCTGATTTTCCTTCTCTCCCGAATATACCTGAAAAAAGTTTTGTCGCCACACTTCACATCTTTAGCCATCTTTTCTTCTGCCTTTGATTCTGCTATCCTTATTTTTCTTTTTGTCTCTTTTAGTTTTATCCTGTATTCTTTTCTGTGTTCCTCTGTTTGCAAACTTCTGAATTTTGTGAAAACGGGGCCTACAAAAAGGGCCTTCCACCAGGCGTGCAGCCTCTTCACTCCTGCACCACCAGCCCACGTTCTTCACTCCCGGCAGGGATCGAGAGTGCCGGGAGCAGCCAGACCGCCTCTTCAAGCCCCACTGCCCAATCGGGGCAGCTGGTGAGGCCTACAAAAAGGGCCTTCCACCAGGCGTGCAGCCTCTTCACTCCTGCACCACCAGCCCACGTTCTTCACTCCCGGCAGGGATCGAAAGCGCCAGGAGCAACCAGACCACCTCTTCAAGCCCCACTGCCCAATCGGGGCAGCCGGCGGGGCCTACAAAAAGGGCCTTCCACTAGGCGTGCCCGCGCCTGAGGGCCTCGCCAGAGGGCACTTTGGCATGGCCCTTAGGCGTCAGCCATCCTCCGATGTTAATTATCCCACGACCAGCCCAACACCTGCAAGAAGACATCACGCTACAAGGACCTGAACCAACAACTCTCTACAGACGATTGTTCTCCCCCGCTTCTTCGCAAGTATAATCTATCAAACATCATTGCTATATATTTACCACACTACTAGCTGTAGACTTACTAGTAATATCCACCTCTGTTTTGTAGCCAATAGCCATATTGCAATCTCTATTATACTGTCGTCAGTAGCCAGACTGATACATAATTATGACTTAAGTTGCCAGTAGCCTTACTATTGTTACCTTACTGTTGCCAGTAGCCTTTCTATTGTAACTGTACTTTTGCCAGTAGCCTTTCTATTGTAACTTTACTGTTGCCAGTAGCCATACTGATTCCTAACTACCACACTGTTGCCAGTTGCTTTACTATTAGTACCACTTACCATCGTACTGTCCCCAGCAACTTTTTTCTGCTCATATACTACTATACTGTTGTCAGTAGAGTCTGCTTCTAATTCACTATACTTGTGTCAACAGACGTATCTCTATCAGCCACAATATACAAAATTATAAAGTGTGTCTATTTTAGTTTTTGATAATCCAGAACTGTGTCTTGACACCAACCTTTTACTAAGTATAGCAAATGATTATTTACCTGTTATGTACCACTGTTGCAACTTAAGCCCTCGCTACATTAATCAACACGGTTAATTGTCCGTGTAGCTACTCAATCATACACAAATTTGTAACAAAGAGGTTATAGTGTCAGCCTGCCTAGTAACTTTAAGCTATTTCCTATATAGCGTCTTCTATAGGTGCCCCTATACACCACAAGCACCTCTTCAACAGAGCCTATCTGAACTAACTCACCATCATGCCCAGCATGTGCATTACCAACATATCTCGTACCCTTCTATACACCATCTTCATCACCATTCTCATCCACTTCGCCGAAGCACTTTTGCTTGACTTCAATCCCATACCTATACTTCATGGAACAAGCAGAATACACTACGGCAATCATCGCCAACATCCGCCGTATGTCCCTCATAAGAGGCAGTCTCACCTACTCTACATAACCTTAGACCTATCTACCACCACAACAATCAATAAAACAGAACCGAAATGTGACCTGAGGTGCGCTCTTATTAACGCACGCTCTGTTCGCAACAAATGGCCTATCATAACAGATTTAATATCTACCCGAAACTTAGATATATTAATGGTCACCGAGACTTGGTTATCAGAATCAGACTCAGTGATAGTAAATCAAATGACTCCCCCGAACTTCTCCATCTATGCATGTAACAGAGAGAACAGAAGAGGTGGTGGAGTATTCATCCTCACTAAATCCTCCTTACAATACCGAGTAAGTCTTGCTAGAAGCACTCAGTATCTCGACACATTAACCATATCCAATATGAATAACTCAATTAATCTTATCTATGCTTCTCCAAATGCACGCTCTGAGGACATCTCAGATGTAATTAGCCTTGCATGTAACCCTGATAACCCCAACAAGCCAAATTGGCTGTTAGGCGATTTTAATCTCGCCTCTTTGCAACCTGCCTCTGCCAACGCCTTACTTGACACCATGGAAAATCTCGACTACAAGCAAATTGTTGATTTCCAGACGCACCAACGTGGCAACATCCTCGACCTCATTTTTGTCCCTCCTGCAGTAACAGGCCATAATAGTCAGCTTGACCTTACCATCACCCCGGTCCCTTGGTCAGATCATAGCCTACTAACCTTCCAGATACCTTCAAATTCGAATCCGCCAAATTTACCAAAAAATGTGCCTCCTCCGCATCATAGACTTTTTAAATCACTGGATATCAAAGTGTTCAACGCACAAGCACTACCTAAATTGTCAATTTCAACGACCGACGTCAATAAATTGGTTGATAACTGGAACGATACACTCCAACAATATGCACAACTACCTACAATGCACAATGTGACTGCTCCTAACAAGGATCCTAACATAAGGCATAATGCCCCCTGGTTCTCTCTCGATATTCGAGCGTCACTGCTCCAACTGAGAAGACTGGAAAGAAAGTGGAGACGCTCTCATGAAAACATCATCCATGATGAATACTTGGCGCACCTCAAAAGTCACCGTGAACTAATGTGGTCCAAAAGGAAGGAACATCATGCAAAATTGCTTAGTCGTTCACTAAACAAATCACGCGAGCTATTCAATTTAGTTAAATCACTATCCAAGGAGCCTTCACCGCAGCAGCAAGAATATATCCATCCACAACAGTATGCGAATTACATCCAATCCAAATTAACCAGAACAATTTCGGACTCATCACAAGCATCCCCTCAATCCACGCAGTCTCAAGCACCACTCCTCAGTATCTCACCTCCATCGTCTAAAACCATTAAAGAACTAATTGCTACCTTGAATACCACTACCGCAGCCAACGACCCATGCCCAGCGCACTGGATCAAATCAATGCGCTCGGAGCTCAGTCCATACATAGCCAAAATTGCAAACCTCTCCTACTCCTCTGGAACTTTCCCAGCTGCACTCAAGCAGACTTCAATACGTCCCCTATTAAAGAACAACCAGATTGACCGGAAGAAGGAAGAATCATACCGTCCAATCTCCAGCATCCCGCTTCTTGCCAAAATACTGGAGAAAGAGACAACGCCAAATTCAGCAATATATTGACACATCCTCCCCCTCTGGATCCGTGCCAACATGGATTTAGGGAAATGCATGGAGTCGAGACTCTCATGACCTCCTTAATCAACACGCTCATCTGTGGGATCAACAACAAAGTCTGGCGTCGCAATGATCTTCCTCGATATATCCGCGGCGTTTGATTCAGTAGACCATAAGATATTACTTTTGCGACTCTACGAAAAGAGTATACAAGGCCTAGCATGGAACTGGTGTAAATCATACCTCGAAGATCGTTGGCAACATGTTCGCATTGACTCCAAAACATCAGAACCATTCCTCCAAACGCAAGGGGTTCCACAAGGCTCCTCCCTATTGGCGCTCCTCTTCAATATATATATTTATTTATTATTTATTTAACATTTTTATATACCGCACTATTTATTATCAGCGCGGTTTACATAGAACTACAAAACATCAGATAAGATAAGATACATATATCTGTTTTTACATGGAACAGGAAGAAAAACTTGGAAAACAGGGGTAATTGTAACAAAGGATAATAGAAATAGAACTATATACATATGATAGTAATATTACTTGAAAAAGTATCATGTTAGATAGGGATGGGATTGGAGCTGTTTAGATGAACTTGTGTTATTGTGTTCTCTGGAAAGTATATGATGAAAAGGTGATGCTTCAAGGCCTTTTTGAACTGGGGGATATCAGAGATATATATCAGAGATATATGCAGCCAATGTGCCAAATCACCAAATCCTTTAACGTTTCCGGCCTCATTTACGCTGACGACGTGCTTATCTTCACCCCGATTGATACAACGAGTCCAAATTACACTAATTTAACCAACTGTTTCAATGCAATAGCAGATTGGCTTTTAGATCAAAACATGCGAATCAACTTCAAAAAGACTGACGTTTTAGTGGTCACAAGAAACAAGCTCTTCTCCCCCCCTGCATATCTCAAGGTACGTGACGCTGAGCTCCCAATCAAGAATACAATTCGTTACCTAGGTGTGATCCTTGATCAACGACTGGATTTTACCACCCACATAAAAAGTACGGTAAAAACGATTTACTTCAAGATAAAAACCTTACGCCACCTAAGACCCATGCTAGAATACAACGACTTCCGTTCAATATTCCAAGCAATAGTCACTCCACACTTTGACTATGCGAATATTGTATTATATGGTCTTCCAAAGAACACCATTAACCCCCTGCAACTAGCAATGAATGCTGCGGCTACATCCTAGTTGGAGCATCAAAGAGAGACCATATCACGCCAATCCTTAGGGACCTTCACTGGCTCCCTATAGAATGTAGAATTAGCTATAAAGCTCTCCTCATCACATTCAAGGCCTTAAATAAAATATCGCCAGCAACGACTTCAGACCTCATCAGTCAAACTCCTAGGACAAGATCCAGGAGACCACTCGCTGAAAACACCCTAGTCATTCCGAGTGAATCCACAAATTGGTCCCAATCAACGATTAACAGAGCATTTAAATCTTATGCGCCTAGATGTTGGAATAAACTCCATCCAGATATTAGAGCAATACGAGACATGAAGCAGTTCAGAAAGGCTATCAAGCACTACCTATTCACTGAGTACTTCCAGCCACCGTAATGCTATCTGTCATAAGACACACTCATAGGCATAAGCATATGCACTCCATAAGACATACCCCCTAGAACTAAGAAATTTTGATGTAACTACATCTGTACATTCTATTCTCGCTGTCAGTTGATTTTATGTAAATAGTCAATTGTTATGTATTGTAAATAGTTACCCCTGTTACCCAAGTTTTTTGCCCTGTTATCTGTAACTCATACGTGTTTCAAATGTACTGAGATTGTATTGTTCAATGTAAACCACGCTGATGCTGAATAGTGCGGTATATAAGAAACTTTAAATAAATAAATAAAGTTTCCTTTTCCTCTTGCTCTTATTTACTTTCCTTATATATGCATCTGTTTGACCTTTTATTATCTCCTTTAGTTTAGCCCACTGCAAGTCCACTTCCCTTATCCCCTCCCATCCTGTCAACTCCTCCTTCAGGCACTTGGCCATTTTACTGAAGTCAGCGTTCTTGAAGTCTAGGTCTTTGAGCTTGCTGTGATTGGATTCCGCCTTGGTTTTTATCTCAAACCACACCATGTGGCGATCGCTGCTGCTCATATGGGCACCCACCCAGATATTCGACACGCTATCTCCGTTGGTGAGAACTAAATCCAGCATCAAGATTTCCCTGGTCGGTTCCATCACCATTTGTCTAAGTAATGCATCCTGGAAGGCATACACAATTCTTTTTACTTCCTTCCAGTTTTGCAGAAGGAATACTCCAATCCACATTGGGTAAATTAAAATCACCCAATATGATCACTTCCCCTTTCATGGCTATCTTTGCAATATCAATAATCAATTTGCTATCCATTTCTTTGGTTTGAGTTGGAGGCCTGTAGACCACACCAGTATGGATGACAGTGCCATCTGCTCTTTCCAACACAATCCACAGTGCTTCTTCTTTTCCCCACGTCCCCTGCATTTCAGCAGCTTTAATATTGCTTTTGACATATAGGGCTACTTCTCCTCCTTTTCTACCCTCTCTAGCTCTTCTAAATAGATTATAGACAGCTATGGCTATTTCCCATTCATGTGATTCGTTAAACCACATTTCTGTAATGACCACAATGTACAAGCAGTAAACTATGTAAAAATGATATCTTTTTAAAAATATTTACAGGTGATAGTTCTTACTAATTTACATAATTATGGTATTGGGGGGGGGGTAGATGGTGTGTCCCTAATTTTCCGAAAATAGGAGGGCTTCTGAAGCTAAAACTTCATGCATACAAATGACAGGCAGATGAATGGCTAGGGAGGGCAGACTAACCCTTGTTAACAGGCTCTTGACCTTCCTAGCCCTCCTTCCAGTCATCCAAAAGGAATCTGAACGTGTGGCTTTGGGATTTTCTTGTTTTTATTTCTGTAAAACAAAATCTCTCTCTCTACGTAAATAACTTCATAAATAGAGAGGGGTAACCTGCCTGAAGCAGCAGGTGCAACTTTAAGCAAAGGCATAGAGGGGGTGTAAACCTGCACAGAGCGGCAGGTGCAGCTCTACAGCTCTAGTCACCTTACTGGGAAGACTAGATGGACCATGCTGGTCTTTATCTGACATCATTTACTACGTTACTATTATATTTAGAATATATTATGCTAGTTCCTATATTAAGTGGCATGTTTACTAAACCACTAGTGCGATGCCGCACACTAAAATCCCACGCTACCAGATTAATGTGTGAATAGGTGGAGACAAGGCAGGTTGGGGCAAAATGTGGGCACTGATGCATCACAGTTAGCATGGGAGTGATGGGAGTGTGCTAACTTCAATAGTTGCCACTTAGCACGGGTGCACTTATCATCACCTCAATGTATGGCAATAGGTGTGGCCATGTGCTGGTTTACCATGGTGCCATGCATTAGCATCATGCCAATGGCAAGGAAAAGAATGCACATACATCCTGAAGTTAGCATGTGCCCCCCACGCTGGTTTTGTGGCTCAACCACTTCTTAATGGTGCTCGTTTTAGCAAACATGCCCCTAAGAGTTCTGTGATGAGAAATGTTTATCTTGTTCAGCATCTGCCATGTGCTTCCCCCTCCCCCTTTCACTTTAATTACATGTAAATTGTTCAAAGTTGCTATGTAAACTGCTTTGATTTTAGAATAAAGGCGCTGTAGAAAACCTGTTAAATAAATAAATTTGACAAATGATTTGACTGGCAAATATCTGCCAGCAGTGGGTTTGAGTAGAAAGGAGGAGGAGGAGTGAGTGAAAAGTGCAGCAGCCTGTGTAATAAGAGATATTACTGTAAATGTATTGTTAGCTACAGTATGCTATGAGCACTTAATATGAATTAATCAAGCTTGCTGATGTACGCATGCATTACGACAGCAAAGCACATGGAATTTTAGTTATTTAAATTTTTTATATTCCACCACATCTTACATTCTGAATGTATTACGACACATTAAAAAATAGTATGACACACAAAACTAAGACACAAACTTGAAAACATACTTCAAACATGACCTTATAATACATACCTAATTAAACAGAAAAACATAAACCAAGCAGTACTGTAAATGTGGGCAATACTGTCTGTGTAGTTGAGAGGTAGATAAATGACAAGAGTTTGCATGCCTGCAGAATGAAAATGTGCCAATGTAAGTGAATGAGCACAACAAAGAAAACTGGAGCAAAATGACAATGAAAGTTTGCTTAGAATAAAACAACATACAAATTGTCAATGTTACAGCTATTGTTTGCATAAGAAACCAAACATAGATTATACCAAAGGCAAAAATTATCATGGGAGAAAAAGAGGTGACACATAAATATAATGTTATCCTAAGCCTACTTTTCTTCCTCCAAACAAGCAGCACTAGGCCTTTAAAAATCTTTTGCACAGCAAACATTCAAAAACGGAGGAAAACATGAAAAGCTTTTGCAAAATTATTTAGGATAGAGTAAAGGATATCCAAAGAAGCTTTACTATTTTTCATCGAGCAAAAAAAATGTGTGTATGTCAAAACTACTTTCACTAGGATGAATAGATGCTCCCAGCTGCAGCAACACTTAAGTCTAGAGTAACTCCTGACTTGGCCAAGAGTAAATATATTCAGATCTGAATGCTGCCAAGAGAGAATAAATGGCATGTATGAATTTGGATGAATCAATCTTTGTAGGCTGCTCTGTGGACAGAATGAAGGGTACTAGTGAAATGCCTATGGCTCTTCTGCCTGCATATCTTAAATACATTTTTAGCCAATCTGATTTCTTTTTGCCAAATATCTGCTTTTATGACAGATGCTATTCGGCATTTTGCCAATATCTGCCCTCCAAATGCCAGAAATAATTTAGATGAATCAAGCACTGTGTGAAAATGAGATGCCTGAGTTTTATTTATTATGTTCTTGATGGAAGATTTCCAGCTTTTACCTGCTCAGTTTTCTAATTAGAACCACTTCTCATCCCCCTCAGTTACTGTTCATTGACTATATAGTTGAAGTTTTTCTTCTTATTCATGACAACAAAACGGATATGTTGTCAAATCCTTTAAGGCTATCATTTACTTTCCTTCCTTAAGAATAGAGTAACAATTTTGAAAACAGATTTTCACAGGTAAAATGCTTTTCAGCCATGTAAATCAACTTTTTGGAACCTGCCTACCCTCGATGTGGCTAAAAATATACATGTTGCACTACCACATACATAATTTTAACTACATTGTCAGGAGGTATTCTAGACGGCATCTAAGTGAGGGGAGAAGAAGACAACTTATAGACTGCATTTTCAAATCTACATGGGTGATTTTCCTTTACATTTTTTTCCACACAGATAGGAGGCACAAATTAGACAGCTACTTTGTACCCAAAATAAAACAATCTGCAATTTTGCTTTACGAGTACAAACCCCACATAAAAAAATATCTGTGGAATTTACACCAATGTGGGCAATTTATTATTGCCCCATAAAAGTGGTTACAGCACTGGCATGGGAACCAAGAGACCAGGGTTCGATTCCCACTAGCACTCATTATGGCCTTGGGCAAGTCCCTTAACCCTCCATTAGCTCAGAAAAATGCAAGTTATCATTGTCCCTGTTTAATGTACATTACCAAGTTTAAGTTACAATGTAAACCCTTCACCCAGTGTGCAGCAGCGCCAAGAAAGCAAATAGAATTCTAGGAATCCTAAGGAAACGAATGGAGAATACAACCAAGGATATTATGATGCCTCTGAATTGTTCGATGGTGCGACTGCACCTTCAATATTGTGTGCAATGCTGGCTGCCATATCTTAAAAAGTATATAGCATTATTAGAAAAGGTACAGAGAAGAGCCACCAAAATTGTAAAGGAGATAGAAGGATACCACTATGAGGAAAGGCTTAAAAGGTTAGGGCTCTACAACTTGGAAAAAGCATGGCTGATGGGAGATATTATAGAGGTCTATAAATCAATGAATGGAGTGGAATGAGTAAATGTAGATCAGTTGTTTACGCCATCAAAAACTAGAAAGACTAGGGGATATGCAATGAAGCTACAATATAACCCATTTAAGACTAATAAGAGAAAATATTTTTTCACTCTATGCGTAATCAAAGCTGTTAGTGTAGCTGCTTTTAAAAAAGGTTTGGACAAGTTCTTGGAGGAAAGGTCCATAAACCATTGTTAAAGAGGACCCAGGAAATTCACTGCTTACCCCAGGACAAGCATTGTGAAACCTGTGTACCTTTTTAGGAACCTGTCAGGTACTTGTGACAAGAATTGGCCACTGTTGGAAACAGAATACTGGGCTGATGGACCTTGGTCTGACCCAGTATGTTCATGTAACCCGGAAAGGCGTCAACTGAAAATCCCATCAAGCAGATAAAGCACAGTTACTTACCTGTAACAGGTGATCTCTGGGAACAGCAGGAATTAGTCCTCACATATGGGTACGTCGGAACCGACGGAGCCTGCGCGGGAAAGCTCCCCAGCTTCCCAGAAAGGAAGCTTTTGGGGCCTCCCACAGCGCATGCGCGCTGCCTTCCCGCCTTCCTGACCAACTCTCTTCAGTTCGAGTTTAAAGCTGAGACAATAGAGAGAGGAAAGGAAAGAGAGAGAGAGAGAGAGAGAGAGATACAACTCCTAGGGGAGGTGGGTGGGTTGTGAGGACTAATTCCTGCTGTTCCCAGAGATCACCTGTTACAGGTAAGTAACTGTGCTATCTCCAGGAACAAGCAGGAATGAGTCCTCACATATGGGGACTCCCCAGCTAAGATGCCTGGGAGATCCCCAAGGGTATGAGACCCTGAAAGGTTCCTCGTCTTCCTATGGATCTCAGGCATCCATTAAGGGACGGAGGGCAGGAGTTGTCTAAGAATGGAACAGGTGTCTGAGGACAGCCTGACCAAACAAGGCATCCCGGCGGGAGTCCTTGTCCAAGCAGTTATGGGCTGTGAAGGTATGAACCAAGGCCCAGGTGGCTGCTCGACAGATCTGGTCAATGGATACAGAATGAAGATGAGCCATAGATGTGGCCATGGCTCTCACATTGTGAGCTGTGACATGGCCTTCCAGAGAAAGGTTCTTACTCTGATAAGCAAAAGAAATACACTGAGCAATCCAATTGGACAGTGTTCTTTTCGAGACTGGAAGTCCTAAATGAGAAGGATCAAAAGCAACAAAAAGTTGAGAAGACTTTCGATGTTGCTGTGTCCTGTGGAGGTAAAAGGCAAGAGCTCTTTTACAGTCTAGAGTATGAAGGTTCCTCTCTGCATTTGATGCATGAGGAGCTGGAAAAAAGACAGGGAGATATACCTCTTGATTAAGATGAAAAGGTGAGACCACTTTAGGCATAAAGTGGGGATTTGTCCTAAGGACTACCTTATCATGATGGAACCTTGTATAAGGTGGATTAGCCACTAAAGCCTGCAGTTCACTGATGCGGCGAGCAGAAGTGACTGCAATAAGGAAAATGACTTTCCAGGAAAGGAATTTTAAGGAGGTAGTGGCTAAGGGTTCAAAGGGTGGCTTCATAAGCTGACCAAGAACTACGTTTAAGTCCCATGCCACCGGAGGAGGCCGAATGGGAGGTTTAGTTAAAGTTAGACCTCTC
This sequence comes from Ichthyophis bannanicus, assembly GCA_033557465.1. Lineage (NCBI taxonomy): Eukaryota > Metazoa > Chordata > Amphibia > Gymnophiona > Ichthyophiidae > Ichthyophis > Ichthyophis bannanicus. The sequence goes on along the minus strand of CM066038.1, from coordinate 121,799,152 downwards.
ATGAATCTTGCAATAAGAGGATGAGAGGAAACAGATTGTCCATTGATAGGCTGAAGAGATGCTGCAATAGCACTCAAATGGACCCTTACAGAATTGGTTTTAAGTCCTGCATTGGAAAGATGCAGTAGATATTCGAGTAAAGAATTCAAAGGTAGTGCTAGAGGGTTAAGACCTTTGTCAGCACACCAAACTGAAAATATTTTCCATTTAAAAGCATAAGAACGCCTGGTGGAAGGTTTCCTCGATGCATGGAGGACATCCTTCACCTGTTGAGAAAGATTGAAGTGTTGAAGGTCTAGGCCTTCAGTAACCAAGCTCTGAGGTGAAGGGACTTGGGGTTTGGGTGCCACAAAGTCCCCTCCTCTTGAGACAGAAGGTCTGGAGCAGCTCCCAGATCCAGGGAGGGTGTCTGGGAGAGATGCAGAAGTAGAGGGTACCACACTTGGCGTGGCCAGCGTGGAGCTATGAGGATCATGGATCCTTGATCCCTCTGAAGTTTGAATAGAGTCTTGGGAATCAAGGGAATGGGTGGAAAGGCATATAGGAAGGCCTGACCCCAATGAAGGAGGAAGGCATCCTTGGCCTGAGCTCCCTGACACGGAATCCTGGAACAGAACCGGGGAAGTTTGGCATTGTACGGACTTGCAAAGAGGTCTATGTCCGGGGTCCCCCATTCCTGAAAGATTCTGAGTACCTGATCCATGTGCAGGGACCATTCGTGTGGAAGCAGAACTTGACTGAGTCTGTCTGCCCAAGAGTTTTGGATTCCTGGGAGGTACACTGCCAGGAGATGGATCCGATGCTCTCTGGCGAAGGCCCACAGTTTTAGAGCTTCGTTGCAAAGCGACAGAGAGCCAGTCCCTCCTTGTTTGTTTATGTAAAACATGGCTACTTGATTGTCGGTATGAACAAGGACTGTCATGTTGATGAGGAGGGTATGAAAGACCTTGAGAGCAAGGAAAATTGCTCGCAGCTCCAAAAGGTTGATATGAAGAGTGGTCTCCTGTGGAGACCAAATGCCCTGAGTGGAGAGGTCTTGGAGATGAGCTCCCCAACCGGTTTGGGAGGCATCTGTAGTGAGAGTTGCTTGGGGTAACAAAGGTTGGAAGGGGGCCCCCAACAACAGATTTTGAGTGGATATCCACCATTGGAGAGACCAAAAAAGACGTTTTGAGGTTGCTATTTGGTCTGAGAGAGCTCCTGATGCTTGGGTCCACTGGGTGGACAAGGTCCATTGAGCTGCTCTCATATGTAGGCGAGCATAGGGCACCACATGAACTGCGGATGCCATGTGGCCTAGCAGTTGTAGCATCTCTCTGGCAGTCAAGTGGCTTCTGGACTGAATTTGAGAGGCCAAGTGCACTAGACGGTGGCAACGGGTCTGAGGAAGATAGGCCCTTGCAGTGGTAGTATCTAGCCAGGCCCCTATAAATTCTAGGGATTGAGTAGGGGTGAGTTGAGACTTTGGCAGATTGATGACAAGTCCCAGATACTGCTCTCTCTAATACTGCTCTCTCTAATGCTGTTATCTGTACTGCTGTTAACCCTTTACCTGTGTTTATTTCCCAGAGCCTGCCAATCCAGCCTCTCCAGCAACCCGGAACCTCTCTCCAGCCTGGTCCCGCCTTCTCCTGTGACGCGGCCGTGCTCCCGCGGCCGCGACTGCCGAGAGCCTGCCAATCCAGCCTCTCCAGCAACCCGGAACCTCTCTCCAGCCTGGTCCTGCCTTCTCCTGTGACGCGAGGTATCCTGCCTTTCAGCCATAAATTCAGAGCGACTGCGGCGCGCACTGAAGGAGCGCACCTAAGGAGCACGCCGTGCTCCTTAGGGGCGCTCCTTGGGGTCGCTCTGGCTGCGGAGGCCCGGACTTTAACCTTATGTTGCATGTTTGCTTTTTTTCAACTTTCACTTTCTTCGCTGCAAGCGGGTCCGGATTCACTGCGCCGTCACCTCTCTACACCCCCTGCACTCCTCTCCAGCTTCACCAGGTACCAACCTCCTTGCTTCCACTGTCTCTTGTTGTTTCTCCTATCTTCCCTTCCATGTCTAGCATACCAGTCCATTGGGGTCGCCGCCCAATCCCATTTCCCCGCTGGCGCTCTCGCTCCCCTTCTAATCTTCTCCTCTGCGTCCCCTCTCACTCTACCCCCCCCACGTCCGCAGCTTCCACCTGCTCCATTTCCCAACCCTTTGCCCTCTCTAGTGCCTCCCAGTCTGCCCTTAAGCTTGGCCTTCTTAACTGTCGTTCCCTCAGGGCCAAGTCCCTCCTCGTCCAAGATCTGATTTCTCAGGCCTCCTTTGACCTGACGCTCCTCACCGAGACCTGGCTGAAGGAAGGGGAGGACGCCCTTCTGGCTCGCTGCCTCCCTGCCGGGTTTTCGGCTGCCTCAGTTTCCCGCATTGGTTGCTCAGGTGGCGGCGTGGCCGCCATCTTTGCCCCCTCTCTCTCTTTCACTCAGATTTTCTCTCCTTCTTTGTCCTACCCCGAGGCCCTTCTTCTCCATCTTCACACCACACCCCCTACTCATGTTCTCCTCGTCTATGCACCCCCTGCTCTCCGATCTGACCTCTGGGACTCTCTCCTTCGTTCCCTCTCTGACCTCTCCTTGCTTTTTCCCCATCTCATCATTGCCGGTGACTTTAATCTCCACCTTGACTCCCCTTCCTCCCCCAGAGAGCATGCGTTCCTCTCCCTCCTGCATGACCTGGCTCTCCTACAGCATGTTTCTTTTCCCACCCACTCCGCTGGCCACACTCTTGATCTTCTCCTGTCTCCCTCCTCCTCCTCACTTTCCCTTTCTAACCTGTCCTCCCTTTCCCTTCCCTGGTCAGACCATCTCTGCATCTCAGCCTCCTGCTCCCATTCGATCCCATCCCTCCCTTCTCCCGCTCCTCCCTCCACCCCTCGTCTCTCCCGCTCCATCACTCCATCACTGGCCCAGCAATTCCCTCCAGCCTCAGATTTGCTCCCTGCCGATTTTGCCTCCTTTCCAAACTCACAGGCCTCTACCTGGTTCTCTTCCCTCTCAGCCGCCCTTGATCACATTGCTCCCCTCTGCCCGCGCCCTCCTCCTCGTCGCCCTTCTCACCCCTGGTACCATCCTGGTCTACTCCTACTTTGTTCCCAACTTCGCAGAGCCGAAAGGCAATGGCGTAGGTCCCCCTCTCCGGTCACCTTATCCCTCTTCAAGGCCCAACACTCCCACTATCGTTCCCAGATCCATCTTGCCAAGTCTTCCTTTTTCTCTACCGCCATCGTTAATGCCCCCAACCAGACCCGCCATCTTTACTCTACCCTCAAATTTCTTACCTCCCTACACCCCTCTGCCCCCTCCGCACCTTCCCATCCTATCCCCGCCCCTTCTCTTCTCGCCTCTGCCTTCAGCAACAAAATCTCCACCTTACGAGCTTCACTACCCTCTCATCCTCCGCCCATTCCCTCTCCCCCCCAATTGCCTCCCCTCCCCCTGTTTCCCAACTGTCCCACACATGGTCCTCCTTTTCCCTGACCACCACTGCTGAGCTTCATCACCTTATTTCTGCGTCCAACAAAACTTTCTGCTCCCTTGACCCTGTCCCTCCCTCCTGGTTATTGACACCCTCTCAGTCCTTCCTCCCCTACATCCAAACCATCATGAACAACAGTCTATCCACTGGAACTTTTCCCTCCCCCTGGAAGCACGCTCTCATTCGCCCCCTTCTTAAGAAACCCTCTCTTGACCCTCTTGACCCCAACAACTACCGCCCAGTCTCCAACCTTCCCTTTCTGTCTAAACTTCTTGAGAAGGTTGTCTTTGCCCAACTATCCCATCACCTCGACTCCACCAACTTCCTTCACCCCCGTCAGTCCGGTTTCCGTCCTGGGCACAGTGTTGAGACTATTCTTCTTGCCTTCACCAACGCCCTGCATGTTGCCCACGACCGTGGTGAAATCTCGGTGGCGGTGGCCCTTGATCTTTCCGCTGCTTTCGACCTTGTAGATCACTCCCTTCTTCTCTCCCGGTTGCATGATGCTGGCCTCTGTAGCACTGTTCTTCGGTGGTTCCACTCCTTCCTCTCCTCCCGATCAGGTGCTGTCCTGTCCCCCCTCCCCCTCTCACCCCTCCTCTGATTCCTTTCCCATCCCATGTGGGGTCCCCCAGGGTTCTGTGCTGGCTCCCCTCCTCTTCAATCTCTTCCTGACTCCTCTCACACTTCTTATCCAACAATCTGGTATCTCAGCCTTCTACTACGCTGACGACATCCTCCTTCTCTACCATACGTCCGCAGCCTGTCCTGATCTCACTCCCCTCAACTCCTGCCTTGCCGCTATCTCTGACTGGATGACCCATAACTGCTTGCATCTCAACCCCTCAAAAACCACAGCTATCTGGTTCCCCCACGGTCACCAGCCCCCGTCTATTGCCCCATCGTTTCCTGCCACTCCCATCTCTCTGGTCTCCACCTTTCGATATCTTGGGGTAGTTTTCGACTCGGATCTTTCCTTCTCTGCCCATGTCTCTCACGTGTCTAAATCCTCCTTTTTTTATCTTAGACAGATCCGCGCTGTTCGCCCCTTCCTCTCTCCTTCCGCTCTTGCCACCCTGCTCCTAGCCCTTGTCATCTCTCGGATCGATTTCGCTAACTCCATTCTCTCTGGCCTATCTAAGCTCCACCTCTCTTGTCTACAACGCATCCAAAACACTGCTGCCCGTCTCGCTTCTTCCGCCTCCCACAGGGACCATGTCACACCCCTCCTCCTCCATCTCCACTGGCTTCCCGTTGCCTTCCGGATCCAATTCAAGCTTCTCACGCTCGTTCACAAAGTTCTTCACACCACCACACCACAGTACCTTGCCGACCTCATCCACTTTCACACCCCCCGGCACACTCCTCGTTCCTTTCACCTCAACCGCCTCACTCTCCCCCCCCCCCCCTCACACGCTCATCTCCAATCCACCCGCTCCTCTGCCTTCTTCTTTATAGGCCCGGCCCTCTGGAATTCCCTCCCCTCTACTCTCCGTCTGGAGCCCCACCATCCTACCTTCAAGCACGCCTTGAAAACTCACCTCTTCTCCCTTGCCTTCAACCTCTCTCCCTCCTAGCCTCTCCTTTCCTCTATTGACCCTCCTCTCCTGTCCTTGCTTCTCTACTTTTACTGAGTTGTAACTTTCTTTTCTTTTTCCGGCCTTGTGCCTATTGCAATGAAGAATTATTTTTGTAAACCGCTCTGCTTACCAATGAAGGGCGGTCAATCAAGACAATAAACATAAACATAAACATATGCGTCTGGTGTGGTCCAGGGAAGTCTGAGCCTCGGACTGAGATGCAGCTCGGATGAGCCAGTCGTCCAGGTACGGGAAGACAAAGATCCCCAGAGTGCGTAGAAATGCAGCTACTATTGCCATGCATTTGGTAAACACCCTTGGAGCAGAGGCTAGACCGAAGGGGAGTACTCTGTATTGGAAATGTTTTCCCTGGAACAGAAACCGTAGGAATTTTCTGTGGGATGGATGGATGAGTATATGTGTGTACGCATCCTTGAGATCTAGAGAACAAAGCCAATCCTGACTCTGTAGGTATGGAAGGAGAGTACCTAGAGAAAGCATTTTGAATTTCTCTTTGTATAGGAATTTGTTCAATTCTCTGAGATCCAGAATGGGTCTGTACCCCCCTGTTTTCTTGGGAATGAGAAAATAAGGGGAGTAGAAACCTAACCCTTGTTGAGGAAGAGGAACCTCTTCTATTGCCTTTTGGGCGAGAAGAGTGGCCACCTCTTGGCCCAACAGGTACAGGAGAGATGGAGGAGAATTGAATTGTCTCACCATGGTATTGGGAGGAAGGCTGGAGAAATGTAGTTTGTAGCCCTCTCTGATAATAGAGAGGGTCCACGGTTCTGATGTGATTTGTTCCCATCTGGGAGCAAAATGTGCCAACCTTCCTGGAATGGTGAGAGGTTCTGGCTGTTGCAGAGCCAGAAAGGTTAAGTTCTCTAGAATCAAGTCAAAAACCCTGAGGAGGTTGGGACTGCTGGATTGTAGCAGTCCCTGTAGCCTTTGTTCTGGCCTGTTTAGTTTGCTGACGCTTAGGAGCAAAGCGAACTTGGGAAGATTGCTGGCCAGTATTTGTGGAAAATCTGGTCTTTTTATAGAAAGTTTTCTTAAAAGGTTTTTTCTTGGCAGGGGTAGAGGTAGACTTAGAAAGTCTATCTAAAGCAGCATTCTCTGCATCCATTTGAGTGGCTTTGATTTGCCACTCTTTGCCAAACAGATTTTCACCTGTACAGGGCAGATTGCCCAAGCCTTCTTGTACCCAGGGTTCCAAATCAGAGGCCTGGAGCCAAGCCAGTCTGCGAGCAGCTATGGCTATGCCAGAGGCTCTGCTTGCCCCCTCAAAAGAGTCAAAGGCTGCTCTGTTGGAGAACTTTGAAACATCTTGAGTGTGCTTTAGCAAAAGAAGGAATTCCTCTTGTTTATCCTCTGGGATAAAGGGGAGAAACTGACGTATCTTTAATGCAATCTCTTTCAAAAACATGCCCATATAGAGGCTATATGAATTGATTCTGGCAATAAGCATGCTAGCTTGGAAGATTTTTCTCCCAAAAGCATCCAGAGTCCTACATTCTCTTCCTGGAGGTGTAGAAGAGTGTCTTTTGGTACTCTTTATCTTTTTCATAGCAGACTTCACCACAATAGAGTGGTGAGGAAGCTGCGTTTTTTTAAAACCAGGAGAAGGGGGAACCCGATACATGGTGTCCAAACGTCGAGAATGTGGAGATAGGGTGAGAGGAGCCTCCCACAAATCCATCATGTGTTCTTGAAGAATTTCATGTATGGGTAAGGTGGCCGCCTCTTTGGGAACCTTAGAGTATCCTAAAATATCTAATTTTTTTGCTCTAGGTTCCTTTTCAGAGGATACAGATATGGAGAGTCCTTTAGCTACTTCAATAATGAAGTCTTGAAAGGACAAATACTCTGGAGGAGACATTCTCCTTTTTGGAGAAGAGGGCTCCTCAGGAAGAGTAAAAGAGACGTCAGCAGAATCATCTGATGTATCAGAATCTTCAGAGGATTCAAAGTATCGTCTATTTGCTTCCAGAGATCGATACGCGTACCGATCGGTACCGACATCGGGCGTACCGGGTATCGGAGCGGTATCGAAGAAAGCTCCGGAACCGGAGACCGGAACCGGCATGCTACTGGAAGTAGATGCTCTGGGTACCGGTATCGGTTTGCGGTACCGGAATCGGAACCGATTGTCGCGGTACCGATGGCGGTGCAGCATTAATGAAAGTCAGTAAGGCATGCTGCATGGATTGTACCGTAGTACCCATAGCCGCCACAACTGCCTGGAAGTCGGTACCGGTGTTAGCCGGTACCCCAGAGCAGTCTAACAGGAGATCGGTCGAGGCCGTGCCATCGATGTCTACCTGTAACCCCATAGGAGGAGCTTTGGAAGCCGGAGCTTCCCGCCGGGGTTGTTTGGCTGGGGCAGAGTCCTCAGGGTCAATTGCAAGGGCCTCTCGCTGCTTAGAGGGAGATTTGCCTTTTGAGGACTTGCCCGAAGAATGTTTGGTTACCTGAGATCCATCAGGAGAAGAAGACCTGGAGGATGTTGATGCTGGAGTATCGGTAGAAAACAGCATATGAAATTTAGCTGCTCTGTTCTGTAAGCCCCTTTTGGACATCAGAGAGCAGGATGGACAATCCGGAATGGAATGGTCAGGCCCCAAACATTTAAGACACCACTCATGGGTGTCTGTAACTGAAATAGTACCGGTACACTTAGTGCATTTTTTAAAACCAGAAGCCGGTTTTTCCATGAGGGAGACCTGAGAAGGCCTAGAGGCCTCACAGAAAAAATACACGGAGTGTAGAAAAAGTAATTATATATATATTTTTTTTTAAAAATAAACGAAAAAAGGACCGGCGGTACCGGTCTGGAATCGGGGAAGGCAGACACGCGGTCAAAGAAACAAATTAAAATAACAATTTCTTCAGCGGTGACAGGAACACGACCTGCTGGCTCCGCGGAAAAAGAAGAACTGAAGAGAGTTGGTCAGGAAGGCGGGAAGGCAGCGCGCATGCGCTGTGGGAGGCCCCAAAAGCTTCCTTTCTGGGAAGCTGGGGAGCTTTCCCGCGCAGGTTCCGTCGGTTCCGACGTACCCATATGTGAGGACTCATTCCTGCTTGTTCCTGGAGATAGTCAGTATCCATTCAGATTTTGAAGAAAGACAAAAAGTAACACACTCAGAATCCCTGAGGACTAAATTCAATCTATAGCAGCGATGTGAGAAAATAAAGAAAACCTTAAACACAAAAACTCTAAACTAAGAAGAAAATTATGGGAAGCTACATACAGCTATAACAGGGACAGGACAGGATAAACAGCTAAAAAGCTGACGACATGATGAAGTACGGAGAAAAAAAAATGCAGACTGATGCTGAAAAATGTCTTTAGGGCTCCGTGAAGAAAAAAAAAAGAGACTAAAGAGATGAGGTGGAAAGGTAGGAGCAGATGCCAAGGAACACCTAAAGGTTTCAAGAAGGAGCCGAGAAGGAACACGTCGAGAAGGAGCACTTATTCACTGCCGCTATCTTCTACTGCAATAGCAGCATATCACATTAAATGGACTGCACAATAACACATTCAGTATATGCTGTAATTTTTGAATAGATAATGATAAGACGATGTCTTATGTGTTGGTCGTTGATTCAGGAAGGTTGGCTTTGTGAAAGGTTGGGTGTTGGTTGCGAGTTTCTCTGTGATGATTGGCTAGTGGAAAGCGGCAGGTTCTTTTTGAATTTGCTGGTATTACTGTATGTCAGTGCGGCGTCTTTACAGTCTTTAAAAGCAAGAAAGCCTGAGCCAGTTTTAGATGAGATTGGTGAAGAATATATACGTCGGATCTGGCTATTGCTAGTATGGTTTTCAGATTTGGTGTTTCTTGTGCTATTGCTTATTTAGAAGTGGTTATAGAAGGAATTTGTTTTAATTATGGAGTATGTTTTGTAGATGATTGGGTATATGGCGGTGTCTTGAGAAGTATTAATTTATGCAGTTTTGATACAGGGATTTAACATATGGAGTGTCTAATCATTTTAGATATGAATTTGTAACCAGAGGCATGCTTCACAGAAATTGTCGTTGGCTTTAAAAGTGCCTGACATGGATAAATCTGATGTTGGTAAATCTGAATAAGGAGGTTCAGTTTGTTTTTTAATGAGGAAATTCTGGTAGAATGTCAATGGCCTTGATAGCTTTCTTGGGTAGCTATATAGTGAAGCCCTTGTTGAAGTTTGACCATCTTTGTGATTTCTTCCAAAAGATTTAAGATGCTGGTTCTTCCCTGATGAACTCCTAAGGGAGTGAAATGCTTCTGGTGCTAGTATATGCATTGGATATTGAAGATAGTATTCGGAAGACCGTCCGGGTTGTTTAAAGTGGGAATAGAGAGATGGGAAATTGGAAGATTATGAAGAGTGGGTTTTGCTGTTTTAAAACTATGTGGGGTTTAACCTGTACATTCCTTTGAGATCGTGACTATGTGGTCCTCCTGTATGGTAATGATATGTGAGATTTATGTATTCTATAAATAAACCATAGGTTTTGTAAGGTAAAAATCTGTTATATGTGATTTATACCACATAAATAAATCATATGTCGCTTTTGTGACTTGTTTTAAAGACTATTATCTGTAACCTGCTGTGGAAACTGTTTGAAAACTGCTTAATAATTGCTAATGATGCCATTTGAATAAGATTGTTATTTATGCTCTTATATAAAAAGGGGAATTTTTTGTACTAAGCAGATTGTTTTAAAAGGTATGGAATAAAAAGGTAATAAGCATTTTTAAGAAAAACTATTTTTCCTCAGTGAGTTTTGGAAGTGTTTGCTTTGTTGGATAGAATTGCATCTGCTGCAGCACTCTTTTGAAATGGTTTTTTTGAGAGTTAGTAGCTGTTGCCATGGGCAAGGCTAGATTAAGGAACTAACAAGTTAGGAACATACATAGGGTTCAAAGTTTAGGGGAGTGCTGTCAAATGCTGGCATTCCTAACAGGGTCTCCATTGCAAGTAAGGTAATACTATGTGACTTTTAAATACAAGCTCTCTGGCTGAGAGCTCTTAAAGGGGTTTTGGTCTTCATTTTTAAAAGCTTAATCTTTTTTGTATTGCAAAATATTTTTTTGTGGTGTTGGGTAAAGCTCTGCCTATTAGAGTTCACTGTTTTCTTTTTTCCAGCTTTCCATTCCAAGCCATCTCTTTGAAGCCACTGACCTCATCAGGTGTTAGTGGTCCTTGATTAGCTTGCAAAGGAGCTAGGCAATTGTGTGCTGTACAAAGGACTACAGGGCCTTGCAAGTACTAGCATTCCTAACAGGGTCTCCACTCCAAGCAAGGTAATACTGTGTGACTTTTAAATAAAAGCAGAAGTAAGGATGCGGTTGAAAACTACAGGTCGGTTAGACTAACCTCTGTGGTGGGTAAATAATTGGAAACGCTGCTAAAGGGAGTCCAATGGATTGCAGGATCCGAGGCAGCAAAGGTTTACTGGAGGAAGGTCTTGTCAAACAAATCTGATTGATTTCTTTGACTGGGTGACCAGGGAGTTGGACAGTGAGAAAACCCTAGATGTGGTGTACTTAGATTTCAGTAAAGCCTTTGACACCATTCCACACAGGTGACTTAAAAATAAACTGAACACCCTAGGAATGGACCCTAAAGTGATGGTAAGAAATTGGTTGAGTGGGGGGAGACAAAATGGTAATTACACTTACCTGGTAATTGTTCTTCCTTGAGGGACAACAGTTTAGTCCTCCACCTCTGGGTTGTGCACCTCCTCCTGCAGCTTGGAGACTGGCATGTCACAAAAAAGTGGCATCACTGGATATAGCTTGCTGTACTCTCCCATAATCCCCAGTGAACTATTGACAAAGCACACTTAAAGGAGCAACAAATAAGTAGCTAATAAAACAACATTCTCAAAGAGCAAAGAACAACTCCTCTGAGACCTTCAAATACCCCAACGCAGTACTCGCTTTAAGTCCAAGCGACGCAACCCCCGGTCCAACGCGCCGTCCTCCAATGCACCCAGGACCGGGAGAGAAACCATCTGGTTCACATAAAATGGAGACACCACTTTGGGCAAAAAGGAGGGAACGGGAAGAAGCACCACCTTTTCCTCAGAAAACTAGAGAAATGGTTCTCTACACGACAACGCTTGCAACTCAGAAATTTGCCTCACTGAGCAAATGGCCACCAAAAACACCGTCTTCAGGGTTAAGTCCTTCAGGGACGCCTGCTGTAAGGGCTCAAAGGGCTCCCTAGTCAGGGCTGCCAGCACCAAGTTGAGATCTCATGGAGGCACCACAATCCTACGCGAAGGACGCAACCTCGCCTCTGCCCTGAGAAAATGCAACACATCAGCATGTGCCCCTAAGGATATTCCCTGTACCTTGCCTCTATAGCAAGCCACCATGGCCAACTGAACCCACAAGGAGCTGGCCGCCAGGCCCTTTTCAAAACCGTCCTGCAAGAAACTCAAAATCACTGCCACGGACACGGTAGCCGCGAGCACTTGTTTTCTGGAACACCAATTCTCAAAAATACGCCAAATGTGAACATAGGCCAGAGATGAAGAGGCCTTCCGCGCCTTAAGCAAGGTCGCAATGACTGCTCCTGAGTAACCTCTTTTCTTTAAACACGCCCTTTCAATGGCCAGACCGTAAGCGAGAACCAATCCACCTGAAGCATCCGCAGTGGTCCCTGAATTAGCAGACTGTCCGATGTAGGCAACCTCCACGGATCCCCGTTGAGAAGACTCATGAGGTTGGCATACCACGGACGACGTGGCTAGTCTGGAGCCACCAACAGCACTCATCCCGGATGGGCCTTGATCTGCTGTACCACCCGCCCTATGAGAGCCCACGGCGGGAATACATAGAGAAGACCCGACACCGGCCAATGCTGCAGCAGGGCGTCGATCCCTTCCGACATCCTTTCTCGATGCCTGCTGAAGAACCGACTGGCCTTTGCTGAGTGAAAGGTCACCATGAGATCCATGATTGGTGGCCCCCATCTGCTCACCACCTGTGCAAAGATCTCCGGATGCAGCTCCCACTCGCCGGCATCCACCTGGACTCTGCTGAGAAAATCCGCTGTCACATTGTCCTTCCCGGCAATGTGAACCGCCGAGATCGCCAGCAGCCGCAGCTCGACCCAGGCAAAGAGCTCCTCTGCTTCTTTCTCCATGGCTGTACTTCGTGTACCCCCTTGACGATTGATGTAGGCTACCATTGCGGAGTTGTCTGATAGCACCCTTACCGCACGACCCTGCACCATCCCCTCGAATGCTTGCAGTGCTAACGCTACCGCTCTGAGTTCCAATCTATTGATTGACCAACTGCTCTTCCGAGCTGACCACAGACCCTGCATGAAGAGTTCCCCGCAATGTGCTCCCCACCCTGCAATGCTCGCATCTGTCAACAACGGAACCCAGTCTGGCTGCTCCAGTGGCATGCCGGCTTTCAACGACTCTGGACACAGCCACCACTGCAATGCTTGTCGCACCCCGATAGGACAGGCTAGCCGTCTGCTCAGCGGACTGGCTTGATGCGACCAGCGGTGAAGCAACGGATGCTGCAGTGGTCTCATATGAGCTCTGTCCCAGGGCACCACCTCCAGGGATGCCGCCATCATACCTAACACCCGGAGATAATTCCAGGCCGAAGGAACCGGAGGAGCCCTGAACTGGTGAACCACTTGCCGTAAGGCTTGGACCTGCCGATCGAGCAGAAACACCAGTCCCCTCTGCATGTCAAATTGCACCCAGAGATACTCGAGGTTCTGGGACGGAGGTAAGATGACTTTTGTTACATTGACTACCCAGCCGAGCTTTTCCAAGAATCTCACCACTTTGTCTGTAACTTTTACGCTCTCGGCTCTGGACTTTGCCTGAATCAACCAATCGTCGAGATAGGGATGAACCAAAATGCCTTCCTTTCGCAACACCACTGCAACCACCACCATAATCTTGGTGAACGTTCGTGGCGCCGTTGTGAGACTTTAGGGCAACGCCTGAAACTGATAGTAGCCCCACAGCAGAGCAAAGCGGAGAAACCTTTGATGACCCGCTCTGATCCGAACGTGTAGATAGGCCTCCGTGAGATCCAGGGATGTCAAGAACTCCCCTTGACGCACCGCTACAATGACGGACCGCAACGTTTCCATTCTGAAATGTGGTACCCGAAGACCGCAGTTCACCACTTTTAGATCTAAAATCGGATGAAGCGACCCGTCCTTCTTTGGCACCATGAAATAAACTGAATATCGACCCGTACTGTAATCCTCTTTGGGCACCGGGACGACCGCACCCAATCGCAACAGTCGATCCAGCGTGCACCGGACTGCCTGCGCTTTTTTCAGCCCCCTGCAGGGTGACTGTACGAACGAATCCAGCACAGGCCACACGAACTCCAGCGCATAACCCTCTCAGATAATTTCTAACACCCACTGATCGGACGTTATTTGGACCCAGGCAGGAAGAAAGTTCCGAAGTCCCCCGCCTATATCGGCAAACTTCCTGCCGGGGTCCCCCTCACTTCATTGCGATTTTTGAGTAGCAGTTGAGGCTGCCGTTGCAAAACCTCTACCGGCTCCCCAAAACCCTCAAAACCCCTGGGCCCGAGAAGTAAATCTTCCTCTTTGGAATCTGCCCAAGCGAGAAGTCCAAAATCTCCGAAAATCTCTAAAGGAACCCCCGAAAGGTTGATGCAGACTTTCCCTGTTTGGGCTTATCCTCTGGCAACTGGCCATCTTTAGACTCCCCTAACTCCTTAACCAACTTATCGAGATCCTCTCCAAACAACAATCTTCCTTTAAGAGGGAGCTTACCAAGGCATACCTTGGAAGAACCGTCAGCCGCCCAATTCCGCAACCACAGGGATCTGCGAGCGGCGACCAGTGACGCCATATTATTAGTCAAAGCTCTAATCAAGTCATAATGAACATCTGAAAGATAAGCCGATCCAGACTCCATGCAATCCAGTTCTCGCAAACCTGCTTGATCCAACTGGTCCGACTGCCTTAAACGCTGCGACCATCGAAGACAAGCTCGTTCCACCCATGCCCCACAAATGGAGGCTTGTAGCGACACTGCGTTGGCCTCAAGGGGTTGCTTCAGCAAACCATCCAACTTCCTATCCTGCGCATCCTTCAAGGCCGAGCTGCCTTCTACGGGAATAGTGGTCTTCTTGGTCACCGTTGATACCGCTGCATCAATCCGCGGGGACCGAAACCTCTCCTTGTCTTTATCTGCCAACGGATACAGTCTATTCATAATACGAACACCCCTGAGACCTGCCTCAGGCTGATCCCACTCATCCTGTATCATTCTGTCAACTACCTTGTGAACTGGAAACACCACCTGCGTTTGCCGCACTGCCTGGATAATCGGGTCTTCCCCATTGTCCTCTTCCACAGGCTGCTCCGTGGCGAGTCTAAGCATCTGAAGGGACTCAGTGATAAGTGCTGTCAATTCCTCCCTTCGGAACACCCGAATAATCTTCGCCTGATCCTCTGGCTCAGGAATCTCTCCTTCCTCTAACTCTTCATCTCCGCTTTCCATGTCGACCTTGTCATCCTCGGACTCATGCCTCTCCAACTCAGCAATTGAGAGCTTCTGAGTCCTTGCCTGCTTTGACGGCCGCGAAGAACTGGTAGCCGGGTCAGCCGTACCAGGCTGTTGTGGTGCCACCGATAGCGACAGGCCCTCCGGCACCTTTCCTTGCCGCCGCAAACAGAACGCCTGATGCATAATTAACACAAAATCAGGACAAAAATCCCCGGGCTGTGGACTCACAGTCAAAGAACCTCCCGTTGGAGTGGATGCCGCCCCTAACCTGACCGTTGGGGTAGGGGCCTGCAGCTCCTCCACGTCCAAGCCAGTCGAGGTCCCTTGACCATCCTGACCTACCTTAACCTCCCATTTGCTGTTCCATGCTGGTGGCCACCTGTGTACAGCCACGGCAAATACCCAAATCGGCTATGGCTCCTCTACGGGTACTGCACACCACACCACACATTGCAGAAGTGAGGCCATTGCCTAACTGACTTATACCTTTGACTTTCTCTTTTTTTTTATTAATAACCAAGGCAGCCAAGGACCTTGACCAGCCAAACAAATAAGAAGCTTCTGCCCTCAAATACAGGCAATGGAATCAAACTGTTAAACAATTACTGAGCACTATAAAAACCTGCAATAAAAACCTCAAATAAACCAAAAAAGGAAATAAAGAGTAAATTCAATGAAAGAAATAGCCTCCAAAAATGAAGCAACTGCACTTAAAAAGAAAAGAAAAGAGCACCGCAGCAAACTGACCACATGAAAAAAAAAAAAAAACACGCTGCGAAAATGGCCGCCGCTGCCTGAAAGAGACAGAAAAAAGGTGCCAAAAATCGCCAGACCCTGCACGGCGCGGCTGCCGCCATTCCCCTTACCCAACCACCAGCTCCTGCACCCCTACTTACAGGAAGATCGACAACACACGCTCCGGACCCCGCGGGGCCTCAAAGCACGCGGCTCTGCATCACTTGCAAGCGGGGAGCCGACGGGCAGACTTCAGATCTTTACTTCAAGCCCGGCAGCAGAATCGCGGCCTCTCCATGCTGCCGGGACTCCCACTGGCTCTTTGCACTAATGAGCTCTCCCCCATACTGATCAGGGGGGAGAGATAATTGCCGTCCGAAAAACTGAATACCAACAAGGAAGGCAGAAGGGGAAGCAGGGCCAGGCACGAGATGCAGCACTTTTGAGTTTTTTTGGGTTTTTTTTAAAGCTACAGCTCCCCAAAACAAAGGAACAAATATCAACTAGGGTAAATGCCCCCCCCCCCCCCCAAAATTAAAGGAACCCTAATCTAGCTGTTCCTTTTCTGCTTTCCAGTGAGCCCAGAACCTAGGCTCATTACGTCCTCCTGTTGCATGGAGACTGGACACACTGGGGATTACGGGAGAATACAGCAGGCTATATCCAGTGATGTCACTTTTTTGTGACATGCCAGTCTCCAAGCTGCAGGAGGAGGTGCACAACCCAGAGGTGGAGGACTAAACTGGAGGACCGATAAGGAAGAGTACAGTTAAATGGAGCTCACTCTGAAGAGGAGGTGGTTACCAGTGATGTGCCGCAGGATCTGTTCTTGGTCTGAATCTTTTTAACAACTTTGTTAGTGATATTGTGGAAGAGTTGTCGGATAAAGTTTGCCTCTTTGCGGATGATACCAAAATCTGCAATAAAGTAGACACCCAGGAAGGAGTAAATAACATGAGGAGGAATCTAGCTAAGTTTGATGAATGGTCAAGAATTTGGCAGCTGTGATTTAATGCTAAAAAATGCAGGGTCATGCATTTGGGCTGTAAAAATCCAAGGGAGCAGCACATGTAGGGGGTGAAGTACTTCTGTCCACGAAAGAAGAGCGGGACCTGGACATGATTGTTTCTGATGATCTTAAGGAGGCTAGATAGGTAGAAAAAGCAATGGTGAAAGCCAGAAGGATGTTTAGGTGCATAGGCGGCAGAGCAATGGCCAGAAGAAAAAAAGAAGGTGATAGTGCCTCTATATAATTCTCTGGTGCGACCTCATTTGGAGTAGTGTGTGCAATTCTGGAGACACCTTCAAAAGGACTTAAACAGGATGGAGTCGGTGCAAAAGGTGGCTACTAAAATGGTTAGTGGTCTTTGTTATAAAGCATATGAGGAAAAACTTAAAGATCTTAATATCTAATTGTATTTCCGTAAAATGTCGGTATCTCAGTTTATGGGCTCAAAAATTTTAGTTTTTCCAGATTTGGCTAGAGACACCCAGAAAAGGTGTAGGGCGTTTCTGGCATTGCGTCAGAGAACAATCACCTTGGGAGCGCAATTTAAGTTAAGATATCCTTGTAAATGTGTGGTTAATTTTCGGTCAAAACAATTTATGTTTTTTGAGTCCCAACAACTATTGCAATTTTTACTAGCTAGGGAAGCTGGTGAAGCAGAGGTGAGTCCCACATCGGCTGCCATATCATAACAACTATGCCCCAATGATATAATTTGTTTCTGTATGAAGGTGTAATATGCCAGATTATTGCTACTGCTTTTTTCTTGGACCATATTGAGGTGTTTTTCTCTGTGGTTTGTTCCAGTAAGTTGTATATTTACCTGCTATTCTCTTGTAAGGTTGATTTATTTTGTTTCATGTAATTCTGATGCTTGTTCAGAGTATTTTCTGATGTTTAATGTAAAATTTAATAAAGTTTAAATTAAAAAAAAAAAGATCTTAATATGTATACGTTAGAGGAAAGGCTGGATGGAGGAGATATGATAGACACATTCAAATAGCTCCGTGACATAAATGCACACGAGGAGAGCTTCTTTCGATTGAAAGCAAGCTCTGCTACGAGGGGACATAGGATGAGGGTGAAAGGGGATAGAGTCGGAAGTAAAATGCGGAAATATTTCTTTACGGAAAGAGTGGTAGATGCGTGGAATAGTCTCCCAGTGGAGGTAGTAGAGACGAGGACAGTATTTGAATTCAAAAAAGCAGGGACAAACACAGAAGATCTCTAAAGGAAAAGGAGGGACTTTAGTATTTGATATGGAAGGGCAGATTAAATAAAAACATGACGGCAGAAAAAGACCACATGGCCTATGTTTCTAAATGTGCTCAGTACTCGAGAGGTTAGAATTGACAACTGCCTGGCTTTTTTCATAATTCCACAGATTTTTACATTAATCTCTGGAAGCTAGAAGGAAGGCTAAAATGTCTGCACATTTGTCAGAGTTTAAAACAACTATCTGCAGTTCTTTAATCCTCACCCCCACCCCGCTCCATCCCCTGTGAGTGAGCCTTTCTTCCTGCTTCCAATGTAACTAGCAGCAGAGACTGTGGGTAGGGTCCAGCCAATGGGAAACTTTGTGGGTGGAATATTAGAACACTGCTGTAGTCACAGAAAGGAAGTTCTTGTGCTGTACAAGTCGAGTTTGTGTGTGTGGTAGGAGATGAAAAAGAAATGATGCCTCAACCCCCAAAAATTGCCTCAATATATTTGTCTAGGAAGAGAAGTACCCACAGCTACAACATACTAACACCAATTCACAGAAAGATATCAAATATGCAATTATACCTGTAAAACAGCCCTCCCCCTCTTATCTCCTCTCCCAATCACAGAAATAAATGATAATTACACTTACCTGGTAATTGTAGTTCCTTTAGTGACGACAGTTCAGTCCTCTACCTCTGGGTTGTCAATCTCTTCCTGCAGCTAGGAGACTGGTCTGTCAGAATGATGACATCACGGGATATAGCCTGCTGCACTTCCACTTGCATCCCAGTGTAAACTATAACAAAGCAGACTCAAAGGAGCAACCAATAAGTAGCAAAACAGAAACACAACTGTACTAGCATAAAGTCCCCCCTCCAAGGACAAGCCTTCTTACCTCCTGCCCTGCCAAAGGAGAGCACACGAAGAAAGGCTAGTAATGAAATCAGACTCACCTGAAACCCTCTTCTGTTCGGCACGAAGCCCAAACCTGCGAAAAACATCCGGGCGGGAAGGAGGACTGAACTGTCGTCACTAAAGGAACTACAATTAAAGTTTTGCAGGGAACAAAATATGCTGTAGAATCTCTATGGATTGAAATTCCATTTATGAAGGGGAAGGTGATGGCAGTGGGAGTATACTATCGACCACCTGGCCAGAATGAACAAATGGATGATGAAATGCTCAAAGAAATCAAGGAAGCTAACAAAAGCCACAACAGAGTAGTAATAATGGGTGATTTCAATTACCCCGGTATCGACTGGGACAGTGTCACAGCAGGACAAGCTAAAGAGATAAAGTTTCTAGATGAAATAAATGACTGCTTCTTGGAGCAGCTGGTTCATGAACCGACCAGAGGGGAAGCCATACTGGACCTAGTCCTTAGTGGAACGCCAGATCTGGTGCAAGAAATAAGGGTGTTGGGACCACTTGGCAATAGTGATCATAGTATGATCATGTTTGATTTAATCAGTGGAGGACAGATAGTAAAGGAATCCACAGTACTACCTTTTAACTTTCAAAAGGGTGACTATGATAGAATGAGGAATATAGTTCGGAAAAAACTAAAAGGAGCGGTTCCAAAGGTTAAAGACTTACAGCAAGCTTGGGTGTTATTTAAAAATACTATCCTCGAAGCCCAGACCAGCTGTATTCCACGCATTAAGAAAAGTGGAAGAAAGTCCAAAAAACTGCCAGCATGGTTTAAAGGTGAGGTCAGAGAGGCTGTTGCTGCCAAAAGAGCAACCTTCAGAAAATGGAAAAAAGAGCCAAATGATGAAAACTGGAAACAGCACAAGCACTGGCAAGTTAAATGCAAAGCATTGATAAGGCAGGCAAAGCGGGAATTTGAGAAGAAACTTGCTACGGAAGCAAAAACACGAAATAAAGACTTTTCAAGTACATTCGTAGCAAAAGGCCTGTGAGAGAGTCAATTGGACCATTAGATGATAGAGGGGTAAAAGGGGCAGTAAGAGGAGACAAGGCTATAGCAGAGAGACTGAATGAATTCTTTGCTTCGGTCTTTACTGAGGAAGATGTAGGGGTGTTACCCAAGACTGAAGTGGTATTTAAAGGTGATACTGCAGAGGAATTGAGAGAAATATCGCTACACCGGGAAGATATATTACAACTATTTGATAAACTGAATAGTAGCAAATCACCTGGACCGGATGGTATACATCCCAGAGTGTTGAAAGAACTGAAATATGAGATTGCAGACCTGTTATTGGTAATCTGTGAACTTTCATTAAAATCATCTGTAATACCTGAAGATTGGAGGGTCGCCAACGTAACACCAATTTTTAAAAAGGGTTCCAGGGGTGACCCGGGAAATTACAGACCGGTGAGCCTGACGTCAGTACCAGGGAAAATGGTAGAAGCCATCATAAAGAACAAAATTACACAGCATGTAGATAGTCATGGCCTAATGGGAGACAGCCAACATGGCTTTAGACAAGGCAGATCTTGTCTTACTAATCTGATCTGTTTTTTTGAAGGTGTGCATAAACAGGTAGACAAAGGTGAGTCGGTTGATATAGTGTATCTGGACTTTCAGAAAGCTTTTGACAAGGTCCCCCATCAGAGACTTTTGGCGAAGCTAAAAAGTCATGGGATAGGAGGCAGTGTACTATTGTGGATCGGGAACTGGTTAAAAGATAGAAAGCAGAGGGTAGGGCTAAATGGCCAATATTCCCAATGGAAAAAGGTGAATAGTGGAGTACCCCAGGGATCTGTACTGGGTCCGCTACTTTTTGACATATTCATAAATGACCTGGAAAAGGGAATAACTAGTGAGGTAATCAAATTTGCAGATGACACAAAACTGTTTAAAGTTGTTAAAACCCAAGAGGATTGTGGAAAACTGCAGGAGGATCTGGATAAATTGGAAGACTGGGCATCCAAATGGCAGATGAAATTTAATGTGGACAAGTGCAAAGTTATGCACCTAGGAAAGAACAACCCACACTATAGTTACAAGATGCAAGGCTCCACATTAGAAACCACCACCCAGGAAAAAGATTTAGGAGTCATCGTGGATAACATGTTAAAACCCTCCGCCCAGTGTGCAGCGGCGGCCAAGAAAGCAAATAGAATGCTAGGTATCCTAAGGAAAGGGATGGAGAATAAAACAAAGGATATTATAATGCCTCTGTATCGCTCCATGGTACGACCGCACCTTGAATATTGTGTGCAATTCTGGTCACCGTATCTTAAAAAGGACATAGAGTTATTAGAAAAAGTACAGAGAAGAGCCACCAAATTGGTGAAGGGGATGGAAGGCTACTCCTATGAAGAGAGGCTAAAAAGGTTAGGGCTCTTTAACCTAGAAAAGAGGCGGCTGAGGGGAGATATGATAGAGGTGTATAAATTAATGAATGGAGTGGAACGGATAAACGTGGATAAATTGTTTACGCTATCAGAATATAGAAGGACTAGGGGGCATGTAATGAAGCTACAGGGTAAACTATTTAAGACAAATAGGAGAAAATATTTCTTCTCTCAACGTGTAATCAAACTCTGGAATCTGTTACCGGAGGATGTAGTAAGGGCTGTTAGTATAGCTGGGTTTAAAAAAGGTTTGGACAAGTTCCTGGAGGAAAGGTCCATAAACCACTATTAAAAAGGGACCCAGGATATCAATGCTTGGCCTAGTACAAGCACTGCAGAACCTGTGTCTTTTGGGGAAACTGCTAGGTACGTATGACCTAGATTGGCCACTGTTGGAAACAGGATACTGGGCTTGATGGACCTCGGTCTGACCCAGTATGGCATTTCTTATGTTCTTATGTTCTTAATTACCAGGTAAGTGTAATTATCATTTCCTTAGCGTTCCTCCAGTTCAGTCCTCTACCTCTGGGAAGTACCAGAGCAGTAATCAATGGGAGGGACCCTTCCAGCCGACCGACAATACAGCCGAGCCGAAACGAGCATCCGAAGCCGCAGCAACATCTAACATGTAGTGCTTACTGAACGTATGCAGAGACGACCAAGTCGCCGCCCTACAAATGTCCCCCGGAGGGACCAAACAGTGCTCCGCCCAAGAAGACGCCTGTGCCCGGGTGGAATGCGCTCTCAGACCCACAGGCACCACACGCCTCCGGAGCAAATAAGCTGATGCAATCGCTTCCTTAAGCCAGCGGGCGATAGACGCCTTAGCCGCCGCCTCACCCCGACGAACACCTCCGAAGAGAACAAACAGACGCTCCATCTTCCGGAACGACTCCGTGGCCTTCAAATACTGACGTAAAGCCCTCTTCACATCGAGCCGCCGAAGACCACGATCCGCGGAACCGCCCCCCAAAGCCCCTAGAACAGGCAAGCAAACCACCTGATTCAGATGAAAAGGGGACACGACCTTAGGCAGAAAGGACGGAACCGGATGCAAAATCACCCTTTCCTTAGAAAAGGAAAGGAAAGGTTCACGGCAAGACAACGCCTGTAGCTCCGAAATCCGTCGCGCGGAACAAATCGCCACCAGAAACACCGTCTTGAGCGTCAGATCTTTCACAGACGCACGACGCAAAGGCTCAAAGGGCCAGCGCCGTGAGCACCAGATTCAGATCCCACGGGGGAACAGCCACCCTGCGTACCGGCCGCACTCGTACTACCGCCTTCAGAAAACGACGCAAGTCGGGATGAGAACCCAACGGGCGACCATTGACCTTGCCCCGATAACAGGACAAGGCTGCCAACTGTACCCGTAAGGAACTGGCAGCCAGACCTTTGTCAAAACCGTCCTGCAGAAACTCCAAGATGGAAGGAATGGAAGCCGAGCCAGGCCGAACCTGACGCCGGGAACACCAATCCTCAAATACACGCCAGACCCGCACATATGCCAAGGACGTGGACTGCTTTCGCGCCCGAAGCAAGGTAGCCACCACCGCCGACGAGTAGCCCTTCTTCAGGAGCTTAGCCCTCTCAATGGCCAAACCGTAAGCGAGAACCGATCCACCTGCGGCATGAACAGGGGCCCTTGAAGCAACAGGTCCGACCTGGCAGGCAGCCGCCACGGCACCCCGTCCAACAGGTGAATCATGTCGGCGTACCAGGGACGCCTGGGCCAATCGGGAGCCACCAACAGCACCTGCCCCGCATGCGCCCAGATCTTCTGAACCACCCGGCCGATCAGGGCCCAGGGCGGAAAGACAGAGTAGACCGTCCTCCGGCCACCGGCGAAGTAGGGCGTCGATGCCCTCTGACATCCTTTCTCGCCGTCTGCTGAAGAAACGATCGACTTTCGCCGACTGAAAGGTCGCCATGAGATCCATGACCGGAATCCCCCAGCGTCTGACTATCTGTCGAAAGACCGCGGGATGCAGCTCCCACTCCCCGGCATCCACGTGCACCCTGCTGAGGAAGTCTGCGGTGACATTGTCCTTGCCGGCTATGTGCGCTGCTGAAATGGCCGTCAAGCGGAGCTCTACCCACGCGAAGAGCAGGTCGGCCTCTGCCTCCATTGCAGCACTCCCGGTGCCGCCCTGCCGATTTATGTACGCCACCGTCACCGAGTTGTCGGAGAGCACCCGTACAGCATGGCCGCGCACCAATCCCTCGAACGCCTGAAGGGCCCGAAACACTGCTCGAAGTTCCAAACGGTTGATCGCCCACGAGGCCTCCAGAGGGGTCCAAACCCCCTGCGCAAAGTGACCCTCGCAGTGAGCCCCCCAGCCCGCCAGACTGGCATCCATCAGCAATGGCAGCCACTCTGGCTGGTCCAGCGACAAGCCCCCCGCCAGCGACGAGGGACGAAGCCACCACTGAAGGGACCTCCGAGCCGGCTCCGGACAAGGCAGCCGTGTGCTCAGCGAATGTTTCTGATGCGACCAACGACGAAGAAGTGCTCTTTGGAGAGGTCGCATATGAAACCGGGCCCAAGGCACCGCCTCCAGCGTCGCCGCCATGGTGCCCAGCACTCGGAGATAATCCCATGCCGAGGGAGCCGTCACCCGAGAGGAATTGCAGCACTAGAGACCGCAATCCCTCGGCTCGGTGGTCCGGCAGGAACACTTGACCCTTGCACGTATCGAACCGGACTCCCAGATATTCGAGAACCTGAGTGGGCAACAACCGACTCTTGGCCGGGTTGACCACCCAACCCAGATCCTGCAAGAAACGCACCACCCTGTCCGTCACCCGGAGACTTTCCTCCGCAGACTTGGCGCGAATCAACCAATCGTCTAGGTATGGGTGGACCAGAATACCTTCCCTGCGCAGGGCCGCCGCGACCACGACCATTATTTTGGTGAAGGTCCGAGGCGCCGTCGCAAAGCCGAACGGCAGGGCCTGAAACTGGTAGTGGCCCCAGGGTAGGGCAAACCGCAGAAAGCGCTGGTGAGCCTCTCAAATGGGAATGTGCAAGTACGCCTCCGAAAGGTCTAGAGACGTCAAGAATTCCCCTCAGCGTACTGCTACGATGACTGACCGCAAAGTTTCCATCCGAAAGTGCGGCACCCGCAAGCACCGGTTTACACCCTTCAGATCGAGAATAGGACGCAATTGCCCGCCCTTTTTGGGCACCACGAAATAAATGGAATAGCGACCCAATCCGTAATCGGCCTTGGGAACCTCCACGACGGCTCTCAAGCGAAGGAGCCTGTCCAGAGTTTCGCGAACCGCCGCCGCCTTCGCGGGACCCCGACAAGGCGACATGACAAAGGCGTCCCGCACGGGCCGGGCCAACTCCAAGGCATAACCGTGCTGAATGATTTCTAACACCCACTGATCTGAGGTGATGAGGGCCCAGGCAGGCAGAAACTCCCGCAGCCGACCTCCAATGGGAGGCTCCACCGCCGGGACCCGCCTCGCTTCATTGGGGCTTACGGGCCGAAGGCGCCGGGAGAGAGGAGAAGCCTCTACTCGCTCCCCGAAACCCCCGAAACCCCTGGCCCCTAGAGGGGAACCTTCCCCTCTGGAAACCACCCGGTCGCGGGGAACGGAACCTTCTGAAGTCCCGAAAGGAGCCCCGACCGCTCTGAGCAGACTTAGCCTGCTTGGGCTTGTCCTCGGGCAAACGGCCCACTTTAGACTCACCCAGGTCCTTCACCAACTTTTCCAAATCCTCCCCAAACAGTAAACCCCCCTTAAAGGGAAGCTTACTGAGACAGGATTTAGAAGGGCCGTCCGCGGCCCAATTACGCAGCCACAAAGATCGACGGGCGGCCACCACGGAACCCATGCTGTTGGTTAGCGCCCGAATCAGGTCATAATGTACGTCAGCAAGGTAGGCCGCACCTGACTCCAGACGATCCAGCTCTTTCACCTCCTCGAGGTCAACATGCGGGGATTGGCGCAGCCATTGGGCCCAGCGCAAACACGCCCGGGCAACCCAGGCCCCGCAGATGGAAGCTTGAAGCGAAAGAGAATCTGCTTCAAACACCTGCTTGAGCAGACCGTCCACCTTACGGTCCTGGGGATCTTTCAAGGCCGCACTCCCTTCAACCGGAATGGTGGTCCGTTTAGTAACAGCCGCTACCAGCGCATCTAGGCGCGGCGCCCGAAACCGGTCCTTAGCAGAGTCTGCCAGAGGGTATAACCTGCTCATAGCACGAACGCCCCGGAGGCCCGCCTCCGGTTTGTCCCACTCATCCTGAATCATCCGCTCGACCACTCGATGCAGCGGAAAGACCACCTGAGTCTGTCGCACCGCCTGGATGACCGGATCCTCCAATTCGTCCTCCACGACTGCCGGTGGAGCCAAATGCAACATCTGCAAAGCCTCTGAAATTAAAGCAGGCAACTCCTCTCTGCGGAACACCCGAATAATCTTCGCTTGCTCTTCGGGCTCCGGGATCTCTCCTTCTTCCAGGTCCTGTGATCCCTCTTCAGGATCCCATTCCGGATCCGTGGGTTCCAGCCCGGCGCCGTCCGGCGAGTCTGCAAGCCGCGCGCGCTTCGGAACCGACGGCTCCGTGGCCATCGCTCCTTCCGCTATCAACTGCGGAGACCGAGACGCAGGTGAAACCGAGCGCGGCCTCTTGCCCTGCTGTCGCAGACAAAAAGCTTGATGTAGAAGAAGGACAAACTCGGGACTAAAACCAGAGATGCCGGACGACTGCGGAACTGCAGACACCCCGGAGGGCCCCGGCAGCGCCTCTAAATCGGGCTCTTGCTCCGAGATCAGCGGGGATGCAGCCCTCGCCCCCGTTGTCGCCTCTTGCTCCTCCTGAGACTCAAGGGCCGTCCTCTGAAGTTCCACTTCTGAGGAAAGGGCCACGCATCCCCGGCACACTCCGGTGTCAGAGACCGGGCCTCTGCGGGCCCCACACACCAGGCACAGAGGCCGGGCAGCCATCAGAAAAACCCTAGCACCCCTAAGAGCTGGGGCAGGCAAGCAGATTACTGGAAGTAAAGCCCTCTCTTTTTTTTTTTTTTGTCTGCCTGCGTTTTCTTTGTTTTTTTTTTTTTTTTTTTTTTTTTTTTGAAGTTGCTGGAGAGCTAGCTCCGAAAAACAAAAGGAAGGCCCCGCAGCCCCCCCCCCTCACCCCGTGAATCTAGAGGGCCGGTGAAGAGGCTGAAGAAAGAAATAAAAAAAGAAAGAAATAAGGAGACCCCCCAAAGCAAAAAAGGAACCAAGGAAAGAAAACTAAATTAAACTAAAGTAAACTAAATTAAACTAAACAGCACAGCAGAACCCCGTAGGAAAAAACTGGAGGCGATGCTCTGCCACGCGGCTGCAGCGCGGCCCACAAAATGGCCGCCGCGATTGTCAGCCGCGAAGGAAAAGGCGCCAAAACACTGCGGCGATCCTGTCCTGCCGATACAGCGTGGCGTGTACGAAAGAAGCAGCCTGCTACCGGCGAAACACTTACCGGCCAGGTCTGCTCCTCAATCGTCGTGAGCGCGCCTATCTCCCCGGGCCCTGAAAGCACCGGACATCAATGAAATACCCGATGAGTCAGAGACCTCAAAAGACTGCAGCACCGGGAGACCGGCAGCCAAGAAAGGCTCACCCCCGTAATGTCAGGGAGGTGAGACTCCTGGGCCAAGCGGGGGAAGGAGGCACAACGCGATCCTGAGCTAGCACCCCCCCCCAGGAAGAAAACCCCAGCAGAGCCCCAGGCAGGGATCAAGAAGGCTTTCTTTCCTGTTTGTTCTTTCTTTTTTTTTTTTTAAAGGGGTACTGCCGCTATCAACTCAACCCACTTAACTACACTCACAATAACTCCCTGCTCCTTATCCACTACTCCAGAGAGCCTCTCCTTAAGGCTCGTCAAACACCTCCTGCTGCAAGGAGACTGGTTACACTGGGATGCAAGTGGAAGTGCAGCAGGCTATATCCCGTGATGTCATCATTCTGACAGACCAGTCTCCTAGCTGCAGGAAGAGATTGACAACCCAGAGGTAGAGGACTGAACTGGAGGAACGCTAAGGAAAGAGAATGTAAGTACATACATACACACATACAAACAGGCATTCACACACATATTCCAGAATGCACAGACATAAATGCAACCACATAAGCTGCGACATACATGCAAGTTCATACAAACACACAGACACACATACTCTCATACTCATACAGAAACTACATTCACAAGACACCCACACACACAGACAATGCAGATACAAACAGGTAGGTATGTGTGTGTATACACACACACACACACACAAAAGGATTGGAAAGAATTACATGAGCCATTATCTGCATGCTGTCCCTATGTGTTTGTGTGTGTGTATATGTATGTATAGATAGACAGATCTTTGTGGTTTGGTATGCCTCGGTGTGTCTGTATGAACATACATGTCACTTACGCCTTCCAAAACAATATCCTTATCAAATCTGGACCATTCTTGATCCAATAAATCCTTTGCTTCATCATAATCATAAAACATGCAACTTAATTTACCCAAAATTATTTGAAGTTTAACTGTCTACAATATTTCCACCTTTTTTTTACCTTTAAAAATAATAATCACCTGTGTAGCCTTACATATATCTCAGAACACATTAGTTCTAAGGTATAATTTTATTCCACTTAATTAATGTTAAAATACAATCTTATTCAAACCCTGAAGAGAATGAAATCATCAGAGTAGACCTGATAACGTATAAGAAATCTTTAAGAACATAAGAAATGCCATACTGGGTCAAACCAAGATCCATCAAGCCCAGTATATTGTTTCCAGCAGTGGCCAATCCAGGTCACAAATACCTGAAAGGTTCCTAAAAAGGTACATAGGTTTCACAATGATTGTTCCAGGGTAAGCAATGGCTTTCTCTTATTATTCTTAATTGGATACATTATAGCTTTGTTGCATGTCCCCTAGTCTTTCTTCTTTTTGATCGAGTAAACTGATCTACATTTACCCATTCTACTCTATTCATTAATTTATAGACCTCTATCATATTTCCCCTCAACCATCTCTTTTCCAAGTTGAAGAGCTCTAACATTTTAAGCCTTTCCTCATAAAGATATCTTTCCACCCCCCTTATCATTTTGGTCTCTGTGTTTTGTACCTGTTCTAATTCTGCTATATCTTTTTTAAGATATTGCAAATAGAATTGCACATAATATTCAAGGAGCAGACGCTCCATGCAGCGATGCAGAGGCATTATAATTTTTTAATTTTATTTATTAGTAGTTAGCTCACGCCTTTCCAATGGTAGTTCAGGACGAGTTACAGTCAGGTATAGTTAGTGTTTCCTTGGCTTTATTTTTAATATCCTTGGCTTTATTCTCAATTTCTTTCCTTATGATTCCTTGCATTCTATTTTCTTTCTTGGCCACTGCTGTACACTGGGCGGCGGGTTTCAACGTATTGTCCATGACGACGTCTAAATCCTTTTCCTGCGTGGTGGTTCCTAATGTGGAATCTTGCATCGTGTAACTGTAGTTTGGGTTATTCTTTCCTAGGTGCATAACTGCACTTGCCGACATTAAATTTCATCTGCCATTTGGATGACCAGTCTTCAAATTTATCAAGGTCCTCTTGCAATTTTTCACTAACTTCTTGTATTTTAACAACTTTGAATAATTGTCTGTCATCTACAAATTTGATCACCTCACTCACTTTTCCCATTTGCAAGTCATTTATGAATATGTTAAACAGCGGGCCAAGCACAGATCCCCAGGGTACTCCACTATTCACCTTCTCTAATGAGAAAATTAGCAATTTAGCCATACTCTCTGCTTTCTAACTTTTAACCAGTTCTTAATCCACAATAGTGTACTGCCTTCTATCCCATGATTTTTTAATTTCACCAAGAGTATCTCATGAGGGATCTTGTCAAAGGCTTTCTGAACATCCAAATATATTATCTCAACCGGCTTACTACACCCTACCTGTCCTTCTCACTATCAACGCATGTCCCTCCTCCCCTTCGTTTCTAAACTACTTGAACGTGAAGTTCACCGCCGTTGCCTTGACATTCTCTTCTTTCAAGTCCTCCTGGATCCGCTACAATCCAACTTTTATTTTATTTTTATTTATTTTATTTATTTATTTAGACAGTTTTGTATACCGCCTTATCCTTCAATCAAAGCGGTCACAACACAAGTGGGGGATACATTTAACACGCGGGGATATGAGACACACACACTAATACTTACAGGGAACATGGGCAATGGAGGGTTAAGTGGCTTGCCCAAGACCACAAGGAGCATCTGTGGGACTAGAAACCCCAGTCCTTCTGGCCCAAGGTTGCTGTCCTCTAGTGGGATTTGAACCCCCGACCTTCCGGCCTGAAGTACCTTGCCCCATCCACTAGGCTACTCCTCCCTCCTTTTGTCCTTTACATTCTATTGAAATGGCTCTTGCCAAAGTCTCCAGTGATCTGTCCCTGGCAAACTCCAAGGGCCTTTATTCGAAACTCATCCTTCTTGACCTTTCTGCTGCTTTTGACACTGTTGACCACAACCTTCTCCTTGATACCTTGTCCTTGCTTGGTTTTAAGGGATCTGTGCTACCTGGGCTCTCTTCTTTTCTCTCCCATCAGTCTTTCAGCGTTTGTTCTGGTGTATCCTCCTCTACTGCTATCCCACTATCAGTTGATGTACCCGAAGGATCTGTCTTGGATCCACTCCTTTTTTCTCTCTATGCCCAGTCCCTTGGTGCACTCATCTCTTCCCATGCCTTTCAGTACCATCTCTACACTGATGACTCCCAGATCTACATCTCTACACCTGAAATCTCTCTGGCAATCCAGGTCAGGATCTCTGCCTGTCTTTCTGACGTTGCTGCTTGGATGTCTCACCGCTGCTTGAAATTGAACATGGCCAAAACAGAGCTTCTTATTCTTCTCCCTAAACCCTCTTCTCCCCTTCCGCATTTCTCAGTTTCTGTGGATAAACTCTGTACGCCTCCCTGTCTCCTCAACTCGCAACCTTGGGGTTGTCATCTTTGACTCCTCTCTCTCCTCCAAACATATCCAACTGATAGCTAAAACCTGCCATTTCTTTCTCTACATCAACAAAATTCGCCCATTCCTTTCTGAACACACTACTAAAACACGTATTCACTCCTTAGTCACCTCCCATCTAGACTATTGTAATCTACTCCTTGCTGGTCTCCCTCTGAATCATCTCTCACCCAGGGCCAGCCCAAGGGTTTCTGCCGCCCTAGGCAGGAACCCCAGGGCAGCTGCCCCCCCCCCACTGTTGCTGCCCACCCAGCCGCTGCTGCCACCTCCCCCCATTTGCCGCTGATTACGTCTTGGGACGGGGAGGCGGGCAACAGCAAAAAGCCGCCACTTTTTGAAATACTGCTGCTGCCCGCCTCCCCCACCCCAAACAGAATCAGCAGCAGCAGGGGGAGGGGTGGCACAGCCACCCATGTCTGCTGCTGCTGCCCACCCATGCCACTACCACCACCCACTCGGGCCAGCTGCCCTAGGCGGTCACCTAGTTTGCCTAGTGAACGGGCCAGCCCTGCTCTCTTCCCTTCAATCTGTTCAACACCCTGCTGCATTGCTAATCTTCTACCATGCTCATCATGCTCATATAGGCCATCTTCCTAAGTCACTTCATTGACTCCCTGTCCATTTCCGCATCCAGTTCAAACTTCTCTTGCTGATTTACGTGCATTCACTCTGCAGCCCCTCACTACCTTTCCTCCTCGGGAACTCCGCTCATCTGGCAAACTGCTTCTATCAGTGCTCTTCTCTTCTATTCCTGCTCCTCATGCCTGGAACAAACTACCCGAGTCTGTATATCAGGCGCTTTCTCTGACCCTTTTCAAATCCAGGCTGAAAACTCACTTCTTTGCTATCGCTTTCAGATCATGACTTACCTGAACTCTTTTGTGTTTCCTTACCATTCCCCCTAGATCAGGGGTGGGCAATTCCGGTCCTGGAGGGCTGCAGACCAGTCAGGTTTTCATGATGTCCCTAATGAGATCTATTTGCATCCACTGCCTTCCATTGTATGGAAATAGGTCTATGAATATTCATTAGGGACATCATGAAAACTTGATTGGTCTGCAGCCCTCCAGGGCCGGAACTGCCCACCCCTGCCCTAGATGTATCCCATGTCTACAGCTACTGTGTTGTCTGTCTTGACTACATTGTAAGCTCTGATGAGCAGGGACCGTCTTTTACATGTGTCTGTGCAGCGCTATACAAATGTTCAGTAGTAGTAGTATCTACCTGTTTATTCACACCTTCAAAAAAATATAACATATTAGTAAGACAAAGCTTAGCTAAATCTGTTTTGGCTTTCTCCCATTAAACCATGACTATCTACATGTTCAGCAATTTTGATCTTTATAATGGTTTCTACCATTTTCCCCAGTACAAACGTCAGGCTCACTGTCTGTAGTTTCCGGGATCATCCCTGGAACACCTTTTTAAAAACTGGCATTACACTGGCCATTCTCCAATCTTCATGTACTACAGATGATTTTAATGATACTTTACAGACTACTAATAGTAGGTCTGTTAAAAGAACTAAAATATGAGATTGCAATCTCGGATGTATACCATCTGATCCAGGTGATTTCCTATTTTCTAACATAGTTGTAATACATCTTCCCGGTTTATTAAAATTTGTTTCAATTCTTTTGAAATATTACCTTTAAATACCATTTCAAGCATGCGCAACTTTCCTATGTCTTCTTCAGTAAAGAGTGAAGCAAAGAATTCATTCATTCTCTCCAAAATGGCCTTGCCCTCACTTAGCGCCCCTTTTACCCCTCTATCATCTAAAGGTCAATCTAACTCTCTCGCTGCTTTTTTGCTACAAACATACTTGAAAAAGTTTTTATTCTCTATTTTTGCTTCCATGGCAAGCTTTTTTTCAAATTCTCTTTTTGCCTGCCTTATCAATGCATGGCATCTAACATGCCTGTGCTTATGTTGTTCCCCATTTTTGTCATTTGGTTCCTTTTTCCATTTCCCAAAATATGCTTTTCTGGCTACAACAGCCTCTCTGATCTCGCCTTTAAACATTGCTAGCAGTTTTTTGGTCTTCCTACCACCTTTCTTAAAGCGTGGAATGCATGTGGTTTGGACTTTCAAAACAGTATTTTAAACACTTCCCATGCTTGATGCAAACCTTTAACCTTTGTATCTGCTCCTTTAAATTTCTTCTCTTTCTTTCTTTATTTATTGCAAATTTCTATACTGCGATTTCCAAAAGATCAATCGCGATTTACAAATAACAATTTGAGTAGTACATAAACAGATACATACTCAGTTAGATGGAACAATGTAAAACTATGTACAGTGGTACCTAATAAATGATAAATGAGTTTCCTCATTTTATCATACTCTCCCTTTTTTTTTTCTTGATATGCCATACTGCGTGAGACCAAGGTACATCAAGCCCAGTATCATGTTTCCAACAGTGGCCAATCTAGGTCATAAGTACTAGCAGTTTCCCCAAAAGACACAGGTTCCACAATGCTTGTATTGGGTCAAGCACTGATATCCTGGGTCCCTTTTGATAATGGTTTATGGACCTTTCCTCCAGGAACTAGTCCAAACCTTTTCTAAACCCAGCTACACTAACAGTTTTTACTATATCCTCCGGTAACAAATTCCAGAGTTTGATAACGCATTGAGTGAAAAAATATTTGCTCTTATTAGTCTTAAATAGGTTACCCTGTAGTTTCTTTGCATGTCCCCTAGTCTTTCTATATTCTGATGAGGTAAACAATCGATTTGTGTTTACCCGTTCCACTCCATTCATTAATTTATAGATCTCTATCATATCTCCCTTCAGCTATCTCTTTTCCAGGTTGAAGAGCCCTAACCTTCTTAGCCTCCCTTCATAAGGGTATACCTAGCATTTATTTGCTCTCTTGGCCGCTGCTGCACACTGGTTGGAGGGTATTAACATGTTATCCACAATGACGCCTAAATATTTTTCCTAGGTGGTGGTTCCTAATATGGAACCTTGCATCGTGGAACCATAGCTTGGGTTGTTCTTTCCTAGGTGCATAACTTTGCACATGGCCACATTAAATTTCATCTGCCATTTGGATGCCCAGCTCCAATTTATCAAGATACTACTGCAATTTTCCACAATCCTCATGGGTTTTAACAACTTTAAATAGTTTTGTGTCATCTGCAAATTTGATAACCTCACTCGTTATTCCCATTTCCAGGTCATTTATGAATATGTTAAGAAGCATCAGACCTAGGACAGATCCCTGGGGTACTCCACTATTCACCTTTCTCCATTGGGAAAATTGGCCATTTAACCCTACCCTCTGCTTTCTATCTTTTAACCAGTTCCTGATCCACAATAGTACACTGCCTCCTACCCAATGACTTTTTAGTTTTGCCAAAATTTTCTGATGAGGGACCCTGTCAAAGGCTTTCTGAACGTCCAGAAACAATATATAAACTGACTCATCTTTGTCTACCTGTTTATTCACACCTTCATAAAAAAACATAACAGATTAGTAAGTCAAGATCCTTCTTGTCTAAAGACATGTTGGATGTCTCCGATTAAGCCATGACTATCTACATGTTCATGATGGTTTCTACCATTTTTCCTGGTATTGACGTCAGACTCACTGGTCTGTAATTTCCCAGATCACCCCGGAACCCTTTTTAAAAATTTGAGTTACATTGGCCATCCTCCCATCTTCAGGAATTAGAGATAATGTTAACAATAGTTCACAGATTATTAATAGCAGGTCTGCAATCTCATATTTCAGTTCTTTCAACACCCTTGGATGTATACCATCCAGTCCAGGTGACTTGCTACTCTTCAGTTTATCAAATAGTTGCAATACATCTTCCAGGTGTATCGATAAATCTTTCAATTCATCTGCAGTATCACCTTTAAATATCACTTCAATCATGGGTAACATTCCTATATCGTCCTCATTAAAGACCGAAGCAAAGAATTCATTCAGTCTCTCCGCTATGGCCTTGTCCCCTCTTAGTGCCCCTTTTACCCCTCTATCATTTAAGGTCCAACTCTCACAGGTTTTTTGCTATGAATGTACTGTACTTGAAAAAGTTTTTATTACGCATTTTTGCATCCACAGCAAGCTTCTTCTCAAATTCTCTCTTTGCCTGCCTTATCAATTGCCTTGCATTTAACTTGCCAGTGCTTGTGCTGTTTCCAGTTTTTGTCATTTGGCTCTTTTTTCCATTTCCTGAAAGATGCTTTTTTGACAACAGCAGCCTCTCTGACCTCACCTTTAAACCATGCTGGCAATTTTTTGGACTTCCTTCCACTTTTCTTAGAGTGGAATACAGCTGGTCTGGGCTTCCAAGATAGTATTTTTCAACACCATCCAAGCTTGTTGTACTGTAAGTCTTTAACCTTTGCAACTGCTCCTTTTAGTTTTTTCTTAACTATTTTCCTCATTTTATCATACTGTCCCTTTCAAAAGTTAAAAGGTAGTACTGTGGATTTCATTACCATCCCTCCTCCATTAATTAAATAAAACACGATCACTATTGCCAAGTGGCCCCAATACCCTTATCTCTTGCACCAGATCTGGTGTTCCACTAAGGACTAGGTCCAAAATGGCTTCCCCTCTGGTTGGCTCATGAACCAGCTGCTCCAAGAAGCAGTCATTTATTTCATCTAGAAACTTTATCTCCCCAGCATGTCCTGTCGTGACACTGACCCAGTCAATACCGGGGTAATTAAAATCACCCATTATTATTACTGTGCTGTAACGTTTGTTGGCTTCCCTGATTTCTTTGAGCATTTCATCATCCATTTGTTCATTCTAGCCAGACAGTCGATAGTACACCCCCACTGCCATTGCCTTCCCCTTTTTACATGGAATTTCAATCCAGAGATTCTACAGAAAATGTTGTTTCCTGCAAAACTTTAATCCTTTGTGACTCAATGCCCTCTCTAACATAGAGCGCAACCTCTCTACCAATTTGATCTGCTCTATCATTACGATATAGCTGGTACCCAGGTATCACAGTGTCCCACTGGTTGTCCTCCTTCCACCATGTTTGAGATACCAATCATATCTAACCTCTCATTTAGTGCTATATATTCTAACTCTCCCATCTTATTTTGTAGACTTCTAGCATTTTCATACAAGCATTTTAGAGACTATTTTATTCATATTAATCTGGCCATCGGTAGGCAGGGGTAATTTTGAATCTTTAAGCTCTGTCTGCTCCGTACTCAAGGGCATTTGGGCTACTTTTGTCTTTATTGGAACCTCTCTGCTGATAAGCCCTAACTTCATTCTTTTGATAGTATCCTTCAAGGATACATTGTTCTGACCCACGCGCTCTTGGGCGACTGTCGGCTCTCCCCTATTATCTAGTTTTAAAGCTTCTCTATCTTCTTTTTAAAGGTTAATGCCTAGTTCCATCCTGGCTTAATCTACCAATCGGGGCTAGGGGGAGGAGCCTTGATACCATTAGGAGCTGCCACCATCTGGATCAGACTGCCTGTTTGTCCTGCACAGCTGATTTAAGTATCATCAAGCAGCTCTTTGCCTGATCACATCTAAGGCATTCCCTTGCTTAATCTACCAATCGGGGCTAGGGGGAGGAGCCTTGATACTGTTAGGAGCTGCCACCGTCAGGCGTGGTCCTTAGGCGGGGGACATTGCAGAAAATGCAAAACTATCAACATTAAAACTAAGAAAATAATGGTAAGCAAGTAATTTAATTTAAAAGTTAATTTAATTAACCTATCAACTCACTTTGTAAACCCAAATAATCTGTTATCTTCTCCTAAACATAGCAAACAAAAAACTATAATATAGTGAATGTAATCATATGTAATTTAAAGTTTACCTTCTTAATTTAAAAAATTCAATTATCTAACTCCTTTAACGTTTACACAAGTTTCTCAAACATGCATACAACATATCAATATATATTTCTTTATTTTAATGTTATTTCTTACACAGCGAGCTTTACCAAATGCTATAGTAATTAATCCTATTAGTCCAAATTATGTTAGGTATAATAATAATAGTTTCAAATACCATCATCATAAACAAAAAGATAAAAAATTAAATAAAATTCATTCTTCATCATTTAAACGTAGCACCAGAAACCCAATTCTTCATTCACCTATTTCATGTCTTAATAAATGCAAGGTCAATAAGAAATAAGCCAAACATTATCTATGATTATATCAAAGATCATAACCTTGATATCATTTGCATCACAGAAACTTGGTTAAAAGACACAGATCAAATTATTTTAAATCAGATTACCCCTTTAGATTATGAAATATTTAATTGTCCTAGAGAACATAAAAGAGGAGGAATCCTAATATTAGTAAAAACAATCTATAAATTTAAATCTATCACAACGAATAATTCTACTGAAACAACCTCAATTATTATATCAAACCACCATCTCAATGTTTGCCTCACATATAGACCACCTAATGCTGCAAAGGATCACCTTTCAACAATTTTGGAATTAATGTGCACATATAGCTCTCAAATTAAACCACTAATTGCATTAGGTGATTACAATCTATCATTATCACCTTCTAATGAGTCCAGAACTTTCCTAAATGCAGTAAAATCGTTGTTATCAACAGATAATTAACCAGCTTATGCACCAACATGGAACCACTCCAGATTTGATCTTTTGCTCAGAGCAACTATTTTCACAAAATCAAATTACAGTCCCAAAAGCTACTCCTGTACCTTGGTCTGATCATTGTCTAATTTCATTTTACTTGCATCTTCAAACTTCATCCAACAACTTAACAAGTGATTACAAAACTAGAAAATTTAAAGCTTTCCATAAAGAAGATTTTC
The DNA here is from genome assembly GCA_033557465.1 of Ichthyophis bannanicus. Lineage (NCBI taxonomy): Eukaryota > Metazoa > Chordata > Amphibia > Gymnophiona > Ichthyophiidae > Ichthyophis > Ichthyophis bannanicus. The sequence goes on along the minus strand of CM066038.1, from coordinate 121,762,434 downwards.
TTAAAGAAATTATTCCACAGTTGCAACAAAACTACACCGAATTGGATAAAGCCATAGAAAATTGGAACAACGTCATTTCAAATGCTGCTATAGCCCTGAAAAATAATAAAGTGCAAACACGCAGGGCGAAAAATGCACTATGGTATTCAAATGAAATCAGGGAGACAAAATGCATTTTAAGAAAACTTGAGTGTAAATGGAGACTAACTAAATCTCAAGATATAAAATTTCTATTTAATGTTAAACAAATAGAATACAATAAGCTAATAAATGATCGTAAATAACAATACCATACAAATCTAATAATGAAAGCAGCTAATAAACCAAGAGAGCTCTTTAACATTGTTCAACAACTCACAGAAGTGAACACTTCATATAGTGACTATCAAATAGATCCCCAACTATTTGCGAACTACCTGATAAACAAAAATTCACTTTCGCCAAACAACTTACCTACATCACAAGACCACCAAATTTGGATGAAACCTTGCATCGAATTCACAAAAGTCTGGAAGGATTTTTCTATACCAAATTCAGAACAAATTGAAAATATAATCAGCACAATTAATACAACAACTTCCCCAGCTGACCCATGTCCAGTGGAATGGATTAAAAGTACTAAAAATCAAATTAGTTTTCACACTGTAAATATCGTCAACAACTCTTTAAAACAAGGACACTTACCATCTACACTAAAGAAAGCTATAATTCGACCAATCTATAAAGGTAAATCACTAGACATCACTGACCCCAAGTCATACCGTCCTATTTCAAGTTTACCTTTTATATCAAAAATTATAGAAAAAGTAGTACAAAAACCAACTGCAAGATCACATTGACTTACATGCCCCACTGGATATACATCAGCATGGCTTTAAACCAAATCACAATGTGGAAATACTACTGATTTCTCTCTTTAATAATCTTATAACAGGTCTTGACAAAATCAAATTATTTCTATTAATCTTCATCGATGTCTCAGCAGCATTTGATACTGTGTCTCACTCAATAATGCTGTAACGTCTACGAAATATTGGTTTATCCAACAATACAAGAAAATGATTTGCTTCTTACTTAACCAATCGTTCACAACTAGTAAAAAATGGGGACAAAAAATCCTCACAATTCACGATTGTACAAGGTATTCCGCAAGGTTCTGCTTTATCATATATCCTCTTTAATATCTATATTCAACCCATATGTCAAATTATTAAACATCATGAAATGGATTATCATTTATACGCTGATGACATTATGATTTATACTTAAATTGATCAAAATACCTTTGACACAACAAAAATTAATAGCTGTTTGAATGATATGACTAACTGGCTCAATAACAACAATTTAAAAATAAATTCTGACAAAACGGAAGCATTGTTCATATCGAATTGTCAGTCCTTAAAACTACCAAGTGAAATTAACCTATTAAATAAAAAAATAAAAATGAAAGATGAAGTAAGATATTTAGGTATAACCTTAGATAAATATTTAAACTTAAAATCTCATATAAACAAAATTTCAGCTTAAAGATTATAAGAAGACTAAAATCAATATTAAATACAAATCACTTTCGCACGGTATGTCAAGCTGTCATAACACCCCTACTTGATTTTGGAAACGTCTTGTATCAAATGTCTTCCTAAAAACGCTATCCATCCTCTCCAATTAGTTCAAAACACTACTGCACGTATAATTACTGGCTCTGCAAAATTTGATCACATAACTCCTGTCCTCAAACAGTTACATTTTGTGGAGACGTACCTACTCTGGCCCGTTCCCTGCTCCTGAAAAGGAAGGAAGAGAAACCTGCTAATTCACATGAAATGGCGAAACAACCTTGGGTAAGAAGGAAGGGACCGTCCGCAAGACCACTTTCTCCTTAAAGAATGAGAGAAAGGGCAGACGGCACAATAGCGCTTGAAGTTCTGACACGCGCCTTGCCGAACAGATCACTACCAAAAACACAGTTTTAAGCGTCAAGTCTTTTAAGGAGGCTCGCTCCATTGGCTTGTACGGTTGTCCTGCCAGAACATTCAAAACCAGGTTAAGATCCCAGGGAGGAACCGACAGCACACGCTGAGGTCGTACGAGCCTCACCGCCCTAAGGAACCTCCCTACATCCGGGTGTTGACCTAGCGTCCTGCCCCTGATCTTGGCCCTATAACAAGAAATGGCTGCCACCTGCACCCAAAGAGAGCTGGCTGCGAGACCTTTCTCCAAACCTGCCTGTAAAAACGCCAACACTTCTGGAACCGAAACTGCCAGAAGCCGTTTCTTCTGGTCCCTGCACCAACCCTCAAAAATGCGCCAGACTAACATAAGAGAGGCAGGTTGAACGCTTGCAGGCTTTCAACAAGGTGGAAGTAACTGCTCCGGAATATCCTCGCTTAAGCAGTCGTGCCCTTTCAATAGCCAGGCCGTAAGCGAGAACCGATCCACTTGCGGCATCCGTAAGGGTCCTTGAAACAGGAGATCATCCCTCACTGGCAGACGCCACAGTTTGTCAACCAACAGCCTTACTAGATCGGCGTACCAGGGACGACATGGCCAATCCGGTGCTAAGAGAACCACCCACCCCCAGTGGGTCTCCACTCTCAGAAGGACCTTTCCTATCAGCGCCCATGGAGGGAACACATAGAGCAGCCCCTCCGTGGGCCACCTCTGTACCAGAGCATCTAGGCCCTCCGACATCCTTTCCTTTCTTCTGTTGAAGAAATGGCTGGTCTTGGCCGACTCAAACCAGGATACCGTCCTTGTGCAATGCCGCTGCCATCACCACCATTACTTTGGTGAAGGTGCGTGGAGCTGTTGCCAGGCCGAAGGGCAAGGCCTGAAACTGGTACAGGCCTTGGAATCGCAAACCGCAGGAACTGCTGGTGGGACTCTCGGACCGGGATGTGCAAATACGCTTCTGTCAGGTCGAGAGAGTCAAACACTTTCCCTGCTGCACTGCCACTATCACCGACCTCAGAGTTTCCATGCGGAAGTGTGGAACTCGGAGACAACGATTGACGTGCTTCAGATCGAGGATTGGGCAAAAGGTGCCCTTTTTCTTTGGCATCACGAAATATATGGAGTATCGACCGCAGACACACTAGTTGTTGGGCACCGGCACGACCACTTCTAATTCCAGCAGCCGGTCCAGAGTCTCTTCTACCGCTGCTCTCTTTGCCTGAGTTCTGCAAGGACATTGTACCAACGCTGGGTACAACGGACTTGCCAATTTGAGAGCCTAGCCATCTCGAATTACCTCCAGAACCCATTGATCGGACATGACCCGGGTCCAGGCGGGAAGGAACCGCCGTACTGCCCTCCTACTGGCAGCACCCCGCCTGGACCCCTTTTCACTTCATGGCGTCTTCCTTGGTCCCGTGGCTGAGGAGGCGGCCCCGAAACCTCTCCCTGCCCCACAAAACCCCAGGAAGGCCTGTCCTCTACAGGCAAAAATGTCCTCTTTGAAAGGACACATACCATGCCGACCGAAACTTCTGGGTCTCCCGCGGCTGCGCCCTCGCAGGAGCGGGAGTGCAATTCTGCTTCTGCCGATCCTCAGGGAGCCTGCCTCCCTTGGACTCCCCCAATTCTTTCACCAACTTGTCCAGATCCTCTCCAAACAGAAGCTTCCCCTTGAAGGGGAGTTTGCTAAGGCGAATCTTAGAGGAAGCATCCGCCGCCCAGTTATGAAGCCAAAGATATCGTCTGGCAGCGACCACCGAAGCCATGTTCTTTGACAAGCTTCTGACAAGGTCATACTGGCTATCTGCCAGATAGGCTGCCCCTGACTCAATTCTTTCTGCTTCTCCCTGCAAACTGCTGGGAGAGTCGCTGGCCAGCTGAATCTGTTGCGACCAGCGCAGACAAGCGTGAGCTACCCACACGCTACACACCGAGGCCTGAAGAGCCAGGGCAGTGATATCAAAGGCTTGCTTCAATAAAGTATTCAACTTCCGGTCCTGTGAGTCCCGCAGAGCCGCACTGCCTTCCACCGAAATAGTTGTCTTCTTGGTGACGGCCGACACTGCGGCATCCACCCTAGGCGAACGCAATAACTCCCTCTCGAACTCCAGCAAAGGATACAACCGGGCCATGCCCCGGACCCCTATTAGGCCAGAGTCTGGCTGATCCAATTCTTCCTGAATCATCTGCCTCACCACACGTTGCACCAGAAAAGCCTTCTGCTATTTCCTTACCGCCTGAATAAGAGGGTTCTCCTATGCCTCATCATCCACTGGCACTCCCGGGACCATATTGAGGACCTTCAAGGATTCTGTGATCAAAGCCGAGAACTCCTCCCAGCGAAAGACCCGTACAATCCTGGTTCCTCCTGAATCTCGCCCTCTTCGAGTTCCTCTTCGTCTTCACCTAGCTCTGGATCGGAAAACTCCTCTTCCCGATCCCCCAGCAACGGCAGAGGAGGTGAGCAGTCCTTCTCTAGCCTCTGCCGCTTCTGAGGTATAGGTGGCTCCGCTTCACTGGGCTCAACACTTCTCTTGGGTGGGCCGTTATGTCCTGTTCCCTGCTTCTGCTCCTGCCTGCGAAGACAAAATGCCTTGTGCAAAAGCAACACAAACTCTGGGGAGAAGTCACCTCAGCCTCCCCCTTTCCTGGCCAGCCAACGATGTTGATGGGCCAGAAAGAGGCTGGGTCGGGGCCAGCTGCTCAGAAGCCGGGGTAGAAGGCCCCTCCAAAGAGAGCATTTGCGCTATCATCTCCCCCGAATCCTGAGAGGTACCAGCTACTGGGTCCCAGTGGCATACTTGCCTTGATTTCCTGTTCCACAGAGGCAGCTTCCAACACACACACCCTGCAGATGCCTGCCTCTGACACTGCTTCGCGCTTTGAGCCATACACCAGGCACTGCGGTCTAGGTGGCATAATGACTTTGGAACCAATTAAAATAAACTAAATTAAACCAAATAAACCCAAGGCACCCTGTATCTAAAGGTTCCTTGATACCTAACTAGCCAAAATAAATAAAAAAATAAATTAAAAAAGACTTATTTTCAACGCAGGACCAACAATTAATGTGCCCATGAGTCCCGTTTGTCAGCAAAAGGAAACGGGACACTCCCAAAACTTGCCAGGCTCGGGCGCGCCAAAAGTGCGCCAAAGAGACCCCATTGTACTCCCCCACAACACAGTCACCTACCTCCGCCGCCTCTCCCCCCAGCGGTAAAGGGTTCTGCGCCCGAAAGACCAGCTGGTGCCTCCGCGGCACTGCGCCATGCGGATCGCCGCCAAAAATGCCGCCGCTTCCTTTTCCTGCGCTTTACTGTCCCAGCGCTGCCTGCCGAATCCCGCCCTCGTGCTCAGCCTCCATGAGGGCTTTGGCAATGAGATGGGATCAGCACGGAAGTCAGTCCCAATGAAAATAAGGGCCTCTTGCTTGTCCTAGCGGCTCCTCACGCCAGCCGGGTTCGGGAGGCGCTCTTCCTCTAGTTAATTCTTTCCCCTTATAAAAACCAGAGCTCTCTCCAGGCCCCGACGAAGGTGACTAGAGGGAGGGAAGGAGGGGGGAGGGGAGGAATTCTCTTCCGCCAAGCACAGTCCTGCCTATAATAAGACCACTAACTCTCCAAAGAAAAGAAGAACAGGAATGCAATAAAATCAAAATTATCAAAACCCCACTGACTATCGTCTCTCCAATAAGCCTACTTCCCCTGGCTTAGTGCTCCTTCTAGCTGCTTTGGAGACTGAGCTAAACTGATTCTGGTGGGAGGAGCCAGTGGTATTTATAGTGGAGGATCATCAAAATGATGACGAGCTCAGTCTCCGAAACTGCTGGTAGAGGAGCACAACCCAGAGGTGAAGGGACTGGACTGGAGGAACGCATAGGAACACCCATTTATTACTGTGTTTTAACTTTTGTTAGCTTCCCCAATTTCTTTTAGCATTTTATCATCCAACTGTTCATTCCGGCCAGGGAGGCGGTAGTACACTCCCACTGTCATTGCCTTCCCCTTTTTACATGGAATTTCTATCCATAGAGATTGTACACAGTGTGTTTTGTTTCTTACAAAACCTTTATCCTGTGTAACTCAATACCCTCTCTAACATAGAGCGCAGCCCCTCCTCCAATATGATCTATCCTGTCATTGCGATATAGTTTGTATACATGTATAACAGTATCCTAATGGTTGTCCTCCTTCCACCAGGTCTCTGTAAGGCCAATTACATCAAATCTTTCATTTAGTGCTATATATTCAAGTTCTCCCATCTTATTTTTTAGACCTAGCATTTGCATACAGGCATTTAAAAGGTTGCATTTTATTCACTTTAAGAATCTGATTATCAGTTGACACAGGTAATTTGGAATCTTTCAGCTCTGTCTGCTCTGTACATAAAGACATCTGACTTACTTTTATTTTTAATGCAATCTCCCTATCAGAATGCCCTAACGTCCCTCTTTTGTTAATATTATTCAAGGATACATCCTTCCGAACCATGCGCTCTTGGGTGACTATGTTCTTATGACTATAGGCTTTCCCCTATTATCTAAGCATTGACACAAATTTTAAGAGACAGAATCAATTACAACTGAAAAATTGATATCTCTTGCATTAAGTACTCTAAATATTTTATAACCCTGAGGTTTCCAAGCACCAAATATTATTAATTTTTGTGGTTCAAAATTTTCTAATAATTTGATGTATTATTACACTACTGGACAATCTTTCAAGTTCCAGCACCTCCTTTTAAACAAGAAAGCATCAAAAGCTGGAATTCATTTAAATATTCATTACTAAAAACTGCTAATTTTGCATTATGGATTTAATATGGAGAAAAAGTATCTGCAAAAGCATTGGCGATACTTAAAATAAGGCAACAGTGAAGAGGTGGGTTTTTAACCTGGATTTGAAGAGGGCCAGTGAGGGCGCCTGGCGTATAGACATAGGTAGGTTGTTCCAGGTGTAGGGTGCAGCAAGGTGAAAGGAGCGAAGGTGTGAGTTAGCTGTGCGAGTGAAAGTCCTAAATAGAAGCAGTTTGTTAGCGGAGCGAAGTTCTTGAGAGGGGATGTAGGGAGAAATAAGGGATGAGCGATATTGAGGGCCCGCGGAGTAGATGCATTTATAGGTCAGTATGAGAAGTTTAAATTGTATGCAGAATTGGATGGGGAGCCAATGAAGTGACTTGAGAAGAGGAGTAATGTGGACATGGCGAGACTGGCGGAATATTAGTTGAGCAGCATGATTTTGTATAGATTGAAGGGGAAAGAGATGATTCGCGGGGAGCCCGGCAAGGAGCAGGTTGCAGTAATCTAGGCGAGAGGAAATTAAGGAGTGGATAAGTGTTTTGGTAGTGTGTTCGGAAAGGAAGGGGTGGATCTTGCCAATGTTGAAGAGGAAGAAGCGGCAGGTCTTGGCTACTCGCTGGATGTGTGTGGAGAAGGAGAGAGAGGTGTCAAAGATAACCCCCAGATTGCGGGCTGAGGGAACAGGAAGGATCATAGATCCATCCACTGAGATTGAGAATGGAGAAAGAGGAGGGGCAGAGTTAGGGGGAAAGATGAGGAGTTCATTCTTGGCCATGTTCAGTTTCAAGCGGCGATGGGACATCCAGGCAGCGATGTCGGAAAGGCAGGGTGAGATCTTGGTCTGGATTGCTGGAGAGATAATAGGTGTAGAGAGGTGGATTTGGGCGTCGTCGGCGTAGAGATGGTACTGAAAGCCATGGGAGGAGATAAGTGCGCCAAGGGATTGGGTATAAAGGGAGAAAAGGAGGGGGCCTAAGATGGATCCCTGTGGAACACCAACATAGAGCAGGGTAGGGGAGGAGGAGGCGCCCCCAGAGCATACACTAAAGGAGCGATGGGAGAGGTAGGAGGAGAACCAGGATAGCATAGAGTCCCTGAAGCCAAGTGAGGAGAGGGTGTTGAGGAGAAGATTGTGGTCAACAGTGTCAAAGGCCGCGGAGAGGTCGAGAAGGATGAGGACAGAGTAGAGTCCCTTAGATTTAGCCAGGAGCAAGTCGTCGGAGGCTTTTGTAAGGGAGGTTTCAGTGGAGTGTAGGGGCCGGAAGCCTGATTGTAGCGGGTCCCAGAGGTCATGGGAGGTGAGGAAGTCGAGGCAGTGGCGGTGGACTGCTCGTTCAAGTAGTTTGGAAAGGAAGGGAAGGAGGGAGATGGGTCGATAGTTAGAAGGGCAGGTGGGATCGAGTGAGGGTTTCTTGAGGAGAGGTGTGACAATAGCATGTTTGAAATCGACTGGGACAGTTGCAGTGGAGAGTGAAAGGTTGAGAATATGAGAGATGGATGGAACAATGGTGGGGGAGATGGGATGTAGGAGATGGGTGGGGATAGAGTCAGAGGAACAGGTGGTGGGTTTGGAGGAGGAGAGGAGGAGTGCAGTTTCCTCTTCGGATATCGTAGGGAAAGAGGAAAGGGTAGCAGAGGAAGTATGGAGGGGGGAGGAGAATTGGGGAGGGGGGAGGTAGATGAGGGAGTGGGGAATTGGAGGGTGATCTTTTGGATTTTGTCGTGTAAGTAGTCGGCTAGGGTTTGGGCAGAAAGGGAGGGGGGACCAGGGGTAGGGGCACCTTGAGGAGAGAGTTGAGGGTATTAAAGAGGTGGCGAGGATCAGAGGCGAGGGAGTTAGTCAGATGGATGTAGTATTCTTGCTTGGCAAGTGCTATGGCTGACTGGAAGGAGCCGAGCATGAATTTGAAGTGAGTGAGGTCTTCTGGGGAGCGGGATTTGGCCCAGGCATGTTCAGCAGAATGGGCACATGTGTGTAAATAACGGGTTGTTGGTGAAAGCCAGGGCCGGGGGGTAGAACATCTGACAGGACGAAGGGTGGATGGGGCAAGAGTATCAAGAGCAGAAGATAGTGCAGCATTATAAGAAGATACTGCTTCATCGACGGACTTGGAGGACCCAATAGAGGAGAGAGATGGAGAAATGGTAGAGGAGAGAGTCAAGGGATCAGTATTATGAAGATTTCTAAATAGGTTGGAGGAGACAGGATGAGGTTGAGACAGTGGAAGCTGAAGATTAAAGGTTTAAGAGGTGATGATCAGATGAGGGAAGGATTGAGTTGTGGAAGTTTGAGGGAGAGGAGTTAGAGTACCAGGTCCAGGCAGTGGCCGTGTATGTGGGTGGGGGCAGTGGAGCAGAGTTGTAGATCAAACGAGGAGGTGAGGGCAAGGAACTTTAAAGCGTGGGGATCAGAGGGGTTATCAACATGAATATTAAAGTCGCCGAGAATAAGAGTGGGTGAAGAGGGATCGAGGAAGGCGGAGAACCAGGAGTCGAAGTCTGTAAGAAAGGTCGATTTGGATTTGTCAGGTGGGCGGTAAATAACAGCTACCCGGAGAGGAAGTGATGAGAAGAGGCGAATGGAGTGGACTTCGAAAGAAAGGGAGCAGTGTGACTGAGGCAGAGGGAGAGGTTGGAATTGGCAAGAGGGGGAAAGTAGAAGCCCAATATCGCCACTGCGACCAGTGGTACGAGGTGTATGGGAGAACTGGTAGCCCCCGTGGCAGAGAGCAGCAATGGATGCAGTATCATCTGGTTGGAGCCAGGTCTCAGTTAGGGCAAGCAGGTGTAGCGCTTTAGATATGAAGAGATCATGTGTAAGAACAGGTTTCTTAGAGACTGAGCATGCGTTCCATAGGGCACATAAGAACGGGAGAGTGGAGGGAGAAAGGAGAGGGATATGGATAAGGTTAGACAAGTTATGGGAGGATTTCTTTCCAAAGTAAGACGGTGGTCTAGTGGGGCCGTTACGTAGGGAACTATTTCCAGAGTGATAATGAGATCTAGAGGAGTCAGGGTACCGGTGGGTGTGTGTATCAGGTAGGATTCGTGAGGATTTATTTTTAGGGTGAGAGAGAGACGGAGCCAGAGCTCTGGAGGGGTAGGGTTTGGGTTAACATCTATGGATGATCGGTGTGAGTGAAGGAGGGAGGGTGGGTGGGGAAAGGAGTGGGATATGGATGAGATTAGATAGGGTACGTGAGGAACTCTTCTTAAGGTGAGAAAGAAATCGAGGGGGGCCAGGGTTAGGGTTGATATTACCTGATGAGAGGAGGAGGAGAAGGAGAAGTAGTGAGCAGGGTAAAGCGGAGGCAGTACGGTGGAAGCGAGGGTGGGGTTGCCTTAAAGAGAGAGGGGTTGGTTGAAGGAGGGGGAGGGTGTGATGAAGCTCAAGGGCAGATGCAAGGTTAGAGGACAGGATGGAGGGGGAGGTGAGGAGGGAGAGTAGGGGGAGAGGAGTGAGGGTGTTGGTAGGAGGGGAGGCAGTTGGGGAGTATGAGGAAGAGAAGGAGAATGTAGTATGGGGCCATAGTAGTGGAGTAGTGGGGGTTATGAGCATATGTTATCTTCAACGCAGTGGGTGACTAAGGATTCTAGAGCCACTAAGCTATATATAGATATATAGATAGATAGAGAGAGAGAGACATGAGGATTACATACTACGCAGTGGGAGTTACAAGTCCAGGTAGTGGGGAGACAGTAGCCTGTGTGGCAATGGGGAGCAAGTTCAATGCAGGCCATGGGAAGCAAGTTCTATGCAAACAACGGAAAACACATTCTAAGCTGACTGTGGATAGCAAGATCTAGGCAATCGACGGGAAGCAGCAAGGTCTATGCAGGTGTGGGAGGCAAGAGCAATAGCAGGGCGCCTGGGGCTGGGTTTGATGGTTTGTGCCAGGGCGCTCTTAGTCCTCGCCTAAGGGCCAAGCCAAAGGGCCCTCTGGCAAGGCCCTCAGGCGCGGGCACACCTGATGGCGCTCCAATAATGAAGGGGCCGCTGGGGAGGCGTGCGGCATGGCCCGATGCGCCCAATGGCGCTCCAAAAATGAAGGGGCTGCTGGGGAGGCGTGCGGCATGGCCTGATGCACCCGATGGCGCTCCAGTAATGAAGGGTCTGCTGAGGAGGCGTGTGCGGCATGGCCCAATGCGCCCGATGGCGCTCCAGTAATGAAGGGGCCGCTGGGGAGGCGTGCGGCGTGGCCCGATGCGCCCGATGGCACTCTAGTAATGAAGGGGCCACTGGGGAGGCATGCGGCGTGGCCTCTGGGCAGTTTCTCTGTCCTCCTCCCTCCTTATTTCCAGAGTGCTACAAGTACAAGTAAGATACAGCCCTGCTCATCAGAGCTTACAGTCTAATCAAGACAGATCACACAATAACTGGGGATTAGGATAAATCAAGGGGAATGGCAAGATAGATGGGTGATAAGCAGGAGAATAAGGGGATCAGGATCCAAACGCAGTCCCAAAGAGATGGTTTTTTTAGCTTGGATTTGAATATGGCCAGAGAAGGAGCCTGTCATACTAACTCGGGTAGTTTGTTCCAAGCATTTGGAGCAGCAAGATGGAATGAATGAAGTCTGGAGCTGGCAGTGACAGAGAAGGTCACATATAAAAAGGACCTGCCAGAGGAGCGGAGTTCCTGAGGGAGGGGTTAGAGCAGGGGTGTCAAACTCAAATACACAGTGGGCCAAAATGTAAAACTTGAACAAAGTCGCGGGCCAGCATTGAACAAATGAACCTTTTAATATGGACCCAAACAAGATTTGCTTTAACATTGAATATGAAGCAACACTTATTACTATACAATTTATAACTTAATAGTTCAGATATGCAAAAACCAATTTCAAATAAAAAAAAACATCAATGACATTCATTTATTAAATAAGATTTAAATAATAATAAATAATAATTTTTAAAATAAAATAACAATAATAAAATTAATCAACCATTCAAGCCCATGTCTTGGAGTAGCAAGAAAAAGTGCATAAAGAAAACGTTAATTATTGCTCAGTTTGCTGCACACTGATCTAATCTGATGTGCCCAAGCCAGATACCTGGCATCTCTTCTTGGATGATAGTTCATCAATGTCTGGGCTCAGGCTTTGAGCTGAGGAAATCCTCAGTATCGAGCGAAGGTGTTCATCAGTCAAACGTCTCCTGTGAGATGTTTTGGTCATCTTCATCGAGGAGAAAAGTTGCTCACATAGATAAGTGCTGCCGAACATGGAGAGCATCTGAGCAGCTTGGGTGCGGAGCTGAGGCATTGTGTCAGGGATGAACTGTGGAAACTGGGCGGCGCCCACAGCATCATACTTTGACTTCAGCGTGTCATTACACTGGAGTTCAATTAGCTCCATTTGGAGGTTGGTTGGTGCGTTTTCCACATTAACTGCAAAGGGATTACTGAGCAGTTCAAACCTACATTTCTGGACATCAAAGTCGGCAAATCGCCGGCTAAACTCAGCGCCGAGTACACTGAGTTTTTCAGCAAACTGTGCGCATGGGAACAAGTTGGTAAAGAACTGCGTTTTCATGGTTTGGCAGCAGGGAAAATGGCCAAGGTTTCCTTGCAGCATCTGATTCTCCCACAGGCACAGTTTAGTTTTAAAAGCCCTCACTGCAGCGTACATGTCTGTGATGATGCGCCCCCCGCCCCTGAAGCTGCAGGTTCAGCGCATCGAGATGGCTCGAGATGTCACACAGAAAGGCCAGCTCACACAGAAACTTTTTCTCCCGAAGCTCTGCTGTGTCCTTCCCTTTGCTTTCCAGAAACTGACATATTTCCTCATGCAGCTCAAAACATCTATTCAGTACTTTTCCTCGGCTTAACCATCTCACCTCTGTGTGATACGGCACGTCTGCGTATTCCGAACCACACTCCTCCAGAAAAGACTTAAACTGGCGGTGATTCAGACCTTTGGCTCTTATAAAGTTAACTACTTGTGTTACTGTGGTCATAACATGTTCCATCTTTAGGGCTTTGCCACACAATGATTCCTGATGTATGATGCAGTGATAAACAGTTAGTTCACCTGCACAGTTCTCTTCCTGCATCTTCTCCCGGACCCTGCCCACCAGTCCACTTGTTTTACCGCACATCGCTGGCGCACCATCTGTTGTTAATCCCACGAGTTTATCCCACGGCAGCTTTATTTCAGTTACGCATTTGGAAACCTCCTCAAAAATTTCCTTTCCTGTGGTTGTGCCATGCATTGATTTGAATCCCAATAGCTCCTCCGTAACACACATATTTGAGTCCACTCCACGGATGAAGACTGACAGCTGAGCAGTATCAGATGCGTCGCTGCTCTCATCCACAGCAAGGGAGAATGCAACGAAATCTTTTCCCTTTTCCAAAAGCTGGTCATACAGATTGGTGGCAAGATCACATGTGCGATCAGCTACTGTGTTTCTGCTCAGGCTCGCGTTTGAAAAGGCTTGCTTTTTCTCCGGGCACATGATTTCACAAACTTTCAACATGCACTTTTTCACAAACTCTCCCTCATTAAAGGGCCGGGCTGATTTTGCGATCTCTGCTGCCACAATATAACTAGCCTTTACAGCAGCCTCACTTTGTGATGTGGCTTTTTTGAACATATTCTGTTGTGAAACCAAACTTCTTTTCATCTCCTCCACTTTCTGGCTCCTTTGAGTCATGTCCAGGTCCTTGTACTTGTCATGGTGTTTTGTTTCATAGTGTCGTCGAATGTTATACTCCTTAGTTATAGCCACGTTGACTCCACAAATCAGACAAACAGGTCTGTCTTTTACATATGTAAACAAATATTCTGTCTCCCACCTGTCCAGAAAGTTCCTGTTGTCTGCCTTTCTTTTTGCCATTTTTGGGAAGGGGTTCCACAGTGACAGTTGTAGCTTGAGATCGCTATGACTTCTGTCACACAGGAGAGGGCGTTTCTGGGACCTGTCCTGATTGATGCGCCAAAACAACAGCAAGGCATTATGGGATTTGTAGTATTAGCGATGAATGAATGCGCTGTATAATACCGGCGGGCTAGCTCTAGTAGTCATTTGGTATAGCCTCGCGGGCCAAATATAATTACACTACGGGCCAAATTTGGCCCGCGGGCCAGAGTTTGACACCTATGTTCTAGAAGGAGCTTTGGTGCATGGCCTCCAGCTGAGAACTGTCACCATAAAGGATCAAGGACTAGACTGTGTTGAGAAGGAATATCAAATATGGGGAAATTCTCCATACAAATAAAAGGCATATGATGCCAAATCCCAGCCCTAGTTCCAACTCAGCTGGAATCCTGAAGGAGCAGGTAGTAAAGCACAGTTACTTACCTGTAACAGGTGATCTCTGGGAACAGCAGGAATTAGTCTTCACATATGGGTACGTCGGTACCGACGGAGCCTGCACGGGAATGCTCCCCAGCATCCAATCAGAAAGCTTTTGGGAGCATCCCTCACGCCTGCGCGCTGACTTCCCGCCTTTCCCACTGCCTCTCCTCAGTTGGGTTTCATAGCTGAGACAGAAGGAGAGAAAGAGGAAAGGAGATAGATAGATACAACTCCTAGGGGAGGTGGGTGGGTTCTGAAGACTAATTCCTGCTGTTCCAAGAGATCACCTGTTACAGGTAAGTAACTGTGCTATCTCCAGGAACAAGCAGGAATGAGTCTTCACATATGGGGACTCCCTAGCTGTGGATGCCAGGGGAGGGGAGATCCCATAAAATGCGTATCCCTGGAACAGGACGGCATTTCCCAAACCTGGATCCCCGGCATCCCCTGAGGGATGGGGGGTAGGAGTTGAATAGAGAAGAGCTGTAGAGGAATAGCGAATCTAAAGACTATAGAGAAAAAGAGTCTTTAGAAGGTATGTCAAGTATCATTAAAATATTTAATGAACTAGTACAATATAGAGCTTACCTACTGGATTGTAGGAAGTAGAACTGTGATGGAGTGTACTGTAGATGCAGTAGCGGAATCCTCAAGGTAACTTCACGGCAGTGAGGATGAAGTTCCAAACCTGGAATGGGCAGGTGACCCAGGTGTCAACTTGGGTAGGAGAGGAACGGCAGGTCTTCAATGGAAAGCTTTATGGGAAAAAGCTGAAAACTCTTTTAGGTATAGAGTTATTAACATTGAGGACTAAAAGAAGAAGACTGACCGATCTGGAGAATTAGCCCAGTCCTGAAGGGAAGAGGGGGTATGGAAAAAAGCCCCTATTCCCAGGGAGAACAGAAGTGTACTCAGAAATACTGAAGATGTACACTGTCTTTCCTAGCTGGTAAGAGATAGGAAGACATTGAAGTTTGATACTTCATAGACAGGGAGATCTATAACAAAAATAGAAGCTGTTGACATCACAGCAATAATTGGGTGTATAACCGCTCCCACTTGCTGAGCCGTAGGAGAATAGGCAAGCGGACTGTCTGGACTCCTTAAGAAGGGAAAGGCTTTATAGCACAGACAGTTAGGGAGATAGCAGGTAATACGTAGCGTCCTATGGACATCTCCCAATGGGCACATATATGGAGAGACATACATATCTATATATATGTGCATATATGTCTAGATATATATCTATAGATATAGATATAGATAGGCATGACTTATGCCCACACAGACTACAGAAATATGTATGTATAGGACATATACATACATGAATATAAGTCTGAGGATACATGCCTGCAACTGAGCCCCACAAAAACATTCACATGAGGAATGTGCTGGGAAAAGATTCATCTAATAATGAGGGGGTAAAAACCACCTTAAGATATATAGAGAATCTATTTCTGCGGTGCAGGAATGTAGTTCAGTGGAATAACCAGTATGGTTGCGTAAAAAAACAGAGGATAATAGCAGTCTGGCAAGAGCACGTCAGGAGTACTTTGGGACTCTGACATGTCCAAAGGACAAAAAAAAGCATAGACTAAGACACCAGGATGACCCAGCCAAGGGACACAGGGGTATCATGTACACGAAAAGAGTATGCGCTGTCCAAGTGGAGCAGAAAAGCATAATGCCAAGCTGTAAGGAAAAAAGGGGTAGATTCCTGCAAGATTGGGAACTCCTTGGACATTCACGCCATGGAATGATTATATAAGCTTTTTCTACTATATGGAAAAAAACCCTCAGAGACAAAGTTCAATGCTCTGTAGCAAGGGCCCATAGTAGAAAGCTTCTCTGAAGATTGCAGAGAGCATTGTGCAGGAGAATTATAAAATAAAACTGACAGAAGTCAGGTGTGTTGCCATATCCTAGGAAAGGATATGGCTAGAAAAAGATAACCTGCAGAGAGTAGTATTATGCAAGATAGTTGAAAGTAGCTTGCAATGGGCATTAAAGTAATCACTGGAACTCCTGCATACACAGCAACTGAACAAAACAGCAGAGGGGATTCTCCTGTATAAAACCAGAGAGAAAACAGACAAAGAGAGCGGAGATATTCCCGTCCCTGTCTGATGAGTTGTTCAGAGCATGCATTGAAGGATAACAAAAAGTCTACACTGGAAAGAAAGAGAAGTGTTTCAGTATGGTACCAACTCAAGCAGGGGAAACCCTGGAAGAGAGGGGGTTGGAAGGTGACTTACCATATGGTAAGACAGCTGAAGGAAAAGATGTCCATGTGGGGACAGAAACTATCATGGGATAATTGTAACCTCCCTTCGTAGTAGTAAGAAGGGGAGAATTCTGTAACCCACAGACAAAAATATCCTAACAGCTTAACATACTGAAAAAGAAAAAAACAGTGAAAAGTTTGAAGAATAAACTTCTGCTAAGAAGAAGTTAACTGTAGATTGCAACATACAGGAACCTATGGTTGCTGGTTATGATTAGACTGGCTAGAGTCTGGAGACTTCAGACTAGGATGAGATGTCCCTTGCTTGGGTACATCTGGAAGATGGGCAGGAGAAGGGTGAAACCTTCTTTTCTTAGGGATAGAAGGTTTGGTAGGACATTTCCTACGTCCTGGGGAAAAAGAAGGCTTAGGATGGTTTCCAGAACCAGGGAAGTCAGTGGAGCAATGAGCAACCTGACGTAAAGCCTCTTTATTGAAGAGATTTTCTCCAGTACAAGGAGAATTACCCAGTGTATGCTGTGCCCATCTGCTCAAGTCTGAAGCTTGCAGCCAGGCTGTACGATGTGCTCCAATGGCAATAGCAGAGGATCTGCTAACAGACTCAAAAGAGTCTAGAGAAGCACGAGAAAGAAACCAAGAGATATTCCTGCTATGATTAAGAAGCAAGGAATAGTCAGTGGCCTTAGGTTCTGACAAAAAAGGGGACAAAAGAGATAATTTCTCTTGACCTCCTGAAGTGTCAGACTCATATAAAAAATATATGAAATAATTCTTGAAGCCAGCATAGAAGTTTAGAAGGTCTGACGTCCAAAGGCATCAAGTGCTTTAGATGCACGACCTGGCGGATAAGAAGAATGCTTCTTCTTGCTTCTTACCTTCCTCATTGCTGATTCCACTACATTGGAATGATGAGGAAGTTGGTTTTTTTGAAACCCCGGAGAGGGAGGCACCTGATACAGAACATTAATGGCTGTAGAAGGCGAAGGAACCTTTAAAGGTGATTCCCACATCCTCAGAAGAAGATCCTGCAAAGAATGATGTAAAGGAAGCATTATATTTTCCTTTTCTGCAGGATCTTGGTCAAGAGTAGAGCCAGGAATAGGAATGGCAAGAAAGGTTGCCATGTCAAGGAGAAATTTCTGAAAAGAAGGATCTCCAATAGGAACTATTCCTGGGTAAGCTGAGGTTGAAGGAGCAGCTTGAGCACCAGAAGACATACTGGACTGGTGCAGAAAAAGAATCCTGCTAGATGGACAGTGATACTGACAGTACTGATTCGAGGCAGTTAGTACTGCATCGTCAGTGCCCGGTATCGATTCCAAGCTAGGCATAGAAAGGATTGATGGCACCGATGGAACTGCAGGAATCGACATCGATACCGATATCGGAGACGATAATGTCATCGAAGCAGTAATCGGGGGCTGCTGAAGCGGTACCGAGGTAGCCAGAGAACCTTGGTGAATATCCTCGGTACTGCGTAGTCGGAAATGATATGGATCGGTTCCGAAACGCGTCAGTACCCAATCATCTAGACTGGAGATCGATTCTAGACTCGGCATCAAAGGGAGCGAGTCTATCGATGCATGTCTAGAAGGTACTGACGTTGGTGGTGGTATCGGCGATGCCGATACAGGAAAGTCAATCGGAATCGTATCGATCGGTTCCGAAGGTACCGAGGACGTCTGAAGACGATGCCTGGTGAAGAGAGGAATACTCGACGCCGGCACCGATGTCGGGGTATCGGTACCGCTCGAAGCCGATACCAACCCCGAGCATGGCGAAGATACAGGAAAGTCAATCTGGGTGGTATCGATCGGCCCCGAAGGTACCAAGGATACCAGATGACGATCCCAGGTGAAGAGTGGGACACTCGACACCGATGCCGGGGTATCGGTACCGCTCGAAGCCGGTACCAACCCCGAGCATGGCGGAGATACAGTAAAGCCAATCTGGGTCGTATCGATCGGCCCCGAAGGTACAGAGAACACCAGATGACGATCCCTGGTGAAGAGTGGAACACTCGACACCGGTGCCGGTGCATCGGTACCGCTCGAAGCGGATACCATCCCCCGAGCACGGCTCAGGTATGTTCTGTGAGGGGTGAGCCCCAGGAACAACCTGAAACCCTGTAAATGCTTTGGAGCCCGAAGACTCCCGCCGGGGTTTTATTGCCAATGGGGTCTTGAGGGCAAGGCCGGAGCCGTCATCATGCTGGGCATGAGACTTACCCTTCAAGAATTGGCTAGTCTTAACAGACTGTTTGTGGGTTACCTGATCCTGGAGAGAAGAATAAACCGGTGTCCTCACCTCAGGAGGAAAAACGGCATCGAGGGAAACTCGAAAACGGGAAGGTCTTCTCCCAATAATACAGCCTGTTGGATCAGGGAAAAAAGGGTCAGGACCCAAACAGGTTAGACACCAAGCATTGGAGTCTAAAAAGAAAACTATGTTTCCACAGTGAAGGCACTTCTTAGGGGAAGAAGGCTCCAAGTTGGAGAGGCCTGGTAGGCCCAAAAAGTTAAAACAAAAACTGAGGAGAAAAAATTGCTCTAAGTTTAGAAAAGAAAAGAATAAAGCACCGGCGGTACCGGTATCGGCGGGAAAGACAGCCGCGACCACAAGAAAACAAGGAAATAAGAATTTTAAAGAAAAAGGTTTCTGCGGTGACAGGAGGACGTCCTGTTGGCTCCGCGGAAAAACGAAAACTGAGGAGAGGCAGTGGGAAAGGCGGGAAGTCAGCGCGCAGGCGTGAGGGATGCTCCCAAAAGCTTTCTGATTGGATGCTGGGGAGCATTCCCGTGCAGGCTCCGTCGGTACCGACGTACCCATATGTGAAGACTCATTCCTGCTTGTTCCTGGAGATCCTCTAGGCCAAAAATATAAATAAATAAAATTCACAAGAAAGGCATTAAAGGGCTGATAAATTATACCAAAATGAACTTCTGTTTCTTTAAATTTCATTTATTTCAGAAGTAAGGCTTTTAATTACCAGCTAGCAGAAACAGAATACAAAATTACAATGTTTCTAAGAAGCTAATTTGCTCTTTATTCCCTACAGGCATCTGCTTCCATAGCACTTACAAACTCAAACTTCCAGAAAGTAGCACCTCCAACTGTGTAAACTATAAACAAATTTTTATTTCACATAGTCCCACCTGTCCCTACTTAAAAAAAAAAAAAAACAACAATTTGGATTCAGGGTAATAGTGTACAGCTCACGAGTCTTTAGTTATTCAGCTTTTCACTGTTATATTAATTTAATACATTTATTTACTGCCTTTCCAACATATTGCCCAAGACAGTTATGAAACAAAAAATAATATATCAGCAGCAAACACTCAGCTGCCATGTGCTGCCATGTTATTTTACCACAGGCCCCATTTTATGCAAAAGGATCTATTTACTAATGAAGTGTGTTAACGGCAGTAGAGCAACTTAGTAATTCTAGCTAATGGCATTGTGAAAACAAAAACAACCCCCCCTCAAATCTACATATAGATATTTAGCCAAAAAACTGACACAAATAAGCGTGGCACTTGGTTTTGGTTTTGCAAATTACATATTGCGCTTAGTACAATTCTACAGAGTGAAGACAACTCATGCTTATCTTCTGTGAACAAGGATGGAAGACTGAAATGTTGACTGCTGCATAAGGAAATTGTTGTAAACCGTCTACAGTTCCAGTGTGTGTGTAGCCACCATATAACCAAGTTTTTTTATTCTCATGATATACCAAAACAACCGGTGATATCTCCTTATAAATCCATAACAAATTCTAAGTGGGAACAGACAACTGTGTCCAAAACGCATACAGCATGACTCGTGAATGGCAAAGACCTGCTGCTAAAAAAGTATAAATAGTAATATAAGACAAATTGAATTTTGGTGTCACCACTATCATTATGAAGCAAATGTGGGCACAAATATCTGAACTCCCTGCCCTCCTACAAACTACAGAAAGTAGTCTATTTGTTTAAAAGTACTTAGCTCTTCAAGGCAAGTTACATTTGAGTACAGTACGTATTTCTCTGTCCCCAAAGTTTGCACCTGAGGACATGGAGGGTTAAGTAGCTTGTCCAAGGCCACAATGAATGTAAGCAAGTATTTGAACCGTGGTCTCCATGGTTTCAACTCATTGCTCTAACCACTAGGCTACTCCTCCACTTCATTGCCCACAGCCAGTAATAAATGAGAAATAATTAGCAGAATATTACTGATACAAATTCTTCCTCCAGTAATTGCAAATTTGAATTTCTGCACAGCTATATGCTACAGTTTGATCATTTTTTAATACATTGTAGTTTTCATAATAAACTATTAGCTTATTTAAATATGCTAGCCTCCAAGAATTATTGGGCTTTACATAGAAACACAGAAAATGACTGTACCTGCCTGTCCCTTAAAAGTCAATGTGCGATTGCATGCCCCACCCTCAGGAATGCTAGAAGAGGATTCCTACGCAGCTCAAAGCTGCATATTGGGAACATTGCCTCACATTTCAAGGATCTCCCTGGTGGTTCAAGTAATCCTCTTGCACCCAACACCCTCCTTTTCTGACCCCCCTACCCCAAAAACCTTAGTGGTCAACAAGACCCCCCCCCCCCCCATCTGACCCTCACGCACCTCTGTAGATGGGAGGCAGGAATAATGTGCACTTGTTACTACTTCTGGCATCATCATCTTTGTACTGTATACCTGTCAGACTGATCCCCTAGCCGTGCATTCCAACACAGAGTAAACCACTGCCATTTTGGAAGATGGCAGTGTGAAGAGAGGGACATTGTCAGATGCCTCCCCAGGCCGAGTAAAGACAAGGAAGAACCGGTGCAACAATGAAGGGTCTTGGTCAAGGGCCTCACTGATGCAGGGTGCCCTAGACTAGAAAGCCTCAGGGAGGTTGCAGGAGTAGGAAGGGGCATGGGTCAGATCAGAGGGGTTGGGAAGGGAGGGGAAGGGGGGTGTCTTGGAGCCACCAGTACATTTTTAGGGAAAGAGCCTGGGGCCCACTGGAACACCATGGAATATTTGCAGGTGGAGATGGGGGATGAAGATTCTGGATTTTTTTTTTTACTTTTTTTCTCTATTTATGTGTAAACGTGTTACATGTCAGCTTTGGAAATATGGATGTACAGCATTTCTGATATTTTTGTATTTTGCACAGTACAGTTTCTCCAATGATCCATTGTATATGGAGTTTGGCTTCTTGGAATTTCCAGTTCCGTTTGTCTGCACAATTCTATTTGTAATTTATAGTGCCTTACTCAGTATTTAGTGAGGGTCCCATCCATGGTATGTTTAAGACCGAGAAGAGATATTCTGCTGGGGTGTAGTTTCTCCACTGGGATTTGTAGCAAAATCTGACTTGTTCTGTTTTCCAGTAAGAGTTGTGTTTGTGTTCAAGGGACTAGTATGATATTTGCAATTCTGCCCTTTCTGCCCTTTCATAGGCTTATGGTCAGATTTTTATTCTTATTTATTTTATTTATTTATTAGTATTTAGCTCATGCCTTCCTAGTAGTAGTTCAAGACAAGTTACAATCAGGTACAATGGGTATAGTATTTCCCTGTCCCCAGAGGGATTACAATCTAAGTTTGTACCTGAGACAAATGCAATGTGTGCCTTCGAGTCAGTCCTGACTCCTGGCGACCCAGAAGCTCCTGGGTTTTCTTGGCAGTGCCACCGGACGTAGATTGCCAGGCCTTTCTTCCAAGGCAATGGAGGGTTAAGTGACTTACCCAAGGCCACAAGGAGTGCTAGTGGGAATCTAACCCTGCTTGCTTGGTTACCAAGCCAGTGCTCTAACCACTAGGCTACTCCTCCACATCTGAGACTATAGCAGCAGAGCACATACAAACCAATGATACCAGGAGTCAGTTCAGAAGGTCCAAATCATTTATTTGTGCACAAGTCTCAAGCAAGATCAAATTCAAAATGGCTGAGCAATGGTTTCTAGCAAAACAATTTTTATAGCTTTCTTTCCCATTCTAGACATAGGCAAACCTTTCATTGGTCCCGGTAACCCCTCGTACACCTTCTATTGGTCCCGGTACTGATATGGCTATCCAATTGGGACTCTGGTCTGGGCCCAGCACCTGCTCACCCCCCTTCTAGTCCCAATTACAATGGTCAGTGTCTCTAACTTGTTACATCTCTCCTCCAAGGTCGCTCAGCTAGTTAAAGCATATGGGAGGCAGGGCACTGTAACTTTTCTTTCAGCACAGTTAATTAATTTCACAGAAGCATAGCACACCTTATCAGTACCAATTAAACTTGTTTTTCTCGGGGGCGGAGCTAGCCACTGAACAGAATGGACGCCTGAATTTTTGCTCCCGTTGCTGCCCAAGAATCCTGAACATATCCCGGTATTACATTGAAGTTTGTACCCCCTACCTACATCAATAACACCGCAATACAGCTGGATGGCATCCCTGAAGCCTGCCCGGCTGGAATTTCCACAGGGATCCGGCTCAGCAGCGAAACGATCCAAACCCGAAGTGGGTTCCCCGCAGAAAATGGCCGCGGGAGAGAAGGAGGGAGTGACTGCCGGTGGCCTACGTGAAGTGCTACAGGAATTGAAATGCGTTAAAGAAATGATTGCAGCCAATTCTAGTTCACTGAACATGATTCAAGAAGACTTGCTGGAGGTAAAAGAGAAACTCCTCACCATCACCACTCGACTTAATGCAGTTGAATTACAAACCCAGAAGCATGGCGTTGCATTGGAACAGCTGGGCCCTTTGGTCAAACGAGTCCGGCACATAGAAAATCTGATTGAAGATCAAAATAACCATACCCGTAGAAATAATATCCGCCTTGTTGGAGTCCCTGAAGGCGCTGAAGGTACCGATCCGATTGGATTTCTGGAAAAAACCATACCGGAGATGCTGCAGCTTGTCTTTGCAAGGCCTTTTGAACTAGAACGGGCCCATCGAATCCCAACACACAAAGCTGAAAACACACGATACCCGCGCCCACTCATAATGAAGGTACTGAGATACCCACAGGTCTTACAGATCTTTCAAGCTGCACGGAAGGCCGGATCACTGCAAATCCAGGGACACAAAGTGGCACTCTATCCGGATTTGAGCAAGCAAACGGTAGATCGGAGAAAAGCGTTGCTGGCCTGTAGACCCATGCTACAAAGTGCACAGGCAAGATACGGGCTATACTACCCAGGAACCATGCGGGTCACGCTGCATAATGAAACGAGGAATTTTGTTGAAGCTGGAAAACTGAAAACTTTCCTACAAGAAAAATGCGGTATGGAAACCTGAGGTCAATATTCTGATCTCTCACGCAGTGTAGAGAACTCAGCATATATTCAGGGGGTGCGGCCGTGCGTTCTCACAAATTTTAGAACGCCTTAAGCCTTGTTAAACACCTCATTGATTGTATTTCTGTTGTTCTAAATAGTTTTAATTAAACAGATATTTCTGCTTGAAATGTAGGGGTGGCAACGGGAGGTCGGGGTTGGTTACTGTTTCAGGGGATTGTGTTCACCTTAGCGATACAATGTTTGCCAGTTATGCAGTTGTTTGTGTCAGTCCAGTCCAGTACAAAACCCTCCACATACATGCAAAATGCAAGTACGCGGCAGGCCTATCCATAGGATAGCTTTCACCTATAAGACAGCTTATTCCAACGTTGATGTCTAGTGATCTTTTAATGCTTTCGTTAAATGTAAAAGGTATTACTGGCCCTGTCAAGCGAAAGAAGATTTTAGCGTACTGCCAGCAAAAAAAAGCAGATATTGCCCTCTTACAAGAGACACATTTAACAGATACTGAATCGCAGAAAGTAACCTCTAAATATTTCCTGGTGGCGGCCTCGGCCTCTGCCACTCAACGCAAAGGGGGGGTAATAATATTAGTGCGCAAATTCCTGCAATCCGCCATTACCGACACACAGATTGATCCGCTAGGTCGATGGGCCAGAGTGACGATGAAAATAAATCAACAGCTTTACACATTCTTCAATATTTACGCGCCCAACCTCGATGACCCTAACTTTTTCAAACTGATAGCTAAAGAAGTTACAGCCGCAGCTCACACCAATATCATATTAGGGGGCGATTTCAATGTCATCTTGGATCCACTGTTAGATCGCACGCCCTATCGGGCTGTAGACAAAGTCAAATCGCAGGCGATTCTTAAAGGCATCATAACAGAGCTACACTTGGTAGACCCATGGCGCCTACTTCATCCCCAAGAAAGAGACTACACATTTTATTCCATCCCACATAATACCCAAACAAGGATCGATTTCTTCCTACTGTCCACAGAGCTGATGCCCCAAGTGTTGTCCGCAGAGATATATGCTACAACGGTATCGGATCACGCCGCTGTCTCCCTAGTGTTGAATACCAACGTTACACAGCATGTTCCGCCAAGATGGACATTTGATAAATCCCTACTAGCAGATGACTCCTTTGTACAGCTACTGTCAGGGGAAATTGAGACCTATTTTAAATATAATACACCCACTGATACCTCCATCTGGAGCTGGTGGGAAGGTTTTAAAGCGACCATACGAGCTCATATTACCACCTACACCATTAGACGGCGTAAAGCCAGGAAAAAAGAAAAAGATGAATTGGAACTCCAAATAAAAGCTGGGGAAAGGTTACTAGCCAAAAGAGCTGACTCAATGATATTGATTAGACTCCAAAAATTGCGCTACCAATATAATGCTCTCCTCAACAAAGAAGCACTGAGTAGTATCCAGCTACAACGTAGTATATACTACTATGAAAGCAACCGCTCTGGATCCCTTTTAGCTCGGCAGCTCAGACCAAAAACCAGCAAGACCGCTATAGCGGCGTTGCAGGACAATTCCGGGGGTCTTCTCCTGAGATCTGACAAAATACTAGACCGCTGCAAAGGCTTCTATGAGGAACTATATCGCTCAGATACCCAATGTAGTGACAGAGCCTTTGAAGATTTTGTCTCCAAGATAGTAGGACCCACATTAACCAGTCATCAAAGTCGAACGCTGGAACAAGAGATCTCAGTAACTGAAATACAAGATGCGATCAAACAGATGGCTCGTGGCAAAGCCGCCGGTCCAGATGGTATCCCACTGGAATTCTATACTAAATATTGCATTCAATTGGCTCCCATGCTACAGATCTACTACAGTGGCCTGCAAGATGAATCTCCAGAGATTGGAGCCCTGGCAGAGGCTGTGGTGGTAATTCACCCGAAACCGGGCAGGGATACACAAAAGATAGAGAATTACAGACCCATCTCTCTCCTAAACTCTGATTATAAAATCTATGCTAAAGTGCTTGCTAACCGATTAGGACGGATCTTAAAAGATTTGATACATGAGGATCAATGTGGATTTATACAAAACAGATCCACTACAGATAATGGAAGATTATTGGCGCATGTACTGGCATCTGCCAAGACCAAGGCCGAGCCCCTGATAGGGCTAGCATTGGATGCCGAAAAAGCCTTCGATCGACTGGAATGGTCCTTTCTATTTCGATCCCTACGGTGGTTTGGCATAGGAGAAAAGTTCCTAAAACGCGTTGAATTGTTATATACCAAACCCACAGCTCGAATAGCGGTCAACTCACACCTCTCAGCCCCTTTTCAGTTGCAAAGAGGGACCAGACAGGGTTGCCCCCTGTCACCGATGCTTTTTAATTTAGCCCTGGAACCCTTATTAATAGCGCTCCGACAGAAGGAAAACATAAAAGGAATTGAGTTAGCTGATGGTCCCTGTAAATTGTCAGCATATGCCGATGACCTGCTCATTTTTCTACAACCATCAGACCTTCCTGAAACACTGCAACTCATAGATGCATACTCAGCGATATCCGGATATAAAGTAAATCTGAATAAAACAACAATTATTCCTCTGAATGAACAGGTCAGCGAAGAAATGATGCGTGGATACCCCTTTCAATATGAGAAGTCATCCTTTAGATACCTGGGCGTGACCTATGGCACCACCTTGGAAGAGAATGTCGCAATCAACATTAAGATGTGTCAAGAAATTGTACATGATAACATCTGCAAGTGGACCCCCCTTCATTTGAGCTGGTGGGGCAGGCTAGAAACGATAAAAATGATGTTGGTACCAAAACTCAGCTATATATTAAGCATGATACCCTTACGTTTCCCGTCAGCCTTCTATAAGAAAATGAATAGTCAACTGATAGCCTTTCTATGGAACAACCGAGTACCTCGAATAGCTGCCTGGAAACTGAAGCTACCTAATACACAAGGAGGTGTCCATTTCCCAGATCTCGGCTGGCTGCACACTGCCTCTCTTTTAAAGCAGGGTGCTCAATGGGTCGACTCTGACGACACGGATAAAGGACCTAGATGGCTGAGTGTGGAGCGGGCCCTACATTCCCCCCTACCTACATGGCTACTGGTAGGCACAGTAGTAGACCAGACTGCACCACATAATGCTATTATCCGAGAAACACAGCATGCCTGTCGATTATTGGCATCATGTATCGATGGAGGGGATGACTTCGCCGCAGATATGCCCATATGGCTGAACCCGCGCCTTATCATCGGAGGGAAGCCTGTCTTATGGAAAAAATGGGTGGAACATGATCTTATCACCATTGGACAACTGATCAATGGAAGTGCATTTAAAACCTTTGACAGATTAAGAACGGAATTCCGATTGCCTAATACATGCTATTTCCAATGGTGTCAGCTCCGATACTGCATGAGCAAAACGGGTGTGTCACCTGTCTTGATACGTACAGGATGGCCACTGCGACAGAAACTTCAAGAATTACAAACAGATGCCAAAGCTGTTTCGAGATGTGTTGCGATTCTCCGATCCAAAAGTGACAAGACATGTTCTAAGATACAGTCGGTGTGGGCTACTGAAACCGGTCAAGATCTACCTCCGGAAAATTGGGACACTTTTTGGGGAACTCAAATACGTGCCACGAGAGCAGCGTCTCTCACACAATCTATGTACTTTATAGCACATCGAGCGCATATTACACCGGCTAAGAAAATGAAATGGACACTACAGGAGGGAAATCGATGTTGGACCTGTAACATGGAAATTGGGACACTGGCACATATGTTGTTCCATTGTAAATCCCTGGAAATATATTGGAACAGAGTTTGGGAACGCATATCACAGATCCTCAACTTACAAACTCCTATCACTTATCGGATAGTGATATATAAATCCATAGCTCTGGAACCTACTCTGATGAAATGGGATAGTAAACTGCTGGACTTAATGCTCGGGATAGCGCTTAAAATAGTTCTAATACACTGGAAGAATCTCGACAAAGCTTGTTTCGAGCATTGGTGGAGTCTCTTAATCCTACATAAGACCTACGAAGAGATCTATATAGCCAAGAACCCATGGTCTGGTAAACTAAGTAAGAAATGGTCAGCTTTACAAAATTATGTTTGATGAAAGTGATTGCTGGAGGCTGCCTTGTGGAATGGTCTCTGCTGTAACCACATTGAACGGAGAGAGGGAGGGTGGCGTGCTGGCATGGACTGATACTAGTTCTTGTTAACGTTATTGTACTGTCTTGTTCAAGTTATTATATTCTTTTGCTATTTTGATCAATAGCATCTGCTTGTATCCTGCTATATCACGATCGTTTGTATTGTTATTTTATATGTTAAAACTGAATAAAAACTACTATTAAAAAAAAACAAACTTGTTTTTCTCTACTTTCTAAGTTTCGATTCTGCTTAGCTATACCTAATTGTGCTCAGTTAAGTTTCGTTTCTACAATAGCAGCATTTGGGGAAATGTGTAATCCCTTTGGGCCTCTCCACAGGCTCCACTTACAGGTCAAGCTGTTTAGGCCTCCCTGCTTACGTCAGACACCATGGATCACAGGCCTTCGCCTACCACATTCCCCCCTTTGATTAATCTCACCCGCATGGTAATAAGGTGTGAGATATAAATCACTAAATCATACTGGAGTTGGATTTTTACCAATGACTCCAGGCCTAGGGTGCCATAGGGCCAAAATCTTAGTAGCAGTTTTTCTTTCAACTGTATTCTCTATAACAGTGTTAATAGAGCGCATGCAACAGGGTACTATACATGGTAATAACCAACAAGACTACTATTATCAATATTATCATTGCAAAAGTAGTAAAGCCTCCTAATCCAGAAAAGATAGATGCAAACCAATTGGGTAATTGAAACCCGTGCCAAGTCTGTACTGGCACATAAGCTTGTTTACGCATGTTTTCAGCAATATTTTCAACTACTTGACCTTTGTCGTCTATTTTCAAGCAACAATTCGTTAAGTTCAACTTACCACATACTCCTCCTTCAGCTGCTAATAAGTAATCTAGTGCTAAATGATTTTGATATATTGCAGTGCGCATTTGCGTGCTCTGTCTAGCTAAGAGTGTAAGTGCCTGACTAGTTTCATTGGTTATTAACTCAACAACTGCTTGTAAGCGTATGATGCGATTAATCATATATACAGGAGTTCGGTATCCCCACATACCATCATCATTCCAAGTGGCAGGCCCATAATAAGCAATGATTCTTTCAGGGGGCCAGTCCTCTCCATCCCATGACTGCCACTTGCCAATCTGCAAAGCAGCTCTCTTCTGCCTAACTTTAGTATACACAGGATATCCTAGTTGTTCTCCATGTTCTGTGGGCAATAAAAAGAAAGAAGGGCGGATGGTCCCCAAGACACAAGCTCCTCCCCAATGAATAGGGAGTCGAGCATATGCTCGGGTTCCACAGATCCAGTACAAACCTGGTGGGGCTTGCCAGGCATGGGGTTGGGCCAGGTTATTCCAAAGGTTAGCTAAATCTGGAAACTGTGCTAAGGGATTGGTGGGTTCAGGCGTATTAGTCCCGGACCACCAGGACGTCCGTTTCGTGGTGTCATTATAAAACTTCTGGCTTAGACAGACAAGCTGTCCTATGTTCAAGTTAAACTGTGGTCCAGACCGGGCATAACACAGACGTCCGACTATCGGGTGGGCCAAGACCCATTCACTTGTGGCTTTGTGCAATTCTGTATGGTTATAGATTACTGAATAATTTAATTCTTGGGCCTCCCAGGGCCACTGATCACCCATTCTAGTTCCACCACAAAAGTAACAGTCTGAAATGTGAAGGCTGGAGACCACTGCCCCCGCTAACTCCAAGAACAAATTCTGAGAAGGGTGAGGGATATCAAACTTATTTACATGCATAGTCTCATAGAAAGTGTTGTGTATGTGATACCTTGATGATCGATGAGCCTGGGTATTCAATCTAATATACACAATGGTTCCTGGATCTGATCCGGAACCTGCAATACGCAGGCCAAACTTATATCCTTGTTTCCATGCACTAGGGTTGCGTATCCATAATTCTAAAGGGTTGCAGGCACCTTTCTTGCAGTTTTCAGGATTCTTAACATATGGCTTAGTTAACGTAGCCATTCGATTGTCTCTATTTTCTACCATACCAGTTTGCCATGTGGCATAGAAAACACATTCCCACTTTGGGCCATAGTAGTCTGCAGCTGGCGCAGTACTATATTCAGCAGCTAAAACATGTTTACCTGTGCATGCCCCCCACCCAGTGGTGCCCTCCGGGCACATATATTTGTCATCATTATGGTATGCTTTTTCCCAACTGCCACATTTAGAGCGACTATCTCTGTTTATGACATCACAAGCATCAAAATACAAATTAGCAGACTTCGTAGGATCAGTGAGTGGGGGTGTGGCATTAAGCAAAGCTCCATCAGCATCATTCCACCTTATTTCTAGGGTGTAATAAGATGGGTTCTGATGTGGGTTAAAGCAAACTTTAGTAGTCCCTGTATTACAAACATTCAGTTCAGTAGTGTTATAAATACACCGGCTTACCGTACCAGTACAGGTATAGTAAGAATGATAAAGCAAAGTCTGAGTCACTTTCGTCCCAGTTTGAGTAGAAGTAATGCACGCAGTGCATGGGGGTAAAGCATGGCTCAGTTCAAGTCCCCCCAATGCAAACAACCAAAGTAAGATAGAAACAAAGGTTCATGTTGATTGTAGTCCTCTGGGATCTCCGCTGGAAAATCTTGACCTCGACGTTCTCTGCTGACCCGTTTGCTAATGAAGCAATTCAACGGGCATCAATGTTGATTGGAGATCCTCAAGCTTCTGCCGTACGTAGACCTACCAGCTAGTGTGGCAGGAGTAGGGCTGTAGATCTAGAAATGTCACTGTCCTCTGGGATGACTCAGGTGAGCAAATATTAGAACACAAAGATAAGGAGAGCAAGTTCTCTCTTGTATCAGGAACAACAATCCTCTTCGAAAGACTTGTCTTGTTACTGCAAAACAGTGTAGGCCTTGGATGGCCCAAGAGGTGTCTTTAGGCTGCTGGTTGCCGCCTCAGGGTGAGACGTAAAGGGATGTCAGGATGTGGCTCTGCTGTCCACTGGTCCGGATCCGGAACTGCTGCTGGCTTGACTCTGCTGTGAAGGATCCAGGATTCGATCTCTGCCACCTTTACTGCAGTTGGGGTAGACAGGATGACAGTGTATGGTACCTTCCAATGGGGTTCCAGCGGTGTCTTCTTCCAATCTTTGATCCACACCGAGGTACCTGGCTTGTAGGGATGCAGGGGTTCCATCAAGTTGATAGGCAACTGGTCCTGTATCCACATGTGAAGAGTCTGCAGAACAGAACTAAGAGCTAGAAGTTCTTGTCTGGTTATCTCTGAACCAATCTGACAGACTACCTTTGACACCCTGCACTATTGGTGGAGGCCTGCCATACATAACTTCAAATGGGGAAAACCCTGATGACTTTACAGGGGATGAGCGTATTCTAAGTAATGCTATTGGGAGAACCTGGGGCCACTTCAGGTGGGTCTCCTGACATAGCTTGGACATCTGAGATTTCAAAATTCTATTCATTCGCTCAACTTTCCCTGAACTTTGGGGTCTGTATGCAGTGTGTAACTTCCATTGTATCTGTAAGGCTCTTGCTAACTGTTGGGTAATTTGAGACACAAAGGAGGGTCCATTGTCTGATCCTATTACTGCTGGAATTCCAAATCTGGGGACAATTTCTCTCAACAGAACTTTGGTAACTTCTCGGGCTTTTTCAGTCCTGGTGGGGAAAAGCTTCCACCCACCCAGAGAAGGTACAGACTAGTACTAACAAGTAACGGTATCCATTGGCCTTTGGCATTTCAGTGAAGTCTATCTGCAGGTGGTGCATAGGGGTAACACCTGCAGACTGAACTTGGGGAGGTGGCGTGGGACCCTGTTTGGCATTGTTCTTGGCACAAATTAGACACTGGCGGGCTGTTGAAGCTGACAGGGCTCCCAACAAAGCGATACAAAAATGTGGTTTTAGTGCTTTCTCCATAGCACTCTTCCCATAATGCGTGGCTTGGTGAAAGGCTTTGACAAAAGCTGGTCCCAGTGATTCAGGGATTACTATGCGTCCTGGGGGTTGACTGCCCTCGGGTGGTGGCAGCTCAATCCATCCATCTTTCAGTACTCCCTCTTCTCTGTTACAGTAGTAGTCCAATTCTTTAGTGGTATATCGTGGTGTCCATAAATTGAGAGGTACCGGAAATAAGGCTGCTTGTATTGGTGTCGCTTGTGGTGATATCTGGCCTGTCATGGCAGCTTTGCGTGCTGAGGCATCGGCAAATCTGTTTCCTTGGACAACTTCTCCTTTTCCTGCTTGATGTCCTCGACAGTGCATGACAGCAACACGTGTAGGGGCCCATACTGCATCTAATAGCATCAGTATTTCCGGGCCGTACTTGACTGATTTGCCTCCTGAGGTGATGAGCCCTCGTTCTTTATAGAGAGCTCCATGGGCATGCAAAGTGGTAAAGGCATACTTCGAGTCAGTGTATACGTTTAACAAGAGTCCTGCACCCAACACTAATGCTCTGGTGAGTGCTATCAATTCTGCTTTCTGGGCTGATGTGCCTGATGCAAGGGCTGATGATTCAACAACCTCCTCCCGGGTGACTACTGCATACCCGGCACAGCGTCGTCCATCAAGGATGAGACTGCTTCCATCCACGAAATAGGTCTGATCAGGATTCTCTAAGGGCACATCTGTCAGGTCAGGTCGACTTGAGAATACAGTATCCATGACCTCTATACAGTCATGTTCTGGAGGATCTTCACTGATGGGTATCAATGTGGCTGGATTCAAGGCATGGCTCACTTCTAGTTGTATTTGTGGATTCTCACACAACATGCTCTGGTATTTCAGCATTCGGGAGTTGGTGAGCCAATGGTTTGCTTTCTGTTCCATGAGGGCAAGTACTGCATGTGGTAAAGTGACACGTAGGTTCTGTCCTAAGGTGAGCTTGTCTGCTTCACTTACTAATAATGCTGTAGCTGCAACTGCTCTCAAACATGGTGGCCACCCTTTGGCCACAGTGTCCAATTGTTTCGACAGGTATGCCACAGGTCTCTCCCACTGTCCTAGTTTCTGAGTCAACATGCCTAGAGCATTTCCTTGTAATTCATGTACAAATAAACGGAAAGGCTTGTGGACGTCTGGTAATCCAAGTGCTGGTGACGACATCAACTCTTCCTTCAGGGTCCTGAAAGCTGCATCTTGCTCAGGTCCCCACTCCAGTGGTGACTTTTCTTCTCCCTTGGTGGCTTCATATAGTGGCTTAGCAATCCGAGCAAAGTTGGGTATCCATATCCGGCAGTACCCTGCAGCTCCCAGAAAGGCTCTGACTTGCTTTCTGGTCGTGGGGATTGGGATACTGCACACGGCTTCTTTTCTCTCTTCCTAATTGTCGGCTCCCTTTGGTCAGGCGGAAGCCCAAGTATTTTACTTCTTTTTGGCATAGCTGTGCTTTTGCTCTGGAAACTTTGTATCCAGCTTCATCCAATAGTTGCAAGAGGTCAGTAGTGGCTTGTATACATTCACTTTCTGATGTGGCAGCTACCAGTAGGTCATCTACATATTGGAGGAGTACTCTTTTCTCAGGGGCCACTGGGTAGCTTGAAAGATCTTGGTTTAATGCGGCACTGAAAATGGTGGGTGAATTCTTGAATCCTTGAGGCAATCATGTCCATGTGAGTTGGCCCCGCCTTCCTGAGACAGGGTCCTCCCATTCAAAGGCAAACAATAATTGACTAATAGGGGCTAATCTTATGCAGAAGAAGGCATCTTTCAAATCCAAAACAGTGAAGTGGGTAGCTTCAGCAGGGATCAGTCCTAAGAGTGGGTAGGGATTTGGCACAACTGGATGTATAGTTTCAACTGCGTCATTTACTCTCCTTAAGTCTTGCACTGGGCGGTAGTCTCCTGCCCCAGGCTTCTTTACTGGCAAGAGAGGGGTATTCCAGGGTGACTGGCATTTTTCAAGTAGGCCATACTCCAGTAATCTCAACAAATGGCGATGGATGCCCTCAATTGCTGCTCTTGGGAGGGGGTACTGCTTGACGTGCACTGGTACTGCACTGGGTTTTAGATTCACAATTATTAGAGCTATGTGTTTGGCCAGGCCCGGTGGATTGCCTTCTGCCCATACTCCAGCAGGGGCATTGATACTTTTCAGAGTTGGTTCGAAATAAGTGTCTTTTATTGGCTCGGTACCTGGTTCGGTGCTGTAATATCTCCATTCTTCCTCTCGGGGAACTGTAAGAACCATTAGTCCAGAGGGCTTTGAGTTTACTGTCATTTGCATTTCTCCTTTCTCAGTAAAGGATATTTGGGCCTGCAATTTGGCTAGCATATCTCGTCCCAGTAGTGGCACTGGGCACTCAGGCATATAAAGGAATTGGTGTGTTATTTGCTGGCCTCCCAGATTACAGATGCGATTCTGAAGAAAAGGTTTTGTGGCTTTGTTACCAGTTGCTCCCACAATGGTAACTGTTCTTGCAGAGAAAGGGGCTATTGGCTTATCTACTACAGAGTGTTCTGCTCCAGTATCGACCATAAAGTCCATGAATTGGTCTCCTATTTGTATGCTGACCATAGGCTCCTGGAGACCTAATGCGAATTCAGAGCCCGGTCTGTCCTATTCTACTTCTTCAAGATCATAGGTGGCTGATGCCACTGCCTGTATGGCTTCCGTTCGTTCTTGTTGATACCACTCTCGATTGGTTCCTCTGCGGTTGTAGGGCCTGCCTCTCCCTCTCCGAGGGGCATCCTCGTCCTCCTCACGGGGACTGTCTTCGAGTCGCGGGCATGCATTCCTCCAATGTCCTTCTTCTTTGCAATAAGCGCACTGATTTGCGCCTAATGGGGTCCGGTTTTCTCCTCGGCCCCTCCCTCTTCCTCTGCTCCTTTGACTAGGGGGACCTCCCGTTTTCTGTTCAACCATGGCCGCAGCCAAAAAATCTGCTTTCTTCTTCATCTTTCGATCACTTTCTCTCTGTCTTTCATTATCACGATTCACAAACACTTTATGAGCGACTTCCAGTAACTGAGTTGCATTCATGCCCACGAACCCCTCTAGTTTCTGTAATTTGCGTCTAATGTCTGGCTGTGACTGGCTTACAAAGGCAGAATTCACCATGCATAGGCTTCCGGGTGCATCTGGATCATAGGGAGTATACATTCTGTATGCTTCAGCTAATCTTTCATAGAATACTGCTGGGCTTTCATCTATGCCCTGAATAACTTCACTTATCTTGGTGAGATTCATAGCCTTCTGGCCCCCCCTTTTCAGACCCTGCATAAGGCCTTGGCGAAATCGTGATAACGATTTAGACCCTTCTTCAGTGTTGGGATCCCACCGGGGGTCTTCATTGGGGAACTCCCTCTGCGCTGCATCACGGTTATCTATTCCTGCATTTACCCCTCCGTCTGCTAAAGGATTGTCAGCTAACCAATCAATGGCTGCTCGCTTAATTCGTGTCCTCTCCTCAGTAGA
This sequence comes from Ichthyophis bannanicus, assembly GCA_033557465.1. NCBI lineage: Eukaryota > Metazoa > Chordata > Amphibia > Gymnophiona > Ichthyophiidae > Ichthyophis > Ichthyophis bannanicus. The sequence goes on along the minus strand of CM066038.1, from coordinate 121,727,293 downwards.
AAATAAGGTTGACAGGAGCTGACGACAATCTGCCCATGTAGGTTTATGGGTTTGCATAATTGTGTTCATTAAATCTGTGAGCTCCTGGGGCTTGTCAGTGTAGGAAGCATAATGCAATTTCCAATTTAACAGGTCGGTTGTGGAGAAAGGCACATAAACTAAATTTAGGGGTCCCGGTACTATCCGGTCATCTGCATCTCTCACAGGAACTCCCGGGACTTGCCGAAGGGGGGCTAATACTCCTGTGCGGGCTTTCTGTTTCCTAGTAGTGCCTTGCGATCCCTTAAGGGGGGCTGCTGCGGGGGCTGCTGTTTTCAGCTTTGTGACTCGCCGAGTCTGGGGAGTCTTGCCTGCAGCTGCTGATTTAACACTGCCAGTGGATTTCTCACTGCCTGTCTCAGTCTGGGAAGATGTGTCCTCCTCTTCCTGCTCTGACTCCTGTCTGCTTTCGGTCTCAGTCTCTGACCCAGATTGATCCGCCTCCTCCTGAAACGGCTCATCTAGCTGATCGTCTGGCTGGTGGGGGGGTGGACTCTCCCCGTCCCGGAGGGCTGCTGCGGGACACGGTTGTACCCTTACGGGGCACAGAGCTAGAGGCTGTCTGATTATAACTTCTGGTGAGTCAGGATCCACAAGGATAGGTTTCTGACTAGGTTTCTTGACTTTCTTTGTTCTCTGAACTGGGTCTGCTTTGTTCCCTACTTTCGGGGCTGGGTCTGTTACTTTCCCTATGTTCTGGACTGGGGCTGTTACTGCTAACATTATTCTGCACTGTTCTTCATAACAGCGCTGTGCCCAGGAGGGCGGTTTCTCACAAATGCTTAACCAGGAATCTATATATGGATACTGATCGGGGTGCGCTATTCGCACTTTCTGATGGACTGACTGAATAATTCCTATGTTAAAAGTTCCATCTCGGGGCCAGCTGGGGTCTATGACGGGCCATTCCCTAGTACACAGAAGCTGCAATCGTGAGGCAGTCATTTTCACTCCATAATCTCCTACATATCCTTTATTGAAATGCTTGATCATACATTCTAACGGAGTGTTCCCGGTAGACCCTGCCCCTCCCATTTCGATGTGTGTGCGCAACAACAAACAGAAGGGAAAAGGAGGGCGGACCGTGGGTGAGGGGTCCTCACGGCCCTAGAAACATTTAAGGAAAACAAATAACAAGACAACAGTCGCTTCCCCCTTTTTTGTGACCTGAACGCGGTCGCCCGGTCAGGAACTGCGCTACTCAGGGGTCCGCCTTCGCTTGGTCCGTGCTGCCAGACCTCTCATTCACACTTCAATCACACAGCATGCTAGCAACGTATCCCAAATGCCCAGTCCTATCTCTTCTGACTAGGCTAACAAAATCAAAATCAAAATCAAAAAGACGGTGGTTTGGCCCTGCGCATACTCATGCAGGGTTACTCGGACCGCCTTGAGAGCTCTCTTACCAAATGCAAATTCAAATTTCAAACGGCGGCAAGGTTACTTAAACCGCCTGCGAGAGTTGATCAGGCTCTCTTACCAAAGTTTCATATCACAAGTTCCAAGCTGCAGATCTGACTCAGCTGTCTAGATATCAAAATCAAAACTATACTCACCGGATCTGGTCCTCACTACTCCCGAGCAAGCGCATGAGTTGGACCTCGGACTCCCCTCTTCTCGGGTTCGAGGTGTTGGCTCCAGCCAGGCCCGGCACCCGCCGAGGTCCGGCCAGCTCCCTCCGATGCAAGGGACCGGCGGCACCAAGGAGCGAGCCCACGTCGGAAGGGCGCGATCCTGGCAGGACCCAAACCTGTAGAGGCAGAAAGTCGTGGTATATTGCCCTATATACCCTCCATTACCACACCTTCCCGGTCAGGGAACCAAGAATATGTAGCAGCAGAGCACATACAAGCCAATGATACCAGGAGTCAGTTCAGAAGGTCCAAATCATTTATTTGTGCACAAGTCTCAAGCAAGATCAAATTCAAAATGGCTGAGCAATGGTTTCTAGCAAAACAACAATTTTTATAGCTTTCTTTCCCATTCTAGACATAGGCAAACCTTTCATTGGTCCCGGTAACCCCTCGTACACCTTCTATTGGTCCCGGTACTGATATGGCTATCCAATTGGGACTCTGGTCTGGGCCCAGCACCTGCTCACCCCCCTTCTAGTCCCAATTACAATGGTCAGTGTCTCTAACTTGTTACATCTCTCCTCCAAGGTCGCTCAGCTAGTTAAAGCATATGGGAGGCAGGGCACTGTAACTTTTCTTTCAGCACAGTTAATTAATTTCACAGAAGCATAGCACACCTTATCAGTACCAATTAAACTTGTTTTTCTCTACTTTCTAAGTTTCGATTCTGCTTAGCTATACCTAATTGTGCTCAGTTAAGTTTCGTTTCTACAATAGCAGCATTTGGGGAAATGTGTAATCCCTTTGGGCCTCTCCACAGGCTCCACTTACAGGTCAAACTGTTTAGGCCTCCCTGCTTACGTCAGACACCATGGATCACAGGCCTTCGCCTACCACAAGACAATAGAGGGTTAAATAAGGCCAGGACCCTGAGTCGTCACCTCTGCATGCCCCCCAAAAGATAACCCTACACCCTGCCTGTGACTACTGGCGCCATTTTTCCCTAGAAAAAAAGCACTCTATTTATTTAATGATTCTTTTATACAGCTTTTCAGGGTTATCAAAGTGGTTTACAATTAACTCAACATTTTACATGAAACATAATGGCTAAATTTTCCTGAGGGGGTCTTTCCCTGGATGTCTTATAATAGAGGTGGTCAAACTATGTCCTGAAGGATGCTTCTGCTCAGCTGTGTTCCTCAGATTACTTAGAAGTGTAATTGTTGTTGTCAAAGGATAGATTATGGGAAACTACCTCCCCCATTCTTAAATCATGGAACTAAGGAGGACTCCCTGGCTTAGGAAAACAAGTGCTCCTGATTTGGCCACCAAAACTCTGCTAGCATTACAGAAATATCAAAACATCAAAATAAAACAAATGAGGAAAGCACAGCTCGTGGATTTTTTTCTAGAGTGTGTGTCTGTCTAGTATGGTTATCATCCTTTCCTAGGTGTAAGTGTTTATGTATCCTTGTAGGTTAGTATGTCTGTGTGTGTTTGTATAAAATGCATGTTTGTGTCACAGCTTATGTGCTTGTAAGTATATCAGTGCATTATTGTATATGCTTGTGAAAGTGTGTATGTATGTGTATGAGTATGTGTTTGTTCTCTGTGGGTCTGTGATCGGGAAAGACAATAAGAGGGTAGGTCTGCTTGACACACAAAATTGCATAATTGCTGTATTTGTGAATCAGTGTAAGTATGCTGCAGCTGTTGGAACTGCTTTTCCTAATGAAATGCATTGAGGCTTCATTTCTCTACCATCTCCTATGACACACAGAAACTTTCCAAAGTTCAACTCCTCCCTTTCTGTGGCTACAGCAGCATTCCAGTGCTCCTCCCACACAGCCTTCCCATTGGCTGGACCCTATCCACAGTCTTTGCTGCTAATTACATTGGAAGCAGGAAGGAGGTCTCAATCACTGGAGAGGGAAGGGGAGGATTAAAGAACTTCAGATAGAGGTTTTAAACTCTGAAAAGTGTGCAAATAGTGTATGTTAGCCTTACTTCCAGCTTCCAGACATTAATAAAAAAAGCCAGACAGTTGTCAATCCTAACCTCCCACATGCTGAGCACATTTGACAACACTCCCCTAAACTTTGGACTCTATGTATGTTCCTAGCTTATCAATTCCTTAATCTAGCCCTTCCCATAGCAACAATTACTAGCTGAAAAAAAACAGAAGGAAAACCCATTCAAAACATTCTCATTATCTCATATGATAGGGAGGAGTGGCCTAGTGGTTGGGGCAAGTTACCTCAGGTAGGAGGGCCAGGGGTTTGAATTCTGCTAGAGGACAGCAACCTTGGGCTGGAAGGACTGGGGTTTCTAGTCCCACAGGTTCTCCTTGTGGCCTTGGGCAAGTCACTTAACCTTCCACTGCCTCAGGTACAAAAACAGATTGTGAGCCCTTCGGAGGACAAGGGAAAAATATATATATACAATATCTGAAGATACAAAGCTTTGACTGGTAGAAAAGCGGTATATATGCCCCGTTAAATAAATGATGGGTGGGCTCATATGAACAGTTTAAGGGTGTCTCATAATAAGATGTTCTTTTAGGAATTTTTTCTCCCTTTTTCTTCTTTTTTGGGAATTGTCTGCATGCAAAAGGCTAACTGTCCAGGAAAGTTGATAACTGGAGGAAGCAGTGATGAGATTAGGATGCACTCTTTAAGAGGGTGTGGTGTGGTCATGAAATGACACACCATTGTTTAGCAGCGCTCATGGTATCGCAAAAGAAGTCTGAGAAAAAGAATAGAAGACATGCCATACTGGGTCAGACCAAGAGTCCATCATCCTGTTTCCAACAGCAGCCAATCCAGGCCACAAGTACCTGTCAGATTCCCAAAATGTTATACAGATTCCACGTTGCTTATCCCAGGGTAAGCAGTCGATTTCCCTGATCGTCTTTAACAATGGTTTATGGACTTTTCCTCCAGGAACTTGTCCAAACCTGTTTTTAAGCCCAGTTAGACTAACAGCTTTTACAACATCCTACAGTAATGAATTCTAGAGTTTACAGGTTGAGTGAAAAAAAGTTTCTCTTCTGGTGAATTGGGGTTGTTCGCCTCATTGTATGTGCATTTCAATTTTGATTTTTGAAATGATATTTTGAAAAATTTCTGTCCTTTTTCTTCGGATATAAAATTTGGAGTAGCTTAATGGGAGCTTCCCTAATAGATCTACTGCACATTGAATACACCAGATCTGTATGTTTTTGCATCATTAGACACACAGGGCATTAAAGCTGTCATTTATTAAAATGGCATCTTAATGTTACAATGATGCAATTGTCATTTAAACTACTGATTCCAGAGGTGAATGATTAATGCTATGAAGACCATTTGGTTCAACACTATTGCTACTATTTGGGCACTCCCTGATGCAGCCAGTTTGGTGAAACAGGACCTGTTGGAATGAGGTATAATAAGGAGTGAGGTCTAGCTTTGCAATTAAAACAAAGGATTGTATTGCATCCGATTCTTTGGACAAAAGGTAGATCACAAAATCGTGGCCCCTGGATGGGACACAATATAACCACACCAATCTGAACAGCACGCAACAAAGATAGAAAAATTAAGAATTCTTCTTTTTCTGTGTTGTGATTGTACACTAAATATTGAATGTGGCTTATTGAAAAGTATAAGAAAATACATAATTTTGGTAATATTGATGGGACATTGTAAATATTTTCAAAAATATTTTCAATATTTTTTTTACCTTATCTTCCGGGTACTCATGTTTCAGCATATGAGATAGTAAGAGTGCTTTTGAGGGGTTTTTCCTTCTTTTCATTTGGTATTTTTGATTCCCTTTCTTTTGGGTTATTAGTGTTTTTTGTAACTACTAGATGACAGTACACACAGCAACCAATATGAGAACAATACAATTCAGTCAGTAGCTTTCACAGTAGAAAAAACAGCAAAGAAAATTAAATACATATGTAAATAATTTAAAATGCAGTACATCACAGCTAGGGAATTATTTTTATTCACTGTGTACGTATATATCTCTTGTGTGTTGTGCATATGCTGTGCATGTGTTCTATCTATAGTGGTGTACCTGAAGGTGGTGAGGCAATTATAGAGGAACTGTTGTGGGTGGGGCATTATTATGGGAGGAGTTTTTGACAGTGGGGCAGTTGCAAGCAGGGATATTTTGTGGGTGGAAATGTTGCAGGGGAGTAATTTTGGGAGGCAGGGCAATTACAGGGCAGTACTCTTTGGATGTGCTGGGGCAGATGCAGGGGCAGTTGGTGAGGTGGTAGAACAGTTGCAGGAGAGTAGCTTTGGAGATGAGACATTTAATTAGGTGGAGCAGTGGTGGGAAGTGTGTGGGGCGGTAAGGCAGTTGTGAGGGAGTGCTGGTTTTATGGGTGGAGTAGTGTGAGTAGATGGTGCAAATACAGTATAGTAATTTTTAGGGATAGGGCAGTTTGCAGGGTATGAGGCATTTGCGGGGGGAGGGATGGGGGAGTTGCCAGGAAGAAACACCTGCCTTAAATCTGCCACTGACCTTGTACAGAGATTAACTTTTCATCAGATAATGATCCAAGGTACAAAGCAAAAGCAACAATGGAATGGCTCAGCAAAACTATCGACGACCTCAAATGGACCTGTCAAAGCCAGGACCTGAAGCCAACAGAAAATCTGTTGCCAACTTGAAAGATCTTCAACTATTCTGCCAAGAAGAATGGGCAAAGGTTGCACCATCCTGCTGTGTATAGTTGGTAGATATTTATCCTAAATAACTCATGGCTAAATATTGCTGCAAAAGGGACTTCCATTAAGTATGGAGTCAAGGGAGTGGAGGAGTGGCCTAGTGGCTGGGGCAAGGTACTTCAGGCCGGAAGGTCGGGGGTTCAAATCCCACTAGAGGACAGCAACCTTGGGCCGGAAGGACTGGGGTTTCTAGTCCCACAGGTGCTCCTTGTGGTCTTGAGCAAGCAACTTAACCCTCCATAGCCCATGTTCCCTGTAAAAATAGTTATCTCCAAGTTATAATGCCCTGTTCAATGTAATTTCAGTTTGTTCAATGTAAACCACACTGATGCAGAATAGCGCGGTATATAAGAAAATGTAAATAAATAAATAAATAAGGGATATGAAGACCTATGCAATCAAGACTTTTTCATTTCTTATTCTTAATTACTTTTTAAATATTTCTATAATCATTCTTTGACAATGAAAGCGTAGAGGGGAATTTTAGAAGGGATGCTCAAGTGTAATCTGACGTCTAACCCAGAATGTCCAAAAAAAATGTAGGCATGTCCAGGTGCCGCCGACATGATTTCACAAACCTGGACGTGCCTCATAAGGGCATTTGCGAGGGCGTCTACCTAGACATCCCTAGAATGGTGTTAATAGAACCTGGATGCATAGGATAGCCTACTGGTTAGAGTAGTTGGCTAGGAACAGAGCAGCCAGGGTTCAAATCCTGCTGCTGCTGTCGTTGACACTGTGGTGAGGATGATAGAGCACATTCTTCTCTACACCAACTAGATGTTCTTTAGCTAAAATGAGCACTTCTCGGATGCTTGTTCGTCACTGTTCTTGTCTCAGAACATGGCCCTGATGGGGTAACTTTATAAAACATTTTCCATGTGTAAAATGAAAATTACACTTACCTGGTAATTGTAGTTCCTGGAGGGTCCAGTTTAGTCCTCCACAATCGGGTAGTGCACCTCCTCCTGCAGCCTGGAGACTGGACCAATCAAATCTTCTGTATGATATATGCAGACGGAGCTCCCATAAGCCCCCAGTGAACTAGTAACAAAGCAAACTTAACGAAGCAACACAAGAGACTAATATAAAAACATGTAGGCTAAAGAAGAAAATATTATTATTATTTTTTTTTTTTTAAATAAGAAATTAACCCCCTCCCCAAACGAGGAAGCCAGAACACTGCACCGCGCCGCTAGCGACGCCCCGGTAGCAAAAAGACAGCACTTACAGAGAGCGCGGCCGAAAAGAAGTAGAACGGAGAAGAGAAAGCCGCCGTAGGACCAACCCGTTCGGAAAAGCGCGCCGCACTAAACAACCTGATACTCGGGAGGGAAGGAGGACTAAACTGGACCCTCCAGGAACTACAATTACCAGGTAAGTGTAATTTTCATTTCCTGATCGGTCCTCCAGTTTAGTCCTCCACAATCGGGATGTAACAGAGCAGTCAACACCGGGCGGGACCTTGCCATCCGGCGCGCAGAACCGCCGAACCAAAACCGGAATCCCGAGCAGCCAACACATCCAACCGATAGTGTTTACTGAAAACATGTAACGACGACCAAGTGGCCGCCTTACAGATGTCCGCTGGCGGAACTAAGCTATACTCAGCCCAAGAGGCCGCCTGAGCCCTTGTGGAGTGGGCTCGAATCCCCTCCGGAATCGGCCGCTGCTGTAACAGATACGTGGACGCGATCGCGTCCTTGAGCTATCTCGCAATGGAGGCATTAGCCGCCGCCTCACCCTTCCGTGCACCACCGAAGAGCACGAACAAGTGGTTGGTTTTTCGAAAAGATTCGGTAACCTTCAAGTAACGACGAAGTACGCGACCCACATCTAGACAGTGAAGCTCCTTGTCCGCAGCTCCGACGGAGCCCGAAGACAACACCGGAACACTGCCTGATTCATATGAAAAGGAGAAACCACCTTAGGCAAAAAGGAAGGAACCGGTCGAAGAACCACCCGATCCTGGGAAAAGGACAAAAAAGGCTCCCTGCAGGACAGTGCTTGGAGATCGGAAATACGCCTTGCCGAGCAGATGGCCACGAGAAAAACTGTCTTCAGAGTGAGATCTTTCAGAGACGCCCTACGCATGGGCTCAAAAGGTTCGCGAACCAGGGCTCGCAGCACGAGATTCAAGTCCCACGGAGGAACGAAGATCCTGCGGGAAGGCCGTAAATGAAAAACCGCCGTAAGAAAACGACGGACGTCTGGATGAGACCCGAGAGGAATTCCCAAAACTTTGCCTCGATAACAGGAAATTGCCGCCAACTGGACTTTCAGGGAGCTAGCAGCAAGACCCTTATCAAAACCATCCTGAAGAAAACTTAAAACGACGGGCACGGAAACCGTCGCTGCACGGACTCCGCGCCGGGAGCACCAGTCTTCAAAGATTCGCCAAATGTGAACATAAGTAAGAGAGGTGGAAGTTTTCCGCGCCCGCAGGAGGGTGGCAATCACCGCGGGGGAGTAACCCTTCTTTTTTAACCGAGCCCTCTCAATGGCCAAAACCGTAAGCGAGAATCGACCCACTTGGGGCATCCGCAAAGGGCCCCTGAAGTAGAAGATCCGGCAGCACGGGCAGGAGCCAAGGAACGCCGTCGCGCAGCCTGACCAGGTCGGCATACCAGGGTCTCCTGGGCCAATCCGGGGCTATCAGTAACACTGGACCCCGGTGGCCCTCGATGCGTTGAACGACCCGGCCGATCAGAGCCCACGGAGGAAAGACATAAAGATGACCGGACGTTGGCCACGGCTGAATGAGAGCGTCGAGCCCCTCGGACATGCGTTCTCGTCGTCTGCTGAAGAAGCGCCCTGTCTTGGCCGACTGAAACGTGGCCATGAGATCCATGACGGGCGGACCCCACCGAAGAACTATTTGCGCGTAAACCTGCGGGTTGAGTTCCCACTCTCTGGGGTCTACCCGCACTCTGCTGAGAAAGTCGGCCTGAACATTGTCCGCGCCTGCAATGTGCACTGCCGAGATCGCCGGAAGACAAATCTGCACCCAATTGAACAAAGCTCTCGCCTCCGATTCCAGGGCTACACTGCCGGTGCCCCCTTGGCGATTGATGTAAGCTACTGCGGTCGCATTGTCCGAGAGCACTCACACAGGCCGACCGATGACCAGGGCTTCGAGGGCTAATAGGGCTAGCCGCACCGCCTGCAACTCGAGTCGGTTGATCGACCAAGAGGCCTCCAGGGAAGACCATTCCCCCTGCATGAAGTGGGTCTCGCAGTGAGCACCCCAGCCGGATAAGCTGGCATCCGTTGTGAACGGAACCCAAAGCGGTGGCTCCAAGGGAATCCCCCGCTTCAGGTTCGCGGAGGAGAGCCACCACCGGAGCGACCGACAAACCGGCTTCGGGCAAGGCAATCTCATGTTCAACGAGTCGAACTGGTTGGACCAACGACGTAGGAGAGCACTCTGGAGCGGACGCATATGGAAGCGCGCCCAAGGCACCACCTATAGGGTCGCCGCCATCGTGCCGAGGAGCCGAAGGTACCACCACGCGGATGGAGCGGGCATCCCCCGGAAGAGGCGGACGAGACTCTGCAAAGCCAGAACACGGCGCTCCGGTAAACATACCAAGCCCCGCGCCGTGTCGAATCGTACTCCCAGGTATTCGAGGTCCTGGGTTGGGCACAGGCAGCTCTTGCGTTCGTTCACCACCCAGCCGAGAGACCGCAACAGGGCAACCACCCGGTCCGTGACCTGCACACACTCGCGGTTGGACTTTGCTCGAATCAACCAGTCGTCGAGATACGGGTGGACTAAGATACCCTCTTTGCGCAATGCCGCCGCGACCACCACCATCACCTTTGTGAATGTGCGGGGAGCCGTGGCGAGACCAAACGGCATGGCCCGAAATTGGAAGTGGCCCCATGGAAATGCGAAGCGGAGAAACTTTTGATGGGATGGCCGGATGGGAATGTGCAGATAAGCCTCGGAGAGATCGAGGGACGTCAGAAACTCCCCTTGACGCACCGCGACAATGACCGACCGCAGGGTCTCCATACGGAAGTGCGGTACCTTGAGAGCGCGATTCACGCCCTTGAGATCTAAGATGGGCCGAAGGGAGCCGCCCTTTTTGGGGACCACAAAATAGATGGAGTAGTGACCGGCGCCTCTCTCTGAAGGAGGCACGGGAACTACCGCCCCCAGGGATAGGAGCCGCTACAGAGTCACACGGATGTCCCGCGTCTTTTGATCGCCCTTGCTGGGAGACATAACAAATGAATCTCAGAGCGGGCAGGCAAACTCCAGCGCATACCCCTTTTCGATAATCTGCAACACCCACTGATCTGACGTAATTTGGGCCCAAGAAGGAAGAAAATCGCATAAGCGACCCCCGATAACCGGGCTTCCCTCCAGAGCCCGCCTCGCTTCATTGTGGTTTGCGATTAAAGGAAGAGGACGAGGAAGAGGAGGCTCCGGAGAAGCCTCGTCCTGCTCCTCGGAAACCACGAAACCCCTGAGAACGGGCCCCAAAGCGACCACGCTGAGAGGTCCATAGTCGGGAAGAGCGAAACCTGCGAAAGTCCCGAAACTGACCACGCGCCGAGGGCGACGATCTATTGAGTTTAGGCTTATCCTCCGGCAGTCTGCCACCCTTAGATTCACCGAGGTCTTTGACCAACTTGTCTAGAGCCTCACCAAACAACAACCTGCCCTTGAAGGGCAGCTTACTAAGGCGAGACTTAGAAGATCCGTCGGCCGCCCAGTTGCGCAACCAGATGGACCGACGAGCCGCCACCACGGAGGCCATACTATTAGCCAAGGAACGGATCAAATCATAAAGCAGATCCGACAGGTAAGCCGACCCGGACTCCAAGCGGGTAACTTCCAGCAACCCCTGCTGATCCAGGCCGGAAACCGAGCGCAGACGCTGGGACCAGCGTAAGCAAGCTCGAGCAACCCACGCCCCACAAATGGAGGCTTGTAGGGACAAGGCGTTAGTATCGAAAGCTTGCCTCAACAAATTATCAACCTTCTTATCCTGAGCATCCTTTAAGGCCGCAGCGCCCTCAACCGGGATGGTGGTTTTCTTAGTCACCGCCGATACCGCAGCATCCACCCGCGGTGACTTGAACAAGTCCTTGTGCTTGTCGGCCAAGGGGTAAAGACGATTCATGGTCCGAACGCCCTTCAAGCCAGATTCGGGTTGATCCCACTCAGATTGGCTCATCTGCTCAACTACCCGGTGTACAGGGAACACCACCTGGGAGTCCCTGACCGCCTGAATGAGAGGGTCCTCGAGACCATCCTCCTCCAGAGGCCGAGCCACCGCTAGGTTAAGGGTCTGAAGAGACTCCATGATCAAAGGGACGAGCTCGTCCCTACGAAACACGCGAATAATCCTTGCCTGATCTTCCGGCTCCTGGATCTCCCCATCCTCCAACTCGTCAGCCTCAGTCTCAGGATCACCATCCGCCTCACCATCCGGGAAACAAAGGGTGTCCTGAACCTGGTCCACAGACCTGAGCCGCTTGGCGGCCGGCTGAGAAGAGCGCTGAACCTCCCCCGAGGCACAAGAGGGGAAGGGCGCGGGCCAAGCCTCCGGCAGCTGACCGGAACGGCTGAGGCAGAATGCCTGATGCATGAGGAGAACGAAATCTGGGGAAAAATCTACAGGTGGAGCTGCCACAGCCGTCTGCTGTAACTCAGGAACAGACCCGTTGGATGGGGGAATCGAACCAGACGGGCGAGAGCCCGACGAGGGGACACTCTCCCCAACCAGAGGAGCGTCAGAGACTGGCAGCTCCTTCAGTTCAATTGAATGCTCCAGGTCTGAAGAAGCTGATGCACAGCCCCTGCAGATTCCAGAGTCAGTCACCGCACCCCTGCGTGACCCACAAATCACGCACTGCGGTTTAGCAGCCATCTGCTGACAACCACTCGCCAAGCAGAAGAGAAGGGAGGCAGAAACAGGGAAAGCCCACGCTAAAGGGACTAACCCGATGAAAATAAGAATTTTTTTTTTTTTTTTTTTTTGTAAAATAAAATACTCCCTAGAATCCTGGGAATGCCCTGAGCAAAATCGCCAGCCTAAAAAATGCCCAAAATGCTAGGGGAACCCGTGCACAAGTGATAAAAATTGGCACAGAGAAGTTCCCTTCAGAGCTTCAAAATGGCCGCCGCACTCGAGCGCCCGCGCTGAAAACGGCGCAAAAATACAAAATAAACCCGAGTAAATTAAAAATAAAATAAACGAACCCCAAATGAAGGGAAAAACCAGAAAAAACGAAGTCTGAGCAGTCAGCACGGGGTCGGGACGTCGGGCAGCTGACAGACCCGCTGAAAACAGCAACGTGAAAGCTCAGCCTTACCTGAGGAAAGGAATTAAGTTAAAGTTCCTACCAGCTCAGAAAACACCAACGGAGGCAGCCAGCAGCTCAGAGGGAAAGGTAATGCTGGAACCGGTAGGGCTCTTCCCCGTGCAGTCTAGGGGAGAGCTCAACCTGGGCTGTCCAAATACTCCGGGAGGAAGTCAGGAGCCCAATGCAGGACTGGCTTCTCACACCGGGAGACCCCCTGTGTCTAATTTTTTTTTTTTTTTTTTAAGCAATCAAAGAGACAGCTACCTAGGAAAGAAAAGGTAAAGAAGGAAAGGGAATAAAGTAAACCCCAAAAAGACTAACTAGTGTTGCTCCCCCAAGTGTCACTAAGTGTGCCCAGTAAGGGCACACACGTCCTCAAGCTGCAAGGAGACTGGACACACTGGGGGCTTATGGGAGCTCCGTCTGCATATATCATACAGAAGATTTGATTGGTCCAGTCTCCAGGCTGCAGGAGGAGGTGCACTACCCGATTGTGGAGGACTAAACTGGAGGACCGATCAGGAATCATTGTTTACATGCAGACAAGAGCTCTTATAAAGCTGTGCAGTCAAATATGTGCATATAAATAAAGCACAGTTACTTACCTGTAACAGGTGATCTCTGGGAACAGTAGGAATTAGTCTTCACATATGGGTACGTCGGTACCGACGGAGCCTGCACGGGAATGCTCCCCAGCATCCAATCAGAAAGCTTTTGGGAGCATCCCTCGCGCCTGCGCGCTGACTTCCCGCCTTTCCCACTGCCTCTCCTCAGTTGAGTTTCATAGCTGAGACAGAAGGAGAGAAGGAGGAAAGGAGATAGATAGATACAACTCCTAGGGGAGGTGGGTGGGTTGTGAAGACTAATTCCTGCTGTTCCCAGAGATCACCTGTTACAGGTAAGTAACTGTGCTATCTCCAGGAACAAGCAGGAATGAGTCTTCACATATGGGGACTCCCTAGCTGTGGGTGCCAGGGGAGATCCCAAAAAATGCGTATCCCTGGACAGGACGGCATTTTCCAAACCTGGATCCCCGGCATCCCCTGAGGGATGGGGGGTAGGAGTTGAATAGAGAAGAGCTGCAAGGAACAGCAAATCTAAAGACTACAGGAGAGAGGAGTCTTTAGAATGTATGTCAAGTATCATAAAAATATTTAATGAACTAGTACAATATAGAGCTTACCTACTGGACTGTAGGAAGTAAAACTGTGATGGAGTGTACTGTAGATGCAGTAGCGGAATCTTCAAGGTAACTTCACAGCAATGAGGATGAAGTTCCAAATCTGGAATGGGCAGGTGACCCAGGTGTCAATTGGGGCAGGAGAAGAACGGCAGGTCTTCAATGGAAAGCTTTATGGGAAAAAGCTGAAAACTCTTTTAGGTACGGAGTTATTAACATTGAGGACTAAAAGAAGAAGACTGACCGATCTGGAGAATTAGCCCAATCCGGAAGGGAAGAGAGGGTATGGAAAAAAGCCCCTATTCCCAAGGAGAACAGAAGTGTACTCAGAAATACTGAAGATGTACACTGTCATTCCTAGCTGGTAAGAGATAGGAAGACATTGAAGTTTGATACTTCATGGATAGGGAGGTCTATAACAAAAATAGAAGCTGTTGACGTCACAGCAGTAATTGTGTGTATAACCGCTCCCACTTACTGAGCCATATGAGAATAGGCAGGTTGACTGTCTGGACCTCTTAAGAAGGTAAAAGTTTTATAACACAGACAGTTAGGGAGATTGTAGGTAATACCTAGTGTCCTATGGACATCTCCCAATGGGCACATATATATATATATATATATATATGGAGATACATACATATCTATATATATGTGCATAGATGTCCAGATATGTGTGATATATATATATAGAGAGAGGTATAGATACATATATGTATATATATAGATATAGATGGGCATGGCTTATGCCCATACAAATTACAAAAATATGTATGTATAGGACATATACAGACATGACTATAAGTCTGAGGATACATGCCTGCAACTGAGCCCCACAAAAACATTCACATGGGGAATGTGATGGGAAAAGATTCATCTAATAAGGGGGTGAAAACCACCTGAAGATATATAGAGAATCTATTTCCGTGGTGCAGGAATGTATTTTAGTGGATAACCAGCATGTTTGCGTTAAAAACAGAGGATAATAGCAGTCTGGTAAGAGCACGTCAGGAGTACTTGAGGACTCTGACATGTCCAAAGGACAAGAAAACGCATAGACTAAGACTCCTGGATGACCCAGCCAAGGGACTCAGGGGTATCATGTACAGTAAAAGAGTATGCGTTGTCCAAGTGGAGTAGAAAAGATAATGCCAAGCTGTAAGGAAAAAAGGGGTAGATTCCTGCCAGATTGGGAACTCCTTGGACATTCACGCAGAAAAAGCTTGTCTTCTGTATCACAATAGAAGACAAGAGGGTATAAAGAACCTATATAGCCATGGAATGATTATATAAGCTTTTTCTATTATATGGAAAACCCTCAGAGACAAAGTTCAATGCTCTATAGCAGTGATGGCTAACCTTTTTGAGCCCGAGTGCCCAAACTGCCGCACAAAACCAAAGAATTTCCTCAAAGTGCCAGCACGTCAATTAAACCTTAACAACAAGATTTTAGTATCTAAAAACTCTTTATAAAGTTGCCTGAACTATGTAACATCATTTGTAAAGGTTGGAATCTTTGTACTGTCAGAGAATCAATTTGATTCTCTCTCTACATCTGCTTTAACATAATAATCTTTCTCCTTTTGCTCTTTCCTCATTCCTATTTCATCCACTCAAATTTTACCCCTCCATCCTCAATCCCCACTTAGTCTCCCAATACCCGGCCAATTGTACATTTTTCTTCCCTCCCACACAAAATATTTTTCCCCTCTCCATTTCATTCTCCCAGCCCCATCCCCTTCTAATCTCCCCCAACATCAGCTCCCTTTTAGTTCCAGCCCCACCCAGTATCCGCTCCCTTCTAGTACCCTCATCAGTCCATTTCCAGTTCTAGCTCCCCCATCCATTTCCAGTCCTATCCGAGTCCCTTCATCAGCTCATTTCCAATACCAGCCTCCCATCAGCCCATTTCTAGTCCTTTCCTAGCCCCACCATCAGCCCATGTTAAATCCTAGCTCCCCTCCACTCAGCCCATTTCTAAT
Organism: Ichthyophis bannanicus; assembly: GCA_033557465.1. Classification (NCBI taxonomy): domain Eukaryota; kingdom Metazoa; phylum Chordata; class Amphibia; order Gymnophiona; family Ichthyophiidae; genus Ichthyophis; species Ichthyophis bannanicus. The sequence goes on along the minus strand of CM066038.1, from coordinate 121,711,473 downwards.
CCAAGCCCCCCATGAGCCTACTTCCAGTTCTAGCCCCTCCATGAGTCCATTTCAATCCAAGCCCCCACCACAGCCCATTTCCAATCTTAGCTCCCCCCAACACCCAATTCTCAGTTCTATCCTAGCCCATCCATCAGCCCAGTTCCTGTCCTAGCTCCCTCCCCTAAGAGCCCATTCCAAGCCCCCCTTCCCATCAGTTATTTGCAGTTCAAGCCCCCTTCCACTCAGCCCATTTCCATTCCAAGTCCCCCTCCCCATTAGCTATTTGCAGTTCAAGCCCCCCACTTCCCCTCAGCCCATTTCCATTCCAAGCCCCGTCCCCATCAGCTATTTGCAGTTCAAGCCCCCCACTTCCCCTCAGCCCATTTCCATTCCAAGCCCCATCCCCAACAGCTATTTGCAGTTCAAGCCCCCTTCCACTCAGCCCATTTCCAGTCCTAGCAACCCCCCCAACCCATTACCAGTCCTAGCCCCCCATAGCCCACTCCCAGTCCTAATCCCACCAGCCCATTTCCAGTCCTAATCCCCCATCACCCAATTTTTCAGTTTAAGCCCCCCCCCATAGCCCATTACGAGTACTACCCTCCCCATCAGCCCACTACCAGTCCTAATCCCCCATCACTCAATTTTTAGTTTAAGCCCTCCCATAGCCCATTACCAGTCCTAACCCCCCATCAACCCACTTCCAGTCCTAATCCCACCAGCCCATTTCCAGTCCTAATCCCCCATCACCCAATTTTTAGTTTAAGCCCCCCCAGCGCCCATCACCACTCCTAACCCCCCCAGCCCAGCCCATCACCACTCCTAACACCCCCCCAGCCCAGCCCATCACTACTCCTAACCCCCCTCCAGCCCCTCACCACTCCTAACCCCCCCAGCCCAGCCCAGCCCATCACCACTCCTAACCCCCCCCCAGCCCAGCCCAGCCCAGCCCAGGGAAAATTTTAAAAAAAAGAAAACCTGTCTGCTGCCGCTGTCGGGGCCGCCGCGGCAGAATCGAGCATGCCATGGGGCCCCCCTGTACCCGGCAGAGCCTGCCCTCCCCGTAGCAGCTCTCTCTTTGGAGCTGCAGTCAGATGCGCCGGCTTGCAGAGCGCAAGGGAAGAGTTTCTCCCTCGCTGCTCTGTTACGCCCGCGGGGGATGATGGGAAGTTCCCATCAGCCCCCGCGGGCTTAACAGAGTCGCGAAAGGGAAACTCTTCCCTTCGCGCTCTGCAAGCCGGCGCGTCTGACTGCAGCTCCAAAGAGAGAGCTGCTACGGGGAGGGCAGGCTCTGCCGGGTACAGGGGGGCCCCGCGGCACGCTCGATTCTGCCGCGGCGGCCCCGACAGCGGCAGCAGACAGGGGTTTTTTTTTTTTTTCCAATTTTACTTTTAGAAAAGAATGTTTTTTGCGCGGGGCCCCCTGAAACGCGGGGCCCTGTGCAAAAAACATTCTCGCTCAATGGACGGGCCGGCCCTGCCAGCACACTCACCTCCCGCCGTGCCGCATATCTTAATTGCGGACCTTCCCGCGTGCCAGCTGCAAGGCCTTCGCGTGCCACAGCTGGCACGCGTGCCATAGGTTCGCCATCGCTGGTCTAGGGGGACTTATTCCACCTCCAGGGTTGAATAAGTCCCCTGTCCAGTCTGCCAGCACTGGACGTCCAGGGCCGACTTCAGAATCGGCCCTGTACATCCAGGGCTATGGACCACCCACCACCCACCCCTTCCTGCCCCTAAGCCTCCCCGTACAAACTCCTTGTTCGTATGGGGAGGCTTAGTTGGAGATGGCAAGGGGACGAATAGCGGGATGGAATAGATCCCCCTAGGGAAAAACAACTCAAACCACTGCTACACAATGCAAAGTTCTACATTAGGACTACCACCCAGGAAAATAATTTAGGTATCATCGTTGATAATACATTGAAACCCTCTGCCCAGCAGCAACCAAGAAAGCAAATAGAATCTAGAAATCATAAAGAAAGGAATGGAGAATAAAATTAAGGATATTATAATGTCTCTGTATCATTCCATGGTATAACTGCACCTTGAATATTGTGTGCACTTCTAGTCGCAATATCTTAATAAAGATATACAGTAGCAGAATTAGAAAATGTACAGAGAAGAGCCACCAAAATGTTTAAGGAGATGAAAGGATAACCCTACAAGGAAAAGCTTAAAAGGTTAGGGTTCTTCAACGTGGAAATAAAGACGACTGAAGGGAGATATGACAGAGGTTGATGAAATAAGGAGTACAACTACTACTACTATTAATCATTTATATAATGCTACAAGGTGTACACAACGCTGTACAAACACATATAGAAGACAGTTCCTGCTCATAGAGCTTACAATCTAATTAAGACAGACAGCACAATAAAAGAAAAATAAGGGGTTCAATAGGGAGAGGAGACACAAGGGAACAAGAGATTAGGATCCAAAAGCGGCCTCGAAAAGGTAAGCCTTTAACATGAAGAGGGAGAGAGATGAGACTAGACAAAGATACAGGAAGTTTGTTCCAGGCATAAGGAGCAGCAAGGTGAAAAGAATGAGGTCTGGAGTTGGCAGAAGAAGTAAAGGGCATAGAGAGAAGCCAGAAGAGGAGCAGAGTTCACGAGAAGGGGTGTAGGAAGAGGAAAGGCAGCAGAGTAAATGCATTTATAAGTTAGAAGGAGAAGTTTGAAATGGATATGGATACGGAAGGGGAGCCAGTGAAGTGATTTCAGAAGAGGAGTTATATGAGTGCATCGGGGCTAGTGGATGATTAACTGCCCAGCAGAGTTCTGAATAGATTGAAGAGGAAAGAGATAACTCTGAGGGAGACCAACAAGGAGAAGGTTGCAATAGTTAAGATGGGAGGTAACTAAAGAGTGGACAAGAGTTTTAATAGTGTGTTCAGAAAGGAAGGGGCGAATTTTGTTATTGTTATAGAGAAAGAAACAACAGATTTTAGCAATCTGTTGAATATGTGTGGAGAAGGAAAGAGAGGAGTCAGAGATGACCCCAAGATTGCTGGCTAAGGAAATAGGAAGAAGAAGAGTATTGTCAATAGTGATAGAGAAAGGAAGAAGGGGGAAGAGGGTTTAGGGGGAAAGATAAGACATTCAGTTTTAGCCGTGTTCAATTTCAGACAGCAGTTAGACACCAGGCAGTGATGTCAGATAAGCAGGCAGAGATACGAGCTTGGAGTGAAAGAGAAATGTCAGGTAAAGATTAATAGATTTGAAAATCATCAGCATAAAAATGATACTGAAAGCCATGGGAAGAGATGAGGGCACCAAGGGACTGGGTGTAGAGAGAAAAAAGGAAAGGGCCTAGAACAGACCTCTGGGGTACACCAAGCGAAAGAGGGATGCAGTAGAGGAGAAACCACCAGAACAAACACTGAAAGAGCGGTTGGAAAGATAAGAAGAGAACCAAGATAGTACAGAGCCCCTAAAACCAAGCAAGGATAATGTGTCGAGGAGGAGGTGGTCCACAGTATCAAAAGCAGCAAAAAGGTCAAGAAGAATGAGAACTGAGTAAAGGCCTTTGGACTTAGCCAGGAACAAGTCACTGGAAACTTTGGAAAGAGCCATTTCAGTAGAATGAAATCAGACTGGAATGGATCAAGGAGGGCATGAGAGGAGAGAAATTTGAGGCAGCGGCGGTGAACTGCACGTTCAAGAAGTTTGGAAATAAATGGAATAAGGGAGATGGGTCAGTAATTAGAACGACAAGTAGGGTCAAGTGACGATTTTGTTTGAGGAGAGGAATGATCACAGCATGCTTGAAAGCTACAGGAAAGGTAGAAATGGAGAGTGAAAGGTCGAGAATATGTGAGATGGAAGGGATGAAGGAGGAGGAGATGGAGTTGAAGAGATGGGTGGGGATAGGATCAGAAGAAAAAGTAGTGAATTTAAGGAGGAAAGAAGAAAGGTTTCCTCTTCAGAGATTTTAGAAAAGGATGAAAGGGTGATAGAAGTCGATGGGAAAAGTTGATATTGAAGAGGGGGAGGAGGAGGAGAAGAAGAATTAGTAGGGAAATGAATAGTAATCTTATGGACTCTCATGGAAAAAGTCGGCTAGGGTTTAGGCAGAGAGAGACAGAGGGATTAGAGGCAGTGGTGCCTTAAGACGGGAATTGAGAGTAGAGAAGAGACAGCAGGGGTTAGAAGCAAGACAGTTCGTCAGATGGATAAAATAGTTTTGCTTAGTGAGTGCAATGGCAGACTGGAAAGAAGCAAGCATGAAGCTGAAGTGAAGGAAGTCAGAAAGGAAGCGGGATTTGAACCAAGTCCATTCAGCTGAGCTGGCACCGGAGCTTAGGTAGCAGGTAGTTGAAGATAGCAAAGACTGATGTGAAGTGCACCTCACAGGATGTGTTATGGGTGGAGCAAGAGTATCCAGAGGAGAGGAGAGAATGATATTAAAGGAAACTGTGGCCTCATCAACAGACAGAGGACGCAGTGGAAAAAAGAAGAGAAGAGACATAAGTGGATAGAGTCAGTGGGTCAACAGCATGAAGATTCCTAAAAAGATGGGGTGAGATTGGGTGAGATTGAGGCAGAGAGTAATGAAGAGTGAAACTTAAGAGGTGGAAGGTCAGATAAGGGAAGAACTGAGGTGCAGAAATTAGAAGGTAAGCAATTTGATAGAAAAGGAGGTCAAGGCAGTGACCAAGTTGATGAGTGGGGGCAGAAAAGCAAAGCTGGAGGTTGAAAGAGGAGGTAAGAGAAATGAGCTTAGACGCATATGGGTCAGAAGGGTTATCAATATGAAAATTAAAGTCACCAAGAATAAGGGATGGAGAGTCAGAAGAAGTCAGGAATAAGGACAGTCAAAAGTCAAAATCAGTGAAGGCGGCAGAAGTGGGCTTGTCAGGGGGTCTATAGATAACAGCAATCTGGAGAGGAATGGGATTAAAAAGACGGATGGAGTCGACTTCAAAGAAGGGAAAGGAATATGACGGAGGTAGAAGGAGGGGTTGAAATTGGCAAGATAGAGGAAGTATAAAGCCAACACCACTGCCATGGCCACTGGCACGAGAAGTGTGGGAGAAATGGAAGCCGCCATGAGGGCAGCAACTGAAACAGTGTCATTCGGAGGAGTCATATTTCAGTAAGTGCAATTAGATGGAAAGTACAAGAGATAAAGAGATCATGTGTAAAGGGAAGTTTGTTATAAATGGAATGAGCATTCCAGAAGGTGCATGAGAAGAGGAGAAGGGGAGAGAGGGAGAAGAAAGGAGAGGCCAATGGATGAGACTGTGGTGGTGGACAGAGAAAAATGAAGAGGGGCCAGGGTTCGGATTAATGTCACCAGAAGAGAGAAAAAGGAGAAACGAGGATGAGTTTGTTTTAGAGAGGAAAGAGAGGAATGAATGAGAGGAAGGAGGTGAAGCGCAAGAATAAGATGGGGGGGGGGGGGGGAATAGGGAAGGTGAAGAGAGGGTAAGAGAGAGGAGGAGTAAGAACATAAGATATGCCATACTGGGTCAGACCAATGTCCATCAAGCCCGGAATCCTGTTTCCAACAGTGGCCAATCTAGGTCACAAGTACCTAGCAGTTTCCCCAAGAGAAAGATTCCACAATGCTTGTGATGGGGCAAGCAGTGGATTTCCTGGGTCCCCTTTAATAATGGTTTATGGACCTTTCCTCCAGGAATTTGTCCAAATCCTTTTTAAATCCGGCTATACCAAAAGCTTTTACTACATCCTCCAGTAACAAATTCCAGAGTTTGAGTACACGTTGAGTGAAAAAATATTTTCTCTTATTAATCTTAAATAGGTTACACTGTAGCTTCATTGCATGTCCCCTGGTCTTTCTATATTTTGATGGCGTAAACAATCGATCGTTTACCCATTCCACTCTACTCATTAATTTGAAGACCTCTATATCTCCCCTCAGCCGTCTCTTTTCCAGGTTGAAGAGCCCTAACTTTTTTAGCCTCTCTTCTTAGGGGTATCTTTCCATCCCCTTTACCATTTTGGTGGCTCTTCTCTGTACCTTTTCTAATAACACTATAACCTTTTTAAGATACAGCGACTAGAATTGCACACAATATTCAAGGTGTGGTCGCACCATGGAAGGATAAAGAGGCATTATAATATCCTTTGTTTTATTCTCCATTCCTTTTCTTATGATTCCTAGCATTCTATTTGCTTTCTTGGTGGCCGCTGCACACTGAGCGGAGGGTTTCAACATGTTATCCACGATGACACCTAAATATTTTTCCTGGGTGGTGGTTCCTAATGTGGAACCTTGCATCGTGTAACCATAGTTTGGGTTGTTCTTTCCTAGGTGCATAATTTGCACTTGTCCACATTAAATTCATCTGCCATTTGGATGCCCAGTCTTATCCAGTAAAGGGTAAGTGGAATGAAGGAAGGTGGTTAGGGAGGATCAGCAAAAAGAACAAAGAGTGATGTGGGGCCATAAGAAGTGTCAGCAGAAAGAGAGTGAAAATAAGCGAGTAAATGAGAAGATAAAATAAATTAATGCATGAAGAAAATAAATAAAATAGAAAAAATACAGATAAGTAAAAGTCTTAAGACATCCATGTGTACTCAATCTAACAGCCAAAGCAGAAAATATATCACATCATGTTGCAAACTTCCATGATGCAACAGTCTTGGACACTGCAGTCCTGTGCTGCAGGGTATATTGCAGAGTCAGGGGGAGAGGGCATCCACAGAAAGCCAAAGTACAAGATAAAATAGCAGGTCAACGAGATGTTGCTCAGGCGAAGGAGAAGGCACTGATATTTGATCACTTATTGTCAGATGATGTTTAAGTCCCCAGATTGAAAAAAACAAAGATCTGAGTTGGCAGCAAGGCTCCAATGGCTAACAACTATTTACTTAGCAATGCTTTATATTTTATTTAGCATTGCTTATATACCACTTTTCACCAGGTCATACATTCAGGTACGGTATATATTTCCCTTGTCCCCAAAGGGCTCACAATCTAAGTTTTGTACCCGAGGCAACAGAGGGTTAAGTAGCTTGCCCAAGGCCACAAGGAGTGCCCTTGGAAATAGAAACCCCAGTCCCTCCAATCTGAGGTTGCTGTCCTCCAGCAGGAGTTGAACCCTTGGTCTTCCGAACCAAGGCAACTTGCCCAAACCTTGAGGCCACTCCTCACCTATTCTCCCCTTGCCTTATCTCAGTACAGCAAAACATTGATATAATAGCAAAAAATACTGTCAAACATAAAAATATCTTACATATGGAGTACTGATTATTCTGTTAATTAATTAGCCTTAAAATCCAAATAAAACTCAGAAAGATCAGACTTCAATAGCTCTGATCACTGCTTCGAGCAACGCGATCTCTCAGAGGCTTCCTATCACTGACATCAGGCAATCCCAAGCAAGCAAAGGTCTTTATTTAGATGCTTGTTGACAGGCTGCTCATTTGTATTCTCCCTACATAAAAGCCGCTCCAGGTAGCAGAAGGGCAGCACCACAGGACAGGCGAGTCAGGTCAGGACGTGCAGCGGCCTATGTAGTAGGAACCCACTGCCTTGTGTCGATGTTGTCCTGTCAACCAAGTCTCCTCAGGCTCCGACTGGGAGGATCAAAAGCTCAGCCCACCTCAGTGGTGGTCTCCTTCCTATCACCGAGCACCTCCCGAGCCTGGATTTCCCTCGGCCCCTCAAGCCCTCCAGCCGCCACCTTTCAGATAGTCCTTCAGCCAGTAATCAGTGGGCATGCTGCAGCAGATTTACACTTGCTCTAAATGTAAGTATTGTATCAGTCGTGTGGAGCTTGTGAGCGAATCCAGAGGCTGCCAGTGGTCACTGGAGCCAGATCAGGGGATTTGCAATTTTAGTGACTGGTAATGGTCACTTACCACTGCATAGCTCGATCCACTCCTCTCACGGCCACCACCTCAACCCTCCAATTCCAGCAAAGTGTCGTCTTTAAATTGCATTCTTTTTGACGGTCATGCTGAAGATGCTTCTACTGACAGACTTCAGCAATATGAGTCCAATTGATGCACGTTAGAGATACTAATTATGCCTGGACTCGACGGAGCTCAGGCTTCAGCAGCCATCTCCATTAGAACCTTAGTGTGATAAGGAAGCTTACCATTGTTCAGGAGAGAGCTATAAAAGAGGTGAATTGGCTCTGAACAAGCAACCTGTCTTTGCTGGTAGAAATACTAAAACAGAAAGTTTTCATAAAAGACTACCAGTCCCAGAATGCACCAGGTTTCAAACAGCCTCTAGAAGGGCTGAAGTGGGGAAACGTGTGTTCATAAGGAGAGCTATGAGGTAATCCCCAATCACTCATCTCCAAGGGCAGGGCTTGATTCAGCACACCTGGGCTGTGCTAGGGTGGAGTGTCCCTCTAAGCACGTTAAAAGTAAAGGATATTCTACACAGAGACAGAACAGGCAGAACCAGGAGAACAAGGAGAGACAGAAGCAGAAGCCATTGGAGAAAGAAGAGAGAGGACTACAACAGCAGAAGCAACGTGGAAGGAAGAAGAGAAAGACATCTTGGAGGTCTAAAGAAGGAGCCCACAGCAGTACGTGTGTTAGGAGTGATTCCAGAGGCAAGCATACTCCACTGGACTGGAGGAAGCCAGAGGATTGGGGTTATAGAGCCAGGAATTCCCAAACGGCACCTTTGAAGGAGACGGCTGCATTTGGAAGGGGCCCTAAGACCGGTGCAAGAAGGTATGTGAAGAGAGACCCAGTGTCCAGGGATCTTGATTGGAAGGCTGGACATAAAAGCTGGATTACTTACTGGCCAGGATACCTGGAGAGGAAACCTAACAGCAAAGGAAGCTCAGGTATGAACTTTGATCTATGCCCTAGCTCTTCTCCAGGAAGACAGCAGGGAAACAAATATTATCCTGAGAGTGATCAATTAAGGAATTCCTCTGAGCCAGACCATGATATTGATTCCATGATATTTGAGGAAGAAGGAGATATATCAAATGATCAGAATGAATACATGGATTGCTCTCTGTCTAGGCTGCTGTTTTAAAGTAGTTTCTCACTAATACAACAACCATCAAAAGGAACTGTAACTTGTTCTTTTATCTACCCAGAAAAGTCTCTGCAAGAAAGCTTTAGGGTAGGATTGAGCCACGTAGAGAGAGTGAACCAGCAAAGGGGTTTGCAGCTGGCTAATTATTGGTAATTGAGCCAGTCACAAGTGCACGTGAGCTCTGGAAGGAAACGTCTTTTTTTGTGTGTGTGTAAATAGAAGAAAGTTATCCTTGAGAGTTTTTTTGTTACTTTTGGGTTTTGTTTTTGCCTTTTGGAGCACTGCTAAGAAGGTCATTAGCAGGAGCCATCAAAAAGACCTTTTCTGTTTCCCATCAAGGTCTTTATTGATTTATTGCTTAAGAAGTTCAGTTACCTTATAACATGTTTTGTTTTTCCTGAGTACAATACTTGAAGCAAGTGTCCTTTTGTGTTACCAAGTAAATCTGTGTGGGAGAATTAACCCCATGAATAAAATCTGTTTTTCTTTGCTTACACTCGAGCATCACAACTCATTATTTTGTGAACGGCTGATTCTGGTATAAGTGAACTACATTCCCCACAATCCTTTGCAAGTCATAATAATATTTTGCCTTTGCTAAGACTGTGGCCATTCACGACCAGCGCCCCCGTTTACAGTGGCGTAGTAGTTCGGATTGCTTTTACACAAAGGATTTACAGGATTTATAAGGATTACAACTGAAATCTGAAAGAAAAAAGTTCAAGTCAAAAGCTGGAAAGTGGATTTTTCCCTTAACAACACTTTGAAAAAAAAAAAAAAAAAGAGTGTCTGTTCCAGGAGCTGTTCCAAGGAGGAAAAGACCCGGTGTGAGGTGGATTCATCACTGGCATAAGGTAATAAGTACCTGGGCATGTCTAGTGGTGGATGGGAGTAAGTCACAGGGGTAATTGAGAAAACAAATAGGAGAAAAACACCTGTTTGGAGGGTGCTGCTCTGTGGTTTTTTTTCTTTTTGTTTTCTTGCAGGGAGACAAGATGGATCCAATGGAACTGGCCGGCTGGATGGCAGCCCAATTTAGCAGGCAACAGGAGCTAGCGCAGCAGGCTCAGGACACTGCAATTAAAGCATTAAGGGACCAGCAGAAGCCAGTGCTTGATCTGGTGGAAGCCTTAATTGCTCTTCATAACCAAAGTGGACCGGATGCAAGACCAACAGTAACAACTGGTATACCACATGTGGACAATGTGGGACTCAATCAGGGAATTGGGGCATTTAGTTTTGGGAAGCTGACTCCAGATGATAATGTTGATGATTTCCTTGAATCTTTTGAGAGAGTGGCACAAGCATTAGCATGGCCAGAGACCCAGTGGGCAGTAAGGCTGGCAGCCTCATTAACTGGGGAGGCGCTTGCAGCTTATAGGGCAATGCCAGCAGCTCAAGCTTTGAATTATAGAGATGTAAAGGCTGCTATAAGAGATCGCCTAGGGTTGTCTATTTCAGAGTATAGGCGAATGTTTAGAGCTACTGCATTAAGAGTGGGTGAAACACCCAGGGCTCTGAGTCAGAGAATCAGAGGATTGGCTGTAAAATGGTTGGAGCCTGAGGGAAAGACTGTGGAAATGTTATTAGACATTATTATGCTTGAACAATTTATGTCTGCTGTGCCTGAAGATTTGCACACTTTCCTTATACAGCAAAATTGCCAGAACCTTGGAGAGGCAACCATGCTAGCAGATAGATTCTTGGAAGCCACGCAGGCTTGCCATAGAATGGGTGGCCCTCTGAAGGTTGGTGCTGAGGCAAGCTGTGCTGTATCAGAAAAGAAAATGGTTAAAAATGTTTCTGAGAATAATTGTACTGTGCCAACCCAGATTACAAAGTGGAGTAAAAAGAAATGTTTCAAATGTGGAAAATGGGGACAATTTGGAAAGGGGATGCCAGATACACACTAGCTTGATGGGTGTTGATTTAAAACAGCCCAAAGAAGGATTCCTTTTGGTGGTTGATGTGCAGGGAATTACCACAAATGCTCTGTTAGACTCTGGGGCAGACCAGAGTATGCTGTCAAAGAGGCTTTGGAAGAGGATAGAGGCCCAAGAAGGATTTGTGCCTAGAACCCCTGAAAGCCAGGCTCACATCAGATGCATTCATGGTGCTGCAACATCATATCCCATCTATAGGCTAATGGTTAAGTGCCTGGGGGAACAATAGGAAATTCTTTTAGCAGTGGTGCCTAGGCTTCCATTTGATTTGGTTCTAGGAAGGGACTGGCCAAGATTTAGGCAGGGATTAGTGAAAGGACTAGGAAAGGAGGGAGAAGGAATGATGGTAATAGCTCCCGGGCCTTTGTTTGGAAGTCCTCAGTCCCTAGCTAAAAAGATGGTTAAGCTTCCAGAAGACCAAACTATAAAGAAGGAAGTAGGGAAGAAGAGGGGCCTTGTATCCACCCTTTCACAGGCTAAGGTAAAGAGCCAGGAGGAGGGGGAGCAGGCAGAGTTATTAGGAGACTTACCCTCTCATGATGATTTAATAACTCCACCATCTGGGAAAGTAAGAAAGTTGAAAGCACAAAAGCGTCGTGAGAGACTTTGCAGAGCACAGGGTAGGGCTGAGATGTTGGCTAGTCAAAGTTTACCCTGGGTGCCAGCTGAGTTAGTGGCAAAGTTTCCTAACTTTCCACAAGAACAGCGAGCTGATCAAGCTCCCACCCGAGCTTTTAAGTATGCTCAGGAGGTCAGGGAGAAGTTGCCCAGATTCAGACTAGATAACGAAATATTATATAGAGAGAGTCAGGACCCCAGAAATGGGACCATACGTAAACAACTGGTGGTACCCACAACTTTCAAAGGACTAGTACTTAGATTAGCACATGATCATCCAGTTGGAGGTCATAAAGGGATGCAAGGAACGCTGGATCAAATACTTATACGTTTTGTCAGACGGGTGCCTGGGTGAGAATGTTCACAGTCTTGGCAAAGGCATATATTAATATGATTTGCAAGGGATTGTGGGAAATGTAGTCCATTCACACCAGACACAGCCGTTCACAATAATTAGTTGTGCTTGAGTGTAAAGCCAATAAGATATTTATTTATGGGGTTATTTCTCCCAACACAGATATGCTTGGTAGCACATAAAACAGGATACTTGCTTTCAGTGTTAAACTTAGAAAAACAAAATCAGGAAAACAACAGCTGAACTTGTCAGGCAATCAAATCAAAAGAATAAAGACCAGGATGGTAACAGAATGGTCTTTTCTGTAGACTTTAGCTAATATTTCCTTAGCAATGCTTCAAACAACAAGCAAAACCCACAAAGAAGGGAAAAACTGTTCTTTTCAGGTTAACTTCTTATATCTTCACACATAGATTCAGAAGTGATTCCCTCAGAGCTCACAAGCAATTAGGTAAGGCTCAATTGCTAGCAGTTATCCAGCTGAAACCCCTTAGCTGGCTTACTTTCTACTGCCTGGCTCAAATCCTACTCAGGAGCTTTTCTGAATAGATTTAAAGAACCAGTTTGTATTTCTTTGTGATGGTTGTTGTACATTGTAACAGTAAATTACCAAAGGAGTTTAGACAGAGAGCAATCCATGTATTCACAGCCTGTATCTATAACCGCTCCCCCTTCTTCAACAATCATGGGTTCAATATCATGGATTGGCACAGAGGAATTTCTCAATGGAGCACTCTCAGGAGAATACTTGTTTCCCTGCTGTCTTTCAAGGGTATAGCTAGGGCATAGATCAGTGTTCATACCTGAGCTTCCATTGCTGTTAGTGTTCCTCTCTAAATAGCCTGGCCAGTATGTAGTCCAGTTCTTATGTCCAGCCTTCCAATCCAGATCCCTGGACACTGGATCTCTCTTCACATACCTTCTGGTACGGGTCCTAGGGTCCCTTCCAAGTGCAGCCGTCTCCCTCACAGGTACCGTCTGGAGATTCCTAGCTCTGCAGCACCACTCCTCTGGTTTTCCCCAGTCCAATGGTGTATGCTGGCCTTTTGAATGTCTCCCAGTATATGTACTGCTCTGGACTCCTTTAGACCTCCCAAATGCTTTTCTCTTCTTTCTTCCAAAGGGTTTCTTGCCCTCTCTGTCCGTCCGCTCTGGCTTCTGCTTCTGATGATCCTCCAGATGATGAAAATGTCCAAGATGAGGATGATGTCCAAGATAAATCTGAGGATCCTTCTCTGTAGAATAAACTCTACCTTTATTCTGCTTAGATGAGTGCTCCACCCTAACACAGCGCAGCTGTGCTGAATCAGGCCCTGCCCTTTGAGATGAGTGCTTGGGGATTACCTCATAGCCCTCCTGATTGAACACACGTTTCCCCACTTCAGCTCCTCTAATGGCTGTTGGAAACCTGGTGCATTCTGGGACTGGTAGTCTTTTATGGGAAAATTCTGTTTTCTTATTTCTACCAGAACTGACAGGTTCAGAGTCACTTCACCTTTTCTATAGCTCCTTCCTGAGCTATGATAAGCTTCCTTATCACAGTTTTTACTGGCCAGGTATTTTCAAAGAAACTGCCCAGTTTTGTGCTGCATGTCCAGCGTGTCAGCGTGTTACAGCGACTCACCCACCGGTGGTGCCTTTGATTCCCACACCAATTATCACAGACCCAATTGGGCGCATTGCTATGGATATTGTAGGCCCATTAGTCAAAACGCCCCGAGGTTTCCAATACATCCTAGTTATGGTAGATCAGGCAACAAGGTTTCCCTGGGCCATACCACTGAGGAATGTTTCTGCAAAAACAATAGCTTTAGAGCTAGTCAAATTATTTTGCGAAGTGGGATTCCCAAGAGAGGTGTTGACTGACCGAGGGTCCAATTTTGTATCCAAATATTTGGCCCAGGTCTGGGATGCCTTTGGCATTCATCACATGAAAACCTCAGGCTACCATCCTCAATCAAACGGTTTGGTGGAGAGATTCAACCAAACTCTCAAACAAATGTTGAGAAGGGGGTTAGCAGGAGAGGTAAAAGAATGGGATATGTTATTGCCCTTTGCCTTATATGCCTGCAGGGAAAGAATTCAGGTGTCCCTAGGTGTAACTCCATATGAATTGATGTATGGTAGGGCTCCACGGGGTTTGTTGGATATTTTGAGGGAACAATGGATTGATCCTGAACCAGAAAATCAGGAGGTGCCACAGTTTCTACGTGACTTGAGAGCACGTTTAAAAAGGACCTCGCAGGTTGCTGAGAAAAACCTGCAGGACAGTCAAGTGCGCCAGAAAGGGTGGTATGATAGGAAGGCCAAAAGCCGCCAATTAAGCATTGGTGAAAAGGTTTTGGTTCAAGTAGCAGGTGCAGCCCCAAAATTTGAAGTACAGTGGAAAGGGCCATGGAAAGTTGTTAGACAGGTGAGCCCAGTATCTTATGTGGTACAAAATGCAAGAGGTCGTAGACAGACCTACCACATTAACGTACTTAAACCTTGGAAAGAGTAGTGGATCCATGGAATAGTCTCCCAGTGGAGGTGGTAGAGATGAGGACAGTAACTGAATTCAAACAAGCATGGGACAAACACAGAGGATCTCTAAAGGTAAAAAGGGGACTGTTGTAGTTGTTGATATGGAAGGACAGACTAAATAGGCCATGTGGTCTTTTTCTGTCGTCATATTTCTATGTTTCTATGTTTCTAGTGACTTGGATTGGGGACTGTTGGAAACAGGATACTGGGCTTGATGAACCTTGGTCTGACCCAGTATGATATATCTTATGGGTTTGTTTGTTTTTTAATTTATGCAATTTTACAAACATAATCAAGCAAAAGCTTGTACAGAAAACACCACTGCGTAAAGAAAGGGAAAAAAAACAATATCATAAAAAGGAAAAGAAAACATTACACAGGAGTAAATTAGCCCACAAAACGGGGAAGTGAAAAGAAAATAGGTATACAGGGCCAGGTAAAGCCCTGCCCCATAACCAGGAAACATAATACTATAAATACCAAGAGGGAGGCATGGATCAGAGCATATTACATACAACGAACTTTAACACCTAGGCGATGAGGTCAGCAAATGTGACGAAATAAACAGATAAATCCTCCGGCTGAAAAAAAACATACTTATTCTCCCTAAAATAAACTATACATTTACAGGGAAAGCGCAATAACATTGTAGCACCAAAAGAAGCAACACCAGGTCTCAAAAGCAAAAAAGCTTTTCGCCACTTCTGCGTCTCTCTGGAAACATCCGGAAACATAACAATTTTCTTTCCCATAAATAATGCAGTACATTTCTTGAAATACACCCTTAGTAACCAATCCCTATCTGAGGAAATTGCAAACGTAACTAACAGAGTGGAAACCTTAATGTCAGCTTCTTTAGGGGACTGTAACAAAGCAGACACCTCAAGGGTGTCCAGTTTTAAAGACCCCAAGTCAACCTGACCCCCCCGTTTACCCGGAGGAAGAAAATACGCTTTCACTACTGGTGGAGTTAAATCTACTGGTACAGATAAAGATTCATGTAAATACTTTTTAAATAAATCCACCGGTGAGAACCCACTAACCATAGGAAAATTTAACAAGCGAACATTTGACGCCCGAACGGCGTTTTCCAAATTTTCTAGTTTCCCTCTGATAGTCAAATTATCTTTCACAACTGAGTCAGTTAAGAGAGAAACTTGAGAAACGTTTTGTTCACCGTCCTTAATCTGTGTATTCACAACCAGATCTTCCTAATCCCAACCGTAGCAGTTTCCAACTTTTCCAAGCGCTGGGATGAAGTTTCCATCTGTTGATGAACTGCAATCGCAAGCGGCGAGATTGCTTCCCAAATCGTTTCCAAGGAGAACACTTTCGGGCGTTCCAAAGGGAGAACTCGAGGTAAAACAGCCGAAGCCAAGGAAGTCTCAACAGCTGGCACTACATCTTGATGCAAGATTACCTCCGACTCCACAGACTGCAGTCCGACCATTTCCACAGCCCCCGATAGCAAGGGGGTCACTCCAGGACATAACTTTGGCGAGGCCCACTCTCGTAAGGCAGCACCAACACCTTCCGGACGCGCTGAATCACCACTCGCGAGAAGAGACACTGGAGGGGTCAGATGCTGAGAAGGCGGTCGATCGTCGGGGAAGAGAGACACCTCCAGGGCAGCCAACACCGGATCTACCTCCACCGGTGCCACAACGCCCGCTCGAATCTCCCCTTTCTTCTGCTCCGATAGTTGTACAAACCAATCCATCGGACCCAAGGAAACCGCAGGTACAGGCTCCGCAGGAGGAGCCTTGTGCTTGCCCTTACGTTTAGGCATACTCTCCAGGCAAAGTCACGCCGCCATCTTGGAAGTAACCACTCCCCCTGCCAATATCTTATGTTCTTTATCTGGATCAAAATCAATGAACAGTACTCAGGCATTTAAACTCTGGAAGGATATGGAGCCAGGAAAGTCCCTTGTCACCTCTCCTCTTTGTTTTAGTCATGGAACCCCTGGCCCAAAAGGTGAGAGCATGCTCAGGTAGGGGGTTGTATTCAACATCTATAGTTGAAGACAGGATTTCTCAAACCAGTCTTCGGGACATGCCCAGCTAGTCAAGCTTTCAGGATGACCACAATAAATATGCATGATAGAGATCTGGATACAATGGAGGCAGTGCATGCAAATCTCTCATCTTTATCTTTCTTTATCTTTATTCGGTTTTAAATATACTGTTCAGCACACAAGCATCCGAGCGGTTTACAATATATCAAATGCTGCTTGGAAAGGGAAATAGAATGCCATTGTTTAGACAGGAATGGGGTAGAAAAATGAACACATTGAGAGAAATGAGAGAATAGGGAAGAAGAGGAGCAGGGTATATCAATGCGGGGGGAGACAGGAGGGGGAAGATCAATGGTGGTACAGAAGAGGTGAGTTTTTAACATTGATTTGAAGCTGGTGAAGTAAGATTCCATGCGTAGGTTCAGATGGAGGGAGTTCCAGAGTTTAGGGCCAAGAAAAAGGAAGGCAGAGTTATGGGTGGATTCCAGGTGTGCTTGCCACGGGATGGGAGGAACATATGATTAGTGTGGATCAACCGGCGTGAGGGATGGGGGGGGAGGGGGAGGGGGAGTATGAAGGCGGACAAGGTTAGAAAGGTATTGTGGGGTACCAGTATGGATTGATTTATGGACTAGAGTAAGTATCTTGTATTGTATTCGGAAGACAACGGGGAGCCAGTGAAGATGGATGAGAAGGAGTGTGATGTGGTCCGAGTGAGAAGCGTGTGTGATAATACGGGCTGCTGCGTTTTGTACAAGTTGTAACCTACGTAACTGAGGGAGGTCTGTGAGGGCAATGTTACAATAGTCTAACCGGGTCATTACAAGGGAAAACAGCAGTGTAGTCAAGGAATTAAGAGAGAGAAAGGGGCAGATGGCGTGGATCTGTCTAAGGGAATAAAAGGAACGACGAATAGTAGATGATATGTGGCCGTGAAAGGTCAGTGCAGAATCTAAGGTAACACAGAGATAGCGCAGGGTATGGACCAAAGAAATAAGGGAAGAAGAAAACAGTGGGGCTAAAGATGTGGAGGACCCGCCAAAGCTGAACTAGATAACCATGGTTTGTGTGTGGCTGGCGTGAAGAAAGTTAGAGGACATCCAGTAGTCAGTACATGAGAAACAGGCATTGAGGGGGGTGATGTCTGAAGCAGAGGGACTGGTGCTGTGAAAAAGAATGATTATCATCTGTGTAGTAATATGCGGAGATGCCATGTTGTTGGATGAGAAGGGTTAAGGGGGCCAAGATGATGTTGAAAAGGAGGGGGGCTAGGACAGAACCTTGAGGAACACCGCAGGATAATGGACTGACCAGTGAGGAAGCTGAACCAGAGAGAACAGAGAAGGACCTAGAAGTAAAGAAGGAGCAGAACCAATGGAGTACAGTGCCGGAAATCCCAGCACCACAAAGACGGGCGAGTAATGTGAAGTGGTCTACTAGATCGAAGGCAGAGGATAGGTCAAGTGAACAGCTAAGGAAATGGAGCTACGGTCATGTGAGGTGTGAAATTCGTTCAAGAAGGAGAGAACAGTTTCCGTGCTGTGACCTGTTGATGGGGGTCAAGTGCAAGGGTAGAGTCAAGGTGAGATGACAGCTGGGCGAAAGTTAATTTTTCCAAGAGTTTGGATAGAAAGGGAAGACTGGAAATGGGATGCCAGTGTGTGGGGACAGATGGATCCAGGGAAGCATTTTTAAGAATTGGCCGAATCAGGCATGCTTCCAGGGGGAAGGAAAGGAACTGGAAGAGAGACTGGTGTTAAAATATTCAGTATGAGAAGAGAAAGGGCTAAGGAGGTTTTCACTTGACCAGTGAGAGGGAACAGGATCTGGACTGGCACGTGGTCTTGCAGGAAGTGGCAAAGGTTTTGGTTAATTCAACAGGAGTTATGGGCCAAAAGGAAGACCAGAGATGGGAGAGAGAGGGGCCATCCATGATAGACGTGTGAATAGGAGGAGGGGAATCGGGGGGGGGGGGCAGAGAAAGGAGGAGGACAAGTAGGAAAGGTTAAGTGTAGCATTTGGACTTTATCATTGAAATAGGCGCCCAGAAGAGTGAAGTCCAACTGGGTGGGGGGGGGGGGGACAGAATACAAGGAGGAGGGGGGGGCCGAAAGTGTACGTAGGACAGAATAAAACTGGCAGGAGGAGTTGGAAGATGAGGAGATGAGTTCAGAGAAATAAGATTGCTTGGCAAATGGAGAAGGCGGTGGTAGTGATGGTGACAGTGACGAAAATGGGCTAGAGAGTCTGGTGAGAGGTGCTTGCGCTAGAGGCATTCAGCGCAGCGGAGGCAGGAGCGATGAAGGAGGAGACCAGGATGATACCAAAGATAATGATGGGACTGGCGGGATTGAGAGACAGGCTGGAGGGGGCAAATTTATTAAGGGCAGAAAGTAAAGTAGAATTCCAGGTCTGAATCTGGAGATCTGCGGAGAAAGTGAAAAAAAATCAGCTGTGAAGAGTCTGTCAGAGGGGGGGGAACTGCTGGAGGGTTTCAGGTTTGATGCAACGTGACGGTGGAGAGGAACGGGTAGGGTTTCCAGAGGCAGGAGGATTAAAAAATGCAGGAGCGGTCAGACCAAGGAACTGGAAATGTCGAGAGAGCAGAGGAAGTAAAGGAGGAGTCTAGGGGTATGATAACCAGATCGAGAGTGTGACCCGCAGAGTGGGTGGGGAGGTGGATATGTTGCTGCAGAGATAGGTCGACGAGGAGCATGTGAAAGGTGATACAGTCAAACCTCGGTTTTCGGTTGCCCCGGTTTTCGTCGGTTTCGGTTTTCGACGTCTTTTCCCGACTGAGATCTTGTCTCGGTTTTCGTCGATGCCTCGGTTTTCGTACACCCTGGTCTGCAGACAGTACACTGCCTGCCCAGTCCCGGCAGCACCCCCCCCCCGCCCCCCCCGGACTCACCGATCGCGTGTGCCTGCAATACTGTCACCTTCGCGCTGGTCTGCATACACTACACTGCCTGCCCAGTCCCGGCAGCACTACCCCCCCCCCCCCGGACTCACCGATCGCGTGTTGAGATCTGAAAGGCAGGTGAGCAACATCCTCGAGCCAGACATGCAAGGATTGCAGAGAGGAAGGCCCCGATCTCTCCACCGCCTGCCTGTTCTCTGGAGCGCCCCCTCAGGCTCGGAGGTAGCAGGGTAAGCAGGAGATGTTGAATGAATGTGGCAGGCAGTTCTTTCTCTTGCGGGGTTGAGACGGAGTCAGCGATCAGATTGGTGTCCTAAAGTCTCGTTGTGTTTGCTGTGCTGTGGACGATCGGGCAGCTGAGAGAAGTGCTGGCTGAGACTTCGGGAGCTCATGCTGCTGCAGCAATTGCCACATGGCTCCCCTTCCAAACAATAACCTCTCCTCCTCCCTCTCCCCTCAACAAGAGTCTTCAATAAAGTTAAATGTGATGTTAAATGTTCATTTATCCATTTCATTAGTCATTTATATGTATTTCTCATTGTTTTCTGTATGTAAAAATATAGTTATTCTCTATAAAATGTACTTTTTGTCAATATTTTTGGGTGTCTGGAACGGATTAATTGAATTTACATTATTTCCTATGGGAAATCTTGCTTCGGTTTTAGTCCGTTTCGGTTTTAGTCAGACTTTTTGGAACGGATTAATCATGAAAACCGAGGTTTGACTGTATCCCGAGGTTTGGAAGGAGAGTCTAGATGCATCTCAAAGTCTCCTAAGATCATAAGATCAACTCAGTAATAATAATGATGTTAGACCGTTCCACCTTATGATATTTCACTGTATATACCTGCTCTGCTAAATGTTATTTATGACATGCAGAAATTAGACCTTACCTGCTAATTGTCTTTCCTTGAGTACTCTCCGGGCCAGTCCAGAACAGATGGGTAGTCAATCTCCCTCCTCTAGCAGCTGAGGACTGAATACTGACTCTTGTTGCTAGGATACCTAGCTCTCCCCTGGCGACAGAAGGCAGTCTTAACGTAACAAGCAGATGAAAAATAATAAAGTGACATAGGAAAAACGAGGAAAAACGAGGAAGAGTTACACAGAAGGTTTCGGAGCGTGTTCGGAGCGCCGCCAACGAACACGGCTACACTACGTGAAAAGCATACACACAGGCACACTAACTGTAAGCTGCGCCCGCGGAAGCTCTCACTGAATGAAAATTTCCTTTTTTTTTTTTTTGTTATATAAAGGAAATTTTCATTCAGTGAGAGCTTCCGCGGGCGCAGCTTACAGTTAGTGTGCCTGTGTGTATGCTTTTCACGTAGTGTAGCCGTGTTCGTTGGCGGCGCTCCGAACACGCTCCGAAACCTTCTGTGTAACTCTTCCTCGTTTTTCCTCGTTTTTCCTATGTCACTTTATTATTTTTCATCTGCTTGTTACGTTAAGACTGCCTTCTGTCGCCAGGGGAGAGCTAGGTATCCTAGCAACAAGAGTCAGTATTCAGTCCTCAGCTGCTAGAGGAGGGAGATTGACTACCCATCTGTTCTGAACTGGCCCGGAGAGTACTCAAGGAAAGACAATTAGCAGGTAAGGTCTAATTTCTGCTTCCTTATCGTCTCTCCGGGCCAGTCCAGAACAGATGGGTAGTACCAAAGCAGTGACTAACCCAGGGAGGGACCTGTGAGCCCCGCTATCACGGCGGAAGCCCCCACCGAAGCATCCTGACGCGCAAGCACATCCAAACGATAATGACGCGAAAACGAATGAAGGGAAGACCAGGCCGCCGCCCGACAAATATCCACCGGCGGAACCAAGGCCAATTCCGCCCACGAGGTTGCTTGCCCCCTGGTAGAATGAGCCCGAAGCCCGACCGGCACCGGTCTGCCCTTAGTTTCATACGCAAGCCGAATGGCTTGCTTCACCCAACGCGCAATGGAAGCCTTAGAGGCCGCTTTACCCTTGGACGGCCCTCCAAAGAGCACAAACAACCTGTCGGATTTACGAAAAGACTCGGTCTCCCTAAGGTAGCGCCGCAGCACGCGACCCATATCCAACCGCCGTAGCGAACGATCAACATAACCTCCGGCTCCGGTAGCCACGAAGGTGGGAAGAGAAACCGACTGGTTCAAATGGAATGCGGAGACTACCTTAGGCAGTAAAGATGGAACAGGACGCAACACTACTTTCTCCTCAGAAAACTGCAGGAATGGAGGCCGACAGGAGAGCGCTTGCAAATCTGAAATGCGGCGAGCGGAACATAAGGCAACCAAGAAGGCTGTCTTCCAGGACACCTCCCGGAGGGAACTGGAGGAGCGCGGTTCAAAAGGAGCGGAGGTCAATGCCTCCAGCACTAGATTCAAATCCCAAGGAGGAACAACCTGCCGGACAGGCGGCCTGATATGCTTGGCTGCTCTGAGAAATCTCAAGATATCTGGATGCGAAGAAAGCCGAGACCCGCGAATCGGACCCCAAAAAACTGCTAACGCCGCCAACTGCACTTTCAATGTGTTCAAAGCCAGACCCTTATCCAGACCACTCTGAAGGAACACGAGAATATCAGGAATGGAAGACGAACGTGCTCGCAAGGATCGATCAACGCACCAAGCTTCAAACACGCGCCATACACGGATGTATGCCAGCGACGTGGATCTCCGTCGAGACTGCAACAAAGTGGCGATCACCGCCGATGAATAACCTTTGCGTCGCAACCGATCCCGCTCAATAGCCAGGCCGTAAGCAAGAACTGATCCGCCTGGGGCATCGGAACGGGCCCCTGTATGAGCAAGTCCGCTCGAGCGGGCAACCGCCAGGGTGGCGCCACCAGAAGCCGCATCAGATCGGCATACCAAGGGCGCCTGGGCCAATCCGGAGCAATAAGGATCACCCGACCCGTGTGAGTGGCTACCTTTTGAAGAACTCGTCCTATCAACGGCCACGGAGGAAACACATAAAGAAGCTGACCCGACGGCCAGGGCTGAACGAGCCCGTCGAGCCCCTCTGACATATGCTCCCTGCGCCTGCTGAAAAAACGTGCGGTCTTGGCATTGCGCAGAGTAGCCATCAGATCCATGACCGGGTGACCCCAACGCAGAGCGACCTCCCGAAACACGTCCGCGTGGAGCTCCCACTCTCCGGGATCCAGCAGGTGACGACTGAGATAGTCGGCTTGCACATTGTGCTTGCCTGCGACATGAGACGCCGAAAGTGCCGCCTGATGCACCTCCGCCCATTGAAACAAGCGTTGACTCTCCTCCAGGAGAGAGAGACTGCCCGTCCCGCCTTGGCGATTTATGTAAGATACAGTCACGAGATTGTCGGAAAAGACGCGCACCGACCTGCCCTCCAGCAACTCGGCAAACGCTAGCAGCGCCAGATAGACGGTCTTGAGTTCCAGGCGATTGATGGACCACCGCGTTTCGTCCGCCGACCAGGAGCCCTGTGCTATGCGTGTCAAACAATGCGCTCCCCAACCGGACAGGCTGGCATCCGTAGTAACCAAGACCCAATCCGGCAGCACCAAAGGCACGCCCGCTAGGAGATGACGGGGAACTAACCACCAGTGAAGACTGACTCTCACCTGCTCGGGCAGCCCAAGCGCCGGGAGAGCGGATGACGTTGCGGAGACCACCTCGAGAGAAGTGCCTGCTGAAGTGGACGCATGTGCGCCCGAGCCCAAGGCACCAGGTTCAAGGCCGCCGCCATTAGTCCCAGCAATTGCAAGTACTTCCAAGCTGTGGGAGCTCGAAGACGTAAGAAACCGGACACGTGAGAGAGAAGCTTGCGAACGCGGTCCAGAGGCAAGGAGACTAATCCTCTGTCCGTGTCGAACAACGCCCCCAGGTAGACCAGCTGCTGAACCGGTTGCAGGTGGCTCTTTGTCTGGTTTACTATCCATCCAAGATGCTCGAGACAAGAAACCACTCGAGCGGTGGCTGTGACCGATTCCTCGCGTGACGGTGCCCGAATCAACCAGTCGTCGAGATAGGGATGCACTTGTATGCCCTCCTTGCGAAGCGCCGCCGCCGCCACCACCACCATCACCTTGGTGAAGGTGCGCGGCGCCGTTGCCAGACCGAAGGGCAAAGCTTGAAACTGAAAATGACCCATGGGAACTGCAAAACGAAGGAAGCGCTGATGTGCCGGCTTGATCGGAATGTGTAGGTAAGCCTCCATCAAATCTATGGAAGACAGAAACTCCCCCGGACGCACGGAACTGATTACTGATCGCAACGTTTCCATTCGGAAATGTGAGATCCGCAAACAGCGGTTGACGTGCTTCAAATCCAAAATGGGCCGGAAGGAATCCCCCTTTTTTGGAACTACAAAATAAATCGAGTATCGACCGAAACCGCACTGGTCTCGAGGAACTGGGACCACGGCCCGGAGCTGCAGCAAGCGTTGCAACGTGTCGTGAATGGCCTGCCGCTTGACAGGTGGACCGCAGGGAGAAAAAAAAGGAAGGCATCTGACAGAGGAAAGGCGAATTCGAGCGCATAACCCTCTCTGATAATCTGCAGCACCCAGCGATCGGTGGTAATGGCGGTCCAAGCGGAAGCAAACTCCTGCAAACGACCTCCTACTGGGAGCTCCGCCTGGACCTGCCTCGTTTCATTGAGGCTTCTTGATGGCAGCCGAAGAGGCTCCAAAGTAGCCTCTGCCGGAACCTCTTGCTCCCCGAAAGGAATGACCTCGAGACGGAAAGCGACCCCGCTGGTACGGGGTAAAGCGGGCTCCTCTAAAGCGACGAAAATCGCGCTCTTGCCCTCTAGTGAAGGAAGCTTGCTTACCCGTCCTAGGACGGTCCTCAGGAAGGCGACCCCCTTTGGAGTCACCCAAGTCCTTGACAATCTTGTCCAGCGCCTCACCAAACAGAAGCTTACCCTTATACGGGAGCTTACTGAGCCGAGCCTTGGAAGAGGCATCCGCCGCCCAATTGCGCAACCAAAGAAACCGACGGGCGGCAATGACGGAAGCCATCGCCTTTGCGGTAATGCGTATCAAGTCATAGAAGGCATCCGCCAGGTAAGCTGCTGCAGACTCGAGCTTAGCCCCCTCAGCAGAAGAAGCAGCAGAAGAAGAGTCCCCCTCAGGACTGGACGCCAGCTGACTCCACCTAATAGAAGCCCGAGAAACAAACGCTCCACAAACAGAAGCTTGCAGCGCCAGTGCGCTTGCATCAAAGGCCTGCTTCAAGAGCCCCTCCAAGCGACGATCCTGCACATCCTTCAGGGCAGTAGCTCCTTCCACTGGGATGGTGGTCTTTTTCGTGACAGCCGATACGAGCACATCAACCTTAGGCATGCGCAGGAGCTCCGACTCCTCAGAGGGCACCGGATACAAACGAGCCATGGACCGAGCCCCTCTCAAGGAGGCCTCTGGACACTCCCACTCAGACTCTATCATCTGTTTGATGACCCTGTGGAAGGGAAAACATTTCTGTGCAGACTTAAACCCCTGCAACAAGGGATCCTCTAAAGGCTCTTGCTGTACCACCGGAGGATTAAGATTGAGCGCTAGCAGGGACTGCGCAATCAGGGCAGGCAACTCGTCCTTCCTAAAAATCCTAAACATATTAGGGTCTTCCCCTGGCCCCAATTCACCATCTTCCAAATCAGCAGGCCAAGGGTCCAAACCTGAGTCGTCGTGGAGCTCCCCCTCCTCTGGCCCCAGAGCCTCTGCAGCCAGAGAAAAGCCATCTTCCCTAGGTATTTTAAGGGGTGGGAAGGCAGGAACCCCCTCTCCGGGTCCTGACTGACCAGAAACTCCAGGCTGAGGTAGCTGAAGAGAGCCTGTCCCTACAGGCAGAGGAGCCTGAGATTGTTTAAGCAGGTACGCTCTGTGAAAAGCCAAAATGAACTCTGGATGAAGCAGAGAATCTAGCCCCTCTGGTAAGGCAGAATTCACAGGCTTCTCCTGCTCCAACACGACATGCCGCGATTTGGCCTTTTTCTTGGCCGGCTTAGCAAGCGGGTCGGAAGACGCAGCCGGCGTGGACAAAATGGCCGCCGCTCCCGCGCTTTCCGCGGGAGCCTGAAACTTATCAAAATGCTCCCCGTGAGAGCCGGAGTGTTCGGGCATCTCTGGTACACGTTGCGCTTCAAGAAGGAAGCAAGGTATGCTAAAATTTATTTATTTATTTATTTATTTAAAGTCTCTTTTATACCGCGCTATTCAGCATCAGTGCGGTTTACAATAAACAACGAACATACACATTTCCAATAGTACTTTGTGTTTACATATGAACAGGAGAATCAACTTGGATAACAGGGTAACTATATACAATAACAATATATACAATTTACAGGCTGGTCATTACCAGCAAACCCTCGAAATCGAAACTACGCGCCCGCGGGCAGCCGCCCAAACAAAAACACCACGCTCAGAATAAATACCTGGAAAAAAAATGCCGGTTTGCCAGAACTACTCCCGACCAGCCAGGGTACCGCTGCTAGCGGTGTAGGAAGGCGGTAGGACACCTGCGAATTAGGACAGCAACTGGGGCCCCCAGGTCTGATCCCTAATAGCACTCAGCACAGTGAAGAGGAGACAGGCTCTGTCCCATTCGCTGTGCACAGCCGTCCAAGTACTCGCCTCAATAGAGAAGTGCTAAAAACACCCTGCTAGGGCTAAGCACTAACCTCAAGGTGAAACTCTTCCAGAAACAAAATAATAAAGAAGGCCAGAGAAAGAAACCTAACAGAACAGTAATGGGGAGTCAACCTCCACACATCCAGCTCAGCTGCTGAGGACATTAAGACTGCCTTCTGTCGCAAGGGGAGAGCTAGGTATCCTAGCAACAAGAGTCAGTATTCAGTCCTCAGCTGCTAGAGGAGGGAGATTGACTACCCATCTGTTCTGGACTGGCCCGGAGAGACGATAAGGAAGTCTCTATACCCACTCAAGATCTCTAGTCTGATGTAATTGCTTTTATTTAATTATTCATATGCTATTCCCCAGTTAATCCTTGTTTTATTCCCCTGTTACCTGTAACTTGGACAAGTTCTCTAAATCTGAATGGATTTTGTTTAATGTAAACCGCACTGATGTCAAATAGCGCGGTATATAAGAGCTGTTAAATAAATAAATAAATAATGTGAGAGAAGGGCAAGGAAGAGGGAGTCCCAGAGATATGGTTGCAATGAGGGGGGAGAATACAGATAAGAAGAAAATAAAGAGGAGGGAAGGAGTCAAGATGTAATAAGAGAGATTCATAGTAATGCAGCACAGGAGAGGATAGTTCCTGGATAGAAGAACAGAATGGAAAAGAACTGCCACCCCACCGCCACTCTGGCCCCAGCAGGAGGTAGAGAAGGAGGAGTATCCTGGGGAAAGGCAGCAGTTGAGAAGAGGCTCTTCGCCGTCCCAAAGCCACATCTCAGTGAGAAACAGGAAGTCAAGAGAATACTGCAATATGAAATTATGAATGGGGATAGATTTTGAGCGTAATGAATGGCAGTTTAATAGTGCCAAATGCCTGAGGGAGAATAAAGGAAGAGCATGACCTAGTTGATGAGCGGTTGTGGAGGGCTGACAAGAGTAGAAGGTTAGCGATATTCCTTGAGAGAGGCCCTGACAAAACTGGGGTGGAGGGAGTCGGGCGCCAACCCCAGTGAACTGGGATGGTGGTCATTGTGAGAATGAGCAGGAGACACAAGGCGGCAGGAAGGGAGCGAACTGCTGAAGAGGCAGACTCACCTAGAGCAGCAGCACAAATGGGGAGAGAACCAGGTACCTAGAGAGGGATGGCAGCGGACAGTGTTGGTGGTGACGCCCCCGGATTCGCCCCAAGGAGCGTTTTGTGTTCTTTGGGAACGCTCCCTTGGTGCATGTGTCGTGGTAGCACAAAACGCCACTAAGGGCTAGATTATAACTGCTTGGGGCACCTTGAGGAAACATGGCTGCAGTCGCTTCCAGTCTGGATTCGGAGCGGCTGACTGGCCTGTAACAACAGAAGAGGTACCAAAAGCAGGATTAAAATCCAAATCCATGGGTTTGAGTGTTCTGAAATTCTTACTAGAGCTTGCTATCCATGGACTTACATCAAGACCTTCTTTGTTTTGTCATTTTTAATTACCTGACTATAACAAAGGAAAAGTTTACAAGATGTCCAGTGATAGGCAAAGATCAGATGATAAAAGTCCAAGTACCAGCAGTGGTAGTTCAAATGCAGATCAGAAAGACACACCTGAATCTGAAGAGCATATTCATTGTCGTTATCCTAAAAACCCAACTGGCTAGATATGTCCTGAGGACTAGGTTGAGAAAGCATAGTTACTCACCTGTAACAGGTGTTCTCTGGGGACAGCAGGACTCAGTCCTCACATATGGGTGATGTCGGCACCGATGGAGCCCTCGCAGAAGCATCCCCCCAGCTTTCAAAGAAAACCTTTGGGAGATACCACCACGCATGCATGGTCCCCTTCCCACCCAAGGGTGCCATCTTGCTAAGTCAGATGACATAGCTAAAAGATGACAAAAACAGATGGTAAAGGAGCAACTCCAAGGGGAGGAGGGAGGGTTGTGAGGACTGATTCCTGCTGTCTCTGGAGAAGGTGAAATTAGACTTACCTGCTAATTGTTGTTCCTTGAGGAACTCTAGTCTAGTCCCGGACCTCTGGGGTATAAGCATCTCCTCCCGCAGCCTTGGAGACTGAGCACGTCACCCTTTTTGGTGACACCAGGATAAACAGATGAGGAACCGCCTCCTTTCTCCAGTAACCTATTGACCAAGCAGACTCACCAGAGGAACAAGTAAGTAGATAACACATTCTTAAACTCTATATAACTATTGAACTATACAAACTACTTAAATTTGCCTAACACTGATACTTGGCAATTTATACGAAAAGATTTATATACCCTTCTGCCTAGGCTCGATTTTCCCTTCTCCCTAGGACCTCCTAACAGGTACTGATAAAATTGCCCCGCAGATGTCACCCTTCTACCTCCCCAAAATGAACCACAGCCCAACCAGTCACCAGCGTCGCCAAATGACTCAATACTGTTTATCTCACTTCAGGCTATGGTCCAGACTACTACAGCAGGGAGGGATACGGGACTAGACTAGAGTTCCTCAAGGAACAACAATTAGCAGGTAAGTCTAATTTCACCTTCCTTATCATCCCTCTAGTCTAGTCCTGGACCTCTGGGGATGTAACAGAGCAGTAAATACCTTAACGGGAGGGACCTGCCAGACCAGCCTGAAGAACCGCTGATCCAAATCTAGCATCCCTTTCCGTCTGCAGGTCTATCCTCTAATGTTTGACAAAAGAATGCAAGGACGACCACGTTGCTGCCTTACAAATCTCTGCCGCCGGCACCAAACTGACCTCCGCCTAGGAAGCCACCTGTGCCCTAGTCGAATGAGCTCTTAAGCCACTCTGTACCGACCTGCCTTTCAATATATATGCCGACGCAATCGCCTCTTTAAGCCTCCGTGCAATAGAAGACTTTGACACCATCTCTCCTTGCTTCAGTCCTCCAAACAAGACAAACAATCTGTCCATCTTGTGGAAACCAGCCGTTCTTTGCAGATAAGCCCGCAAAACTCGACTCACATCCAACCGATGTAACCACGTCCTGGATTTGTCCATGCCACCCTTTTCAAAAACCGGCAAAGACACTGTCTGATTCACATGAAAACTCGATACCAACTTAGGCAAAAACGAAGGCACTGTTCTCAACACTACCTTCTCGTTACAGAAGGATAGAAAAGGCTCCCTACAAGACAAAGCCTGCAACTCTGAAATCCACACCTTGCCGAAGAAATGGCCACCAAAAAGACCACCTTGAGCGTGAGATCTTTCAACGTTGACCTAGCCACCGGCTCAAAAGGTTCACCTCTCAATGCTTCTAGCACCAAATTGAGATCCCAAGTCGGTACCGGGTTCCGGCACGACGGTCTCAGTAAAGACGTCACCCTCAAAAACCGCTTCACGTCCGGGTGAAAACCAAGCACTAACCCTTGTACCTTTCCCCGATAACAAGAAAGTGCTGCCAACTGAACTCGTAAAGATGCCGCTGCTAATCCTTTATCAAACCCGTCCTGCAAGAACGCCAAAATCTGTGGAATAGAGGCCTTCAGTGCCAGCACACGCCTATCTTGGCACTAAGCCTCAAACATTCGCCATACGCGGATATACGCTACCAAGGTAGATCTACGCCTAGACCTCAACAAAGTGGAAATCACCGCAGACGCGTACCCCCTGGCTATCAATCTCGCCCTTTCAATAGCCAGGCCGTAAGCGAGAACCGATCCACGTGAGGCATCTTCAATGGACCCTGTACTAAGAGATCCACCCTGACCGGCAGTTTGCACAGCGGCTCCACCAGGAGCCGTACCAGGTCGGCATGCCATGGCCTTCTCGGCCAGTCTGGCGCAACGAGAATCACCTGACCCTTGTGTCTCTCTAGTCTCTGTATTACTCGACCTATTAAAACCCATGGAGGAAACACGTATAGGAGTTGGTCCTCCGGCCATCTCTGCATCAGGGCATCCAAACCTTCAGACATTCTCGCTCTCCTTCTGCTGTAAAACCTGTCTACCTTCGCTGATGCAAACGTCACTATGAGATCCATCACTGGCAGACCGCAGTGACCCACTAACATCTCGAATACCTCCTGATGGAGAACCCACTCTCCTGGATCCACCGCGACCTGACTCAAGAAGTCGGCGGTCATATTGCCCACTCCTGCCACGTGTCCTGCCAATAGGGCTTCCAGATGCAACTCGGCCCAACCTAGTAGCTCCTCCGCCTCTGCCTCCAGAGCTACACTGCTGGTGCCCCCTTGCCGATTGATACACTACCGCCATGGCGTTTTCTGACAGCACTCGAATCGCACTTCCTTGCAACTGCTGCTGGAAGGCCCCGAGCGCCAGTGTGACTGCTCTGAGCTCTAATCTGTTGATTGATTACTGCCTTTCTTGTTCGGTCCACTGCCCCTGGGCAAACTGTCACTCGAAATGCGCTCCCCAGCCGAACAGGCTGGCATCCGTCATCAAGGATTTCCAATTCGGGGACTCCAATGGCATGCCCCGCTCCAAATTCCTGGAATCCAGCCACCACTGCAGAGCCTGCCTCAGCTGCCCCGGATGGATCAGCTTCTGTGACAATCGATCTGACTGATGGGACCACCTCCTTAGCAGCGCTCTCTGCAATGGCCGCATGTGCACCCTGGCCCATGGCACTAACTCGAGTGTGGCTGCCATTGTACCCAACAGCTGTAGGTAATGCCACACTGAGGGAGCCCGTTTCCCCAAGACCTCCCAAATGAGCTGCCTCATTCCCTGAGCCCCGGCACGCGGCAGGTACACCCTGCCTCTCTTCATGTCGAAGCGGGCTCCCAAGTAATCCAATTCCTGAGACGGCTCTAACCTGCTCTTTGCTACATTTACCACCCATCCTAAACTCTGCAGAAACTGCACCACTCGGCGAGTAGCTGCTTCACTTTCGCTTCTTGACTTTGCTCGAATCAACCAATCGTCCAGGTACGGGTGGACCAAAACCCCCCTCTTTGCGCAATGCCGCCACCACTACGACCATGACCTTGGTAAATGCTCGTGGCGCCATTGCCAAGCCAAACGGCAATGCCTGGAACTGAAAATGTCCTATCGGAACTGCAAAGCGCAGGTACTGCTGATGCTCTAAGCGGATGGGAATGTGCAGATACGCTTCAGAGAGGTCCAACGATGTTAGATACTCTCCTTGCCTCACCACCACGATGACGGACCTCAGAGTTTCCATGCGAAAGTGAGAAACTCTGAGACATCGGTTGACTCCTTTGAGATCTAGGATTGGCTGCCAAGACCCTTCTTTTTTGGGTACCACAAAATAAATCAAGTACCGACTGCATCTGCACTGGTCTGCCGGAACCGGCACCACCGCGTTGAGGTCCTGCAGCCTTTGCAAAGTCTCCAGCACTGCTCGTTGTCTTGACTTCGTTCTGCAGGGAGACTGTACGAAGGCGTCGCACACAGGCCGTTGGAACTCTAGAGCATCCCCTTTCCGAATGACTTCCAACACCCAACGATCCGTTATTTCGACCCAGGCAGGATAAAACTCTCTTAACTGACACCCCCACAGGTACCAAATCCTGCCTGAGCCCCCCTCGCTTCATTGAGGCTTCTTGAGGGCTGAGGACGAGGAAGTTCCAAAACCTCTCCCCGCTCCCCTAAAACCTCAAAACCCCTGTGATCTATACGGAAAACACCCTCTCTAAAACTGTCCAAATCTCGGCGTATGAAATCTCCAAAATTCTCTCTGCTGGCTTCTGGAAGGCGCCAGAGGATGGTTCTGCTTCTGTCTGTCCTCTGGCAACCTTCCCCCTTTGGACTCCCCAAGGTCTTTAACCAATTTGTCCAAATCTTCTCCAAAAAGGAGCTTACCACAAAAGGGGAGCTTTCCTAGTCTTGCCTTCAAGGCTCCGTCCACCGCCCAATTACGCAGCCACAGATACCTACGTGCCGCTATTACCGACGCCATGCTTTTCGCCAGTCCTCAAGTAAGATCATACTGCACATCTGCCAAATAAGCTGCCCTCCCCCGATTCCATTCGGGCCGCTTCCTCTACCGCTTCTTCCTCATGGCTCAACTTCATCCTTTGGGCCCATCGTAGACAACCCCTTGCTACCCATGCCCTACAGATGGAAGCCCACATTGACAGTGCATTGACATCAAAGACTTGTTTTAGCAGAGTATCTAGTCTCCTATCCTGTGCATCCTTAAGAGCAGCACTTCCCTCCACAGGAATGGTCGTCTTTTTCGTGACCGCAGACACTGCCGCATCCACCTTTGGAGACTTGAAAAGCTCTCTATCCTGATCCTGCAACAGGTAAAGTCTTGCCATTACCCGGGAACCTCTCATCCCGGCTTCCGGCGTGTCCCATTCCTCCTGGATCATCTCCCTAAAGATTTTAAGCATTGGAAAAACTCTCTGGGACTTGCGAATGGCCTGAAGCAACAGATCCTCCAAAGACGAATCCGCCCCTTGCTCTGCCGCCGGCATGTTAAGAGCTTTCAGCGTCTCTGAAATAAGGGCTGCGAGTTCCTCCTGCCGGAAAACCCTGACCACCCTTGCTTGCTCCTCCTGCTCAGCGATCTCGCCTTCTTCCAAGTCCAGATCCCTATCTGAGTCTTTGTCTTCCGAGACAGTTTCTGAGACCACAGACCCCACTTTATCTTTCCCCAACCTAGGTCTCTTACACGGGGCGGCCCCCGCCCCTGTGGCCATGGAAGGCCCAGCCCGCTTCAGACCCAGGCCTACCTCCTCCTCTGCAGTCCCCTGCTTCCCCCTCCCCAGGGCCTGCTGGAGTAGGGACATAAAGTCTTGGGAAAGGATCGCTGCCAGTCCCCCCGGCAAAGCAGGCTGGGATGTGGAGGGCTCCAGAGCCGTGGATGTGCCTTGCGCTAGTGGCGGAGGTGGGGCGGCAGGAGATAAGGGTTCCGGAGTGCCCGATGCCTTTTCCCTCAGCGCCAGCCCCTCCATATCCATCTCCTTTGCCGCCGCCGCTTCTTGGGCACAGACCTTGCAGACCCCCAACCTCTGACATTGACCCCCTCTTGGCCCCACACATTACACACTGAGGCCTAGCGGGCATCTTAGCCAGGTCCCAAAGGTTTGCCTGACTCTCCTGAATCCAACTGCCTTTTATGCTCCTTTAATTTACCCTTTTTTTTTTTTTTTTTTTTTTTAACGCAGGTCCTGCACTCCTTTAATCAGGCTGCCCTGCTAACAGACCCACCCTGGTCCTGCAGCCTACAAACGAGCCCCTCTTATCTGCTCTGGGCTCACACCTGCCTTCCCGCACAGATGCCGCTTGACTGAGGCCTTTCCTCCACGAAAGCCTGCAGTGCAAAAGTTTGCCGCACTTTCAACTGTCTCCCCGCGCGGGCCAATCCACCTCACAGACTACATTCTGCTCTGTCACCCTCCCGAGAGCCTGCCCAGCATGCCTCTCACCTTCGGTCTCTGAGGAAGAATAGAGTTCCCGCTGTTCGACTCTTGGCGCCACTGACCTCGCCGTGGCTGTGAGCTGTCTGGCTGCCGCGGCTGTGAGCTGTCTGGCTGCCGCAGCTGCAGTCGCTCGCTCGCTCAACGTCTCCTCACCCGATCTGCGGGTTTGGGAGACGGAGGCCCCAGCAGCAGCTCCCACACACAACCCCGAGATAAGTACCTGTAGGGAGGGGGGAGAGGGGGGAAGCTATTGACTTATTCTTCGCAGCCACTCGGCAGAGCATCTCACCGGCTGTACCGTCGCCAGCAAATTTAAAGTCAGAACACACCAATTATAACTCTTTCTTTTTTTTTCTTTTTTTTTTTAAAGTTTTAATCCCTTAACTGCACTATCTGAAACACTATGCTACACAAACTCCTCAATCATTCCTCCAGTGGGCCCCACACTCAGGGGCTCACACCTCCTTCAGCTGCCTTGGAGACTGAGCTTACTGGAGAAACGAGGCGGTTCCTCATCTATTTATCCTGGTGTCACCAAAAAGAGTGACGTGCTGAGTCTCCAAGGCTGCGGGAGGAGGTGCCTATAACCCAGAGGTCCGGGACTAGACTGAGGGACAATAAGGAACACCTGTTACAGGTGAGTGACTATGCTTTCTCCGGGAACAAGTAGGAAGTCAGTCCTCACATATGGGACTCCCCAGCTACAGGCTACCGAAAAGCCATAGCAAAAACAGGGATCCCTCATGGAGAGACACAAGCAGCAGCAATTGAGTCTGTGCCCACAGACCACAGCAGGACCCCTGTGTCTGATGAAATAAGCACTCCGGTAGCCTGAACACAGAAGGGTTGGAGGGTAGAAGTTGCCTAAACCCCGAAAAGGTTATGGAGCACAGCCTGGCCAAAGGCACTGTCCCATCGCTAAAGGTTCGAAAGGCAGGCAAGTGAGCTGCCCTACACCATGTAGGGGGCCCACTCGGTAAGGACCCTCGAGGGGGCTGGGCCTGAAAAGGCATGCCCGCCTCTTTCCAGGAAAGAGTAGTTACTCACCTGTAACAGGTGTTCTCCAGGAGCAGCAGGAATCAGTCCTCACATATGGGTGACGTCGGCGCCAACGGAGCCCTCGCGGAGCAATTTCCCCAGCTTTCAAAGAAAGCCTTTGGGAATTGCAGCGCGCATGCGCGGTCCCCTTCCCGCCCAAGGGTGCCATCTTGCTCAGTCTGATGACATAGCTAAAAGACAGCAAAAAATTAGCAAAACAAATCATATGACTGCAACTCCAAGGGGAGGAGGGAGGGTTGTGAGGACTGATTCCTGCTGCTCCTGGAGAACACCTGTTACAGGTGAGTAACTACTCTTTCTCCAGGACCAAGCAGGAAGTCAGTCCTCACATATGGGACTCCCTAGCTTAAGGCTACCGGAAACCTCAAGCGGAAAAATGAGCTCCCTCAAGTTCAGTAGCACAGAAGGAAGGAATCTTCTCTGAAAACGCCCCCGATCGGTAGCCCAACATCAGGGCCGGAGGGTAGGAGTTGCCTAAACCTCAAAGAGATTATGGAGAACTGCCTGACCGAAAGCACTGTCCCTGCGGGACTCCCTCTCCAGGCAGTAATGGGCCGCAAAAGTCTGGCTTGAAGACCAAGTAGCGGCCCGGCAGATGTCTGCCAACGGAACAGAGCGGAGATGAGCCACTGACGCAGCCTTCGCCCTAACTCGATGAGTCGTGACTCGACCCTCCAACGAGAGGCCGGCTGCCCCATAAGCCCAAGCGATACAGTCAGCAACCCATATGGACAAAGTACGCTTGGAGACAGGTAGCCCCAACTTATTGGGGTCAAAGGAAACGAAGAGCTGAACAGCCCTCCTATGCTCTCGCGTACGGTCAAGGTAGAAGGACAAGGCCCTCCTACAGTCCAGGGTATGCAGGTCCATCTCAGCCTGGCTGACGTGCGGCCTGGGAAAGAAGGTTGGAAGAACCACCTCCTGGTTGAGATGAAAAGGGGAAACCACTTTAGGAAGAAACTTAGGGTGAGTCCGTAAGACCACCCTATTCCTGTAGAACCTAGTGTAAGGAGGATCAGACACTAGGGCCGGCAGCTCACTAACGTGCCTAGCAGAGGTAAGGGCTACCAGAAACAAGGTTTTCCAGGAAAGAGAACGAAGAGGGCAGGTAGCCATAGGTTCAAAGGGCGGACAGGTAATCCGCTGCAAGACCACATTCAGATCCCAATCAGGGGCTGGTGGGCGCAAAGGTGGCTTAAGGAGAAGGAGGCCTCGGAGAAAAACGAGCCACCAAAGGGTGGTTGGAAAGAGGCCTGCCATCCACCGGTGCGTGATGTGCAGAGAGAGCACTGAGGTGGACTCTGACAGAGTTGGACTTAAGGCCCAGATTGGAGAGGTAAAGCAAATATTGCAAAACCACTGCCACCAAGCAGGAGAAGGGATTCTCAGACTGCTGAGCACACCACATGGAGAACCTACGCCACTTAAGAGCGTAGGACTTCTGGGTGGAGGGCCGCCTGGAGGCCAAGACGACCTCTTCCACCTCACGAGGCAGCAGGAGGGGAGCAAGGACTACCCTTGCAGCAGCCAGGCCATCAGATGAAGGGACCGGAGGTTGGGGTGTAGGAGAGTCCCCAGATCCTGTGACAGGAGATCGGGTTGAAACCCCAGAGGAAGAGGAGTGTCCACCGCCAGCTGCATTAGAAGCGGGAACCAGGGTTGTCTCGGCCACCGGGGAGCTATGAGGATCATCAAGGCTCTGTCTCTGAGAACTGTTATTTGTAATGTAGTTACCCTGTTAAAACTGTACATTTCTGTTATATTGTAAATTCAGTGTAGATTGTCTTCACTGCACAGTTATTGTTACATGTAAACCGCGCTGATGATGAATAGCACAGTATATAAGAAAAATAAATAAATAAATAAATAAACTTTGAAGAGCGTCCGAGACACCAGTGGCATGGGAGGAAAGGCATACAAGAGGCCTGTGGACCATGGAATTAGGAAAGCATCCGCCGCCACTCGGAGAGGATGCGGTTGTCGAGAGCAGAATTTGGGAAGCTGCCGGTTCAGGGGACTGGCAAAGAGATCCATGGTGGGGAGGCCCCACTTGAGAAAGATCTGTTGAAAAACCAACGGATGCAATCTCCACTCGTGAGGTTGGAGGATCCTGCTCAGTCTGTCTGCCAGGTAATTTTCTTGACCTGGGAGATAGACAGCTTTGAGCAGGATGCCGTGAAGGACGGCCCAAGAGCACAGTCTCCGTGCCTCCTGACAGAGAAGGAAGGAGCCTGTACCTCCCTGTTTGTTCAAGTAGAACATTGCAACTTGATTGTCCGTCTGGACCAGCACAGACTGGTGAGAAGTGAGGTGGGAGAAGGCCTTCAGAGCTAGGTGGATGGCTCTGAGCTCTAGGAAGTTTATCTGCTGAGCAGATTCCCAGGGAGTCCAGAGGCCTTGAGTACATGTCCCTTGGCAATGTGCTCCCCAACCTAGGAGAGAAGCATCGGTTGTCAGCACCTGAGAAGGCGGAGGAGATTGAAAATCCACTCCCAGCACCAGGTTTGGTAGGTGAAGCCACCACCGCAGAGAAGAGACCAGCAGGGTGGATACCTGTACGGAGTCTGCCAGGCTCCCCGTGGCCTGATGCCATTGAGTGCGAAGGCACCACTGAGCAGGCCGCATGTTCAGGCGGGCATTGGGGGTAACATGGACCGTGGAAGCCATATGGCCGAGCAGTCTCAGAAATTGCCTGGCGGAGACCAGGGAATTGCTGCGAAAGTGGCTGGCTAGATCCATGAGCCTGTGTGCCCTGTCTAGAGTGTGCCCAACCTTGCGCCGATGAATTTGAGATTTTGAGGGGAGCAAAGTGGACTTTGCGAAGTTTATGACAAATCCCAAGTGCTGGAGCAGAGTCACAGTGCGATGAGTGGCCTGAGTGGCCTCCTGGGAAGACTGGGCCCTGATGAGCCAGTCGTCCAGGTATGGAAATACAAAGAGGCCTTGAAGTCTTAGATAGGCCGCCACCACTGCAAGGCATTTGGTGAATACCCTGGGGGCGGAGGATAGGCCAAAGGGCAGGACTCTGTACTGGTAATGATTTCCTCCCACAACAAACCTGAGATATTGTCTGTGGTCTGGATGAATAAGGATGTGAGTATAGGCATCCTTTAGATCTAAGGAGCATAGCCAGTCTCCCTGCTGGAGGTAGGGCAGCAAGATTCCAAGGGTAAGCATCTTGAACTTTTCCCTAGCCAGGAACTTGTTGAGATTTCGCAAGTCCAGGATGGGTCTGAGGCCTCCTGTTCGTTTTGGTATCAGAAAGTACCTGGAATAAAAGCCTTGACCTCTCAGGTGGTGGGGCACCGGTTCCACAGCCTGTTCCTGAAGAAGACTTGCCAATTCCTGAAGGAGTAAGTCCCTGTGCAGAGGGAGTCGTAGAGGCTCCCCTGGAAAGTAGGAGGGAGGTACCTGGTGAAAGTGAAGAAGATAGCCTTTTTGAACTATATGAAGCACCCAGGTATCTGATGTGATGGCTGACCACCTGTGGGCAAAGTGGACCAGCCGTCCTCCTGTGCTGAGAGAAACCAGCAGAGGGGAAGAGGATATGCTGATGGAGTCAAAAACCCCCACCCTGCTGAGCAGGGGCCGGTGTTGAGGGCTTGGGGGCTTGCTGCCTACGGGACCCACTACCCCGTCCTTTGGCCTGCTGACCCTGTTGGGGAGCTGTTGGGGCCTGATAATAAGGGTATTGTTTATAGGCAGCTGCCTTCCTCGGGTAAAAGGGCTTTTTCCCCGAACCCTTCTTCTTATGAGAAGGGTCAGAGGTTTTCTTGGACAGCCGAGTCCTGGTCAGAGTCTCGGTCTCGATCTGTGCAGCCTTTTCAGCCATGGGCTTGCCAAAGAGGTTTTCACCTCTGCAGGGGACATCGACCAACTTGTCCTGTACCCATGGCTCGAGGTCGGATGACTGAAGCCAAGCCTGTCGGCGGGCACCGATGCCGGCCCCGGCTACTCGAGCCGATGCTTCGAAGCCATCGTAGGCTGCTCGAGAGATAAACTTCGAGCACTCTCGAATACCAGTGGACAAGGCTTGGAACCTCTGCAAAGGTTCCTCGGAGAGACCAGCAGAGAACCTGGCAATTTCTTTTGCCAGGTCCCGGAGATACATGCCCATATAGAGCTGGTAGGTCTGGACTCGACAAGCAAGCATAGAGCCCTGGAAGCACTTCGTACCGAGGGCATCCAGGTTCTGGGCCTCCCGGCCAGGAGGCACCGAGGAGTGCATCCTCTGACTCTTGAGTCGATGTATGGCCGATTCCACCACCATGGAATGGTGCGGTAGTTGTGCCTTTTGGAACCCGGGGCTCTTGCGGACTCGATAAATGAAATCGACCCGCTTGCTTAACACCGGCGCCGACGCCGGGCTCTCCCACATGCGGAAGAGAAGTCGCTCCAGCATCGGAGGAACCGGTACAGTAAAGGCCTCCTTCGGGGGAGAGTCATATTGGAGGGCATCGAGCTCTTCAGCTCGAGGCTCCTCCTCGGGATCCGCGGGGAATGCCAAGGCCTTGGCCATATCCCGCACGAAGTCCGAGAACCGGGTGTCCTCCGGGGGGGACAGTCTCCGAGGTTCGGACTCGGGCGAGTCCGATGGGACGCACCGAGTCCGAAAAGTACCAAGGGACTCTTCGTCCTCCGTCTCCCAGGCCGATTCCTCGGAGGAGGTATCGAGCGGCTCCGGCCGGGCGGGCACCGATGCCTTCCGCCCCGACGCCGAGGGAGTCGGCGTCGACGACCTCGGTCCCGAACGGGAGGCCGAGGGAGACCGTGACCGAGGATCGACTCGAGTTCGCATGGACTCGAGGATCGGCTCGGTCTCCGGGGTCGACTTGTACGTCAACGTCCCGGTGGTCGGGGCAGAAGCACCAGCAAGGCCAGCGATCAATGCCCGCTGCTGGTCCATGAAGGCAGCGAAACTGCTCTCCAAGGCTGTCAACCTCAGTCCAAGCTCAGGAGACCCAGCAGCCCCCGACTCGGAGGTGAGTCCACGAGGACTACAGTACTCACGTGTCCAGGAGACTCCAACTCGAGACGAGGATGTTTCGAAGGCCTCTCCGACTCCGAGGACCCGGGACGGCTATCGGGGCTATGCGACCTGGCCCTCGAGGAACCAGGAGCGTCCACCGACGACACCCTCGCGGGTTTCTTTTTCCGATGATGTTCCCAGGCAGGAGACCCCCACTCAGAGGAATTCCAACGATGCTCAGGACCGGAGTCCCGGGACGTCGAAGCCTCTGACGAGGTCCGGGCCCGGCCAGACCCGGAGTCAGAGAAGATTCTCTCTCTTTGTTGCTGCCGACTCCTCAACGCTTTAGAGGACATCTTGCTACACGGACCACAGATCATCGGGTCATGAGTGGGTCCGAGGCAGCAATCGTGTGTGTCGGTAAGAGACATACGTTTCTTATACCGATCACACTTTTTAAACCCGCTGGCAGCCATCGGGGGAAAAAGGGCCCCTGCGAGGTCAAAAGACAGGGCTGCCAGTGAAAAAAGAAAAAATGGCGCGAACGCTAGTCACGAAGGACAAAAACCGAAAAAATTACGAACGGACTCGATACCGGTGTAGCGAGTCCGGGCGGGAAAAGGATCCGGCATCGAACCGAGAAAATAAGAACAATTAAAATCAACTTTTTCAGCGGCGATCACAAACAGCGTCTGTAGGGCTCTGTGGAAAAAAGAAGACTGAGCAAGATGGCACCCTTGGGCGGGATGGGGACCGCGCATGCGCGCTGCAATTCCCAAAGGCTTTCTTTGAAAGCTGGGGAAATTGCTCCGCGAGGGCTCCGTCGGCGCCGACGTCACCCATATGTGAGGACTGACTTCCTGCTTGGTCCTGGAGAAGTAATGGGCTGCAAAGGTACGGACTGAAAACCAGGTGGCGGCCCAACAGATATCCACCATCGGGATAGAGCGCAAGTTTGCCACCGAGGCCACCATGGCCCTGACACAGTGCGCCATGATGCAGCCTTCCAGCAGGAGCCCCACCTGCTCATAAGCGAGGGGACACAGTCCACCACCCATGTGGACAGCGTACACTTGGTCACCGCCTCCCCCAGCCTACTAGGTTGTAGGAGATGAAAAGCTGAGCAGTTTTGCGGTGGTCCAGGGTGCGTTGGATATAAAGGACAAAGCCCTCTTATAGTCCAAGGTGTGAAGGACCATCTCCGCCCGACTGGAGGGAGGTCTTGGAAAGGAGGTGGGGAGAACCACTTCCTGGTTGAGATGGAAAGATGACACTACCTTCGGCAGGAACTTGCGGTGCGTATGGAGCACCACTCTGTTCTTGTAGAAGCTAGTATAGGGCAGCTCTTCCACAAGGGCCTGAAGCTCACTAACTCTGCGAGTGGAGGTGAGCACGACCAGGAAAGCCACCTTCCAAGAGAGGTAGCGGAGGTGTAGCAGAGGGGGCAGGTAGCTAGAGGTTTGAAGGCTGGGCGAGTGAGCTGCCCCAACACCATATTGAGGTCCCACTCTGTTGCCGGAGGGTGAACCGGGGGCTTCGATAAGAGCAGGCCCCGAAGGAAACGGGTCACCAACGGTTGGGTCAAGAGGGGCTTACCATCCACAGAATGGTGGTGCACCGCCTGGGCACTAAGGTGCACTCGGCTGGAGTTAGACGAGCCCAGACTGGGAAAGATGGAACAGGTACTGTAACATCAGAGCCACTGGGCAGGAGAAAGGGTCAGCCATGTGTTTGGCACACCAAACCAAGAACCTGCACCATATGAGGGCATAAGCCTTCCTAGTAGAGGCCTTGCGAGAGGCCAGCAGGATGTCCTCCACTCAACCAGCAGGTTGAAAGGAGCCAGACTCGCCCTCTCAACAGCCAGGCTGTCAACGACAGGGACCCCAGGTTGGAGTGCAGAAGAGAGCCCCCCTCATGAGACAGGAGTCCCGGGGCAGTCCCCAGGGGGATGGGGGTCTCCACCGTCAAATGTAGAGGTGGCAGGAACCACAGCTGCCTGGGCCACCAAGGAGCTATCAGGATGAGCAAGGCCCTGTCGCGGAGGGCCCTGAACAAGGTTTTGGCGATCAGCAGTAAGGAGGGAAGGCATATATGAGGCCTTCTGACCATGAGACCAGGAACGCGTCCGCTGCCACCCTAGAGGGGTGGACCTGCCGGGAGTAGAAGCGGGGAAACTGAAAGTTGTCCAGGGTGGCAAACAGGTCCATCATGGGTTCGCCCCAGAGCCGGAAAAGCCAACTGGCTACGCTGGGGTCAAGCTGCCACTCATGTGGCTAGAGAACTCTGCTGAGCCTGTTGGCCAGCAGGTTGTCCTGGCCTGGCAGATACACTGCCTGAAGGAGGATACCCTGTTGGATTGCATACAAGCAGAGGATCAGTGCCTCCCGACAAAGGGTACGAGACCCCATGCCACCCTGTTTGTTCATGTAGAACATCGCCACCTGGTTGTCCGTCTGGACTAGCACCAGCTGGTGACGCAGGTGGTGTAGACCCTCAGGGTTAGGTGTATGATTCAGAGCTCCAGGAGGTTGATCTGCAGGGTGCTCTTGTCTGGTGACCAGCTGCCCTGGGTGCGGAGATCTCCGCAGTGGGCTCCCCATCCGAGCAGGGAGGTGTCCATGTTAAAGACCCTTGAAGAGTTTGGGGCCTGAAAAGGCATGCCCACCTCGAAATGCTAGGGCAACTGCCACTAGACCAGGGAGTTCGCCAATCGGCGGGTCACAGAAACTCTGTCTCGGAGGCAGCCCGTGGCCTGAGACCACTGGTCCTGGAGACACCACTGCGCCGCCCTCATGTGGAGGCGAGCATCTGGGGTGACATGGACCGTGGAGGCCATGGGCCTGAGGAGGCACAGGAGAAGCCGAGCGTGCACCGAAGGACGGTACTATACGTCCTGAGCCAGAGTCCTGAAATGCTTGGCTCGGACTCTGGGCAAGAAAGCCTTCGACTGGAGCGTATTGATCCTTGCCCCAATGAACTCCAGACACTGGGTCGGCAGGAGGTGAGACTTGGGGTAGTTTATGACAAAACCCAAGTGCTGCAGAACCTGGATGGTGCATGCACCGCTGAGGCTGCGCCTCCCTTTATCAGCCAGACGTCCAGGTAGGGAAAGACGAAGACCCCCTGGAGCTGGAGGAAGGTGATCATGACCCCCAGGCATTTTGTGAAAACTCTTGGGGCAGAGGCTAAGCCGAAGGGGATCACGTTGTGCTGAAAGTGCCTGGCCCCTATTATGAACTGCAGGTACTGCCTGTGGTTGAGGTGGATGAGGATGTGGGTATAAGCATTCTTGAGATCTAAGGAGCATAGCCAGTCTCCCTGCTGGAGGTATGGCAGCAATGTCCCAAGGGAGAGCATCTTGAACTTCTCCCTCACCAGAAATTTGTTGAGGTTGTGCAGGTCGAGGATGGGCCTTAAGCCCCCTGTTCTTTGTGGCACAAGGAAGTATCTGGAGTAGAACCTCTTGCCCTTGAGGTGGTGGGGCCAGTTCCACCGCTTTGTCCTCGAGAAAACCTGACAACTCCTTCAGAAGAAGGTCCCCGTGGAGGGGAAACCTGAGGGGCTCTCCCGGGAAATAAGTGGGAGGTGTCTGAGTTAGGTGGAGAAGGTAACCCTCCCCGACTACTCTTAGTGCCCAGGAAATTGGTGGTGATGGTCACCCACCTCTGGGCACAGAGGGCCAGACATCCCCCTGTGAACTGCTGATCTCCTTGGGGTAGAGAGGCTATGCTCAAAGAGTCAAAAACTCCCCCCTGGCTGGACCACAGCTGATGCCTGGGGTTTTGGAGCCTTCTGCTTACATGGACCATGCCCATGTCCCTTGGCCTGCTGACCCCGTTGGGGAGCTGGGGGTGGCCTGATAAGGTGGGTAGTTTCTGTAAGCAGCTCCCTACCTCGGGTAGAAGAACTTTTTGCCTGAGCCCTTCCATTGGAGAGGGGCACAGTCTTTTTAGAGAGCCTGGTCCCTCATCATGAACTCTCTCTCCTGCTCAGCAGCCTTGTCAGTCATGGGTTTGCCAAAGAGATTCTCTCCTTGGCAGGGGACATCGACCAACTTGTCCTGAACCCACTACTCGAAGTTGGATGACTGCAGCCAAGCTTGGCGGCGTGCACCGATGCTGGCCACCGCTACTCGAGATGCCAACTCAAACCCACCATTGGCTGCTCGAGAGATGAATTTGGAGCATTCACAGACTGCTTTGGCCAGGTTCTTTAACCACTGCAAGAGTTCCTCGGAGAGACCAGCTGAGTACCCGGTGAGTTCCTTCGGCAGGTCTCTCTACATGCCCATGTACAGCTGGTAGGCCTGGATGCAGCCGATGAGCACTGAGCCCTGGTAGCACTTTCTGCCGAGGGCATCCAGGGTGTGGGCCTCCCTGCTGGGGGGCATCAAGGAGTGCGTCTTCTGGCTTTTCAACCAACGAATGGCCGACTCCACCACCATGAAGTTATGCAGCTGCTGTGACTTTTGGAAGCCTGAGCTCTGGCGGACTTGATACATCAAGTCGAACCATTTGCTCACCACAGGCACCGAAACCGGTGTCTCCCACATTCAAAGCATCAGCTTTTCCAGGATAGGAGGGATGTGCACCATGAGCGATTCCCGCAGAGGGGCCTTGTACTGGAGGATTTCCAACTCATCCGCCCGAGGGTCCTCCGACTCAGTCGGGAATGCAGGGCCTTAGATATGTCCTTGAGAAAATCAAGGAAGCCCATATCCTCGGGCAGGGACTGCCATCAAGACTCCGAGATGGAAGTGTCAGATGGGACATCGTGGTGGCGACGGGTATCGGGGGACTCCTCATCCTCCGTCTCCCACTTGGAGTAGTCCGTCAATGACTCGTAAGAGGGCTGCCCACAGGCTTCTGGGCCCCCAAGGCCCTGTGGCTGGTGCCCAGCAAACTTGCCAGGGATGACCACAGGATCAGCTCAGCCTCTGGTGACGTCGAGGGCCCGGTGGTCTTGCTGGACAATAGCACCCGCTGCTGGTCCATGAAGGCAGACAAACTGTGCTCCAGGACCGCCATTCTGGACTCCAGACCAGAAGGCTCTGCAGCGTTCGATGCGGGCACTGAGGGACTCGGGCCTGACGCCGGCACCCCTGAAGGGAAATCCTCAATGAGGATAGTG
This sequence comes from Ichthyophis bannanicus, assembly GCA_033557465.1. Taxonomy (NCBI): domain Eukaryota; kingdom Metazoa; phylum Chordata; class Amphibia; order Gymnophiona; family Ichthyophiidae; genus Ichthyophis; species Ichthyophis bannanicus. Next base: position 121,667,014 of record CM066038.1, on the reverse strand, counting down.
TCTGGGGACAAAGGACGGTCCGCAGTGGGATCTATCCATGGGACCTTTGCAAGCCGCTCCTTCTCCGATGCCTCAGACAAATATCTCAGCTGCGGAACCAGGCCAGGGGAGCATCCGACCAGTCGGAACCATCCAAGGACACCGCCTTCAAGGGTTTCCTTCTTCCTGGGTTCTCTCGAGAGAGATCCCCTTTCTAATGACCCACGACGAGACTCAGGTTCAGAAGGCTTCGCCCGAGATGTCAGGGCCTCAGATGAGGACCTGGTTTTAGGTTTTTCACCCGAGTCCCCAGTGCCTCCTATCGTGCTGCTGCCAGCGGCAATTGAGGACCTTATTGGACATCCTCTTGCAGAGACCACAGGCTGCTGGGTTGTGGTGTGGCCGAAGGCAGCTGAGACAGCAGTCGTGTGTGTCGGTCAAAGACAATTTTGGAGCAATCACACTTCTTAAAGTCACTGGTAGCCACGGTGGAAAAAAGTACCCCTGTGAGGTTGAAGACTCTCCAGGCTGCCAGTGGGAAAAAAAGGGCGTGAAGATGCCAGGAAAAGAAAAAAAATGAAAATTATAAAAAAAAAAGACCAAACTAAATGCCGAGGCAACAAGGTCGGTAGATGGAAGAGTACCGGTGTGATAACGAAGATGAGTGTGAAACTCGGAGAGAAAAATCAACTTTTTCCAGGGATAAGGCAAGCCACTTAACCCTCCATAGCCCATGTTCCCTGTAAAATAGTTATCTCCAAGTTATAATGCCCTGTTCAATGTAATTTCAGTTTGTTCAATGTAAACCGCACTGATGCAGAATAGCGCGGTATATAAGAGAATATAAATAAATAAATAAATAAAATAAATAAATAAGCCAGAGAAACATCTGAAGGGCTCCGCGGAAAAAAGGAGACTGAACAAGATGGCAACCTTGGGCTGGAAGGGGACCATGCATGCGTCGTAGCATCTCCCAAAGGCTTTCTTTGAAAGCTGGGGGGATGGTTCCGCAAGGGCTCCGTCGGTGCCAATATCACCCATATGTGAGGGCTGACTTCCAGCTTGTTCCCAGAGAATAACTGGCATAAGAATTTGTGTACAAAATTTCTTTATTTGTAGATGACTTGTTTATACTTACTGAGCCTTTGAAAACCTCCCAGGATTAGTGGATGAAGTAAGCCCTATGGCACTTGTTCAGAGTTCCAAGTGAATATAAATGAATCTGACATTTTGTATTTTGAATATAAATGTTTGGAACTCTAGTATGGGAGCTGCAAAAGCAATTCCATTTTAATTGGACAGCAACCTCCTTTCGATATCTGGACATCCAATTCTTAGCAGATAGGGAAGTGAAATGAGAAGGGATTTTGGAATTAATTCATGCATTTTTCAGTAATAACTCAAGGCAAGTTACATTCAGACACAGTAGATATTTCTCTGTCCCAGGAGGGCTTACAATCTAAGTTTGCACTTGGGACAATGAAGGGTGAAGTGACCTGCCCAAGATCACAAGGAGCATCAGAGAGAATTGAATCCTGGGCTTCAATGGTTCTCAGCTCTAACCATTAGGCTACTTAAGATCTGGCTATTCTGAGCCATTGCTGGAAAAGTTATCATCTGACACTGACAGACAGATGAAGTGATCATATCATGGATAGGGAGGGTGGAGGTTGTGACGATTATGGTGCTCCCAAAAGTTTTCTCTGTTTTTCAATTCCTACCAATCCAGATGCCAAAGAAAGATTCTGCAAGATTTGGCTTTATTTGGAAAGGACCACTTAGGGGTTTGTTTACAAAGCCGCGGTAGCGGTTCGCGATCGTTATCGGAGCCGCGGCCCCATTGATTTAAATGGGGCCGCAGCTCCGATAACGATCGCGAACCGCTACAGCGGCTTTGTAAACAAGCCCCATAGAATCTCTCAAGAGGTCCTTTATATGACAAAAAAAGAGGAGCTGAGAGTGCCAAATTTATAAAGTACTATTGAAACATAGAAATATGACGACAGAAAAAGACCACATGGCCTATCTAGTCTGTCCTTCCATATCAACACTACACCAGTCCCCTTTTTACCTTTAGAGATCCTCTGTGTTTGTCCCATGCTTTTATGAATTCAGTTACTGTCCTCATCTCTACCACCTCCACTAGGAGACTATTCCACGGATCCACTACTCTTTTCGCAAAGAAATATTTCTGCATATCACTCCTGAATCTATCTCCCTTCACCCTCATCCCATGTCCCCCCGTAGCAGAACTTGCTTTCAATTGAAAGAGGCTCTCTCCCTGAACATTTATGCCACGGAGGTATTTAAACATCTCAATCATATCACATATTGGGTGGCACAATTCAGAGCAGTTTTGAAATGGCAGGGACTACTGAAAAAACAATGGGTGGATATTGAACAAGCTTGGGCTTTACTAGACCCTCTGTGTCACTTACCATGGTTGCCTTTGTGGAAGCAGGGAGGAGAGAGCGGAGTTAACCCTTTTACTGCTGTAATGATGTGACTTTGGGCTACCGAAAAGGGGAAACTACTGAAGGAAAGAATTATTCTCAATACACTCCAATTATATTCGATTAGGAGTTAATCTCAGGGAGGGATAAAAAGGAGTTCAAGAAGTAGAAACAATATGGGCTAACCTCATCAAGCAACTATTAGAGCTCAGACAATGGCTTGAGTTTGAGGTGTTGAAGAATCATTTTCAAGTAGGCCCAGGTGATATTTTTCTACATATGCAAGGGAAGAAATTTATAAAAGGCTCATGAGTTAAAGATATTTAGGCCAATAAGATGCCTTTTGATGTATTTGTGGAAACATTGTTTCAAAAGGGAGAATCTCAAATACCTACTTAAAATTAAAAAAAAATTTGAGGCTGAAACCAAAACATATTGTATTATGGGAAGACGATCTTGGGGTGCTACTTGGTGAAGACAACTGAAAAATGGAGTTTGGAAGAACATCAGAAATTGCAAAAGGCTAGTCATTTGATTGTGAATAGGTATAAAATCCTATGAAGATGGAACTATATTCCATTAAGGCTAAATGCCATAAATAAGGGTTTGAGGACACCTGCTGAAGGCAAGGTGGTCTACAGGGATCTTCATGCATATTAGATATAAGTGTCCATGCATCAAGAGCTTTCAAGATTAGATATTCCTTATTTTTTGTTTTAAGTACACTAGTTCAGAAGGATATTCATAGGTCTCTGGAAATGGCCCTATTAAATTTCCAGGTTCTAGGTCATTAATAAATTGATCTGAGTATCACAGATGCTAGGCTAGTCATGGATGTAGAGGAAAACTTACATCCCCACTAGGTCAGTAGTGCAATGCAAACTTAGGCATATCTATGATATGTAAATCATTAATTACATTATAAAGAAACAAACAAGAGCAATTTTTTGAAGTATGGTCTGGTTTTATTAAATGATCAAAGATACAGTGAAACAAGGAGTCTAGGAATAAAACCATTTCCATCTGGCAGGGGGGTTGGAGGGTTAAGAATTTATTGGTTAAACAGAAAATGATTGTTTTACATCTTTGGGAAAAATGTTTGGATCTCTGAAATAATCTGTTGCTTGAATAGTAATTTATACTGTTAATATTAAGGTATATTGGTATCTGTCTGAAGTAAGATCTAATAAGAATTATAAATTTTTAAAAAAACAATGCTACTTTTACTTGGTTAAGAAATGTTTTTAAGATTCAAGCTTTGAAAACTGCTATGGCCCATTCTAGAGCCAAGGAATGCGAAATGAAGCAGAGCTGCTTATGTTGGGAAGGATGGTAAAGGTTGTGAATTCATTGCATTTCAATTTAATGATTAAGAAAGATAGTCTGATTCTATCTAAATGTCACACTGTAAAGGCGATAAGTTGGTCTTATTCTACATAGGTCAGAGATATAAGCAGGGTCAAACAAGATGTGACTTGTTCATTATTTACTTCTAATAGTGCCTTGACTGTATTTTAAATAGTTTGCAGATTGATAATATATTTGCATTTTCAATTTTTATCTGTTTAGGTCTATGTTCAATGACCAAACAACTGCATAAGTTTCAATTTCCAAGTTATTCTATCCTCTATGATTTTAAATTACCATTCTGCTTGTCACCATTACGTATTCTGTCTGGGACAAGAAAAACGCTTTCCTAATGTATGTGGCTTTATACCTTTTCGGAGTATCCATTATACTACATGACCAGTTACAAATTAGTTGCAGTACTACAGTATATACTATAGTCAAAGTTCTTCTACTGCAATATTCCTTTAGATGACTTACCAAGATCGGTATTAGGACCAGCAAGAAGTTGTTTAAATTTGTCCATTCTGAATGCCTCTCTTTCTGATAATACAGGAATGCCACATGTGTACTGGTCTGCTGGAATCTCTGATTGATGTACAACAGACTGCTGTCTCTGTAACAATGCCTTTCTATTTACACCATCTACAGTAGCAAGGACAAAAGCACAATTTGAAGTTCTTTTACCTCAAGATTAGCACGAGTTCTCTGTTTTCATTTGCAAACTCTTGAATATCAAAACTACATGTCATACATGTACATAAAGTAGAAAATGTGTGACCTACAACAAAACATTTCAGAACAGTCTAAAAATATATGCCAAGTTTATATTTAAATTAGATCGCAATTTGATTAAAAGCCAGAGAAAATAATATCCTAGCCAAGATGGATTCTTTAAAACTAAATTATTTCTTGTGACATATAAATATTTAAAGGATGTCATCCACCATCAACATTTCCCACAAAACAGAAAACATAGTTACTCATCTGTAACGGGTGTTCTCCGGAATCAGCAGGAATCAGTCCTGACATATGGGTGACATCACCTACAGAGCTTGCACAAAAATGCTTCCCAGCTTCCATAAGACATTTTTGAAGGTGCTCCACATATGCATGCGGTCTTCCCGCATAAAGGAGCCATCTTACCTCAGTATGACAGTTTAATTTAGCCAAAAAATAAAACAACTCCACGGGGAGGAGTGAGGATACTGAGGATTGATTCCTGCTGATCCCGGAGAACACCTACTACAGGTGAGTAACTACACTTTCTCCGGGACTAAGTAGGAAGTCAGTCCTTCCTAGCTACAGGCTACCAAAAAAAAATCTGTAAAAAGCCCAATGGAGCAACCAGAAAAAACAAACTGAGAACAAGCAGCATAAGCAATCACTGAGAGGTTCCGATACTCTGAGTACAACAGGCACCATCAACATCAGATCGCCTCTACATAGCCTGGATGGACAGAAGGCTGGTGGGAAGCAGTTGCTTCAATTCTCAAAGAGATGACGGAGTACGGCCTGGCCAAAGTTGCTGTCATCCAGACAGGGTTGTGAAGTTGTGAACTGAAGACCACATAGCAGCCCTACAGATCTCTGCTGTGGAGACTGAGCGCTAGTCATAGCGCAGACATTGTGAGCCGTGACGTGGCATTCCAATGTCAGACTAGTCCGAGTGTAAGCAAAAGAGTTGCAGTCCGCCACCCAACTGGACAGAGTGTGTTTCAACATCACTATCCCCAGCTTATTGGGGTCAAAGGAGTCAAATAGCTGGGAGGAACAGCGATGGACTTTTGTCATCTCCAGGTAAAAAGCCAGTGCTCTCTTACAGTCCAAGATGTGCAATGAAACCTTGGTTCTGTTGGTATGAGGTCTTGAGAAGAAGGTGGGTAACATCACCGATTGATTGAGATGAAAAGTAGAAACTACCTTAGATAGAAATTTCAGGTGTGTTCAAAGAAACCTGGGCATATGGTGGGTGCACCACCAGCGCTTGCAATTCGCTGACTGCATGCAGAAGTGCCACCAGAAATCTGACCTTCCAGGTAAGAAATTTGAGTGGGCAGGAGCTAAGTAACTCAAAGGGGGAGTGCAAGGAGCTGTCCGAACACCACTTTAAGGTCCCATGTCACTAGGGATGGTTCAGTGGGGGGGGAGGGGGTGCGCGAGATAGGAGGAGACACCATATAAAGAGAACCACTACGAGGTGAGCAGAGTTGATCAGCTAGGGCCGATGTCTGGCAGGTGCAGAAGATAAGACAAAACTGACTCCACAGAGCAGGAGAAGGGGTCCTGAAACTTGTACTCACACCATACAGAGAACTGGTACCACTTGAAAGCATAAGCACTTCTTGTCCAGTCCTTATGCAAGGCAAGGAGAATGTTCTCCACGTCCTGTGGTAACTGGAGCTCTGCGAGTACTATCCACTCAGCATCCAAGCCGTTAACAATAGAGATGACAGGTTGGGATGAAGCAGAGTCGCATTGTCCTGCGAGATCAGGTCCAGCGCACAGCTCAGTCTGAGCGGTTGCCGTTGAGACAATCAGAGCAGGAGTGGAAACCAGGGTTGCCTGGGCCAGTGCGGCACAATGAGGATCATGGTAGTGCTGTCTGCCTGCAACTTGAAAAGAGTCTTGGCCACCAGAGAAGTTGGTGGGTAAGCATAGAGAAGACCCTCGCTCCCATTCAGGAGAAAAGCATTGGAAGCAAAGAGATTCCGGCATAGCACTCTGGAGCAAAACAGCGGGAGCTGGGTGTTGCGGGGAGTGGCGAAGAGGTCTATGGACAGCGTGATGCACATCTGGAAGATGCGATTGGTGATCTGGTTGTTCAGAGTCCAACTCATGTGGCTGAAGGACCCTAATGAGGCAGATTCACTAGAACATTGAGCTCCCCCGGCAGGTATACTGCTCTGAAGAGCATACCGTACGAGACTGCAAACTTCCAAAGGTACAAACCCGTGCCAACCTGTTTGTTGAGGTAGAAGTTGGCCACCTGGTTGTCCATCTGTATGAGTACGACCTGGTGGGAGAACTGTTGCTGAAACAATCGGAGAGCACTGGCAATGGCCCAAAGCTTCAGGAAGTTGATCTGATGGCAGCTTTCCCCTGCAGTCCAGTGTGGACAAGCCATTCAGAGGTGCCCCCCAACTAATTTTAGAAACATCAGTCGTTAGGGCTTGCTGGTGCAGCAAGGCCTGGAAGGCAAGCCCAACAAACAGGTGAGTAGGGTGCTGCCACCAGGACAGGGACTCTTAGAGGGGCGGAGTCACTGTGACCCTATCTGAAAGATGTCCCATCACCTGACGCCACTGTATGCAGAGAGTCCACTGCTTCTGATGCATCTGAAATTGGGCTGAGGGGGTAACATGGATCATAGAGGCCATGTGACACAGGAGATGCAGCATCTGCCGAGCCATGACAAATGGGCAACTCCAGATGTCCCTCGTCAAGGTGACTAGGCATTGGGCCCTGTCCACCGAAAGGAAAGCTCGAGCCAGTGTGGTGTCAAGGAGAGCTCCAATGAACTCGAGGCATTGACATAATTGCAGGTGGGACTTTGCATAGTTGACGACAAAGCCCAGCTGTTCCAACACCTGAATGGCAAGCTGTATGGACTGCTGGACCTCACCAGTATCCCACCCCTGACCAACCAGTCATCCAGGTAGGGGAAGACAAAGATTCCCAGGATCCAGAAGGCGGCGGCGGCAACAACCATCAGACATCTGGTGGGGACCATTGGGGTGGAGGCAAGGCCAAAGGGCAGAATCCTCTACTGAGAGTGCTGTCCATTGAGCATAAAGCAGAGCTGCAGACAGTGCAGGGGGGGATGAGGATGTGCACGTAGGCGTCTGAGATCCAAGGAACATAGCCAATTTTCCCACTGAAGGTAGGACAGCAACGTTCCAAGGGATACCATCTTGAACTTTTCCTTCACAAGGAAGCGATAGGGATTGCAGAGATCCAAGAAGGGTCAGAATCCGCCTGTTTTCTTGGGAACCAGAAAGTAGCAAGAGTAGAAACCCTGTCCTGTTTGGGATGGTGGAACAAGTTCCACTGTCCATTCTGCCAGGAGGGGCTGGACCTCCAGTTGGAGTAGTTTGCATTAGTGCTGCTCAAGAGGGTACTCCCCTGAAAGAAGGTGGAGGGGAATCTGCTTGAAGCGCAGCAGGTAGCCCTCACGGACCACCTGCAGTGCCCAGGCGTCTATTATGCTGGGCCACCTGTGGGCAAAGTCTATCAGCCGCGCCCCCCCCCCAAACTGTGGCAGAATGGAGGCTGGGAGAGGAAGACATGCCATGGTCTGAAGCCAGGAATCAAAAACCCCCACCAGGCTGGGGCTATGGTGCTGGCTTAGGTTTTGGGCTTTCGGCTTGCGCTGCTGCTTCTGATTTTGACCCTTAGCCTGTTGCCCCTGTTAGGGTGGCTGGTACGAATAATGCAGGGTGTAAATACTACAGGCCTTTTTCTTTTTAGGGTAAAATGATTTCTTCCTTGAAGCCTCTCTCCTGGAAGGGTCAGCGGTCTCTCTCAAAAGTCTGTTCATGGGGAGTTGCTCCAACTCTGTGGCCTTCTCTGCCATGGGTTTGCCGAAGAGGTTCTCTCCCTGGCATGGATCATCAGCCAACTTGTCCTGAAACCATTGTTCTAAGTCCAAGGACTTTAGCTATGCCACATGGCAGGCACCGATGCCCACTGCAACCACCCTGGCCAAGGACTTGAATCCACTGTAGTTCGCCTGGGTGATGTAACTGGAGCACTCCTTCATTTTGCTCACTAGACTCCAGAAGTGCTCAAGGTGCTGTGCTCAAGGTGCTCTCCTGACAGAACAGCTGAGAACCCAGCAAGATCCCCCGCCAGGTCACGCAGGTAAATGCCCATCTATAACTGGCATGCTTGGAACCAGCATCGAGCCCTGGTAGAACTTCCTACCAAAGCCTGCATCCTCTCTGTGAGGATAGAGGCCTCCGCTGCCACCAGAATCGGCACTGCAGCCTCTGGTGCCGATGCTGGCTCCTTTGGCGGGGACTCCTCGATGGTCACAGCCTCAGAAGTCCCGTGCCAGCCCTCGGGGGATTCAGGAGACACCTCCTCCCACCAGAGCAGTTTAAAGGGCCACTCCTGGCTCTCGCCTTTGGAGATGCGCCGAGGACTCTGATGCAGATGCCCAAGGGCCTTCGCCCTGGGCTTGGCATCTCCTTATCAAAGGAGGGCCGCCGTTCTGGTACCCCAGGACCCCTTGGCTCCAAATAAGCCTAGCCTCCGCGTGAAGCTGAAGCCTTGGCGGAGGCCTTCAACAAGGGTACTGATGCTGGGGCCGATGTCAACACTTCAGAACCGAACAGCAATTCCTGCTGCTATTCCCGGTTCTTAACCTTTTCCAGGCCGAGCCCAAAACTCTCGGGATCCAAAATTCTGACTAAATATTCCTATCAAATGGTATATAATACATGACCATAGCAGAAGGAAAATCACTATTAGAACATATTGAATAAGACGGGTACAATTTTCCTGAAATATGCAAAAATTAACCCGGCTGCAGAATGTGGATTAAAAATTTAAAGTAGGCCTTCAAAGGGTTAAGCCCCATGCGTGTCATCTGTCAGCAGAAAGCGCAGTCCAAGGGTTCATAGTCAGGCCCAAGGCATTGAAGGCAACACCTGTGGAGGTCCGTGATGGAGATGGTCCAACCACCCTGCTTGCACTTCTTGAAGCCACTGGCTGGCTTTGACATAGTAGGGAAGATGGCTTCCGTCAAGTCAAAGGACTCTAACATCCTTACCCACCAGCGGGAGGGGCGTGAGAGGAAAATCCTTGAAGCCTAGAAGAAAAAAAAAGGAAAAATCCCAAGAAAAACATAGTGACGAAGCACCAATGGTCCTGGAGATGGCAGGAAGACGCTGTACAGCATGCGATAGTGAAAAATAGCAAAAGAACTAGCAAAAAAAAGGTAAACTAAATTCCAGGACACAGACGAAAGAAGACTGAGGCAAGATGGCTCCTTCAGAGGGGGAAGGCCGCATGCATGTGTGTAGCACCTTCCAAAAGCTTCCTATGGAAGCTGGGAAGCGTTCCCACGCAGGTTCCATCAGTGACATCACCTATATTTCAGGACTGGCTTCCTGCTTGGTCCCGGAGAAATATTTAAACTAAACATGCATGTAGGGGGTCATATGATGTGGTGAAAGAGGAAGGCTGTGTTCCTTGCTGTTCTGAGAACTCCTGCCATTTCTAATCCCAGCCTACAAATCATGAAGGGACCCCTTCTAAGAAGCTGGTCAAATTCAGCGCATGAACAAATTTATTAATAAATCAGAGAGAGACATGGCCTTCAAAAGTGTAAAAAAAGACAAAGTGACAAAATGACGGATAGCTTGGCTGGAGATGTGGCACTGAGGTTTGATGATGTGGTTATAATAGAGCTCACAGTTGGTAGTTAATGTTTAGCTACCAAGTTTGATAAAATATCTCACCAGATTGAATCCTTATCACTAACAGCTGAGATTGAACAGCGAGCAGCGGTGTCTGAAGATAAACTCCACCGGGCCCTAGCTGAAATCATGATGCTGTGGAAGATGGCAGCTGCCCAAAAAGAGAAGCTGAAGGATCTGGAGAACAGCTCACACCACAGCAACCTAAGCATTGTAGGGATTCTCAAATCCTTAAATAACAAACTTCTGGGAAGTCTTGAGAGCTGGCTCATGGAGCAACTGCCTTTAAAACATTCCTTAGATGACCTCAGAATAGAGTGGGGATTCCTTACCTTGGAATAAGTTAGTCCACTAAAGCCAAATCATGGATAGTCATATCCAAATTCTTCAACTATGCGCATAAAGCAGCACTTCTGCTGGCCTAAAGTGCAAAACAGAAATTATCTTTTGGGAACAAGAGGATCTCCTCTACTGCCATCCCTCTTCTCAGTTGGTGTACCCCCAAGGGTCGGTTCTGGGTCCTCTCATTTTCACTCTCTATACCCAGCCCCTTGGTGCGCTCATCTCTTCCCATGGCTTTCAGTATCATTTTTATGCTGATGACTCTCAAATCTATCTATCTACACCTGACATTTCTCTTATACGCCAAGCCCATATACATGGCCAAGACTGAACTGCTTATTTTCCCTCCTAACCCCTCCTCCCTTCCCCAAACCCTCCTCCCCATTCCTCCTTTTTCTATCTCTGTTCATAACACTCATCTGCTTCCTGTTTCCTCAGCCAGCAACTTTGGGATCATCTCTGACTCCTTCCTCTCCTCCTCCACACATATCCAACAGATAGCTAAAACCTGTCTATAACTAACAAAATTCACCCCTTCCTCTCTGACCACACTACTGAAACTCTTATCCACTCTTTAGTCACCTCTCGCCTTGACTATTGCAACCTCCTTCCTGCTGGTCTCCCTTAGAGTCATTGCTCTCCTCTTCAATCTGTTCAGAACTCTGCTGTGCGGCTAATCTTCTGCCAGCCTCAATATACTCATATAACCCCTCTTTTCAAATCACTTCATTGGCTCCCTTTCTGTTTCCATATCCAAATCAAACTTCTCCTTCTGACCTATAAATGCATTCACTCTACTGCCCCTCACTACCTTTCCTCTCTCCCTATAGTCCTCCTCGTGAACTCCGCTCTTCCTCTGGCTTTCTTCTCTTTATGCCCTTTTCTTCCACTGCCAACTCCAAAATTCGATCTTTTCACCTTGCTGCTCCTTATGCCTAGAACAAACTTCCTGAATCTATACATCATGTCTCATCTCTCCCCCTTTTCAAATCCATACTAAAAGCTCACCTCTTTGAGGCTGCTTTTGGATCCTAATTCCCTTGTTCTCCTTGTGTCTTTCTCTATCTGAACCCCTTGTTTCTCTTACATTTACAATCTAATCAAGACAGACAGTACATTTCTAATGAGCAGGGCCCGTCTTCTATATGTTCTTGTACGGCGCTTTGTACACCCTGTAGCGCTATATAAATGATTAATAGTAGTAGTAGTAGAGTAGTAATGTTTATATTTAAAGACTGCTCCATTAAGTTTGTGACTAAGTGCTGCGAGTTCTTGGTGATTTACAGCAAGCTTTATGACACGAAAGTATGCTTCTTCCTTCAACATCTAGCAACCTTACATATCTTCCATTATAGCAAGGTGGAGGTCTAGGACAAGCATAGCATACCAAACCTTTTCTGACCAACCTGGATAAGGAGCAGATATCAGACTTGTGATAAGGAAGCTTATCATAGCTCAGGTAGGAGCTATAGAAAAGATGATGTGACTCTGAACAAGCAACCTGTCAGTTCTGGTAGAAGTGAGAAAACAGAATTTTCACATAAAAGACTACCAGTCCCAGAATGCACCAGGTTTCCAGCAGCCATGAGAGGGGCTGAAGTGAGAGAATGTGTGTGCAATCAAGAGAGCTATGAGGTAATCCCTAAGCACTCATCTCAAAGGGCAGGGCCTGATTCAACACAGCTGCGCTGTGTTAGGGAGCAGCACACATTAGAACAGGATAAGAATAGAGCTTATTCTTCAGATAACAGCTACAGAGGGAGGAAGAGATACAGAGACAGCAACGGCTACAAGCACCAGTATCACCTGGAGAAACAGAAGCCAAGCCAAGCAGATAGAGAGAGAAGGAAACTCTCTGGAAGGAAGAGAAGAAAGGCCATTGGAAGGTCTGGGAGATTCCAAGGCAGTACTCATACTGGGAGGTATTCCAAAAGCCAGCAGAGTCCATTGGACTGGATTCAGCCAGAGGAATGGAGTGGCAGAGATAGGAATCACCAGTGGCTACCTGGAAGAGAGAAGACTGCCTGTGGAAGGGACTTTCAGACCAAGGCCAGAAGGTATGTGAGAGGAGATCCAGTGTCCAGGGATCAAGATTGGAAGGCTGGACATCAGAATTGGATTACATATTGGCCAGGCTTTACAGAGAGGAATTATGATGGCAGGAGAGGCTCAGGTATGAACACTGATCCAGACCCTATCTATAATAGAGAGTGGCAGCAAGGGAATGAGCATTCTCATGATAGTGCCTTAATGAAAGACTCGTCTGTGCCAATGTATGATAGTGACCATATGCTGATTGATACAGCAGATGAAAATACAGTTTATATGGACTGTTCTCTATCTAAATGCTATTACTAGTTTTCTCTGAGCAAACACATCAGCCATCACAAAGAAACCTAACTTTGTTCTTTATTTCCACTGCAAACAGCTCTTAAAGCAGGATTTGGGCTCACACAGTAGCAGCCAGCCAGCTAAAGGCTTTCAGCTGGTCCATTGATAGTAATTAGGGCTGCACCTGATTGTGTGTTTCAGCAAGGGAGAATCACTGCTGAGATCGGCGTGGAAAATAAGCAGAAGTTAACCTAACCAGCAAAGTTTATTCTTTACTTTGTGCCTTTGTATTTGGTAATTATTTGCTAAGAAAACATTAGCTAATTGCCTGACAAGCTGAAGGTTGTTTCTGGTTTACTTTGTGACTTTTTGTTATCCATTTTAAACACTGCAAGCAAGTAACCTCATTTATAGTGCTATCAAGCATACATGTGCTGGGTGAATTAAACCCCATCAATAAAAGAAGTATTTTATTGATCTTACCACTTGGTTTCACAACTCAAATTATTGTCATCAGCTGTGTTTGGGAGTGAATGAACTACAATACCCACAATACCTTGCAAGAATCATATGAATATATGCATCGTCAAGATTGTGTAAGTTCTCACCCTAGGCAGCCGTCTGACAGACTATTAAAGAGAGATACAGGATATTAACAGATGACAGTGTCTTGTAGATTTTTTTCACTGCATATTATGCAAATTCTGGCACTTAAAAACACAGAAACATGATGGCAGAAAAAGACTTTATGGCTTATCCAGTCTGTCCTTCCACACCAACTACAATAGTCCCTTTTTTCCTTTAGAGATCTTCTGTGTGTCTCATGCTTTCTTGAATTCAGATACTATCCTCGTCACTACCATCTCCACTGTGAGGCTATTCCACGCATCTAGTACTCTTTTCATAAAGAAATATTTCCGCATATTACTCCTGCATCTATCCCCTTTCACCTTCATCCTATGCCCCTTTGTTGAAGAGCTGTCTTTCAATTAAAAGAGGCTCTCCTCCTGTGCATTTATGCCATGGAGGTATTTAAACGCCTTTCCTCCAAAGTATACATATTGAGATCTTTACCTCTTTCTCCATATGCCTTATGATGAAGTCCACTGACCACTTTGATAGCCACCCTCTGCACCAACTCCATCCTCCTTATATCCTTTTGAAGGTGTAGTCTTCAGAATTGCACACAATACTCCAAATGAAGTCTCACCAAAGACTTATACAGAAACACTAGCACTCCTTTTTTCCTACTGTCATTCCTCTCCCTATGCACCAAAGCATCTTCTGGCTTTCACTGTCACCTTTTCTGCCTGTTTAGCCACTTTAAGATCATCAGAAACAAATCACCCCCAAGTCCCGCTCTTCTTTTGTGGACAGAAGTACTTCACCCCTTATACTGTACCGCTCCCTTGGATTTTTTGCGACCCAAATCTCCGCTGCCAAATTCTTGACAATTCTTCAAGCTCAGCGAGATTCTCCTCATGCTATCTACTCTTTCCTGGGTGTCTACTCTATTGCAGAGTTTGATATCATCTGCAAAGAAGCAAACCTTACCCGACAGCCCTTCAGCAACATCACTAATAAAAATGTTAAAACAAATTGGCCCCAGGACAGATTTATATGGCACACCACTGGTTAAATCCTTCTCCTAAGAGTAAGCTCCATTTACCTTTGTCACCTCCCACTCAACCAATTTCTAACATGTCAGTCACTTTAGGGTCTATTCTTAGGATGCTCAATTTATTTATAAGTCATCTGTGTGGAACGGTGTCAAAGGCTTTACTGAAATCTAAGTACACCACATCTAAGGCTCTCCCTCAGTTCAACTCTCTGATCACCCAGTCAAGCAAATTAATTTGATTGTCTGACAAGACCTGCCCCTAGTAAAACCATGCAGCCTTGGATCCTGCAAGCCACTAGATTCCAGAAACCTCACTATCCTCTGTTTTAGCAGCATTTCCATCAATTTACTTGCCACAGAGGTCAGACTAGCACGCCTATAATTCCTAACCTCACCAGTGGTGGGATTCGGTCCGAACAGGAACCAGTTCGGATAGCGTAGTTACTCACCTGTAACAGGTGTTCTCCAGGAGCAGCAGGAATCAGTCCTCACATATGGGTGACGTCGGTGCCGACAGACCCCTCGTGCGGAGCATTTCCCCAGCTTTCAAAGAAAGCCTTTGGGATTGCAGCGCGCATGCGCAGTCCCCTTCCCGCCCAAGGGTGCCATCTTGCTCAGTCTGATGACATAGCTAAAAAACAGCAAAAATCAAAATGAAATATATGACTGCAACTCCAGGGGAGGAGGGAGGGTCGTGAGGACTGATTCCTGCTGCTCCTGGAGAACACCTGTTACAGGTGAGTAACTACGCTTTCTCCAGGACCAAGCAGGAAGTCAGTCCTCACATATGGGACTCCCCAGCTCTAGGCTACCGTGAACCTAGAGCTGAAAAAATGGCTCCCTCTCAAGAGCCTCAGCATCTGTGATAAGAATTTTCTCTGAGAACGCACCCCGTACGGTAGCCCAACACAAAGGGCCGGAGGGTAGGAGTTGCCAAACCTCAGAGATTATGGAGTACCGCCTGGCCGAAAACACTTTCCCGCCGGGACTCTCTCGCCAGGCAGTAATGGGCAGCAAAAGTCTGGCTTGAAGACCAAGTTGCAGCTGGCAGATGTCTGCCAACGGAACAGAGCAGAGATGAGCTACTGATGCGGCCTTCGCCCTGACACGGTGAGCCGTGACCCAAGCCTGCAAGGGGAGGTTGGCTGCACTGTATGCCCAGGCAATGCAATCTGTTACCCAAGTGGACAATGTACGCTTGGAGACACGTAACCCCATCCTATTAGGGTCAAAGGAGATGAAGAGCTGAGTAGCCCTGTACTGAAAATGGTTTCCTCCCATCACAAATCTGAGATATTGTCTGTGGTCTGGATGGATGAGGATGTGAATATAAGCATCCTTTAGGTCTAAGGAGCATAGCCAGTCTCCCTGCTGGAGGTAGGGCAGCAGTATCCCAAGGGTAAGCATCTTGAACTTTTTCCTCTCCAGAAACTTGTTCAGATTTTGCAAGTCTAGGATAGGTCTGAGGCCTCCTGTTCTCTTTGGTACTAGGAAGTACCTGGAGTAGAAGCCTTGCCCTTCCAGGTGGTGTGGTTCCACTGCCTGTTCCTTTAAAAGGACTTGCCAACTCCTGAAGGAGGAGGTTCCTGTGCAGAGGGAGTCTTGGAGGCTCCCCTGGATAGTAGGAAGGGGGTAGTTGGTGGAAATGGAGCATATAGCCATTCTGGACTATGCTCAGTACCCAGGTGTCCCCTGTGATTGCTGGCCACCTGTAGGTGTACATGGTCAGAGGGACCCCCTGTGCTGAGTGGAGCCACCGGCGGAGGAGAGGCTATGCTGTGGAAGTCAAAACCCTGCTCCCTGCTGTGCAGGAGACTGAGCTAGCGGCTTGGGGGTTTTCTGCCTACAGGGCCCATGCCCTGCCCCTTGGCCTGCTGGCCCTTTTGGGGAGCTGGAGAAGCCTGATACTGAGGGTAGGTTTTGTAGGCAGCACCCTTCCTCGGGAAAAAAGGGCTTCTTCCCTGAGCCCTTCTTTTTATGAGAAGGGGCAGAAGTCTTTCTGGACAGTCTTGTCCTGGTGAGAGTCTCGGTCTCGATTTCTGCAGCCTTCTCACTCATGGGTTTGCCGAATAGGTTGTCACTTCGGCAGGGGACATCGACCAACTTGTCCTGTACCCATGACTCCAGTTCCGACGACTGTAGCCAGGCCTGATGGCATGCACTGATGCCGGCCACGACTACCCGGGCTGAAGCCTCGAAGCCGTCATAGGCTGCTCGAGAGATAAACTTCGAGCACTCTCGGATCCCTGAAGACAAGGCTTTGAATCTCTGCAAGGGTTCATCGGAGAGGCCAGCCGAGAACCCGGCAATCTCCTTTGCCAGATCCCGTAAGTACATGCCCATGTACAGCTGGTACGTCTGGACACGGCAAGAGAGCATAGAGCCCTGGAAGCACTTTCTACCAAGGGCATCCAGGTTCTGGGCCTCCCGGCTAGGAGGCACCGAGACGTGCATCTTCTGACTTTTCAGCCTGTGCATGGCCGATTCCACAACCATGGAGTTGTGCGGTAGCTGCGCCTTTTCGAACCCAGGGCTCTTATGGACTCAATAAATGGAATCGACCCGCTTGCTCCGAACCGGCGCCGAGGTCGGTGCTTCCCACATACGGAAGAGCAGCCATTCCAGCATCGGAGGAACCGGAACAGTAAAGGCTTCCTTCGGAGGAAAATCATACTGGAGGGCATCGAGCTGTTCGGCTCGAGGCTCCTCCTCGGCGTCCGCCGGGAATGCCAAAGCCTTGGCCATGTCCCTGACAAAATCCGAGAACCAGGTATCCTCCGGGGGGGGGGGGGGGACCTTCTCCAAGGCTCAGACTCCGGGGAGTATGACAGGACGCCCTGGGTCCGGAAGGTGTCAGGAGACTCCTCGTCCTCCGTCTCCCACGCCGACTCCTCTGAGAAGGAGTCAAGCGGCTCCGGCCGTGTGGGCCTCGATGCCACCCGCCCCGATGCCGAGGGCACCGGCGTCGACGACCTCAGCCCCAAAGGGAGGTCGAGGGAGAGTGTGGCCGAGGATCGACTCGAGACTTGATTGAATCGAGGATCGGCTCGGCCTCCGGGGTCGACTTAGACGTCGAGGTCCCGGTGGTCGGGGCAGATGCATCGGTCAGACCGGCGATCAGTACCCGCTCCTGCTCCATGAAGGCAGCCAGGCTGCTCTCCAGGGCCTTCAGCCTGAGTCCGAGCTCAGAAGACTCCGCAGCCCATGACTCGGGCCCCGACATCGGTTCTCCCGGGGGAGAGTCCATGAGGACAACAGAAGTTACCTGACTCGGGGACTCCGGCTCCAGGCGAGGTTGCTTGGTCGGCCGCTCCAACTCCAAGAGCCTGGAACGGTGGTCAGGGCTGCGCGACCTGGTCCTCAAGGATCCAGGTGCCTCCACTGATGCCGCCCTCATGAGCTTCTTCTTCCTTTTGTGCTCCCAGGTGGGAGACCCCCTCTCAGAGGACCCATGACGCCACTCGGGGTCAGACTCCCGAGATGTCGAAGCCTCTGACGAAGTCCAGCCCCGGCTGGACGCAGACTCCGAAAAAATTCTTTCACGTTGATGCTGATGGCTCCGAAGCGCCTTCGACGACATCTTGGCGCACGGGCCACAGACTAGCGGGTTATGGTCGGGCCCGAGGCATCAGCGGCAGCAGTCGTGTGTGTCGGTGAAAGACATAAGTTTCTTACACCGATCACATTTTTTGAACCCACTGGCAGCCATGGGGGAAAAAGGTCCCCTGCAAGGTCAAAAGACTGGGCTGCCAGTGAAAATAACAGAAAAAGTGCAAACGCTAGTCACAAAGGACAAAAACGGAAAAAAGAAGTTCCGGACTCGATACCGGTGTACCAAGCCCAGGCGGGAAGGGGAACTGGCATCAAACCAGATAAAGAGATGCGAAAATCGCAGAAAAAAAATCAACTTTTTCCCAGGTGACACAAACTACAACTGTTGGGCTCTGCAGAAAAAGAAAGACTGAGCAAGATGGCATCCTTGGGCGGGAAGGGGACCGCGCACGCGAGCTGCATTCCCAAAGGCTTTCTTTGAAAGCTGGGGAAATGCTCCGCACGAGGGCTCCGTTGGCGTCGACATCACCCATATGTGAGGACTGACTTCCTGCTTGGTCCTGGAGAATGATCCTACCACTTCTAGAACAGGGCAGGGGGCAGCATAGCACATGCTTGCGTTGCCAGTGCTGCACTCTCGGGCTGCTGGCGACAACCGTAGGAAGCAATTCCCTGGTGGCCCAGCAACCCAATCCCCCTACCCGCCAGTGGTTTGACAGCATCGGGGACCGATCCCCCGATGCTGTCAAACCACTGGCAGGTGGGGGGATTCCCACCATTGCAGCGCCGGCATCAGGATACAGTTTTCAGCCAAGTTCGGTGAACCAGGCCCATGGCAGAAACTGGTTCGCCTGAACTGGGCCAAACTGGCTGAATCCCACCACTGTATGTGCCTTTCTCCAGTCCTCTATGACTACTCGTGACTCTAAAGAAGCATTGAAAAGTGGAGTACTGTACTAGAACTTAGCATAATTTTCTAATTCTGAGTGGCACATCATGTTTTTTTGAGGCAAAAATTGGGAATACTTACTAGTACGCTAGTAGACAAGACTGCTCTGAGGCTTCAGGAGAGACCTGGGAGCCTTGTCAGCAGTATTTTCAATTACCCAAGCCCTTTGATTGGATATCTTGAAATTTCAGGGGACAACTTCCAACTGACTGTCAGGCTTGTAAGGTTCTATGCTAGCTGATGAAAGGAATGTGTTGCAAGGCTCAGCTTGTGATATCTTGTTTAATATTGTGATACAGTAGCCGGTGTAGAGCCCATGATAATAGGTGAAAAAGAAGAATTTACCTTGGAGCCTGATAGGCAGCAAACACACTCAGCTCACAGGAGGCAAAAGAGCAATAGAATAAGTTTACCATACACTAGTCCTGACGTAGCAGGAAGGTTAAAAGCTAATCAGGATCACCTGTCCATGAAAGCACAGGCAGCGTGCAAAGGACATGAGGATAAAAGCTGCTGGGTAAATCCAGGAAAAGCCAGTGGGGGCAGCGACCTGGGAGGAGTGAGCAACCAGCCTGAGAGCAGACGTCACACAGAAGGAGGCCTGCTGAATCAAGGAAGCAGTAGGTGTGGCCCGGTAGCAGGAAGCAGCCGGGGGAAAAACTTCTCAGGAACGTGGCCATAGCACTGCTCAGACTGCTGGTAGCTGAAGGTCCCGGGAAGGAGCTGTCTGTAGCCCAGAGAGAGGAGCCAGGACAACAGAGAGAAGGTGGGAACCTAGCTTTAAGAGAGAAAAAGCTAAGAACTCTGTTTTATCTGAAGGGCCAGGGCATGGCATAAGAAGTAAAGTAAATGCTGGGAGCTATGACGTAATTCCTCATTACGGGAGAGAAAAAAAAAGCCAGAGGGAAACTGTCACAGTATCAGGTATTCAAAACACTGCTTGAATAGAACAGTTTCCTGATAAGCTAACCAGTGCCTCACAGAGAGGGTTTTACAATGTAACCAGCTATGAGGATTTTAACCCACCTGCAACCCCGGAGGATTGTGAACTGATGCAGTGGGAAAATAATAGCTGTAGCCTTGAACCCACACCAATGGACTGTATGTTATGTTTCTCTGATGATATTGAATCATTGTGCTAAACAAGTGGGCAGAAGCTCTGTAAAAAATACCAAAGGAAAAGAACATATTTTTCTTTGAAGCAGCTGTTTTTGTTCCTGGTTTTGTTATATAAAAGGAAATCCGTAGGGAAGGGGAAATAACGCCCTATTCTTATTTTGCCTTAATTACTCGACTGCAGACTGTTATTGTGCTAGAAGGCAACTTGATCCTCGGGGCCCTAGGCAGCTGCCTAATAGGGACCGGGCGAGGAGTCACAATATATCAGAAAAAAATGATTATTTGGGGGACCTAATTTAACTTTCTCCTCTTTGTTCACAAAGCAATTCACACAGGTGATCTTGTTGATCAGGTTTGTCTTTACACTCCCCCTCCTCACCCTTCGTTCTGTCCACACCAACCGCATGTTTCTCCCCTCCCCTTCCCAGGCCCATTTGGAGTCCACCTGTTCCTCTGCTTTTTATTTCCTTGGCCCGAGGCTCTGGAACTTGCTCCCCCTGCCCTCTGTCTAGAACACTCTCTTACTGCATTTAAAGCCAAATCGAAAACCCATCTCTTGTGTCTTGCTTATGACCTACCCCTTTCCCTCTCCCCCCTTTCCCCCCTCCCCATTGATGCATTGTCCATTGCCCATTGCCCCTTCCTACCAGAGCCCCTCCCACCCTCACTGTTTGATTCTTATTCCTCTTTGACCTTTTTCTTATTCTACTCTCATCTTTTTCTGTTCTGCTTCTTTGATTTTATGGCGTTCCTTTTCTTTTCCTTTCTTGCAGCATTTTTTAATTTTAATTTTATAAGCTTGTATTGTAAACCGCCCAGATACTTTTGTTGTTGGGCGGTATATTAAGTTTTAAAATAAACATAAGCATTAGTTGCAAGCTCACAAAGACAAGAGATTTTATTGATAGCTTAACTGAAAATATGTTATTGTATGGGGTTAGTTTGCTTTAGGGATGTGCTGGTGTGGGGGGGGGGCCGACAGAAGGGTCTAGGGGGCCAAGAATCCTGAAGGAGATGGGGTAAGGTGGGATGGGGACATTCTCCTACATTGGACGAATGGCTACAGGTTAAAAAGATGAAAGGGAGAATTGAGATGAGTAAGTAGGGGCAGGAGGATTGGGGTTGGGGGCTTCAGGGTAGGTAGGCTAAGAGACAACCCGTTTGGTTTAGTGGGGGATAATTGTGTGATTGGGTATGTGTGTGGATGAGTCCAGGAGAAGTTGGGATGGGCTGGGTACCCTGGTTTGTGTTAGATATCTGTGATCTCCAGGCACTTAATGAACTTATAGCTATTACTCAGTCTTGGGCTAATGCGGTAGATATTTTGGAATGTGTGTGGTAAAAACTCACCTATTAAGAGATATAGGGCTAATTTTCTAAGGCATTTACACGAGTAACTGCTCTAGTTACCCGTGTAAATGCCTTAACAGGGAATTTTCAAAGGCACCTACACAGTAATGCCTTCGAAAATTCCCTGGTTTGTCCCTTATGTGCCCCGATGCTATGTGGTTAGCATCAGGATGTGTCGGAGGCGTTCCAGGGCAGTTGGGAGGCGGGCCATGGCGCTACCCATGTAGCACCAATTTTCAATGCTACACAGTTAACACGCTGCGCCTTAAAGGTAGGTAAGAGAAACCCTTGCCTATCTGTAAGGCATCAGGGCTAACCGTGTAGCATCGAAAATCGGTGCTACACAGGTAGCTCCTGCGCTCTCCTAGCTGTGCGGCGATACCCACAATTTTTGATACTGGGGCCACATATGACCCCAGCATGGAAAATTTGAGTTAGGCAGGAGGGGGCAGGCTATATGCCGACATGGAGCATAGCACCACCTAGATCAAAATCGGGCCCATAAAATATTGCAAACCTTGAAAAGACATAAAAGCAAATGTGTTTCTTGCAAGACACTCGTTTAGATTATGTTGAGCACCAGAAACTGAAGAGGGGGTGGGTTGGTGTAGTATAGCCTGCATCGTCTGGGACATGCAAGGCTGAGGTAGCTATCTTAGTGTCAAAAACAATCACCTTTGAACTCTTACAGATTAATGAAGACCGGGGGGGGAAGGTACCTGCTCATCCATGCCAAGTTGCAAGCCATTGAGAAGTTGGTAGGGTTGTTTTATGCATAACACAAAGGGGCTTCCTTGCCTGAATATCATGATGGCTTTTGTGGACTCTTGGCGGGCATTCCATTCAAAAGAGCGAAACAATACCCATGCTTCTAGGGCAGGCTGCTGTTTGACCCATATTGACTATGTTCTCCTAATAATACGTTTCACAAAGTGGCAGAGGTCAAAATTGGTTCAATAAATGTGTCAGATCATGCCATGTCCCCATATGCATTATGAAGAATACAACTGACCATTTTAGTAACCGTCTCTGTACCGACTCCATCCTGTTTATATCCTTTTGAAAGTGTGATTCCATAATTACACACAGGACTCCAAACAGTACTGCATACACCTCCTTGAACATCTACTCTATTGCAGATTTTGGTATCATCTACAAAGAGGTACGCCTTATTCAAAAGCCCTTCTGCAATATCATTTATAAAAATGTTTTTTAAAAATATTAGACCAAGGACAGATCCCTGTGGCACACTACTAGTATCATCATTCTCTTCAGAGTGAACTCCAATTACCTGTACCCTTTGTTGCCTCCTACTCAACCAATTTCTAATCTAGTTGGTCACTTTAGGGTCCATCCCTAAGGCACTCAGTTTATTTATAAGTCAACTGTGCAGAACTTTGTGAAAGACTTTATTGAGATCTAAATATACCACATCAAGCACTTTCCCTCAATCCGACTCATCTTTCACTCCATTACAAAAGTGCCTAAAATTCATTTTTTAGTTTAATCTTTACTAAGGAAAAATTCAGAACATTAACACACCTGTTACTAATTTGATTATAATATACCTGTCGAACTTGACAGCTGGCTTTCACTTGCTGACTTGATCATCTTGCTATCAGTGTTCACAAATAAGGGCAGTTCTGGAAACTGGATAGGTTTCTCTTCCTCCTGCACTTTATGTTGTTCTTGTAACTTGCTGTGATTCTCGATAACTTTGTGTGCGGTTTCCATCACTACCTCTGTATTTAGATTCTCAGCTGCCATGGTAAGGAGTTCATCATCATCATCATCCCCTGGATCCCAAGCATCACTTGTATTGCTTTCAAACTCTTGGAAGGAGGTGATTTTCTTTGATTTCACTGGTGTTGATCCTGGTGGTTTAGGAGCCGTTTTGGTTATGCTAAAATACATATGGCACAGAGATATTAGTATTAATATTTTGATCAAAGATGATCAATCTAATAGAGACAAGAATGTTTACTTTCACTTTTATTTTAATATTGATTCAATTTTTTGCAATTAACAGAGGTAATAACAACCCACAATAATTATAATCAATTCCAGAAAATAATTTTATGTTACCTGCAATTTCAACCAGTTAAAATTTTTGACAGCCAAAAATTTAGGACCACTTTTGTGCATTCTTGTAACAAAGCTTATATAAATAGTTTGCATATGAAAATGTAGGCTTGACACAGCAGCAGATTCAATCTGAGAAGCCTGTGGTAAAGAAAGTACAAGCAGTAGCAGAGCCTCTAGCTCAGGCGGGCCCCAAAATTACAAGAACATATTTGCGATGAAATGATAATTGTAAAGAATGTCCAAGTAGAAATTACTTCAGCATGCTCAGCAACAATTTCAATATTTAATAAACTTAAGTAATAAACAGAAATTTTATTAGGGCAAAGCAAACAATGAAAAGACTTTTAAGAACAGATTCAAGTATGAGGAAGACGTAGAACAAGGCAAAAAAAGTACAAAAGGTCTTTAATTCCATTTTCTTGTACAGTTCTGAAATAATAGATCTTTTGCCCAGTGATTTAATTTCCTGCTAATATAGGAAGGGAAAAAAGTCATAGAAAAATATGCAAGCACAAAATTTTGCTGCATTATTTTTCTATAGTTTATAATACCTTCTGGAAGTTGCAGGAAATTAAATCTTTGAGTCACAGTATTATTTCAAAACTTCAAACAAACTGACTTGAAGGCTTTTTTTCACATATAAGCTCTGCTTCTGCCTGAAACTTTAATCTCGCCCTCTTACTACACACTGACATTCACTGCCAAAGGTATGTTTCCATATGATTTTGATGAAACGTTTTATATGAAAAGGCATCAAAATATGAAACTTGCCTGTGACTACAAAAATATTAAAAGTCTAATTATGTCTGCTAGGGTTAACGTGTATACTAATATAGGGGGGGTCATATATCAGTGAACCTGACAAAAATATAGTCGTTGATGACAGCATGGCACAGAGCGGTAGAGGAAGTTTTAAATAAACAAACACCGACCAAAATGGCCCAGTAAGATGGTTCGATTTGTAACGCTCCATACAGATTTTCCACCCCCCCCCCCCACACCTTTGTTTAGATTTATAACTGCCATAACATGCAGGCTACCCTCATTCTTTCTGATGATAGAAAAATTATTTGAAGGGGATGGGGCCCCATTAATATGATATACCACAGCCCCATACTTCTCACCAGGAGATTGGAAATGATACTCTTGAAATAATAGTAAGTCAAATAATATCTGCATGTCTAACTTTTCAGGTTTGAGTTCACAATATGAAATCTATTTTGTACTGTATGTTCATTCTAATTGTAGCAGGTTATGCAGAACATAATGACAAAAAAATCCTACAAAAGAGTACCAGAATGATGGAAAATAAATCAAATTATATAAATGTTTTAAGGAGACAAAAACTATTTGTAATTCAGAAAAAATTAAGCACTTTTATATCTCATGAAAAATTTTTCAAATGATAGGAGACTCATGTCTTCATGAAGACATACTTTCATTGACTTTTATATCATTACCCACATCAAACAATTAGTGTGATGCAACATGTAGCAGAAGGAAACGCATGGATATCCAAGTTTGTTTCTCCGTCTTCCCCCCCTACCAGATGTTCATATAACAGAGCACGACTCCAGGCCCAGTCAGTCAGGGAAGTATTTTGGGATGAGAGGAATGCACACAGATGTCCTATTGGTACTGCCCATATCTCTCTCTCTCCCCCCTAGGAAGATTATGAGGTGCAGTGCAGCAGGCCTCCAAGTCTTCTGCAAATCAGGGAACTGAACGTACAGTGTGCTACTCTTTCCCATATAAACATGATTGGTGGTTTTACTTTACATTAAATTTTAAAAACTGAACATATAGATCACAGAAAAACATGAGAACGTATTTGTCTGTAAAGATATTCTAATTCAACTGATCCTGCTCACATAAAATTTTACTTCTACCTGTTGCTGTGAAAAGAAAAAGGCCGCGGGGCAACGTACCCGATGGCCATGTGTAACCGGGGAGTGGCACGGTGTGTGGTCGCGGCGCATGGAGGGCCTCGGAGGAGAGGAGGCATGCCGGGAGGAAAAGGGACAGCGTCCTTTAAATTAATTGGCTCCCGCGGAGTGATTGAGCGTGGCGGGAGCCAATGAAGAGCTGGGAGGCCTCTAAAGGGAAGGGGCAAGTACAGAGGGTCGGCGGCGACGGCCGTCTTCATCCGGCAAGCTGGTGAGGAGGAACGTTGCTGAGGTTCGAGCTGTCGGGTGTTCAGGTGCAAGGGTGCAAGCCGGTGAACCAGTCTCCAGACAGATTGTGAGCAGCGCGGCAGGCATCGACCGATCATCCGGACAAGTGGTAGAAGACTGCAAGTGGGAAAAGAAGCATGTGCAGAGCATAAGGAGACCGATTGTCAGTGTTTCGGAGGGCATTTGGTCAGGACACGTTGCTTGGATCTCCACTTGTAAACAGCAGGTAGGGCATAGAGAATCAGACAAGTGTCTGTATGAATATTGTGTGCAATTCTGGTCACCGTATCTTAAAAAGGATATAGCGATTTTAGAAAAGGTACAGAGAAGAGCCACCAAAATGGTAAAGGGGATGGAAGGATACTCCTATGAAGAAAGGCTAAAAAGGTTAGGGCTCTTTAACCTGTAAAAGAGACAGCTGAGGGGAGATATGATAGATGATAAATTAATGAACGGAGTGGAACGGGTAAACGTAGATCGATTGTTTACCTTATCAGAATATAGAAAGACTAGGGGACATGCAATGAAGCTACAGGGTAAACTATTTAAGACTAATAAAAGAAAATATTTTTTTACTCAACGTGTAATCAAACTATGGAATTTGTTACCGGAGGATGTAGTAAAGGCTGTTAGTGTAGCTGGGTTTAAAAAAGGTTTGGACAAGTTCCTGGAGGAAAGGTCCATAAACCATTATTAAGAAGTGACCGAAGATATCAATGCTTGACCCAGTACAAGCATTGTGGAACTTGTGTCTCTTGGGGAAACTGCTAGGTACATATGACCTAGATAGGCCACTGTTGGAAACAGAATACTGGGCTTGATGGACATTGGTCTGACCCAGTATGGCATATCTTATGTTCTTAAGTCTGGGGCAGAATGATAAGGGTTTTAGATTAAAAATAATAAATATATATTGTGATCCCCTAGCCTGGGCCCAAGGGCTTACAGGCGTAGGGTCGCCTTTGTATGTCCTTAAATGAAGCTTTACTATTTGTTCCCAGCAAAGAACTCTGGGATTTGTAGTTTGGCTATTTGCATTCAAAGACAAAGTAGTTGTGCAACCGTTGGTTGAGGCAAACAAGAATATTTATTTTTTTGTGGGTTTCCAAAACGCATTAATGTTCTGAACACAGGTAAAAGGATACTTCTCCAACACAAAGAAACAAGGATACTGGAACTGAGGAAAACTGAACGCAAAGCTTTCTGACACAAGCTGCTGTCTTCATTAAACAAATTAACACCTCACAGCACAGCTTTGTTTAAGCACGTTCAGCAGAGGTAAACTTCTTCTCTTAACCAAAACTTCTTTACTTTGGGGGAATGCTTATTAGATACAAAAGCTGGTTAAACATTTCTTTTCAGCAAACATTTCTTTCTTTAGCCCTGCTCTCAGGTTTTCAGACTTCCTTAAAACATAGAGAGCAGTCCATCGGAGACACCTCCGAGCTAGACTGTGACTCACAGAAATCAACCTGTATAGGTTCTTGGGCTATAGCTTGCTTGTCACTTTCTCTGGCTTCAAAAGCTTGTTCAAACTTCTTCCCTTGTAAGAACTTACAGAATTCATTCCATAACTTTTCTTTCTGAGAGGGAACACTTACGTTAGGAGAGTGAGCTTTCCTACCCTGGAACACCTCCGTTAAAGTCTCTATGTTGTTCAAATCCACTTCCCTGCTTTCGGCTGGGCTCTGGCTCTTTCCATAAAGAAGCGTATGCACCCACCTTCTAGCAGTTGAAGATTGCAACACGGGGTCTAGAACACTGGACGTTGGAACTTGTTCTATGTGGGCTGTAACCTTCCCAGCTAGGCGTCTGCTGGCTTCAGCTTTAGGAGTATCATTCAGAGACAGTGTGCTTCCCTTTTCACTGGTACCATCCAGCAGCTGGAAGACAGACTTCCCTTGTCCTTCTCCTTTCCTTCTTCTCTGAGCTCTCCCCTTTCTCTGAGGTCTCTCTTCCTCCTGGGAACTCTCTTCTCCCTGGGAACTCCACTCCGTCAGAGATCTCCTCTTACTCAGGGACTTCTCTCCTTCCTTCAGGATTTCTCCTCTGCTCAGGAATTTCTTCCTCCTCAGGTAATCCTCTCCCTTCAGGTAGTTCTCCTCTCTCTGTTCCACCTCCTCCTCAGGGACTTCTCTCCCTTCAGGTTTAAAAACGCTTTTCCTGACTGCCACACCCTTATGTTTGCACATGTGCCTGTAATCAGCCTCCAAGCCTGGCTCTACATCAGAGCTTGGGTGTGGCTTAGCTTCAGCAGAGAGCTGTTTTTTTCTCATGCTTGCTTTTCTCTGTGCAAACCTGGCTTGTCACTCGTTTTAAAGGTACAAACAGCATTTTCTTCTGTTTCCATTTTCTCATGGCAGCTCTCATCACCACAATATATATATATTATATATATATAAATAAAATAATAATAAAAGCAAATAATCAGAAGGTTCATTTAAAGGCTTACAAATGCCTCCTCGCAGGGGCCGTGCGGGATGGGGGGAGGGGCAGGAAGGTTAGCGAGGGCGGTGGGACAGCAGGCCACATCTCCACAGGCTGAGCAGGAGGGGCTATTAGGCACATCTGGGGCAGAAGGTAATTTGGGAGTGGGGGAAATGGTGAGAAGGGCTAAGGGGTGGCACAGTAATGTGGCCTATAGTAGGGGGCCTACAAGAGCCGGGAGGTCTAGAAGAGGGCGAGGGGGCCCCCAGACTTGCCTACGCAGGGTAGGGGTGGTACTCGGGCGGTTAGAGATCAAGGTCGCGGTGTACCTTCCAGTGGTGAGCAAGAGTCCCGTCTGGAGTTGGGGTCTAGTGGGCTTATTGAGGCGAATACATACATGCCTAGACTGGGACCTGGTGATAGCAGTGCGAATGGAGCAGGGGCGACTCCTAGGGGAAGGTGGGTAGGTCACGGACAAGGGGTGCCTATTCCTCCAGCATGGAAGGGCGGGACAGGGGTTGGAGGTAGGAGTATGCAGGCTAGTCTAGGAGGGCAAAGTTTAGCTTGCCATGTGGGCTGGCCTACGATGCAAGGTGACTATTATCCGGCAGTCGGACCTGTGGCATGGGAGCATTGGCTGGGAGGAGGACAAGGTCCATCCAGGGCCGAGTGGCTGGGGGCTTGGCAATCCTCCTGACCCTCGGCAGTTTCCCCCCCTTTGTTTTCTTTTTTACCTCCACAGGCACCTCCAGTTTTGCAGCACCCCGTCTGGCAAGGGGTGAGAGGTCAAGTACGAACGGAGAACATGGAGGCGAGATCAACAGCAAGGAGGGGTTTGCTGGAAGAGGCGGCTGCGGAACCTGAAGGAGTGCCTCAGGGTAAAAAGGATCATTAGGAGCCTGCAATTCATCCAATGGCGGCAAGATCCAGGATGGGGGTGGCAGGTGAGTTACCAGCAGAACAAGAGGAGGGGGCTGAGAAGGTGAGGGGTACGCACGAAGGTGTGGGGGGAAAGGCGCGAAAAAAAAGGAAACATTCCCGTCGGTGGCATCATAGCTCAGAGTCCTCCTCCTCATCATCATCATCTGATTCCTCATCATCATTGTCGGGGGCCGAACGGGCTGGGCGGATGGCTAGCAGTAGCGTTACAGTGGGGACCAGGTCGGGCGGGGGATCACCCATGCTAGCTTCGTTTTCGGAATTATGGGAAGGAGTTCCAAGGAATCTGCACCGTAAGATTCAGAAGAGATGCTATATAGACATTTTCCGTCTATTGGAAGGTAGGAAGCGGTCGGGCGAGAGCAAGAAAAAGAAGAAGGAAGATGAGAAGGCAGGTAGGATCAAAAAGGTCTCGCGTAATGTGGTGAACCGGGCAAGAACCTTTTTGCGGCTAGCAAGTGTATGGGGGCATCAGTAGCCAGAGCAATACGGGATGTTGCTGGCCTATGCAGATTCAATTTTGGAGGCAGCACAGACACATGAGGGTTGGGCATGTCTGAACTATGGCGAGAAGTTCCGGGATAAGATGGAGGAGAACAAATGATTGTCTTGGGGGACATAAGACATTAACTTATGGTTGACACAGATGTCGACCAGGTCCGGAGTGGGTGGGAGTTTGGGAGCTACAGGTGGGGTAGCGACTGTGACAGGGCTAGGGCATTCCTTTCGTTCAGGAGGGGTCCCCCCCCCCCCGCAGAGAATGGGGGGAAGTGGAGCAGGAGATATTTGCTGGCGATTCAACAAGTCGTGTCCATTTCCCGACTACAAGTTCCGCCATGCGTGTTCCGTCTGTAGCGGAGGACATTCAGCTGTCAAATGCGTTAAAAAAGGGGTCGCTGCTATCTTTATCTTTATCTTTATTAAAACATTTGATCAACCGCTACTGCCGAAGCATAGAGCGGTGTACAATAAAAAGGTTTATACTGCAAATCATAGAAAAGAACGCCATAAAATGAAAGGAAAGTAAAAGCCAAGCACATAAAGATAAAACACCCCCCTGCTAGTCCCCAAGCAGTAATGACTTAATTAGCCTGGCTTCGACACCAATATGGATTGAAGCCTTAAGGCCGTGGCTTTGGCAATACCGAGGTGGAGGGACAGGGAGGTGCTCGAGGGGGGGTTTCAGTATGGTTTTGTTATACCAGTGCAGGGAAGGGTAGGTTCGTCAAAAGCTTGAAATTCCTTCTCGGTTAGGCGTTTTTCCCACATTGTGAAGGATAAGTTGAGGGTGGAGTTGGAATTGGGCAGGATCGCCGGTCCATTTACTGAACAGCCGTTTTCGAACTTTGTGGTTTCCCCGTTGAGAATCATACCTAAAAAAAAACCTGGGAAGTTCCGGTTGATTCATAACCTGTCTTTCCCGGTGGGAGCATCAGTAAATGATCATATCCCGGAGGAGCTGTGCACAGTGCGATATGCTTCCTTTGATTTGGCAGTTGAATTGGTTAGAAGATGAGGTCCCGGGTGCTTGATGGCAAAAGTGGACATTGAATCAGCTTTTCGTTTGCTGCCAGTGCATCCGTCAGCATTTTATTTGCTAGGGTTTTGTTTCGAGGGAAAAAGCTATTTCGACAAATGCATGCCTATGGGCTGCTCAGTTTCTTGCGCCTATTTCGAAAAGTTTAGTACTTTTATGCATTGGGCTTTGGTCAAGAAGGTAGGATGTGCGAATATGGTGCATTACATGGATGACTTCCTGTTCATAGGAGAGGCTCAGTCAGCCAGGTGCCAGGAGCTGTTAGAAGGATTTGTTGAATTGTCCCGTTTATGGGGTGTTCCATTGGCTGCAGGTAAAACGGAGGGCCCTTCTACGAGTATCACATTCTTGGGTGTAGAGCTTGATGCAGTTGAGATGGTCGCTCGCTTACCTGTAGAGAAGGTATTGCGGCTTTGGGTGTTAGTGGCAAATGTGTTGGTGTCACGTAAGATAATGTTGAGAGAAATGTAGGCCTTGATAGGCTCTCTGAATTTTGCTTGCAAGGTTATCCCGATGGGTTGGGTGTTTTTACATCAGTTGTCGGCAGCTACATCTGGAGTGCGTAAACCTCATCACCGTATTAGGGTGTCGAGGAGTATTCAGGCGGATTTGGGAGTCTGGGATGTATTTTTGAAGGACTTCAATGGGACTTCGGTTCTGATGGAGGCGGAGATCTCCAGCTTTGACTTACAACTATTTACGGATGCAGCTGGAGGTGTGGGATTGGGCATCTATTTTGGTGGTTCTTGGTGCTCGGGTGGCTGGCCGCAGGAGTGACACGATGCGGGTTTAACCAACAATATAGCCTTCCTGGAGCCGTTTCCAATTTTAGTGGTATTGGAGCTGTGGCCTGACAGGCTATGTAACCGCAAAGTAGTTTGGTGGTGCGATAATGCAGTGGTGGTCAGCGTGATTAACCATTATGCGCCTCGCTGCATGCAAGTAGCAGCATTAATGAGGGACGTGGTGTTAGCCTGTTTGTGTTTGAATGTGTCAGTGAAGGCCCGTCATATCCCAGGTAGCACTAATAAGATTGCCGACGCTCTTTCCCGTTTCAAGTGGGACCTGTTCCGGACTCTGGCACCAGATGCGGATGCCAAGGGAGTGATGGTCCTGGAGCAATTATGGCAAATTGGCCTGCAGAAATGCTGAATCTGCTGCGGAGTCTGGTGTCAACGGCGACATAGTTGGCATATTGGCGAGGCTGTGACAGAGTGGTTGACTTCCTGGTGGCTCGGGGATGGCAGCCAGGGCAGGTGTCGGATCAGCTCATAGGGCAATATGTTATTTATGCAAAGGCCTCAGGGGCTTCAAGAGCAACAGTGCGGACACAGTGCAGAGCAGTGGGCTGGGGCTTCCCGGTTGGGGGGTTCGTGACTCGCAGACTGTTGCAGGGGTGGGAGCGATCTCAGTCAACTCCGGGTGACGGCAGGAGGCCTATTACACATGAATTGCTCTCGAGGCTATGAGCAGCTTTACCCCTGGTGGCGGTGTCTCCTTATGAAGCCACTCTGTTTCAGGCAGTTTTTTGCTTAGCATTTTTTGACACCTTCCGAGTGGGTGAGTTGGTGGCAGACTCCAGCCGGTCCATTGCGGGGAGTGGTTTGCGGAACAGCAGGTGCTGGTGTTAGAAGGACAGCTCCGAATACTGCTAGCAAGATCCAAGATTGATCAGATGGGAAAAAGAACGTAGGTGGTTCTGAAGATGATTGGCGGTTCTCCAACATGCCCGGTGGCATCCCTGAGGGCATGCTTGGGAGTGCGGCCGGCGGCGGATGGATGGCTCTTTCTGCATGAGAATTCTCGCCTGTTGACACGATTTCAGTTTGCGGCAGTGCTGAGGATGTCTCTGCGGCATATAGGCAAGGATCCTCATCAGTTCGCCCCACATTCCTTCCGCATTGGCACAGCAACCAGTGCAGCAGCAGCTGGGCTACCTGAACAAGAAATACAGCGCATCAGCAGATGGCGTTCTCAGGCGTTTCAGGGCTATGTGCGTCTATGAGTGGGAGAGCCTAGTTACCAGATACAGCTGCTGTCAATTTTCTTTTCAGATGGGGGGACAGAGTCCTTGTATTTGCTGGTTGATCGGTCACTCGTTCGTTCATTGGGCTGGTCAACGAGCAGTAGTGTGGCTGGTGGGGCCTAATATCAGACTCGATGCTACGGAGGTAACCGTCCTATGGCTGGGCGAGCGCGGTCTTCGTTGGACACAGCTTTTGCCTTTGCTTCAGCACCACGGGCGTGATAAGGGGTTGCCTTCAATGATATTGCTACATTTGGGAGGCAGCGACCTCGGTTCATGGACTTGTAAGCTATTGATAAGAACAGCGAAAAGGGATCTGGTAGAAGTGCTATGAATGTTTAAAGATGTAGTTTTATTGTGGTCCGATATTATTCCAAGGCCTGCATGCTGGGACCAGCAGTGGTGGTCACGGGGATTGACAAAGATCAATCGCCAGATCGGACGCTAGGTGTGTGAGCAGGGGGGTTATCAAATCATGAATCCCTGGGTTGAGATCGAGTGTGCAGGTTTGTATAGGCAGGATGGAGTACACTTATCCCCAGTAGTTGTAGACTTGCTCCTCAACGACTGGCAGGAGGCCTTGGAATATGTTATTCGGCGGGAGGTTCGCTGATCGCAGCTTGGTATGGGGGGGGGGGGGGGAGGCGGCACAGGGACGTTGAGGTCGCCTGAGCCGGTGGCAGGATCCCAAAGGGAGCCGGGGTCCGGAGCCTTAGGCAATACTTAGGGCGGGGGTGGGGTACCCCCGACTCGGACAACCCCTGAGTGGCTTTTGCTAATAATATGGCGAAGCCGGAAGATGGGGTGGGTATTTAAGACAGCCGTGGGCCTGTCCGTGGCGGAAGCGAAAATGAAGTCACCTTGCTACTCGCATGGCTGGTGAGGCATTGTTCCGCTAACTTGATGGTTATGAGGATTGTTGTTGGAAATGATGTTGGATAACGTTAAAATGTTAATAAAGCTGCGACCAGTTGAAGTCCCAATGTTATTGTTGTGTTTTTATTGGAAAGCTGGAGTGAGAAAAATGTAAGGGATGGGGTGGAAAAGGGGGGGGGGGGCAATTGGTTGGGCTTTGGGGAAAGGGAGCACAGTGTCCGTCGTACCTCGGTTACTAAAAGCTTGAAGTATTTTTCAGTCAGAAATAATTGTGCCTAACATTACAGGCATCAAACTATAAATCTGAAGTTTATCCTTAGGTTGGGCACTGCAGGCATACCTCTATGCAGTTGTTTTAATATTGCATTTCAACCATAAACTAATACTGCACATGACAAGAAAATGAATTGTTTATACTTGTAGCTATGATTAAATATTAGTAATAACAATCTAGAAACAATATTTGAATCATATTTTCTTATATTAATTATAGTTTTATTATATTTTATTCTAGAACTTGAAAATCTGGCTAGACCCATAATTAGTAATCCTATCCAAATTGCTGGTTATATAAATATTGAGCAATATGTATGCAATATATAATTTATTGAAGTACATTAAATGTTCCAATCATATATGATAGAAAGAAAAATGTATTATATTGTACAAAGTCTCTAATACTTTATTTTCTACATACTAAAGAGGCCTAGAAAAGAAGTAGCATAGCAATAATCGGCACAGGTCAATTGATAGCCAATTTTAGTCTTCAGTCAACATCTAGAATGTTAAATTGGCAGTGCAGACTAATACAAGGCACAAAGGTTTATATATGATCACCATTTATTCAAAATCATAACAGGACCACTTTGGCTGTTCTGCTGTTTTATTTATAACATTAAAATTCTTGTAACATATTAGATTCCAGTTGTGACAAACATGAAGGAGGAGCTAACCTTTCATGTTCATCATCTCTCGCCCTGGAAGGATCACTAATTATTTTCACAACTCTCTCAAGTCATTTTAATTTAATTTAACACGTCTATTCTGATTTGATCAGTAAAGAAAAGGAAGAGGCAGATACAGGTCACACATGGAGCTCCAAGAAGGTAATCTAAGTAATAACCAGGAAATATTTTTCACAGAAAGGGTAGTGGATGCATCAAATGGACTACCAAAAGTAGACACAAAAATAATAAAAAAAATTGAAAAGGGGTTGAAATAAACACAAAATCTCTTAATGACAACAAAATAGTAGCAAAAGCAACAGGACAGCCTGCATAGAATAGCAGTTCAGCTCAAAACAGGAGTAAAATGATTATACTTTGCTTCCCAAAAGGCATGCGGAGTAATCTGCATAGGACAGCAATTGCAACTCTCAACAAAATGGCAAGGGAAGGGGCCAGCTTGAAGCAATATAGTAGCAGTTACAAACCCCCTACAAGAGGAAGACTGACCCCTAGCCATTGTAACACGAGACTTGCGCTAGAGTTCATAGTTATCATTTTGAACCCCCCGCAGCACCAGAACAGGAACAGAGGTGGTGTATTCCTTCCCCAGCCCAATAACAACAACAAAGAAACTCCCAAGTGAGTTCTAGAGATGGGGGAAATCAGAGGGGGTGTGTTGGCTTGAGAGGGTGGATGCTGATCCAGGGAGGAATGTGGCTGGGGGAGATCATTTTTAAAAGTTAGTGGAGATTGCATTTGGGGAAGAGGGATCAGCTCACACTGCTACAGGCACTGATGGTGACATTTTACTTACCAGATAATGTATTTTCCTTGAGTCCTCCAAGACCAGTCCAGACAACTGGATTGTGTTCCCCTATCAGCAGATTGGTGGAGACAAAAACAATGAAAAGCCCAGGTTTCAGTGAGATCACTCCCATGCCTCTAAATCCACCTCAGCCACCAGAGACCTCTCCAATATTTGTCCCAAAGCATATGGGAGAACATGGCAAGCCTCCCCATCCTCAATCGTGGACAACAAAGCTGCTACCTCAACTTTCAGGAAGATAAGGGAAAGGCCCTTCTCGAGACCATCCTGTAGAAAGGCTATCAGAGATAGCACCTTGGCCGCCTCAGGAGCCAACTGCAAAGTGCTGCACCATCACTCCAAGAGGCACCAGATCAGCACATATGCTAGCTTGGTAGACCTTCTCAGGGCTCTGAGCAGAGTGGGGACCAACACTGAAGAGTATCTCTTACATGCTAGCCATTGTGGTAGGCGATGGCCTATATAGATGTGAAAGGCCTGTAAGATGGGCCTGGATTCTAACCCCCACCTTCCTGTTGTTAGAGTAAAGAATTAAAAGTTAGAAAAATCAGTCCTATTGCTCAGGCTAGTCTAACAAAGGCACAGTTCTATGTTATGGCTACACTTCTACGGCAAGGTCATATCTAGCTCGAGGAATGCAAAAGTATCCATTTAGTATGGAAGTATTGTGCAAGCTTTGTAATAAACTGATTTTTCTAACTTTTAATTCTTTACTCTAACAACAGGAAGGTGGGGGTTAGAATCCAGGCCCATCTTACAGGCCTTTCACATCTATATAGGCCATCGCCTACCACATTGCCCCCTTTGATTATTCTCACCCTTAATAACAGAGGGTGAGAACTAAATCACATATTACACTCATTGGAAAGCAACCCATCTATCAAGCTCCAGTCCACGCCATTTCTGGATTGGCACATAGGCTTGCTTCCGCATCTGTTCGGCTATGTCTTCGACAACCTGGCCTTCATTATCAATCTGCAAATAACGGTTAGTTAAATTCAATTTTCCATATACTCCACCTTCAGCTGCTAACAAATAATCCAGTGCTAAACAATGTTCAGGAGCGTTTACACCTGACCACCAGGACGTCTTTCTAGTGGTGGCATTATAAAACTTCTGGCTTAGACGAGTAATCTTTATTCCAGTCTGAGTAGTAGTGATGCAGGCTGCACAAGGGGGGAGAGTAAGGCAAAAGTCATACCAAGGGACCCCAAGGTTGTCTTTCTCCCACGGTTTCCACTGCACCCTGGCTCCCACGACGTGTGACAGGAGTAGGGTTGTAGATTCTTAGTCTCTTACAGTAGTGGTTGTCGTCGCAAAGTGGGCTGCAATGGAGTTTCAGGGTCATATACGGAAGTTCAATGACCAAGTTCAGGAGCGGCTGCTGGCTTTACTCGACTGTGATGGATCCAAGGTTCGAGTTCCGCAACTGTAACTGCTGTAGGGGTTATTATGATGACAACTTAAGGTCCCTTCCAATGCCAACGGTGTCTTTCTCCGCTCTGTAATCCACACCGAGACTCCAAGCTTGAGAGGATGTAGAGGTTGATGGGCAGCCGATCTTGTACCCACGTATGAAGACTCTGCAAAACAGAACTTAAAACCAATAGTTCTTGTCTAATAATTTCAGATCCGATCTGTTTCATATCTCCTTTTACAATAGGCGGGGGAGTCGCCCATACAGAATCTCAAAAGGGGAAACTCCTAAAGACTTAGAAGGGGCTAAGTATATCCTGAGAAGGGCTATAGGAAGAACTCAGAACTGGAGCTACTTCAGGTGAACTTCTTGGCAAAGGTTAGATAACTGAGATTTCAGGGTGCCATTCATACGTTCTACTGTTCCTAAATTCTGAGGTCTGTAGGCAATATGCATCTGATAATGTTAATATCTCGGGATCATACTTAATGGACTTGCTACCTGAGGTTATCAACCCTCATTCTTTATACAGGGCCCCATGTGCATGCAAGGTTGTAAGGGCATACTTGGAATCTGTGTACACATTTAGACGGAGCCCTTTTCCTATTGTCAGTGCTCTAGTGAGAGCTGTCAATTCAGCTTTCTGTGCTGAAGTTCCTGGGGCCAGAGCTGTGGACTCAACTACCAGATCAAGGGTCACCACTGCATATCCGGCACAACAATGTCCATTAATGATGATAGGGCTGCTTCCATCTACAAAGAAAGTCCGTTCAGGGTTCTCCAAAGGAACAGCAGTCAAATCCAGGCAACTTGAGAATACAGTGTCCATAGTTTCTAGACAGTCATGATCAGGTGGGGGGGGGGGGGGGTCAAGACCAACTGGTAACAACGCAGCAGGATTCAGAGCTTGACTGACCATCAATTGTACAACATACTTGGATACTACAACATCCATGAATGCGTGAGCCAAAAACTTCCTTTGTGTTCCATGAGGGTCAGAACAAAGTGCGGTACAGTAACTTGAAGATTTTGTCCCAGGGTGAGCTTGTCAGCTTTGCTCACTAAGAGGGCTGTAGCTGCAACAGCTCTCAAACAAGGGGGCCAGCCTTTTGCAACTACATCCAATTGTTTTGACAGATAGGCTACTGGCCGTTGCCCAGATCTAAGAGATTGAGTCAACACTCCTAGAACATTTCCTTGTGACTCATGGACATAGAGACTGAAAGGTATTCTGGACATCTGGTAGACCCAGAGCTGGTGCTAACATCACATCAGAGCGGTTTTTCAAAGATCGAAAGGCTGCATCCCATTCAAGTCCCCATTCCAATGGAGACTTTTCCATTCCTTTGATAGCTTGATACAAGGGTTTTGCTAGCAGCGCAAAATGGGGGATCCATATACGACAGTACCCTGCGGCACCCAAGAAGGCTCTCACTTGCCTCCTGGTGGCTGGAGTGGGAATACTGCATACAGCTTCTTTGTGTTCTCGTCCCAGGCGTCGAATTCCGCTGGACAACTGGAATCCCAGATATTTAACTTGTTTGACATAATCGCGCTTTGGCTCTTGAGACTTTGTAATAATTGCTGCACAAAGGTCCCAGTATCTGGCAAGACGGCTCCCTTCGGTATCCTGAAGATGCGTAGATTTTGCCTTCGGTCCCTGTTTTCATGCTCCCCCATCTTTGGCTCCGGCCAACGCACAGCCCGACAAAGTTTCTCAAGCTCTTTACTGCTTTGCACTTCCCGGTCCTCAAGCTGACCAACCCAGCCCTCTACCTCTGCTACTCCTTCTATTACTGTGGCAAAGCATTCGTCAAATCTAGCAGATACTGTGTCGATTATTTCTAACTTAGAGACCCGTATTTCCGCCAACAACTCTGTGGTTCCTCCACTAGTGCCACTTACTTCATTGACCTTTCCATTCCCGCCAGTTGCCGCCATCTTGGCCTGTGGACTCAGGCTGCTTATCGCTTTGTGCTTTATTTTCTCCACATCACCCATTCTACTGACTTTGTCAGGGTGTGCTCGCAGTGTTTTTGGCATCTTACTGCATTCCTTCTAGCCCTGCAGTAACTTGCAGGGGGGGGGGGAAGAAACAATCGGATTTTAGAGGCACTGGTTAGGAGCCTCGCACATGCACAGCCACTTACATGCCTGCCAGAACCGGACGTCCCCCATTTTGTTTCTTATTCCTATTTGCTGTTTAGATCACCACTACACACTGAACTGAGGATTTCAACATATTTTACACAATCAATGACTCCAAGATCCTTGTCCTGGGTGGTAACTCCTAATGTTGTTGTTGTTAAGTGCCGTTGAATCTGTGTTGACCCTCTGGATAGTTGTCCTAAATTGCATTCGGTCTTCAGTCAGGCAGCTCATTGTTGACAGAGTGGCACCTATAGCTACTGTTATTATATCAAGCCATCTCATTGCTGGCCTTCCCTCTTTTGCGTTGACCTACCTTGCCAAGTATGATGTCTTTCTCCAACAACCTCTCTTTTCACATGAAAGTTTAAGTCTTGTCATCTGAGCTCCTAAAGAAAGCATAGGTTTGATCTCCTCTAGTACTGACTAGTTTGTTCTTCAGGCAGTCCATGGCTTACCCATTATTCTTCGCCGGCACCATAATTCAAAGGCATCAATTTTCTTCCTGAGTATCTTTTTCACTGTCCAACCTTTACATCCATATGACGTTATTGAAAATACCATGGCTTGAACAAGTCAAATCTTTGTATGGAGAGAGACATCTCTGCTCGTGAGAATCTTGTCTAGGCCCTTTATAGTCATTCTGACAAGAGCAACACATCGTATGATGTCTTGGCTG
The DNA here is from genome assembly GCA_033557465.1 of Ichthyophis bannanicus. NCBI lineage: Eukaryota > Metazoa > Chordata > Amphibia > Gymnophiona > Ichthyophiidae > Ichthyophis > Ichthyophis bannanicus. The sequence continues at coordinate 121,627,465 of CM066038.1, read as the reverse complement.
CTTGTTGTTTCTTTATTGATAGTTGATCCAACTATGTTAAAGTTGTCCACTATTTCAATTTCTTCTCCATTAATGATGAACTTATTGATTTTGCCAGTTGTCAAGATCTTTGTCTTAATTACGTTAAGGTGCAGGCCCATTTTAAGACTATGTTACTTGATCTTGAAAAGCAAATGTTTCAGATCGTCCTCACTTTCAGCCAGTAATGTAGTATCATCAGCATAACGAATGTTGTTGATGAGTCTTCCACCAATCTTCACACCTCTGTTGTCTTCTTACAGTCCTGCATCTCTGATGATGTGTTCTGCATATCAATTAAACAGGTAGGGGGAAAGTATGCAGCTTTGTTGTACACTTTTGATGATTTTAAACCATTCTGTTTCTCCTTGTTCCATTAGAACTGTTGCTTCTTGATCAATGTAAAGGCTGTGAAAGAGAACGATCAGGTGTTCTGGTATACCCATGCTTCTTAATGTGGCCCAGAGTTTCTCATGGCTTACACAGTCAATAAAACACATATAGATATCCTTTTATTTATTTATTTATTTACAGTCTTTTTTTTTATACCGCACTATTCGACATCAGTGCGGTTTACATGAAACCGAAACTTATATGGTGCAGGGGGACTGTTCCATATTTACAATAAACAGGTGCTTAAAACTTGGATAAACTGGGGTAACTATTTACATATAGGCTTTTGTTATTCTTTTGTCTTTTCAAGGATCCATCTCACATTTGCAATGATGTCTCTCGTTCCTTGCCCTTTCCTGAATTCTGCTTGCACTTCAGGTAGTTCTCGTTCCAGGTATGGTTGCACTCTCTGCTGAATAATCTTGAGTAGAATCTTGCTGGCATGTGGGATCAGAGCAATTACGGGATAATTTCCACAGTCACTTGCATTACCCCTCTTTAGTATAGGTATGAACACAGATCTTTTCCAGACAGTTGGCCATGATGTTGTCTTCCAAATTTCCTGGCAGAGCCTTGTAAGTATAGTAAATGCTGCATCAGCTTGCTGTAATACTTCAATAGAAACATAGAAACATGATGACAGAAAAAGACCACAAGGCCCATCTAGTCTGTCCTTCCATAACAACAACTACAACAGTCCACTTTTTACCTTTAGAGATCCTCTGTGTTGGTCCCATGCTTTTTTGAATTCAGTTACTGTCCTCATCTCTACCACCTCCACTGGGAGACTATTCCACGGATCCACTACTCTTTCCGTAAAGAAATATTTCCGCATATCACTCCTGAATCTATCTCCCTTCACCCTCATCCCATGTCCCCTCGTAGCAGAACTTGCTTTCAATTGAAAGAGGCTCTCTCCCTGAACATTTATGCCACGGAGGTATTTAAACATCTCAATCATATCACCTCTATCCCGCCTTTCCTCTAAGGTGTACATATTAAGATCCTTAAGTCTGTCCTCATATGCTTTATAATGAAGACTACTAATCATCTTAGTAGCAACCCTCTGCACCGACTCCATCCTGTTCACATCCTTTTGAAGGTGCGGTCTCCAGAATTGCACACCATACTCCAAATGAGGTCGCACCAAAGACTTATACAGAGGCATTATCACCTCCTTTTTTCTGCTAGCCATTCCTCTTCTGTATGCACCCAAGCATCCTTCTAGCTTTTGCCGTCGCCTTTTCTACCTGTTTAGCTACTTTAAGATCATCGGACACAACTACGCCTAGGTCCCGCTCTTCTTTACTGGACAAAAGTACTTCACCTCCTATGCTGTATTGCTCCCTTGGATTGCTGCAGCCCAAATGCATGACCTTACATTTTTTAACATTAAATCCCAGCTACCAAATTCTAGACCATTCTTCAAGCTTAGCTAGATCCCTCCTCATGTTATCTACACCTTCCTGGGTGTCTACTTTATTGCAGATTTTGGTATCATCCGCAAAGAGGCAAACCTTACCCGACAGCCCTTCCGCTATATCACTAACAAAGATGTTAAAAAGAATCGGACCAAGGACAGATCCCTGGGGCACACCACTGGTAACATTCTTCTCCTCAGAGTGAGCTCCATTTACTTGTACTCTTTGTCGCCTCCCACCCAACCAATTTCTAACCCAAGCAGTAACTTTAGGATCCATCCCTAGGGTGCTCAGTTTGTTTATAAGTCGCCTGTGAGGAACAGTGTCAAAGGCTTTACTGAAATCTAAATACACCACATCTAGAGCTCTCCCTCGGTCCAACTCCCTGGTCACCCAGTCAAAGAAATCAATCAGATTTGTCTGACAAGACCTGCCTCTGGTGAATCCATGCTGCCTCGGATCCTGTAATCCGCTGGACTCCAGAAACCTCACTATTTTCTCTTTCAACAGCGTTTCCATTAATTTACTCACCACTGAAGTTAAACTAACCGGCCTGTAGTTTTCAACCACATCCTTACTTCCGCTTTTGTGTAAAGGCACCACATGAGCCTCTCTCCAGTCCTTTGGCACCACTCCCGACTCCAACGAGGCATTGAAAAGGTCAGTCAGTGGAGTTGCTAGAACGTCCCCAAGTTCCCTCAGTATTCTAGGGTGTATCCCATCCGGTCCCATCGCTTTGTCTACTTTAAGTTGAGCTAGGAATGCCATCGATGCCCGGTGCTTTGTTCTTTGTTAAGGCTTTCAAGGTTGCTTCGACTTCTTTCATCACCAAGGTTTTCTGATCATAAGGTATAGGTTGAAATGCCTGTTGGTCCACTTGATCTTTATGGTATAATGACTCTGTATATTCTTTCCACCTTTTCTTGATCTTCTCAGCATCATTCACCATGGCTCCTCGAGCATCTTGTAACATTCCAATTTGAGGCTGGAATTTTTTCTTTAACTCTTGTAGCTTTAGGAAAGCTGATCTTGTTCTTCCTCTAATAGTTTCTGATTCTATTTCCTGGCATATGTAATTGTAGTACTTCTCCTTGTCTTGTCTTGCTGCAAGTTGGAAATCTCCGAGTTTTGTGATTGCCTCTCTTTCTCCTCTGACTAACTTCTCTGCATTTCTGGGCAATTTTCAGAGTTTCTTTGGCCATAACATTTTGGCCATTTTTGCTTTTTCACCTTTTGTAAAGACTTCTCACTTTCTTCCAACATAACCTTCTTGATGTCATTCCATACCTCTTCTGGAGCTCTGTCATTTGTATCTAAAGCAGCAAATCAATTTTGCAGGCAGTCTTTAAATTCTGGTGGTATATTCTCAAGGTCATATTTTGCTACATTCTTGAGTGGCTTGCTCTTTTTCAACTTCAGCTTGAGTTTACAAACTAGTGGTTGATGATCTGTACCAGTCAGCTCCAGGTTTTGTCTTGGTTGATGGTATAGAGCCTTTCCATCGTTGACTTACACAGATGAGGTTAATTTGATTTTTGTACAATCCATTGGGTGAAGTCCATATGCAAAGTTGCCGCTTGTGCTGCTGGTAGAAGGTGTTTGAGGTGAATAAATCGTTGGTCTTGCAGAATTCTACCAATCTTTCTCCAACTTTATTTCTGTTGCCAATTCTATTTTGCAACCACTTTACCTTCTTTGTTGCCAACTTTTTGGTTCCAGTCACCCATGACTTATGGGATATCCTGTTTGCATGTTTTGTCAATTAGCTTGTACTTGTTCATAGAACTCATCAACTTCATCCTCTCCTGCAGCTGTTGCTGGGGCATATACTTGAATTATAGCTGTGTTGATGGGCATTCCTCATAGACAAAAAGAAATTAAGCGTTCATTGACTGCACAGTATTTCATTACAGTTCTTGCAAGTTTCTTCTTAATTAGAAATGCAACACCATTTCTTCTTTGTCTTTCATTTCTAGCATAGTAGACCATGTGATCATCAAATGGAAAGTGCCCAATGCCAGTCCATTTCAGTTTCCTTACACCCAAAAGATCTGGTTGTACACATTCCATTTCATTCTTGACCACCTCCAACTCCCCTTGGTTTATGCTGCGTACGTTCAGTGTCCCAATATGTAAGACATCTTTGCAGCTTCTGATTCTCATTTCATGTGCAACTACATCAGCAGTCAGACATCCCGAGGGCTTTGATCCAAAAACAACACAAATGCTGGCTTTACTCTGAAAAATCTTCAGCTCCTCCCCAGTAGCCAGTTGAGTGCCTTCCGAACTGGGGGTCTCATCTTCCAGTACTATAGTGCAATTTGTTTTGTTGTGACTATCCATTGGGTTTTTGTGGCAAAATATGGAAATAGATTGCCAGGCCTTTCTTCTGCGCAAATAATTATAGTGTTGTTGCCGTCATCACAGAAATGTGATCATCTGTTGCCAACACCGTCCCATTCTGCTGCTGCCCAGATGGATGGTTTGACTTGGTCTGGCACCTCAGCTGAGGCCTATCCATCTTCGGAGACCCTGCCAGTAGTTAAGCTACCGATAGCTTAGCCCTCAGCATCATTGATGCACACAAGCCTTCACAGCACGACAAGCTGCTGACCCAGAAATATGTATTTATAGTTGGGGTT